>CM073580.1:111395611-113795611 GCA_037074715.1 Magnolia kwangsiensis
CCATACCTCCGATTATGCCACGCAGAATAATTGCTGAAATTGGCATTTATTTTATCAGTAGTGAACTTCAACTCCTCCTCTTCCGACACATTCTTCAATGCTGCAATGAATCTAAAATCCACGAAAGATAAGCAAAATAACTCATTGTGTTTGGTTTTGCAAAACTCAAACAAAATTGAAACCTTAGAATCCCACCTCCGGTAATTCCATCCATGGAAATTCCGGGAATCAGCTTTTAGGAACTGATCGAGAAGCTTGAATTCCTTTTCAATTGAAGAAAAGCCCTTGCTTAGGACCCATTTACGATGGTGCCATGCTCCGTATGACTTGAAATTCCGCCTCAATGCACTCTCCACCTACACAATTTATAAGAAGAATAATAACAAAATAAGAGGAAAGATACAATGCCCAGGCACCTAGATTACCGGAATTTTCATTTGCATCAGTAATCCGTGCTGATGATCCGGACAGTTCATCTGGTGGACCCAACAGTGGACAGGCAATGCTGACAAGCACTGCCCGACAGGACAATCCTAGCCATGCAACTACTGACCTGCAGATGGACAGTTAAAACAATAACACAGCCAATGATCCATATGCACTGAGAAAAGTCGACTGATTGGATGGCTGGGGTTACTTGATTGACGAAATTTTATGTCATATTGCCATTCATGGTGGGGCCCACAAGATGTACGGGTTAGATCACCGGAAGATGGGACACATCAGGAATGAATGCTCGCCAAATCAAGAAAACAAGCATGCGACGTTTACATGAACAGTTTCCATATATCAGTTTCCCTACTTCTGTCTTTACAGTTTCCAAAGGGGTGTGTGTATCAAAAGTAGGGGTGGTGCAAATATCATTTCCAGAAAAAAGAAAGGATTTTTACGGGATTCGATCATACGAGTCTGAGCTCTTCATCGAGAAGCGCTTTGATGGAATCTGGATCGGTTTCTGACCGTAGATTGTTTTCAGCGGCGAGTCTCCGGTAATTCCAAGCGGTGTAGATTTCCGGATTGATTTCTAGCAGCTTCGAGCTGATCTCTAGCGCTTCTTTGTCATAACTGCAGAAAGATCAAAGAAACCAAAAAACCCTAATTTCAGTAACAGAGGTTTTTCTCAGAGAGAGAGAGAGAGAGAGACATTCTGTTATGGTGTATGTGAAGGAGTTGATTCTGGAGGGTGCGCAGTTTAGCAGCTTTGGCGAGGGAAGCTGCTTCATCCTCGGGTTTGAGCGGTTTACGCGGCCGGCCGTGCATATCTCTCTCTCCCCCTCTCCCTCTCCGGATCTGCTGTAGAAGGCGAGGGCGCGAGTTTCCTGCAACAGGTGTTGTATGAACGTCGCTACTGGACGGTGATCTGTGGGTCCCACAGTGATGTATTTGTTTTATCCACGCCGTCCATCCATTTTGGACCATCCCAAAAAAAGCTAACAAAATAGATGGACGGCGTGGATAAATCACATGCATAATGGCGGGGTGCACAGAGCACCATCCAGCAGTGCTGTCAAGTCAGTAAGCAATCCGCGTCCCTTGTGGGCCCGGCAGTGATGTCGTGCCGCATCCGGTCCGTCCATCAATTGCAGCAGCTAATGTTAGGACTTTAGGTCAAAGATCAAGCAGATCCAAAATTTAAGTGGGCCATATCCCAATAAACAGTGGGATGGGACCCACAATTGAGAACTTCCAAGGCCGCCAAGATGTTTATATTCAATGAAGGGAAAACATAATAAAATATCTGCCTCGTCATAAATTGGTGCCCTAAGGAAGGTTTCAACGGTGGGTCCACATCCCCATTGGTTCCTGTTGTGTGGCCCACCTTAGTTTTAGATTTGTTTGATTCGTAGGCCCATTTTCTACTATGAGATGATGCGGCTGATGGATGGAGTGGATGACACATGAGCATCATGGGTGAGTGACTACCATGGATGGGATTAGAGCAGGCATCCGGTCGAGTCAGCCCTAACTCCACTCGACACCAAGCCCAGCATGCCTAACACGATGTCTGACCCGGATTGACATGGATCAAGTCTAATTCGGTTAGAAGTATTGAGTTGAGCCAAATTAGCACTGAGTTTGAGAGATGGCAGAGGGATGGATAGAGAGAGTAGAGAGTAGAGAGGAGGAGGAGGAGGAGGAGGAGGAGGAGGAGGGTAACGGTGGTTGGTGGTTGCAGGACCTGAAATATGAGGAGAATGAGGGAGGTACTGAGAGAGGCTGGGCTTGAAAGATGAGGAGGATGAGAGGGAGAGAGAAATTTTGGGATTCGGTCAGAATAGGGGGCGGTGGGTAAGTTTAGAGATTCGGGTCTAACCAAATCAGGTTTGAAGTTGAGTTATCAAGTAACTTGAACTGGACTCGGTTTGAGTTCGGATTGGGTACTCGGATTGACTCACCCATTCCGTACAAGTTAAGCGGGATCTAAATGAGCCGGATGAGTTGAGTTAGCTGGATCGAGTCGTCCGTGCCCACCTCTAGATGGGATCTAGTTTATCCTGGGATGGTTGAATTAACAGCCAGGCAAAGTTCTAGTGAGCCAGATCGTTCCATGATTCAAGCCGTTGATAGAGTGGGCCTCGCTTTAGATCCATATATATCGAATGCATGGCCTTTCTTTTGGTTGAAACGAAACTGGTATTTTTCCTCTCCACTGAAAACTATTGAAGAGTCAAGATCTTTCCAATCCCGCAGAATTTTTCAATTATAGCCATCTAAGGCAACATCCATCTTATCAACGGTTTGGATCACTGAATAGTGGACCTCACTTGTACGGATTTAAGGCACCCTACAAACATTTGATTGAGCCTATATAATACCTATTGCGTGAAGCTGCACTGTATTTGAAGGCGCTTCGACAGCTTGCCTGTGCTCTCAAGCCCGTACATGTGGGCCCATAGTTTGTTGTTTTCAGGAGATTGGAAGATCCCAACCGTTCAATGGATGGCCCAGAAGTAGTCAATTAACGTCCATGGTTCACTTTCAACGGAAGCTGTCATATGAATCTGAGATTTTGGGGGCATCCTCAAGTTAATCAGTCAAAAGTGGGCCTATCATACCCAGAGGCCTTATCAATCAATCGTCCGTCCCAGATGAACTGGGCCCCACATGAATGGGATTGGAAGCACCTTTTAAACCTCCACTAACATACATCTCATACCTACGGGCTTTTCTAACCGTACATCACCTTGGTGACCTCATTTAACCTACATCGTTTGATATGATTATCCATCCCGACCGTCTGATGCATCTTTTGCCCCTTGGATGACACCTAGTCCAAAATTCACATTGATCAGATGCCCCTAAACTTTAGATCAATGAAACTTTCGTGGCCCATTATTGAGCGTCCAAAAGCTGGGCCATCCATTAAACGGTTGGGATAAGCCACCTGTAATTCCACTGCACAAGCCATCCAACGGATGGACAATCAATTGTACGGTAAATATTGGATTAATGCCTTGCCTCATGGATGACCCGTACTTCAAACATGGCATCAATTGAATGGAGGTAGATTGCCTGGCACATGAGTTCCAAATCCACTCCATCCATCAACTTTGCAAGACCAGAACAGAGGAGGACTCCAAAAAACAAGCACATCCAAAACTCCTATGGACCACACCACATGAAACAACATTTATTGAATACTCAGTGTTGAAAACATTGTGGGCCATACAAGTTTTTGTAACGAGATGACATTTGTGCCTGCAATTCATTTATGTGGTACTAATACAAGTGTGTTAATACTGCGTTTGTAGGTGTACGAGTACCTAGGGTTGTACACGAATTGGGCTAGCTCGATTAACTCGCTCGAATGGACTTAACCTGGAACTGAGTTCGGTCCGGGATGGGCCATTTTCTTTAGCTCAAAACTGAGTTTGGGCCGAGTTCAAAGAGATTTCGGTTTAGCCTAATTCGGTCTGAAACCTGACTCGACCTGCCTTGACTCAGTTATATACATATAGGTTCAGGCTGGGTTTGGCTAGTGACCGGGCCAAGTTGGGTTGAGCGCAGTTCAATTTGATTCGGCCCCTACGTACACCCGTATAAGTACCTACACTAGTAGCAAGCATATGGCTATGAAGGCATTGATTATGGTGGGGGAGATGCAAAACCTAAATTAGGCTACTCCGTTGTATTAGAAATACAACTTGAGTTGAGATTTTTCGCTCACCCCCTTCAATGGCTGTGGGTGTATTTAGGTGATTTATGAGATAACGTATCTTATTGAAGTGCATCTGATTATTGTATCGTGGCAACATACATGGGATATACTAAAGGGTCTTTATTTGAATGAAGATT
Source organism: Magnolia kwangsiensis (assembly GCA_037074715.1). Taxonomy (NCBI): domain Eukaryota; kingdom Viridiplantae; phylum Streptophyta; class Magnoliopsida; order Magnoliales; family Magnoliaceae; genus Magnolia; species Magnolia kwangsiensis. The sequence continues at coordinate 111,399,908 of CM073580.1, forward strand.
TGTTTTCTAAAATATCGTCGAGCCCACTTTCAATCAACGTGATCTTCGATTAGAGTTCGCGATATCTATCATTTCTCTAAGGTGGGATTCTCTCCGAATATCTCGCTTCTTAGGTTGGGGTTGATTTGAAGAGCTTGGCATGAAAGTCCTGTTGCTAAGCTTTGCTCTTGAGTAGTTCAACTCGGTGTTGGCCCTTCAAGGTTGACTCACCTCACAATCGAGGCATCGATAGTTTAAAGAGTTTGTCAAATAATCCTTAATCAAATCAGTTCGTATACACCATTCATAATCAATCAAATGTTTTGGATAACAGGTTAGTTTAGTTTTTTTGCATGACAATACTACTGGTTTGGATAACATATAAACATCTTAGTAAACTCTAATGAGATTTCAGCAGTGGATATTTCCGATCCGTCTATTTCTTGTGGCATGGTCCACAAGAGTTTTAAATCTCTCTAAATTTCGAACTCATTTAAAGTGATATTGGTGACAAGCATCGTGTGGGCCCACAGAGCTTTTGACTATTGGATTACAAGACATAGGCCTAGTTCCTCCACAGGTCCATGTGTAATGAGCTCATCCAAGGCATGTGTAGTATTAAACTTGTTCATTAAGGGGGTGTTTGGACATATGGATTGGAAGGGAATGGATAGTAAAATCCCGGGATATGTCAAACATGCCAAACAGACCCCGTGAACTTATCCCATGATATAGCAAGCCCATGGATCTTAAACCAATCCACTGACATCACCATCATTACCTTAAAATTGATCACATCCCTCCTAATCCCGTTCAATCGGGCCTGGGGCGTGTTTAGACAGCCGGATTGGAAGGTAAAATCCCATGATATGTCAAACGTGCCAAACAGACCTAGTGAACTTGTCCCAGTATATAGCAAACCTATGGATTTTAAACTGTAAGACCCGTATTTTAGTCCGTACTGTTCCGTAGACTTCCGCGATCTTACCGGTCAAATTCCGACAACCTTCGACCCTTAACCGATATTTACGCGCGACCTTGATTCATATGCCGTCAACCCGTATCGACTCAACCCAAGACCACTACCATAGCGACCGCGTCATCGCTGCGGTTCCAATGCCGCGACTTGCGCGCCGAGGCGATACCCTGGTCAAGAAATGTGGGCCAACGTTCGGTGCGAGAAAAACGCCGCGCGTTGCGAAACCCAAGAGAATTTCTACGATGTGTTACATCAATCCCATCAATCAATCACATGTCAAGTACATGTCAAGTACACATCACTTTCACCCTTTCCTAAGCAAGCCACAAAAATCCAAAAGTCCTTCCATGCCCATACTTTTCTTACACAAATGCCTCAAAAGTCAAGAATCTCTTACACCTTCCATGCCTTTTTTACACAAAAGGCCATAAAAGTCAAGATTTTCTTACACATCCATCACTCACCACATCCATCCATCACCCATCTCTCTCTCATTTCTCTCTTTCTCATTTTCAAATTCATTCCAAGCAACCAAAAACCCCTCATACGTATGAGCCTCTCCCTCTCTTTCAAAACTCTAAGGTGGCCCATTTTTCTACCCCATCATCTCCCATCCTAGCCATCCATTCATCATCTCGCCCATTGAAATCAAGGCTAAGGAGCTAAGGAGCCCATAGGAGTAAGAAGATCGGACGGTGGGTGCAAGTTAATACTAATTTTTCATGTTTTTGAGATGGGCCAAATGAGGCCAACCGATCAATGGTTTGGATCTCACTTGGGACCCTAAATTGTGGCCGATGACCCACTTTAATCATCATGATCATTCCATGATGGGGTCATTCTCCATGGACCTCATCATGATGTTTATTTCATGACATTATGAAGGTCATCTAGACCGTCCATATTGGTGGGGAAAGGATCCCCACCGTTGATTTTCAATTTTGGTGGTCCCATGTGATTAGGGAATTCAATTGATGTATGATTTGTTTTTCAAGGGAGGGCCCATAATGGCAGAGCCCTCCATCACAAGTGTGTCCCACCCTCTATCTCTCTCTCTCTCTCTACTTCATTTTCTTTTTAAGATCATATTGTGTTTGTGTGGCCCACTTGAATGAACCTCACCTTGAAGCATTTATTTTGTCCAAGCTATCCTCAAGTGGAGCCCACCTTTATGTGATGTACACACACCATCCTCCCTGAGGTGGCCCACCTTAAGCAGGGCCCACCTCCATTGTAGTTATGTGAAACATCCAGCGTCCCAGGGGGCTACATAAAAACACAAATACTAGCTTGATTTCCAAGCCTTTGGGGTGGTCCACTTGCTTAGGCCCTACCTTGATGTATGGTTCTAATCCAAGCCATCCATCCCTTTCACCAACTCATTTTAGGCATTGAGCCAGAAAATGGGGTTGAACGGAGCATCTGGTGGGCCATAAATCAGTAAATAGTGACCTTCACCATCTAAAGTTCCCCATAATTGTTCTACACGCTGAAAAATGTCCAACCTTGGACTCATTGGGCTCGTTTTGAGCCACAGAATGTGATGGGCGGGCTGGATTTAGTTGATGTGGGCCCTACATCTGAAAAACCATGAAAACTCTTGATTTAAAAAAATAAAAATAAACAGCAGCATGGTTGTTGCTGCTACTGTTAGAAAGAGAGGACGCCCCAGCGTCCAGCGTCTGGGGCGGGCGGACGTCAGGGACCCATGGCCTCCAGCCGCGGGCCCCACCTTGATTTTATATGCCATCTAAGCCGTTCATGAGGTGGGCCCCCTCCTCAGGTGGGCTCCCTCCAAGTTCCAACTGGATCCAAAAATTGAGTGGCCCGCATTGCAGGAAATCGTGGGGTTGAACCTCTACCATTGAAACCCGTTCTGGGGTCCACAGAAGTTTTGGATTAAGATGAAATTTGTGTTTTCCCTTCATCCAGGTCTGAGTGACCTTATGAACGGTCTGGATGGCTTATAAACATTACAGTGGGCCCCACATGGGACCCACAATGATGTATGTGTTTTATATCCACCGTCCAGGCGGATGGTGGAAGCCCACCATGATGTTTGTATTTTATCCGTCCAGCGGACGGTGGTGCTGGGCCCACGGTGATGCTTGTGCACCGTCCAACCTCTGTGGATCCCGCCATGATGCATGTGATGCATCCAGACCGTCCATCCACTTAGAAAGATTATTTTAAGGCATGAGTTGAAAATTAAGACCATCTGTGATCAAGTGGGCCACCTATGTCTGGGTGTGGCCCATTTGATATAAAAGGCCTATGGGTTTAGGCCCATTTGATATATAAGGCCTATGGGTTTAGGCCCATTTGACTTATATAAGGCTTATAGGATTAGGCCCAATTGATATTTATAAGTCCATGGGATTTGGCCCATTTGATGTTTAAGGGGCCTATGGGTTAAGGCCCATTTGTTGTACACATGGGGCCCAATTGGTGTGGCCCATTTGTTACACATAAAGCCCATGTGATTAGGCCCAATTGATGCATTCAAGGCCCACGGGTTATGACCCATTGCAATGCGCATAAGGCCCATTGGTGCGGCCCATTGATGTGGCACGCTTAAAGAATGGAAGGCCCATATGATATGGCCCAATTGATGTATTTAAGGCCCAATAGGATATGCCTAAGGCCCATTGCAACGTGTGATCCCAACCTAGTTCATATAATGATTTTCACTATGGGTAACGTCTTGGGAGTAATGTTGGTTTGACGTCCACATTGCAAGTGTAATGTTGGTTGGATGTCGACATTACGACTCTCCCTAGGTCCCCTTTGATAGGCAGTACTTGTTGTGTATAAGCCATCTAGGCCCACTTGCGTTGTATGAGTAATTCATTACTTTATTATATGTTTAGTATAGTTCCATGACTCATGATCATACGCATCATATGTATGCTTCATATGAGAATTGATTGATCATACCATATGCCTTCGGGCAGGTTGTTTATGGGTTCCCGGTTAGGCGGTGTTGCCCTACATGAGCGCACGATATGCGCAGGATTTGCTGCATGATTGAATAGTATGATTCATGCATTTTGCATTGTGTGATATGGTTATTGTACACCCTAGCGACATCGGGGTCGTAGCTTCCACAGACGCATCGTGGTTGGCATGATTGGATACCGAAAATTTTGTTCTACATGTAGTGCTATAGATATCCCTGAGTGAAAGTTCCTAAACCCTTATGGTACCAAGAGGTTGCTCCAACGTTTATACCGAGTGGATAGATGAGCGTTGAGTGCCGAATACCAGATGATTACGCTCTCCACTGTGTCGTGGTCAGTTGGAAGGGGGTGCGGCCTTACCCGCCTGAGAGTAGGGGACAATGCTAGGCTGAGTTTGACCAGCTCGAGGAATGGGTCCGCTATCGACAAGTCGAGCCCGATATTGGCAAACGGATAGTGAGGTCTCTTCCACTTACCTTATTGCGCACGATGAGGCGGCGATCTAGTTTAGAGTGTACTAGACCCCGGTGATATCCCAGATTTGAGCTCTATGGATATGTAGACATAGATGAGGATTTATATGCTTGAGTTGCATTTCACATCGCATGGCCTTGGGATGGCCGATATCATTCATGTCTTGCATCGCATAGCCTTGGTATGACTCATGATATTTATGGATCTATCTGCATATTCCGCATTACTCTGATACTACATGATCATATTACTACCTTGCGCACACACTTTCACCACCCTCTAAACTTTTTATAAGCTTATGCACGACCGTTGCGTGCAGGTGACGTTGGGGCGCAGCAACACTGAGGCAGGAGCACTTGCAGATCATTTTTTGGAGTTTTTTGTTCCTTACCATTGTATTTCCCTTTATACTCATTGTACTTGTAAAGTTTTTTATCATAGTGGAAATGTAATGGAGTTCTTGGTTGTTGTTTGTGGGTTATGCCTTTGGTTATGCTTATTACGAATCAAACTGACGTTGAAAATCCTTCTCGTAGCATCCTAGGATCGGAACCTGGCGAATGGGAGCTGAGAGCCGAGAATGGGGTTCTAAGGAGGCTGTCGACGCCAGATTCGGCGATCAAAAATTTTGTGAGCCCGGTTTCCAAGTTTGGGGCGTGACATAAACCAATCCACCAACATCACCATCATTACCTTCAAATTGATCCCATCCATCATAATCCCGTTCAATCCGGCTGGCCGAACAGGCCTTAAGGTTCAAACTATTATTAGTGTTGGGCACAATAAAAAACGTACCTAACTATCAAGCGGATTACTGTGTTTAAGATGTTCTCTTTATGGTTGGCAATTATTTTCTATAGTATAGCTCATTAAATAATTAAGTATGTTTGATTTACAGTCAGATTATCATAATATATAAATAGTATAATAGATATCACACAACCAACAATATATAAATAAATAAATAGATAAATAGACAGATGCAAGACCCATTTAAATAACTTATTGCACTAAGTAACTCAAGGATTAAGCTTACTTTACAAAGACTTGCCCGAGGCCCAAACTTTGTAAGATGGAATTTTAAAATCAACCAATTAAAGAAGTGTCCCATGTGATGAATGGTCCGGACTGTAATGTGTCAACAAACCACAAAAATTAGTATAAAATGTTTGTTTGTAATTTGGTCTCGATTTTTAAAAATACACTTATAAATTTGATATAAAATGAAATAGTGAAAGAAAGGGGCTCACACAGCTTGGTAGACCTCATGGTACCATTTCCATATATATATATATATATATATATATATATATATATATATATATATAGGGAAAAGGTATCATGCGCTCGACCTCATGATAAGCTGCCATGAGGTCGAGCTGTGTGGGCCCCACTGTAATGCGTGTCGACCATCAACACTGTGCATTTGATGGGTCCCCTTTAAATTATGGGATATTCTAAAAATCAGCCGTATACGGAACTCAGGTAGGCCATACCATCTAAAATCATGTGAAGACATGCCAAAAACATATAAAAGCACTTGGTGGGGCCCACTTGAGTCTTGAATACTGCTGAAACTTGGTATAACCCCTCATCCTAGTGGGACACACATAATGGATGGGCTGGATTTACAAAACGCATCTCAGTGGGCCCAAAAAATGATTATGAATGTTTTAATGGTGCACGGCCCCTCTCAACTTTTGTATGTGATGTGGCCCACAAAAGTCACGGATTGACTTGATTTTTGAGACCTAGGCCCACAATGGAATGGTGTATCTGGCTAATGGGGTAATGTTCGAAACGCATCACGGTGGGGCCCACACAGCTCGACCTCATGGGACATACCCATCAACTGGAGCGCATGGTACCTTTTCCCTATATATATATATATATATATATATATATATATATATATATATATATATATATATATGTGGAAAAGGTACTATGCGCTCGATCTCACGATAAGCTCCCGTGAGGTTGAGCTGTGTGGGCCCCATCGTGATGCATGTCGACCATCAACACTGCATTTGATGGGTCCCCTTTAAATTATGAGATATCCTAAAAATTAGCCATATACGGGACTTAGGTGGGCCATACCATCTAAAATCATGTGAAGACACCGTTAAAACATATAAAGGTACTTGGTGGGGCCCAACTGAAATTTACATGCATTTGAAACTTTGTCTAAACCCTCATTCAAGTGGGACACACATAATGGATGGGTTGGATTTGCAAACCATATTTAGGTGGGCCCAAAAAATGATTATAAACGTTTTAATGGTGCACAGCCCCTCTCCACTTTTGTATGTGGTGTGGCCCATACAAGTCACAGATTGACTTGATTTTTGAGACCTAGGCCCACAATGGAACGATGCATCTGACTGATGGAGTAGATATTCGAAACACATCACGATGGGGCCCACACAACTCGACCTCATGGGACGGACTCGTGAGGTTGAGCCTATAGTACCTTTTCTCATATATATATATATACACACACTATATGCGCTTGACCTCGCGATAAGCTCTTGTGAGGTTGAGCTGTGTGGGCCTCACCGTGATGAGTGTCGACCATCAACACCTTGCATTTGATGGGTCCCCTTTAAATTATGGTATATCCCAAAAATTAGCTGGATACGGAACTCAAGTGGGTCATACCATCTAAAATCATGTGAAGACATGCTAAAAACATATAAAAGCACTTGGTGGGGTCCATCTGAAATTTGCATGCATCTGAAACTTGGTCTGAACCCTCAATCAAGTGGGACACACATAATGGATGGGCTGGATTTGCAAACCACATCTTGGTGGGCCCAAAAAATGATTATGAATGTTTTAATGGTGCATGACCCCTCTCCACCTCTGTATGTGGTGTGGCCCACAAAAGTCACGGATTGACTTGATTTTTGAGACGTAGGCCCACGATAGAATGGTGCATCTGACTAATGGGGTAGATGTTTGAAATGCATCACAGTGGGGCCCACACAGCTTGACATCATGGGACGGTCCCATCAGCTCGAGTGCATAGTACCTTTTCCTATATATATATATATATATATATATATATATATAAACTTTAATTAAAATAATCAGAACATCAATAAAGCCAAAAAAAAAAAGAAAAAGACTATTTCATATTTTCTAAGGTAGTTGGAATTTTAATTTTTTTTTATTAACTAGTGGTTTGTATTTTTTCCCAAACGTGATTTGCTTTTAATATGAAAAAGTGGGCCCAACGTGGATACCCAGTCAATCCGATGGGGTTGCTTCAACACTAGCACACGTAAGATAGAATGCAATGGACAACATTACAGTCGCCAAAAGCCTCCAAATTCTCCAAATTCATTTGATGGCCTAGGTTGGATCGGCATGATTTTTGGACCATATCAATTTCAATATAGGTCAACCATGTTTGAGCCGTTGGATTGCATGGATAGACTATGGTGGACCCCACACCCCAACTAATTGTATCTAAATGCATACGCCCATTAATCAACACAACAGAGGTTGATGAACCATGGCCCAAAAATCATACGTAGAATGTTATAGGCCCCGGCCCGGCCTCACCGAAGATGGCACAGCCCATACTGTGGGGCTCACCTTGATATATTTCTTCTATATCCACACCGTTCATCCGTTTTTCCAGATCCTTTTAGGACATGGGTCCAAAAAAAAGAAGCAGATCCATTGCTCAGGTGGACCATACTAAAGGAAACGATGGTGAGTGAACACCCTACCATTAAAAACTTTTTAGGGCCCACCCAAATGTTGCAGTAATGTCTACCATCCAACCTGTTGATAAGATCACATAAACCTTGGATAAATATCAGCTTGATCCGAAACTTATGTGGCCCAGCAATAGTCCATCACCACTGTTTCTTATGGTCGGGTCCACCTGAAAATTGAACCTACTTCGTTTCTGGGATCATGCCCTAACATGATGTGGCAAAATGGATGGACGGCGTGGATATAGAATACATGGATCAAGGTGGGCCTCACGGTAATGGGTACCTTTTTCTCAATGTCTGGTGGCCATCCAAAAACAAGCCATCAATCAATTGATCAGGACCATCCAGACGGTGTATCTTTTAGACTATGGCCCCATGGCCCACTGACTCAAAAAATCTGATCACTGCCGTACAAAATATTCGCACACAAAGTTTCAACGTACCACAAAATTGACAAAAATGTACCACAATTTTACAAAAATTATAGCGAGTCTCTCCTCATTTTTACACAAAATCCGAGTCTAATAAATACAAAAATAAAATAAAATAAAATAAAATCACGCCAATTTTGTGCCTTGCAACCCATGCATGAACCCTTTTTTACCGAAATACCCCAACCCCATCCGACTCCACCTCTTATTTCCCTCCCTCCTCCCACCCACGTGCGCATCACGCGTGCTCCTCCTGCGCACTCCCGGCGCAGGATAGCACCGTATCAACGGCCACTTGATCCCTTCAAAGAATGGGTGCCGCTTAACCTCCGTCGCACCCCTGGCGCATCCTAGCCTCCTTTTGGGGTCCCTCACCAGCAGCTGCTCGATCAGGTCCCGCGCCTCGGCCACCAGTTCCCCACCTGCCTCCCCCGCCACGTCAGCAGTAAACCTCACCCCCTTGGCCGATGCTATATTGCGCAGGGTGGCCTCCTTACTCCCTCCCTTAAACGGCGTCCGTCCGTACAGCAGCTCGTACACGAAAACCCCGAACGCCCACCAGTCGACGCCGTTACCGTGACCGTTACCGTTAACTAGCTCCGGCGCGAGGTATTCGTGGGTCCCAACGCACGACTTCGAGAACGCCTTCGTCGGCTCCGCCACGAACTCAATCCCGACGTCCACGTCAGCACTCCCCCCGAAGCATCCGTACCGTGATCTGGTGGGCCCCACATCCATCGTTTTCAGCAAGGTGGGGTCCACATCGGCCTTGAAGCAAAGATCGAAATCCGACAGCATGATATGGCCGTCCTCCCTCAGCAGCACGTTCTCCGGTTTCAGGTCCCGGTAAACCACCCCCATTGCGTGCAGGTACTCGAGCGCCACCAGGACCTCGGCCGCGTAGAACCGTACAGACTCGACGGGCAGCCGGTTCCCCGGTTGCCTCCGCAGCAGAGCATGGAGGTCTCCGCCCGAGCAGAAATCGATCAGGAGGCACGTGTAGTGCGAGACCTCGAGATGCGCGTAGAGCGTCGGGAGGAAGGGGTGATCGAGCGTCGACAGCACGTGCGCCTCGGCCTGCACGTGGGAGAGCTTCTTTGGCGTGAGGGCGTCCCTGTCCACGACCTTCAGCGCGAAGGATGGGCTGCAACCGTCTGGCGCGTCTCTCAGGCGGCAGAGGTAGACGCGGCCGAGGTTGCCGCTGCCAACGTGGCGGACGAGCTCGAGGTCGCGGAGGCGGAGGGTGCCGTCGGGGGAGATGCGAGTGGCGGCGAGGACCGCGGACCAACGTGGGTCAGATCTCCTGTGGGGGTGGCGTGTTCCGGCCGCCGGGAGGGCGTGGGGCCGGTCGGTGAAGCTGACGCTGCTACTGCGCGCGCTTGAAGATGCGAAAGTGCGGTCGGTGGAGGTGTTGGAGGCGCAGCTGGTGAAGCTGAAGTCGAGGTCGGAATCCGGGAAGAGGGCATTTTCGTCCATGGCGTCTGAAATTTTGGTGGGGAGGACAGCAGACGAAGGTTTTTAAAGGGAGGAAAAAGAAGGGTATTTTGGTAATTTGGAGAGTTACTGCTGACGTGGCGTTTTAAGCAGCGTCTTTTGCATGGGAAGCTGTGAAGAGGGGAAGGTGAGAGGAGGTAACGGCTACTTGTCGGTAGTTATATTACTTCCGGGAAAGGAGAGCCGGAGAGGGGTAGTTCCGTAATACTTGGGATCTTTCAGGGTAATGGTTTGGTACTCGTTGGGAGCATACAAGAGTTTTGCTACCCCAAGATATATACGAATACTATCCATGGCCCATCGTTGGAAATCGTAGCCGTTCATCTGGTGAATTCATATAAAAGGCTTGAAAGATAAAGTGCTATAGTGATACCAGGAAAATGTGGGGCCCACATGATGTATGAAAGTCATCCAACCCGTCCATCAGATAAATCACCATATATTTCTATGCAGCACTAAAAATCAGACCGATCCAATTCCCAGGAGGGCCACAACAGAGGGAATGTTGTGAGAGAGGACATCCACCCTTCATTTGCACTGGCAAGGAAAAAACATAAAAAAAACATAGCCTGCGTTTTGGTCTGACCATTCATTCAGGCTGGATGAAGGGTCGAAACAGCCTAGATTCAGTAGACACAAAATGGTGGGCCCTCAAGCAAATCAAAGGTAGGTCTTACTTCCTAACTCATACCAATGTTGTGGCCCACCTGATTAACTGATGAGTCTTATCCTTGGGCTCCGAGTGTGAAATGCGCTGATGTATTTGATGTACGGGTAGGATTATATACCTACATCACGTGGGCCCCACATCTGCGAAGTACCACCGTAAGCTACCTGTACACCATTGGATCGCGCCCCAACGTATTGAAACTTGAAAGCTTCTTCCTTTATTAGAAAGGACTTTCACATATGGAATATCAACCGTTAGATTTAAGGCAAGTATATGTTTCAAAGAACTATATTTAAATGCATCAATAAAATATTTTTCAATCTACGATGTTTTATAACTGATGAACGGATCAGATCATTGATATATTTTAATTATGTGCAGGGGAGGGACCGAATACTGGTGCTCCGTAGGACTATCATTTTCCTTTCGCCCATCTTTCCGTGAGTAGAAAATGCACCCTTTCCGAGTCAACGACTTTCTTTAGTATTCACACGATAAATGCTGCTGGAAAGACAAAAATGCCCCTGAGATAAGTACCGCTGTCGTTTTCTCTTATTTGACTGGAGAAGATGTACAGTGATCCAGAAGACTACTGCGTTATGGTGCTCCTAATGTCCATAGGACGGTTGAGATCATCCTATCAATGCAATTCTCGGATCATGCCCCATCCCCAGTAGCGCCCATGATTTCCCTGGTGGATGCCGGATGTCACTCTACCAGCACATCTAATAACTGATAGTTTTGTGATCAACGGTCCGTGTTTATCCAGTATCCACAGACAGGAGGAGCGCTTGGTTAGGTGATCCAGACTGTTGATATGGGAACCGCAGTGGATGGGCCATGTCAAGAAGAAAATAAGGCATAACTCTTGGATGAACGGTCTGGATTCAGCAACAGGAAAAATTCCTCTTGACTAAAGCTCTCCGAATTACTTCAATGCTAAGAACCGTTATATGTCGACGCGGATTTACCCCCGGCAGGGCTCTGTGGGGTCCACCGTGATGTAAGTGTTTTATCCACGCCGTTCATTCTTTTCTCAGATCATTTTAAGGTACTTAAATTAAATTGAAGTACGTACATGGCTCCAATGGAACACACCAAAGGAAGCTACGGTGATAATTACATCCACCGTTGAAACCTTTCTAAAGGCCTTCGTGATGTTTTTTTACCATCCAACCTATTAAAACGGCCATGTAGACGTGGATGAAGTGAAAAAACAAATATAATATTGATCCGAAACTTCTCCAGCTCCCAAGAAATTTTTAATGGTGTACGTTCAATCCCCACTTTGTGGTCCACTTAAAACCTTTACATACCTCACTTTTTTTCTCATATCTTAAAATGATATGAGAAAAACGATGAACGGCGTAGATAAAATACTTAAATCATACTGGGCCCCACAGAGCACTGCCCGGACGGATTTCTGTCCGGGCAGGGGTGGGTAGTAGTTAGGACGCAATCCGCGTCCGTGGTATTTGGGTCCGGAGTCCCGATTCGTTCGGACTCGAGTCGAGTAGGGACCCAGATGAATCGTCCAATCGAGATCCAAATCCAGGAGTATCAATTTCTGTGGGACCCACCATAAAGTATGCACGACATCTGTTCTGTCCTTCTGGTGTACCACCTCAAGATCACCATTGAGCCCAAAAATCAGCCTGGAAAAACACCTGGGTGGGCCACACCTAAGGGAAAGTTAAAGTCATGAATAAAACCTCTAAATTCACATGGTGTGGCCTACCTTAGTCTGGACGTGTTTGATGTTTGGTTTGTCCCTTCGTCCTGATGGTTTCCATATGATGAATGGATTGGATTGAATGTACATGGTGGGCCCACAAAATAGTCTGGAAGATTTTTATTGGCTGAATATCCCTCCCCATCTGTCACCTCTGGTGTGGCCTATTTGAGTTTCCTATCATGCTGATTTTTTGCCTCGTTTCTTAACATGGAAGTGGACACTTCATGAACGGGTGGATCTGATGCACCCATCACGGTGGGCCCTACAGACGTTGAAATCACATTTGATCCTTCTACTGTTCTACATGACCTTTATATCAAATATATACACCAAAACTTGGTGTATAGTCATCTACACCATTGGCGAAACGCTGACCACACTATCCAGATCACCTAGCTAGGCCAGCTTGGCCATAGCCCAATTCAAAATTTAAAAACATCTGATCGAGCAATCGCCTGGGGCTATCATTGAGAATCATGACCGTTGGTCCAAAGAGAAGTCCAAAGGATAATCTGAACCGTCGGATTGGTCTGATATCGATACTCCATCAAATGGGATGGTCTAGAATAATGATCGTTTACATAGGTTTTCAGTTTACATCCAAAATTCACCATAACATGATCAAATGGGGCAAAGAGAGCAGTATATATACCAAGTCAATGGTGTATACGCTCTGCGCCGGAATTTGGAGCGCTTGCGTGATGCACCATTTTAATTTTCTTTCCTTTGACAGGTAAAAGGCAGGTAATCCTACGACTACTGAATCGTAGTCTACCATCTACTTTACGTGTATCAACTTAAGATCCGATTGAGGCTTAAGGGCCCACCATGGTTAGCCCATGAACGGTCCCTTTTTCTTAACGATGATCCATGCCATTCCAAAAGTGGAGTTAAATGTAAACCGTTGGATATCTGTGATTTGAAGTACACCAATCAATTTTATATGGTATGCTAATTCTGGGACACGTCTTGAACGGTTAAGATCATCCATATATATATGGCCCAACTAGCATGCTACAAATTTACTTCAGTAGTCCGCGGACTACGAACATGCTATCTTGGTTGACAGAAACAACGTAAATCATATTCCTCGCATGCAAAACAGAACCTTCTCTTAAATTTACTTTGACCAATATACCCCCACTTAAAACGCACGAAACCGAGTGAAGAAAGGGTAATTAATACGTAATTAATACACGCGTTTTCCCTTCCGGACGCAGACTGCGTCCTACCCCCACCCGGACGGTAATCCGTCCGGGCAGGGCTCTGTGGGGCCCACCTTGATCTAAGTGTTTTATCCACACTGTGCATCGTTTTTCTCAGATCATTTTAAGTCATGAAACAAAAAATGAGGCAGGTCCAAATCTCAATTGGACCATAAAGTGGGGATTGAATGTCCACCATTAAAAGTTCTTGGGAGCTGGAGAAGTTTCGGATCAAGATTATATTTTTGTTTTCACTTTATCCACGTCTACGTGACCTTGTTAATAGGTTGGAATGTAAAAAAAAATCACATTGGCCCTTAGAAATGTTTCAACGGTGGGTATCATTATCACTGCATCTTCCTTTGGTGTGGTCCATTGGAGCTTTGAATGTATCTCACTTGTTTTCATTACAACTTAAAATTGTCTAATAAAATCTATGAACGGACTGGATAAAACATTTACATCACGATGGGCCCCACAGAGCCCCGTCCGGGCGGGGGTAGGACGCAATCCGCGTCCCGTCCCTTCCAAAAGGAGAGAGCGGATTAGGTTCGGCCGCGTCCACACACAAGACGGTACGGTCCTTATGGTGGTCCCCACCTTGATGTATATATTCTATATCCACACCGTCCATCCTCTTCCCCATATTATTCTAGAAAATGAGACAAAATTTTAAGCAGATCCAATTATCATGTAGATCACAGAATAGGAAATAGTGTTGATTGAATGTATTACCATAGACTTCATGGGGCCCAGTTTAATGTTTCTGTAATGTTTATTTTCCATCCAAAATTTTTATAAGGTCACATAAACCTGTATTAAGGGAAAAAACAAATATCGTCATCTTGATCCAAAACTTTTATATCACATTGATGGTCAATCACCACTGTTTCTTATAGGATGGTCCACCAGAGAATTAATTCTTCTTTATTTTTTATATTTTTCTCTAAAGTGATCTGAAAAAGTGGATGGACGGCGTGGATTTATAATATCTGCATCAAGGTGGGCCCCAATGTAAGAGCCACACCTTCGTGGTACACGCAACCATGTGCTCACTGCCAACACCGTTCAAAGATACGAGATCCAGGCTGTTCATTAGGTGGGTCCCACCATAAATACCTAGGACCAACCATGGTTACGATTGTAAGGAATTTGGGATGAGATTTCTAAGCGTTGCAAAGGAACCAGTCCGATTTTTGGTTCAGATCATCTGGCCACATGGAACCACCAGATGGACGGCTTGGATCTTTCACCCTCGTTTTGCACTTGCACGTGAGGTGGCGAGTAGATTGGAAAAGCGTACATGCGTGTGGACCTAGCAAACTTCTTTATGTTAATAATAATAAGGACCGAAAGTCATAGACCCGACGGATCCGACTCCGACACGAAGCCGACTTTAAACCCTTTCTCTAATTCCCAAACTCATTAATTAATTCACTTGAGAAAAGTTCCAGTGCTCTCATCGCACCGTAATTTATAGTGCTCCTAGTTTCATGGGACGCTTAGATAATCTGATCCATTGATCTGTACTGTTCATTTGGTTCAAAACTAATTTCATGGGCCGCCATGGAAAAATCTCACCGATCTAGCTATATTTACCATCTGATCAGATGTATTTTGTTTTGACGGTTGAGATTGTTTACACAAAATAGGTCGAATAAAATGTTTGATACATATATTGTATGGGCCATCATGGATTTTTAATGAATGTAAAGGATTACTTTCTTTTGTTTTTTTTTTTTTTTAAATTTTAGCCGTTTCATATGTGGGTTAGAAAAATAATTGCAAAAAATACATGGAAAATTTTAAGATGCATTGGATGAGACGTAGGATTCTGGGTGCGCCCAATGTGATATTTGTGAGAAATCAAACTTGTCCGGGCTCATTTTTAAGGCATAAAGATCCAAAACTCGAGTGAGTCATATGAGATGAAACAATGGAAAACAAAATGTCTACGGTTGAAACCTTCCTTTGATATTTATACTCCATCCAAGTCATTTAAAAAGTCATTTTCATTAAGATGAACTGAAAATATCAAAAACTTAAATTGATACAAAACTTTTATAGTCATATAAATGTTTCAACTGTAGTCACTAAATCTCCACTGATATGGTCCATTTAAGTTTTGGATATACCTTATTTTCAGTCACATGTTCCAAAATGATCTCAAAAAAATAGATGAACAAAGCGGCTTTCTTACAAAAATTGCAGTGGACCCCATCCAAAATCCTTGGGCGGGAATTTCATAAGAAATCCTTGTCATTTACACCTATCACAGTCATATTGAATGGTCCATGGAACGTAACTTAATAGCCATGTACACGGTCTTAATATATCAGTCACAACTTTGCGTAATAAAATATTAGAATCACATTAAGACCCATACAAAGTTTGAAATTCTCTCAAACACATAATCTCCCTACACAACAATCAGCACCATTCCTCATCTTAAGAGTAGTTATTTTTCCATGCTAGTAATTAAAAGTATTTATCTTTATTTTATTATTCTGTTTATTTTATTTCTTTGCTGATTGTATGGAATTCCACCATAGCTATTAAAATGGTCAATTCAACCTCTAGTTTTTTTATTCTCTCTCTTCATTATTATATTATTAAGAAACATAAAGTTCATTATTGCCAAAAATGATTCACTGGACTAACCTTCTCTTTTTAAATTTCTTAATAAATTTCTTAATCTACATTGGTGGTTAGATATTCGAGTCAATTTGTACAAGTTTAATCCAATAATTGATTTATTACCTGGTCGTAAGCATTCAATTGAACTTTAGTCAAGTATAACTCAGACATACCAACACTATATTAATCATGTTGGAAATACTGAAAAATAAAAATAAATTAAAATTAATTATTTTCGTTTCACAAGGCCAAATCACATAAAAATCACATAAAATTGCATTGTCCTTAAGGTGTAAAGATTGTGTTGGGTGTTTCAGTTTCCAAAGTTCAAGTAAGAATATTATACACACTTTTACATATAAATCATAGTTTTTCTCATTTCATTTTTTATATGAGACAAAAGTACACACCATACTTTTTCATTAGAAATTTTCAAAAAGTATTTCACGGGATACAATAATCTCAAAAATTTTGAATTTGATTTTTCAAAAAACAAACCACAGATTAGATGGGCCACACCACAGGGAACAATGGGAAGAGATACCAACCATAGGTTCATGTGTCAGCCATCATGGTGTATATCTTTCATCGAACCCGTTAATCAGATGTGGCTCATCGGGATGAAGTATAAACACAAAATTCAGAATTATAAAAAAATCACTGGTCCACGCTTTGTGAAATTATTTCCATTGGTGTAGCCCATTCGATTTTTAAATCGGGCTGATCTTTTTTTTTTTTTTTTTAATTTATTTATTTTATTTATACCAACGGTTAAAATAAGGTTTCCCATCTGATGGACGGATGCGATTTACCTATACATCATTGTGGATCCCACAGAAAACGCGTATTTTACATTATAAACTTCGTAAAGCAGGAGGTGTTGTTTGTGAAGGTACGCGGTTTGGCAGGTGACGCTGCCAGCGGCCAGGTGGCTACTGGTCGGTGCTCTGTAGGCCCCACCATGATGTATGAGTCTTATCTACGCCGTCCATACATTTTTCCAGATCATTTTAGTTCTTAATACCAAAATATATGCAGATCTCAATCTCAGGTGGACCACACCATTGAAAACAGTAGTGACTGCATATCCACCATTAAAAACCTCCTAAGGCCCACTGTGATGTTTTTTTGACATCTAACCCGTTAATTAGGTCATACAGACCTGAATGAAGCGAAAAAACAAACATCATCTTGATCCAAAACTTCTGTAATCCCCAAGAAGTTTTTAACGGTGGACATTCAATCAACACTGTTTTCTGTAATGTGATCCACTTGAGATTTGTATCCACCTCAGTTTTGTCTCAAACCATAAAATAATATAGAAAAAACGGATGGACAGCGTAGATGAAATGCATACATCATGGTGGGTCCCACATAGCACCGACCATTAGCCAATGGCTAATCGGCGTCCGTTCTAGACGCATTCCAATCGCATTTACTGGGGCCCGACAGAAAAACGGTTGTGATTAGGCGCCACGTGGTTTGACGAACGAGGATCTTCGGTATGGGAGTATACACCTGCGAATTGCCTGCCCCTTCTCTAATAATTAGAATTTGGCATTAGGTGGGGAACAGCCTCTGATGATGACGTAAGAGAGAAGGTCCCATGTGGTGGGCCAGATTGGCCGTCCGATCTCTAAGCAGTGGGCCCATGTGAAGAGAGAAGCGAGGCTGTCTGCCACGTGGGCAACAAGGGCCCTGCATTGTCGCCCCGAGCAGCTACCCTCAATAAAAGCTATTTTAAAATAAAAATAAATAAATAATGTTTTTTTATATGTAAATAAATTTCTAATTGCGGCAATAATACCTGCTCCCTTCGCTAGCTCAAAATATTAGGAAAACGACCAAGACCAAAACGGCATATCATATGCCCATGGTTTTCTACTAAATTACTAAAATACCATTTTTTAGGGCTGGGGTTGGCACTGGACCCAACTGACCCGGTTCAAGTGGCTTGACCCACTTTGGCTTGACTTGAGGTGGCATACGTGGTTCAAGTGCTAGACCTTGGTATAAAAATAAAGTCCATTTATTACTTGAATTGAATATAGGTTGTACATTGGGTCAAACTTTTATTATTCCGATCATTGGATTAGTTAGAATAAAGTGGTACGGAATTACATTTGTTCCGGTGTAAAATTGCATTAGTTTTATTATTATATTATTCAGTGTAATGCTCTGAAAATTGGGAGTCACACATACACTCGACTCCTAAGCTTTCAAGAATCACTTTTGCTAATTTTTACCAATTTATGTTTAGTCAATTTTAAATGTGCAACATGAAATTTTTTGGAACATAAAACATAATCACAACTGATCTACTAAAATGAAAGAGGTCGAATACACACACACACACAAGTCTAAAAGAATATAAATAGGTTGCACAAGGTATTGCCCAATAAAATCCTAAAAAGAATATCATGTTCAAAAGAATATAACTGAGTCCACTATTCAGCCATCCAAATCACGCCTACTGGGTCACTGGGAAACTGTCCATCAACTGTAAGTAGGATAGCTCGTCCTCCTCCTCAAGACTTGTGCCGCCAGGCTCCTCATATTCTGCATCACCTGCATCTATGAGAGAGTCTGGTTGGTGTTTTAAAACACCGTCCTAGAGTGGGAATGAGTAATCAACTCAGCGGGTGCTATTAGTCTTAAGTTGTAACAAGCATCAATTATATTATGAACTTAATGAAAAATAATCATTCATATGCACCTATCCAATCTTGTTAATGCATATGCATGATAGATGATATGATGCATGCCCTCGCCACAATACTCCCTCAAGCGGCTCCATCTAACTATTGCGTATAACTAACACCCTCAATGCGACCTCGACTGCCGAGTCGCCAACCTAAATAGTGTGATGCGATGATAATATTAGTTAAGTTCTTAATTAATTTCATTCACTCATTAGGTTGAGGAAACTGATACACCCCACGTATTAATGCCCTCAATTGGTTGCGGTCCAAGGCCCCTCAATGTGCGAGGCTAAGGCACCACGATCCTTGATCTCGTCGGGTTCCCCATCTCCAACTTCAAACACATGGGGAGTGCTGAGAAAAAGGGATCGCTCATGGTCATTATGGGGAGGTTCATCACCCCAGCGTAGGCCGATAGCTCAGACACAATGTCTCATTCCACTATGTCCGGCTCATGAGTCGGTGGATCGGTGTTCACTCCCCAAGTGTAGGGTTGTGATGTAGTAATCAACTCGGTAAGACCGAGGTCGAATCCCAAAGGACTGAAACTTGTACGTAATCTAGAACTAACTAGATCTAGAATTAGAATGAAATGAAATTTAAATCAACTGAAAATTAAGGAATAATTGTGAAACTATTATCTAAGACTCAGGAGAAATCAGAGATAGGGAAACTAGGGATTCAGAGGATCCACTTGTAGAGATCAGGGAGATCTTATACTTGCATCAAAAATCATGAAACTTACTGAACTGCCATTGATCTAGTTTTCAAAGAGATGAAAGGTGTATGAATTAGAATGGATTCCATCACCAAACCATGCTCAAAAGACTATGGCAAACAACAGAATTAAACTAACTATCAACCAATCATATGTATGAAGGTTAGGAAGGGTACCGACATCCGACCATGCCCAGGAGACTATGGTGAACAACAAGGCTTCCTGACGTCATAAACATAAAGGAGAAGAGACATGCTCAAAGCCATTGCAAACCCATTGTAATTTCAGTCACAACAGACCATTAAGAACTAAAAACATTCCACTAATTAAAATTAAAATAAATTCAGCCTTAAACAAAAGGTACAAACATCAGGTTCTCCCATCACGCTACAAGCTTCACCCCTTAGCCCTAGCTAAGGAGGTTTAGCTTAGCATGGTTATATTAAACTCCATGGAATTCATAGAAAGAAATTAGAAAAAGAAATGAAAAAATAAACAAACTCAAACTCTTTCTCTCTCTCCCTGTTGCACTTCCCGTCCACGTTGAAACCCAAGCCAAGCTCCAAAAAAATCTCCTGCCCTCTCTTTTTCTCTCTCTTTATACATGGCAGGGAGGGCTCGTTGCTGAAAAAAAGTCGGTCGGTGAAGAAACCTTTACGCAGCCGGGGTCGGTGTGCACTGCGAAGCGGCATCCGATTACGCAGCAATGTAAACAGCTTCACCTTTGGAGTGGATTTTTGGGACGAACGGTGATCTTTTGCTGGAGTTGGACTCCATGGTTAGAGTCATGGCCCACCTCTGAAGTGTTTGGACGGTTCGGATCATTGATCCAATCCTCTCTGTAGACGTGTAACAGCCCGAAAAATCTGGACGATTCTCGGACTGCGTAACAGAGTCGGCGCACCTTTGCGCTAACTGATGGTGGGCCCCTTTATTGAATTTAACGGAGAAATCCACCCCGTTTATTGGATGCGTGGAAAAAATCCAGTTAGAAAAGACTATTTTTGGACGTTCTTTAATGTGGCCCATTGATTCTTAGCTTCCACCATTCATCTTACGTTGGATCGATATTTCCCTGCTTGTGCGATCATTGCTTTGGAAAAACCCTATGCGTACCATCGGTTTGGCCTTACAGAAAGAATGGACGGTTTGGATCATCAATATATTGATGATGGTGGCCCACCGAATATCGAATGTAAGTCTCTGTTTTAACAGAGAACGGCAACTGCTGTCTTTTTGTATTGGAGTCGGTCAATCACAAAGCTAACCGATTCAATGTTTCGGTGCACGGTGAGTGTTCATGTGTTGTGCACATGCACTCATCTCAGTAGGCTTCACCTTGATGTTTATGAGAGATCCATTCCGTTCATCTGCTTTGCCACCTCATTTTAACAGTTGACACCAAACTTGAAGCGTATCCATAGATTAGGTGGGCCCCATATGGACGATTTTTGGGCCGATCTAGCCATTGGGACACTTCTACAGGGATTGAACGGCCGAAATTCGACATGTACGGTTAATTTATGATCCCTTGGCCCTGTATGAAGTTTCGAGCCGAACGGATGGTGGGAACCCTGTGATCTTGCATTCTGGCTGACTTTCGGGCCACCTGAGCTTCAGTTTCGTGATTTTCTCGGATCTCTGCCATGTAAATTCGTCGATTTTGGTTCCCTGGAGTTCGTCCCTTGCCTTGGTGACATCAGAGTGTTAAATTCACGCTCTTAGTATCTTTTTCAGTCCACGCTTATAAATCCACCTTGCAACCTAAACATGATTAAAACAGGCAATTAAACAGTATCATGTTTGTAAATACAAACAATAATTGGGGTCAAATATATAATATTTGACCCTCAAAAATCGGTTGCAAATGGTTAGCAGTGGGCTACAATGGTTGAAGGGTATTTCAGGTTTCATACATATGTGAACAAATATGGTTAACAGACAAGGTTAGTCAGTAAGTAGACTAATCTGCATGAGCACAGCCAGACATGTGACAGACGACATCGGGTACGAGCGTTTTATATAGCCTAACTACTATCGCCCACACGCACCCGCCCAAATTCATGGGTTTAGCCTTAAGATAGTCCTACCAACGGGACCACCTTCACTTGCTTCATATTCCTGATCAACCCAAAGGTCCTAATGGTATTCCGTAACATGCCAACATTTAAGGTTATCATCTAGCATATGCAATATCATGTAATTCATATTTCTTAACATAGAACTTAAATTTTCTACCAAGCAAAGATAATATTGTTGTGACATCAAATACATGTGTGTTGTGTGGATTAGTGAGGAAGTTAAGCATTTTACACGTGCACACACACACACACACACACACACACACATATATATATATATCATTAGAACAAATGCACATGGGTTAATAAATCACGCATACTACAAGGTAACTTCATACACAAATCAACAAGACATGCATATGCAACATCAAATTTACACCATTCATGTGAGAGACAATAACATTCCATAACTATTTTATGTTGATTGAAAGAATTATGATAAGGTCTTTCTTATATCCTCTCTAGACCCTCCAAATACATCATACAAGCAATCAAAATCATTAAACTCATACTAAAATTAGTGCTAGGCTACCTAAAGATAATATTCCGTACTTATGGATCGTTGAAGACTTGGAAACGACCTAGGAGTGTGGATTTTTGGGGTCAATCAGCCGGAATCCCTAGAACAAACACTTGCATGTTAGAACTTCATGCCAATCCCTTCTCAATTCAAGGATTTCAAGAAAAAAAGACAAGGGGTTTACCTATATGATCAACAAAGCGATTCTTCCGATTGTGGTGGATGGTTTCCTTTGGAGAAGGGATAGGGAGTTGCAAGATTGAGTCTCCTTGGGCCTCACCTCGATCTATGATCCACCCTTGCTCTCCTTCACTCTCTTTTTCTCTCATTGTTCTCTCTTTACTCCCTTGGTGGTGGTAGTTGTGGTGAGAGTTATGAGATAAGGAGCTAGGGTTTTATTTCCTAGACTTGGGCCTTTTGGCTTTAAGTTTTATCAACTTTCCAAAATAACCTTATGGGGCCCCCTTTAGCTTTGGGGAGGCCCCGTTACCCCCTTGGCCACCAAATTCGGTGTGTAGGTGTTTCATGACCCGATGAGGGGTCATGCAAAATTTGAACGCAATCGGATACGGGGTTTAATCACACGGCTCCGATCTTCAAATGACCATACGAGGTCCATTCTGTTTGTTGGGGCGGTTCTAGTGGCCCTCTGGTCATGAAACTTATAAGATAGGTGCTCTATGGCCCGATGCAGGGCCGTGCAAAATTTCGAGACGATCGGATGTGGGGTTTGATCGTACAGGTTCGATTTGTGATCAACGGTCATCGTTCCACGATCGGGTATTCAATTCTGGCCTGGGGTGAGTTGCGTTCGGCAAGTGCCACTAGGACGGCGTGGATAATTAATTTCTGGGTGTCCACTGAGTTCGTGGTCTGCGATGGACCACAAGCCCAATGAGATTTTTGGTTCCCTAAATTTTTAGATTTTTCAGATCTCCCTTAGCCACTGCATGGCCCGCACGGGCTGTTGTTAAGTGCAACGGTCATCTGGCCCGACAGCCCGCACTTGGTCCGATCATGATCAGGCTAGTCCATTCCAATTGGCTAATCCTAGGTTAATTTACTTGTGGTGGGCTTTAAGCGAATGGTCATGTGACAAATTGTAACGTCGTGAAAAATCGGGAGTCGTGCATAGATTTGACTCCCGAGTTCCCGAGTGTCACTTATAACCGATTTTCATTACTATGCGTTTAATCAGGTTTAAATGTGCAACCTAGAATTACTTGAAGCATGAAACTCAACCACAACTAGTCTACTGAAATGAAAGAGATCAATATATACAGGTTCAAAAGAATAAAAAAGGGGCACACAAGGCGATGCCCAATAAAATCATAAAAAATATCATGTCCAAAAGAGTAGAACTAAGTCCACTACTCAGCCATCCCAATCCCGCCTATCACGCTGCCGGGGAGCCGTCCATTAATTAAAAGTAGGACAACTCGTTCTCCTCATCTAAGCTCGCGCTGCATGACGCGTCGAACTCAGAACTACCTACAATTATTGAAGGGTCTGGGTGATGTTTTAAAACACCGTCCCAGAGTGGGAGTGAGTGATCAACTCAGTAGGTGATAGTAGTCTTAAGTTATCACAGGCATCAATTATAATATGATCTTAATGAAAAACAGTCAATCATAAACATCTAACTAATCTTATTAATGCGCATGTATACTGGATGATATAATGTATGCTGCCATCGCCAAAACGTTCCCTCGAGCGACTCCGTCTAACGATCATGTATGTCAACACTCCTTCAGAGCGACCTTGACTTTCGAGTCGCCACCCTAACGAATGCAATGCAATGCGATCGTGTTAGTCGAGTTATTAGTTAAGTTCATTCATCTAACGGGTTGGAAAATCTGATATACCTCACGTATTAATGCCCTAAGCTAGTTGTTAGGCCAAGACCCCCCAATGTGTGAGGCCGAGACACCGTGGTCCTTAATCCCGTCAGGTTTTTCGTCCCCGACTTCAAGCACATGGGGAGTGCCGAGAGAAAGGGATCGCTCAAGGTCACTACGGGAAGGCGCGACACCCCAGCGTAAGCCGACAGCTCGGACACAGTGTCCCATTCCACCATGTCCGGCTCACGAGGCTGTGGAACAAATTTAATTGGTTATTGGTGAGCTATAACGATTGTAGGGTGTTCCAGGTTCCATACACGTGTGAGCAAACATGGTTAATAAACAAGGTTGGTCAGACAGTAAACTAGACCGTACAAGTCTAGGTAAGTACGTGGCGGAACGACATTGGGTGTAAGTACCCCATGTAGTCTAATTACTGTCACCTACATGCACTCGCCCACATCCATGGGTTTAGCTTCAAGGCGGTCCTACCAACGGGGCCACCTTCGCTCTCTTTGAATTACTGACCAACCCAAGGACTTGAGAGGTGACTCATAACATGTCAACTATTAATGCATCATCTAGCATAAATAACATCATGTTTCATATTTTCTCAATATACAATTTAAATTTTCTTATCAAACAAAGCTACCACTGTCATGAAACAAGAGTGCATGTGTTTTGTGTGGGTTGGTGAGGAAGTTAAGCACTTCCTATACCTAATAGAACCAAATTACACAAGAATTAATGGATCATACATGCTATGAGGCAACATCATATGAGAACCAAACAAGACAAGTACATGCAATCATCCATTTAAACCAAATCATACGAAAGACAATAACATTCCATAACCATTCCATGTGAATCGATAGGATCAAGGGTAGGGTCTTCCCTAGGTTTATCTAAATTCTTCAAATGCATCATCTAAGCAAACAAAATCATTAAACTCATACTAAAATTGGTGTTAGGCCACCTAAGAACAATAGTCCGTACCTATGAATCGTTGAAGACTTGGAAAATGAGCTAAGAGTGTGGATTTGGGGTCGATCGACCGGAATACCTAAAGCAAGTAATTTCGTGTTAGGAATCCATGACAATCCCTTTTCAACACAAGAGTTTCAAGAAAAATGAGTGAGACATTTACCTAAACGATTAATGGAACGATTCTTGCGATTGTGGTGGAGGGCTTCCTTTAGAGAAGGGGTAGGGAGTTGCAAGGTTGAGCTTCCTTGGGCCCCACCACCACCAACACCCTCCTTCACTCTCTTATTCCTCTCTCTTTCCTTTCTTCTTTCTCCCTTTTCTCTCTTCTCTCTTTTTCTCTTTCTTTTCTCTAGGGCAAAATCGTATGGGGAGAGAGGATGCTCAAATGAGGCCCTTTTATAATGCCAGATTTGGTGTAAATGGCCCCAAGGGCTAAGTTTTCACCATACTAGACCTATGGGAGGGTCTTTCTAAACTCTAGGGCCCACTATGGGGTGTACAAGTCGATATACGCCGTAGAATAGTTAGTTCTAATAATGATCTACGTATGGATACGATCGGCGCACCATTAGGATGTGTCGATCAACATATATGATTAGAAGTTAGTTTAACGGTCACCGATAGTCAATCAGGACTGTGGCTATACGGATATGAGCGAAGAAATAACCTTATTCCATGTGAGAAGTTTGGTCGTAATCCAACGGTCCGAAATCCTCAACTTTGCATAAGAGTAGACGACTCAATTCACTTAAGTTTCAGCTCCTTGCTTTAGGGTATTTGCGCTTCTCATGCACTCGTCCTTTGGCTCCAGTTAAGTGGTTTTGTGTAATATCCAGTTTTGACTCTCGCGATGGACGTCAAGCCCAATAAGACGGACATTATTCTATATTTTGGAGTTTGTGGCTCGTCAACGAGCGGTCTAGAGTTTATTTGGAGAATCGGGGCAGATCTAGTGGCCCCCTGACCATGAAACTTATAGAATAGGTGCCCCATGACCCGATGAAGGGCCATGCAAAATTTGAAGACGATCGGATATGGGGTTTGGTTGCACGGGTTCGATTTATGATCAACTGTCGTCGTGCCACGATCGGGTCCTAGATTTTATGGACCGGTGTAAGGCATTACATTAGACCTTCACCATAAATTTTGAAAAAATCCGATGGCTGAAAAGTCCGGTGTCCCAGTTTCATTTACCAGTGCCAGATTTCTACTCTGGCCTTGGGTGGGTTGAGAAGCGCTACCGGAACGGCTCGGATAATTAACTTCTGGGTGTTCAATATGTCTGTGGTCCACGATGGACCACAAGCCCAGTGAGATCTATGGTTCCCTAAATTTTTATAATTTTCTGACCTTCCTCAGCCGCTGCACGGCCTACACAAGTTGTCGTCGAGTATAAACCGATCAACTGACTTGATGGCCTGCACACGGTCAGATTGTGACCAGACTGGACCACTCGTGTATAAGCTAACGTTGAGTGCTAATGGTCAGTAAGTAATAATATAAGTTAATAAAAAAAAATTCAAGAATTTTTTGAAAATTCAAAACAGTGAAAATTCAGGATGTTACACAAATCCTACGTGGACACCCCAGGACATTGTTCTAGTTGGATGGGACATTACATTCAGTTTTAATAGTATATAAATCGTGATTTCTAGTAAATTTTGAAATCGACTATATCGATGCTCCATACGTTAGTGCACATGTATTTTCTTCGTGGAATTGCATATGTATTTAGGTGATTGGCATCAGTTGTTAAAACCTTATTCATTGTTTATAATTATATGGTCCACTAAACAAAAGTTTTACTCAATATAGAGTGAAAGTTCTATTTTTTATTTGTTTTAAAGGTATATTTAAAAGTTTTATTTTTAAATGTATTTTAAAAAATATATATACTTATTAACTTAAATTACATAACTTATTATTAACCATTTCTGTTCTAGCTTAACTTAGATTGAGGTTGAATTCAGTCGAGGTGAGACAATCTATTTTGGGCGTTCACAGCTAGAGTTGTACACGAGTCGAATTGAGTTGAGCTTGGCATAGTTCGAATCAGCTTGGCCAGTAGCTAACCCCAGCTCAAACTCGGCTCGGCTTGGCTTGATTCTCGAGGCTGATTGACCAACTCAACTTAGTTCAATCAATAGATCGGGCTAGTTCGAGTCGAGTTTAAGCCCGTGCGACGTTTCCTCAAATATATGGAGTGCACCTTCAATTTCTCACGATATGCAAAGCAACGACAGTAGTTTACAAGTATTTCCTCAAACACTTAGTAAGCAATATCAAAATCAAGATACGGAGATAGTTTTATTATGTTTTTTTTTTTTTTTTTTTTTTTGTAGTGATTTGTTTCGTATATATACCTTCCTTGCCACCAACCAATCCTGTGGAGAATGTATGCACCCGAAGCAATACTTCATTGAGTCATTTCATCAAACACTTGTAAGCAACATCAATATCAAAATAACCGAGTCACATAATTGATTCGATCTGAGTTCGATTTGAGTTGAGGTTCGATCTGATTTGATTTGAGCTCGGATAAGCTTGAACCTTTTTCGACCTCCAAAAATCAGCTCGAATCGGCTTGAACTTAGTTTTGAACCGAGTCTAATTGAGCTTTTTTGAGTCAAGTCGAGTCGGGCGATTTAACCAAGTTAACTCGGTTCATGGACAGCTCTAGTCATAGCCCTTATAGGCCGAGCTTGGACTGAATTTGGTCTGGTCCAAACTTCCCTAATTAAAACTCTTTTCTTTTTAACACTCTCCCACCTATCCACACCACATAGGCACTCGATGCTGATCTCAGTGCTGGAAAAGGAGTCCTGTGACTCGTCTACCGCTGAGACATGGAGCCGGAGCCGGAGCCGGACCCAGACCTGAGTAAGGATCAGGTGATGCTTTTTACCACCATCTTCAGCTAGGGTGGGGCCTACAGTGATGTGTGCTGGACATGCACCCTATCCATCAGATGCACCCTCTAATGGTGTGCCATGATCTGAAAAATCAGCTCAATCCATTACTTAGGTGGGCCACACAACAGGAATAGTGAGAATGGACAGCCACCTTTTATTTCTCGTGGGGCCTACCATGATGTAGTTCAAACATCCAACCCGTTAAATTTGTGAATCCCACCATAATGAGGGGTTCCACCAAATTTCAGACCATCAAAAAACTCAGATGAACGACACCAAGGGATCCTAGATGTTTTAGTCATGATTTCCAACTGTTTCAGATGGTGTGGCCCACCCGAGTTTCACGTACGGCTGATTTTTGGGGATTTTTTTGGGCATGGCGAGATGAACAGTCAAGATGCCACATAAACATCACATGCCCCACTTTGCTCCACCCTATAGGAACATTTCCCTCCCAACTCAGCCTATAGTAATTCTTAACCGTACACATGGCATAGATGTACGTTAATCCAAACCGTCCCAATTGTGGGGCGTGTTGTTGATGGGATACAGCTCAAAAATCACAGTGAATGAATGTTCCCACCTATAAAGTGGTTGGTGGTTTCAATTCAGCTTACAAAATGAGAGGGCTATGGCCGTTAAATGAATGGATTTTCGAGCTATGCTCCATCCACATTGGGATCCACAGATTCAACGGTTCAGATTGTTGTACATATATGGTACATGTACGGTGTATGTGAAACCACAACTTGGGAATTAGTATTCTTTTAAAAAAATTATTATACCATGGCAGCTTCCAAACTGAGAAATGCTCTCATCCAACTGGTTGTATCGCACGATAAGTTACCAACTTCCAACCTATCGTGTGCGTGTCACATCTACACCGTCCATAGGTTGGCCCCACCATAAGAATCATCTTGTGATTTTTACACAAGGTGATCCTCATGGTAGGTCTAACTTATTGTATGGTGCGGATTTCACACACACATGATAGGTTGGAACTTACCTTCTGGCAGGACACAGCTTAACCGTCCAACCAATTGTATGTGAACGTTTAGCCCTTTTTTTTTCCCTTTTTTTTCACTATTTATTCCTCATAACTTATCACGTGCATTGCACACGCCCTTTACTCATATTTGTTGATGAGAATGTCTTGCAAGCAACCAGGCGTAGGTGAGGAAATTGTGCAGCTATTTTATTGTGGGGCCCACTGTGGGACCTGTGTGTGGTATCCATCCCATGCAGCCAGGTCATCCGATTATGAAAATGGGATGCACCAAAATTCACCCCAATCCAACCGTCAAGTCAAGTGGTCCCCACATGAATTTGAAGGTTTTTGGGTGATTTCATATTTTTTTCTATGGTGCGGCTCACCTAATGATTTGATTAGCCTGATTTTAAGCACATGCATGTTGGGATGTGCCTAAAATCAAACCGATCGAACCACCAGCATAGTCTTCCCAACATATGCCAAAAATCAGGCCAATCAAATCATTAGGTGAGCCGCACCATAGCTGTTATAAAGAGTTGTGGCCCAATAACCCCAACTTGTTGCATGTTTTTATCATCTACAACTAATTGCATTTGAGATACTCTTTGTTAATTTGAACCCGGGTATTGAATAGTTTTAAGTGTTCAGAGGATCCTGCACAGGTGGTAGACTCTTGGGAGTTTCAACACCTGGTCAAGGGTTTGAGTATCCATAGGCGGTGAAATACCATAATGGACTGAGTGTATGTGTGGGTGTCTTAAAAAAAACAAAGTGTTTAGACATAAAAATTTTAAAAGAGGGGGCAAGATTAACTTATATTAATAAAATAAATAAATATATTAGAAGGAAAATTGTGGAATCCCATAATAATTCCATTGTTTGGGAGGGACTATTGTTTTTAATGAAAGTATTAAAAGGTCAATAGCTAAATGTTAAAATTTATTTCTAATAACTAATAAAATTGACATTTAATATATATTTTTAAATAAATTAATATAAAAATTTTGTTGCAAAATTTCTCTAGAATTAACATTTTACCAAATAATGCCTCCGTAATTAAAAATCACTTTTCGAGTGAGTTGCAAAAATGCCCTCATCTAATTTTTTATTTAACAATTAGTGAAAGCTGAGGCTTGTGGGCCCATGTGGTATGTGTAAGACATCCGAACTATCCAACATATACACCCCACCATGGTGATAATGGGAATAAAATAAAAGGCCAATTAAATTATCAGGTGGGCTATACTTGAATTTAGATGTTTTGAGTGGTGTATATTTTTGGTTCGTCTAATAATAATGTAAGTATGCATCCATTGGATACACTAAATGTGAGACACACCATGCACACCCAACAATTTTAGATTCTCTGCTCCATAAAAAAAATAAAGTAATAATAATAATAAATCAAGGGTAATAATATAAATTTTCCTTTGAAAAAGTACAAGAAGCAATACAAGTATGTGAGGCACTATTTGGTAAAAACCCTAATCACATAAGCATTTTGGAGTAAAAATATCTAAAAATGAAAAGATCATCTTTGAATGGCACCTAAACAAGTCCATATATTTAATTCAATAGTTTATGTGGTTTGAAATTTAAATAACAATTAAATCTACTGCCATCATTTTTTTATGCACAATAGTTGAGAAATGAATTAGTGGACGCATTAAAGTGCTTGAGGTTTCCTAGAAAACATGCTGGCATATTGCAATATGATGCATTGGAACTTTAGCATATGGATCCAGGCTCACTTCCAATGATCTTAAACCGTTTAAATGATGATTCTTGGTGTTTAAGGTGGATATGGATCAAATAAAAGCAATTAAATTATATTTTTTAAACCCTTGATAATTTAGCTCTTTCATATCAATATCAACGGTTGTGATGACATTTATATAATGAAAGGGTTGCAATGAATGATTTAAGTCACATCGTATTTATGTCAGTATGTATTCTAGAGAGCCTCTATCATCAAAATTATTTTAATAAGGGTTCATTAAATCTAAATTAAAGAGGGGATGGGCAACCATGTTGTATGATCCAAGCTTGTAATGTGTAGAAAAAAACCTTTCTACTCTGGTAAAGTATGGTAGTTTATGCACATGAACTTAAAAATTTTACATTTGTCATACATGTAAATCAAATCGTAGTATCCGAATCCAAACATTTATCCACCGAACTCATATCTCATAAGGTAAACTGGTGGACGTTTAAATTGAAAAATAACCTTCCCTAAATTCAACTAAAAAATATCCATTAATCAAGCTCTAATAATTTCATCAATCTGATTCCAGGATGATAAGTGGACCCCACAATTAAGATGGTTTAATTCAATCCACACATAGGATGAGGATTAGCAGAAGGCTGCCATGCTCTCCCAACCTATCACATAACTCCCATCAACTTGCATCACATGCTTAAAATTTAAATTGCTAAGGGCCATCAATCTCTCTCCTCAATCTGTTTGAGGTTGAGATTTGTGGGCCCCACTATGATATGTGTCAGACATCTACTCATTGATACACTTAGATTAGGGGTCACACCAAGTTTCAGCCAGATCAGGTGGGACCCTCCAAGGGATTTTAGATAATTTAGCATGTTTTCGTATGGTTTTAGATGGTGTGACTCACCTGCATGATGAGATTTTTTATCCCGTGCTCGACCGGTCGTGAGCTCTGCTCGACAGGTCGTGGGCTGGTGCTCAACCAGTCGTGAGTTGCACGAATCAAAGTCCAGCAAGGTCTGAATATTTTTCTCCGGAGTGCTCGACCGGTCGTGGGAGGTGCACGACTAGTCGTGGGTGACACATGACCAGTCGTGGATTACGCAGATTCATTCTGCGATTTTGCGCGGATTTCGTGTCGCAAGTTCTTTCACAATTGGGATGCGGAAAGGAGTTTTCCAAAACTATAAAAGGGGTTGCCTAGGATTTTTTTAAGGTATGATATGTGAAGAAAAACATAAGAGGGCTATCAAAGGGGTGAGAGAGAGAGAAAGTTTTTAGAATGAAGGTTATGTTCGTGGAGGTGATCTACTATATCTCAACATTTCTACGTCCTCATAATCGATGAGATCTCTCAGTTTTTTTTTTTGTTATTTCTCTTACTGTTTATCCACTCCTGCGTCAGTGATGAAGGTTTGATCATAACAGGGTGTGCTTGTGATCGGTTGTAACGTTCTACTTTATAGTGGATTGTTGATTTTGACGAGGTCCCGTGGTTTTTACCTCTTTGAGGGTTTTCCACGTAAAAATCTCTTGTGTGGTGTGTGGTTGTGCTTTGATTTACTTCATTACTTTGTTATTCCATAATTCTGGTTTGTTCTAGAAGGCTAGATCCTAAGGTTTTGTACAAGGCCCGCAATAAAGTGGTGTCAGAGCTAAGTTCATTGAATGGGTAGGATCGGTTTGAAATTATGGAAGGTGGCTCATCAAGGATGATCAGCTTTATGGTTCTAACTGGACTATATAGAAGGCTAAGATGGAGGACTTGCTTTATTGCAATGACGTATATTCTCTAATTTTAAGCATATCAGCAAAATCCAAGGATATGTCTGATGAAGATTAAAAGAAGATGGACCGAAAGGCGGTGGGATTTATTAGACAATGGCTGGATGATTCTGTATTCCACCATATGTCTACGAAAACATTAGCCGCTAGCCCATGGCTAAAACTAGAAGGGCTGTATGAGAGGAAGACAGTCGGTAATTTTGATAAGGCGACTTATGAATCTCAAGTTCAAAGATAGTGGTTCTGTGGCCGAGCACATGAATGAGGTCAGCAATATAGTGAACCAACTCTCCGCCATGAAGATGGTCCTGGATGATGAAGTGTAGGCTTTGTTATTGCTTAGATCGTTGCCTGACAGTTGGGAGACACTGGTGGTGTCTCTAAGTAACTCCGCGCTAGACAGAAATATATCCATGGAACAGGTGACTAGTTGTTTATTCGATAAGGAGACAAGAAGGAAGTCTCAGGGGTCTACTCAGCAAGAGGCCCTTGTGACACAGGAACGGAGGAGAGAAAAGAACAGGAAGGGCGAGAAGGCTCGAGATAAATTAAGAGGCAAGTCAAGTAACAAAAAAGATGTTGAATGTTAGAATTGTGATAAGAAGGGCCACTATAAGCATGAATGTCGTAAAACTAAGAACGACAAGAAAGGAAAAGGAAATGAGAAAGAAGATGAATCAGATTCCACTGCAGTCACTTCAGATGGCGATGTTGTAGTTATTCTTTTTACAGATCATGATGTATGTTTAACGGCTACGAGTCAGGACACTGACTGGGTGATAGACTTAGGAGCTTCTTTTCATATGACTCCACGTAGAGATTTTTTCACAAGCTACAAGTCAGATGACTATGGGACTGTGAAGATAGGGAATCCTGACATATCAAAGATCGTAGGGGTCGGTGATATCTGTGTGAAGACTGATGTGGGCTATACATTGGTTCTCAGGGATGTGAGGCATATCCCAGACCTTCACCTTAACTTGATGTCGACGAGAAGGTTGAATGATGATGGCTATGAAAGTCGGTTTGCTGATGGGCGCTGGAAGATCATCAAGGGTTCGTTGATCGCAGCCAAAGAAAAGAAGTGTTGCACCATTTACAAAGCATGTCTCAGTGTGTGTAAGGGTGTTGAACGCAGCGGAAGATTCAACTATTGACATGTGGCACAGGCGTCTAGGCCACATGAGTAAAAAAGGGCTTCAGCTACTAACGAGGAATCGCCTCCTTCCAGACATGATAGGTATGCCTCTCAAAACCTGTCTTGATTGTTTATTAGAGAAACAATATAGAGTTTCATTCGTTAAAACTGTTTCTCATATTAATAAAGTGCATACATTAGATTTGGTTTATTCTATATTTGTGGTCCTATGAGGACAAAAATCTTGGGTGGGGTATTGTATTTTGTTACTTTTATATATAATGCATCTAGGAGGGTTTGAGTTTATGCATTAAAATTCAAGGACGAGGTCTTTGGTGTGTTTAAATTATTTCATGTTATGGTCAAGAGAGAGACAAGTAGATCATTGAAGTGCATCCGCACTGATAATGGTGGTTAATACATTGACGACTTTCATGAGTACTGCAAGTCCCTGGGTATACGATATGAACAGACAATTTCCAAGACCCCCCAGCATAATGGTGTAGCTGAGCGAATGAATCGCACCATTGTTGAGAGAATCAGATGCATGTTATCCCATGCGAAGTTGTCCAAGACGTTTTAGGGAGAAGCAATGCACATGGCGGTGTATCTGATAAATAGGTCTCCATCAGCCTTGTTGAATGGAGAAGTACCTGAGAAGGTGTAGACTGGACAAGATCCATCGTACAGTCATCTCAAGGTGTTTGGATGCAGGGCATTCGTTCACGTACCAAAGGACGAGAGGTTCAAGCTCGATATGAAGATCAAGCAGTGTGTGTTCTTAAGGTACGGTGATGAAAAGTTTGGTTATAGATTATGGGATCTGACCGAGAAGAAGCTCGTCAGGAGCAAAGATGTGGTTTTCTTTGAAGATCAATGTATAGAAGACATTGGTAAGCCAGAGAAGAACCAACCTAATTCAGGTGAACTAGAGGACATGGATCCGATTATTCCTCCCGTGGTGCCTGATGACGGGAGAGTACAAAAAGGTGCAGAGGACGAGGGAGTTCCTACAGAAGATGAACCGGGAGAGTAGCCCCCACTTGATCCACTTGTTAAGCCACAGGTGAGGAGGTCATCTAGGGACAGACAGCCGTCCAAGATGTACTCGCCGCATGAGTACATTATGCTGACTGATGGGAGAAAGCCAGAAGATTATCCTAAGGCCCTAGCCAATGAGCATAAAGAGGAGTGGTTGAAAGCTATACAAGAGGAGATGAAATCCTTGCATAAGAACCACACCTATGATATGGTGAAATTGCCTAAGGGCAAGAAAGCTTTGAGCAATAAGTGAGTGTTCAGAAAGAAGGTTGAGTAGAAGAATTCACAGACGAGGTTCAAGGCTAGACTTGTGGTGAAAGGGTTTGGTTAGAGGAAAGGCATAGACTTCGAAGAGATATTCTCACCAGTGGTGAAGATGACATCCATACGGGTGTTGCTTGGGTTGGTGGCTAGTATGGATCTGGAGATAGAGCAGTTAGATGTTAAAACTGCCTTTCTCCATGGTGACCTGGAAGAAGAGATTTACATGCACCAACTAGAGGGGTTTGAAGTCAAGGGCAATGAGCACATGGTGTGTAGGCTAAGGAAGAGCTTGTATGGGCTGAAATAAGTTCCACGGCAACGGTACAAGAAGTTCGATTCGTTCATGTTACATCAGAGGTATAACAGAACGGAGTCGGACCACTATGTGTTCACACGCAAGTTCTCAAATAGTGATTTCTTAGTTCTGGTGTTATACGTTGATGACATGCTCATCATGGGAAAAGACATCAAAAAGATCGACAGGCTGAAACAGGAGTTGGGCAAGTCTTTTGCGATCAAAGACTTGGGCCCGGCTAAACAGATCCTAGGAATGGAGATAACCCATGACAGAAGCAGGAAGAAGCTTTGGCTGTTACAAGAGCGGTATATTGAGAAAGTCCTATAGTGGTTCAATATGAATGCAGCGAAGCCGGTCAGTACTCCACTGGATGGTCACTTCAGATTGAGCGACAAACAGTGTCCCAAGACGAATGCAGAGGTGGAAGAGATGCAGAAGATACCCTACGCGTCAGTCGTAGGAAGTTTGATGTATGTTATGGTGTGTACATGCCCAGACATAGCATATGCGGTTGGTGTTGTCAGCCGGTATCTTGTCAATCCTAACAAAGAACATTGAGCAGCGGTGAAGTGGATACTACGGTATCTAAGAGGCTCATCCAGGTTGAGCCTATGCTATGGTGATGGTAAACCTGTGCTAGAGGGTTACACAGATGCAAATATGGTAGGTGACATAGACTCCAGGAAGTCTACATTGGGGTTCATGTTCACATTTGCAGGGAGAATGGTTTCTTGGCAGAGCAGGCTACAGATGGTCGTAGCATTGTCAACGACAGAGGCCGAGTACATTGCAGTCACAGAAGCATGTAAAGAGATGCTTTGGATGAAGAGGTTCCTATAAGAACTTAGCATAAAGTAGGAGCAGCACGTGGTCTATTGTGATAGTTAAAGTGTTATACACTTGAGTAAGAATCTAAGTCAGCATTTTAAGTCGAAGCACATAGAGATTCGGTATCACTGGATCAGGAATACTTTGGAACAGAAGGTGTTACAGCTTGAGAAGGTCTACACGGACAGTAATGGGTCAGATATAATGACCAAGGCTTTGCTCAAGGGCAAGTTTGAGGTTTGTAAAAATCAGGCTAGCTTGAAGAAGGTGAATTCCTCCCGGGTCAAAATGGGGAGATTTGATGAGATTTTTTGTCTCGTGCTCGACCGGTCGTGAGCCCTGCTCGACCGGTCGTGGGCTGGTGCTCTATCAGTCGTAAGTTGCACGACTCAAAGTCCAGCGAGGTCTGGATATTTTTCTCAGGGGTGCTCAACTGGTCGTGGGTGGTGCACGACTGGTCATAGGTGGCATACGACTAGTCGTGGATTACGCAGATTTGTTCCGCGATTTTGTATGAATTTCGTGTCGCAAGTCCTTTCGTAACTGGGATGCAGAAAGGAGTTTCTCAAAACTATAAAAGGGGTTACCTAGGGTTTTTCTAGGGTATGATATATGAAGAAAAACTCAATAGGGCTATCAAAGGAGTGAGAGAGAGAGAGAAAGAGAGAGATGAAACTTGTAAAAGGGAAGTTATGTTCGTGGAGATGATCTACCATATCTCAGCATTTCTACGTCCTCGTAATCGGTGAGATCTTTCAATTTTTTTTTGTTTCTCTTACTGTTTATCTACTCCTACGTGAGTGATGAATGTTTGATCATAGTAAGGTGTGCTTGTGATCGGTTGTAACATTCTGCTTTATAGTGGATTGTTGATCTGGACGAAGTCTCGTGGTTTTTACCTCTTTAAGGGCTTTCCACGTAAAAATCTCTTGTGTGGTTTGTGGTTGTGCTTTGATTTAATTCATTGCTTTGTTATTCCATAATTCTGGTTTGTTCTGGAGGACTAGATCCTAAGGTTTTGTGTAAGGCCCCCAACACTGCCTTCCATCTAAGACTGATGTTTGGGGTATCCCATAACCTGGAAGGCATACTTTGGGTGTGGATCATTAGATCCATTGAGGTTAGTGAATCCCTAACTATGGGGCCCACTGTGATATATATGCCTTACATTGACACCATCCATCCATTTGGACAACTCCTTTGAAGGCATGATCTTAAAAATGAAGCCAATTCAAACCTTAGATTGGACCATACCTCAGGAAATAATAATTATTGAATCCCCACCATTAAAAGCTTCATGTGGTCACTAGGATATTTATTTGCCATCCAACTTGTTGGTAAGGTCACAAATGCCTGGATGAAGAGACGACACAAATATCAGCTTGATCCAAAACTTTTGTGGCCCATAAGAAGTTTTTAATGATCGATTACCATTGTTTCCAATATTATGGTCTACCTTAAATTTAGAAACGCTTCATTTTTGGAATCATGACCTACCATGAGTTTTCAAAACCGATGGATGCCATGGATGTAAGACATACATTATGGTGGGCCCCATGGTTGGAGATCCCACTCACCTCACCTGTTTGGTACGTGGGCATACATGGGATTAGGTGGGATGGAATTGCATTTTCATCCCACGTGGGATTTCCAATGGATTTTTAAAAACTACCACACATGTGGGCCCTGATTCATATGTTTCATCCATACTGTTCATCCGTATATACTCTTTACACCTGTCATTCTAGTTTATATATATATATATAAGTTACTGGCATTCAATGTGAATTTGATTTATTGATTACAATTGTATAGTCTACTGAACTGGTTTTTTAAATTGAGTCTTTTTCCCTTAGCAAGAATTTTATCCCAAACATGAGAATTGGATGGCCAAAATAAATTGATATCTCCTTACGTATAATCATTGTGCAATAATAGTGTTAATCTCATTTAATACAATTCCATACTATTGGATCATTTAATCCAACGGACCAAAAAGGCCCTCAGCAGATCCGTAGATCCATCGAAGCCGCACCCTAACCTGGAGGAGATCTACCAAATACTGAGTGCAGATGTCCAGTACACATCACAGTGAGGCCCACATTGGTTATCCTCATAGTACCATTTCCCTACACAAACTCATTTAATTGACAAATAATGGAAAATTAAATTGGAACCCTAATGGCAATCAGTAATTGTGCAAAACTGGAGGGGCATTTTGGTCCATAAAGGGTACAAAAACAGGTAGGATGACATAGAGCATGGGAGTTAGAATATAACAAGATCACCAAACAGATACATGAATGAAGAAAAGGAATAGAGGTTTCAAATCACTGAACAAGTTCAATGCATTCATCACCTAATTCTACTTTAATTAGGACACAAAAGCACATTTATATCAGTTTATCATACTCTCTCTCTCTCTCTCTCTCTCTCTCTCTAGGATCTTGATTCTCTCTCCCTATCATAAGATCACATGCACAAACATACACACCCATCACCATCCATTTTATTATATTAATCTAACACAACTTCTCATCATGAGCTTCTCAATCATGTCTAACATATACCCTCATGGAGAGAGAGGTGGGCCACTGGGATTTTTCTTTTGGAAATGTGAAGGCTGCTCATGACGTCCGAATCCTACTCTCCACATGCATGTGCAAGATCCAGGCCGTTCATCTTGTGGGACCCAACACATGAAAATAGAGCAGGTGTACTTTTTGGTTGGGTCGCGTGTGTATGAAAAATGTATAGCAATTAATTGATCTGTGGTAGATATTCTAGGCATGCATGTGGCCTACTTTATGATCTAACCAGCCTGAATTTTGGTTCATTGGATAAGAAAATAAGGACCCACATGATGAACGGATTAAATCTCCAGAAAGCATGCAAAATTTTCACATGTGGGTAGGTAGCAGCAATTAGTAGATATGTGGTTAACATTCTAGGTATGCAAGTGGCCCACCTTTTAACCTAAACAACATGAATTTTGGATCATTGGAGGTTAAAACAAGGACCCACATGATGAACGGATCAGATCTGTAGAATTCATGCAACATTGGCACATGTGGGTGGGTAGCTATTAAAATGCCTACTTGCGCGAGTATCCATATATAGCACTACTCATATACAGATATATATATATATATATATATATATATATATATATATATATATATATATATATATATATATATTAAATGCAAGGAGATGTACTATTCCATTACTAGAGAGATGCCCTTCTAACACATAAAAAAAATTAAAAAAAATTCATGTGTTTCGTTGATGTAGCTGGCTGGTTTATGTTGTCTGGTGGCCCACCAGGCCACCACAAGGAGTCTGCATCCGTCGAACCGAGCATAGATCGGTAGGCCAAGATGCCACAACGTGTCGTCAGGCCCGAGGAATTAGGAATAAATACAAGAATTTCATAAAGAGAAAAACTTTGATACTCTGGCAGAGTGTGATAGATGATACACGGCCACTTAGAAACTACCAACGTGGCATACATGTGAATCCAAAATATGGGTCCCTCTTTTATGAATCACGAACCAAAAAAACTATTATTTAATCATCTGACTATCAGATTTTGGACATTTATTGGACGGTTAAGATGAAAAATATCCAATGGTCCTGTTTCAATGAATAAATGTCCATGTATCAAAGGTAAGGATCAGTCAAACAATCTGATTGCCGTAATGTAACTTAGATACAGTTGGTTCCACAATTTAGCCGGTTTAATTTGAGTTAATGTGTGCCACGTATACAAGTTCTGAGTGCATGCGTATCAAGGGACATAGGCTACCGGAGTATCATATAACTCCTCTTTGTTAGAACTTGATTACATATAGTTCGTATAAAACACCAAATGATGTAGGAGTTTGTAAACCCACATGCGTACATCGCAGCTGATGTAGACGCCATCGTCTATGCCAGCGTGGCAGACATGTGAAATATCCAAGCCATCCATCAAGTGGACCTCACCTTTTATATATTACTGCTGAAAGATCATCAAGATGGTCCATTGAGTAGGTAAGCCATGATTTTAGGATTAAGTTGACAGGTTGTAAAACTTCACCTGATTTGTTCATAACCGTACATTTTTTTACCTAGTTGTGCCCCACCTGACTAGTGGAGAAAACTGATTCTTGGGATAAGAAATCTTCATAGTGATATCCTGCTGATGGATGGCTAGGATTTGCACCTGTCTACCACGCTGGCATTTGTGGTGGCGTGTGCATTAGCTGAGTTGTACACTCGTGTGGGAGTAGTAAAGCTCACAGTGCTTAGTCAGTGCCATTTTCGATACTTGGGTGCATGGCACGTGCAATGCACGCGGAGAGAGTAAGGAAGAGAGGAAAACACTTGGGCACCTTGCATGTGTACCCACAGGATCACTTTCATTAACGTGGGGTAAATGACTTAACCTGAATAAGATCCACACCGTCCATCAGGTAAAAGACACGTCTATTGGTCCTTATTCAAAAAAATCAGATGATCAACTATCAGATGGACCACACCATAAAATTTTATCCAAAACCTCTAAATTTACATGATATGGCCCACCTAAGTATTGAAATATTATAATTTTTGGATAATTCTTTCATTCATCATGACAAGGGACATCATATGAATGGATTGGATGGCATATAAACAATAAAGTAGGCCCTACATTAATTGATAGGCATTCCATGTCATCTGTTTCCTATGGTGCAGCTTAGTTTAGTTTTGGATAACCATGATTTTTGAGTTCAATGGTCAAAATTAGGCAGTCTACCTGATGGACGGGGTGCATCTCATGAAATTTCTACCAATGTGGACAGAGGAAGTATAGATACAATGAGGGTTTTTTTTTTTTTTTTTTTCGGCGTAAAATATAAATAATTGAGTTGCATTTGGACATGTAGACAATCCACACCATCAATCTGGACGGTGGCCCAACTCTCTCTTTAAAGGTGGGTGTCTTAAAAAAACCTCCCTGATCAGATGATCTGAACCATTCGATCATTGGCATGCAAAAAAAAAATGGACGGAGGAGATCGTTCATGGAAGATGAGCACATGCCCATTTATGCCACGCTGGCAAACGTGCTTGCAAGTGGCCCTGACATTTCTCCCACCAGATGCAACAACTCCCATCCCCAGAATAACAATTATTTAGTTGGGCTACTCAGATTCTCTCAAAGCAGGAAGATTTCTCATCATTCATCATGGACCACCTCCACCTTGTTCTTTTGTGATAGACAGTACCAATAGCCAAAATGAGGCAGATTCCTTTTACAAGTCTACCTGCTTATTCATCTGCTTATACACTATTGCCTGTTGGGCCCACCTTGTGTCTGTGCCATCCAACCCTCCATCAAGTGAGCCCCACCATGATTATGGGATGTCCCTAAAATCAGGCTTCTCCAATCATTGGGTGGGCCACACCATGGACAACCACACAAAATCCTCCAAATTCACATGGTGGCCCACATGGTATTGAATCAGCTTGGTCTTTTGAGGGTGTCCAACTTTCATGGTGGGACTCCTGATGGACGAGTTGGATGCAATATGCACACATCATGGTGGGCCCCACATGGAACCTTTGCTTAGGCTGCAAGGACTTGTAGACCACAGTGATACCAGTAGTACTCACTAAAGGTTTGCTACCACATGTAGCATTCTGAATATAGAGCTGGGCGTCGAGTCGAGTCAGACCGAGTTACGGCTGACCTGGCTTGATCCGATTTTGAAATAGGCTTGACCCAAACTCGTCCCAACTCGGTACCAAGTCGGGCATGCCTGACCCAATCCGAGTCCAGGTCTAGCCCGGACTAATTCGGACCGAGTCCGACCTGGTCAAAAGTATCGACTCGGTTCGAGTTGGCACCGAATTGGATCAAGAGATGAGGGAGGGAGTGGAGAGGAGGGAGAGGAGAGAGGAGGGTGGTAATGGTGGTGGGTGGCTGCTGGGCTTGAAAGATGAGGAAGAGAGGGAGTGGAGAAGAGAGAAAAAAAGAGGGTGGTGATGGGTGGCTGCAGGACTTGGAAGAGGAGGATGAGGGAGGGAGAGATGGTTCAGGATCGAGTTGGAACCAGGTGCAGCGTGCGGCAGGGCGGATAGGGTTAGGGTTAGAGATACGTAAAAATTAAGATTTTTTATTATATATATACTCAAATCCGAGTCAAGTCGGGTTTTGAATCGAGTTTCAAGTCAAGTTATTAGGTAACTCGGGCTTGACTTGGTTTGAGT
The DNA here is from genome assembly GCA_037074715.1 of Magnolia kwangsiensis. Taxonomy (NCBI): domain Eukaryota; kingdom Viridiplantae; phylum Streptophyta; class Magnoliopsida; order Magnoliales; family Magnoliaceae; genus Magnolia; species Magnolia kwangsiensis. Next base: position 111,442,269 of record CM073580.1, read on the forward strand.
TTGGATTGGGCGAAGCCTACTCGGTTTGGACCAACTCATCCATTTTGTTCGGATTGAGTCGGGTCTGAACGACTCAGACAAGTCAAGTCATCCCGTGCTCAACTCTAATTCTTATAGGACATTTCAGTGCTATAGCTGTTGGATCTACAGTAACCTTCCATCCAGACCATTGATCTGACAAGAAACACAGCTGACGTGGCTGCCTCAATAAGCTTCAAGACTTGAAGATCCTACACCTTTCAATAAATGGCCCACAAAACAATGGCTAAGGAGAATCCATATTCAAAGGAAAATAAATTAAATCATCAAAGGTTTGAAATACTCTAATCTGAGTGTTCTTTTTTTTCCTTTTCCCTTCTTTTCTGGTATCGCCATCGACGGTGCTGTCCATCATGTAAACGGTTCCGATCATCAAAACAAATACCAGCTATAATTCCCGTGCATCGGGACCGATTGTTGCAAAGCTCCTCAGTACTTAAATAAAAACATCAATAACCCAAATTAATTTCAAAAGACAGCAGTTGTGGATCTATAATCAAGCTAATTATCGACTATCGATCATTAATTCTTCTAAACCCAAACACAACCAATAGTCTTGCATTGTCTAACCAATAAAAACCATCACTATGATGATAATCATCTATAACTTAAAACAGTTCTCATCAACTTTAACTGAATACACCCTTGTGGGGCCCACTGTTCTAGCTCCAGCCGCACTCAAAACCGTTGATCAATGTAAGGACAATACGAGAATGGTATAGATGTATTAATCTTACTGTGTAAATGATGCTGACCCATTTAAGCCGAATCGGCATCGCCCATCAAAGCGACCGATATCTACACTGCAACAACAAGAATTTCACTTTCGACGGTTGGCGGGTGTCACCATTCATTGTTGTTGACGGCCGTCGACAACGCATTCCCATCTTCCCGTCTGAGAGTGACACTCGTTGCAGCTACATTCTCTTCTAAGGCTGGTTGGGACACGTCGAACTCCATCCATGGGTGCTCATCTTGAGAGATCTGGGCCTTCAATTGCCCTTCTTGTTTGATGTGCCGAGATGCCACTGGGTCGTACCCATCATGTGAGATCTGAGCCACACCTCCCTCTTGTTCTGCTCGTCCTACTTCCATCGGTTCATACCCATCTTGCGAAACCTTGTTTGTCACCATCCCCAAGACCGAGACAGCCAAATCCGGGATTTGGGTCCCACCAATATCTCCCCCATTACCCATTCCTGGTCCATTTTGGCCAAATTTAGCAATTTCGATCATCCCATTTTCGGTATACTTACTTTTCTCCACAGAAGAAATTTCCAAATCCTTCATTTGGACATCAGATGCACCTTCCCCATTCCAGATTCCTTGTCCATTTTGGCTGAAATCTAACACCTGAGTTTCTGCATTATGAGAATCCTCGTTTGCCACTAATGAATCGGGGGCTCCGGATCCGTTTTCTTTGTCGACATTTCCTTGCTCATTCTGGTTAATCTTCGACCGCTCACCCCGGTTTCTATGGAATCTCCTCTTCCATCTCTTCTTGAATTCGACCTTCTTTGGTTTGATAGGTTTCATGGCTTCGCTCCGTGTATCCGACTCCCTCCCTTTCTTCTTGCATGGGACCACGGTGTAAGGGGGCCGACCATCTGGATTCACTACAGGTGCACCTGTCAAAAGAAATTGTAATGCATTGAGAATGGATTGTCACAAATGAGAAAATAACGATAAACATGGAGAGGATTGAGGGTTTTCTTCTCAGCAACATATGCGTATGATCCAGGCCATTCGTTGCATTGGGGCACAGAACAAGCCCAAACAGGTACAATCATCAGCTGGGCGCACTAACAGTGAAGTGTGAACTGACGGTGGGGTGTACTAACAAGCTAACCAAAAAAATAATCAGCTGGGCGGACCCATATGAGAAAAATCAATGATTAAAAGAAATCACCAACTGTTCATATTCAATGTACACATGGGCCAGTCAATGAGTGGAGCCGGCTGATTTTTGTGCCCGGGGAGTGTTTGCAGTAGGCCCTGCCTAATGAATATTCCAGATCATGCACACACATGCAGTGTTGGTCAAAGGAAATCCCGAAATCCTTTTCGCTTAATCTCCTTAGCATTTCTCATCAAATGGAAATAGCCAAAGGTGCATTCAATACATACATGCATTCGACTGGATTGCTAAGAGAGCTGTCCGTGCCGCTTTGATTTCTGCTTCTTTTTTGGTCTTTGCAGCAGCTCCAATGTACTGAATTCCCCCAATCTCGACATTGCATGAGTACGGTTGCTTGCCTGGCACGGCCTGCTTGTTGCATATATAAGAAGGAATTGCATAATTCATCTTCTGCGCATACTCCTGGAGTAGGTTTTTGCACAACCCCGTCTCGTGCTGTAAGATAACAATGTCGACTGTAAGCAATAAACAAAAGTGTTTTTTTTTTTTGGGTTTTTAACAATGCCAAAAAACTACAAGATTGTGGCAATTTGTCTCTTCCATTACTAAAAAGAGAAACCCATAAGAACTTCCTAAATGAAGTTGGAATGCAAGGGAAGCCAGTTTGGATATATACTGAAAAAAGCCATCATGAGTCCGCCACTCGGAATGAGAATGCAACGGTAATGGGTTTGACCTGTTGGAGTTGCATTCAACTTCCTAAATAGCCATCGATGTTTTGTCAGACATGGAAACGGCTTCCTTCTGGTGGATGCGCATAGGCTACGCCACATATCATTCCATTCTCATGTGCATGCAATCTGACCAGGTCCTATAAGAAGTCCTCGACTTGTAAGTGATGTGACCAAGTTTGCAAGGCAGTGTAACATTTTGCTATTCCATCGGCATTGAACTCAACAAACCAGTACTAAGATGGAACAAATGCAAACGGTGGAAGGCATCGGAACACTTGGTCATCATGATAATAAGCATTCCCAATTGGAGGGAAGGCAGTTTGGTGGTTGGTCTTGATGGCAGTTCTATGGACCATTTGGGGGGAACGGAATAGCCGGTGCATCGAAAATAGATGTGGCTCCGTGGAAACGGTTGTAAGAAAGGCTACGATTTTTGTAGCCGACTGGGTTTCTGACCTAAAAGAGGCAGATGCTTGTAATGTTGTACCCATGTTAGGGCTATAATTTTTCAGTCTTAGTCGTGCCAAGTCAAGCTTTCTCAACAGAAGTTGCCAATTGTCCCCAAAAAAAGAAAAAGAAAAAAGGAGGGAAATCTCGTGCTTCTAGGATGGTTTGGGTCGAATTCCATTAGGAACATATGGTTCACATGCATCTAAATTCATAAGCCACTAAAGAACTTCAGACCACTGGGGCCTTTGTGCATAATAGCACACCATAATGCAACTAGGTCTGTTAACAGGCTGGGTTCAGATCAGGTCCTAGAGTTCCCAGACTTGGGTTGATCAGATTTAGGTCTTGCAAGGTCCATGTCCTTTCAGATTTAGGTCTCGTTTTTTAGGACCTCGACCTAGATTTGATCGAGTTCAGGTACCCATAGGTCTTTGGACCTTTTTTTTCAACTCAGGTTCGGTTCAGGTGGGGTATTTATGTGGTTGGGCCCACCTGAGTGGATGGATTAGATAGCATATACTAGACACTTTTTTTTTTTTTTTTCCTATCAATGATAATTTTCCCTGAAGATTATGCTGAAAACTTGCCGGACTTTTTTGTCTAACAATCGCATCGAATCCTTTTCTGAAGCCACCAGACATAGCACAACATATCTAACAATTTCACAACTCCTCTAGCTCTTCATCATCATCCAAATTCCTCCTAAGAGGAGCCCAAACAACTTCCTCTCCCTACATAGAGAAACAACTCGCCACCATCACATTCTCCTCTAACACAATCCCTGCTAACCGAGGTAACACCTGACCCAACTTCTGCTCCCCTAGCCATACATCCTCCCAAAACCTAACCTGCTTTCCATTTCCCAAAGAAAAACCCACCCCTTCCCAAACCCGATTTTTCAACAAGGCCACTGATTTCCAAAGAAATGATGCCCTATACATTGATAAGGGCCTAATCCATCTATTTCCTACTTCTAAGCTACTTTGACACAAGTGTGGTGTAAACGGACTCTCTTTCATGCGTGTGGCTTATGAAACATCATCACGTTGTTAGAATTTTATATAGAATCATGTCATGAAGGGATTCAACTCATACCATCGACCTGAATTCGCATAGAAAAAGAATCTGTTCGATTACTTGTCGATCCCTTCCCAGATTTACAAGTTCTACCATATTTTTCCAAAAAAAAAAAAAACCTGCTAATACTATGAACATAGTATGATGGCGCTCAGGCAGGTATGCCCCTATCGTCTAGTGGTTCAGGACATCTCTCTTTAGACGGGAGCAGCGGGGGCTTCCCCTGGGGATAGGGTACTATGAAAGGAAGTTGATCATGGATTCTCAATAAGTCTACATTTGATTCGGTTAATGGCGACGGACTGTAAATTGGTGATATGTCTATGCTGGTGCAAATCCAGCTCAACCCAAGAATTCACCGATCCATGAGGATAATAAAACCAATCCGTCCTAAATAAAAATGCATGATATGGAGGAATAAATAATCCTTATTTTCTGATATACTAATACACACACACACACACATACAATGTTCGAGTTGTCGGTATCGCTACAAGTTTCGCTGGCCGGAGATAAAGATATAATATCGTTATCACCGATAACCAGAAATGCAGAAAAACGTGGGGGAAACATGGAGAAAATAGTGAAATTTTTCAGTGGAACTCCCGGACATGCCTAAATACACATATTTGCATATTTAGGAATAAAAAATTACAAAAAGAATGCATTACATAATAAGTTTTCATTTAATGGAGCCCATTTTAATGTGTTGTATATCCATGTCCGTCCATCTATTTTTCTGTATCATTTTAATGCATAATCCCACAAATGAAGTTGATCCCAATCTTATGTGGACCATACCATAGGAAACAGTGGTGATTGACCATTGAAAGCTTATGGTGGGCCACATAAGTTTTGGTTCAAACTGATTTTTTTTTTCAAGGTTCCTCTGAGTTTATGACATCTCATTCACGGTTTGAAGGGTTAACGAAATAATACAATGGACCCTAGCAAGTTTTTCAAGGATAGGGATGTGGGTGGGACCCTGACCATGGGCCCACCTCAATGTATGCGTTGTATATCTACATGGACCATCCTTTTTGCCAACTCAAATTGAGTGCACGGCCCAATAATGAAGTAGATCCAAATCTCAGGTGGACCACACCGTGAGAAAAACATACACATAACCTTGATCCAAAACTTTTGTGGCCCCTGAGAGGTTTTCAGCACTAGGCAGTCGGTGACCACTATTTCCTATGGTGTGGTTCACGTGGGCATTCAATCTGTCCCATTTTTGGGCTCATCACATAAAATGATTTTTCAAAATGGATGGACAGCGTGTATAAAAATCATACATTACGGTGGGCCCCACAGGTACGTGTTACTGGGGCTGCACCTAGTCCGCTTCCCCTTGGCAATTCGTGGGGATGCAGATTGTATTGACGCTGCGAGTAAAGAGGTGGCTACTGGTCAATGCTCATTGGGCCCACCATGATATGTGTTATATCCAAACCGTCCATCCATTTGGCGAGATTGTCTTAAGGCATGGGACAAAAAATAAGACAGATCTAACTATCAAGTGGACCACACATCAAAAACCAATGGGGGATTGAACGTCTACCATTGAAACCCTTTTTGGGGTCATAGAAGTTTTGTAACAAGAAATTTGTTTTTCCTCTTCATCAAGGTATTTGTGACCTTATGAACAGATTGGATGTAAAATAAACGTTACGGTGGGCTCTAAAAATTGTTTAACAGTGAAAATCATTATCTACGCTGCTATTTATGGTGTGGTATGGATGATCTTTGGATATGATTCATCTTTTGTATAATTCTCTAAAATGATATCTAAAAATAGATGAACGGTGTAGATCTAATAAATACATCACTGTGGGGCCCATGTAACTTTCATCTCCTTTTAACCGTTCGTACAACTCGGAGCTCAAGGAGCGTCAGTGCTCGCCTTCGCACGACACGTACCTATAGCAGCTACATAGCTGGTGTGAGGTACACCAGCCATTCCACTTCCCTCGGTGCACAACCGCTTCTACTTCGAGGCTCGAAGTTTTTTTTTTTTTAACACAAAAATATCAGAGCGAGAGGATTTCTCGCCGAGGGGTTTTTGACCAAGGGTTTCAAAACCCTAAATCAGACCCAAATCGAGGGAAAATCCGGCAAAATTTCATATTCTTCGCCAAAATCGTAACATCGATATTCCAATCGGAAAAAGGGGGGAAATTTGTAGGTTTTTCGTACCTACCAGGGCTGTCGATCGAGGTCAAAGGGATTTTGTTCTTCCTAGTTCCGATCAAGTATGAGAATCGTGGAATTGAAGTTTTTTTTTCTCTATTTCAGCCACGCCACGCCGATATTCTCGGCGAGAACCCATTTTTATCGATGATATCGCCGAAAAATGGGTTTTTGCAGAAATTTTCGCCGATATTCTGTAGAGAAACGAAAACTTGAGGTTTCGGTGTCGCAAGTGCAGCGACACCGATATTATCGGCAATAATATCGACAAATCGTCAACAACACGAACACTGAATGTGTGTGTGTGTGTGTGTGTGTGTGTATAAACGGACAATGTATACATACATCCATACATATATAATATGTATAATATAACATTACTATTAAAACTGGACCCCTACCCAACCTGATTTCTGAATGAGTCCAAGAAATTGGAACCAGACCCATTAAAATCATGTTGGGTCCATCAGGGTACCTGTCGACGGCCATAAACACAACCTGCAAGAAGATGCCTATGTTGAAAACATTGATATGATCAGTTTAATAAAATCGCATTGGTTCTACTTCAAAGTTAAAGAGATTTTTAAAAAATGACAAAGCGCAATATCTTCATTATTTGCCATGTAATAAAAGGTGAAAAGAACGTACAACTGGATGAGGTATGCACTCTGTCATGTTGCCTGATTTAAGTAATTCCACAAGAGCGATTTCAGCAGCTGACTGCTCCGCTGCTTTACGATTGAAAAACCCAGGTAGAGAATCATATTTCACATCATTTACAGTCACCGTGGACCTGAAATTAGGTTCGTGGGAAGGGCCCTCCTTCACCGTTTCATAAACGGGAGTAGCAATTCCTGCTTTCTGCGCATATTCTTGTAATCGACTTTTGAATACATAACAATTTGAAACCCCTGAAATTTAAGGTTGAACGTGTCAATGTATACTCAAAAAGGGATTCCTACTTTGTATAGAAAAAAAGGACAAAGGTAGAAAATGCAAAAGAAATGAAGGGCCAGACTCCTATGTTAGTTTTGCACCATTCTTTTTTTTAAAAATGGCGGTGACTCTTCAACCATACAACTGGCACAGTTGTACAGCAATCAGACAGACCAAATCACTCACCCAACCATGGATAAAGCATTACCAAAAAAAATAAAATTCACTGTGATTTTTCCCTTAGAATTTGCACCACTTACTATTTTACTTTTAACCATCCATTTGATAACCATTAGTTAGATGGTTAGGATTGTTTGATCAGTGTGATTTTAAAGATGTATTCCATCATCCACAACGGGATACACAATTTGGATAGTCTGGATAAGCTATAAATCAGTGACAGCTGTGAGGAGGATGAGACTCCACCACCTTTTAAATGGTTTGGAGCTAACATAGAAGTCTAGTCTAGGGCAGGGATCAATCATCCTGCAACCTCTAACCTGCCTTTTTATGGATAACCAAAGAATTTATTAAAGAACAGATTTACAGATAAAGGAGCAAATCCCAAAAATAAGGAAAAGACCTTTAAGCTATAGAGAGTGGGTATTTTGTGTGTTTTTTGGGTGTGTGCATGTACATAATGTTATGTTGTCCTGAGGAGCATGTATTTTTGTGCTATAACATTATAATAAAAGAGTGTGTTAGGGCCACGAAATCCCTTTTTGCTTCAAAACTCTCCTCCTCTCCCTCTCTCTTCTCAACTCCACCTCTCCTTTCTTATTCACTCCTAAGATCATCCAAACTCAACTTAAGCAATATGCTTGACCATGAGATGTCGATAATATTAGGGTCCGTTTGGGCAGGGGATCCTGCATAATTGGAATTGAACTTTATCCTGATTAGTACGGGCCCCATGCTGTCCGCATTGGATTCGCCGCATTAAAACCCTGCAATTAGAAAAGTTTTAGAAAATTAAAAAACCTGAGACACTGTAATTGCAACTGTGGAGGAAAGCGCCACTTCATGACATGAAATCTGGGGTGGAGGGAGTGGGGCCTACCAAAATCAGGACCAGGCTTAATCCTGATTTTGTAGGATCCCCCACCGAAGTGGGCTGTCAGCTTCAGCATAGAAACAAAGTAAAAAAGGTGCTTTCTTGAAGCTAAGACTCTGATCCCATCGAAGCTACGACCACATCTCATTGCACAGAAAAGCAAGAAGCCATAATGCCTTCATCTTGTTTCTCATCCAAGAAGAGCATTCTACACTCTAGTCAACAATGTTCCCCCCCCCCCTTTTCCGGAAAAGAGTCCATTCAACAATGATAAACAAGCTCAATAACTTGGAACCCTGTTTGGTAGACGCCTAGCAATGAGTCGATCTCATTTTCATTAACAGTAATTATGTATTAGAAATCTTGATGTCTAATACAATGAGTCACGCTAACAGTGATTATGTATTGGAGATCAAAATCTCTAATACATAATTACTGTTAACTAAAACGAGATGAACTCATTTTTAGCGTCTACCAAAAAGGGACTTGGGATCGCAACAACATTCCATATATGTTCCCATCACTCAATATTTGAAAGTTACAACTGACTTTGACCTCATGCAGTTAAAGAGTAAACTGACTTCGAAGATAGAAATTCTAAAGTTGGCGTAGAAGGGCCTTGCTGTGTGTTAGTGTGGCAAGCACCCAATTTGCAAATTTGAAGAACCATATTTTACAAAATAGTACCTCAAGTGTTAGCTTTCACATCACAATATTTTCTTCAAATTCATAGAATACATTCATGGAAGTCCAAGATATAATCCAAAATCACAAAAGATATTGCCGTGGTATGCCATGTAAACAAGTCATGCATGAAGAATGTGTTGATCTTCAACCAAGATTCTGGTCTTTCATGCATTGACATGTTGAAAGGATTCTTTATTTGAAATAGTAGGCAACACGTGAAAAAGAATGAATCATGGGAACAAGAGGTGCACTGGATTGTCATAAGCCTCACAATGAAGTGGAGAATGGAGTGGTGTTTTCAGTATTGGTATCGATGCATGTATCGCAGGATACGGAAACATATCGGGTATCGCTTGGGAAATATCGCATGTATCGCATAACATATCGTTGTTTTTGGGAAACATTGGGAAATTGGTCTTATGTTTTAATGAAACATCAAGGGATGTTAAAAAAGGCATTAATACACACTTAAAACTCAAAACATCACAAAAAACAAGCATACATGATTAGTTTCCTTTGTATAGGGTATGCACTGTCCAACAAAAGTCATGCCACTACTTCAAAATCATTTCATATAATGTAAATCATAGAAGAAATGTATGAAAACACAACCAATACATTCAAAAGCCAAATATATCCTACAATGTATAATGCATTTACTTTAAAAAAATTGAATTACTTTTTATACTTAAAAAAATTAAATTTGTTTTTGAAAAGAAATGAGTGTGGTTGATGTCAAGATTAGCATACGCTCATACATACATAAATATAAGGCACATATAACACCTGGTTAATGCAATTTTTTCAAATGTTATTTTATTTATTTATAGATATTTTTAATTAATTGTTTTTCAAAAATTCCAAAAAGTTCAGTCAATTTGTAGATCAGCCTCCGAGCACTCTCACATGATTTTTCCATGCTCAAATAGAAAGATAAATGGGTGAAATAATAAAAAAATTCAATTTTCAACAAATTCTACCATTTTCTTTACACTTGAAAATTTGAGGTCAAAATCCATAATTAAGCATGCAAAATCTATAATTTCGAAGCAATTTAAACAAGAGAACAATTTAAATTAGCAAAAACCCACTAGTTGGGTCTATGATACCACATGCTCTTCAATCTCAATTTCCGCAACCAAATCCCAAGAATCAATTTTTTTGGTGAATATCCCAATTTTTTTGGAAGGAGACCAACACAAGTGCGATACGTATCAACGATATCGAGGAGGCTATAATAACAATATTTTCAAAATATCACAATGTATTTATATATCATCGATGCGTAGCAATATATTGTGATATATTGACCAATAAGAAGTTTACAAATTACAACCCAGTTTTGTATCAACACTGCGTGATATCAATAGTATCAACCAATACTATTGATACTACAATCACTAGATTGGAGTAAAAAGGGAAAAGTGGGAGTATACAGAACATATAGAGAATGCTAGTGTGTAGTGTAGTGGCCAATGTATATAGTGTAGCGGCCCCTTTTGGTGTAAGTGCATTTGCACACTTTCCTCTTCTCCTGCAGTGTACTATATGCTCTCTTTTATAATAAAATATTGTGTGTTAGGGCAAGATAGCCTAACACAACATCTTTCCCAAACTCTCCTCCTCCTCCTTCTCTCTCAATTTCTCCTCTTTTCTTCACATTATAATCATCAAATCATTCTCTACTTGGTATCAGAGCTTAGATCCAGGCATTTTGCATCCAACAAATTGAGAGGCGACATGTCACCTTGCCGACGTCAACGTTGTACGAACGCATAACTCTGTTTGAGTTAAAAGTTTAGGGGCTTGATAGATCTTAATTTTAGAAGATTTGTCATGATTTTTTCAGAATTTTTTGGACCTTCTTTCATGGTATTTTGGGCGAAATACAGAAATTCAAAAATCAGGCCCTTTTTTTCATTTTTCTTCGATCTACCTCAAATTGGTAAGCTTTTCTTCAGTTGCTTTGCTCAAGATGGACCAAAATCTTCCTTCCAAACTATCTATGGAGGAGTTTTTACCTAAGATCCATGTTTGAGAGGGTTTTAACCTCAAATAGACGTGCAGCTGGGCTGTTTTTCACTCGGTTGGGCCATTTTTTTACTATATTCTGGATGATTGCTACTTGTTAGAGGCTTATATCTTATCATCTTGAAAGATTGAGTGAGATAGAGTTGTTTGAATCAATTCTTCTTGGCATAGGGCCTCTCTTGGCATAGGCTTATCTCTCTTGGACTCTCTTATGGCTGACAAAGGGCCCTCATCTCTTGTCATAGGGTCTCTTGAATCCAACCCCTTGCAAATTACCTCCACTAAGTTGAATGGTGACAACTATCTTCAATGGGAACAATCTGTAAAGGTGTTCTTAGGAGCCCGTAAAAAGTTGTCATATATTTTAGATGATCCCCCAAGCTCTACATATGTTACCTACAAGTCTTGGACAAATGAGAATTATCAAGTTATTACATGGTTATTAAATAGTATGGACTCCTCGATTAGCCACTCAGTGATGCTTTTATCCTCGGCTAAAGGCATTTGGTATATGCTTCATGATATGTTCTCGGAATCTTAGAATTTTTCACGTGTATTCCAACTTATTCAAGAAATTGGTCAGTTCCAGCAAAACTCAAGATCATTAAAAGATTACTATTCGACGCTTCAGGGTATGTGGGATGAGTTAGATATGTATCAGCCTCTTCCTTCCAAATGTAAAGAGGATCATGAACATGCTCATAAGCAGCGGGATCCTCTTCCCCTATTGATTCCTAGCCGGGTTAAATTCCGATTATCTTTATGTTCGAGATCAGGTTGTTATGCAGAATCATCTTCCCCCATTGACAGCAGTTTATGCCATGTGTCAGCATGCTACTATTTCTACTCTTCTCATTCATTTGTGCCACCAGGGCGTTCAGCACATCTTGTTGGCGATTAGTCCTTTCTTGGCCTTCAGGTACCATCCTTGAGTTCAAGGCGCATCTCTGGTTTTGATGGTCGTACTAGAGGCCGCGAGGGAGATCGCAGTCTTGGCGGTCGTAGTCTTTGTGGTAGTGGTGGACATGGACGAGGACGTGATGGTTCCCACATTTGTTCACATTGCAGTGGAACTAATCACACTGTTGATTATTGCTGGCAGATACATGGTCGTCCTACATATGTCGCTGCTCCTGTTGCATCCACAATTGTTCCTGGGACAGTCTTCTACCCCGACAGCTAAGCAGTCTACTTCAAGGGAGTCTCTTATCATTTCTCGGGCTGCATATGATGCCCTTATGCGGCTTGACATTCGTGATATTCCTAAGCCATCTCACGCAGCTTCGGCCCAGTCAGGTACAGCTCTTTTTGCGCCATCCTCTCCTACCTCCTGGGTCATAGACTCTAGAGTTCTCCCATATGACTAGTAAGTCTCAATTCTTTTCTTCTTATTCTCCTTCTCCCCACACTCAGTATGTCATAGTTGCAGATAGAACGCAAACTCCCATCTCTGGGATTGGTTTCATCCCTCTTTCTTTTTCCCTATATCTGTCCTCAGTCTTACATGTACTTCATTTTCCATTAAACTTATTGTCTGTTAGCTCTCTTACTAAATCATTAAATTGTTTCATTACCTTCTTCCCTTCTTATTGTTTGTTTCATGACCTACAGACGAAGAGAGTGATTGGTGGGAGGCATGAACGATGAGGCGTTTATCTTCTCGATGATACACCTGTTGCCGCTTCTAGTACCCTTTCTCTAGATCGAGAGTTCATGACTCGGTGGCACTGCCTCTTAGGTCACCCATCAATAGCTAGATTGCGAATTTTATTTTCCTCCTTATCTGTCACTAAACTGTTATGCTGTGATATTTGTGAATTGTCTAAACATCATCGTGCTACGTTTCCTCCTAAATCTTCTGGGAGGAAATCTCAACCTTTTTTTTTTGTTCACTCGGATGTCTGGGGAGCAACTCCAATTACCTCCACTTTTGGATTTAGATATTTTGTTACCTTTATTAATGATTATTCACGCATGACTTGGATTTATCTTTTGAAATCTAAAAGTGAGGTGTTTGATGCGTTTAAAGTGTTTTATCATGAAGTTTGCATTCAATTTCAATGTTCCATCAAAACCCGTCATTCTGATAATGGAGGGGAATACATGTATACTGTCTTTCTGTCCTACTTGCAAGAACGTGGTATTTTGTCTAGGACGTCGGGTGCTCACACACCTCAACAAAATGGTATTGCAGAACGAAAGAATCATCATCTTCTTGAAGTTGCTCACACCCTTCTGCTTGGTATATACCTCCCTAAACATTTTTGGGGCGATGCTCTTCTAACCGTTACTTTTCTTATTAATCGTATACCCTCACGTATCCTGTCTTAACAAATCTTCATTTACTATATTGTATCATCATGATAATCCATTTCCTTTACCATCTAAAGTTTTTAGTTGCACATGCTTTGTTCAAATTTTGGATGGAAGTAATGATAAACTTAGCCCTAGGGCAATTAAATGTGTCTTTCTAGAGTATACTTGAAGTAAAAAATGGTATAAATGCTTTGAACCATTGACTTGTAAGAAATATGTCTCTACCGATGTAACTTTCTTTGAGGATATTTCTATTTTCTCAACTCTATGCCGATCTCTCTGTGATCCTCTTGCGAGTCAGGGGAAGTATGACTCTTATCCTCTTCCTCTTTCCACTAGTGATCATGGGGAAACTCCTCTCCCCTTCGCTCAGCATCTTGTTGGTGATTTGGGTGAGCCTAAGCCTCTGTGGGTGTATCATCGTCGAGATAAATCTTCACGCGCTCAGCCATCCACTCTTCCACTCACTTTGGATGTTGGCTCAAGTGATTCTTCTACCTTGAGTTTAGGTCTCCTCATTGCCTTACGCAAAGGGTCAAGATCTTATACTCAACACCTCATTAGTAATTTCATTTCATATGATCATCTTTCACCGTCTTTTCAGTCATTTGCAGCTTCCCTTTCATCACAGAGTATTCCTCGGTCTCTCTCATATGCTCTTCAAAGTCCTGACTGGACGAAGGCGATGATATAAGAAATGTCTGCTCTTGAGAAGAATCATACTTGGGACCTTGTGCCACTTCCTTCAGTACATAAACCTGTTAGATGTAAATGGGTTTATAGAATCAAGTTTCTTCTAGATGGCTCCATTGATCACTATGAACCCATCTTATTACTAAGGGTTACACACAGACTCATGGTATGGATTACTTCGAGACATTCTCTCCGGTGGCTAAACTTAATTCGATTCGCGTTGTGATCTTCTTGGCCATTAATTTATCATGACCCTTGTTTCAACTTGATGTTAAGAATGCATTTCTCCATTGGGACCTTGCAGAAGAAGTTTACATGCATCAACCTCCTGGCTTTGTTACTTCTCACAACCTTGCGCTTGTATGTTGGTTGAAGAAGGCACTTTATGGACTCAAACGATCCCCACGTGCATGGTTCGAAAAATTCAGTCAAGCTCTCTTGGAGTTGGGCTTTGTTCATAGTCATGTCGATCATTCTCTCTTTATATGTCGTCGATCGATGGGCATCACGGTTCTCATTGTCTATGTGGATGATATTGTTCTGTCCGGTAGTGATTCGGTTGGAATGAGGGAGGTCAAAGAATTTTTGAAGACTAAGTTTGAGATCAAGGACCTTGGTCTTCTTCGCTACTTCCTCGAAATTGAAGTTGGCGGCTCATCATCTAGATTGGTCTTATCACAACGAAAATATGCACTCGATCTTCTCATGGAGACCGGCATGTTAGGGTGCAAGCCTGCTACCACTCTCATGGATACTTCGCAGAAGCTTCGACCAGATGATAGTGCTCTCCTTACTGATCCCGAGATGTATTGACGACTTGTAGGCCGACTTATTTACTTGACTATTACTCACTCAGATCTTTCATTTGCGATGGGCATTGTTAGCCAATTCATACAAGCTCTCCGTACTTCTCATCTCACAACTGTCTACCGCATACTTCGGTATCTAAAATCAGCCCCGGGTCTGGCCTCTGCTTTCAGTTGCATGGTCATCTTCATTTTCTTGGCTATTCCAATGTTGATTGTGCAGGTAGTACTTATGATCGTCGCTCTACGTCCGACTTTTGTACCTTCCTAGGTGGCAATCTTATAACATGGAAGAGTAAAAAGCAACCAGTTGTTACTTGATCCTCGACTGAAGCAGAATATCGTGTTATGGCTCATGCAATGTGTGAGCTCGTGTGGCTTCACAACCTTCTTGAAAAACTTGGCTTTCCTCATTCGAATTCTGTTCCTCTTCATTGTGACAACTAAGCAGCTATCCATATTACTCGTAACCAAGTTTTCCATGAGCGAACCAAGCATATTAAGGTCGACTGTCACTTTATTCGGGAAAAAGTAGCTTCTAAAGAAATCATCGCTCCTTTTGTTCGATCCGGGGATTAACTTGCTGATGTTCTTACAAAGTCCTTGAGCCGAGATGCTCTTCATCGTGTTCGTGACAAGTTAGGCATGATTAACATCTATGCTCCAACTTGAGGGGGAGTATAGAGAATGCTAGTGTATAGTGTAGTGGCCCTTTTTGGTGTAAGTGCATTTGCACACTTTCCTCTTCTCCTGTGGTGTACTATATGCTCTCTTTTATAATAAAATATTGTGTGTTAGGGCAAGACAGCCTAACACAACATCTTTCCCAAACTCTCCTCCTTCTCTCAATTTCTCCTCTTTTCTTCACATTATAATCATCAAATCATTCTCTACTGAACATGCATAATTCGTAAGTTCGAACTTCAAATTAGAAACAAAATTACAGTGTTGCATCATTTGCCTATTCAACATGTAAACAAATGAAATAGTCCCAAGCATAGTGACAAGTCTCATTCTCCACAATTTGTTGGCCCGAAAATTGCTCGGGAGATTTTTAAACTTCGAGGTTTTCTTGGGATATTATCAAAAAATCTCACTAAAAATGATAAGATGTATTGTAAATTATTTCATAAAATTAAAATTAAAATAAATAGATATAACAAATAAGGTATTTACTATTTTTGGAGCCAATATAGTGAGAAAATCTACTGATATTTTGAAAAAAATAATCTTGCAATAATGTCATTTGATGTATTTCTCGTGATATTTTCAAGATCTTGACGATATTTGTCACACTGGTCCTAAGTCACTATCTTAATCATATAGTGATTTCTGGAAAAAGGATGATTATTCTAGTGTAGTATACCCACACCAACCAATCTTTTTTCATTTAATATGAATTCTCTCTCTCTCTCTCTCTCTCTCTGTGTGTGTGTGTGTGTGTGTGTGTGTGTGTGTGTGTGTGTGTGTGATGCATCACAATATATTATTCAAAAAGAAAAACTAAGAGCAAGATAAAAAAGAGAAGAGTCATCGATACAAAGATCCAATTTAGAGATCCCCTTTATAGCCAAAAGAATCACAAATCACAATGGCATTCATTCCTTTATCCATGTGATTAAATAGAATATTTCTTTAATCCCCAAAGTAGATCATGAACGTCATTGAATATAGGCCAATTCCCATAGACATTCAAATTGTTAGAAGCCCATCCAAATACGAGTTTGGAACCACCTTCAATGACAATGCTAATGGAAAAGGAGGCAAAAGTCCAAAGGCATTCTCGACGATCCAAGCATCTGCTATTTTGGAGACCCAATCAGATTGGCCTAAGAGAATCTTCGTCGTCTTTAATTACACCTCTAATGTCAGATCGAATTGGATTCCCAATAGACGAATCACTAAGAAATTTAGTTTCTCACCCCTGGTTGAACACCACCCTCCTAAAAAATCACTCATCCCACCATTCACTGCAATTTGGATCCCCAAGTACGTATTGAGAAGACATTAGGGTGAACCACCTTCCCTCCCGTTTTCCATATTTGCATATGAAATGTTTCCATAAGATCTCAAGCTAATTAAACCTCGAAATGCACTTGCCAAGCGGAGTGCAATTCACAATTTTTGCTCCTCCTCCAAACCCTTCTAAATAAAGTCTACTTGGAGTCTTTCAAGATGATGCATGATGCTTATCTAGGATTGAAAGAGGGGCACAAAATAGATCACACATCAGATAAGGCCGATTTAATTAATGTAAGAAGTCTGCCCAAAGACGGATATCCACTTATCCATGTTGATAGTTATCTTTCCAATCTCCACTACAACATCCCACAAGTGCTTAGCCAGTTTTCCCACACACAATGATAACCAATTAATGAAGAAGGGTAGGGACCAAGCTTGCAATCAAACACCTTGGAGAAGTTCTAAATTCATTCCTCTCACAGGTGGACAGCCAATATCTCACTTTTTTATATGATGATTTTATGACCAAATACAACTTTGAAGCACCCCAACACCCTTCTCAAATTAGCTGCTTGATCTCTTTTCTCATTGCAGGGAAGAAGAATATCACCGGCAAATTGAAGATGGGCCACTTGAAAGAGCTATTCTTAATTTAAGGTTAATCAACAAACCTTCCTCGAAAACCCTTTCAATCATCCTACTAAGAGCTTCAACGACCACCACAAGGAAAAATCATGGAGAGTGGGCCACCTTAACAAATGCCCCTTCACCCCACCAAGAAAAGAAGAAAATCCTTTAGTGCCCTATTAATTGGGATTGAATAGTGAGCTGAGGGAACAGATTTTGGCATCCACTTCAACACCTTTTGTAAAAAGAGACCCACTTGATAGAGATTTTCATTCTGCCAATAGGGATAGCATTATCATTGAAGATTCTTTCGTTTCTTCCATTCTAAATGCCCCAACTACCATGAATGGTGTGAGATGCCAAAGGACCCTCCTCAACCTTGAAAGAGCACAATAATATCCTTGGGGAGCACTCGACAAACACCAAACAAGCAGAGAAAGGAACCTCAAATAGTTCTCACAACAGAATGAATAAAGAGATGAGCTCATGTTTCAACCTTCATACACATTAAACAGATATTAGCATGCGATGTTTTTGTTTCTTCAAATTAATTACCATCAGCACCTTGTTGGCTGCCTTCGTCCAACATATAACTCCACTCGGAGGTGCAAATAACTATAGCGGATGCATCAATATCGAAGTCAATAAGCACATCAAAAAATGATTTGGAGGAGAAGGAACCACTAGAATTCAAACTCCAAATTATTTCTTGAAGGACTAAAGCAAATCAGTGAAGGCTTCAACACTTCTTTCATATTCCATAAAACTAAATATCTCTACTGGATGTCCACCCATAAACTTGAAGCACTTTTCTACCAACACATTTTTCAGGCCACCCAATACATAGGGACTTCTAAGCTGAGGACATGTTTGGATATTACCAATTCATTGGAAATCAATGGAAATGAAGAAGGTTTTTCCTTGATGTGACAGTTGGAGATGCTTGGATAGCAAAGAAAAGGGAAGATTCCACAAAGCAACCACTGTACTTTTCCATAGTTTGAATTCTTTGGCATAAGAAACTGGTGGCCTGTCTCACAAAAATGGGATTTCCACTAGCTATCAAAACAAGACACCTAAAAATGGAAACCATGTTCAGTTAGCTCTCATGGAAATAATCATTACCTTTTTTTCCTTGAAATACATGTATCCAAACATGGCCTAAAGGATTCAAGGCCCATCCAAACACCTCAAAATAAAAATTTATCTCCACAAGAGTAAACCAAATCCTTGTTTGAATTGTTTTCTAACCCATTTGGATTTATCGTCCACCAGGACCACCACACAAGTCGCCCTCCACATCTCAGACCACCTGATCTTGGAAGCTCTAGTGGGTTTCCTACCACCACATGCCTTTTCTATCACCCTTTATCCACGAGGCATCAGGCTCCTCCCCAAACACCCACCAACACTTGCTTTAGAGAGCCTAATTCATAGCCTCAAGATTTTTGATGCCATCACAGTGATTTTGATAATAATGAGAAAGGATGGTGTTGCCATTGACAATGCTGCTGCTGCTGATGATGATGATGATTATGACGATGACACGATGATGATTGAATGCAAGTGATCTGTTGGCTATGGCCGTACGGGTACAATTCATTAATCCATAGTTAAAAAACGATACCCCAAAGATTCTTTAAAGCAATTTGTTGTAACCTTGGCTCTATTGTTCAACCAAATAGAGAGACCAGTGAGGATGTTTCCTGTATAACTAGCAGCAGAGATGTGCCTTTAGAGTAGCGTGATGGTCAGATGCCTATGAAACTTGTAAGGTTAAGTTTGGGGTTGTTAGCTTAGTTGCAGGATCCTTCCAACTAGGTGCCGCTCCCACTTTGAATCCCTGCTTCGGACTCTTGCTTTCCCTCCCACTTCCTACCTATTTATACTTGTTCACATTTTGAAAGAGGCGCTTCCCTACTCCCACACTTGAATTTGTTGCAACTTGCTTCACGCTTCGTGCAACTGTAGTTGTTAGAAGGCAACATGAGTAGAGGCTGAGTGGTGCAAAGATGAGGATGTGGACATCAATGTCTGAGAAGACTAAGGATATAATTACAAAGAAGGGACATAATGGTTGTTCACTTACCGAGGATAGAGCCTTAGAGAATGATTGGTGAAATAGGATTCACAAAGCTGACCCCTAATAGCCAGAACAAGACTTTTCTGTTGATGATAATAAAGATTGAGTGCCATATATCGTCAAAGAGTACCATTGATAGAAATTCCATTTGGAGTACAAAATCAATTTTTTCAGTGTAAAGGATGAACACCTAACCTAAATATTATACATTTGAACCCATCAGCACTAGAAAAAAATAATAATTTTAAATGACCTATGGACTGAAGAAATCTACAAGTACAGGGAATTGACTCTAAGGTTTCATAACATGTTCCTTGGACAGACTAAAAGTGGACAGAAATGAAATGACGATTTGCAATAAAAGATGTATGCAAACCAAGAAGTATAATAGCTTCTACTAATCAAATTACAGCAACCATATGGGAGAAATGGAAATACCAGATGAGCTGTTAGGGGCTTAGGACCCACCACCTCTACCCCACGGAGAAACTCTGGCTCAAGTGTAATTACCTTGTAAATGAGTAATCATTATTTACCATGGTAAATACCTGCATCTTTCCCAATGCTGACTTGACAAGTTACTTTTTGAGCACTTAAATTGAGGAATTTGTAAAATAAATATGGAGCCCACCATAATGTGTGTGGCTTATCCACACTACCCATTCATTATGCCAAATGAATTTAAGGCATGAGCCCAAAAATTAGGCAAATCCAAGGGTCAAATGGACCACACCACATGAAATTATGAGAATTGAATGCCTACCATTAAAAACTTGTTAAGGCCCTTAGAAATTTTAGATCAGGCTTATATTTATATTTTTCACTTATCTATGTCCATGTGACCCTATGAACGGGTTAGATGGTGAATAAACCTCAATGTGGGCCCGGTAAAAGAATCAACTTCCAACGGTGGACAAATTAAGTTCATTGTTTCCTTTCATGTGGGCCAATTGAACATTAGATCTTCCTAATTTTATTCGGATCAAGCCTCAAAATATTCTAATAAAACAGATGGACGACACGAATATATTATATACATTATGGTGGGGCCCACAGATTTAAGTCAACATTTTTGGACCGGTTTTCTAGGTGAAATTACTCACTCATTTCCAAACAAGTGAAAAAATGTAATAATTACTTCTTTACAGTGATTTACCTGGATTATGGAAAACCAAACAGGCAGGCCCTAAAGGCCTTTTTATTCATTGAAGAAACATCATTTCCATGAAAATGGCATTTCTATGGTTTGTTTTGTAAATTTCTTCAAAATGTTGTTTCCATTTCTCCCTCAATTCTTGAAAATTGTTCCTATTTTGTTTCCTTGCCCAGACTAAAGAAACATCAATTCAAGAAATTGAGGGACATGAGAGGAAAAATGACACCTCTTTTTATTAAGTGCCACACATGGTAGTCACATGTGATACCCCATCTTCTAAGTGCTTCACATGTGCCAACGTACAAAATGTGCAGCATGTGCCACCATCCATCTTAAAGCGCCACACATTTGCATTGTGTCACATGTGTCATCGCCCATCTAATAGCAGCCCACGTTTCAATGTGCCACTCACCCCAATGTGCCATGTGCAACATGTGCCGCCCTCATCCTCAAATGCCCTACAGCTACATGTGCTATATACGCTATTAAGCCACATGTGCTACATAGTTGTCGTCCATCTTTAAGTGCTTCACATGTGTGGCATCTTTCAATGTGTGAGGTATACAACATGAGTAGAGAATGATTTGATGATGATAATGTGAAGAAGAGAGGAAAATATTGAGAGAGAAGAAGGAGAGTTTGGGAGAGATGTTGTATTAGGATTACTTGCCCTAACACATAATATTTTATTATAATAAATCATATAGTACACCGCAGGAGAAGAGGGAAGTGTGCACATGCACTTACACTAAAAGGGGCCACTAACCACCACTTAGAAAGGGTATAAATGCTTCGACCCATTGACTCACAAGAAATATGTCTCCGTCAATGTAACCTTCTTTGAGGATATTTCTTTTTTCTCCACTCCAGGCTGATCCTCTGCGATCCTCTTGCGAGTTAGGGAAAGTATGACTCTTATCCTCTTTCCACTAGTGATTATGGAAAAACTCTTCTCCCCTCTATTCAGTATCCTGTTGGTGATATGGGTGAGCCTAAGCCTCTGTAGGTATATCATCGTCGAGATAAATCTTCACACGCTCAGCCATCCACCCTTCCGCTCACTTTGGATGTTGGCTCAGGTAACTCTCCTACCTCGAGTTTAGATCTTCTCATTGCCTTGCGCAAAGGGTCACGATCTTTTACTCATCACCCCATTAGTAATTTTGTTTCATATGATCATCTTTCACCATCTTTTCAGTCGTTTGCAGCTTCCCTTTCATCACAGACTATTCCTAGATCTCTCTCACATGCTCTTCAGAGTCCTGATTAGACGAAGGCGATGATGGAAGAAATGTTTGCTCTTGAGAAGAATCATACTTGGGACCTTGTGCCACTTCCTTTAGGCCATAAACCTGTTGGTTGTCGATGGGTTTATACGATCAAGTTTCTTCCAGACGGCTCAATTAATCGCTACAAAGCCCGTCTTGTTGCTAAGGGTTACACACAAACTCATGGTGTGGATTACTTTGAGACATTATCTCCGGTGGCTAAGCTTAATTCGATTCGCGTTGTGCTCTCCTTGGCCGTTAATTTATCATGGCCCTTGTTTCAGCTTGATGTTAAGAATGCATTTCTCCATGGGGATCTTGCAGAGGAAGTTTATATGCAACAACCTCTTGGCTTTGTTGCTTCTCACAACCCTGCACTTGCATGCCGGTTAAAGAAGGCCCTTTATGGACTCTCCTATGGCTAACAAAGGGCCCCATCTCTTAGCATAGGGTCTCTTGAATCCAACCCCTTACAGATTACCTCCACTAAGTTGAATGGTGACAGCTATCTTCAATGGGCACAATCTGTAAAAGTATTTTTAAGGGCCCATGACAAGTTGTAGTATATTTTGGATGATTCCCCAAGCTCTACAGATGTTACTTACAAGTCTTGGACAAAGGAGAAGAGGGAAGTGTGCACATGCACTTACACTAAAAGGGGCCACTAACCACCACTAACCACATACACTATACACTATCATTCTCTATAACATGTGCCACTGACCACCTTCAAATGCCCCACGTGTGCAAACATCCATTCAAATGCTCCACATGTGCCACAATCCATCTTAAAGAACCATATGCATGCCAATTTGCCACTTGCGGCATGTACAACCACCCATCTTCAAGTGTGTCAACACTCAACATGCCACATGCCCCAATGTGCCACATGTGCAACATGTGCCATCCTTATCTTTAAGCACTCCACATGTGTTATTGTGCCAAATGTGCCACCATCCATCTTTAAGCAATCCACATGTGCCACATGTGCTACCATCCATCTTCAAGCCTCCTACACAGGCCAATGTGTCACGTGTGACAATTTAACATGTTGAGATATAAGATTGTAAGTGTGTCTTTGTAATAAGAGGTATTTGAGGAGCTTATATGTAATTTCATTATAAGTTTTTTATAGAAGTATGAGAAGAGGGGCTGCCAGACCTAACTCTCCTTTCTCTTTTATGTTCTTCTTCTCCCTTCTCTTCCTCTCTCTTGTTCCTTTTCCATTTCCAATTTTCTAGTCCTAGCGCTTACCTACATATCGACTCCAAATGAAAATAGGCTAGAGCTTAAAGGTGACAAAAAAAAATCCCATAGAATTTTTTTTTTCAAATGGTAGCATGGATTGCTATGGAAATCCATGTCTATGCATGATTCTCATGCATTGAGATGGATACCTAGCGAAAAAATTAACATTTAAGTGAAAAATTAGTAAAATCTTAAATTTTCCATTTTTATATTGAAAAATGTGTTTCCATTGTTAATTAGTGAGGAAGTTTTATATATCAATGAGTGTTGGCTGGATCTATTGATTGGCTACAAATTTTATATATTTATTTTGATTCCTACATATGTAAACGTGTCTTTTAACATCTTTTGAAGTTTCACTAAAAATTTCTACCTTTTTCCCTAATGTTTCCCCAATGTTTCCCTCAGACAAAGATATTTTTACAAGCATCGATAATACTATCAGCAATACCGGTACATGTTTTCGTATCCCTAGTCATCGATACATCATAGATGTAATGATACTAATAGTTTGAACACTAGAGGTGTTTAGGTTCCTTGGTGGAGAAAAGTATGGCAAGAGAATGCTTTTAGAAGATTTTTTGTTATTTTTCAGCATTTATTAATGGGTTTTTTCTTCAAAATGGAGAATGCCCAAAACCATGGGCCGTTTCTAAACTTTGGCCCGTGCATTTTTGTGAGAGTTTTTTTTAAGGATTACTTCCACATGGGTTTGGTGCATTTGACTATTTGCTACCTCTAGAAACAAGAAAGTTTCTCTTCGATCAGATTTGAAAGAATTATGATGATATGAATGAGAATAGGGTGTTGTACAACCCTATTTTGATCAGATTCGGTGTTTTTTTTAAAAAAAGTTAAAAGTCTCTTGATCGTTAGGTGAACATTTTTTTGTACTAATCGTGAATATGTTAGGATTATTTTGTGGGAGGATGTTGACTTCCAGGCTCCAGCTTTGGCACCATAAGTCCATCTGTTTTTGGACACTCATGTTCTATTCCTACAATAACTATCTATGAAGACAACCCTAGTAGGCCAATCACAACTGTGAAATTGGATGGCACAAATTTCCTCAAATATCTCAATCCTTAAAGATGTATATTAGCGATAGAAACTAGAGTATGTGAAAGGTCAAGTTAGAGAACCAGTTATAGACGATTCCTTGTACGGTAAGTGAGAACAAGAAAATTTGATGGTGATGTCTTGGCTTTCTTAATTCTATGCAACCTCAGATTAATAGAGGTTTCTTTCCTTGCATACGGCCAAAGAAATCTGGAAAAGAGTTAACAAAAATTACACCCAAGTCCCAACAACAAAATATTGCTCGTGTCTATCAGTTATGTCATGAGATTACTAGTATCCGTCAAAGGGAGAAAAATTTGACGACATATTGCTCCACTCTATAGGGCCTGTGAGAAGAGTCAGATCACCATTGGTTATTACAATGGGATATTGATGCTAAAAGGGAGAGATATCAAAAACAGGTCGAACAAAACCAAATATCTGATTTATTTATTTTTCACTAAATTGAGTTCAGAATATAAGTTGACATGTGCAGATTTTGGGGAGAGATAAACTTCCATCACTGAACCAAGTTTATTCTTTAGTACAGGGTGAGGAAAACAGGAAGAAAGTCGTGCAACCAATTCCTTCTAACAATGACCACTCAACTCTTGCAATCTCTTCTAGTCCCCCTGGGGGGTGGAAAAGGACCCAATTGGAAGAATAGAACGCCTGATGATAAGGACCAGTTGAAATGTGACTATTGTGAAAAAACCGGTATACGTGGGAGACTTGTTGGGATCTCCACGGTTGACTAACAAAGTTCAACTGCACAGTCGCCTTCATCCAGTGGTCTTGTAGTTAGCTCTGCTTCTCATTTCTCAGGCACTACTTCCTTTACCATATCTGCACCTCCCTTTAGACAATCTTCATCAACTTTAGACAGCTTACCTTTTGTGGACTTGGAATGACTCCACAATCTTCTTTCAAAGTGGAAAGGTCCGTATACTTCTACTTCATTTACACAACCAAGTATACATGTGTCTACTAACCTTGTCGGTCATCCTTCATCCAATCCATCCTGGATCACTAGTTCAGTTGCATTTGATCACTTGACAGGTCCGTCATCCATTTTTTCTTCATATAATCTATCATCTAGAAGGAATAAAGTGAGAGTTGCTAATGGATCTCTATCTTCCATCTCAGGAAAGGGTGATATCAATCTTAATGATTGCTTATCTCTGTCCTCTATGCTTCATGTTCCAAATTTATCCACAATTTTATTGTCTGTTGGTAGTTTTACCAAAAGTTTGAATTGTTGTATAGCTTTCTTTCCCCCTCACCGTATCTTCCAGGACTTGGTGATAAGGAAAATGATTGGGAGTGGTCATAAAGCAGATGGTCTCTACCTTCTGGATATCTTTGGTTCTCATTCAACATTTCACTTAAATAGTAGTCTTAGTAAAGATAATAATATTGCCTGATTGAATTGTGGCACAGTCGTTTAGGATGTCTTTTCGATCATTGAAGTTGTTATTTTCAAACTTATTTAAGTTGGTTGCAAGTCACAATCTACAATGTGAAGTTTGTGAATCGTCTAAACATTGTAGATCAACCTTTCCAAGTTTAAATAGAAATCTATTTCCATTTCATATTGTTCACTCAGATGTGCAGGGACCAGCTCCTGTTGTATCTATAGATGGCTATTGATATTTTATTTCTTTTCTGGATGACTTCTCTTGTTGTACTTCGTTATTTCTCATGAAGACTCATGAAGAAGTACCACGTAATATTTATAAAAAAAATAAAAAATCCATAAGATGATACTCGCACAGTTTGAAAAGAATATCAAAACATTCTGGTCAGACAATGCATGCAAATACTTTGAAGGCATATTACAGGAGTACTTGGAAGAGGATGGGATGATACATTAAAGCTCTTGTTCGTACCCCCTTAACAGAAAGGTGTACCCGAATGGAAAAATTGCCATCTTCTTGAAGTTCTCCAGAGTCTCTTGGAAGGGATGCACGTTCTAAAGCGTTTTTGGGGCAGATGCAATCCTTACAACTGCCTATCTTATTAATCATATGCCATCTAGGGATCGAAGTTACAATCCCCATATCAGGTCCTCTGTCATGATCAGTTGACTTGATATTGTTCTACCTCATGTTTTTGGATGTGTCTGTTTCATTCATGTCTTGGGTCCAAACTAGACCAAATTACATCTAAAATCCATTTGAGGAGTATTTCTAGGCTATCCCACTACATAGAAGGGATAAAGTGTTTTGATCTTGTGTTTAGGAAACAGTTTGTCACAATGGATGTCACCTTCTTTTAATTAGTGCATTTCTTTACTCGCAATCCTGCCTCTCTTCAAGGAAGGCTTGGTGAGAGGGAAGAGAGGCATCTTCCTATAGTTTGTCCTCATCCTTTCCCTATTCCTTGCAGTCAATTGACGGATGTCCTAGTTAATCTAGGACATCCTACTAATACTGATACTAATACAGTGAAGGAACTGAGAGTATATTCAAGACCCCAGAAAGGGGTGACCACTAAGACACATCCACTAATTCTGATTCCTTGGAACCAAGTTCTGTTTCTCCTTTGTCTATTCCTATTACTTCTGAGGATAGTCCTCCCATTGCTTTATGAAAAGGGAAGAACTGGTGTACTCCATAATTTGTATTTAAGTTTGTATCATATGCGGTCTTGTCCCCTTTCTATTATTCTTTTTTGCCTTTGGTTTCTTCAATGTCTTTGCCTTCCAGATTCCAAGAGGTGGTTTCCAATCCAAAGTGGCTCGAGGCTATGATGGATGAGATGAGGGCATTAACGAAAATTGGCACATATGAACTAGTATACTTACCTGGAGGAAAGGAGCAAGTAGGTTGCAAATGGGTATTCACAGTGAAACACAAGGCAGATGGGTCTATTGAAAGGTATAAAGCTATACTTGTTGCTAAAGGGTACACTAAGACATGGAATTGACTACAAGAAACATTTGTGCCTATAGCCAAGATGAATTCCACGAGGGTCTTGTTGTCCCTTGCAAGGCCGTTATATTAGCTAGATGTGAAGAATGCGTTTCTCCATGGAGACTTGATGGAGGAAGTGTATATGGCTCCTCCACCTAGTTTCAAGTTCCCCAACAGTGAAGAAAAGGTTTTCGATTAAAGAAGTCTATTTATAGACTCAAACAATCTCCCCGGGGTTGGTTCGAGAGGTTCAATCATCTAGTTAAGAGGATTGGTTATTCTTAAAGTCATGCCAATCATACTCTCTTTGTAAAGTGACGAGGAAAATTGACGACGACTTTAATTCTTTATATGGATGATGTTGTGGTGACAGGAAATGATTCCCAAAAGATTAAAGGCTTGAAGGATTTTTTTACAAAAAAAATAAATAAATTGAGATAAGGATCTAGAAAATTTGAAGTATTTATTAGGTATAAAGGTGGCTCGATCAAACAAGAGTATATTTATCACAGAGAGAAAGTACACCTTAGACTTATTAAAGGACACTGGCAAGCTAGGTTCTCGACCTACAGACTCTCCTATTGATCCTAACCATAAGCAAAGCTGAAGTGATGGGGAGTTGTTACCTAATAAAGAGATGTATAAGAAATTGATTGACTGATTACTCTATCTATTTCTCACACGTCCTGATATATCATGCAATAAGCATGTGAGTCGGTTTATGCAAGCACCACAAGTTCCTCACTTGGAGGTTGTTGAAAGAACCTCGAGGAATTTGAAGACGTTCTCCTATTTGCAAATCATGATCATCTCCACATAAAACCCTATACTAATGTAGATTGGATCAGTGATGTAGTTAGTTGAAGGTTGATTATTGGATATTGTACTCCTGTAGGAGGAACTTGGTTACGTGGAGAAGCAAGAAACAAATTGTAGTGGCTAAGTCTAGCATAAAAGTGAAGTATAGGTTATGGCTCATGGAGTAGCAAAGTTAGTGTGGGTGAAAATATTGTTACGTGACTTGTGAATCATGGCGAATTCTCCTATGAAGTTGTCTTGAGATAATAAGGCAACCATCAACATTGCATAAAATCTATTTCAACATGACCATAGCAAGCACATTAAAATTGAATGAACCCTACAGAGCATGCAGAGTTGAAGAAGCAAGTAGATGGGCTCCTTAGGAAGCGTTTCATTCAAGACAGTTTACGTCCGTGTGTCATGACAGCACTTCTTACGCCTAAGAAAGACGGTACGCGGCGCATATGTGTGGACAATAGAGTCATCAATAAAATCACGGTCAAGTACCGGTTTCTCATACCGCGTCTTGATGATATGTTAGACATAATGGCGGTGTCACCATCAAATCCATGCCCTACCCATTGGCCTAGCACAAAAAAGATCCAATCCTTGTTCCCATAGTGGATGTTCCCTACTCCATCCTTTCAAGGACAATGTCCCACAATCTCTTCGCAAGCTTACACACACATAGAAGGGAGAGATAACCTTCTTTACAACAAAAATTGTAGCCATGTTGATGAGGAGATCACATCACGTACACCTTTGCGTACATATCAGAAGAGGAGGCGAGCAACACCGATTTCTCTGTGGCTAGGCGAGTACCCATGTTCATGTTGAAGACCCCATGTGCATGTGTGAGCATCTGGAAGACCCCACACTGGGAAGATGTATATTGGTTGCTTTAGGGAGTGATTTGGACCGTTGGATTTGAGGGACATGACAATCGGGCCATTGGATCGCATGGATTACATGATCGGGCCGTTAATCGTGAACCATTCTCGTCATCATAGGACATAATTATGTTTTAGGATTTAGTTTATGATTGATTTAGAGTTATTTTGGTCAAAAGCCATTAAACAAGGCTTAATTCGTAATTTTAGAAAAGTCTTGAGGCTATATAAAGAGGAGGGGCGTGTGACCTCCTCACTGCTTGCTTTTGTAATTTTAAAAAAAAAAAAAATTTTAAAAAAAAAGAGCTCTCTTGTTTTCTCCTTGATCTCCATGTGATGTGAGGATGTCTTCCATGTGACTTAGAAGGTCTTCATCAACGAAAGTGCAAGGCTTCCTTCTATCCCCGCATTCACATATCTTCATCAACGATCGAGGTATTTCTTCAATTTTCTTCTTTTCTTCTTCCCCCTTTATCCAAATCCATCAACAACCTTCCGATTCACATCCTTTATACATTTCTTGACAAATAGAACCATAAAAATCCAAAACCCAACCCTACCTAGCCCACACGTGTGAACCCATAGGGCTGGCCGTATGGTTCCACCCTTGACCCTTTGACCTTCCATTACCCATACAATAAAACCCTATCTTCTCGTGTCGAAACCCTAAACGTAAAAATACAAAATCTTCCAATTTCCCCAAATTACAAAACCCTAGATCTTCAAAAGCTTCAATTAAACCTAACTCCCTACATTCCCTACATCCAAAACCCTAATTCACTTATCCTAATAACTAATCCCTTTTAACCCATTTACCCCATTAACCATAATTCCAAGTTTTCCCCAAATTTCCTAAACCCTAATCTCACCCTAGGTAGTATTAAACCTTCCTCTTTAAAATAGGCTTAACCCTATGCTATTTGGATGCTTCTACATCCATTAGATCCTAGTTTCTCATATTTAATGGTCTTGCAGGATAATGTTAGGCAACCTAGTCTTAAACTACACATGATCTCCTTTTAGAATTATGGTATTTGTGATGATGGTAACAAGCTTTGTGAATTTTCATTAATTAATTTAATTTTGCTGATTGATCTCTCACATTATTTGAATTCATGTAGTGGTCCTACATCACATCTCCTTCACCCCTTCCACACTCATACAAATCCTCAAAACACTCCTTTCTGGATAATGTATTTATGCTCCAAACCAGCCTCAAAGCATCTAATTATCTTCCTCAAATTAGACACCAATAAGGTAGGGAATCAGGCAATGGGTCAGGCATCCCGACAAGCCTAACCCTACTTTGGTCCAAGTTTGGGCCTCACATGCATGGCCTAATCAGTTTTTGGGCCGAGCTTGGGCTCTAGCCATTTTAGCCTAACTAAGCTCGGCCCAACCTGCCTTCATATGTACATATGTTATATCCTACAAATATGCCATTCCTGTCCTCGGTTAGGCACATGCATCTTGAATAGAGACTGTTGGTTTCATTCCTCTAAAATGTCTTTCTTCATGCATGCGTGGCCCATTTGATCAATGAACAAATTAGGAAAAAATCAAGTGGGAAATAGAGATTTTATCAATTTTCAGGCTGAGCCCAGTCCCAACAATTTTTTTTTCTGGGGCTCAGGGTTGGGCCTGCTGTGCTAGGCCCATGCCAGCTCATGCCTTCAGTCTTTAAATGTCAAACCAGCCTCAATTGCCTCATCTATCATCCAGTTGAATGCTTCAGCAACTACAATGAACAAGAATGGAGAGAGTAGATCCCCTGAATGAAAACCTTTTGAGCCCTAGAAAGAACCTATAGGAGTCCCATTTAATAAAATTGAGTAACAAACAGAAAATACACATTCTTCCATCCATTTTCTCCATCTAACCCCAAACCCCATACACAAAACTAATAGAAAACCCAACTCATGATTACATGCTTTCTCCATATCTAATTTATAAATTAGACCAAGTTTCCCTTCCCTATGATTGGATTACGACACTCGTGAGGTACCAAAGCTCCACCCATGACCTACCTAACCAAAAGAAAAGCCCCTGAGAACAGGAAATAATCCCACCACAGACCTCCCTATCTATGTCTTCCTGCTAATATCTTTGCCAATATTTTATATGGGCTCCCGATTAGGCTGACAGCTCTCAACTATTATCAAATTTTCATTTATCTTTCTACAATATGAGGGTGATTAAAGAGGCTCTGAAATCCTTTTATTGAATTAGAAACAAAATCTGTCACATCCTTCTTAACAACCTCCCAAAAAACATGAACACACAAAAAAAAAGGCTCATGCAAAACTGTCCGGACTATCAGATCTCTCTCCAAGCTCGTTCCTCTTCTTCAAGGGGTCTTTTCACCAACTTCCTTCTTCCTCTAATATGTGATCAAATTGCATATTATCAAGCCTTGGCATAACCCACCCATCATCATATGCAAGATTAGAGTCATAACCAAGCATTGCCTCACCAATACTTAAGTTCCTCCTCCACCCTTCTCCCATCAACCACAAGGTTGTGGGTTATGTTCTCCCTCCTCAAATTGGATGCATCGTGAAATTATCCCCTTCCTTAAACCATACTTCCCTTGATCTCTGTCTCCACATAATCTCCTCCTATTTAACTTTCCTTACATACTCCACCTTAAGAGTAACCCATTTTCTCCTCTTCAAATAGCAAGACAAACTATTCTATAGAATCAAGCATTTGAATTTCCTAAAGGATAGCCGCCTTAGCATTTCCTGCCGTATTAAAGTGCTCCTTCTACTCCTTAATGAACCCTTTTTAACTTTCTCAATTTCATTTCTAACTTGAAGCAAGCCCAACCTTTAGGATTAATAAAATCCCACCATTCTTTCACTTTGTCGGTGAGCAGGAGCCTCTCTTCTAACAACATTAGCTCAAATTGGGAGGTCGTTGGCTCCACATCACTCCTCCTTAGTGCCCAACAAGACCGAGCAATGATCCAAGACTAGGCCTCGCAACAAGCATGGGGTTGTTGAAGCCCGATTTTGAACTTTTCAGGCCAAGAATATTCAAAATATTGATTTTGCCTGGTCTGGGCATAGCCTATTACCGGCCCTATCCAAGACAAGCTAAGGAATCCTGATGCAGGACAACTAGCCACTTGCTCTAAAAGCTCGAACTGATAGAGCATGGCGAATCAATCCATTTATCTCATAGCCCAAGCCCCACATCCCATTGGTTAGGACCTCGGCCGAACCCCCCTCGTGGGCCCCACTTTACATGGGTTCTGCTTCACATGAGCCACCCACCTTACATGGACCACCCACCCCGAGTGTGCCCTTGCATCCCACAGGTCACCCCACTTGAGCCCGATGTGAAAATGTCCCTGCATTAATCACCCCCCGATGAGGAGTCTCAAACACAAGACCTCCTACTCTGATACCACTTTGATGCAGGACAACTACCCACTTGCTATAAAAGCGCAAACTGATAGAGCATGGTGAATCAATCACTTTATCTCCTAGCCCAGGCCCCACATCCCATTGGTTAGGACCTTGGTCGAACCCCCGTTATGAGCCCCACTTCACATGGGTTCTGCTTCACACAAGCCACCCGCTTCTCACGGGTGGGGCCCGCCCCACATGAGTTGCCCACCCCAAGTGCCCCTACATCCCACAGGCCACCCCACTCGAGCCCGATGTGAAAATGCCCCTGCATTAAATCCCATACTAGTTAATGCCGAAAAAAAAAAAATGTGTTTCCTAGTAAACTGGTACTAGAAATCTATTCAAACGTCAATGGATCTTCTTGACTTTTTGTTTAGGTGAAAACTTCCCATCAAAAGATCGATCATCTAAAGAGTTAACCCAATATGAGAAAGCAACCATGTTAACCCTCCCCCCACCTCTTCTTTCATGAGTGAAGCCAATGACATTAAAGTCCCCCCATATGAACCAAGGCAAATTCTATTTAACTCTGACTTTATTTAATTCTTCCTAGAAGTATGCATGAATATTCTGATTGCAAGGGCCATAGACCGCACCCAAAAGAAGTTTTCCCCTTTATAAGTGAAGGAAACGACATTGAAGTCCCCACTTATGAACCAATGCAAATTCCATTTAGCTCTGAATTTATTTAATTCTTCCTAGAAGTATGAATAAATATTTTGACCGTAAGGGCCATAGAGCACCCAAAAGAAGCTTCCCACAATTTCCTAGAATAAAATCAGAACAGAAAATTTCCCCATCTCATTATCCACTTCCCACACCCTTTGAAGAGCCAATTGAGTCCAAAGAAATCCAACTTGTATTCTCATTACCCTAAATTGATTGCAAAAGAGATCTATTATTTGATGGCGATATAGTCTTCTGAAATGCTACCACTTGAGCGCCTTTACTCGACACTCTTCTTTGGTGACCACAGGCTTGTCCAAACAACCTAGACCTAACACATTCCACAAGAGGATCTTCATCACTTACCTCTTTTGATCCCCCTATCGCCCATATCCTCTCCCAAACTCTTTGAGCCTTCTATTGTATATTTTCAAACCAAACAAGGGAGGAGTTGCTTGTCTCTTTCTTCCTCATGTCTAAACAAAGGACAAATTGCCTACACCATCATCGAACGAAATGCAAATCTCGTTGCCGACTAGAACCCTTGAATCAAGCATCTTCATCTCATTGTCGCTAATCCCCACCAATTACTTCATTGCACATTCGAATCAAGATGAAAGCACTTCCTCTTCTGTTGTATCAGCCCACATCAAAGTAGAAGGTCTAGCAGCATTCCTCCCCAACACACTATCCATACCAACAAGGCTATTTGAGGGCTCGGAATACTAGAAATCATGGGACATTGCTTCTTGGATTACACTTAAATTGATCACCCACCCTACTTGCTTCAACCTTCATGTCAGATGTCAAGCCAACCAATCGAGACAACATATTTCAACAGTTCACGCTTCCTAGAACATGGGATCAAAAGAGCCTCCAACCAAAGACTCACTGACAAGAAGCTTAAGGGTGACTAGCCTAACTTCGATTCTTAGACTTAATCACGCACATGTTTACCATCACTTCCAAGACTGGAAATAAGCAACCAACAAAAAGTAAGATATTGTCATTATTTTTCTCGTAACAATTCTCAACTCTAGCTAAACCTTGATAGTAGGGACAAGGGAATGATGATCAAAATGGTTATGATGATAATTACTTGAATTACTAATCTATGCATTCGATAAGCTTAAGCAAAAACCGAGACATTTTGGGTTTTGCATAGACTATGACCTTTTTCATAAGAATTGCTTACAAAAGAAGGGGAACAAAGATACACATTAAATAAATAAAGAAAACCAAGAAAGAAAACTGGCATTTCCATTCGAATGTCGTACTGCAAATTTTGGTCACCACTAGCCAAATACAGGGTCACCACTTCCAAAAGAAGATGACTCCAATGATGACCTCGAATTAGAGATTCTTGGAAAGGATAGTGGTTGTGGGAAAGGAAGATGTTAGGCACCCTTCCTAGAATGGAATTTTTTGTAAGGTGGAATTTTGATTTGCTCAAAAACAAAAAATAAGAAAGGACGATCTAGAGCTTTAGATACGGAATTAGTGGGGGGGGGGAGAGGAGTAATATGTAATGAGTTTGGTTGTCGGAATCTCATCGTCATACATGAATTAGGTTGTTGGAACCTTCACATCTTAAATTTGATTAACAAGGGCCTTACAAAACAAGAGATTTCCGATCCCTTAACACATTAAGACCAGAAACCCCTTAAAATCATCCCACCCAAGAGACTCTAGCCTTGCTTGATAGATCTTCATGAATTAGGTTAGGATTGGACAAAGCAAGAGATCCAGGAAACCTCTTCCTTCCCGAAGTTCACTAAAGCCAATTTATGCAACCAAAGACCGCCAAGCAACAGTCGGACAAGTGGGTAATGTTGGGGTGAACCCAAAAAGTTTGGTTAGAACCAAATCCAAGTGTTGGCTAGGTAAGCATCCTATAGTAAGAGGAGTAGTTATGAACCCTGTAGACCATCCCCATGAGGATGGTGAAGGGAGAGCACAGATTGGTAGGAAGAAAAAAAAAAAAACCACAACCCCTTGGGGTTATCCTGTGCTTGGAAGTAGGAAAATGAATAAATGTAGTAATAGTTTGATTCTTCGTCGTCGTAAATAGGAATATTGAAAATCCAATAGGTTTCTTTGTTTGTACAAAGAAGAGAGAGAGAGAGAGAAATCGGTTATGATGCGTTCACCAAAAAAAAAAAAATCTTTTTGTAGCTAATCATTTATTGGGAAATTTTGGGGTTGAGTGGTACTACATAACTTTTTAATATGGAGAAAGTCACAAGTTCTCAAACCTTAGGGCCATTCGTATGCAGTTCCCTCCTCACAGTACACATGGCAAACATCTCCAGCATTCATGAGTGTTATTCTAGTTGGCCATCATATGCATAAGACATAAGCCACCTGATCAGCAGCCTGCAAAAGTAACAACGAGAGCAGTAGTCCACATTCAATAGCAAAACTAACAATATCTAGAAAGTTTAGAGTTTCCTCTTTCTGACATTTTCGACCTATAGCCCATCCACAGGTTGGCTTGCCTGATCAGCAGCCATGTTTGCCAAATGTGATGTGAGGAGGGAACTGCACAAAACTTTTATGCAACTACCTACATATTAGCATTCCTCTTTATAACTTTATCCAACATAATTATCTAAAGAAACACTCTATTAAGGGTAGAATTTTCTAAACACCTGTAGAAAATGCCAAACTGCCATCTCCTTCCGCCAAAGCTTGATTGAATAATTAACAAAACTTCCCCACCTCCATGCCATCCTATCTACACGAGTATAGCTGACAACAAGCAACTCTCTCATCCACATGCACATTTTTCCCAATGAGGGGCCTCATCCAATCTCTGCCAACCCTCCCTCTCAAAAAAATCTCTCAAGACAAACCCCAAAGGCTGGATCTAAACGGGTCAGTTTAGGAAAACTAGTTTCAAGGATTTATTATGCCACACATCCTCTCAAACTTTTGTTATATCATATCCCTACCTTACCGTTTAATCCCCTCACTAAATATTTAGGGCTCGTTTGGTAGATGCCTGAAAATGAGTTCATTGCTTTTTAGTTTATCATAATTATGTATCAGAGACCATGATCTCTAATACATAAAGAGTTCATGTTAGCACTAATTATGTATTAGAGATAAAGATCTCTAATACATAATTATTGTTAACCAAAATGAAATCAACTCATTTTTAGGTGTCTACCAAAAAGGACCATAACTTTTTATATCAAATTCTTCAAATATTCAATTACAGACAGCAGAATTCCTCCATGCCTAGCAACGCTCCAATCTCTCATCCTGTTCCCGAAGCTACTATACTTAGCTTTGCCACTCTCCTCAAATGCCCCTTCCCACTCGCTCAGCCCCATTTCTATAACCACTTACCAAAGGGTGTATCAAGGAAAACTAAAGGAATGCAGCATTTTGTTGTTCATGGTTTCTTCAAAAAATCAGTAGCTCCAACACTGCAACCTAATCTGCCCTCCCGCTGGCTTTCCAATAAAGGATTCTTCATTGAAGAAATTTGATATGACAACCATCTTTCTCATAATGTATCGTGGACAAGGTGGAAATTGGAATCATTTGCCCCACTCCCTTTCTCCTTCCTTTGCAACACTCCTTCACATGCTTCTTGCCTTCTCCCTTCTCCCCAATCTCCTCAACAGCTCTCTAATTTAATCAGCATGATTGCCCAACAACAAATCCCAACAACCTATGCGTTCCTTCCACTTCTTTTTTTTTTAATGTGTTCCTTCCACTTGGAATCCAGCCAAATCTTCTGTTTGGAACCCTTCACATTCACCCCGACAGAAAAATGGGGACATTTTAATGCACCCTTATCCTTACATACCACATGAGCTCCAAAGACACCCATCACAACTCACAAGGAGCCATGGGTCTCATAAACTTCCCTTGAACAAACATTTTGGATTAGAATCCCAACACCATAATGACTTATGAGAAATAGTGAAATCCCAATTGCAAAAAAGACGTTATGAATCAAAGTGTTATGTATTTTGGATGGCAGCTTCCTTGGTATCTTTTTTTTAAAAAAAAAATTAAAATTTTAAAATTAAAAATCCATATTGACCAACAAACCCATTATGCCGAGAGAGCACCAACCCAGACTAGCCATTCCCTTGAACAAGAAATCAAAGCCTTCCCTTTAACATAAGCTACCGTGACATAGATCCACCAAATGGAATTTTGCCTTCTTCACCACGATGGCCCTGCACAAAGGAAAGAAAGACATTCCTATTATCCCAAGAGGTCGCCCTCCTAAACTTCTTCTCAGAAACCATATTCACTTAGGACAACCACATCAAACACCAAAGGCTTGATGATCTTCCTTTAACGACTACTTATTAATAATGGAGTTGGAATGGGGAAATAGGCACCTGACATATGCTAACACTTTCTATAAACCCCCTTCAAAAAAAAAAAAAAAAAAAACTCTGCAGCTAGACTGACTAATACCACTAATACCACACGCAAAAAATGTCCTTGACCAAAGAATCGTTCTTTTTCCATCCTCTCTTCAATTAAATCGCCCAACCAGAACCACCCCCAAACACCCCACCTGCCACTCACTACCACCCCCATGGACAACATGTCCTCATGGAATTTAACCCACACTTTGCTGTCCACCCAGGTTTTCAAACTTGGACAAGACTCACTTCACATCCTTTGATCTTGCCAGTTGTTCCATGACATACGAAAACCTTGCATATAATGTCATGACAGAGCAGTTATAATTTTTGTAACTTGTATACGATTTTGCTAACACTATCATGACTGCAAAACAATAAAGCTAAGCAATAAGGCTGTGTATACATCTTGAAAGTTAGCATGGATGGCACACATGTGGGTAACCTTCATTTCCCAGGAAGCTAAATGGAAAAGATAATTTTCCCTTGGAAAATTAAAATGCAGAAGGAACGTGAAGTTGGACAATTTTCTTACGATAGAGGAAAGTTGGGTAAATGATAACGAGAGAAGAATAATTCTGTGTGTGTGTGAGAGAGAGAGAGAAAGAAATAGAGAGAGAGAGCGAGAGCAATTGCATAAACAAAACAAAGTGCAAAAAGATGTGAACACCATGAAACAACCATGAAACAAAATTCCAAAGACTGATTTAGACAACCCAAACCACATTGTTTTTTGTAAAGATTTGCTTAAGTCATTTCTTTCATGTATTGAGCTTTCCTTGTCTCTTCCAACCAACAATAGGAGGATAGATGAAACTAAGGGTGTTAAGGGGTTGAGCCAACCTATCAGGTCTTTGGGCACAGGTAGGGCTCACATCTAAACTCCTAGGCCTGTTGGGTTGGATCTAAACATTCAAGCTGGATTACTAATCAGACCAGGCTCAAGGTTATGCTTGTTGGTATGTCAAATCAGATCAACCTAAGACGGACCAAGTCACCATAATAATAATGCATATCAGCTGTCCGTGTGTGTGTGTGTGTGTGCACATAAATGTACATGTACAAATGCTTAACGGGCTGGGCTCAGGCTTGAAAAAATTAACATGTCAGGCTCAAGCGGACATTTTAGATTCAGGTCAGGCTTGGGCTTCCTTGATCCAGCCCAAGCCCGACCTGTCCGCATCCTTCAGATGAAATGGGAAGCATGGGAAAGTTTTCCAACCCTCCTATCATTTGGCCAAGAAGATGGAGGAAGGGCCCTAGGATGCTACATGGAAACTTGATCAAAATAGATGTAGTATTGGAGTGTCTTGGAGAAGAAGTTAACTTGTGATCCAACCCTAGGTAAGATAAAACCAAAAAACAAAGCTGTCGAAAT
This sequence comes from Magnolia kwangsiensis, assembly GCA_037074715.1. Taxonomy (NCBI): domain Eukaryota; kingdom Viridiplantae; phylum Streptophyta; class Magnoliopsida; order Magnoliales; family Magnoliaceae; genus Magnolia; species Magnolia kwangsiensis. Next base: position 111,481,006 of record CM073580.1, read on the forward strand.
GGTGGAATCCCTCAGGTTATATGGTGTTTTTTAATTGAAGTAAGGAGAAGAAGACATCCTAAAAGCATGAGCCTCGAGAGTATGTGGTTCTGACCAAATAAGATGGAAACTAAAGGAAGTAATCCGAGTGTGCTGCTAGAGTGATAGATAACATGTGCCCCAAAACAATCCATGGGTGTTGAATATAGTTGCAGGAAGCACTGAAGTGCCATCTTCATCATCTAAGCCTTATCCCAATTAATTAGGGTCCGCTACATGAATCCTGTTATCGGAGTAAGAGAGTAGAAAACTCCTAGAGGTGCAATGTACTATACTATTACATAGGTTGATTACAATCAAGCGCTATCTAATAGTGTTGATTATAGTCAACAAGTTGATTATACTCAATGAGTTGGAAGCATCTATTTCAAAAAGTAAATTAGTATGAATAGCTTGGAAGCAAAAATGGGAGCGAGAGTCCGAAGCACAATTCAAAGTGGGAGTGGCACCTACTTGGAAGGATCCTACAACTAAGAATTGTTGAAAAGAAATGAAAATGAGAATAATATTTGCATGGTCTATATGTCAATTGTGCAAGAACTACAAGATCTCAATGCGACAAGCATGAGTGAGACAACGCACTGAATTACAGGTAACTCTAGAAAGAGTAACTACTAAGTAGTAAAAGACTCTAGAAGTAAAACTTACTAGTATCCCTTTGAGTTTGCTTAGTGCCTAATGCATTCTTATGCAATCCAATGCCAATATATATCCCCTACTTCCAGGAAATAACAAGACTGAAAGGAACAAAGAAGGAAGAAAACCAAATCTGAATTTGAAGGTACCATGAGGAAGAATATGATGGGAGCTTTGCTAATAGAGATGCAAAATTCAATAATGACTGAACTTTTTTCTTTCAAGTATCATGATTCTTGCATATGAATTGCCAGTAAATTGTAATATCCCAAGGATCTATGTATTCACAGTTCAAATGATAAGACATCATCTATCACAATACAAGGACTACCCCATCCTCCAAATCTCTTTGACTTGTGCTCTGGTACCCCCGGAAAATAACCCATGGCCAAGTTGACTACTCTATCCATGGCCCTTTGGAAAGTAAGCATCCTATCCTTTCTAAAATATCACAAAATGTCCTGTTGTTGTGTTCTTACATATCAACCACAATACACCATGCATGACAAGACACCACAAGGTATTTCTCCATTTCCACATACACATTCCATACCGCACCTGGAACAAGGCCCCAATCGCCTTTGGCATCACCCATACGATCCCAAACAAATCAAAAAACCTCCATCAAATAGCCTCTTGATAAGTCATTGTGCACGAATAAATGTTCAACCGACTCCTCATTCCAAAAGCATTGAATGCAGACATTAGTACTAATGACCATCCTTTTGCTTCTCTAAGATTTTTATCTACATTACAAAAATAAGTAAATAAAAGCACAGACTTTTTTATTCTTAATTTTGAACGGGACCATCAAAGATCAAAAAAAGCTAACATATTTCATAAGGAAATAGATAGAAGAAGTAGTATAAATCAAACAGGTATTTAACAATATCGGATGTCTTCATTAAAAATTTTAAAAATAAAAAATAAAAAATAAAAAAAAAATCAGCATGAAACAATGTAAACCAAAAGGAAATGAACATTAGTGGGAAATCAGAGAAACCCATGTCTTAAAATTAAAAATAAAAATAACAACAAATAAAAATATAAGGAAAACCCACTTTCCAGCCTTCTGCTAAAATAACCAAACAAAAGGCGCATTGGGCATCCAAAGAAATGATTTTTTTTGACAAAAAAGAAATTTTTTATAAAAAAAAAAAAAAAAAAAAGCCAATACAATCATAGATAAACAGAATTAAACACATAAAAACTGAAAGACTGATAGCATGCTCCAACAAGAGAGTGAGAGAATGAGAGAGAGAGCAAAATCAACTAGCTCACAAAATAAAAACCAATATTTCTTGATAAAACAATATCGAACCGAGAACGCGGGGAATCCGAAGATGAAAAGAAAAAATGAGAAGTGAAAAAAAAAAAAAAAAAATAGAACCCAAATAGTAAATCCAACAAAATAAAAAAGGAAAAAAAAAAAAAAACATTTCTACAGTACAGGAACAGCTAAAAATACATAAATAAAATAAAATATAGTGCCCAAAAATTCCAGATAAAAAAAAAAAAACCAACTTCAAAAAATTCCATTTTTTCAAATCAAAGAAAAAAAACTAAAAAACAAAAAAAAAAAAAAAAAAGAAGATATAACATGATTTATTAATGAAGATAAAAGCAATAAAATAAACAAATAAAGGAGATTAGATAAAGCTCATACCAGAAAAGCCATTGCCATTCGACATTATATTGATAAATAACAAGAGAAAATCCAAGATGGTCTTTTCGTAATTTAGAATAAAACTAAGCCCAATTATTCTTTTTATCTTCCGGAGATGAAATTCGGAGTTTCGGGACTTAGAAATTTCAGGCGGTTTTTTTTCTTCTCATATAATAACTGAAGAGAAAACTAGCTACAGAGAGAATCGTATTTTCTCTCAGGTAAGTTTGCTAATATGCGCCTCAGAGTGCAGAGCGCACTATCAAAATGGTAGTTTCCGCTTCTACCCTTGGATGATTTGACGATGCTGTGCTTAATGATTTTCAGTATAGACGCGTGTGGCTGGGACGTGGATTGCGTACTGACAATGTGATCTGTGGGGCCAAAATGATTTATTTGTTTTATCCACTCCGTTCATCCATTTTTATTATTATTTCATATCACATTACAAAAATAATGGGTAGATTAAAATCTCAGGTGGACCACACCATAGGAAAATATTGGTGATCGAACGTCCATCGTTTAAAACTTCCCAGGGCCCACTGTAATATTTGTTTTCCATCCAACCTGTTGATTAGGTCATAATGACCTGGATGAAGGGAGAACACAAATCCCATCTTGAACCAAAACTCTTGTGGTCCCCGGTAATTTTTTAACGGTGGATGTTCAATCACCACTGTTTCTGTTGTGTGGTTCAACTTAGATTTTGATCCCCCTATTTTTTCGTATAATACAATGAAATGATCTTCAAAAGTATATTAACGGAGTGGATATAACAAATACATCGTAGTGGGACCCCATAGCACCTTCCAGGGGCAAATTGCTACTGTCAATATGCAATACGCGTCCGGTGGACTGGCGGTTGGAGTTATGGAATTTGGATATCATACACTGGCTGAGCATGGTGCATGATACTCCTGCATTAAACTCACATGTATTACTGTAGTCCAAACCATGAGATTGTGGGTCCTGTTGTTGATGGGGCATACATTTATCGGATGATCCGGGCCTCTAGATCAGTAGCCATCCAATGGACGACTTAAGGGGAACATGTTAGGGTTTCACTTATAATGAGTTTCCGTGTTTTGAAAGCATATTAAGGTCTGAATCTGATCTTAAAATGTGTTCCAATCATTCAATAGATGGGTCTGAATTTAAATATGCATGATTTTTTTTATAAGAAATCTGAATTTATATGTATTACGGGTCGTTTGGATACAAGGCAATTTTATCGTGGATAGGTAACAAGTGAGCGTTTGGATTATATGCTACTAGAGTTAAGTTACTTAAGCTTCAAATAACTTATCATAGTTTTTACTAGAGCTGGGCATGGAATGACTCGACTAAGTAGATGACTTGTTTAGACTTAACTCAACCTAAACTGTGTGGGTGAGTCGATCTGAACCAAGTAGACTTTGTTCAATCCGAACTCAAACCAATTTGAATTCGGGTCACCCGGTATCTTGACTTGACTTAAAATCTAACTTTGTATTGACTCAACCCAATTTGAAACCGATTTTATTATACAATTAAAAAAAAAAAAAAAAGATAGATATCATGTTGTAACTGATAGAGAGGTTGCAATTCAGGCAATTGCAACTAAGTTCGGAACCGTGATTTAAACATGCAAATATCTGTTGCACTCGACTTACTTCGGTACCTATAATCAAGTCTGACACAATTCAAGTTAGTCCAGGCTAAACCTGGACTCAGTATCATGTCAGGTCAAGTCCAAGTCAGGTCTATTTTATAATTAGGTCAAGTCGAGTAAGCCCTAACTCGGTTCGACTCAACTCGATGCCCAACTTTACTTTTTATTTGTTAAGGCGAAGTGATTAAGTAATTTTAAAGTTTTTTTTAAAAAAAAAAGAAGAAGAAGAAGAAGAAGTTATTTAACAATGATCTTAAACCAAACTTATTTATCTTAAATGAGTTAATATTTACTATTGTAAGTAGAAAAAGTAACCTATTAACAGTATTTAAATGAGCTTATAGTGAGAAAGCTTTTTAGTGCTTACCATGTTGAGCAAAGAGTCCAATGATAATTTTGTGAAAGTAAATCCAAAGGTATATACGAAATTGACAATTAGCTTGAAATAGTGTTTTGAGATCAAATACCACTACATTTAGCAAAGTGTTAGTGAATAAAGCACCACATGCATGTCTAAGTTGCTAGACATATATTAAAAGGGATAAAATCATTATTTCACATAAAAGCCATTACTTTCTCATTTTTTTTAATAGTGGCCTACTCAATGAATTGATCAGCTTAGATTTTTAGATAATGGCGATCATCAATGGAAGGAGTCATTGTCTGCATTGATCAGGTGTCCTACACAAGTGACCTAAAAGCATTAGGATTCAGTTGTGTTGGACACTTACCTGATATATGTGAGCATCGGCCAGCTTAGGGCCGTCCACTTGTCTGGTAAGGCCCACCCATGCCTGATTATAGCACTTACCTGGCCAGCCTCGTGGGTTATAGAGGTTAGGTTCATGCGTGTGTATGGTCCACCATACTCCAGACTAGCGCAGCATAATCACGAAAAGGGCACGGGACCCTCTGCCTCGTCACGTGATGGTTTGAACTGTTCTGTCTGATTAGAGACGGACTGGAATCCTACATCACATCTGTTTTACACAGCCCTCAAAACATCCATGCTGTTTGGGCCCATTAGGCTGTCTACGTGAAATCCAACCCGTCCATCAGGTGAAGTTCTAGACTATGGGCACTGGGGAGAAAAACTAACAAGATATAGGACTCGTGGGGCACACCATAGGGAACGGTAGGGATGGGATGCCAACCGTAGGTTTGCCTGTGGAGGCACCATATAGTATGTATCTCCAATCACTTATCTCGCCACCTGATCGAAAACTCAGGTGGGCCACCAAGAGTGAATTTAGACGTTTTAGGTGCAATTTGATATTGCTTCCATTTTTTGGATGATTTTTTTTTATGGGCTGATCTTTTGTATGTACGGTGGATTCGATGGCCATCACCTGATGGACGGAGTGGATTTCACACACACATCATGGTTGGCCCAGAGAGCTGTGCTGTAGGCTATTCATAAACTTTGCTGGCTGCAGTATAAAGATTAACCAACGGACACAAATTACCCGTATCCATCCGTTCGGAAGCTATGTGGGACCCACGGTGATGCTTGTGAACCCGTCCATCAGTTTATCAAGCTCAACAATTAGTTAGGAATCGAAAAATCAGGCAAATACAAGCCACACAAAACCGAGTGAAATGGACGATTGCCCTTCAAAGCTTTATGGAGTTACCATGATGTTTATATGCCATCCAGACCGTTCGCAGGGTTAAATATCATCCCTTTTCAAGACTTCTGTTGCCCCTGAACAGTTTCCAACGGTGGGGATTAATGTCCGGTGTTTGGTGTGGCGTGGTCCACTTGAGTGTTGGATCTGCCTTGATTTTTGTACTCATGTTGTGTTGGATCTTCCATTCTTCCTTGATTTCCGCACTCGTGTTTTTTCCAAATGTCGGAAACCGTGGGTTTTGAAGAAGAAATACCGTGGGCCTAAAAAATAGATAGATACAAGGCACAGGTGAACTACTTAGAAGTTTTGGATAAGCGGATATCCACGGCGTTCTTTCGTCTCAGTATTTATTTATATGACTTAGTGAACATATTGGACGGTAAATAAATATAGCGGAGGGCCCTGGAAAGGTTTCAATGGTGGGTTTTATTATTGCCCTGCCTTATATGCCGTGGTTCACCTGAGCCTTGGATTTGCATCATATTTTAAATGATACTCTACAATGATGTAGAAAAATGGATGAACTATGTGGATAAAATACGTGTTTAGGTGGGTCATGAAGCCCCTGCTTATGCCTATTTTTGGTTGCAATTCTTTTTTGTTACAAGGTACATTAATTGGAGAGGTAAAAGTAATTATATTAAAGTAAGCCTTTCGCATACGGTTTTAGGTTAGGAACCAAGGGTGTACATCAAGTCGAACTGAGTTGAGCTAGCCTCAGCTCGACTTGGCTTGAACAGTGGCTGACCTCAATTCTGACTCGGCTCGATTCGGTCCTTTAGCTTGACTGGGCAACTTGGCTTGGATCAGTCAACAACTCAGTTCAATTCAAGTCGAGTTCGAGTCAAGATTGAGTCGAGTTTGCCATTGAGGCATTTCCATAAACACCTGAACTATAACTTTAAAATCTCACAGTTTTACAAATAGGGATATAATGGGTTTACATGTATTTCTCAAACACTTTCTACATAACATATAAAAAAAAAATTTAAAAAGAGAAAAGATATTTGTCTCATGTACGTACCTTCCTTGTGACTAACCAAACATTCCTTGCCACCTTGCCACCAACCAAACCTTCCTTACCAACTTACCACCAGCCACATTTCGTTGAGGCATTTTATTAAATAGTTGGTGAGCAACATTAATGGCCAAGTAATCGAATCACCGAACTAGTTTTGATTCGAGCTGGATTTGATCGGAGTTAAGTCGAGTTGGAGCCTACTCGAACTCGGCTCAAACTCATTTTTGAGCTCAAAAAATCAGCTCAACTCGGCTCAAGCTCAACTTCGACTCAAGTTGAATCGATCTTTTCCGAGTCGAGTCGAGCAAGCTAACCGAGCTTGCTCAATTCATGTACACCCCTATTGGGAACCTAGTGGAGTAAATTATATTTTTTGTGAGAAATCAACTTATTTATCCGTTTTGTAAGATTATTTTAGGACACGACACTAAAAGAAGTATACCAATGGAACTTTCTCTGGCCAACAGTGATGTTTACATGCTATTCAAAACTTTTATAGCCCTAAGAATATTTCAACCGTGGACATTCAATCTCATGTTTTCAGCTTATTTGAATATTATATCCAGCTTTTTTAGACTCCTGTCCTCAGATGACCTTACAAAACGGATGAATATAAAAGATTTCTCACAAAAAAACAATTGTGGGTTCCACCTAAGTTCCTCTTGCAGGAAATTGGCGTCCATCTTGTGTGGCTAGGAATGCAATGTACCATACACATTGGTTCCAACGCATTAGTTGAAAGGCCTGTCCATAGCTAAAAGGATCCTAACTCTTGTTCCGGTGGTAGATTTCCAGGAGTTTCGGCACTCAGTTAAGGGTTCGAGCATCCATTGGTGGTGAAATCCCACTATGGCTTAGTGACACTGCCATTAGTAAGGTAGTTAGTGGTCAGTGCTATGTTAGGGTCCCCCATGACCTATTTTTTATAATCTCATGTCGACCACACCAGGGGAAGATAATAATGATTGAACGTCTACTATTAAAAACCTCCTAAGCCCATGTAACGTTTATTTGACCTTTAGATTAGGTCTAACAAATCTCATGTAACGTTTATTTGACTATTAGATTAGGTCTAACAAATCTGTTGAAAGAAAAAAAACCAAATATCAACTTGATCCAAAACTTTTGTAGTCCCAAGAAGTTTTAATAGTGAGAGTTTAATCAACCATGGGAAGATAATAATGATGGAACGTCTACTATTAAAAACCTCCTAAGCCGATGTAACGTATATTTGACCTTTAGATTAGGTCTAACAAACCTGATGAAGGAAAAAAAAATAAATATCAGCTTGATCCAAAACTTTTGTATCCCTAAGAAGTTTTTAATGGTGAGAGTTTAATCAACAATGTGTGACTCATTTGAGATTTTAATATATCTCGTTTTTGGGTTCATATTATAAAATTATATGAAAAAATGGATGGATGGCATGGATGAGACACATACATCATGTTGGGGTCTAGATAGAACCGACCACTAGCCATTGGCTAGTGGCAGGGGAGTAGCCAATCCGTTTCCCTTTCTTGTGAGTACCATTGCATTATAGCCCATCTACATGGTGATTTCCTAGATGAACGGCCTGGATGATCATCTGGTGGCAGAGAATGGGCGGTCAGCACATATGGGGCCAACTAAGTGGGAGGGACAAAACTAACTGCCCGTTGGGTGTGTTCGAAAATCGCCGGAGTTCTACGGAAAGAAATTTTGATACTCTGGCAGAGAGGCATTGATGATACGCATGACTTGGAAACTGCTGCTTAGAATTCAAGTAAGTCAGATTGAACCGTCCAAACTATGTGTCTCACTTCAGATATGCCGTGATCAAAAGATCATGCTTATTTGAGTCTGTGACCGTTTGATTGGTGGTCATTTATTGGACGGTTAAAATGGAAAAGTATCCAATGGTCCGATTTCAATGTCCATAAATCAGAGGGGAGGATTGTTCGAGTAATCTGATCCTTTTTTGGACTGTGACTTTCAGTGACTACCTCGAGTTAATGAGTGCCACGTGTACAGTTCTCAGTGCCTGCGCGTCGTACGATGCCAGCGTATTAAATAACTTACCTCCTTCCAGACGGACGGGAATCGTCCAACGCAGCCCTTAAAACACCCAAGTTCTGTGGGACCTTATATATTTCTTATATATAATCAACACCGTCCATAAAGTTATGAACTTTAGTTTTACGGTTTATATAAAATATAAGAAATATATACAGCTCTTTTGGGCCACACAAGTGGAAAAATATAAATTTTCCACTAAAACATCCAAGTTCACAATGTGTGGCCCTTAATAGTTCTGTAGCTTATGATTTTTGAACATTCACTTATCCTGGCGATTTGAAACCTGATTAACGGGTTCGATGAAATATCATAAACATGGTGGCCCCTGACATAAGCCTTTGGTTAGCATCCCTTCCCCATTGTTCTACATGGTTTGGCCCACATGAGTTATGAATCAGCTGATACTTTTCCACATTTCTACAACAGAGGATATAACCAGATGGACGGAGTGGATTTTACGAATACAACACGTTGAGCCCCACATAGCTTGGGTGTTGGACGCACTGCGTAAAACAGGCTTTGGTGTAGCACAGGACTGGGACACGGATCGCCTATTGCCTGGGACAGCCTTTCGCATGAACTTACCGCTACGGGAAGTAGGTGGGGCCCACCGTGATGTTTGTGAGAAATCCGCCGTGTCCATCCGTTTCACCAGATCATATTAAGGATGGACTAAAAAATCAGGCAGATCTAAGACTTAAGTGGGCCGTATGACAAGAAACAGTGCCTATTAAACGTCCACCGTCGAAATATTGTGGGGCCACAAAAGTTTCAGATCAGGCTACTATTTTTGTTTTTTCAGTTCATTCGAGTAAGACCGACCTTATAAACGGTATGGATGACATCACAACTGACTCTACGGAAATTTCAACGGTAGGTATTTCCCACTACCTTTTCCTGTCCTGCGGCCCACTTTGAGTTTTCAATCTAACTCATTTTTAATAACATGTGGTGGCCCCAGCCGGAAGTTCCTGCTTTGCAATCCAACTCGGTCATTCACTTTGTGAGCTTGTTCCAGGACATTATGCAAAAAACGAAGTAGATCCAAAACTCAAGTGGGCCACACGAGAGGAAACAGTAGAAATTCAATTACCACCGTTGAAATATTCATATGGTTACATAAGTTTTATATCCGGCTCTTTCTTTTTTTCGTGTTTTCACCTCATCTGGGTTGGAATGACCTTATAAACGGTTTAGATGGCCTTTTTAAAAAAAGGTGTTTTCACTTCATTATGATGGAAATAACCTTATAAATGGTTTTGATGGCATATAAACATCATCTTAAAAAGGTTTGAAGGGTAAGAATTTCTTTTCCCAAAATTTTCTATCATGTGGTCTGTTTAAGTTTTAGATCAATCTTATTTTTTCATATAACATGCTAAAATGAGCTTGCAAAATGGATGGACCGAGTGGATTTCTCACAAACATCAAACTGCGCCCCACCTAGATCCCAGGAATGGACGGTAATCCATCTAGGCTGGGTCCACCTTGACCTAAATGTTTTATCCACGCCGTTCATCATTTTTCTAAGATCATTTTATAGGTTCGACCTTAAAAAAGAGACAGGTACAAGGCTTAAGTGAACCACAAAGTGGGGATTGAACGTCAGCCGTAAAAAACCTCTTGGGAGATAAAGAGGTTTTGATCACGCTGATATTTGTGTTTTCACTTCATCCACGTACACACGACCTTATGAATAGGTTGGATCAAGCTGATATTTGTGTTTCACTGCAACCATGACTACATGACCTTATGAATAGGTTGGATGGTAAAAAGACATCACATTGGCCTTTAGAAAGGTTTCAACGGTGGGTGTCATTGTTACTGCAGCTTCATTTGGTGTGGTCCATTGGATCCGTCGACCTGTCTTATTTTAAATTCAAACCTTAAAATAATCTTATAAAAGCGATGAACGGCGTAGATAAAACACTTAGATCAAGGTGGGTCCCACAGAGCCCTGCCCGGACGGATTACTGTCCGGGCGGGGGTTTGGACGCAATCCGCGTCCCCCGGGAACTTCCTGCGAAAGGATTTCAGAGGAAATCCACGTTACTCCGTTCCACTTCCTATTTAGCCCTAAAAACGCAAAATCCCCCCTTCCTCTCTTCCCCATCTCTTACTCCACACCCCATCTCTTACTCTACACCATACCTATTGATCATCCGTCGCTCGACTGACCGAAGAAAAGCTACATAAGAGGAAGATCAGGAACAAGGGGAAGAAGAAGAGGTATTTTATTTTTAAATAATTACATGATTTTCCCTCCCAAACCCTCGAGTAGCATTGTTTCCGGTCTGGCCTGAGGTTTCTACGGTCACGATTCGGTAAAAAATCGCCGTTCTTCTGCACCGCGTAAACACTCCCGAGTTCGTTTCACCTCCGTCGCAGCTCACAATCCAGCATCTGTCGCCACCCACTGGGGGCTGCATGTTGAGTGTTCTGATGAGCGAATCCATTCATGTCGTGGATCCTATGATATACGGGCCACTGTAAGGAAATTACGCTGAACGGGTGATTAAAACCATCATTATCAGTAGATGAATTTAGAAAAAAAACATAAATTTTCAATGGCCTTCGTTTAATGCTAAAAATCGAAGGTTAGGATTGTTGCTGAAGCTTGATTATGGGGCCATGGCAAGAATATGGATGGTTCAAATCATCTGATCATTCAGAACTTGGGCCCCAGTGGGTAACAACACGCCAGATGCTGAGTCGGAAAGTGACAAAACGAGCTCAAAAGCTCCCATTGGAATGATAGAGAAAAAGGACTTCGGTTCTCTCCGGGATGCATTGAGAAATTGCAGAAGTGGCATATAAATAACTTAAAATCCAACCGTCCAAATCATGGACCCCAATTTAGATAGCTTATAAACCAAATGTTACAGTGATTTGATTTTTCTAATTGGTCGATTGGTGGGCATCTAATGGACGGCTGAACTGAAAACATTATTTAAAGGTCTGAATTCAACAAACAATTGTGCATAATTAGAGGTTAGGATCGTTTGATCGGTGTGAATTTTGGATGATGACCTATCTACAATGGGTCCCAAAATGTAGGCTTATTTGTAGTTGGTGCATGCCATTTGTACAATTTATGAGCGCCCGTGTATCAACCGTCACACTCTTGCCAGAGTATTGAATAACTCACCTTTAGCTTAATGAAGTGCAATGTAGCAAGTTATATGCTGCATTTACATGCTCAAGGAAATTACTAATGGAGTAGAATTGTAGTCTGCCAGTTAGGCCATTTTGATCAATGTGAGACCCACATCAGAAGGTTGGCGGCCCCACTATGTTTTGGCCTTAGACGGTCCTCAATATTACGTAAAGATGATCCTCACTAGTTGAAGGAATGGAGTTGAATAATGGTTTGTAAATCTTTGGTCTTCTATGATGTATGATTTGAAAATGCGTAGATCAAATGGTTATTATCATTACCTTAAAAAAAAATGGTTATTATCATCTGTGGTGGCTTATAGTCTGCTGATGGCCTCTTTATGGTGGGGCCCACCTCTTTGTAGAAAATCACACCAGCAACGCATGGAGGAGGAGGGTATTGGCATATATATGGAGGGGAGGAAATTAACTAGAAATAAAAATATTTTCAACTATTTATATTTGATTTTCTGTGCTCTTGAATGGTTTTGATCGTCCATAAGAATGGCCCAACTAGCAGTTTACAAATTCATGTTAGTACTTAGTAGTCCATGGGTTACAAGTTGGGCCTCTTTTTCAATTTGATAAGTGGAAATGGCCAAAATTGTGTTTTTCCTATTCTGTTTGGATTTCATAATGAGCAACTTCACCCAAATTGAAATTACCAATTGGTTCAAGTCCAAGCTTGAAACACTTGGAAATTGCAACTAGAGTTTGGTTGTCCTTGTGAACTAAAATGATGCCACCCTTGATATCGTGTTATCTTCCTATATTGAACTGGGTTGTTGCAATTCGTTTTAATTGAGCATCCAAACACAACAATGTATCAAGGGCATTATAATAAAAGAAAGAGTGCAAATAGATCTAAGTTTTTTTTTTTTTTTTCAAAAAAAATGCATCATGAAGCTTTTAAAGATGTTAAATTTATGACAATGATATATCTTTGATGTAGCATTATTGAAATATTTGGTATGATTTGCTTATATATATAATACATATTTTTTGAAAGTTATCTTTGGTGTGATTTATGTGTACCTTGAATCACATAATGGTTTGGTGCTTAGTTGCAACTTGCAGGAACCTTCCACCTGGTTGCCACTCATGTTTTGGGTCGCGCTTTGAACTCACACTACTACTCCCTAGTTGTTTATACTTGCTGATATTCAACACACGATTCCCCACTCCCACAGCCGAATTTGTTGTTGCTTCCCTGTATGCTTTGTATGACTATAGCTGGTGCATTGATTTTCAACCCAAATCATGAGTGAGATAGAAACTTGCCTCACACCACCAGACGCGCACACACACACATAGTCTAAAAAAGCTTAATCTCTCTCTTCATTACACATCTAGACTAGTATTTGGGCCTGTTGTTGTGTGTGGGAAAACTGGCAAAGCGTCTATGGGAGAAGGTGGTGGAAAGATTTGAGTGGATGCTTGCTCGTTGGAAAGGTCGCTATCTATTGTTACGTGGCTGTATTACTCTAATCAAAGCGGCTCCTTTAAGCCTTCTATTATACTTCATGTTTGTAATGCTTCAAAAACCGGCACCCGAGTTTTGATTACTCAAATCCCAAATTCGAGGGTCTTAGCTAAATAATGAATGAATGCTTCTTTAAAATACATAAAAAAAAATTCTTTTTCATTTTCAAATCATATATCGAAACGACCTGAAATTTGGAAATTAGGTCCCTGACTATCTAGTGGATCTCCAGAAAAATTTTCAGATAAAAATTCCCACGTTTTCTTGCGGTTTTACCTCTGTAAAGGCGGGAAAACCCTGCTGTCTAGCAGTGGTTTTTATGGTTTCCAGTCCACTCTTAGAATTTTTAAAATTTTTTTACAACTTGGATTGCTTTGAAATTTTGTTGGGTTGTCCAGTGGCGTGTTGGTGACCCCCAGAAAAATTTCAAAATATTTTTGGACATGGATTTGGTCGGGTTTAGTTAGGAACACTAATATGGTTCGGATATTCAGTCCTACTGGTGAAAATTCCCAGAAAAATTGGAAAGTCCCAATTCCAGTCATCCCACTTGCTGGTGTTTGGGGAAAATGTCTTTCCATACCAGGGGAGGGTTCCAGAGATTTAAGTTTTTAATTTCTTTTAATTTTTCATGGGGCAAGTTCCACAGAATTTTCGGTTTAGCATACCATTCAACATGGTGGGAAATCACTTCCCACGGTACCTTAAGTGCATGTATCTATATTCAACGGCTATCCTAGCAATTTCTTTGGGGAAGCCTAGTGGGTCATCATGTTCATCAAACTACCCTATTTCACGGGGAATTTACTTAGGTGACAAAATCTCTAATTGCAGGGTCCTCCTACATGAAGTCAAGTGAAGCTTATGTAATGTCCCAGCCCAAGGTCCAGCTTATCTCATTCTCATGCTCTAATACCAACTGATAACATTCCGAATTTCATAGTCTGAGTACGATACTCGTGCCTGAAATTCTAGGTGTTATCGTAAAGTACATATATGCACACTTTCATATATACATCATTTATTCATTCACAGTCTCATGGTATCCGTTCACATAGAAATAAAATAAATTAAACTTTTTGAATGGAATTCCAACTAGAGCTGGGCACGGGATGACTTGACTTGGCAAACTCGACTCTTTTGACTTGTTCAAACCCGACTCGATCCAAACCGAGTGGGTGAGTCGATCCGAACCGAGTAGACTTTTTCCAATCCGAACTCAAATCAAGTCGAGTTCGGATCACCCATTAACTCGACTCGACTCAACTTGAAATCCAACTTGCTTACTTGACTCGTACACACACACACACACATAACATTTCAGATCTGAGATGCCATGTAGTTGATGGAGAGGTTGCAATTCCAGCAGGTTCACCTAGGTTTTGAGTTGTGATTTTAGCCCGTGGATCCTCGCCAATGTTGTTAAATCGCATATGCGATCGTGTGCGATTGCATATGCCTGTGCGCATATGTGATCGCACATTTTTTTTATATAAAATTTTTCAAAAACTTAAAAAAAAAAAATCAGAAAAATAGGGATGAATTAAGAAAAAAATGAATAAATTATTATATGCCATTGGCCCTTGCAATACATTTAATTTAGGTAAAATAAAACCAATTACATAATGAATTAAATATTAAGTCATCATTCATCAACAATTCTGCATTCTACAATATAGTTAACTTAACATTTAACAAATATGAAATAGCAACATTCAACATTCAACACTACATCAATAATTAACATTAACACACTCAGTAAACAAAATGAAGAAGTTATTTATTTATTATTCATCTAATCATATACTATATACAATAATCTATTTGCTATTGTGGCATGTCACCACCACCATCATCATCCGAGTGATCTCCTTCTTCCACGTACACTTCTTCTTCTTCCATTTCTTCATCATCTGTATGTACTAATACTTCATCAACTTCCAATGGTGGATCTTCAGCTTGATCATTATTACCATCTCCTTTTACTATCTCCTCAATCTCTTCAATGAGTTGATGGCTACTAATCGCTCCCTTGGCTCCCCCCATCCTTCGCCTTCGAGTGGTACCTTCACTAGGTGTCGATCCGTATGCGGCATCTTTAACTTGCGCCCATGTCAAGTCCTCTCCAGCAAATATCGGACCTCCGTCTCTACGAGCCACTCGTTATTTACATCCAACTCATCTAAGCAATAGGGTTAAAGAAATCAGGCTTTTCTTTCCTAGTATGAAATTTTTCTCGCAATTTTTTATTATATTGAACGAAAACCAAGTCGTTGAGTTTTTTTGCTTAAGGTAATTCCTTTTATTGGTATGAATCTGCATGAAAGAAAGCGCATTTGACATTAGCTATTTAGGTAATTAATTTAGCTTAGGCCTTACACTAAAAAATTGAAGTTTACAATTACTAAACTTGCCGCCTCGAACGTGTTCCAATTGCGCTCGCAACCACTGACAGAACACATGAGTCTAAGAATCCGCATAACCAACTTCTTTAGAGCTAGATCCTTCATATTCGGGTCCACTCCATAGGCAACCCACCAGTCAGCTGAGAAAATTAGTTTAAGTAGATTAGTGATACTTTGTAGAAAAACTATTTGTAAGAGACTAAGATTGACATTCATAGTAGTACTTAATAGGTAATTTCGTTGTCCGATGCCTGATTATGATATCTCTTGAGAATATCCCCACACTCTTTGTGAAGAAGTCCAGTAAAGTTGAGATCTTATCATGTTATCCCCTATCTGGAATCATTCTTTCCAAGATATAAATAAATCCAACCATATGCATAGTTAGTGCTTCTGCTGGTTCAGCAGAAACGAATAAACGGACTGGGTTAAGAATGTAAGCAATCGACTACAATAGAGATGACATTTGACTGCCCCATCTTTTATCTATATTATCTAAAATTGGCTTGTAATTACGATCTCTATAGTTAAAATGGTTCATGATCTTATTTTTCGCCCTCTCCATCGCATCATATATGTAGTCCATTGCAGGTTTCTCATCCTCGTCCACCAATCGCAACACAGTGACTAATGACTAGAATGCTTTTAGCTCCTTTATCACTTGTGTTAAAAAACCTTACGAAAACATGATTTGTTGAACCTGTTTTCCTTCAGCTTTCTTTGACCAAGGCCCACTTGTAGAATTGGCCAACACTATAAAGCTTCTAAGTTCTAATTTTTTGCATGTAATCTTTGTAGCCTTAAAAAGGCTGTAGCAAAATGGGTGACTGTTGAACGTAGCAAGTTACCCATAAAATGTTTTTTCTCATTCGATTGAGAAGAAGGGCGTGTTTGTACATAAAGATCGTGATTCTTTTAGTCATTCCAATGACACTTATAAATAACTTACCTATATCTTCTACCATAAGATCAGCACAACGGGCCGCATAAGGGGTCCAAAATAAACGACGCCTCTTCTTTATAAGAAAACGTCCGACCATTACATACGATGCTGCGTTGTCTGTAATTACTTGTGTAACATATTCTTTACCTATTTTCTCAATTACATTATCTAGCAAACTAAACAAGTATTCTCCTGTGTGTGAATGGCCTGATGCATCCACAAATTTCAAGAACATTGTCCCAGCTGGACAATTTACCAAAAAGTTAATGAGAAAATGACTGGATCTATTGGTCCATCCATCAGCCATTAGTGAATACTTATATGTTTTCCACGATTCCTTATATTCAGTTACTAAGGATCGTGTATATTCAACTTCAGTTTTCAGGCATGTCTTCCTCATTTCATGATATGAAGGAGGTTTAAGCCCAGGTCCAAATTGACCTATAGCCTCAACCATTACTTTGAAGCTTTTTGATTTAACGGCGTTGAAAACAATGCCGGTTTGATAAAACCACTAAGCAAATGTTGAATAGTGATTTTCCTATCTTTTTGTTTATACCGGTTCTCTAAAGTTGTTTGAGTCGGCCTTTTGCCTCAATCCCTTTGGTCGATCACATCCTCGGAGATTGGTCTACACCATTTATTTATGCGCTCATGCCCTGAGGCTTTTTTCAAGACCGTTGGTTGTACTTGTGGTCTAGATCGGCCCGTTGAAGTAAGGGGAGTGGAACTAGTTTCATCTACATTAACTACGTGTATATCTTCATATGTATCTTGTTTCAAATATTTCTCTTGACTTAGGGCACTATCGCATCTCTTTCTTGATTGTTTTTCCATATACTTAATGATCTTCCTTCGGATTTCTAGAGTAATTTTGTCGCATGCTTTTGCATTTGATCTCGGTAAATGTGCAAGGCGTTGCTTGTGCCTTGCAATGCCACCCGAACCCACATAACTCACATACTATGTGAGTCTTATTCAAAACACTATGGTAGTGCCCATACTTCCAACCCAGGTCATTCGTCTTGGGTTTTAAAGAGGAAGATTGGGAAGAAGACATTATGTTGGTGGTGTGTGTATTGATTGCTAGTAGCCTAGTACTAAAAAGTAACCAGAAAGTAAAAACTAAAGAGATGAGACTTAGTAGACTAGTAGTAGAAACTAGAAAGGGAGAGGGAAAAGAAAAGGAGAGAGAGAGAGAGAGAGAGAGAGAGAGAGAGAGAGAGAGAGAGAGAGAGAGGGAGAAGAAGAGGGAAAAGAAAAGGAGAGAGAGAGAGTTGAGTGACACTTGTAGACTTGTAGTAAAAGAGAGGGGGGAGAGAGAAATTTACACACAAACAAAATTACAATTACAAATTTAAAAAGAGGTTCCAAAATTTTCAATTTTCACTTCTTGTCTAAGTCGTTTTCACTTTTGCCTTGAGTCCTTGACCCTTGAGTCTTGATATTGATTGTAGAATTATGTAGAATGTAGAGTTGTAAAGTTGTGTTGTTGTAAGTTATGAGTTGTAACACTAAGTCACTAACACAACATTAACTTGTAACTTGTAACAAAGTAACAAACTAAAAAAAAAGTTAGTAGTTGTTAGAAAACTTAGAACTCGGATATACGATTATGAAACTTTAAGAGAGAATGAGATAGAAAGAGAGTGGTGGGTGTGTTGTGTGAATATTTATAACTTGGAAAAATTAGAAACTAGAAAGGGAGTTCAATTCAATGGATGATGGAGACCTTGGTTGTCTTGTAATGTCTCTTAAATTTTGATTCTTGATTCCTTGCAGATGTATGTACTTGTCCCTTAATTGGAACTTCAATCTTCTTGAAAGAAATATGGATGGAGGAGTGGAGTTTAGGGCTTGGAATTGTGTAAGAGAGAGTGTAAGTGAGCAAAATAGAGATAGAGAGAGAGTTTAAGCTTTGAGTGCACGTAGGAGTGCTTAAAATCCATTTTTTATAGAGAAAACACTAGCATTAAATATTTTTTTCCAACGGTCAGATTTCTAACTGTTGGCAACTATGCGATTGCATATGCTGTATGCGATCACATATCATCGCACATGTGGCATATGCGATTGCATGCGCAGTCATCGCATATGCCACTATCGCATACTGTTGGCAACTATGCGATCGCATATGCTGTATGCGATCGCATACATCGCATGTGCGATCACATATCATCGCACATGTGACATATGCGATTAGTGATCGCATATGCCATTGTCTCATATGCGATCTGTGCACATGTGTGCGCATATGTGAATGTGCGATCGCACATGACAACGTTGATCCCCGCTGCACCCGACCTGACTCAGTGCCAACTCGGTACTTGTGACCAGGTCGGACTCGGTCTGGAATGGTCCAGGCCAGACCTGGACTCGGATCGGGTCAGGCATGCTGGACTTGGTATTGAGTCGGGTCGAGTTCGGGCCAGGTCTATTTCAAAACCGGATCGAGTCAAGTCAACCCTAACTCAATCCAAATCGACTTGATGCCCAACTCTAATTCCGACCATCATGAAGGTTAACTAAATTGTCCACTCAACTAGGGACTTATTATAACAACTAGGGACTTTTTATAAATCTTAATAATTTGTCCAAGTTCCAGAATTTCTTTCCCAATACCCACCAGATAAACTCTCTAGGCACCCCTATTAGCTTTCTCTAAGTCAATAAAGACCATATGGAGAACATACCTCCTCTCCCTATATTTCTCCATGAACTGTCTAAAGTAGGAAATAGCTTCGGTGGTAAACCTCCCAAGCATGAAACCAAACTAACAGTATAACTCACATATTCCAACTTTGTTTTTTTGAGGTTTGTTGGTATAGCTCTAGGTGTCTAGCGGTCTAATTTAACTTCCTCTAGTTATTCGGACTTAGAGAAATTCTAATACCTTCAAACCTCATGGACAATAGAGGAAAGTACTGTTTTTCTTTGGATTCTTTTCACAGTAGAGGTTTAGTGCCTAATAGTTCTAGAAGAGAATTAATGACCAGAAAGATTATATCGATCTTGGAGATTCAGTGTCGGACTATATATGATCTGGAAGTGTTGGTTTCAGACTTTGAAAACTGCACTATCAATTCCTTTCAGAGGAAGCTTGGTTTTCTAGGTGATGGACAAATTCGGAGAGGGAGATAAAGATTATAGTTTTGTCAAAGTCGTTGCCCTCTAATCAGCTTGGTCGAAATCTACCACAGTAATTTCATGGAAAAGAAAATCACATGGGAACATCTGATCTGGTGCGTGAGACAGATAGCAACACTTGCACATGGCAACCATTATCAATGGCTTGTTCACCGAGCGATGCATGAGACATGTTGCAAAGCATCTGCAATCAACCGAGCAATGGGTAGCCACCTCCTTGAGTGTTATTTTATGGGCCATTAATTGAAAGCTTAGGTCCTTTCATCTTGAAGATTTTTTTAGGCAATCATCATCAACTATATATCTCATCAGGTGGGATCATTGAATTATGATGCAAGATCCAGTGGCTTTTCTCCCCACTTACCCTACAATAATGCATCTAGAGGTAGCAATGTACTGTAGCAAACCCTTTTTTTTTTTGGGTGTGTGGAGGTTAATGAACCCCAATTTCCTAAATGTCCCTTTTTTTGGTTTAAAACTCTTTCCATGGTCCTTTAATAAAGCATAGTTTTAGCCATTGGAAAGACTAATTGTGAATTTTTGCCCCCGTGACTTCAGTAGAGAATTGCCCATATAAATGCCATTTGAGAACTTGTAAATAAGATGGGGATGAGATTCGTTTCCCTTCTAACTATCAAAAGGTTCTTCATAGAGAATACCGTCAGAAATCAAAGTTTCTCTTTGATCGTAGTGTTCTTGTCTTATTTTGCATCCGGAGAATGATCTAGTGTGGAACACACACAGCAATATCTCATTGTAATTGAATTTCATTTTCAGTGTGGCCTCCACTTAATCCGATCACATCTTTAAAAAAAAGGCAAGGAAGGGCCAAGTGGGGAGGTCAGCAATGTCTCTAAAGCTTTTAAATGACATATGGGACATCCATTTATCAATTTAGACCATCCATTTATTCATGCAACTGGGGCCAAGCCTTAGTGCAAAAATCATGTGAATCAAATGATTCTAAACATCCAACAATACCATAAAATATGGACACTTAAGATCAAGCAGAGAAACAAAACAGGTCCAATCATCATCTTGAAATATCCATTTGATAGATTCCACTTTGTATTGCTTATGATTCCAAAGGAGCACTTTGATTTTATGATTCTAACCATGCGATCTAAGGCTCATAAAAAAATGGACAGTTGTGACAAATGGCCACGTTCAAAGCGTTAGGATCACCCAATTGACGTGATCAGTGTTGTCATGTGCGACCACATATGCACAAATGTGATCGCATATGTGCGCACTCGTATGTAAATCACATATGTGATGGTCGCATATGCAATTGTAGCACATATGCGACGCATATGCCACATGTGCGACAATATGCGATCGCATATTGGCCATTATTATTATTATTATTTTGCAAAAAAAAAAACTCTTTGCCTATAAAAAGGCTTACAAAGCTCCTCCATTTGCAATATTCTCACCCCAAACTCTCTTACTCTTTTCTCTTACATTTCTTAATTCCAAGTGGTCTTAATCTCTCTCTATCTTACACTTCCTACTTCTAAGTTGTCTTTAATCTCTCTCTCTCTCTCTCTCTCTCTCTCTCTCTCTCTCTCTCTTGGAAGTTGGAAGATCAAGATTCAATATACTTCTTACATACATTCTTCTAATTCTAATATTTCTTTTCAAGGAAGATTCTAGTTCAAGTGTTCAACAAATACATTCAAGCACTCTCTCTCATACATAATACATTTCTATTTCATTCTCTCTCTCTCTCTCTCTACAATCTACATTACCCATATACTTCCATTTTCTACTATCAGTAACAAATAAATAGCTTCTTCATTTTGTTGTTACTCATTACTTTACTTCTTGTTAAGTGTTATTTGTTAACTATATTGTTGAATGTTGATGACTTGCTATTTAATTCACTGTTTAATTGATTTTATTTAACTCAAATGTATTTTAAATTTGAAAATTAGTTATCTATTAACTCAGGGAAGTTCCCCCTAATTTCTTATATATATATATATATATATATATATATATATATATATATATATATAGAAAACATTTTTTTCTTATTTTTTCCCTTTTTTTTTTTTCAAATTGTTTCAAGGAAAAAAAAAAACAAATATGCGGTTGCATATGCGATTGTGCAATCGCTTATGCGCACATGATCGCATATGCAATTTGACAACATTGGACATGATTGTTGCAAAATCTCTTGAACTGGTACCACTGAATGAACTGCTCGGATTGATGATTGGGTGTGCCATGTGTCACCATAAAGCTTTGAGGACGTTGCTAATGTCCCTAGGAAGGTGTGGACGTTAGCATTTCCCTATCCATATGCATACATATGTACTTATGCATTCATGTATGTGTGTGTATCGTCATCATCCATAGGTGTGGTGTGCGCGCATGTGTGTCTACTGGTGTTTCAGATGAGTTTGTTTCTGTTTTCTTGTTTTCAGTCCCTACCAGACCAACAGACCTCTCTTTTATTTTGATCTTGAAGAAGATGGATGAATCGGAGAAGAGGAGAGAAAGATTGAAAGCGATGCGAACAGAAGCTGCACAGGCCCAAGTTTCTGATAGTCAAGGTCCTTCAACACCGTCTGCTTCTCTCTCCAATCCTTTGCTCGACCTGTCTGTTTCTCCATCTACTGTGGGGAATTCACCTGCAGTTCCCAGGTTTGATTTTTACACAGATCCCATGTCGGCTTACCCTGGTAACAAGAGACGGAGCATGGATAACACTCAGAGTTCGCATAATCATTTCTCACCTTCTATCAGCAGTTGCTCTTCCGTGAGTCAGTTTCCAACTCCTTATTCAGGTAGTGTAAGACTCACTATGACTATGTCTTTGCATTCCGTTACGGGCTTTGATATATTAATTTGTATGTGGGTGGGAAGTCTTTGAAGTTTCACTGTGAATTTAAGTAATGTTCTCTCCGGTGATTTTTATTCAGGGGTGTTCTTCAGTGGTACCAGTATTTCCATAAGCTATGTGGTACCAGGCAGAGCTGGGGCCCACATGATTTATTCATGACATCCAACCCCTTCAACAGATGTGTTGCCTCACATTACCCCACAGTCCAAAAATCATCCTTAACTGAGACTCTGGTTGGCTGGAGCATGGGACAAGTTCAGAGGGGGATGTCCACACTTGATGTGGGTGGGGGTCCCATTGTGTTGTGTATAAGGAATCCAGATCGTCCAGACCCTTCATCTGCATGGATGAAGGGCCAGGACAAAAAGTCATGCTGTTCTGCGACTTGGGTGGGCCCAGTGAAATCAAGGGTAGGCGTTCCTCTCCAACTTGTTCCCTGTGATGTGGCCCACCAGACTTTTGGATCATGCTGAGTTTCAGGCCTCAGAGGTAACCTGAGGAGACAAATCTGATAGATGGGTTAGAATCATCATTTCTATATGTCTATAGAATTTTAAGTGTCAACAACCACAGGTAAAAATGTCAGGCTATGTCAATTTTTCACAATTCCCCCAAAAATTACAACCATTGGTTCAAAGTTTTGGTGGTTTTGAGGCCTATACACTGAGGCCCACCAGAAGAATGTATGGGCCTGATTTTTACTTGGGGTAATTTGATGGTATGACCCACCTTATGGATGTTCTGGATCACTATCACGTGCTAGGCATTGGCATGTGAGCCTAGCCAGCTTGTTTCCTTGCAAAAGAAGAATTAATTATTTTCCCATGGATTCTTCTCCAGAAAAAAAAAAGGCAGGACTTTTTCAGTGTCATCCAAACGGGGCCTTAGGTTTTGAAAATTCAGTTGGTCTTTTAGAAAGACTCAAATTGGGTCTAAATTTTCTCAGAGATGAAAACATTTGAATTTCTTTGTTCCTGGTGTGAATGCTATTTCTATATTGCAAGCATTTCTTTTTCATTGTTCAAAAAATCTGCAAGGAATCAAAGAGCTTGTTATGTGGTCAATGTATAGAATACTTCTGCCTTTGATGTGTCTATGTTGTGAATTGCATCTCTTCAAGGCAGCGGCTATATTGTTATTTACAGAACTGCATTCAGATTTTATTGGAAAACAGAAACCCACTTGCCCTTTGAGCCAAACAGTGATTAGCTTATAAAAATTTCATATATGTGTGTGCGCGCACATGTGGATTTTTGCCTTGTAAATGCGTAATTTCTATTCTTGCTCCTAGACAAAAATGGAGTGTATCATAGAGTCCTGAGTTCCTAGTTAGGATCAAGTCCCCCCCTCCCTAGCATGTCATATATGAAGACACTTAAGAAAATGCCAATTATCCACATGCAACCTACTCTTGCTTTGCACATGGTGAATGGACCGGCCTGATTTTCATGCCAGGTCCTCTATACAGGTGGGTCCACCATGATTGCATGGATGTCTCATGCACCCCGCATAAGAGGTTCATGGGGTCTTAACAGACCTCTAGTTTCAAATGTGCCTATTTGGTTTTGTTGATTTAGTTTGTATGAAATATATAGAAGCATTTAAACTGTTTAATGCTATTCATTCTTTCATGGGGAATTATAGATTCCTCAAACTGAGGCTTTTGTTGAGTATATTTGGGTTTTCAGTTCGGACAAGTATGACACATTGTTCAATGGTCCAGACTGGTAGTCTGTTGCTTGCTTCCCACTGTAGATGGACATTGCGTCAAATGTCTCCCAACTTGGAAGATCCAGCTACCAGTCTTGACCCTTTTTTAGTTGAATGTAGACTGTAACTCGTTCCTTTTTCAGTCATTGGCTTGTGGCCACAAATGGGAGGTAGCGTTAGGGCTGTCAATGAATCGGGTCCTACGCTACCTGTACCCAGGCTAACCAGGGTCAGGTCTTACTGGGTCTGGTTTGCTCCTTGAAGACCTGGACCCAGATCTAATCAGGTACCCATTAGGTGTTTGGATCTAGGTTTCAAGTTGGGTTCCGGGCAGATAAGAACATTCATACAGTTGGGCCTATCAATAGATGGATTAGATTGCACACGTGTCACTTGGACATATGCATGGTGTTTAAACAGGCTTCTTGCA
Source organism: Magnolia kwangsiensis (assembly GCA_037074715.1). NCBI lineage: Eukaryota > Viridiplantae > Streptophyta > Magnoliopsida > Magnoliales > Magnoliaceae > Magnolia > Magnolia kwangsiensis. The sequence goes on from CM073580.1 coordinate 111,505,833, forward strand.
TGTTCATGGTTTAGGAAACTGCATCTTCTTGCTAGAATAATCAATCTATATCAAATATATAATCGTATTGTTGATACTAAATGGACCCTTTCCAGACCTGAGTTTAACTGGGTCCATCACATGGACCCTACCTGAGCCCTACTAGACCCTTAACCGGGTCCAATAGGCGAGAACTGAACCCTACCCTATTTTCTTAAGGAGTCCAAGAGATGGGATCTGGTAGAATCCAACGGGTTCGGACACTCATGAAAACTATCTAGTGGTGCAGCTTGGGTTGGGTCAACCCAAACCTGATTGGTCCAACCTGAACTTTTGGTTGGGCTGGGTTAAGATTGCGTTGGGCTTTGGCTTAAGTTTGAGGCCTCAGGCAACCAAAACCCAACCTTATATGCATTACATGTACGTAGGAGTTATGGCTATATGCATCACATAAACATAAAAGTATGGCTTGATAGGGAATAGGGTTCGTGACTGGAGCCATCTATGCTGTTTACCCTATGCTCTATAGGGTTCATGATTGGAATTGTCCATACATGGAAAGTAAGGTTCATGATTGAAATTGACCCGAGGCCCACATGCTGAGTGGTCCGATGTCTTTTGAATAGCTTCTCTAAACATCATTGAGTTGTTTTAGCGATTTCTTTAACTTAATTTGTTTATGAATGGCGATTGTAGACTTTATTTGTTACAATTATTTCATAACTTACAATAATTACTTAAATGATATTATCAGATGATTAGATTTTGATTTTATGTATTAGTTTACTAGTTGCAATTGTTCACCTGACCTAACCCAACCCTGCCCAACCCAATGTAACTCGCATTGTGTTAGGGTTGAGTGTTCAACACATTGCGTCTGGCTTCGGTTGGTTCTATGGTTGGGTTGGGTATGTACCAACTCCTCTTGAGGTTGGGTTGGGCTTCAATTGAACTTCAACCTGACCTGACCTGACTGAGTTGCACCCCTAATTTCATCCATGGTCTAGCAGATCAATGGTCTGGATCATTAAACAATTTTCCCTACTTGTCGGAACTGAAACCCCGAGCATCCAGTGCATGGCCTCGGTTAAGGATTTGGATAATTCTTTGTTCTTCTGCTGAAATTGGATGCTTGACTCGTGCAAAAACCGCTCTTTGAAATGGATATATATATATCCATTTCAAAGAGCGGTTTTTGCATGAGTCAAGCATCCTATTTCAGCAGAAGAACAAAGCATATTGAAGGTTTGAATGGATAGATTTTAACTAATTGTAGAGAAAAAAATAAAAAATAAAAAATCCAAATTCTAATCTGGCAAAACTTCTTATACTTGATTGCACAGGCCCTAGGAACCCCAATGCAAGCCCCGTTCCGACTCATCAATTTCAGATGAATTATGCTAATCCCAATGCAAGCCCCATTCCTACTCATCAATTTCAGATGAATTATGCTAACCCCAATGCAAGCCCAGTTCCTACTCATCAATTTCAGATGAATTATGCTCCAGACTCGAGAATAAATGAAACACTGCCCCCGCACATGTCCCCTCCTTGGAGAAGCCCAATCAGGATGACAAGTCCGTTCTCAGGGCACGGAGGAACTCCCGGCAACTGGAACCGATCTGGTGGGCCACCCAGCTATGGCCTCCCCCCCAATTCATCAAGGGGTGGTTTGCCTAGCCCGGGTTATGGACGTGGACGCAGCCCCAGTTCAAATTCAGGAAGAGGCAGCTACCAAAGATTCAATAACAGTCCTAGCCCTGGGTCAGGACGTAGCGGTGGAAGAGGAAGAGGTTTCCATGGATCTATTTCAGCACGGGACCAACCAATGCGGTTTTACCACAAGTCCATGGTTGAAGACCCATGGCGGTTTTTGAAACCCGTTGTTGGGACTTTGGTAAGATCTTGGCTTCCAAAATCGGTTAGTATGAAGAAGGCCAGAGTTTTAGAAGCTCCTGTTGCCTTCAATTCCCAATCAAGCCTCGCTGATTGCCTAACGCTGTCGCTCGAGGAGGCTGTGAATGATGTTACGAACATCTGAGAGGTGCGTCACATCTTCGATGAGGGGCAAGTACCTAGAAGATGCGAAGAGTTTGAAGTGGGGCCCATCAGGCATTGATTGGATCAAAATGATTTGGGAGGTCTTATGACGCATTCGCATTCGCAAGCGCTGTTGGACCAGCAGATTTCATGATTCTGGAATCAGGAGCTTTGTTGGAGGCATTTCGATCATTAGCATATGGACAGCAGATCGTTGAAGATGTACTTATTTGTTGGGCAAATAGAGGTGGCCTGCGATATGTATCCATCTTTGAATGTTTCTGTTGTACATGTAATGTGCTGATTTCAGTAGTAAATTTATCTAGTTTCATCATGCTGACTTTATTGTTATTGTTAATCTTATAATTTATCTAGTTTCATCATGTTAACTTTATTGTTGTTGTTAATCTTATAGTTTATCTAGTTTCATCATGCTGACTTTATTGCTATTGTTAATCTTATACTCTTATGCTTATGGTTGGCTCTGATCAATCTTTTGGTGATATTCCCCGGATTATCAATGCAATAGATGAGTTGATGTGTGTGATCATATACTCTGGTGGGCCATGTACCCTTGTGTTATATCTTTACAACATCCAAGCCATGCAAAAGGCAGGCACCGCCTTGGTGATCACCTGGTGAGATGATCAGGCTGGTCTATTCATCAGGTAGGTACATCATACAAAAACAATAGTTTCTTCAAAACTAACCAGCTAGCCATTGGATTCAACAAACAAGCGTGGCCTTCCTAATGAGTGTACCGGTCTAATTTTTGGGACAGGTGATTGTGGCCTTCCTAATGAGTGTACGGGTCTAATTTTTGGGACAGGTGATTGTGGCCTTCCTAATGAGTGTACCGGTCTAATTTTTGGGACGGGTGATTGTTCATGGTTTCACCTTTTGCATGACTGGTGTTAGGATCTATGGAGCTTGATCATCACAGGTGTGTTTGTTGTTCATTCAACCGACACTTTGACAAGTTCAGAGGGCAATTTTATAATTTCACATGGAGTTTTTATGTAAATCCTAATTTGTTTGTGATAATATATATTCTCTTGAGAGAGAGAGAGAGAGAGAGAGAGAGAGAGAGAGAGAGAGAGAGAGAGAGAGAGAGAGAGAGAGAGAGCCGGCATTGTGTATTGAAGTGGTTTGGCGTGTATGACAAAATAAAAGGAAACCACGCAAGTCTATGTTGTGGTTTTATTCTGCTTTCTTTTAATTTAGAAATTGCTATGCTTGTGGCTGAGAAGGGATCTTTCTCCCTACAGCTGAGATGTCATCTCAGAGTATACTTTCATATTACATATACAATGCTGTGTGGTTGAGAAGGGATCTCGCCCCAACAGCAGGGATGCCATCTCAGAGTATACTTTCACACTGAATATAATGCCAATAGTTTTAGATGCTTTTGCCTTTTGCAATTAATTTTACGAACTTTGGTTGTTGAAGGAAAAAACCATTATTAAACATTTAGTTACTTGGAAGGAACAGTTCAGATTTTACCGAATGGATAGTAAAGATTTCATCATACACGGTGCTATGCTTGGCCTAAATGGAACCTGCTTTTTTCACTTTAATGTGTGGCCTGCATTGACCTCGTTTCTATGCAAGCTATGTAAAGCTTGCATGAAGACTCTTATTTAGGAGTCTGCTTAGATGACTGTGACACATTTACTCTATTCATTTGCTGCGCTGGCTTATGCTAGGATGTCAGCCCAAAAATTAGTCCAATCAAGCACGTACAAGGGAAACAATGAGGATGGATTGTGTGCCACTCCGTTCCCTTATCTCTTTCCATATAACATTTCTTTCTCATTTTCTCTCAATCCCTTACTCCCTTGAGCTGCTCAGCCATGTTTCTATTGTATATGATTGGAAGCATTCAAGGAAAAAGAATCATTTCCTCTTTTGATGGGATAAAAGAAAAGGGAATCTGTTCTTTTGGAACCTGACCTTTCAGACTCATGAAAAGACATGGCTGTGGCTTATCTGATCAAGCTTTTAAGTTCTCGATCCTAGCATTTGTGATATCCAAACAGGAAATGCAGCAGACCATGTTGGTAATTTAATTGAAGTTTATGTTAATACAGCTTGAATTCAGCATTGCTGTGCTTGAGAAATGTTTGAAGGATTGATTTGATTGCAGGAAGTCCCATTATACCACACAACCATTTGTTCATATGTATTTCCAAGCTCCAAGAACATTAAAGCATTTCAATGCAATTGACTAGCATGAAGTTTTTGCTTCGAGGTATGTTTGGATGCATTTGCATTTGATTGCAATTTGGGGTGGAGTAAGCAGTAAAACCCAAACGTCCTAATGAGCTTTACTGATTTGTAATTCACCCCAAACACTAAGCTGATAATGTGTGAAAACCAATACCATTTTGAAGGACAACCTGACAAGCCCTTTGGTATCCTTTGGAAACTAGGTGGCATTCTATGTTTGTATGGACAATGACATGGGTGTGTTTGGTTGCAACATGCCATAAAATTTTATGATATTTTGCACCAAATTAGACTGGTTCATCAGGAAATATCATGATATATAGTGCAACCAAACACACCCTAAATGAAAAGATAACCAGAAAAAAGAAGTGTCTTTTCTAATATACATGATATTTAGTGCAACCAAACACCCCCATAAAAAAAGATAGATAACAAGGGAGGAAAATGACATTTTCCAATCATCCAAAACTCATTAAAAAAAAAATCATTTTTTGGAAGGAATAATATAATACTCGAATCATGCCAAATGTACAGCTGCTTTGTGATTATTGAGGTACATATGCCATATCTACATGGGAGCGTATTGTTTATTATTATTATTATTATTAATTTCTCATTTTTGAGATTGAGATAGGCAACACTTTAGAGGCAAATTCAGTAGCTGATGCTTTAGTTAAGTTCCCTTCAGTGCTTCTTCTTTTTTGAAAGGATGTGTTTGGTTGCACCAAATATCATGAAATTTCCTTGACTAGGCTAATTTGGTAACACACTAAAATAAAATGTTGGAGTTACTTAAAAAATAAAAATAAATAGAGAAAAAAACTAATAATTTGATGAACGTTTAAGATTTTATAATTAAAATTGAGAACTATCTGTCAAAAAAAAAAGGAAAAAAAAAAATTGAGCAGTTTAGGATGCCTCAGAAAATTTGTATGAGATTCTTCAGATACTCAATACATCTATTTAAAAGCACAATATAACATTAGTAATGCAAGAAGCTAGAAATCAACCAGCTGTCCTTCCCCAGAAGTATCAAAGCTGTTTGGAGGCTTTATCTTCTTGCCAGGTCACGGTCCGCATGGGGAGAAAGGAATGGAAGATGCTTCCACAATGAAAGTAGATGCACTAAGTGGATGTTCAGAAAGTTATGCTTCTTGTCACGGAGTGAGGTATGGGAAAGGGCTGGGCAGTCAAGTTGTAATTTTTCTACTTTCAGTCCTCTCAAAAAAAAAAAAAAAAAAAAAACAAAAAAAGAAATCAAAATCAAAATATTCTACATCAACAAAATTTAAATTTTCCTAAAGGGGCTGTTTAATTATTCATTTCCATGGTAAATACGTCATTATTACTTGTTGCGCTCCTTTGAAAATAGGTGAGTATTTCTGTCTCAAAAACCAGTTCAAAAAGGTCTGAGTTAAATTTGTGGGCTCTCAAAAACCAGTTTAAAAAGGGTTGAGTTAAATTTGTGGGGCCCACCGTAATGTATATGACATCCACACTATCCCTTTATCCAAACATTTTAGGGCATAAGCCCAAAAATGAGGCAGATCCAAAGCTCAAGTGGACCACATCACAAGAAACAGTGAGCATAAAACTTCCACCATTAAATGATTTTTTCTTACTAGGGCTCACAAGATTGTTTACTTGCCATCTAACCTGATCATAAGGTCACACATACATGGATAAGGGGAAACACACAGATACCAGCTTGATCCAAAACTCTGGGGCCCCCAAGAAGTTTTTAACAGTAGGCATTCAATTCCAACTGCTTCCTGTGGTGTGGTCCACTTGAGCTTTGGATCTGCCCATTTTTGAACTCATGCCCTAAAATCATCTAGCAGAATGGATGGACAACGTGGATAAGCCATATACATCATAGTGGGCACCACATGAAATTCACACCCCTCCTAAATTTTAGGATTCAAAAAGCAAAACATCACATCTGCATTGAAAATAGTGTTGGAATTACATTGGTAAATAATTATTACATATTTACAAGTATTTACCATGGTGAATTAAAAAACAAACACCAGCATTTTAGACTAAGAAAACAAGTACTACTTATTTATCTCGCTTCGACACCAATCTAGTAGTGCCTGGAATTATTGTTGCATTGTTACTAAAGTAACCTACAAACATCGCAGACCCATCGAAGACCCGTTGTTTTTCAACGAACAAAATCCTTCAATTAATAAAAATAAAAATGAAAATAAAAGTAAAATCCGGCTGCAAAACCAATCTTCATATAAAAGAAGAAAATTTTGATGCAAGAACTTATCTGGAAACTTAACCAATGGTTCAGATTGGCACCAACTTTTGAGACCCACCTGAGAATGGAGTGGGCCTAACATGATAATAGTAGGTGCACCGTATGGACGGTTTGGATCACTCCTACTTGGGACGCATTTCCACACCATGTGGGCTGGCAGTACCATATTTAAGTGGATAATAGGTGGCCATTTGACAAAGATGGAGGAGCAGAGCAATGGTATCCATCTAATTCTTACTGGTATCTAGGCTGTTTCATCAGGTGGGGCCCACTTCTTATGCGCCATGGCCTGAAAATTGAGCCAGTCTTGTCATAAGGTGGATCAAATGTCGCGATCCATGTTTTTAACTGTCCACGTTTTATCATGTGTGACCCCATCTGATGACCAGAATGGTGTGATTTTGGGCCACAGCACATACATGGTTGTGCCCACCAGATAAACAGCCCAGATCTCATACACGTACAGTTAGCACATGTGGTCAAAAGTACGATTCAGATAGCTGTGTTTCTACCACAGGGAAATGGAAATGGAAATGATAAAGATCTGGAAATGGATTACCGATGAGTAATATGGCAATGAGGTATAAAACATAGAGCTGAATTCCGGTTTTAAACTGAGAAAAAGCACTCCATCAGCAGTATCTGTCCTGAATCCAGACAAAATCCATGACCCACGATCTGAATCGCCATCCTCAGTGCCACAGCCTAGTGCAGAACCCGTTCCGTAAGACTTGTTTCTTCTTCTCTTTCCCGCAGATCCCATCCATGAACGCGTCAGCCAGCTGGCCCACCAAGCTCGGTGGGTCATCTATCAGAGTGTCGATGAAGGCACTAACCACCCTCCGTTCTTGCATCGTCGCTCTCAAGCTGAACCAAGTGAGGAATTTTACACGGAATTCCTTCTCCATATGCCCTTCGCATTCCAACCATCTGATCACCTTCACACAGTACTCATACTCCCTCTCCATCGATTGCTTCTTATTGCTGGAATCTGGCACTTCGGTGGGTCCCTCAGATTTGCATGGCATGGATGGAGGATTAGAACTAGATTGTACGAAAGGTGGACCATCCATTGGAGGTGGCAAGTGGCACTCGTTGCTGATCTCCTCCAGAGATCGAACCTTCGAGTGGTCCCCACGGCAAGAAGTAGGGATCTTTGACACCTGATTATCATCACTTGAGTTGGTCGAATCCCTCTGCGAGTCAGTTTCAAGTACCAAAGCCCGATAGACCATCCCATGTCCTTCATCCAAAGCCGAGACAGGATCACTGGCTTGGTGACTTTGTGGCCCGCATGGCGTTCGTGTGACCCACCTAGCTTCCCACTCCCCAACTTGTCTTTTGCTGCTAAATGGAGAAACCTTGAAGAAATACTCCGTTGATGGATCCAGACCTGAGATCACAAACCTTGTCTCCAGCCTTGTTACGATGCAAGTGGGTTCTTTCGAATAGTCTGCAAAGGCCGACTTCCGATGCCACAATCTGCAGCCTATGATTTCTTCTACCAGCTTATCTTCGTATTCTAAGACAATGGCAATTGAGGTTGGCGAGATGTCCTCGAATACAACATGGCAAGCCAAGGGAGGTGTGCTAGATGTAACTGGTGGTGGATCAACATAGGCAAAGAACATTAAGATCTGTGGACACACTAGGGAATGATCACAAAAGCATCCGATCATATGGTAATTACCATACATTCGAACTGTGTGGGTTCCACCTATGATGTGTATGCACAATCCAATCCGTTCATATGGTGCGACTCATGTTCAGCTCATATTTCATGAATCATCCTGATTCAAAACTCAGGTAGGACACACCACAGGCACCAATGTACAATCATGCCTAAATAATTTAATATTCACATGGTGTGGCCCACCTGGTGAATAGGTTGGATGGCATACAAACAACATGGTATGATCTATCTGGTGTCTTTGGAGAGAGAGAGAGAGAGAGAGAGAGAGAGAGAGAGAGAGAGAGAGATTAGCTCACTTAGATCCTTGGAGTCGACATCGAACAATGGTTGCAACGGTCCTGATAAACCAGAAAGCATGTTGTCAACTGCTTCGACTGCAAAGGCACACAGCTTCTGAACCTCGGTGCCGCAATGGAGCCTATTGACAATGCCTCGTGCCATCTTTGCTGACACGTGTTCAAGAGGGCCAACCTCTTTCCTTAGTTTTTTCACGGCTATGTTTACAATCCTCTGCAGTTCTTTGTATCTCTCAGTTCCTCTGAGAATCTTATGGCTGAGAGATATCCGACAACACAATACATCAACCCTCCTGGCATCCTTGGCAATCAACATCTGTTTTCGCCAGCTTCTGCACTCCGTTTTGGCAAGAGACCTTAGTCAGCGGGCCTATGGGACCCATTGTATTAGACCAATGCACTAGTATCTCCCAGACTGGAAGATCCCAACCATCCAATATTCAGCATTTTTTTATTTTTTTTTTTCAGTTGAATGTGGATAGTTGCTGTATAGATTTTCTTAACCATCCATTTGGAGGGATGGTTAGATTAGCCCATCAAGGAGATTTCTGGGCAATAGTCGACCAACTGTGAGGACCATCAGATCATTGTTCTCAATGCCAGACAATGGGCCCCACTTGTACAACTGAAGGCTGGATTTGTGGATAACTAAACTTGCGCACACAGCGTTTTCCAATAGAAGCTCTAGGCAGTAGAAAGAACTATCATGGACAAGACTAGTTATTTGATATGCTGGCAAGGTACGAATGCCAGAAGCATGCACTTGGCCATGGTACACGCGGCACACTTGTAGCAATATCCAAACAGTTCAAATAGTGGGACCCACTATAGATGGGGCATATTGCCAAAATCATGTTGATTAGATGATCCTACCTTGTTTGTTAAATTTGGCAACTGTTCACAATTTTTGGTTTTAACCATCCATTAGATGCTTGCCAATCGACCCATTAGGATTGTGTGGATTTTGGGTTATAGACCATCTAGTGGGGTCCACTATTTGAGCAGTTCTATTTGAGTGTATGAATGCAGAGATGGTCACACTTCAACAGACTATCAAAGTTTCTCTTCAGCCAATGTCCCATAGACACAACACACATGCCATGCTAGTACGCAATGGAACATACGATCATCCACAAGGTGGCCTCTACGGTGAAGATCATGTACAAATCAGACCTGTCCACTTATCAGGTGGCAGCACATTGAATCTGCAATGTTGGCAATTTTATTTAAAGCATCTATTGTTTTTGTATAGCAGTCGGCCCATCTGATTACTGGATCAGCATGAATTTTGCTCATGGCCATCTCCAAGGTGGGGACCACCTTATAAATAGCTCAGATGTCCCACAAATTTTCCATATTGGCAAAAGGTGGGGACCACCTTATAAATAGCTCAATATAACAGCTAACAGTTTATTGAAGTGAAAAACCATGGCCAAGACAAAATACCAATATAAAACCGCAAACATCTCGGTGTTTTACCATATCGTACGTTGGGACTTTAGCCTCTGAATCTGCGGTCATATTTAAACAATATAAAGCCTTTAAATAAAGGGCCTTACCTTGGATGGGGGATACCCACAAAATAAATCTCTTAGATTGGAATATTCTAACCCTTTGATCGACTCTTTTCATTTGGATATGAACGGCCTTCTTAACTTCTAAATAATCAAAGGGTTTAAACATTTCATCTGGGAGTTCCTTTTGTTACCTCATATGTACAGTGAGGCCCACCATATAAATGGTCTTGAGTCATTGAGAAAAGATCCTGATCCAATGGCTAAAGTTCTGAAGTATCCTACTGAATACACCAAAATGAATTTTATAAGGCTGCAACTTGGGTATGTTTAGGGTAGAGTGTAGAGGAATTCAGGTTGGATACCTTAAGTTGGAATTTGGGTCAGATCGGGATGTTGTATCCTCTTAAGGTCGGATGGAGCTTGGGTTGACCCTCGAACCGATCCAACTCACCCAAGTTGCACCCTAGTATTCTAGCAAATCTCAAGAACATTTCATCGAAATGAAAAGAATAGTAAATTACCCCATCAGCCCGTTCACTTTACCACATGAAACACAATAGAAACCTCCATCCAACTTCGTGTAGCGCCCGTTCTTTGTAATCCCGGCCTTTTCATGCTTTAGAGCGCATTTAAGGTGGCATGACATACCACACAAGCCTTCGTCCTTGGGAAGATCGGAACCACAAACCAACCAGAGACTCGGATCTTTGTTGTCATCGTAACGGTAACATATACAGCACGAACACCTCTTACAAAATGCATCTTCTTCACTTAGAGTAGCTCTACAGGCAAGGTTCCGACAGAGAAGAATATCATTGTGCTCCTCTCCTTCGCTCTTCGATGGAAAATGATCTACTTCATTGAATGACCAAAGTGGGTTTTCTTTCTTCTGCTTTTTATAACTGCCTTGGGTCTTCGAAGGTGAGAGTGGTGATTGGGGACTGTGATTGGTCTTTTTACCTGATTTTTTCTCCAACACTAGCCTAAGAAGATGCTCTATCATTTTGATTTTTGTGACACCGGTGTATTTCCTCTCCTTGCCCATTTCTGCGCAGATGACTTCAAGAAGCTCTCGACGGCTCCACGACTGAAGAATTTCAGGGGCGTTTTTTGACCACTGTGAAATTTCATACACAAGTTCTCTCTTCTCTTCCAAGCTCAGCTCACTGCATTTTGCAGGATCAAGTACAAAGCCTACAATATCCAAAAGCGTAAGTTCAAATGTAGCATTGTAGTCCATTAGAGAGAGAGAACAAAGCACCTACAGCCAGCTGTATGCTAACATAGCATGCAGCCCTGTTTTTCTTCAGTGCAAAAGTTGGGCCCCAGCATGAAAATCATCTGTCTTGAAAATCCGGCCAGTCAACTCATTAGATGGGGCAAAATCTGTATGCTGAGCCAGACCATCAGCTATCCATTTATTTAGATGGTGGGTGCGGCTCACCTGATGAGTGGGCAGGCCTGATTCTCATGCTGGGTGATATTGATGGTGGGGGGCACTGTTTGTATGGCTCTGCGGTCCTACAAAAGACACATTGTTGGGAAAGATGAGGCTGCGTGCTAAGTTATCATGCAGCCAGCTGTAGCTGATTAGCCCTCTTCGAGAGGATAGCTTCTCCACAAACCAAAGCTTCATGTTTACAAAACTCTAATAAGCCATTTGGAATTGGAGGAAATTCTTCATGCAAGTGTCGAAAAAGAAAGGAATTGTGATTTTCCTGAAAACCTGTCACTACCACCGTCATCTTCCAAACTCTTACAAGCGAATTATGGATATTCCACTAAGTACATGATTCATGTAGACTGTAACAAATGTCATCCAATGGAACCATAGAAGTTTTAAATTCCATTGATCGCTTCGCAAACGGGTATTTCCAAACAATTCCCAGCATAATTTCACCCCGAAGAACACATTTAAATTCTTCCTAAGAAGCACGTCTTTCATGCAAGCTAGAATTTGTGTTTTTCAATCGAAACACCATTTGGGCTGCATTTGGATGCACAAGTATATTCAATTGTGAACATCCTGTTTAACAAGAAGATATGGCCGCATTTAATTAATGACATTTTCCCAACACTCACAAATGAGGCACTGCACTCAATTCACAGCTACGTTCCTTCCAAGTCCAATACCACGATATCAGTTCTAAGGTGATTGCAATTTGGGCATTTCCACTTTATGACACTACACAAATTCAATTTTAAAATTGCATTCTAAGTTCAATAGCTACTGCTTTAGGAGCTAGAAAGTAAGACTAAATCCTAGAGGGGAGGGAGGATGGGACCTTTTTAAAATTTCAATATAAATCGCAATCAACCACCTCCAATTACTCAAGCAAAACCATTAACAAGGATATGGATGTATCAGCTCAAGACTAAAACAGAACTATAGTACACCATCATTTGTTTATTTTGTTAAACATGTTAGCTGCAATAGAGATAGGTATCCACATTCATTCAGCAAAATGAAATAACTACAAATAAGAATCATTCAGTAGATTGCACAATGATGTATAGTGGTTCGACACCACTCCCGGCTGTCACACTCAACCCATGAGTGCACCGGATTTCACTAATACGATGGTTTTAAATCAGGTTAACCATATACCTTTACAACCTACACAAGGACTGAAACACATTTGTCCTCCCCAAGAAAAAGCGGCGTATTCTCCCGCCAGAGGCCTACACAAAGTCTTACACAAGACTTATCCTACCCAAGAACAAGCCATGTATTCTCCTGCCAGAGGCCTACACAAGGTCTTAGAATGTGGGTTTGGATCACAAACTCTAAAGCCAGACCTATACAAGAAAGGGGTTATCTAATGGAATCTTACACTAGACATACCTAGTTGGATGAGTCATGTTGATTGTGCCTTGTTGAAGAGCTTCCTTCTATCATAGACAAACTTCTTCTTCAACTCCCTTAAACAACAACCTTACTTGAATCTTTAGGTAAATGACCAAGGTTGGGGAGATGGGTTAGGTGAGTCTTCTTGCAGGATAGGTCTTTGATTAGAAGGGGTTTCACCTAGGATTGCATTCAATGCCCTTTATGAGAGAAGATTTGTTGATAAATATCAGGGTTAGGGCCATTAACGAACGCTAAAGTTCATGTTTCAATCTGAGCTTTGAATGCTCAACAAATGTGCTTAACCACAAATATTGAACAATGAAGTCCATGAGAGAAAAGCTAACGGAGAAGGAAATTGACAAATAAAATCACAACCAAAGCTCTCAAGGACTTCTCTCTACCTTACAATGAAACCCTAGCACGGGTTAAATAGAACAACTTGCAATGGTAATAAAACGGGCAAAAATCGAGACACTTTGATAGGGTCGAGCATAGGCTCGATAGGATCAAGCAACCCAAGATTTAAGTGAAAATGTTGTTGACCAATTCAATGTTCCAAATCGATAGGATCGAATAGGTCTTCAATCCAACCGAAGATGATTTTGATATCATTGAGCAGTTGAGGTTTTACTGTAAAAGCTTGCCGGACAGTTTGAATGCCCAAATTGATAAGATCGAACATGCCCCTGATCCCATCGACCAGTTCAGGATTTCCTGTAAAGGCTTGCTAGACTGATTGAATGTCCAAATTGATCCTATCGACCAGGCTTTCGATCCCATCGAAGCCTATTGACAGGCTAATGATAGGATTGAGATCCTATCAACACGGTCAAATGAGATGATTCTTTTGATCTTCAATACCCAGATTTCTTACAAGATTGGAAGCCTTAACAATGGAATAGATATACCTATGAGGTCTAGGCTAGCTGAAGAGGCAAGGTTTTGGGTTTTTGAATATATCAAGGTTAGGGTTCAACCAAGGTGAAGTTATGTGTACAGTTGGGCATCGAGTCAAGTCGGACCGAGTTAGGGCTGACCCAATTTGATCTGGTTTTGAAATATACCTGACTCGAACTCAACCCGACTCGATACCGAGTCCGGCATGCCTGACCCAATCCGAGTCCAAGTCCGGCCTGAACCAATCCGGACCAAGTCCGAACCGATCATAGGTACTGATTCGGGTCAGGTGTAGTGAATCACAACTTAGAACCCTAGGTGCACCTGGCAGAATTGCTGCCTCTCCATCAGCTACACGACATCTTAGATCTAAAACGTCAAATCTGATTTTTTTTATTTACATGTACGAGTCGAGTCAGTACCGAGTTGAATTTCGGGTCGAGTCAAGTTATTGGGTAACCCGAACTTGACTCGGTTTGAGTTTGGATTGGACAAAGTCTACTCGGTTCGGATCGACTCACCTACTCGATTCGGGTCTGAACGAGTCAGACGAGTCGAGTCCGCCAAGTTGAGTCGTCTTGTGCCCAGCTCTAGTTATGTGATCTTGAATCTTTAAGCCGTTGAGAGTCATGAGTCTTCGAGACTTCGAATCTTCAACATTTGGGGCTCATCGGACTCTACACACAACACTAACACGCCAATTGACAAATTTGTGAACTAACAAATTTCATTGTGCATCCAAACGCACCCTAGATGTTCATAGGGTAGGAAACACTACAGCTTGCTTCAACTTCAACATCATCATTATCTAAGCCTCATCCCCACTAATGGGGTTGGCTACAGGGATCATGTTATGCAATTCCACTATCAAGGACCATATCCTCCGTTAAACCATACATCAAAATGTTGTTTCTTGGCTAGAAAATTCTACCAGCATAGTACAAGGCATGGTTGAGCATCATGCATGACACTGGCATCAATAATTGACTAAATCGATCTCACACATGCTAAGAATGGAAATGATATGTATATTAGAAATAGAGCACTGCTAGGCCCACGCATGTGTTCAACAAAGCTCATGTACATGCCACACATGTGCCAACATGGAACAATACGTGCAAGAACCAATCCATCCATCAAAACCATGCCACTATATTGATCCACTGGTAGAGTAGGCTACAGTTTGCAAAACAAATGTCAGCCCTGGAAAACTATGTTTTTGCTTTCCAATCCATCCACCCATTTCCAATACTGGGGCCCAAATGCTGATTGGAACAGACTTTATTTTTGTGAAAACATGTAGAAGTTCAGACCAACCTGATGGATAGATTAGATCTCGCACCAACCTGATCATGTACACCAGCTTTATTGCACATGCACGTACACTTACGAAAGCTCTTAGAAATATGCCATTTCACACAATATCATTGCAATACTTATGGTAGTAGGAAAGCATCCAAGAAAAAAAAATATTCAAAGATTAGGCTGCCTTGTAGGAAATAAGTAAGATGCCTTACAAATACAGTATAGAACTTTTATGGACCTGACAAACCACCGGCTTTCGAAAATCATAACACGCCAACTTAAAATCCATCGTTATTCATCATCATCTTAGCCTATCTCCCAGCAATTTGGGGTTGGCATTTAAATGGTAGATCGGCAGAAGCTTCACTATCGACCGCTCACCAGACATCAATCTTCCTCTTTAACCCGGGCTCTTGGAACTTGGCATGGCATAGGCTCACATGAAGTCAAAAGATTGAGCCCATAGCCTGACGCACTCTCTAAAACACCTTTTGGTGATCGGATTTACAAATGGTGGGGCCACTATATTCAATGGTGATGCAAAAACTACCCATTAGACAATCCCAGCCGTCCAACTTTTAACCTGAAAATTGATGGTTAAAAATAAAAATAGCCAACAGTTTCATTATCCATAAACAATGAGAAAATGTCCATCAATTGGGTGTCTTGGATTGTTCAATGGAATGGTTATTAGTCCATCACCCATCCATGGCTGGTCCATGAGATGAAATGATCTGGATCAAAGGATGGTGGGACCCTCTTTACCATGCTAGCCTGAATGATTTTCATTTACTCAACCAAATCATCACAGACATGGGTTTGATTTCCACCAAATCAATACAAGATAGAGTGCACAATATCTCTTGAGATATCTTCCGCTCTGGCCACCAGCACTCAGCATGAATGGGGCCCATCTCCGAATTATCCATACCGTTCATAAGGTGGGGTCCGCCATGGACGACTGCAATCTCTCCCCCATCCAACTATCGAAACTATCCAAATGGTGGACATCTCTCCCCCTGTGAATGAACCATTATCAATGAGTTTGTTTTAATTGCTCATTAGTGGGCCAACAAAAATGGATGGCTAGGATTACCCAATGCGAGCATCTCTTTTCTCTTCTTATTTTCATGGAATTGCCCATTTCAGGTGGGAGCCACCAGTTAGATAGACTGGATCACTAATATCAGTAATTCTCCAATGATTAAACCAATCAAAATCTCATGCTCTTCCACTAAATCTCGATTGAGCACTACCCAGCATAAAATTCTCAAACACACATAACAAAAAAAAGAAGGAAAAACAGATGGGATCCACATGAATGAGTGTCCACATGATCCAAATGGTCCATATGCTGGGCACATCTTCGGCAGGCTTAATCGATGATCCTGACAATCAGATTGGTCGAATTCCAAAGGGCATTTGCGAACAGAGCAAACCCAAGGTCCACATTGTACTAGAGAAATCCGTAGACTAAGGCGTCCAATCATCACGATATTAGGACCTGGCCCATCCATATCTGTACCCACCTTACGAACCGTTCAGATCATCCAATCAGGCAACCATGTGGGCCCATACAGAAATACATGCTAAGTAGCAATGAACACATCCATCAAACAATAGTAATAAAAGATTGCATGCAATTTCCAGCCACTACATTAAAATGTCCACTATCAGAATCATCTCCACCGTCCATTTTCTCAATCACCACATTACTAAAAATCACATGTTCTCAACCAAGTGTAAAAACCAGCACTACCCAACATCACAAAATCTCAAAATATAAACTGAAAAATGGAAAGAAATTCAACAGCATTGTCTACAAAAACAAAAACCCAGATAGAAATTTACCTGAAAAGATAGATTCCATGCCTGAAAATCTCAGCCCTTGATTTTTCATTACAATCCAATACAAATATCCAAAAAAAAAAAAAAAAAACCAAAAAAAAAGGAAAAAGAAAACCTTTTTATAAACTTCAAGACCCTGAAAAATGAGAAACAACCCACATTGAGAAATGCTTTCTGTTTCTTTATTTCCAGAGAGAGAGAGAGAGAGAGAGAGGGAGAGCGGAGAGTCTGAGAGGAGTTGCAATGGCATAAGAGCGGATAGACTCTTCTGATAGTTTACTACCATTTCAAAAAATGGTGGTGACTTGTCCTCCTTACATTAGGTACTCATGTAAGATCATCCAGACCATCCATATTATGGGATAGATTATATATGGTTCATTTATCTCAAATTACATTTATTAAAAATTTCAACCATTCAATTGATGGCTATCTAATAAATCCCAAATGTTAAACAGTAAATGGTCCAAATTGGAAGTTAATTTTCAGATTTCTTCCTTTTATGCTCCGTTCACCAATTTTCCGTTGATTTGGACGGTCTGGATTGCGGTACAGCTACGCCATGAGTATGACTGAAGGGTTACCACTATTTTTAAAATTGTGGTAAACTATCATACCAGCGTAACGTATTAATGAGGGAAAGAGGATCATGTGATATATACTCGGGCACTGTACGGTGGATAGTAGTCATTAGTACATCCACCTGACACGTGTCGAACATATATGTTGATCTATACGCTCGATGTAGTGGGTCCCACGTAAGTAGGAGATACCTCAAGTAACTCACTGATCAGATGATTACCTTGTGATCAACGGTCCAAATTCAATTGGAGATATATCATTGTCGGATTCTTATAATGGTTGTACCTGCAAGCTCAATGGGGTCCACATTTGAAAAGATTGGATTGTACGTATGTGTTGACACGTGTCGAGCTTATGTGAGTCCGAGTATGGTTGGCCATACTCTGCCAGCGTATGATGTGACTCCACGAATTTTAATAACAGAGCTATAAAAAGGAAGTTAAGGGTGTCAGATGGGTTAGCTTGAAACAATCAACGGCCAAACGGGCTTTTGCAGTTCCCAAGAAGGGGAAGCTTTTTCCACTTCAGGTATAGAGAAAGGAAAATGTTCAGAGGCTCGCCTCTGATGCCCCACCGGTTAATGATCCAAACCGCTCATATTGTAGATCGTATCCTAGATAAGCTATATGAAAGAAATATCGATGATCAAAGATCTCCTTTCCAATAAATCTGGTTGGAAGAAAGGACCACCAGAACGAACGACTCTCAGGGGCGAGCCTCCTTGAACTTCGTTATTTTACAATAGTGTGCGCTAGAATATGTACGGGTGGCTCTGGTTTTTATTTTATATAAGTGGGGTATATTATTCAGTGATCCGAACCGTTGAAACGGTGATATATGGAAATATGCTAAATGGAAATATCCTAGCCATCGATTCTTTTAATTCAGATTTTTTAACTTAATCATCTATTTTCTGGCCACCAATCCAATCTCAATCGGTTCTCAAACCGTCCATTGATGTTGCAGACGCGTGTCCCACCAGATCAGCGACTACCTGATTGCTGGCCAACGGAATCTACATTGTGGGCCCCACCTGACAGGCTGGGATTTTGCATGTCCTCGCGTGTGGGCGTGAGTGTACGGCAAGCTTCTTGCACAATGCAGTGGCTCGACGGCAGTAAGGAGACTCGCGGATAAAAGCTGGAATCGTGGCAGCAGAGATCCGACGTGGCAAGCCTCTTTATTACCTTTTTTATGTTGACTTTTTTCCTAATCTCTTTATTTAGGATAAGATGAGAAATAGGTCGCGGATTAGCCAGGCCCCTGCCACTGGTTACTGGTTAGTGCAATGTGGGCCCACCAGATGTATTTGTTTCATCCACGCCGTCCATCTATTTTTTGAGATCATTTTGTGCTATAATATCAAAAATTAGGTAGATCCAATTCTCAAGTGAACAAAATCATACGAAACAATATCGATTGAATCCCCACCATTAAAAACTTCTTCAAACCTATGAAAGTTTTAGATCTAGATTGATATTTGTTTTATCCCTTCATGGTATGACCTAATCAACAGGTTGGATGTCAAAGAAACATTACAGTGGGCCCTGAGAGTTTTTTATGGTGGACATTCAATCAGTGTTGTTTTTCTGTGGTGTGGTCCACATGAGATTTAGATCTGCGTGAATTTTAGGTGGGCCATGAGAATGGCTCACCTGAGACATGAATCTTCTTAAAATTTTGGATCATGTTCTGAAATGATATGTTAAACCAAATGGACGACATGGATATACAATGCATACATCAAGGTGGATCCATGATAAGGACCGCACCTAATCCGATCCCATGATGAAAACCGCAAGGAACGAGAATACGTGTGATCATCTCATCAGCTAGGTGAAAAATGTACTTAGGGTAAGATCAACGGTTCTCCAATCATTTTAATGGTGCGCGTATGCTAGCTTCCGGACGTAATTTCCTGCTAAAGGCTTGGGCTGGAAGTTCCTGCAATGGGATGCTATGTCAGCTCACATTGAAGCTTGTGATAAATTCACTCATTTGATCTGTTTTCTGAGTTCATTTTAGGACTTGTGATTAGAGGTGGGCATCGAGTTGAGTCGAACTGGATTTGGTCTAACTGAACTCGATTCGAGTTTTTAAGAATCTGACTCGAACTCGATTTGATCCAGGACCGAGTTCAACAGGGCCGACTCGATCTAATATGAATCCTTACTGGCATGACTCGAACCGAGTCTGACTCGGTCTAGGAAACCAAATGGAGTTGGATCGAATTGAGTATAGGGAGAGAGAGGGAGAAAAATGAGGAGAGAAAGAAGGAGATGTGGGAAACCTGGAGAGAATGAAGGAGAGAAAGGGGGAGAGAAGGAAGGAGATGAGGGAAATCTGGAGAGAAAGAGGGAGAGAAATGAGGAGAGATGGGTGGGTGCGCCTCCTTCGAGTAGAGAATGAGGGGTTAAGATTTGTTCTGATTTCGGATCGGATCAGTCTAAATTGACCACGATCTAAACTTGATCCGATGTACGATCGGATCTGAGTGGTTCTATTTTTCTGCACTGATACAGACATTCGGTTTGGTTCGAATCCATCGGATCGAGTCGGATTCACAGGATCGGGTTTGATTATGCTCAATTGATTCAAAAATCAAATGGGCTATTCTTGAAATATTTTTCAGGCCACAAAAATTTCATATCATGTCCTTTTAATTTATTATAATGAAAATGACTTTATAAATAATTTCGATGACATATAAACACCAAGTTGGTGCTTAAGAAGGTTCAAGCTGTTGATAACTCTTTTCCTTCATTTCCTCTCTCATGGCCCTAAAATGAGGCTGGAAAATATATAGATAAAGTTGATTTACTACAAACATCCCGGTAGGCCTTACCTAGCATCCCATTTTAAAAACTTCTACTAAATGTTTTGGCAGGAAATCAAACTTGGCCGGTGTGTTAACGTATCAAAATGTATTTGGCTAGCCCTATAGTAAAACCCTTCCAACGGTCCAGTAAGTTTTGGATCAAAATGGTGTTTATTTTTCTTTCTCATTTAAGTCTTTATGACCTCATAAACATATTAGGTAAAAAATAAATGTTTTGGTGGGCCCTACAAATGTCTATAATAAAATTCATCATTCGCTATTATTTTTGGTAAGGTCCAGTTACAATTTGAATATAATTTATTTTTGAGCTCACGCTCTAAAATGATTTAGAGAAATATCTAAACGATGTTGATATAATAAATACATCATTTTCGGGGCCCAGTTAACTTTATCACATTTAAACCGTTCGTACAGTTCCGAGCGTGAGGGACTTTACCCACGCCAGCTACATCGATGTGTCGTACACTAGCTAATCCGATTCCGATGGACAGGCAGTCATTCGATAAATAGGGCATTTTGAATGGCTTGAATTCCGTACATGTATAACAGCGTGGCAGGGAAGAAAGTACGGTACCGTAAAACCTCCGTATTACGGATTGGCTACTCCACTGCCACCAGCCAATGGCTGGTGGTCGGTGCTCTGTGGCCCCCACCATGACGTATATATTTCATCTACGCCGTCCATCTAGTTTCCTACTCCATTTTATGATATGATATAGAAAATGAGTTATATCTCAATCTCAAGTGGACCATATTACAGGAAACGTGTATTGAATGAACATCAACTATTAAAAACCTTTTGGGGCCATAAAAGTTCTGAGTAAAGTTGATCTTTGTTTTTTCCTTTCATCCTGTTTTGTATGACCTAATCAACAGATTGGATGTCAAATAAACAGTATAATAGGCCTTTGAAGGATTTTAACGGTGGATATCTAATCACTATTGTTTTCCAGTGGTGTGGTCCACCTGAGACTTATATAACTCTAATATTTGATATCAAGCACAAAAATGATATGTAAAAATGGATGAAACACATAAATCATGATAGGGCCACAAAGCACTGACCACCAGCCACGGGGCTGATGGCAGGGGGAGTAGCCAATCCGTTTCCGATTGGGGCCGAACGAGGAAGAAGCGGGTCTCCTGCGTACCATTTCGCACAAGTGACCTATGGTAGATCCAGACCATTTATGTTAAGGGGAAAACTTTGGTACTCTGAAAGCATGAGATGGATGATACGCGGGCACTTAGACGTTACTTAGGA
This sequence comes from Magnolia kwangsiensis, assembly GCA_037074715.1. Classification (NCBI taxonomy): domain Eukaryota; kingdom Viridiplantae; phylum Streptophyta; class Magnoliopsida; order Magnoliales; family Magnoliaceae; genus Magnolia; species Magnolia kwangsiensis. The sequence continues at coordinate 111,527,442 of CM073580.1, forward strand.
ATTGCATGCGTTGATTAAAGTCAATAAAACTGTCCACATCATGGATCTCAATGTACCTAAACCAAAAATTTATACTTTTAGATTATAGGTTTGGGTGGACAAACATCAGCGTGTACATGAATCAAAGTTAAAACTGTTCATTCAATTTGAATTGGAAGCTCTGACTAAGCAATGGCGAGTTTCATGATCTAGTAAGTTTAATTTGAGCTGATATGCACGACATGTATAATTTCTACTGATGTATGTGTTTTATATCCAGGCCATCCATCATTTTCAGCTCATTTCAGCCTTGGCTCAAAAATGAAGCACAAGCTTAAGTGGACCGCATCAAGTCCATCATTTGGAGCTCATTTCATCATAGGCTTAAAAATGAAGCAGAAGCTAAGTGAACCACACCACAGAAAATAGTGGAGATAAGTTAATGTTAAAACTTTTCTAGGGACCATCTTCATGCTTATTTGTCATTCAAATATTGGTTCTCCTTTTCTGTTCTTGTTTTCATCTTTCGTTTCCTCGGTTCTTCTTGACACTCTTTTATTGTAGTAAGTAAATTCTATTAGGCCTACCGTGTATATATGTGGTTTATCCACGCTGCTCATCTTTCTTTCTAAATCATTTTAAGTTAACCATATCACATCAAACATGAAAATATTGATTTTTACTGTTGAAACATTCCTAAGGTTTGACAATAATGTTTATTTGTCATCTAACCTGTTCATAAGTTTACACAACATGAATGAAAAGAAAACAAAAATATCAACTTCATCTAAAACTTTCATAGCCCTTAAAAATTTTTCAGTAGTAGATGTTCAATTAACATTGTTTCTATGGTATAGTCCACTTGAGCTTTGTATGTAATTCATTTTTGGGCTAAAGCCCTAAGAATATCTACTAAAATAGATGAACGGAAGGATAAAATGCATGAATGGTGGTGAGCACTACAGAGTTTACTCATTAGTTACTCAGTAGTCAATTTGCTTCCTTTGTTTTTAAGCTCATGCCCTAAAATGAGCTAGCCAAGAAGATAAACGGTTTGGATAAAACATATAAATCACAGGGAGCCCCACAGCGGCCAATCTGCTTTAATTTATGAGTGATGGTCCCCAACCGTTGAAAAATGAAGGCATACGGGAAGCTCGTGATCACACGAGTAGATTGGGTAGTACTTTGGATATGACAAAGACTCTTACATAAAACTCCTGTATGGAGAGACCATACAGTGTTCGGATTTGCCACGTCCTCCATTTGATGAAAACAACCCTCGTTCTATCGTGTGATACGTGTCAGCATTGAGTACCTGCGTATGAAACATGCTATAATGCCCGAGTAACAAATAACTCCTTTAAAAAGAAGGGGGGTGACCAAAAATCTTCCAGGCTGGTAAATCCTACCTGTCTAATCTTGAGGTTTTTTAATCTGAAACTTTACTGTACTTTTGTTATTGACCATCAAAATTTGGGCCACTGATGAAGGCCCGATATCTCCCCATTTGGTATATCATTGGCATCCTCCATCATATGTGTGGTCCATTGGATGAACGGTCTCACATTTATGTGAGACCAAACCATGCAAACTAGCACATCGGGAATCCTCATTGTCGCTCTTCTGTCTACATTGAGTGATTCTCAAATCTTCTTCCAGCCTTTTGGTATGTATTGCGGTTCCAGATTATGTCTCCCACATAAACTCAATCCATAAAGACGGTCCTGTCATAGTATTGTGGGGCCCATCTTGATGTATATGTTTTAGGGGTGCACATGGGTCGGTTTGATCTGATTCTAGGGTGAAATCGGAACTGAACCATTCTATATGGTTCTAAGATTTTCGGAATTGGAATTGGACCGTTCGCATCTTAGAACCGAACTGGAATTGGACCGTGAAAACTGATTCAGTTCTTGATCGGTTCCATGGTTCTATGCTTTTTAAAATTTAACCCAATTGCATGTTTTATTTTATAATTTAGCCCATGTTCATTCATGTTGTGATTCATTTGATGAATGGTTTAAATATTATGTATAGTGTGAAAAAATACATATATGAAAATAATCAAATGGTGCATTGTAAACCATAAATAATGAGTCAATATATACAACTAAAATATATTGTAAACTCATAAAATAGTTCCAGGTTCGGTTCCATGGTTTGGTTCTGTTCTATATACCCTTAAATCGGAACTAAACTGAACTAAGTGGATCTTTGATTTTTGGAACTAGAATCGAAACTGGTGCACTCTAAAATCGGACCAAATCGAACTATTTGATCGGTTCCTATCCGGTTCTAACCAGTTCGATGTGCACCCCTAATAAGTTTTATCCTTGCCAATCCTCTATTTTGAAAGATACTTTTAGTTTATGAGCCAAAATGAGGTAGATCAAAGACTAAACTGGTAAGGGAAGCGGATTTCCTACTGATTAACTTGGTACGCTTAAACTCTATGAGATTCACCATGATTTATATATTTTATCTACTATGACTTTCCATTTTATTAGATAATTTTGGGGCTTGAGCCAAATGTATATAAAGCTCAAATGGACCACACCATAGGGAAAAATTCTTAAGGGCCACAAAGTTTTGGATCAAGCTTATATTTGTGTTTTTCCTTCGTCTATGTCCGTATGATCTTATGAATAGGTTGGATGACAAATAAAAATTATTGTGGAGCTTAGAAAGGTTTCAACGGTGTAAATTATTATTTCTACTGTTTCTTACGGTATGATCCACTTGATATTTGGCTATGCTTTTATTTTGGGATCAACCCTTTAATTTAGCTGGAAAAATGGATGGATGGCATAGATAGACCAAATACATTCACAATGGAACCAACTGTGCTTACTCGATACGATAAGAGAATATTGACTAACTCAACATGCAATTCAATTTTAGTGGTATGGCACCACAATAATAATTAAAAAAAAAATGGGGATAGAAAGCTCACCATTGAAGGAATTTAATTTCCATTGCTGGCTTTGGTGTGGTCCACTCGAGCCTTCAATCTACCTACTTTTTAAGCTAATGCTTTAAAATTGCTCTAAAATGAACTTACGAAATAGATGAACAATGTAGATAAAACATATACATCATGGTGGGCGCCACATATTCCAATTATATGGGGCAGTTATTTGAATGTAGACAGGAGATGATCGGTTGATCTTTGACCGCCCATCATTAAAAACTTCTTGAGGGGCTACTGGAATGTTTATTTGTCATCTTACATGTTGATAAGATCACAAAGATCTGGATGAAGGGACCACAAAAACATCAGCTTGATCTGGAACTTATGTAGCCCACGAGAAATTTTTAACTACCATTCACTACTGTTTCCTTTTGTGTGGTTCACCTAAGATTTATATTTGCTTTAATTTTTGGATCATGCTTTAAAATGAGTTTTGAAAACAGATGGACGGTATTCAGCACAAATATTAAGATGGCCCCATAATTAGGCAAGCTGGTCCATTGAAATTAGATTTGTGTGACCTACCTAATTATACGATTGGTTGCCAATTGATCTTTATAGGGCAGCCAGGGCCCATAAGGCCTGGACCATGGCCGGACCATAGCCGATCCCATTGCCACACGTAATTCAGGCTTTTTTCGATCTTAAATGAGAAATGCTTTGATGATTTATTATATGCTTAGAAGTGGCACACGTGTGCATGATTAGGGCCATTCATCTAAATGTGCTCACCCTTACACATGACTTGGGCAAGAAATCAGTCTAGTCCTAAACTTGAAATGTGGCAGGTTAATAGGTAGATCTGGACCATCCATCTAGTTGGATTCTGACATATGGTTGAAAATCCAATAAGACTCACAACTCAACCATCACTTCTTGCTGTCCAATGCCGTCCCTTTACCATTTTCAATTTAATTGTTCGGTGGACGGCAGCCGCTCATATGGCTACGATGGTCAGTTGGTGGAATGTACACACTGGATGAATTGTTTGTGTTGGTATAGAATTCGGCCACATAATGTGTTGGAGATTCGTGTCGTAGATTCACACAAATTTAGATCTAGGATAACAATCCAATGGCACCAAGCAAATACAAGAGAAAATATAGATTTAATGTGAAAAGCCCTTTCGAAAAAAAATCACGGCATAAAGCGACAGAATACCACCATAAAAGCATAACTTACAAAGAAAAAGGACTTATCTGGCTCGAACAATCTCCAATCTCACCCTTGTTATACCCTTTAGAAATCTTAAAATCCTTTTAGAAAACCTTGAAAAACTTTTAGAAAGCCTTAGAATACTTTAAAATAGCCATAGAGACTCCTATTTATAATTTAGAAAATTTTACTTACGCGCCTAGTTTGAAAATTTTTGGAAACCGCATCAAATTTACACAGTTCACGCGTGGGCTGACTAGTCAAGCTAGGGCCTCAACTAGTCAAAGAACCCCTTCAACTGGTCGAGCCTAACCTTTGACTAGTCGAGCTTAACCCTCGACTGGTCGAGCATCCCAGATACTCAAAAAACTATGCTTGCTGGACTTCGAGTCGAGTAGACATTGACTAGTCGAGCAACCCCCTTGACCGGTCGAGCAGCGCGATGAATATAAGATTTAAAACATCCTTTTGCAACTATCTTCACCATATCTTCAATCTTTAACCGTGTAGCTTCTTGACCTATTCTCTTATCTCTGCATCACATTATAGCTTCTCGTGTATAGTTTTTCTTTTCCGCCATCGCCAAGCCTAGAGAAGTTACAAAGAACTTGAACTTCTCTGCAGGAACGATCTAGTTGATTATGTTTGCCGGATCAGAATCCACGTGCCTAACCAGCTTTACTCCTATCTTCTCAAAAGGAAAGACGTGGTCTTCTGAGCATCTCACCGCTACCCAATATTGTTTGTAGGAGTATTTGCTTACAATACTGATAGCCTGTGAAATAACTGGTCAAATCCAGACCATGACATGCACTGTCAACCGCATTTGAATAAGGCTCATGAGATATATTCTACTTTTCCTCATCTATTTTGGGACATGTCTTGGGAAAAACTTTAAGGAGATACGTGTAGGGAACCCTCTTCGACTTTGCCTGGTCCATCACATACTTGATCAATACCTACTCAAGGTATTCTACTTGAGATAACCAAAGTCTACTCTTCTTCCAGTCTTAATGCTGAAAACCATCTTTGCAGCCCCCTGATCCTTCATTATAAATGTCCCGTTTAACCGAGTCTTCAGTATATTGATATCAGACATGTCATAATTGGCGATTTACATGTCATCAATATACTACACCTGACCCACCATGAAGGAATCAACTAGGCGACAGGTCGTATCACGACCTCCTGCAAACTTTTTTTCTCAGCCCTTTTAACTTCGAACCGCTCTGGTTGCTTCATGTAGATCTATTATTCTAATTTTTCTTGCAGAAGTGTAGACTCCACATCCATCATTCCGGTTCAAGATTGCATTGGCCAACCAGCACCAATCACGAATTTAATAGACACCTGCTATACTGTTGGTGTAAATATCTCTGAGAAGTCAATCCATTCTCTTTGAACATAACCCATCGCTACCAACATCGTTCTGCATCTATGTTATATCCTCCTGAAGATCCACCTGCATCCAACTGCTTTCTGGCCCACTAGAAGCTCTATCAGCCCCCATATATCGATCTGGTACAATGAGTTCATCACATCGCCCATAGTCACCTTCCACTTCTCAGCATCAGGCTCACCTAAAGCCATCTGAATAGAAGACGAATCCCTTGCAATATTGGAGTTGTCCATGTACCTCGTCGATATCTTACGATTATATCATGTGATTCTTCTCGCAGGTGTCTGATCTACCTACTCTGTATCTCTGTCTGCATGTCTTAGCCTTCATGTCTTGCCCACTCATGTAGCCATGCCCAACATGCTACACACGTGTAGAGGTGAAATCCGCTACAGCCATTGTAACTCCATCTTTTGAAGTGTTTCTGATCAACCTGTACATGTTATCGAGTCGTTGTGCTTTCATGATTACCCATACCCCTTTAGATACCTTAAGAGCACCATCAATACATATGAACTTGCGACCCATTGCCTCAAGTACATCAAGAGAAATTAGATTCTTCTTCATGTCAGGAACGTGCCTCACATTAGTTAGGGTACACTCTGCCCCATCAAACATATTGATGCGTACCGTACCAACAGCCACAACATTACAGGCAATGTTATTGCCCATAAACACCTGTCCACCATCGCACTCCCTGTAACTGGTGAACCAACTCCGATGATGAGTCTTGTGAAAAGATGCCGCTGTGTCTAGCATCCACTCGTCCTTACGATCATTGTAAAAGTGTCTAATCGTAAACATGGACAAAATATCAGCATCACATCCACTCGATCCATCTGACGTGACATTATTAGCCTTCCTGTATGAAGCCTCAGAATCTTCTCTATTGGATTTAAGATTTGTACAATCATTCTTCATATGTCACTTCCATCCCACAGTTCTAGCACTTTACCTTTCATTTGCCTTTGCCCTTAGATTTGGATCTAGAACCTGAAGAATCTGTACCTTGTTCAAAATTTCTACCCCTTGTAAGTAGTGCATCAGAAAATATTCTCATGTCGACATTAAGCTTTCTCGTAGCCTTCCCTTGAAGGGCTGAGATAAGAGTGTTGACACTCAGGGTTTTATTCGTGGAGCACATTGTGTCCTTAAATGACTCATAAGACGCTGGAAAAGAATTCAGCAACATATATGCTGTCATGCCCCTAAATCTAGATACAGAGTGTGCACCCTCAAACCTGAGTTTCAGTTCGTAACTCGTACACAAAGTGTACTAATTTAATTCCTTAATCAGTTTAATCAGAGATGATAATTATATTCAGTTTAAGTTCCATCATAATCTCAATCACACATACATAATACTTAGCACCAATCAACCAGGCATATATAAATCTTGACAACCCTTAAAATAAAATAAATCTTAAAAATCATTCATTTAGTATATTATCGTACTATAATTATGTTTATTCCATACTAATATTGTTTTAATGAAATAAATCTAAATAATTTCTTAAAATCTCAAAATCAATACCGATATGCATTTTAAGTTAATCAAACTATGCTAGCAAGTAAGTAGAAATGGTCTAATGCAGCCACTTCATCTTCAGATAAGTATGACCATGTTTCACATGGATCGTGTTCAGGTACGGTGCATCCTTTTGGTTCTTGCGCCACATCATCTACTAATGGCTCCTGTACGATTTTTCCATCAATAAAAAAGGTAAGCTGGATAGACATAGTGAAATAACCCAGTATGGTTGATAATCATAGTAATTAAAATAACATAAAATGCATATACAATGATATGAATGCAAATGATGTATGAATGCATCAGATGAGGTGATCGTCCATCTGCTTGGGTTGGAGGTTGTCAACCCGCATCCACCCGTTGGGTAGGCTTCCGCCTTTTGATAGGCTTGGGCATAACCCGCATCTAGTAACGCTCTACTAGGATTGACATTTTTTTCAGGAAGGACTCCTAGGATCGACCATGCATTATGTAAATGTAATGAATGATAGATGATATGTAAATGCATAATTTTCATATTTGACATAGTTGTCTTGATCAGAATATTCACATATAAATTTAGCGTATAATTATTATAACAGAATACTCAAATCAATATATTAATCAATCAAACAACCACAAATGATTTATTTTAATTTTAATGAATTATGAGACAAGTTGGGTTACTCACCCGAGTCTGATAGTGTAGAATCTACAAGGTAAATGGATTAGTTTGAATTTAGAGATTCTATCAGTTATATCAACAACATTATCATTCATCTAGTTATTTTATATGGTGTGGCCTTCCTTTGATATATATCCTTGGTGGCCAAATCTTAAATAATCAAATAATTAAAATTATATGTTTATTAAATTTAATTATCAAAATTTAGATTTTCTTTTTAAGATCCTCAAATTGAATGTCAAATAATTAATTGAGGTGGCCCATTAGATGATTGGATCATCTAGATTCTTAAGGTCTTAGCATATTTTACTTCTACACATTGGATGAATAGTATGGATCTAACCACATATACACCAATGACCCATCTCGACCTTCTACGCCAAGTAATACCAACACTAGCGTAAAAATCTAAGATTTCTTTATTAAATACTTCTAGATCTTACTAATGTGGCCCATCTGATAGTCAGATTGATATGAAAATTAGGGCCCTTATATATTTTGGCCTTAGGGATCATATGATCCATATAGATCTATTTTAACACAATCAGATTCCATCCATTCAATTTATTCATAAATTTTTTCTAACCAGATCTAAAATTATAAAAGCATCACTTTATTAAAATTGTCTCAACACACCTATATAATGATCATGTGGATGATCCACACCATCCATTGTATAGACCAAGAAGAAATTAACAGCATAATAAAAAATTAAAAAGATCTAACGATTAAAACTTACCTGATCGAGCCTTCTTAGAATCTCCTCTCCCTTTTTCTCCTAAGAAGAAACCTCTCTTATCTTAAATTTGAATTTTTTCATGACATTTGATAAAAGTTTTATTATTACTACTCTAAGAATTGATCCCTAAACCTGTCTCTCAACTAAGAATATCTTCACCAACTCAACTATTAACTTGTATTTATTTTTTATTTTAAAATAAAATATTTAAATATTTATTTTAATTTTTTTAATGCACCAAAATTTAGGGTTGTTTTATATGCTTACTCTTCATCTTTCATCACTTTCTTCATATCCAGCAATTTGTAAACTAATTTATTAAAGTTACTAATGTGAGCTTCCAGATTTTCACGCTCTACTATCTTGAAGTTATATCACTGTTGCGTCAAGTGTAGTCGATTTTCAGAGAATTTTTTTGCATAGACATCCTCTAACTTCTTCCACAACTTAGTCGCAGTTTTCTCCCTCATGACATTGTAGAGAACCTCATCCGTGAGACAAACGGATCGATGATAAGGCCTTCTTATCAAGAGTATTCCATTCATTATCAGTCATAGTAGACTTTCGCTCCTCAAGAGCACCATTTTTGCCTTGCTTGATTAAGGAACTAATTATCATGATCTTCAATAACTCAAAATTATTTTTCCCTGAGTACTTCTCAATATCCTACCTAGTGCTCGCCATTATTACTAATCCCTCTGATTCAAATCTGTGCCCCATTGATTGCTCTGATACCACTTGTTGAGGATTTGTGCTGCGGAATCACACAGATTTAGATCTAGTATACAAATCTAATAACACTAAGTAAACACAAAAGAATACACAGATTTAATGTGAAAAATCCTTTCGGAAAAAATTACGGCGCAAAACGACAGAATTCCACTATGAAAGCATAAATTACAAAGAGAAAGGACTTACTCGATTCGAACAACCTCGAATCTCACCCTTGCTACACCCTTTAGAAATCTCAAAACCCTTTTAGGAGCCCTTGAAAAACTTATAGAATGCTTTAAAATACTTTAGAATAGTCTTAAAGACCCCTATTTATAGTTTAAAAAACTCCACTTACGTATCTAGTTTGAAAAATTTTGGAAACTGCATCAAATTTATGCAGTATGTGCATGGGCTGCATAACCCTCGACTGGTCGAAGGACCCCTTCGATCGGTCGAACTTCCCAGATACTCAAAAACTATGCTCGCTGGACTTTAAGTTGAGTGGGCCTTGATTGGTCGAGCAACCCCCTCGACTGGTTGAGCAGCGCGGTGAATACAAGATTTAAGACATTCTTTTATAACATAATGCACATATGAAAGCGTGGGTGTACCATAACTGTCTGAATTCGATTCAAATCAAAACCACTGAATTTAACATTGAGATAAAGTGGTACTTATTTGGGAAAAATGATATACTATTTATTGAGCTAACTGTTAAGTGTGATGTCAAGTGATTTGCAGAGGTTGGGGGTAATATTCAAATGAGTTATTTTTCTCTTGAAAATCTAAGGGCTTTTAAAGGTGCAACAAACTGTGTAGTCAAGTGGAAATAAGTAAAAATAAATGGATGCAAAAATAAGAAAATTTACTACTAAAATCGAAATTACCGACGTCGCTAAGACTAGTGAAGTGCTTCATAAAATAGTGCACTAATGAGCACGTATCGATTAACATCGAATATTACAAGCTATTGTCGACCCAACGTACAAGCGTAGATGGACGATTTTTAAAATTAAAGTCTTCTTTTAGGTCCAGCACACGGGCTTTGATGGAAGGAAAGACAACTATGACTAAATTACTAAAATACTCCTCAAAGCTAAGGATAAGAGCAACTAAGTGCTTATGATTTGATCAAGTTGTTGCTATTGTGGATTCATATCTATTGCACCTTTTTATAAATCATTTTTAGAAAAGTCGATTAGAAAAGACACGTTTCATTGCACAAGTAATATAGAACACATAAAATATGTGAAGATATTTGAGGCACTTTTTTGGGAATAATAATATGCGCTGGTCGGGTGATACAAGTCATTTAAGGGTAGAACGTGGTCGAGTGAGAAAAGCGGTTATCAGGATAAGTTTTAAAGAAGAGTATGAAAGGCTAGAGTGTTGTTGAAGCGACTGTTGTAACCAATTGAATGTAGGAAGAAGCATTCAGATGGTTGTTTTAAATAAGTAAATAAATAACAAAAGAGCTTAATGAAGTAAAGTGTCTCATACGTGCCAACTCAAGTAAATAAATCAAATCTATCAATTATCCTTTATATATCTTAGCATATTTTATCTTTTACGTTCCTTAGTGTAGCCAGTAAAATAATCTTATATTTGGAGTAACAGTAATATAGTAGTAATTTTTAAAAGTGTTTCCTTTTTGTTTGCCTTTGTATATAAAAGTCATTTCTTACAAAATGCAATATGCAACCCATTTTCGAAGGACGAAGCCTACCCTCCAATAATCACTCGATCTTCTTAAAGAGTTCTAATCTCCTCAAATCTCAATCATATATAATCAAGTTTGATGTATCTGTCTGTCTTAGCACTTAGGGTCAAAGTTGTTTAGTTGAAGGATGGGAGTATTAGGTTGGATTCGGTCATAGTAGGTTGGATATCAGTGCCATATCCAACAGAGTATGGGCATCTGCCTGTTTGGATGGGAGAGAGATGAGCAGGGCGGCGTCACTTGCTGGATTGACTGCTGGATTGCATATCAGCGCTGGATATCTTGCCTCTCTATCTCTCTCTCTCTCTCTTTCGTTGGATTTCCCTTAGATACGCTCCTCTCTCTCTGGATTTGCCTCGAGCCCATCCTAGTCCTTAGTACGGACTAAGGGATGGGATTGAAGCTCGCTGGATATGGCGGGAGCGGTGGCGGGAAGGATCATTTTCCTAGTATAATCGTCTTATAAATCTCAGGTATTTTCGACGACGGTGGCCGTCACAGCCATCACCATTACTGCATGCAGGTACGTCTTCTTCCTCCTATAGCCTGATTCGGTGGCCTACAGTTGGGAATCTGTCATGCATGTCATCCCACCACTCTATGAGAGGGTCGTTGGCTTTCGATCTGCATGTCCGGTTTTACAAGCTCCTGAATTTTGGGGGTTTATGTGCAATCTAATTTTTTATGTATTGTGCACTCCAGAAATCGGGGGTTACGGATTTTTAGAGTGCGATGGCTTAATATTTGCTGCAATAGAGAATCCAGGAGAATTATTTGTGCTTCAATCATTCTGTATTCAATTGACTACTACCATTTTCAGAAACCTCTTTGCTTATGTTTTTTGGATATTAAGGGTTTTGCGAAATCAGATTTGTAACGATGTTGTCTTCTCTAGATAACCCCTATGTAAGCAGACTATAGGCATTGTGGCTTTTTTTGATTTGGATTTTCTTAAATTAGATAACTGATTCTTCTTCAAACAACCTGTATTTAGTCCTATTGTTGAATTTCGGAAACAATTTTGATCATGGTATCTGGAAATTGGGAGTTTTGTGAAATCTTAATTCTACTCTTCAATCTCATTCCAGATAACCCCCAATTTTTGGATTTGGGGCATTTTCACGAAATCTGACATGGATTTTCGCATCCAGGAGGACTGATTCTGCTTGAAATAGTCTATATTGAACTGATGGATTTCAATTTTTGAAACCTGTTTGCTCATGGTTTCTAGATATTGGGGGTTTTGTGAAATCCTAATTCTACTGTTGGGAGGGTTCTCCAGAAAATAGGGGTTTCACGATTTTCGATTTTCATTTAATCTAAAATCTAACAGTCTTCATATCCAACTGTTGATTTGCTTCTATTTCTAACTTAGTGTTCATTAATCTCAACCATTGGCTTAGATAAAGATCTCTGATATGCTCCATACTATTTTTCTTACCTTTTCCCTCTCTCATTCTTAGCATTTTCTACCTCCATAGCAAAAAGTGATGAAATATTACTATAGATCACTCTTTACTCTTTTTCACAGATTAATAGACAGTGCAATATCCCTGGAATTATTATATATGTTATCCACTCTACTATCTTCATCGAGAAATAATTTTTATTTTGCTTCTTAAGGAAAAGCTTATTATGAAACAAGTTACTCTGTCCATTTCTATTTGGGACCCAGTTGTTGAGGCACATCAATCCAAAAATTATATGCAATTGGTGAACCATTTGACTGGACATGTTTCACTAATCATGAGTGTGATGGTGAATGCTTGCCAAATCTGGTTTACCCTTGTTTCATCAGTGATTTAGATTCTAAGATTCAAATGTGCTATTAGTAATCTGAGGTACTGGACACCTTAATCTCATTTTTTGTTGTTAACAACATGACCTTATGTGCATGTGTCATGTCCATCAAAACTTGCATACACCAGACAGAGGAAACTTGCTTATTTATCATATGCCACTGATTATTTAAATGAGTTTTGGATAGTTGATTTGTGAGTTCTTCTTGTTTAACATATCCCACCTTGTTGCCCAAATGCATACATTCACAACTCTTTTATATAACTCTCCAACTGTGAAATTTGGATGATTTTTGAGCAAGTGAATATATACTTCTATTGTGAATTTATTCTAAGATTCAATGAAAGTGGTTCACATGCTTGAAATTAGGTTTCAAGAGAGATTGCAGGAAGACCTCTACAGGGAACAATGTTAAACACAGGTCTCTTGAGAGTATATATTGAAATTTGGAGATTTCAAACTCCTTAAATAATGGGTTTTACTTTATCCATGTTGTTTTCAAGCTAATGGCATACCTAAAGTACTGTAATAGGAATATCCAACTCATTATGCATCATAACCTCTATCTCTTGACTTGTGTTTTAGGTTTCTGGTGGCAATAGTGAAGTCGTCTCTCTTCGTTTTTGTTCTTTGTCTTTACACAAATGGGGTATTTACTTTTTTGATGGTTTTTTTAATTTATTATTATTATTTTTGGGTAGTTCCTGTTTGGATTATGATTTTATTTCTTTCGATGATAACTTTTTCATTTGTGACCAACTATCGGGGGAATTTGAAGCTAGGGGTCTCTGATGTAAGTTGTCAAATATTGGGTTTTCTAGTTGTTTACTTTTCACCTGTTCTCTGCATATTGGTTGATATGAATGTTTCAATTACTCTCATTATCTTGCAATTTTTTGCTACTCTGGACTTGTTTTTTTTCATTGAAACCCGTGATTAGGGCCAACATGATGCTTATATATCAATCTTTCATAAATGGTGGATGTTTAATATTCCTTATTGTTTCTCATGGCAGATGACTTAGTTGGCTTTTATGTCTGCCTCATTTTTTAGCTCATGTATATGTGTGATTATTTACAAGATATATATTTGTAACATCCTGAATTTTCACTGTTTTTGGATTTTCAAAAATCCTTGCATTTTTTTTTATTAATTAACTTACAATAACCCTTAATGATCATTAGCACTCAATATCAGTTTATACAGGGGTGGTACCAGTAAAGAACCGCACAAATCCGATCAATCAACCGTAAGAAGCCAACGAATTCGCCTGATCGCTTGAACATCAGGTGTAGCCCCATAATTTACTCGCATAGGACCTAAATCTAACCGACCCGTCGTTAACTATTTAAGACAAGCATAACTAAATTAAAGATCTAACCAAAGTCGAGTCAGATGAGGCCCGGATCTTAACTAATAAATAAAATTAACCCTTGTAACGTCCCGTCCAACCAGCACAGTGTCCTAGGGCATCCACGTAGGATTTACCGCAGGACCATTTGTTTAAGCTACTCATGGTGGGGTACCACAAGTTGATTAATCTAGGATTAACTCATTAGAGTAGACCAGATAGGTCATGACAGGGCCTAGTGCGAGCCGCCAAGCTAGATGACCATTTACATTTAGCATCAGCCTGTATGGGCCATACCGCGATGCAGGAAGGTCAAAAAATTTAAAAAATTTAGGGAACACTAGATCTCACTGGGCTTGTGGTCCATCGCGGACCACAGACTCATTGGACACCCAAAAACTAATTATCCAAGCCGTTTCTACAGCACTGGTCAACTCACACAAGGCCATATTGAAAATCTGACGCTTGTCAAGGGAACAGAGATTTCGGACGTATTAGCCGTCGGATTCCTTCCAAATTTTCGGTGAAGGCCTAATGTGGTGTCCCTCACCTGTCCACAGAATCTGAAACCCGATCATGGCACGGTAACTGTTGATCACAAATGGGACCCATACGATCAAACCAAATATCCAATCGTCTCCAAATTTTGCATGGCCATTCATCGGGCCATGGTCCACCTATCCTATAAGTTTCATGGCCAGGGGACTACCAGAACCTCTCCAATCACTGAAATAGACCCCACATGGCCACTTAAGGATCGGAAACATATGGTCAAACCCATATCCGATGTTTCCCAAATCTTGCATGGCCCTTCATTGGGCCATGAAGCACTTATCCTGTAGTGTATATCGATATGTACACCCTATAGTGGGCTCTAGATCTTAGAAAGACCCTCTCATAGGTCTAGTATGGTAAAAACTTAGCCCTTAGGGCCATTTACAATAATTTTGACATTATAAAAGGTTTTCTCTTGGGCACCCCTCTCCCCATACAATTTTTGCCCTAAGAAAGAAAGAAAGAAAAAGAGAGAGAAAGAGAGAAAGAGAAAGAGAGGAAGAAAGAGTGAGAGTGAGAGTGAAGAAGAGATCTAAGGTGGACCCTAGATCGTGGTGGGGCCGAGGAGATTAAACATTGCAACTCCCTACTCCTTTCTCCAAAGAAAATCCTACACCACCACCACAATAATCATTTCATGAAACATTTAGGTAAGATCCTTCACCCTTTTTTCTTGAAATCCATGTATTGAGAATGGTTTAGCTTGGATTTCTTACATGCAAGAGCTTGCTTTAGGGATTCCGACCGGCCAACCCCCAAAATCCTCATTTTTAGGTCATCTATCAAGTCTCCAACGATCCTAAGGTGCAGACTATTGCTCTTAGGTGGCCTAGCACCAATTATAGTAGGAGTTTAATGATTTTGATTGTTGAGTTGTTGTATTGAGGAAATTAGAGAAAACTAGGAATAGCGTGTTGTTGGAATTGCATGGTTTTGCATGATTAATTTATATTTGATGTTGATTTTATCTCTCACACGATTTAGCATAGGAATGACGACTTGCTCATGTTTGTTTGATTGGTTTGCTCATATGTGTTGCTTCATAGTGCTTAAAAATCTTGACTCTTGTGAGTTTGATTTCTGGAGGTGTTGGAAGTAGTCAACTTCCTCACTAACCCACACATTCACACGTACCATGTTTATAATATTGAAGTATGCTTGCTAGGAATATTTGGATCGTAGGTTGCGATGTATTTGAACATGACGTTTTATGCTTGTTGATAATCTTAACGGTTGGCATGCTATAAATCAACATTGAATCCTCGGGTTGGTTGGGATCATGAAGAAAGGCACTAGTCCCGTCGGTAGGATTATGCTAAGGCTAGACCCGTGGGTTTGGGCGGGTGTGTTTGAGTGACTGTAGTTTGACTACATGGGTCCTTTGTGCCCGATGTTACTCATCTCACGCTCGCCTGACTCGTGTGGTCTAACCTACTGTCTGACCAACCCTTTTTGTTAACCATGGTTGTTCACACATGTATAGAACCTGAACCACCCTACAACCATTGTAGCCCATCAATAATCCACTTATAAATTGGTCCATAGCCTCGTGAGCCGGGCATGGTGTTCACTCCCCAAGTGCAGGGTTGTGATGTAGTAATAACTCGGTAAGACCGAGGTCGAATCCCAAGGGACTGAAACTTGTACGTTATCTAAAATTAAATAGAACTAGAACTAGGCTAAGATGAATTCTAAATCAATTAGCAATGGTGGAATACTTGTAGAATAATTAATCTAAATCTTAGAAAAAAAATCAGAGATAGGAACTAGGGATTCAGAGGATCCACTTGTAGAGATCAGGGAGATCTTATGCATGTTTCATGGAAATTAACTGAACTGACATTGATCTAGTTTTCAAAGAGATGAAAGGTGTATGAATTAGAATGGATCCATCACCAAACCATGCCCAAAAGACTATGGCAAATAACAGAATTAAACTAATTACCACCCAATCACATGCATGAAAGTTAGGAAGGGTACCGTCATCCAACCATGCCCAGGAGACTATGGTAAACAATAGGGCTTCCTGACATCATAAACATTAAAGAGAATGGAAATATTCAAAGCCATTGCAGACCCATTGTAATTTCAGTCACAATATACCATTAAAAACCTAAAACATTCCCATAATAATTAACTAAAATCAACGTCAATTCATGAATTAAAATAAAATCAAATCTCCCATCTCACTACAAGCTTCACCTCTTAACCCTAGCTAGGAGAATTTAGCCTACCATGGATGGGCTCAATCCAAATAAATAAAGAGAAAAAGAAAAGGAAAAGAAAAGGGAAAGAAAAAAACCAAGCTCCTCTCTCTCTCCTCTGCCCACGTTGAAACCCAAGCTCGAGCCCTCTATTCTTCCTCCCAAGACCTTGAATGAATGCTTCCCACGTCCAAAACCTCCTTATATAACTGCTGGAGTGGTGAAAATCGGATTTGGAAAGCTATGCATGCCTAGTGAAAGCTTTTTCGCAGCCAAGTTTGGTGCCTCGAAACATGCTACTTTTCTTACTCAAATTCTAAATAAACACCGTCGCTTAGTACTTTCTTTGGTTCTCTACATGATAGACGGTTCAGATCTGCCATATGATCAAAGATGGTGGCCCAAAACTGCCTGAAAAAGTCAATTTTCACAGATGTGCGAAACCTTTCGTACCATTTCGCTGTTGTGATCGGTGGGCCCCACAGAAGTATTTTCTGGAAAATTCACCCCGTCCATTGGATTCAGAACGAAATTTCAGTCAAGAATGGATAGTTTTGAATGTCCATTAACGTGGCCCAGAGAAGAAATAACTAAAAGATAAGATTTAAACGCTACCGGGCAGCTCTTTTGTGGCCCCTGTATCGCACACGTGTGTACGCATGGGTACAAAAAGTCAACATGTTTTTGTAGTATTCGAGCCCCTCTATACAGTGAACGGGTTAGATTTTCCATATGGTCAATGGGTAGGGCCCACAACCGTCCGCAAAAACGGCCAGCGGCCGTTCGTTACGCAGCTAAAAACGGCAAGTGCCGTTCATGCACGGTGCAGGCTCTGTTTGAATTTTGAAAACGGTCTGGTGCTCAAGGTACATACAATGTGTGTGATATACATGCACCATATGCAGGGCCTACTATAATGCTTATCGAAAATCTGCACCGTCCATCCTTTTTCTCATATTCTTTAAGCCGTTGGGACTAAAATTGAGGCAGTTTCAGATATCAGGTGGGCTCCAAATTGAAGATTAATGGGCTGATCTGTCCATTGGCCCACTTTCCAAGATCTTCAATGGCTTAAATTTAATATGTATGGTTAATTTATGGCCCTCATCTCATGTATGAAGTTTCGAACCGATCAGATGTCGGGAACCATGTGATCTTGCATTCTGGATGCGTTTCAAGCCACTTGAGCTTCAGTTTCTTAGTTTTCTCAGATTTCTGACCGTGTATATCCGTCAATCTTGGTCCTCTGAAGTCCGTCCCTTGCCCTAGTGATCATCAGAACGTTAAATCCAAGCTTTTGGTATCCTTTTTCAGTCAACTCTCCTAATCACACCCTGCAACAAAACACGATTAAAACTGGGCATTAAACAATATTATGCTCGTAAATCCAAGTAATAAATGGAGTCTAATATGCACTATTTGACCCTCAACACAACCCCCAACCAGCATTTTGCTAGTCCCGAGCAAATTATGCTAAAAATAAGTTGAGAATTATAAGAGAACTTTCTATGAAATCGAGTGAGATTTTGAACAAAGTACGAGAAATTCAATATTCATGAATATTAGAAATTATTTTCTCCTGAGCTCAAGCGCATGGTAGACTTTATAATCAAGTATAAAGCATTAATCCATCAATTAGAAAAATTTTAAACATTGAGATCCATGGATGTATAGTCTAATCTCGGCTTATCATCATTAAGAGATTCAATCGTCAATTTCATGATATCATTGGTAACCAACAAGAAAATTCATGACAACCAAAACCTAATCCAAAACTTGCCTCATAGATTAGCCTATTAACTTGTAATTTTTCTATTCAAAGTAATGCCAAGGAAGGGGAATCAAATCCTCACCTATAGGGAGCAAACCTATGGTGAAGATCGTACACCTGACTCTTTTTAGATATCATTCATGAGGAATTAACTCCACACCTATAGGGAGCAAACCTATGGTGAAGATTAATTATCCACCTTTTCAATTTTTATACCATGATGGCAAGATATTTCAGGCTGGTTCCTTTCGTGCTTAGTGATTACCAAATTAACCCTTCAATATCAGACTGAAGTCTTAATGTGTAAGCAAGACGTGTCCTGAAATCATGATTCAATCAATGTTTACAACTTCTAATCATAGATTAATAATTCACTTAACTATGAAATCTAACAGATATGGAATCCAAGAGTCATAAATCCACCATTATGTACCTTGAAAATCTAAATTAGGGATATTTGTCAAAATCACTTCAAATTTGTAGAAATTTTCAGAAAATTTTTTAAAAAAATTTCACAATTTTTGTTCAAGACCAAGAAAATACTGATTAGGAAACCTAATCTCCCACCCCCAACCTAAAATCTACATTGTCCTCAATGTAAAAGATATGAGCATGCAATGCACATGGGACAACGAAAGTAAATGAGAAGTGATGGGAAGATAGTACCTGAATAACGAATCAAGAGAGTTTCCAATAGATCACAGCATGGAAGCTTGTCAGCATGAGAGAGAAAGCAGAACAAAAATAACGAAAATAAAATCCTACCTATACCACTTTCGCAGGTGCTCTCGATTGCATTTAGCGTATGCAACAAGCCTTTAAACCCCTAGGTTACCCCTAGTGGACGAGTTGTAGTCTCGTGAGGATTTGCAGTAATGTTACCCACAAACATTGAATCGATCATGCCGCAAGGTTCCCCTTCCGGCCAATATCTTGATAAGTCTCTCAGTAAGCTCCTCAACAGGATCATCCAAAAGCCCTTTTTGCAATAGGCTTGGGCGCCCTAGAGCATGACTTTCCAGAGAGACTTATGTACCTCGTAAGAAATCTTCCATTGAATTGCTAGAGGTATCCGTAATATATACGATTCACCTAAGACAGAAGAAGTTTCAACGTTAGTATTGCATGGTGAATCAAAGACTACAAGTAAATAAAGTTTAGAAAACTTCTTAAAAAGTAATGTAGTCTCAACATATTCTGAAGTTCCAAACTTCGGTTTTAGATTTAGCTCCTCTTCCTTTACTAGTAGACGTTTAGGATCAGGGGAAGAGAGGGTTTCAGAATAAGGGTTCGTTCGGTCAGTGATGACTACCGAGATGTTGTCTCGCAAGGTATCCACTTTGTCTTTTAACATGGGATCGTTTGAAACCGCAAAGTGTGCCAAGCAATCCCACGAGTTGGGAAATTCAGATGAGTGTGACTCGTTTTTGTGGCTGGCGATGATATACGCAAAGAATCCATCATCCTTGAAAGTGGATGGAGGTACGCTCTCTTGCTCCAGTCCTGCACAGATAGATTGAAAATCAGTAAGTGAAGCATTGATGTGATCACTCTGTTCATTGAAATTACTCAATTGAGGCGCTGAATTCTCAATTGTTTGCAGCTCAGATGGTGGCCTCAACTGAGTGGTTTCAAATTCCAGAGTCATAGCGGGCAACTCCTCCTCCCGAATCATATCATCATTCAATTCAAGGGAGTGGTCTAAACATGTCTCACAAGAGTTAGAAGAGTCGGTTGTAAGAGGTTCATTCTCCACATTTAAATCAGGCATGTCAGATGAGTGGAGTAGATCTTCCTGACCGATCACTTCGTGCACGTCTTGATCGTTGACCTGGACCAAATTTGAGATTGATTCAGGGAGAATTTGGGCTGCACATTCATGATCCTCATCCCAATACGAATCATTGTCTAGTCCAGTGCAGTGAACATTTGGGATGGGATCACTTTCCTCATATTCTACACCTAACATGGGTTGAGGTTCGCATAAACTAACATTTTCCTCATCATTGAAATCTTGTGTGTCATGTAAGGAAACTGTGTTATCATCAATGTATTTAAAAGACACCCATGTATCTTCACCATTCTTTCGAATAGTCATCGAGATTGACTCATTGGAAAATTGAACCATATGCTCATTAACGGAATCCAACTCCTCATTCCAAATTCCAGATTCTTTTAAAAGTGAGTGCGGATCACTTTCTTCGCATTGTATTTCTAGATTAGGTCGTGACTGGGATGACCGAGCCTCCTCTATCCTATCAAGATGCGCATCGAGTCCTTTCATTGTTTCCATTACTTTTCTCATTTCCACAAGACAGGCCGAAAGATTACGTTGATATGAATCCTCTTGGATCGTTTCTGGATGAATCTTAAAGGTAGGGGATCCAAGAGAATAATCATTATAACATGTAGTTGGTTCATTTTTCCAATTTTGATGTTTCCACTGGTTATAGTCATACTGATCATAAGTGGGAGAATATACTGGTTGGTAATACTTATTATCACTCATCATAGAATCACGCATTGTTTTATCGGATGAGTGATAATAATTCTCGCAACCATAGTTATGATAACCCCAACACTCACGTACTGTTTTGTTAATCCGTGGGGTGTAATTGTTCTCCTGCATATAATCACGTAAGGACTTCTTAACCGGTAGATTTTTATATTCTGATCGGTTCTCGATGATAGTTTCAGAAAAGTTTTGAGATATAGGTTGATTTATATCATCATCATCCCAAAATAAGTTATTCTTCTCAGCATACTGACGTTGTCACTCGTGCATATACATGATGAAACCCTTAACTCGAATTTAATCCTATGAAAAATAGAAGAGAAGGTCCTACAGCAAAGTGAAAAGTAGGAGGGGAGGAAGTTAGAAAGAAGTTACCCGATTAGAGATTCCTATGTTAAAACCACTTTAGACGATTTATCAAGGACCCTACAAAAGAGTAAAGTTAGTTCTAAGAAAGAAAAATCTAAAATTGGAAATCCTAATCTTAAACTAATCCTAAACTAGTTAATCTCAGAAAAATGTACCCGTCAGTCCCCGGCAACGGCGCCAAAAACTTGTTCACTCCCCAAGTGCAGGGTTGTGATGTAGTAATAACTCGGTAAGACCGAGGTCGAATCTCAAGGGATTAAAACTTGTACGTTATCTAAAATTAAATAAAACTAGAACTAGGCTAAGATGAATTCTAAATCAATTAGCAATGGTGGAATACTTGTAGAATAATTAATCTAAAAGTTAGGAAACAAATCAGAGATAGGAAACTAGGGATTCAGAGGATCCACTTGTAGAGATCAGGGAGATCTTATGCCTGTTTCAAAAATCATGAAATTAACTGAACTGCCGTTGATCTAGTTTTCAAAGAGATGAAAGGAAGATGAATTAGAATGGATTCCATCACCAAACCATGCCCAAGAGACTATGGCAAACAACAGAATTAAACTAATTTCCAACCAATCACATGCTATGAAAGTTAGGAAGGGTACCGTCATCCAACCATGCCCAGGAGACTATGGTGAACAACAGGGCTTCCTGACATCATAAACATTAAAGAGAACGAAAATATTCAAAGCCATTGCAGACCCATTGTAATTTCAGTCACAACAGACCATTAAAAACCTAAAACATTCCCATAATAATTAATTAAAATCAACGTCAATTCATGAATAAATAAATAAATAAAAATATAAATTAAAACCTCCCATCTCACTACAAGCTTCACCTCTTAGCCCTAGCTAAGAGGTTCAGCCCGCCATGAACGGGTTAAATCTTATAATAAAAGAAAAGAAAAGAAAATACTCTCTCCCTCACGTCTGCTTCAAGTCCCTGCCCGAGCCCCCACGTCTCTCTTTTTCTTCCTTCCTAGCCCTGAATGAATGCTCCCCACGTCCAAAACCTCTTTATATAACTGCTGGAGTGGTGAAAATCGGATTTGAATCGGATTTGGAAAGCTATGCATGCCTAGTGAAAGCTTTTTCGCAGCCAAGTTTGGTGCCTCGAAACATGCCACTTTTCTCGCTCAAATTTCAAATAAACACTGTCCCTTAGTACTTTCTTGGGTTCTCTACATGATAGACGGTTCAGATCTGCCATATGATCAAAGATGGTGGCCCAAAACCGCCTGAAAAAGTCGATTTTCACAGATGTGCGAAACCTTTCGCACCATTTCACTGTTGTGATCGGTGGGCCCCACAGAAGCATTTTCTGGAAAATCCATCCCGTCCATTGGATTCAGAACGAAATTTCAGTCAAGAATGGGTAGTTTTGAATGTCCATTAACGTGGCGCAGAGAAGAAATAACTAAAAGATAAGATTTGAACGCTACCGGACAGCTCTTTTGTGGCCCCTGTATCGCACACGTGTGTACGCATGGGTACAAAAAGTCAACATATTTTTGTAGTATTCGAGCCCCTCTATACAGTGAACGGGTTAGATTTTCCATATGGTCAATGGGTAGGGCCCACAACCGTCCGCAAAAACGGCCAGCGGCCGTTCGTTACGTAGCTGAAAACGGCAAGTGTCGTTCATGCACGGTGCAGGCTCTGTTTGAATTTTGAAAACGGTCTGGTGCTCAAGGTACATACAATGTGTGTGATGTACATGCACCATATGCAGGGCCTACTATAATGCTTATCGGAAATCTGCACCGTCCATCCTTTTTCTCATATTCTTTAAGC
The DNA here is from genome assembly GCA_037074715.1 of Magnolia kwangsiensis. Taxonomy (NCBI): domain Eukaryota; kingdom Viridiplantae; phylum Streptophyta; class Magnoliopsida; order Magnoliales; family Magnoliaceae; genus Magnolia; species Magnolia kwangsiensis. Next base: position 111,550,684 of record CM073580.1, read on the forward strand.
CGTTGGGACTAAAATCGAGGCAGTTTCAGACATCAGGTGGGCCCCAAATTGAAGATTAATGGGCTGATCTGTCCATTGGCCCACTTTTTAAGATCTTCAATGGCTTAAATTTAATATGTACAGTTAATTTATGGCCTTCATCTCATGTATGAAGTTTCGAACCGATCAGATGTCGGGAACCATGTGATCTTGCATTCTGGATGCGTTTCAAGCCACTTGAGCTTCAGTTTCTTAGTTTTCTCAGATTTCTGACCGTGTATATCTGTCAATCTTGGTCCTCTGAAGTCCGTCCCTTGCCCTAGTGATCATCAGAACGTTAAATCTAAGCTTTTGGCATCCTTTTTCAGTCAACTCTCCTAATCACACCCTGCAACAAAACACGATTAAAACTGGGCATTAAACAATATTATGCTCGTAAATCCAAGTAGTAAATGGGGTCTAATATGCACTATTTGACCCTCAACACATGGTAGAATGGGGCACTATGTCTAAGCTGTCAGCCTAAGCTGGGGTGCCGCGCCTCCCCGTAGTGACCGCGAGTAATCCCTTTCTCTTGGCACTCCTCATGTGCTTGAAGTCGGGGATGAGGAACCCGACGGGATCACGGACCGTGAAGTCTCGGCCTCACGCATTGGGGGGTATTGGCCTCGCAACCTGTTTAGGGCATTGATACGTGGGGTGTATCGGTTTCCCAAACTTGCTGGATGAATAGACTTAATTAATAACTCGACTAACACGATCGCATTGCATCGCATTAGTTAGGGTGGCGACTCGGAAGTCGAGTTCCCAATAAGGGAGTGTTGACATATGCGATCGTTAGATGGAGTGGCTTGAGGGAGCGTTGTGGCGAGGGCATGCATTATATCATTCCGCATTCATGCATTTAAATAAGAGTTAATAAGAATTGATGATTGTTTGTATTTTATTAAATTTATATTATATTTGATACATGTTAAAACTTAAGACTAATAGCACCCACTAGTTGATCACTCACTTTCATTCTGGGACGGTGTTTTAAAACACCACCCATACTCTTCAGTAGCTGCAGGTTATGCTGAGTTCGACGAGCCGTGTGGCGCGAGCTTAAGTGAGGAGGACGAGTTATCCTACTTCTAGTTGATGAGCGGCTCTCCATCGACTTAGGAGACTGGATTCTGGAGTGTTGAGTCGTGGGCTCAGCACACCATTCCTTTGGATATAGGAGACTGGTTCCTTTGGAGTGTTGAGTCGGGAGCGTTGTGGCGAGGGCGCATTGTGGTGAGGGCATGCATCATATCATTCCGTATTCATGCATTTAAATAAGAGTTAATAAGAATTGATGATTGTTTGTATTTTATTAAATTCATATTATATTTGATGCATGTTAAAACTTAAGACTAATAGCACCCACTCAGTTGATCACTCACTTTCATTCTGGGACGGTGTTTTAAAACACCACCCAGACTCTTCAGTAGCTACAGGTTATGCTGAGTTCGACGAGCCGTGTGGTGCGAGCTTAAGCGAGGAGGACGAGTTCTCATACTTCTAGTTGATGAGCGGCTCTCCATCGGCTTAGGAGACTGGATTCTTGAGTGTTGAGTCGTGGGCTCAGCACACCATTCCTTTATATATATGATTCTTTTTGTTATTTTTGTTGGACAACGCCTTGGGCGACCCCTTTATATTCTTTTGGACTTGTACATATTTATATCTCTTTTACTTCAGTAGACTAGTTGTGGTTGCATTTCATGCTCCAAGTGATTGCTGGCTGCGCGTTTAAACTTGATTAATCATAAAATCATAAAATTGATGATAAGTGACACTCGGGAACTCGGGAGTCGAGCGTATGCATGACCACTGATTTCTCGGGGCGTTACAGGTGGTATCAGAGCAATTGTTTGGAATCCCTTGGGCCATGGGTCATAAACTCACTAACGTGTCCGCTGACTTGAGAGGATACATATTAGAAAACATAACAGGGACTTAGAATGTTATGAGTCATCCCATACCCTAAACCAACCCTTGTAGACGGAGGGTAGAACTTTAGAGGAAGTTAGGTATGAGTAGTGAGAAAGAGAGATCCGAGAGTCCTAACCTGACGGCAAGACTCGATTCGATTGACTAAGAGAATTACTTAGTTCAGTCCAACAAATTCCTAGGCCTATTGGGCCAACTGAAATAGATGGGAATAGGGCGAAGTAAATGTTAGAGTAATGATAAATACATGTGTAAGGTATTGTCCCTGGAATGAGTGTATCCCACGTTTTACAATACCCTGTTTAGAATATATGCAATTAAAGGTAAAACTCGGGATTTCCTTCCAAATTATACTTGGAAATCCTTCATCAAGGGATTTGAAAATCCCACATTACACCTCCCAACACAAGACACATTCTACAAAGCCTAGGAGATACGTTTTAAGTTCCGTCCCACACCCATTTCAGACATGCCATTCCCAAATCTTGAGTTAAGAGTAGCATTGAAACCTCATTTAATACAACTAGACACCCTTAGCCAGGCAGGCCTAAGTCGAAATTCCTCTTTCTAACATATCTCCCTAAGATATTCACCTGTCATCACTCTATTCTTGAACTTTCCCATTACATTGTTAAGAATGAGCCGAAAATCGAAAGGTTTGACGGTCGAAATCATCGTCCAAGTCCAGATGAGCTAATACTGGGCCAAACATGATAGTTCCAACCCATTCGGGGATAATTAGGTAGGGGCGAATAAAATTTTACTAGAAATAAAGGAAACGTAAAATCAGAACTGAGGGATTAGATGTTTGAAACCATCTTCTTAGGCCAAATTTGATAGTTCTGACTCCTTCTGGGATAAAGATTTGAGGGTAAATGAAAATTCATCGAAAATATTGAAATTATAGAAAAAATTAGATTTTGGCCCCTAACCAGGAGAAATCTCATAAAATAACTAGGTCCATTGCGTAGATCAGATTCTCCTATCCCAAATTTATATATGGCACGTTGAATAACTCATCCCGGTTTGCGAGATATGGCCATCGCAAGGCGACCCTCCAAGGACCTGGCGCCACAGCGGCCGCCAGCGCCCACAGTCCAGGGGCCCGGTGCCACAGCGCCCAGCCCGGCGCTGCCAGCGCCGAACCCCAGCGCCTTAGCGCCCGACCGGCGCCCCGGGCGCCGAAAATTCTTGCATTTTTAGGTCAACTTCAAAAATTCATATCTCCTTCGTTACAATTCTGATTTAGGTGATCCAAAAACCAGATTGAAGATTGATGAGTCTAGTTTTATATAAAAATAAGAAAAAATAAAATAAAAATTATAGTATTATTAAAATTAAGATGTTCTGCCAACTATTTAAAATTTTTTAAATTTTGGATAGTTGTTGCTCTTAGAATTTTAATAATTTATTTACAACTTCAAATGACATAAAATTTTGTGTGAAGACTTAAAACTTAATGATAAATCATCATAAAAATTTTTAAAAAATAATTTAATTATTAAAAGTATAAAAAAAATAAAAAAATTACAAGAATTAGATACGTTTTCGTATCCTATAGAAAATTGTTAGTTTCGAATAACTTATGCTTCTAAAATTTTTTTTAATAATTTTATGTAACTTAAAATATATTGAAATTTTGTATAAAAGGGGTCAACTTAATGATGAATTACCATAAAATAAATTATAATAAAAATTATCCTATAATTAAAAGCGATAAATTCTTTATGAACAAAGGATGTAATGAAATTGAAAGTTTCTACAACTAAGAGTTGCCGATGGACCAGATGTATCCCACTCCAACTCTCTCACTCTTTTATCCACAAAACTTATTTCAAACTATCTTCTTATCCTTTACAGAACCATCTCATCTCAATGACCACCTTCAAAATCCCACTTCATTCACTCATTCACTTCCACTTCTATTCACAAAACCCATTCTCTAAGCTTTTCAAGGAAAACCCTCTCTTTCTCAAAACTCCATCTCCCAACTCTCATTCCTTCACACAAACCCATTCCCAAATCCATCCATATAACCCCTTCCCAAAACTCATTCTCTTAAACCCATTTCCAAGTTCCTTCCCACTACCCGTTCCAACAAGTCCATCTCAAGCCCACACCCACATTTCATTTTTTTTTCAACCCATCATCTCTAAATATCCACTCTTATACTCATTCTCAAGACCCTTCCTAAGCTCATTCCTCCAATAATCCAACCACATTTCTCGCACCTAAAATCCATCCTAGCCAAAGGAAATGACTCTTCTAGCAACCGTTGCGTCTTTTTTCCATCTCAGTGATCCTATCACTTATGAGGAAGAAAAGACAGTCTCCCACCGAGCCGGGACCAAGCCAAGAGCAGCGCAGTAAGAAGAAGGCCGACCTGAAGGAAAAGGAAATTGTGGAAGTCCGCTCTCGAAGGGCTCTTGTGATTCAAACGCCCCAACCGCCTGTTGATGATGTAGAAAATTTTCGCGTACGCAACGTCGCCTTTGAAGCCTTCATGGAAGAGAAATTGTTCGACGATATTGCCCTACTTGATTGGCTTATGGAAAAGGGATGAGTCCCATTTTCTATGGAGACTCACAGGCAGATGAAGGTAGAGCTAGAGCTTTCTATGTGCGAATCAGAAACCCTCAATTCAAGCCCTTGGGCTTTGATCTTATAGTGAGTGCAAGAGGTTCCAATTTGGGGTGGAGCAGATTGCCAGCGTGCTTCGAGTACCATGAGGCGAAGTACAGATTGAGGAAGGAAACTTGGATACAAGTCAAGCCCGCAATGAGCGGACTCGCTTCTTGTGTGGGCGAGTTGCCCAATGGAGGTGTGATGTCGGCTTGAACTCATCCAACTTGACTCCAGAGTATCGTGCGCTTCACCGCATCTGCACCCATAATGTCTATCCGAGGCTGAAGAACCGTACCGAGTGCTCTCACTATATGGTGGAGCTTTTATATCAGATAGGCCATAGAGCAAATGTATGCTTCCCCAGCGTAGTACTCCACTAGATAGTAAGGGCCGTAAGGGCAATGTGGAAGGATGTATGTTTCCTTTTTGGTCGCCTGGTCTGTCGGTTGGCCTAGCTATACGGTGTAGGCAGATCGGATGGAAACTTTATACCGGCATAGATATTGGGCGATAGTATGTTGAACAATATGAGAAAGGCCCGAAGCAGTGATAGGCCCACATCGACCAATACGGGGAACTTATTGAAGAAGAAGAGGAGAGCGATGGAAGCGATGAGGATGATGGTGAGGATGAAGCTAAAGAGGCGAAAAGAGCTGACGAGATCGAAGAAGTTGGCAGGGAGCCGCTTACTATCCCAGATATGCGTAAGCGCTTGGATGCGCTCAAGGCCGAGGTAGCAGAGATCAAGGAGAGTCAAGCTAGGCACCAAGTGAAGTAGGAAAAGTGAAACAAGAAGATGTATCGGGCTATAAAGGCCCTAATTTGTTGCAGCCAAGGCGAAAAAGTGCCTCCACTCTCGCCCGACTCCAATGAGTAGCTCCACAACCTCACTGATGACTAGTACTTATTTACTGCGGTTAGGTCTGATGCATGTACTGAAGGGTGATTATGACTTTTTTTGTTAGATCGTATTTTCTTTATGTTTAGCATGTTTAATGATGCTTGTAATTTATGTTACAACATGTAATTGACCATACTAATGGCATTTTGAAATCGATGTGGATGTGTGGATTGAAATTCTCTTATCACTTTGTGAATGCTTGCATGTATGGTTGCCTATAGACGAGTCATGACTTTTCGTATTAAAGTTTAACATTGAGGGTTTATTTAGGAATTATTTATAATCGTGTTAGGAATCATCTCATAATTAAATTGATTATATATATATATATATATATATATATATATATATATATATATATATATATATATATATGCTAAAGTTGTACCCGTAAGTAGGATTGAGTTTCATAGTTTAATGTTTTGTAAGCTCGGATTAAGGGTGGACTACAGTAAAATATATTGAGTTTTTCCCATTCTCTTATGGACTCAAGGTTCCAACAAATTCGAGAAGATGATGTCTTTCACCTTTGCCTTCTTACCCCCTTACTAGCGTTGTTAGCACTCCAAACCTCTTGAATACCTTAGAACCTCGACTATTCCTTCTTTCTTAAAATTTATGAAACCAAAGTATTGTCTGCTCATAACCCACTAGCCATAAAATTGAAATGGTAATTCACATAAAATTTTGTGCCTTTAGAAACTTGTTAGGACGATGTTTGACCAAAGGCATAATAAAAGATTCATTATTTACTGATTTGGACATGAATTAAGACAAGAACTCCATCTGACAAAGACCCGAATGATAACCTTAAAAATAGGAGATTTTAACCTTTCAGGGATATAAGATATTCCTAAGCATTTAGGTTGATCAGGCTAAGAAATTACGGGACTATACACTTGCGAAGTATTCGCGGCTTGACCCAATTCTCAATCCTAAACGACTACCAGCGGACTCACTGCTTTGACCGAGCAGAAGATCATGATCCATCAGGATTCAGAAGGGATACAACGACTTGTCTACCTTGGTCAGGCGGACAATCGACGTATCAGACTTGTGCCTACCACGACCGTTATTTTTGTATTAGCTTGATCATAAAGAGTACAATATACCACCCTTAGGTAAACTTTATAAGTAAACACTTAGTACCATAATCATGATTTTGACATTTGTTTTCAAACCTCAGGGGTGAAATTTTTTAAGGGGAGTAGATCACAATGAGCTAGGCTAGTGTATTTATTATATACCATAAAATGTATATAAACCTGAAACCAATAAAACTTAAGCAAATAAAATGATAATATCTTTACTTATTACCCTTAGACAATTTCGGGGATGAAATTATTTTTAAGGGGGGTAGATTGTAACATCCTAAATTTTCACTGTTTTTGAATTTTTAAAAATCATTGAATTTTTTTTATTAATTAACTTATAATAACTCTTAATGATCATTAGCACTCAATGTCAGTTTATACAGGGGTGGTACCAATAAAGAACCGCACAAATCTGATCAATCAACCGTAGGAAGCCAACGAATCCGCCTGATCACTTGAACATCAGGTGTAGCCCCATAATTTACTCGCATAGGACCAAATCTAACCGATCCATCGTTAACTAATCAAGACAAGCATAACTAAATTAAAGATCTAACCAAAACCGAGTCAGATGAGGCCCAGATCTTAATTAATAAACCAAATCAACCCTTGTAACGTCCCGTCCAACCAGCACAGTGTCCTAGGGCGTCCACATAGGATTTGCCGCAGGACCATTTATTTAAGCCACTCGTGGTGGGGTACCACAAGTTGATTAACCTAGGATTAGCTCATTAGAGTAGACCAGACAGGTCATGACAAGGCCAAGTGCGAGCCGCCAAGCCAGATGACCGTTTACATTTAGCATCAGCCCGTACGGGCCATACAGCGACATAGGAAGGTTAAAAAATTAAAAAACTTTAGGAAACACTAGATCTCACTGGGCTTGTGGTCCATCGCGGACCACAGCCTCATTGGACACCTAGAAACTATTTATCTAAGCCGTTCCTACAGCACTGGTCAACTCACACAAGGCCATATTGGAAATCTGACGCTTGTCAAGTAAACAGGGATTCCGGGTGTATTAGTTGTCGGATTCCTTCCAAATTTTCGGTGAAGGCCTAATGTGGTGTCCCTCATCCCTCCACAGAATCTGGAACCCGATCATGGCACGGTAACTGTTGATCGCAAATCGGACCCGTACGATCAAACTAAATATTCGATCGTCCTCAAATTTTGCATGGCCCTTCATCGGGCCATAGTCCACCTATCCTATAAGTTTCATGGCCAGGGGACTACCAAAACCTCTCCAATCACTGAAATAGACCCCACAGGGCCACTTAAGGATCATAAACATATGGTCAAACCCATATCCGATGGTTTTCAAATCTTGCATGGCCCTTCATCGGGCCATGAAGTACTTATCCTGTGGTGTATATCGATATGTACACCCCATAGTGGGCCCTAGATCTTAGAAAGACCCTCCCATAGGTCTAGTATGGTAAAAACTTAGCCCTTAGGGCCATTTACAACAATTTTGACATTATAAAAGGTCTTCTCTTGGGCACCCCTCTCCCCATACGATTTTTGCCCTAAGAAAGAAAGAAAGAAAAAGAGAGAGAAAGAGAGAAAGAGAAAGAGAGGAAGAAAGAGTGAGAGAGAGAGTGAAGAAGAGATCTAAAGTGGATCCTAGATCGTAGTGGGGCTGAGGAGATCAAGCATTGCAACTTCCTACTCCTTTCTCTAAAGAAAATTCTACACCACCACCACAATAATCATTCTATGAAGCATCTAGGTGAGATCCTTCACCCTTTTTCTTGAAACCCATGTATTGAGAATGGTTTGGCTTGAATTTCTCACATGCAAGAGCTTGCTTTATAGATTCCGGCCGGCCAACCCCCAAAACCCTCATTTTTAGGTCATCTATCAAGCCTCCAACGATCCCAAGGTGTGAACTATTGCTCTTAGGTGGCCTAGCACTAATTATAGTAGGAGTTTAATGATTTTGATTGTTTAGTTGTTGTATTGAGGAAATTAGAGAAAATTAGGAATAGTGTATTGTTGGAATTGCATGGTTTTGCATGATTAATTTATATTTGATTTTGATTTTATCTCTCACACAATTTAGTATAGGAATGACTACTTACTCATGTTTGTTTGATTGGTTTGCTCATATGTGTTGCTTCATAGTGCTTAAGAATCTTGACTCTTGTGAGTTTGATTTCTTGAGGTGTTGGAAGTACTCAACTTCCTCACTAACCCACACATTCACACGCACCATGTTTATAATAATGAAGTATGCTTGCTAGGAATATTTGGATTGTAGGTTGCGATGTATTTGAACATGACGTTTTGTGCTTGTTGATAATCTTGACTGTTGACATACTATGAATCAACATTGAATCCTCGGGTTGGTCGGGATCATGAAGAGAGGCGCTAGTCCTGTCGGTAGGATTATGTTAAGGCTAGACCCGTGGGTTTGGGCGGGTGTGTTTGAGTAGCTATAGTTCGACTACATGGGTCCTCTGTGCCCGATGTTATTCATCTCAAGCTCGCCTGACTCGTGTGGTCTACCTTACTGTATGACCAACCCTATTTGTTAACCATGGTTGCTCACACATGTATGGAACCTGAACCACCCTATAACCATTGTAGCCCATCAACAATCTACTTGTAAATTGGTCCATAACCTCGTGAGCCGGGCATGGTGGAATGGGACACTGTGTCTGAGCTGTCGGCCTACGTTGGGGTGTCGCGCCTCCCCGTAGTGACCACGAGCGATCCCTTTCTCTTGATACTCCTCATGTGCTTGAAGTCGGGGATGAGAAACCTGACGGGATCACGGACCGCGAGGTCTCGGCCTCACGCATTGGGGGGTCTTGGCCTCACAATCCGTTTAGGGCATTGATACGTGGGGTGTATCGATTTCTCAAACTTGTTGAATGAATGTACTTAATTAATAACTCGGCTAACGCGATCGCATTGTATCGCATTAGTTAGGGTGGTGACTCGAAAGTCGAGGTCGCAATGAGGGAGTGTTGACATACGCGATCGTTAGATGGAGTTGCTCGAGGAAGCATTGTGGCGAGGGCATGCATCATATCATTCCGCATTCATGCATTTAAATAAGAGTTAATAGGAATTGATGATTGTTTGTATTTCATTAAATTCATATTATATTTGATGCATGTTAAAACTTAAGATTAATAACACCCACTGAGTTGATCACTCACTCCCACTCTGGGACGGTGTTTTAAAACACCACCTAAACTCTTCAGTAGTTGTAGGTTATGTTGAGTTCGATGAGCCATGTGGCGCGAGCTTAAGCGAGGAGGACGAGTTCTCCTACTTCCAGTTGATGAGCGGCTCTCCATCAACTTAGGAGACTGGATTCTGGAGTGTTGAGTCGTGGGCTCAGCACACCATTCCTTTGGATATATGATTTTTTTTGTTATTTTTATTGGACAACGTCATGGGCGACCCCTTTATATTCTTTTGGACTTGTACATATTTATATCTCTTTCACTTCAGTAGACTAGTTGTGGTTGCATCTCATGCTCCAAGTAATTCCAAGCTGCGCGTTTAAACTTGATTAATCATAAAACCATAAAATTGATGATAAGTGACACTCGGGAACTCGGGAGTCGAGCGTATGCACGACCCCCGATTTTTTTGGGGCGTTACAATATTTGTACTGGACACTTATCTAATCATTCCAGATGAATGCTTACGCTGCTGAGTCACTGAGTTGAAAACTTTCTTCTAATGATCCATATCCAGCTATAATAATATGATCTAAACCATCTGGTTAGCGTGGAATAGAGACTCCTATCAACAGATCATGCCTACTTTTGGCTCCAATAGGACCACATGATGTTGGTTGCCAGCCCTAGACATCTGCCAAACGAGCTTTTAGTTTACACTGAGGACCGTTGATCTGATGGCTACATCGCGTGGACACGTTACACGCCAAAATCACATTGATTGGATAACTTGTGATCATCCAAGCTGTCACGAGGTTCTTCATGTATAGAACATGTGCCATTCTTGTGAGCCAGTAGTTGAATGGCTACCAGAGTCCAATCACCTATCATTTATCAAGATATCCACATGGTCGCCCACCTGATCATCAACGGTCCTACCTATTCCTATGAGGCGATGTAAATGATAGCTTTTTTGATGGTTTTTATCAATTTCTTGTTATTATTTTTGAGTAGTTTCTATTTGGATTATGATTTCATTTCTTTCAATGATAACTTTTTTATTTGTGGCCAATTATTAGGGGAATTTGAAGCTAGGGGTCTCTGATGTAAGCTGTCAACTATTGGATTCTCTAGTTGTTTACTTTTCACCTGTTCTCTGCATATTGCTTGATATGAATGTTTCAATTACTCTCATTATCTTGCAATTTTTTACTACTCTGGACTTTTTTTTTTCAATTCAGTTTATGTATGGAAATGCGCCTATATGTCCTATTTAATTCAAAATTTCAGAGTTTGGACATGCAATAATCTAATGACTAAAAAAAAAAATCTTCTTTCAAATCGTCATCCGATTATGCAGGAAAAACACTCAGAAGAGTCATATAATTTGCCCTGCATTCTCACTCTTCCCCCAAACCAAATAAAAGGTTACGGAAAGTTTCTAATTGCATTATGTAAGCTCTCTCCCATTTTTCATCTCTTCTTCTTTTTCTTGTATGGTTAATTGATAAAGAATATTTAGGGCCTATTTGTACAGGAGAAATCTTTTCATTGTGTGCAAGCAGGGCCCATGGTTCAATTATCTACACTGTTGATATGGCAGCTATCAGTGTGGATGACCCATGCACCAAGTCTTTAGATTGAAAGATTCTTTCCAATGCACCCATGCACCCAAAGGTCAGGGACAAGGTTCCATGCCACCCTGTTTTTTTTTTTTTTGGGTACCAAGCCTATCTTTTTGGGGGCTCCTCCCACATGGGAACATGACACGTTGGTGACGGAGATAAAGATTAAGGGTCCGTTTGGATGCATTGAAAAATTCAAATTGAAAAGTTTAATTTCTTTGAAACAATTGGGAGCTTCCATGGAAAGAGAATTTCATGGATATTATTTTAGCACTTTCTACAGGAGAAACAAAAGTATACAATATGCATTATGGTAATTTCCCAGCTTGAAAAGCACTTCCCCATATCATTTTGTGGTGGAAATCCCAAGAATCAAAACCATCATTAGGAGAATTTTCTCAACTATTCTATTGTATCTTAATCATTGGATGCACATGTGTCTCTACTATTCTTTAGTTTCTTAATCATCGATATCATTGGCTATATGAAGCTAACTTGTCAATTTTGGGCATCATTGCCTGTTTGATTATAATGGGTTTGAAAGGGTAAAGATCCTATTGGCAATCAGAACTGGCTGGCACAATTTCGTGTGGGTGGTTTGGTCCACCCAGTCTGCCCATTTTGGAGTGATCCTGCCATAATGTATTCCTACCTTGAACAATAATGGTAAAAAAAAACAGAGAGAATTAACAGCTAATCTACGGTTAAAGAAAAAAAAAATAATATATATATATATATATATATATATATATATATATATATATATATATATATATATATATATATATATATATATATATATATATATATATATATATATATATATATATATATATATATATATATATATATCATGCAATTTAATTTCCATATGTGTGGCACAAGTTCATCTAAGTTCCTTTTGAACCCCATTGGATAGGCCATAACCCAGATATACAACGGTTGGATGATCTAACCTTTCAAATGAAACAGTTATTTTTTTTTTTTTGAACTATATGTTGGCTATCCATATACAAATTCCATCAATGAGAGAAAAAAAATAGAAGAAGAAAAAACACTTATTTTAGCAATTCCTGCTAGGATTTATCCCACAAAAAAAAGAAAAAAAAAGAAAAAAAAACATTCAAGGCACAACAAGTACACATATAAAAAGAGTTGGTTCGTTGCAACTGTCAAGTTGTCTTGTCAGGTTTCAAATCCTATTCTAATTCCCAACATAGGCTAGGCGCCAACCTCCTATAGGTATGAGTATGGCCCTCATTTTGAAGGCTATTTAGAAAATGGGAAGGGCCAGGCCTAGGTTTTGCAAAATTTTTTATGGGTTTGTGATCTTAATGGGGTGGGCTTAGGGCTCAAATCAAAGTACGAATGTTTAAAAGGCTACCCCCCTGTAGAAATTTTACGCCCAATAGGAAGTCATTAATTGGGTGGGGCTCATTTTTGCAAATACTCTTCAATGTATCCAAACGGGCACTTAGAAATCCACTAAGATTCCTATCCAAAAGGCCCTTGATTATCTCTTCGAATTTTCTATTGGTTTTCTCTGTTTCCTCTCTTTGTTTTTTCTGTTTCCTGCTGCAATCCTCATACTCTGCGATTAGTGTATTAATAAGTTTTAGTAATCAAGAGTTCCTATATTCAGTAGTTAGAGGAATTCTACAATAAGTCTGAATCTCTTTCCCTACAGAATTCGGTATGAAGTTCATTTTTCATATTGATTTCTGCCAGGATGAAAGCTTTTATCCATGCTGTTATCCATACATGAAAAAGTAGTCATATACTATATATATATATATATATATATATATATATATATATATATATATATATATATATATATATATATATAAAAGCATTATAGCCACCGTTAACGTCCGACCATGGAGGTCTAAGTAGTCATATATATATATATATATATATATACCTTCGTCCAATATTTATATTTGTACCCACTATTATTTACAATGTATATTTATGAGAAATACACATGTGATAGTGTAGGTTATCAGTTGACGATGGATTATTCAGATGAGGAATCGCTAAATAGTATAATTGTATTTCAAGTGGTGACAACTTGTGTATAGGCTATTGGAGAATATTGTCGTACGTACATGTTCAAGCAACTGGCGTGTCATGGGGATGATGGGCGAGCAAGGTTTATCAATTCTATTATTTGGGCTAGCGACGGAGATTATGTAGATCAGCTTAGGATGAATTAAGATTCATTTTTTGAACTATGTACGCTGCTACGCGAGAAGACATGACTTCGTAATATGCATAATGTTAGTCTTGAAGAACAAGTAGTTATTTTACTTCACGCGTTGAGGCACAATGTTCGTAACAGGGTCATAGGTCACAGATTTATTCAATCGTGTGAGATAATCAGTCGACACTTTCACCGTATACTAGAGGCAATTATATCAATGTACCCTCATTTAGTTAAATCAGCCGGCACAGAGATGCCATTAAAGATTCAAACAAATTTAAATTGGTCTGCTTACTTTTAGGTATATTTGTAATAGGTGTGTTTTTTAAGTATGTATTTTTTACTTCCCTCCAATGTACGGTCGCTTCATGGTTGTTGATTCTTCATATTTGGGATTGCGTCGGTGCAATTGATGGTACACACATTTCAGCGCATGTGTTGGACGTTGACCACGCGAGTTTCTGCAATCACAAAGGGGTTCTCTCCCAAAATGTACTGGCAGCGTGTTCTTTCGATATGAAATTTATATATGTATTGGTCGGTTGGGAGGGTTCTGCTTCGGATGCGAGAGTGCTACACAATGCATTGACCCGATCAGATGATCCCTTACTTATGTCAAACGGTACTGTATATCTGTTATGAAAGTGCCAATTTAATTGTTAACTATGACTTTATCCAATTTTTCACTTAATAGAACGTTGATTCCAATGTATAAGAAAATATTACGATGTCGACGCTGGATAGGCTCATTCACCTAGATTTTTGGCTCCATACCGAGGCGTTCGGTATCACTTACAAGAATATCGAACCGAGAGGCTCCCGCGAACATGAAGGAGATGTTTAATTACCGACATGCACAATTGCACAATGCAATCGAGTGATGTTTCGATTTATTGAAAGACAGATTTCACATCTTGAAGAGCTCTATGTGGTACGAATTTCAAACACAAGTCCAGATTATGATAACCTATTATGTCCTACACAATTATATACACGGCCAAAAAGAGCAATTATGTCCAGATTGTGATTTCGCTGGTATATCTGGTGCCAATGTGGAGGGTATCTCAACACCATAAGAGCTATCAAGTAACGACGGGCGACAATGATTACTTCAAGTAACACAGCGTGAAAAAGATGCTTAGAATCGAATGCGCGATGACATTGCAGCTAAAATGTGGGCAGATGCTAAGCAAAATAGTAGGAGTAGATGACGATACTTTCTATTTAATTTTCATACATCAATTGGTGATGCTATATTTAAGGTTTATTTAACTTAGAAAAACATGAATTATGGTCACCGAGTTACACACTTGGTGGTTTGTTAGATACTTAATAGGACCAGTGAATTTATGTTATATAAGTCTATCTTAATATTTGTTGTTTTAACGATTATAGTTGTCATTTGCAAAAAAATCATACATACTTCATATTCAGGTGAAATGACAGACTCCTTTAACGAAACATCTACACCGACCCAGTCACCGGTAAAAGCGTTGCCGGTCGCCACCCGATGTTCACCACGTGCTAAAACCAGGAAATCTCTCATGGAGCCATCATCTAGAGTGCTGAAGATCAAATGGACAAATGTTATGGACCAGATACTGTTCGACACATTCCTCGAACAGGTTGCACTAGGTCGTAAGGCTGATAACAGATTTAAGCAGGAGGCGTATTAGATTGCAGCGGACGAAGTTACAAAGCACATTGAGGTAATTGTCACATGGCAAAATGTGTCCAATCGGTTGAGATATTACAAGCAAGAGTATACTGCAGAGAAGGACATGCTGGTAGCGAGTGACTTTGGTTAGGACTCTGAGAGGATGGTTGTGACAGCCCTTGATGAAGTCTGAGAGCAATATCTTAAGGTACGTTTTATTGGTTTTGAATTTTTTATCATTCATCTTTATGTAATATTTACCTATTATTACATCTATCTTATTCCTCTGACAGTCTTCAAATGCTGTAAGACTCCGCGATAAATGAATTGACAGGATGGATGACCTCGCAGTGATATGCGGATCCGACTAGGCCACGGGCCGCTACGTACGAGGCAACAGGAGTATGGTCGCGTCGGCATCTTCTTCTCGTCTGTGGCGAGACCTTAATGAAACATGAAATTCTGTTGATGACGATATGGATAATACGATAGATCTATCAAAGGATTACGTAATAGACTCCATAGGGACCATTCCATTACCATCGGACAGTCCTGCGATGGGACATCATGGGTCCCGTAGCACTCCCCCTCGCACTACTAATTCCGATGGTACTCGCAGAGGGATAGTAACAAGGAAACGATCGCGCCCGCCTTGTCCATGTGATGTACTCGGGGCCTCATTACATATCGTTGTCGAGTCAATGATGAAATTTGGGCTCGACAAACAGGTTAATCATACTAACAAAGTACTTGATGTGCTCGAGGAGGTGAAAGGCCTGACCACCAAAGAATTTATCGATGTTGGTGAGATTCTGAGTAAGGATAAGTTGTTGGCGTCGTTCTTTATTAGTCTTTGACCCGAGCGCCGAGTGGAGTAGTTAAATGAAAAAGTCCGTGATCACTTCGGTGATGGAGGTGATGGTTTGTCTGACAGGGGTGGTCAATGGGTTTGTTATGATGGTTTCTATTATGGGTATGTAATAACTTATATTGTTGTGATGTCTTTTTTCGTATACTGATTTTTTTTTAATATTTTGGATTTTGCTGTACTGGTATATATGCCTATCTGTATACCATTGTGATTGCTGTTTTAATGATTAAATATATTTTGGAAACAATTCGGTATATTTATTCACATGCTTGTATTACGCACATTAACTCAAATTGGATTAGTCAGTTCATATAATGCAGGAAGGGTACGTACATACAACTTTCATATTCACAAAATAAGATTAGTATGAGATATTTGAATTATGCATGTTTATTTTTTAATATATCATAAAAATAATCCATGCATGCCATTGCAGATGGGTAAAGAAAAGTTCTACATTGTCCTTGTCGGACGACGACTTGGGATATATGACATTTGGGATGAGGCGTGAGTAGAAGTCGAGGGATACAGTGGCGGCAGACACCAGGCGTTTTGAAACTGGAAGGAGGCCGTAACATGCTGGGACAATTTTTTTCGTAAGGCTTGTGAGACATCCAGACCATTGGCAGAGTCTCTGTGTCTTCAGGTTGCCGCTGCATTTGCTGAGATCAAGCTCTAGCACGCTATGACTTCGTCTACTCATCAGTCGAACCAGACAAGACAGGAGGTGGTGGAGAGGACCACATCGACTGATGATCTTGCTTGATCAGATAGCGAGAAAGTTGTTGCGATTTTCATGGGTCTGTTAGTTTTTTTTCTTTTTGCATTGCTTATAATTATTAAAATTTAAATATTATTGTTGTAACTTTGATTATTTATTTCGACTTATGTTTATGGTTTTTGTGAACTATAGCCGTGTGATGGTTTAGTATATTATAGTCTGCGTGTAAATTTTTGAATTTTCTTTGTGCTACTGATATCTCTCAACATCTCTAGTTTTAATTTGACATGGATCTCTCAATTCTATTGGTTACCATAATAAACAGAATGGATCGAACACATCCATGAATGTGCGGCCATATTTGACATGGACAGTCCCATGGGGGTTGGTTGAAATTGGTTTGCGTATTGAGATATGCCTTAAATACTCCAGCGTTTACAAGTGGACCCCACCATGATGTTACAACTTCATATCTCGCCTACTAATTTTGTAGACAATGATTATTTTGTAATTTTCAGATCCATTTCTCATTGTTTAAGTTTTTGTATCGACCATCTGATATGTCAATATATATATATATATATATATATATATATATATATATATATATATATGGACGGCGTGCATGAGACACAGGTTTGGCCGGTACCCATTGAACGGCTTGGATGAGACACAGACTCATGTAGCCTCGTGGAGTACCCAATTCGGTCGATGACACCCTTTCAACTACAGAGAATAACCGTCAGTTTCAAATTCTAAACCATCCAAACACTCCAGCCGTTGGATTGCATGGGATTGCATGCTCGGCCAAACATTCACCGCATCTGGCACGTTTGGATTTTCTGAACCGTCCAAACGTGCACACCATACGGGCACTGAATCGTCTACTCCAATTAGATAGGAGATAATCCACTTACAGACAATATAAAATTTCGTTTTCTTTTTACTCCAACCCATTACAACGTACTCCACATTAATAATGCTGTCTAAATTTTGACAAACTCAAACATCATATTTATCTAAATTTGAAATGGAGAGGTAACGATATCTTCACGACTTCTTTTATTATTTATATAATTCATGACGTAGCGTGAGAATAACCATTACGTACGTGTCAATCTCTCATGTCACCGTCTCTAAAGTAAAGATTACCCCTATCAGCCATGCTAACCTTTTACTAAAGGCATCCTTTATCTCCATATCATGGGCCATCACAATCCTCTACGGATTTGCTGATCAATGAGCAGTCCTCGATATATCTCACCCCGGGGATGTCATCCGTGCCACGTGGTCTCATCTACACAGCTCATCTGGGGCCGCCCAAATCCTACCCAAACAATCTAAACTCTAGATCCACCATCTTCCGCGTGGAGAGTCTGCATGGATGGTCTGGATGGACGAGCTTTCTCTACCACATGTCATGTAACATTACTAACCAGATTGATGGTCAGGATCCACCGCACTTTTTTTCCCTTTCATTTCCAAAGACCAGTCAAGAGATGCATCTGCCTTCAAAGGCGGTTATTTAACACTCTGCCTAGGCCTGATACCTGATACACATCACTCGTAGAAATTATACACGTGGCATACATTATATAAGTTCAGCCAACTAAGTTACGTAACCCACCGTTGCTAAGCCACAATCCTAAAATCAGATTAGTTGAAGAATCCTAACCTCTGATTCACACGTTGTTTAAATTGGACCATTGGATATTTTTACTTTTAGCCGTCCAATAAATGTTTATCAATCTAATATTCAGATTATCAAATAAGTTCAGACCCATAGTTTGGGCAGTCTAATCTGATTTAATGGTCTGCCAAGTGTGCAGTTTCTAATTCATTTCTAAGTGCATGTGTATCATACATCATGCACTGCCAGAGTAATAATTTTTTTTCTTGCTTGCATAATCAAATTGAATCATGATTATTGAAAAGAAAGCCCACCAAATTGATTGAAAATCATTATCAGATATCATGCTTTATATTCAGCAGGATTGGAGCCAGTGCTTCTAGAGACATGGAAGTATTGTACCTCCATGCCATTTCTATACACTTGGCATGCATGGAGCAAGATCTAAACCGTTCATTTGATAGATCAAACACTTAATGGATTGTAATTCAAAAATTATCCTATTTAGATGACTCTCAATCCATTAATAGGTGGCCTGCAAATGGATGACAAAAGACAAACAAGCTCTTATTCAGTGATAAAAAAGTCCAAACTGACACGTGGCTCTTTCTCTCCGGAAATCAAGTAAGGAGTGTGGCCCAGTGCTTGCAAATGGGGTATTTCAAGAAGTTGGTGACACCTTAACCATATACCCCACTTTCCACCTGCATAATCCCATTGATTAGTGATCTGAACCGTTGATATTGTGGGCCCAAGTAGATGATCCATATGCACGGTAAAATACCCAAGATTGGAAGAACTGTAATCCTTCAATGGATGGTCAACATTAGATGGTCAGGATTCATATCTCGAGGAATTGCGGTGCATGGGCTGCCACGGAAAGCCGCGTCATGCCAACGATTTTGGATCATTGAAAAATGGGCCCCACTTGGACGAACGTACAATCTGAACAATATTATATGACAGAGTCATAAAAAATCATAGTATGATCTTTGACCACTCCATGTAATCCAAATGAGGTTTGATGTAATCTAAGTGTACGGGAACTTCCCGTGCACGTAGTTGGATTTAAACACGTTGGTATCTGCATTGTCAATCTAGACCGTCCATTAGGTTCAATCTACTCTTCATAGGCTTCCTTGTAAATATCATGCTGATGGGATGATCCAAACCTCCCATTAATGGCACTCAACAATGAATGGCCAAAATCCTCCAATAAGATAGGTTTGATCACGGGCATTTATGAGAATACGAACTGGACGTAATGGACCGTCCAGATAGGTGATGTGAATGCCAAAGAATACTCCCTATGCATTGGTAGATGACAGTAAGGGACTTTAGCCTCGTGTGGGATGATGTATTTCGATGATCTAAACCGTCAAAATGATGGGCCTTCCCTTGGATGGTGGATAAGTCAAAAGTAAAATTCCTTAGATTGGAACGTTTCAACCACTTTTGAATATTTGACTCTTTTAGTTTGAACATACATGGTGTCTTAATCAATGAATAATCAAAGAATTGAAATCCTTTAAACACTATCACCCATCTATGGTAATGCCTATCAAACCAACGGTTTGGATCATTGAAAACGAGCTTAACCCATCGGCTATAGTCAACCCTTGTATCCTTACAAGGAGCTTAATCCAAGTGGATAGTCCTTACGGGGATGGACGCCGATTGGCTCCGACGGTGCAACTCTAAAACATGGGACCCACGTTGATGTATGCCTTGTATATATATATCCACGCCGTCCATCTATTTTCGTCGGCTTATTTTAGAGCATGGTCTCAAAATGAAACATATACAAATCTTGAGTGGACTACAGGAAACAGTAGCCATTGAATGCCCACCATTAGAAACTCCTTAGGCTCAGGAAACAGTAGTCATTGGATGCCCAGTACCATTAGAAACTCCCTGGGCTGAAGTTCACTCAAACCGAGATGGAAGGAAAACACAAACAGCTACATGACTTCCGAGATGATTTTAATGGCGGGTATTCAATCATTATTGTGCTGTTCACTTAAGATTTGTATCTGTTTCATTATTGGCCCCGTGACCTAAAATAAGCTAACAAAATAGATGGATAATAAAGACTACACCAAAATCGTCATTTAGGAACGATTTTAAACCGTTTCTAAATGCTTCAGGATCAGTTTAAAACCGTTCCTAAATGAAACATGGTAGAAAATCAAGAACAGTTCAGAACCGCTTTGGGTACCATTTGAAAATGAAATTTTAGGAACGGTTTTAAACTGTTTTGGTGCCAACAATTATATTTGAGAACGGTGTTTTTTTTTTTATTTCGAAACAATTTTAAACAAAAAAACCTCCTGTATAAAATAAAATAAAATATATTTAAGCCATATTCATTTAAAAATCAAAAGACAGTAAAAACAACCATGATGTAATTTGAAACATTATTTATCTGACTTACAAACTTGATAGTAAAAAATAAAATCTACAATGGAAGACTTCAAAATAAAAAGACAATTCAATAAAAGTCCGTCAAGCAGATGAAGAGCTCCACAATCCGATGGCCTTTTATGTACCTAACTAATAAGCAACAAGTATAAAATAAGAACAAAAATATGTGAATAGATTAAAACAACAATAATCAACTATCAAAACAGTGTGAAAAAAGACATTTGAACATACATATAAGGGACTGTTGTTAATTGACTCACTTGATTTTTGGACATGCTCGATACACTCCTGACCCGAGGGGAGCACGTTCTAGACCAAGCGGGGCTACGATTGGTAAGGGAGACGTAATCAACTCAACATAGAGAGATTATGAGGTTAAGATAGTTTGTCGTGTTTATTACGAAAACCAAACCCAATTGTTGAGCCTATAATACAAAAACCAAACAAAATAAAGCAATGTCTAGCTGAATCATGTGAAGAGGCAATCCAAGGATTTGTGCAAACATACATCTCAAAAAAAATAAAAATAAAAAAATTCTTTTGATACTTAACATAGCTAATTTTAAAGTCATGACGGATTTGTACAATCTAGAAAAAAGCTATAGAGCATAATAAAGGAAACTGCAATTTCTGGTTTGTAAGTGCTAGTTGATGTTTTAGTTTTCTTATTTCTTCTTTCTGAGAGGAGCATCTATCTTGTAAAAGAAGATCAATAATTTCCCCTGTTTGTATTGTAATTTTGGAAACAGAAGAAGAAAATATCTAGGAGACATCCATTCAACAACCATACATAATTAGCTACTATAAACTACAGTTTGTTTCAAAGGAAACAAGTACTTAGAATAAACTTAAAAACAATATCAAATGTGCATCTGGCATGAGGATTTGGTATCATAACTCTAATTGTTGACTTTGCAGGAAGAATTTGAAGAAGTTCCAGAGAAAGCTTGTAAAGTGTCTTGTTATATTTGTTGCTTAAATGGAAATGACAGCTTAACTACCAACTGAAACTTCAATACATAAATGACAAAAGCAACCATATGGTTGTTCCTAAGAGAAAATGGTTTCTCGTCCATTCTTTTAAAGAATTTATTACAAAGTCAATTAACCCAACAATATCTCAGGATAGGCAATTCAAATTGAGAGCAAGTAAACACAAGGACTGCTACTAGTTGCATTGAAATAATTTCTTGAATGTCAATTAACCCATCAACATGCCTCAACTCACTGGAGATGGTTCACAGTTCTGGGTCCAGAGATTATGAATTTTATGACAAAGGATGGGGATTGCACCTTTTTCATTAGGTGAAAAAGGTTGCTGTAGCAACCGAAGAAGACATGAAGTCCCATCTCGATGTGATTCCCATGCTTATCTACAAATGAGCCCACTTTTCCACCAATGAAAGACTGTGAATCGTAAATATCAACCTGCACAATAGAAAACAAAATCACCTTGATCAGTTTCATAATTATATTAAGCATGGAAATGTGTGAGGAGAGATTTATCCAAGGGAAAGGCTATATGGAACTAATCCAACAGAGGTACAGAACCATTTCTGCTCTGACACAATGAACAAGCAGCTAATAAGGAACTTCTATGATGAATAGAATGCTTATCCTACAGCCATGTCAACAATGCCAAATTCCATGACTGACATGTATGGTAGGCAGGTGGCATTGATAGAGTCACAAGTATAGTTATAGGCACAAATCCAACAATGGTATTTAGAACTACAATCTGCAGGCTCCAAAAATAGGATTTGTGGAATTGGAAGTATACTTCATCAATTTTACAACTTGGATATTTCTATATCATAATGGCATCATGATGAATAATAGAATGGCATTAAACATGTAATCTCACATTTTCCAAGTAAAAGTTTTCTGTTAAGATTACAACTAAAAATTTATAGTAGATACAAATCTATGCTATGTGCACTGTTTGAAAATTTGTAATTAAAAAAGAAAAAAAGGTTCCTTCTCACAAAAGACTCCATGGAGATTTGGAACTCAATATGTGTTAGCAGGGCTACTTTGCCTGTTTAGAATAATCAGCGGAATATACTTGCAATAAAAAATTTTATTCTTTCTGGCAGAAACCAATAATGATGACTCAAAACTCAAGGGAACAAGCATGAGGCCTAAATACCTCAAACTACAGTAGCACACAAACATAAAGGATATGCATAAGATCGACCTAAGAAGAAGAACCATTCTAGAGAAAATTTGAGCCAAACCTCATGGCCTTGATCCAAAAGCTCCACCGCAGTAGACATGCTAGCCAGCTCAGCTCCAATGATAACAACTTTAAGCTTGGGCCCTTGATAATGCTAAGGTTCTGGTGGAAACAATCAAAATTGTTTGGCAGATGGTCAGATGTGTAACAACAGTGTTACTATGTTAGTAATCTATTATACACATGGCATGCAGATGATAATTCAAAACAATCAAAATTGTACTCGCTTTTTTTTTCCCCGGAAAGGTTTGTATGGCAGGCAATGCAAACAACAAAGTTTCAAAATGTCAATGCCATATGTGAAATCCTCGTACCCACAATCTTATAGATGTATAGAACAAGAAAACATAATGGTCAAAGAGATTTGAAATCAAAAGAAAGCAGTGCTGCCTTCAGTATCAGTGACTTCTTCCTCACTTTCCTAATATAAAGATTAGAATAAAGAATCAGCTCCATATCAAATGGCCAATACTTTTTAACACTTCCATTCATTCAAGCAGAATTATGTAGTTCATATCAATGTTAAAGCAGCCAGAAAATCAGCCAATATATTTCCTAGAACAAAACCTCATCAAGTGGGGACACAGGACGAGCAACTATAAGACACAGGAAATATGAACTGCATGAGAAGCCATTCTGGCATCACCTTACCTAGGCAGCAAAATGGCCTATCTTGACCAGGTTCCAAAATATGCCAAAGACTAAATATTGGGGAGCCAAGAGTCTCAAGATGGTGGGTCATAAAATGAATAAAGCCCAAACATCATGCCTGTCGATGGGTACCCATATCTGTGGATGCCAAAGTATCCAAACCGATTAATTTGGAACTATGTCTAAATTTGAGCCAGATTCAGGTCAATGATTTGGATTCAATAGAAATTGGATTAGGCATGCATATTTCTGTTATGGATCCAACTCTGAATCTAAATCTAAACATAGATCTCAAACTGATTCAGGATCAAAACATCATTTTGAATCCTAATTCATTCGAACCTGATGGGATACTTGATGCAAATTGTAGCCATGCTCATGCGCTTCTCTACTTTCATGGTGCAGACCTATGCACAAGCATCACAACCATTTAGAATTAGAAGGGCCTATCTCTTCACACAATGAATTTTTGCTCAGTATGCAGAAAGAAGCAAGCTGCAAAATGCAAAATCATTCATGCTAATGGAATCTTAAAGGATTGATACGATAAGTACTGATATGATCTAATTCATAAGTTTTAACATAATAGGTTATGTCAGATTACAGGTAAACAACTTCTACATGAGTTTTTCAGGACTTTAAGCTAATTTTGCATTTTTCAGGACTTAAAAAACTTCCAGAATCAACTTGCTGGCAAGAGTTCCCAAACAAAATGCATACACATCTAATGGAATCTTGATATGATCTAATTCATAAGGTTTTACATAATAGCTTATGTCAGATTACAAGTAAACAACTTCTACATGAGTTTTTCTTGCAGAGATCCATATTCCCATTCTACGAATCCTGCAGTCTCCATGTAGCTTCCCGCTTTTCTAACTGCCCAAACACAAAGGCCATGATCAATATCTTCAATGAAGAAAGAAAAGACCAACAAAGTAGTGTTCACAGTGGCGCGCCTACTTGATGGATGTGCCTCAAAGAGGATTCTTAATCCTCTTTATACCAATATCTGCCCAGTACCACTTGAGCACACCCTTTATTGGCACGAGTTTCAGCGCATATATCTATGTTGTGGGTGGGTTAAACCTTCTTGGAAATGAAAAAGCTTGCACATTGAAGGCTTGGATCCAACAAACGAGCTATCTGTCTTCAGACAAGAGCTTCAAATGGCACCTAAAGATGTTAAAAACCATGTGCAATTAATAAAAACATCAAACACATGATAATAACACTACGAGATACTAAAGGTAATAAATGGAAACATACATAATGACATTTATCACTCATCAAGCACAAAAAAAAAAAAAAGACTATTGTTGTTATCGCAGATCAAAAATAAAAAAAACTGTGGACACTACATTGTCATTTTACAACATGACAAAGTCGGGACTTCAATCATTGAATATAATCAAGCAGAGTTTATTTAATCAAGGCACTTAATGGAGTGGCCCTCACTCAATCTCCCTTCTATGAAGAGCAAGAAGACAAATTATACAGATTATAAACCAAGTGCCTCAATAACACATACTTTTCCTTTCTCATCTATACAAAATGTAAGTCATTGATCGACTGTGTAAAAGTACTTTAGCTTAGGCTTACCATTAAATTTAAATATATACTCGTTGAGCTTTATACATGCAAATGTATGCCATGTGCCAATCACCTGAAACATAATGAACAAAAATGTCAAGTGGGCTTGAATAAGAAGCTAAATGATCTAGGAAACTAGGAATCATACCTCCACCTGAGAGCTTTGTGATGTCTTCCTCCATCTATGGAATTGGATGGTCATCATCAAATTGAACCCATTTACTTGTATGAAGAGCCATCCTCGATGCTCAAAACATACAAAAAGGATGTGCATACAAAGCAGGTGGATTTTTATTTTTTTAAAATGCAGTTATTTATTTAGTTTTTTCATTTAAGAAGTGAAAGCCGAGGCTTAAGGGGCCACGTGATATATGTATAACATCCAACCCATCCAACATATGCACCCCACTATAGTTATAGCATGAAACAAAATGTCGCGCCAATGAGATTAAGAGATGGATTTTAACTTTGGGATATTATGAATGATGTATATTACTTTTACAGATCAATTATCTTATTTTTGGTTCATTTAATAGTAATCTTGGTTATTTATTGGATGTATTGGATGTGAAACACAAATCACGTGGGCCCCGCAATTATCAATTCTTCAATTTGTTGTAAAGAAAAATAAAGAAAGGTAATAACTGCAAAAGGAGAGTAACCAAAAATGACCAAATACTATGTAATCTCTTCTCTCTTTCTAAAGATGGAAAGCAAAAAAATAAAAATAAAATACAAGCATTCAATATAAAATATTTATATTAAAAAATACTTATTATAAAATATTTTTAACTTATAATTTCATAATCATATAAATAATTTATTATTTACCCCATTCACGCATAAGGTCAGCTCAGATATATCACCTAAATCCTCTAAGCAAATGCATTTTTGGCCCACAGGAGTTTTGTATCGGCAACTATTCGTCCTTTTCTCTTTATTTTAAGGAGTATTGCAAACTCAATAACTCAATTCATCGGTAAATTTTGTTAGACCTGTAGTGAATATATATAACTTATTTATGTTGTCAATCCATTTTTTCAACTCATTTTAGGAGTTGAGCTCAAAATTGAAGCATATCCAAATCTTAAGTGGGCCTCATTGTGGAAAATAATAGGGATAATGATGTCCATGGTAAAGTCTTCATAGGGCCTACAATGATAATTATTTGTTATTTTTCATAAGGTCACTTGGAATGTATAAAGGGAAAACACAAATATCAGCTTTATCCAAAACCTTGGTAGGTGTTTGCTTCAAACGGTCTCCTATTGTAACATCCTGAATTTTCACTATTTTGGATTTTCAAAAATCCTCAAATTTTTTTATATTAATTAATTTATAATATCACTTACATGACCATTAACACTCAATGTTAGTCTCTACAGGGGTGGTACTAATAAAGGACAGCACAAGTCCGATTAATCAGCCGCAGGAAGCCAACGAATCCGCCAATCACTTGAACATCAGGTGTAGCCCCATGATTTACTCCCATAGGACCCAAATCTAACCGAACCATCGCTAACTAATCAAGACAAACATAACTAAATTAAAAGATCTAATCGAAGCCGAGTCAGATAAGGCCCGAATCTTAACTAATTGACCAAATCATCCCCGTTACTCTTTTAGCCTAAAATCAATGGCTTAGAGTAATCATGATCAAATCTCCACTTTCACTAGTTATAAATGGGTCACATTATGAACATAATTAATCTAAAACCTAATCATTGCCCACGAGAAATCTCACTACCAAATTCATTCCAGAAATGCCCCGATTGTCCGAACAATCTCTGACCGCAAGCTTGGCGGGCCACTAGTTTCAAAATTATAGAGTACGGTCCGTTTTACTGGGCTTGTGGTCCATTGTAGACCACGGACTTGTTGGACACCCAAAAGTTAATTATTCGAGCCGTTCCAACAGCACAGGTTAACCCACCCAAGGCCAGAGTTGAAATCTGACACTGGTTAATGAAACTGAGATTTTGAGCTTTTCAGTCGTCGAATTTCTTTAAAATTTACGATGAAGGTTTAATGTACTGTCCTACACCCGTCCACCAAATCTGGGACCCGATCGTGGCACGATGATTGATGATCATAAATCGAACCCGTACGACTAAACCCCATATCCGATCGTTTTTAAATTTTGCATGGCCCTTCATTGGGCCATGAACCACCCATCCTATAAGTTTCATGGTCAGGGGGCCACCAAAACTGCCCCAACAACCGGAATGGTCCCACAGGGCAATATGAAGATCGGAACCATAGGATCAAACCTCATATTCGTTGATCCGTTTGTCTCCAAACTATGCATGACCCCTCATCGGGTCATTAGACACCTTCACACTAATTTTGGAGGCCTAGGGGGTGTTAGGGCCGCCCCTACACTAATAGCGAGTCCAAGAAGGCTATTTTGGGCATTTGAGGAAACTTAAGGCCAAATGGCCCAAGTCTAAGGAATAAAGCCCTAACTCTCTCATAACTTTCCCTTTTCTATACCCACGAAAGAGAAAGAAGGGAGAGCAAGGGAGTAAAGAGAGAAGAAAGAGATAGTGAGGAGGGGCAAGGTGGACCCTAGATCAAGGTGGGGCCCAAGGGGATCAACCCTTTCAACTCTCTATCCTTTCTCCAAAGGAAACTCTCCACCACAACCTTAACAATCGTCTGTGGGACGTCTTAGTAAGATCCTTCACCTCTTTTTATTGAAAGTCATGTATTGAGAAAGGATTAGCATGAATTTCTCACATACAAGAACTTATTTTAGGGATTCTGACCGATCGACTCCAAGCCCTCATTCCTTAGGTCATTTTTCAAGCCTCCAATGACCCATAGGTACGGACTATTGTTCTTAGGTGGCCTAACACTAATTTTACTATAAGATTAATGATTTTGATTGCTTGGATGCCACATTTGGAGAACCTAGAGAAACCCTAGGAATTGTATGTTTGTTGAATCGTATGGGATTATATGTTTGGCTCTCGTGATGTTGTTCTTACTTCTCACATGATTTGGTGTATAGATGATTACATGCTCATGCCTTGTTGATTTGTTCCATGTATTGTTATATCATAGTATATATGACTTCATTACGCTTATACATATGATTTTCTTAAGATGGAGGAAGTGCTTAACTTCCTCACACACACACACACTCACACTCACATGTACTTGTTTCTTGATATGGTTAGCCTTGCTTGATATGAGAATCTGAATTATATATTGATAAATATGAGAACATGAAGATGTTTATTCTAGTGATACATTGGTAGTCGGTATGTTATGAATCCTTATTCGTATCCTTGGGTTGGCCAGGAACATGAGGAGAGCGAAGGTGGTTCCATTGGTAGGACTGCCTCGAGGGTAAACCCATGGATTTGGGCGAGTGTGTATGGGCGACAGTAGTTAGACTACATGGGTTGCTTGTACCTGTAAGCCCCGTATCCTAGACCGTACCGTTCCATAGACTTCCGCAGTCTTACCGGTTGAATTCCGGTAACCTTCGACCCTTAGCTGATATTTATGCATGACCCTGATTCATATGCTGTCAACCCGTATCGACTCAACCCAAGACTATTACTATAGTGATCGTGCCATCGCTGCGGTTCCGATGCCGCGACTTGCGCACCGAGGCGATACCCTGGTTAAGAGATGTGGGCCAACGTTCGGTGCGAAGAAAATGTCGCGCGTTGCGAAACCCAAGAGAATCTCTGCGAGGTGTCCCATCAATCCATCATTCCATCACATGTCAAGTACATGTCAAGTACACATCACCTTTCACCCATTCCCAAGCAACCACAAAAGATAAGATTTTCTTACAAGCCTATACCTCTCTTACATAAAAAGCCTCAAAAGTCAAGATTTTCTTACACACCCATCATTCACCACATCCATCCATCACCCATCTCTCTCTACAACACTCTCTCTCTTTCTCATTTTCTCATCTCATTCTCCAAGCAAAATTTCATACGTATGAGCTCTCCCTCCCTTTAAAAAAAAACTCCAAGGTGGCCCACTTTCCTACCCCACCATCTCCCATCTCAACCCTCCATTTCTCATCTCCTCAATTGAAATCCAAGCTAAGGTGCTAAGGAACTCATAGGAGCAACAAGATCGAACGGTGGGTGCTCCTCTAGATGTAAAAAATATGATTTTTATAGCCTAGATGTTTTCTTTCTTTCATGAGGGAAGTGTAGGACCTACTAATCAATGGTAGAGATCCCACACAATCCCATGGTTGTGGCCTAATGGCCTACCTTATGCATGCATGATCCATGTATGGGGCCTTTCTCTATGGGCCCCATCATGGTAGTTTTATTTTATATCATATTATGTTTAGGTCATCTAGACCTTATAACCATAGTGCGGATGACATCCTCACCATGCATTTTAATTATAGGTCATGTATATGCAAGATCCATGTTGTAAATGTAGATCTAGGTATGAAGTGCGGGTGTGATTGATCTTAGGAGGGCTCAATAGTGGTGGAGCCCGTTTTCCTATGGCCGGATTGTCCTTCTATCTCTCTTTTCCCTCATTTTATTTCCTGATGTGTGTGGCCCATTAATGTATTTCCCTTTTTATTTAACTTATATAATAAATTTTATCTAAGTACATGTTGTTGTCCAGAATTTTGTGGACAGTTTCTGGTTGTTTTTGGACCAGATTTTGGGACTGTTTGGGGGACTATTCATATCTATTAAATATACTTTTCTAAAAGGTGAGGATCTCATCTTGATGTCCCCCAAATTTTAGCCCCAACTGACTTTCATTGGGGTCCCAAAGGTGTGGTCCAAGTGAGGTGGACAGTTTGGATTTTATGCACTGTTCCAGCAACATTCCACCATGGACAGTTGGATTTTTGAAAATTTATTAAAATATCTATGGGTGTTTAAAAATTATAAAATTTTTTAGGGGGGTGGCCTACTTATGGTAGGACCCACATACAAATTTTGGGGCCAATGGACGCCTGTACACACCATGGTGATGGCGGGACCGGCCCATTATAATATGGTGTTCAGATCAGTCCGATTTTCAGGACAGATTAATTTATGTAAATGAATTAAAATATTTACAGATGTCTAAAAATTGTGAAATTTTTTAGAAGTATGGTTCACTTATGTTAGAACCCACCTACCAAATTTCAGGGCCAATGGACCCCTGTACACACCGTGGTGAGGGCCGGACTGGCCCACCACGTTGGGACGTTCAGGTTTGTCCGATTTTTCTGAACAGTCTGTTTTGTTTAAATTAATTAAAATACTTAGAGATATCTAAAAATTATGAAATTTTGTGGGGGTGTGGCCCACTTATTCAAGTATCACTTTGTGAAATTTCAGCCTCAAGTGACCCCTTTTGGGTATCCAAAAGAATGGGCCAAGATTTTTGGATTCCCAGATTTTTTCTGCTGTGCAGTCCTGCAATATGCCTTGATAAAAAAAAATCATAATTCAAAAATATTTCTTCTGATAGTGGGCCACCTTTTTGGGTTTTCTCTCATTGTATGCATGATGAGGGACCTTAACTCTCAATTTTTAGAGTTTTAGAGGCCTTGGACCCACTCCAATGGAGTGCCCAAATTTTGGACATCAACATGTTATAATTATGCTGGCCTTGGGCTGAAATTTTGAGGAGTGGGGCCCACCATATTATAAAGATCTTAGAGGAAATGATTTATACCTTTAGTTCCTTAAATGTTGGGCTTAATGAATGCACTTTTGAGGCCCACCACAGTTGAATTTAATTGGGTCCATGAATGTAGCTAGTTGTTGAACTATTTAAGGCCCATAGAGTGGACCCATTTGATGTGTTCCAAGGCCCATGGGATTAGGCCCATTTAATATATTTAAGGCCCATAGAGTGGATCCATTTGATGTGTTCCAAGGTCCATAGGATTGGACCCATTTGATGTATTTTAATGCCCATGGGATTAGGCCCATTTGATATATTTAAGGCCCATAGAGTGGACCCATTTGATGTGTTCCAAGGTCCATGGGATTGGACCCATTTGATGTATTTTAAAGCCTATCTAAGGCCCACGGGTTATGACCGATCGCAATGCACATAAGGCCCATTGGTGCGGCCCATTGATGTGGCCCATTTGATGAGTAAAAGGCCCATATGATATGACTCATTTGATGTATTTAAGGCCCAATGGAGTGTACCTAAGGTCCATTGCAATGTGTGATCCCAACCTGGTTTACGTAATGTTATTCACCACGGGCTACACCTTGGGAGCAATGTTGGTTTGACATCCACATTGCGAGTATAATGTTGGTTAAATGTCCGCATTACGACTCTCCCTAGGGCCCATTGGTAGGCCCATACTTGTTATATGCAAGCTGTCTAGGCCAGCTGTGTTGTAAGGATATGGCATTACTTTATAACATGCTTAGTATAACTTCATGACGCACAACCCATTTGTATCGGTCCATTTGATCGGTCTGCTTGTATCGGCCATTTGATTGATTTAGCCCATATGATTGATTAGGCCCATCTTGATATATTTGTGGCCTGTTGCTAAGGCCATATATGAGGCCCGTTGTTGAGGCCCACCTTGATGTGTATGAGGCCTGTTGTTGAGGCCCACCTTGATGTGTATGAGGCCCGTTGTTGAGGCCCACCTTGATGTGTATGAGGCCTGTTGTCGAGGCCCACCTTGATGTGTATGAGGCCCGTTGTTGAGGCCCACCTTGATGTGTATGAGGCCTGTTGTTGAGGCCCACCTTGATGTGTATGAGGCCTATTGTTGAGGCCCACCTTGATGTGTATGAGGCCCGTTGTCGAGGCCCACCTTGATGTGTATGAGGCCCGTTGTTGAGGCCCACCTTGATGTGTATGAGGCTCGTTGTTGAGGCCCACCCTAATGTGTATGAGGCCCGTTGTTGAGGTCCACCTTGATGTGTATGAGGCCCGTTGTTGAGGCCCACCTTGATGTGTATGAGGCCTGTTGTTGAGGCCCACCTTGATGTGTATGAGGCCCGTTGTGGAGGCCCACCTTGATGTGTATGAGGCTCGTTGTTGAGGCCCACCTCGATGTGTATGAGGCCCGTTGTTGAGGCCCACCTTAAATATATATGAGGCTCATGTTGCAAGACCCATTGTGATGTATGCAAGGCACATGGGTCATGTCCCATTGCAATGTATGTAAGGCCCAATTGGTGCGGCCTATTCGATATATTTATGGGGTCCATGTCATTAGGCCCATCCTATTGTATTGGTGACCCGTCCATTGAGGCTCACCCGTGGTATATATTTAAGGCCCATGTGTAGGGCCCACCTATTATGTATTTAAAGCCCATGGGTTGTGGCCATAGTGATGTATATTAGGCCTATGTGATGTAGCCCATACTGATGTATATTAGACCCAGGTATGTGACTCACCTGCGAAGTATATTTGAGGCCCATTGTGATATATCTGAGGCCCATGGGTGCGACCCATCCAGATGTATTTAAGGCCTATGGGCAAGGCCCATTGTGATATGTGTTAGGCCCATGACTAGGGCCCACCTGTTTTGTATATTTGGCCCTTATGTGAGGCCATGTGCCCATTATATATTTGATTCTATATGGGCCATTCCTTGGGGGCAATGTTGGTTAAAAGTCCACATTGTCGACGCCGGTTATTGATACCGTTTATGAGTATGTGACATCATAACATCATGATACATGCCCATTCGCATCATCTGCATGTCTGTTAGGAGATATGATTGAACATTGCATATGTCATAGTGCTGGTTGTTATGAGACTCCCTGATAAGCAGAGATTGTCTCACATGAGCGCACGATTTACGCAGGATTGATGCATGACTGGATTGTATGACTCATGCATCTTGCATTGTGTGCTATGATTACTGTATGTCCTAGCGACACCAGGGTCGTAGCCTCCACAGGCATATCGTGGATGGCCAGATGGGACACCGAAAATCTATTCTACATGGGGTGCTATAGATATCCCTGGGTGAAAGTTCCTAAACCCTCTTGGTTCTAGATGTTGCTCCAACGTCTAGACCGAGTGGGTAGATGAGCGCCGAGTGTCGATTACCAGATGGCTGCGCTCTGCACTGTGTCATGGTCGGTTGGAAGGGGGTGCGGCCTTACTTGCCCGAGAGGAGGGGGCAATGCTAGGCTGAGTCTGACCAGCTCGAAGAATGGGTCCGCTATTGACGAGCCGGGCTCGATATTAGCAGGCGGATAGTGAGGTCTCTTCACTCACCTTGTTGCGCGCAATGGGGCGACAATCTGGTATGGAGTGTAATAGACCCCGGTGATTTTCCAGAGAGGAACTGTACTGATATGTGAACTTATTGAGTAGGAGTGCATGTTCATTCATTCATTCATTCACTATCCACTCGGGCTGGTGGTGCGCAAGTAATTGTTGTGTACCTTCGTTATGGTAAAGATTTCGGTTAGGCGCGCGACTAACCTGAGATCAGGGGTTTACCACGTTGAGTCTAACTATCCAAATTTAGGTATGGGACTGGTTTGGATAGAAGTCCATTGTGGCGGACTCCGTAGCCTGCGATACTACGTACTATCATCCCGACATCACACTCCAGCATGGTCATTCCATTAGCACCATATAATGCATATTTCATTACATCTTCGGCATGTGGCATTGTGGGTTGTTATATTTCTGTATTCCTGTGACTTAGATGAGAGTGATGATATTTGTTAGCTCTTTCGAATTATGTATTACATTATATCCTTGTCATTCGACATTTGATTATCTATGACTCATCATTTGCATAGCTGTCCTATATTGCGTATTCTGATATTGATTAACTTATGAACTTGTTCATACTTCCGCTTATTCTGTTATCGCATGATTATAATCTTGTCAGTATTTCTGTTTACGCTGATAATTCCTGCTCTTATCAGTGTTTCTGCTTATTCAGTCATTGTATGGTTTATGGATTAATAGCTTTCCGGTATTGTATGATTATAATATTGTATTGAATACTTGGCACTTATCTCGTGCACACACTTACACCACCCTTTAAGCTTTCTATAAGCTTATGCACGATAGATGCGTGCAGGTGATGTTAGGTTGCAGCAGCATTGAGCTTAGAGCATGCAGCTGTTTTCTGGAGCTTTGATTTTGACATATATATTTCCCTTTCAACATTGTATTCAAATGATTATATTAGTGGATATATGATGATGATGTTGCCTTTATAATTTGGGTAAACTTGTGGTTATGCTTATTACTAGTTAAATGTACAAAAAAAAAATCCTCCTTGTAGGATCCCAGGATCGGATATCTAGCATATGAATGCTAGGAGCCGAGAATGGGGTACTACAGAGGCTATCGGCACCAGATTTGGCGATTGAAATTCCTGTGAATCCGATTTTTAGGTTTGGAGCGTGACAATACCTGATGCCGTTCCGTCACGTACTTGCCTGGACTCGTGCGGTCTAGCCTACAGGCTGACCAACCCTGTTTGTTAACCCTATTTGATCACATATGTATGGAACCTGAACCACCTTATAACCATTGTAACCCATCAATAACCCACTTGAAATCGGTCTACAGCCTTGTGAGCTGGGTATGGTGGAATGAGATACTGTGTCTGAGCTGCGGGCCTACACTGGGGTGTCGCGCCTCCTCATAGTGACCGCTAGTAATCCCCTTCTCTTGTCACTTTTTATGTACTTGAAGTCGGGGATAAGGAACCTGACGAGATTATGGACCGCGGGGTCTTAACCTCACGCGTTGGGGGACCTTGGCCTTGCAACCAACTTAGGGCGTTGATATGTAAGGTGTATTAGATTCTCCAATTTGCTGGATGACTGAACTTAACTAACAACTCGGCTAACACGATCGCATTGCATCGCACTAGTTAGGGTGGCGACTTGAAAGTTGAGGTCGCTCTAAGGAAGTGCTAACATACGTGATCGTTAGATGCAGTCGCTTGAGGGAGCGTTGTGGCGAGGGCATACATCATATCATTTTGTATGCATACATTTTAATAAGAGTTGCTAGGTGTTGCTGATTGGATGCATTTTATTAAATTCATATTATAATTGATGTCTGTTATTACTTAAGATTAATAGCACCCACTGAGTTCATCACTCACTCCCACTCTGGGATGGTGTTTTAAAACACCAACCAGACCCTTTCATAGATGCAGGTGACTCAGGACAGGAGGAGCCCGGTGAGACGAGCCTCGAGGAGGAGGATGAGCTGTCCTACTTCCAGTCGATGGACAGTTCCGCTCCAGCTTGAGGGGCGATATTGGATCGCAGAGCAGTGGGCTTTACTCTATTCTTTTAGACACTATTCTTTTATGATTTTGTTGGGTGATGCCATGTGCGATCTCCTTTATTCTTTTGGACATGTATATATATAGATGTATTTTTTGCTCTCTTTCATTTCAGTGGATTTCTGTGCTTATGCTTCATGCTCCCAGGAATTCCAAGTTGCGCAATTAAGCTTGGTTAATCATAAAATCAAGGGTAAGTGACACTCGAAAACTCGGGAGTCAAATGTATGCTCGACCCCCGATTTTTAAGGCGTTATAAGTTGGTATTAGAGCAATGGTTTGAAATTTATTGGGCCATGGGTCATGAACTTACTAATGCGTCCGTTGACTTGAGAAGAACCGAAATAGAAAACACAGGAAACGCTAAGAAACACCGCGACCGTTGACGTGAGAGAAAATGCTAGGAACTACTTGACACCTGAACAGGCGAACCTTAGGTGGAAGTTGAACTTCTAACGAGTGGAATTGGGGTGTGAGAGAGTGTAGCGATGCTAGTAATTGGGTATAAGAATCTTTCAGTGTATTGACTCAACGTTAGGAACGAGCCGAAAATCGCAAGATGTGATGCTTAAACCCGCCGTCTTAGGCCAAATGAGCTAAAACGGGGCTAACTTGTTAATGCCAACCCATTCGAGGATAATTAGTTAGGGGCGAATGAGATTTTATCAGAAATAGGGAGAATAGAGAAAAATGGTATTTCAACCACTAACCGAGAGAAATCTCATAAAAATGCTACACCTAATGCATAGATCAGTTTCTTCTATCCCAAAATCATATATGACATGTCCCAAGGGGCCTTACCGGCGCCCAAAAAAATGCCCGACTAGTAGACCCCTCTAACCGGCGAGCCACCCCGCCGCCTACATGGCCGCCTCGCCAGAGCCCGCAACCCGCCCCGCCACTGCTTGTGGCCACCCTGCCATTGGTCCAGAGGATGGCATCATCCCCGCTGTACCGCGTGGCCACCCCTCCAGCGCCCTGGAGCCACCCCGCCACCCGCGTGGCTGCCCCGCCAACGGTCCAGCAGGGCGCGTTGCCCCCGCCAGACCACCTCTTTGTTGCTTCTTGCAAATTTCGAATATGGGGTGGGGCCCATTGTCCTATACCCTAAAAGCTCTTCATTTTCCTCTCTCTCTTCCATTGCACTCAACATTTCCCAAAAGAGGCAGCTCATTCCTCTCCCAACGAGGGCTCAAATCCTCATTCTCCAACAACTTCCCTCTTCCTTCCATCAATCTCTCTCCTCTCCACATTCCATCTGTAAGGCCCACCCCTACAGCACATGATATTGTCCGCTTTGCCCGGAGGGCTCACGGCTTTAAAACGCGTCATGTCTGTTAAGGGAGGAACCCAACATATAACCACCACAACTCCAGACAACTCTTTCGATGTGGGACAAGGTTCCGCCTTCACTGTGCGCACAGTAGCCTGCCAGCCTAGTAGATTGTCAGCCTCACAGTAGCCTACTAGCCTTCCTTGGGCCCGCTCACATATGCGCCCGCCCACGTGTGCCCCCCCACATGTGGCCACAGTGACGGGGCGTCATAATATCCCCCATTGAGGGCAGAGCCGTCCTCGGCTCTGATACCATTTGTAAAGCCCACCCCCACAACATATGATATTGTCCGCTTTGCCCGGAGGGCTCATGGCTTTAAAACGCGTCATGTCTGTTAAGGAAAAAACCCAACATATAACCACCACAACTCCAGACAACTCTTTCGATGTGGGATAAGGTTCTGCCTTTACTGTGTGCACAGTAGCCTACCAGCCACACAGTAGCCTGCCAGCCTTCCTTGGGGCCCGCCCACATATGCGCCCGCCCACGTGTGCCCGCCCACATGTGGCCACAGTGACGGGGCGTCACACCATCTCTTCAACCTATCTTCTCCAACACCCATCTTTAAATCCAACTCCACCACCAAACCCCATCTCTCAAAATCCCTCTTTTCCTTTATCAAAAGGACCTCTCCCTCCCAAACTCCAAAACCCATTCCAAACCCATCCTTCAACCCCATTTCAACTCTCTCACTTCCTCATCCACAAAACCCACCCCATCTCAACATCCCACCTTAAAATCCCTCTTCATTCCCTTATCTACTCACATTTCACAAACCACTTCCTCACTCATTAAACCCATTTCAAAAACAAAAAAAAAAAAAAAAAAAAAAAAAAAAAAAAAAAAAACACCACTCCCCTCAAACCCATTCATCAAACCCACCACCAACTCCATTTCCAAATCCCATCCCCTTCTTCTTCACAAAACCCTCTCCCTCTCAAACTCTTAAAACCCAACTTCAAATCTGCCCCTTCCAGAACCTATTTTCAACCTTTAAAAAAAATAATAAAAAATCATTCCATTTTCAAAACCCCTCGTATCCATTTCAACCTCAAAACCCCATTCTCGACCCATTTATTTAAACCCGTTTCTCCTTCACATTCAACCCAAACCCACATTCCCCCATCCATTCACAAATCCATTCTCAAAACCCAAGCTACACCCATTCTAAGGACCCAATCCCCCTTAACCGAGGAGAATGGCCATGTTAACCACCATTGCCTCCTCCTTCTCCATCTCGGTGATCCTTTCCCTTATGGAGTAGAAAAGACCGACTTCCAAGGAGGTGGGGCCGAGCCGAGAGCGGCATAGCAAGAAGAAAGCCGATCCGAAAGAGAAGACAAGCTCGGAAGTTTGATCCAAGAGGCGAAACGATCCCGAGAGAGAAGAAGAACTCGTTGAAGATTTGGAAAACTTCCGCGTGCGCTAAGTCGCCTTTGAGGCCTCCGTGGAGGAACATTTGTTAGGCAATCAACCCCTACTCAACATACTTATGAAGAAGGGTTGAGACCCTATGTTTTATGGAAGCGGGCAAGCCGATGTGGGGCAGGCTAGGATGTTTTACACTTGCATCAGAAACCCTCAATTCGAGCCTTTGGGATTTGATATTATAGTTCATGGATTAAAAATCCACTTGGGGGTTGAGGACTTTGCCGGATTATTGGGAGTACCATTGGGGGAGGTGCAAATTGATGAAATAAATCTCGAATCGAGTGAAGCCCACGATGTGCGAACTCGCCTCTTGTGTGGCCGAGCTGCCCAATAGACGTGGGATGTCCGCCTGTACGCAACATCCATGCGCCCCGAATATCGAATACTTCACCGCATTGCTACTCATAATGTATACCCGAGGTTGAAGAACCGCACTGAGTGCTCCCGCTACATGGTGGAGTTCTTGTATCAGGTGGGTCATGGAGCGAATGTGTGCATTCCTAGCATCGTGCTTTACCAAATTGTGAAGGCTGCGAGTGCGGTACAAAAGGATGTAGCTCTCCCATTTGACCGAGTAGCCTGCTATATAGCCAGATGATACGGGATAAATAGATTAGATGGGAACCCTGTACCAACGAAAATCCGGGGGGACAAGCTGCTAAACTATATGGGAGTGGGACCCAAACAAAGACAGGCTCACATCGACTTGTACGAGGAGGCCGACGAAGGGGAAGACGAAGGGAGTGACGAGGGCGAGAATGAGAGCGAGGATGAAGCTGAAGAGGCGGATGGGATTGAAGAAATCAGGGTAGACAGTAAGGAGCTCCTCACCATCCTAGATATATGCAAGCGCTTGGATGCGCTTCAAGACGAGGTAACAGAGATCAAGGATAACCAGGTGAAGATCGTGGAGAACTAGGCGAAGCAGGATAAGTGGAACAAGAAGATATACCGGGCCATAAAGGTCCTGATCTGCTGCAGTAAGGGGGAAGATGTGCCTCCACTTTCGCCTGACTCAGACGAGTAGCAATACCACCTTACTGATGATCAGTAGTTTGCTTTAGGTCGTTTAGGTCTAATTACATGTACTAAAATAGTCAGGACTTTTAAGTAGGTTGCATTTTCTTTTCGTCTACCGTGTTTAATGATGTTTGTAATCTATGCTGTAACATGTAACTGGCCATGCCAATGGCATTTTGGAATTCGACGTGAATGTATAGATTGAAATTCTCTCGTAACTTTGTGAATACTTGCATATATTATTGCCAATAGACTAGTCATGCCTTTTCATATAAAAGTTTAACATTGAGTGTTTATTTAGGAATTATTTATAATCATGCTAGGAATCATTCCGTGATTAAGTTTAATTATATATATATATATATATATATATATATATATATATTTGTTTAAGTTATTTTTGTGCAATTAAGTTAGGACCCTTAAGTAGGATTGAGTTCCATAGTTTAAAACTCTGTAAGCTCATATTAGAGGCGGACTATAGTAAAATATATTGAGTTTTCTCACTCTTATGGACTCAAGGTTCCAATAAAATCGAGAAGATGATATCCTTCATCTTTGCTTTCCTTCGCCCTTATTAGCGTTATTAGCACTGCAAACCTCCTGAATACCTTACAATCTCGACTATTCCTTCATTCTTGAAATCTATGAAACCAAAGTGTAGTCTGCGATTAACCCACCAGTCATAGGATTGAAATGGTAATTCGTATAAATTTTTATTTATTTTTTATTTAAAAAAAAAAACTTTTTAGGATGATCATTACCCATAAGCATGTTGAGAGAATTATTAAACCCCAAATTGGATATGAATTAAAACGAGGACTTTCATAAACCAAGACCCAAAGGACAATCTTATAAATAAGAGATTTAAACTTTCTAACAATGGTCGTTCCCTAAACATTTAGATTGATTAGACTACGGAATTATGGAAACATACGTCTGCGAAGCATTTGCGGATTGACTCAATTCTCAATCTTGGGAGACTACCAATGGACTCATTACTTTGACCGAGCAGAAGACCAGGATCTACCAGGATGAAGAAGGGATACGATGAGCCTTCTACCCTGGTCAGGTATATGATTTACGTATCGGGTTCAAGCCCACTACGACCGTCTATCTGTATTGGTCTAACATTAAAAATAAATATTTTTACTCTAGATAGAAGAAAATCGTTGCCATAAATCTAAACCTTTAAAAATAAATAGATAATTAAATAAATTGTAGTATACCATCAGGGTGAAAAAGTTTTAAGGGGGTAGATCATAATGAGCTAGACTAACGTATTTATTATATACCTTAAAGCGTATGTAAACTCAAAACCTAAGCAAATGAAATGATAATATCTTTACTTATTACCCTTAGGGAATTTCGGAGACGAAATTATTTTTAAGGGGGGTAGATTTTAACATCCTGAATTTTCACTGTTTTGAATTTTCAAAAATCCTTCAATTTTTTTATTAATTAAATTATAATATCACTTAAATGACCATTAGCACTCAATGTTAGTCTCTACAGGGGTGGTACCAGTAAAGGACCACACAAGTCCGATTAATCAGTCGTAGGAAGCTAATGAATCCGCCTGATCACTTGAACATCAAGTGTGGCCCCATGATTTACTCCCATAGGACCAAAATCTAATCAACCTATCGCTAACTAATCAAGACAAGCATAACTAAATTAAAAGATCTAACCGATGCCGAGTCAGATAAGCCCCGAATCTTAATTAATTAACCAAATCAACCCCGTTACTCTTTTAGCCTAAAATCGATGGTTTAGAGTAATCATGATCAAATCTCGACTTTCACTAGTTATAAATGGGTCACATTATGAACATTACTAATCCAAAACTTGATCATTGTCCATGAGAAATCTCACTACCAAATTCATTCCAGAAATGCCCCGATTGTCCGAACAAGCTCTAGACCGCTCGTTGGCGGGCCACTAGTTTCAAAATTATAGAGTAATGTCCGTTTTACTGGACTTGTGGTCCATCGCGGACAACGGACTCGTTGGATACCCAAAAGTTAATTATCC
The DNA here is from genome assembly GCA_037074715.1 of Magnolia kwangsiensis. Taxonomy (NCBI): domain Eukaryota; kingdom Viridiplantae; phylum Streptophyta; class Magnoliopsida; order Magnoliales; family Magnoliaceae; genus Magnolia; species Magnolia kwangsiensis. The sequence goes on from CM073580.1 coordinate 111,592,091, forward strand.
GAGCCGTTCCAACAGCATAGGTCAACCCACCTAAGGCCAGAGTTGAATCTGGCACTGGTTAATGAAACTGAGATTCCGGGCTTTTCAGCCGTCGAATTTCTTCAAAATTTACTGTGAAGGTCTAATGTACTGTCCTACACCCGTCCACCAAATCTGGGACCCGATCGTGGCACGACGACCGTTGATCGCAAATTGGACCCGTACGGCCAAACCCCATATCCGATCATTTTCAAATTTTGCCTGGCCCTTCATCGGGCCATGGACCACCTACCCTATAAGTTTCATGGTCAGGGGGCCACCAGAACTGTCCTAACAACCGGAATGGTCCCATAGGGCAATATAAAGATCGGAACCGTAGGATCAAACCCCACTTTCGTTGATCCGTTTGTTCCCAAACTTTGCATGACTCCTTATCGGGTCTTGAAACACCTTCACACCAATTTTGGAGGCCTAAGGGATGTTAGGGCCGCCCATACACCAATAGTGAGTCCTACAAAGCTATTTTGGGCATTTGAGAAAACTTAAGGCCAAATAGCCCAAGTCTAGAGAATAAAGCCCTAGCTCTCTCATAACTTTCCCTTTTCTATACCCACCAAAGAGAGAGAAGGGAGAGCAAGGGAGTAAAGAGAGAAGAAAAAGAGAGTGAAGAAGGGCAAGGTGGACCCCAGATTAAGGTGGGACCCAAGGGGATCAACCCTTTTAACTCTCTATCCTTTCTTCAAAGGAAACTCTCCACCACAACCTCAACAATCGTCCCTGGGACGTCTTGGTAAGATCCTTCACCTCTTTTTCTTGAAAGTCATGTATTGAGAAAGGATTAGTGTGGATTTCTCACATACAGGAACTTATTTTAGGGATTCTGCCCGATCGACTCCAAGCCCTCATTCCTTGGTCTTTTTCCAAGCCTCTAACGACCCATAGGTGCGGACTATTGTTCTTAAGTGGCCTAACACCAATTTTACTATGAGATTAATGATTTTGATTGCTTAGATGCCACATTTGGAGAACCTAGAGAAACCCTTGTAATTGTATGTTTATTGAATCGTATAGAATTATATGTTTGGCTCTCATAATGTTGTTCTTACTTCTCACATGATTTGGTGTATGGATGATTACATGCTCATGCCTTGTTGATTCGTTCCATGTATTGTTACTTCATAGTATGTATGACTTCATTATGCTTATGCATATGATTTTCTTAAGATGGAGGAAGTGCTTAACTTCCATACATACACACACACACACTCACATGCACTTGTTTCTTAATATGGTTAGCTTTGCTTGTTATGAGAATCTGAATTGTATGTTGATAAGTATGAGAACATGAAGATATTTATTCTAGTGATACATTGGTAGTCGACATGTTATGAATCCCTATTCATACCCTTGGGTTGGACAGAAACATGAGGAGACCGAAGGTGGTTCCATTGGTAGGACCGTCTCGAGGCTAAGCCCATGGATTTGGGCGAGTGTGTGTCGGTGACAGCAGTTAGACTATATGGATTTGGGCGAGTGTGTGTGGGTGACAGTAGTTAGACTACGTACTTGCCTTGGGTTGGCTAGGAACATGAGGAGAGCGAAGGTGGTTCCATTGGTAGAACCGCCTCGAGGGTAAACCCATAGATTTGGGTGAGTGTGTGTGGGCGACAGTAGTTAGACTACATGGGTTGCTTGCACCCGATACCATTCCGTCACATACTTGCCTGGACTCGTACGGTCTAGCCTACAGGCTGACCAATCTTGTTTGTTAACCATGTTTGCTCACATATGTATGAAACTTGAACCACCCTACAACCGTTGTAGCCCATCAATAACCCACTTGAAATTGGTCCACAGCTTAGTGAGCTGGGCATGGTGGAATGGGATACTGTGTCTGAGCTATCGGCCTACGCTGGGGTGTCGCCCATCCCCGTAGTGACCGCGAGCGATCCCCTTCTCTTGGCACCTTCATGTGCTTGAAGTCGAGGATGAGGAACCTGACAGGATCACTGACCGCGAGGTCTTGGCCTTACGCGTTGGGGGGCCTTGGCCTAACAACCAGCTTAGGGCATTGATACGTGGTGTGTATATGATTCTCTAATTTGCTGGATGATTGGACTTAACTAACAACTCGACTAACACGATCGCATTACATTGCACTAGTTAGGGTGACGACTTGAAAGTCGAGGTCGCTTTGATAGAGTGCTGACATACTTAATCGTTAGATGGAGTCACTCGAGGGAGCGTTGTGGCAAGGGCATAAATCATATCATTTTGCATGCATGCATTTTAATAAAAGTTGCTAGGTGTTGTTAATTGGTTGCGTTTCATTAAATTCATATTATAATTGATGCCTGTTATAACTTAAGATTAATAGCGCCCATGAGTTGATCACTCACTCCCACTTTGGGACGGTGTTTTAAAACACCAACCAGACCCGTTCATAGATGCAGGTGACTCAGGACAGGAGGAGCCTGGTGAGATGAGCCTCGAGGATGAGGACGAGCTGTCATACTTCCAGCTGATGGACAGTTCCCTGCCAGCTTGAGGGGCGGGATTGGATTGAGGAGCAGTGGGCTCGACTCTATTCTTTTGGACACTATTCTTTTGTGATTTTGTTGGGTGACGCTATGTGGTCTCTTTCATTTCAGTGAATTTGTGTGCTTATGCTTCATGCTCCCAGAAATTTCAAGTTGCGCAATTAAGCTTGGTTAATTATAAAATCATAAAATCAAGGGAAAGTGACACTCAGGAACTTGAGAGTTGAATGTATGCTCGACCCTCGATTTTCAAGGCGTTACACCTATGGTGTGGTCCACTTGAGCTTTGAATATGCTTCGATTTTGGGCTCATGCCTTAAAACAACCTGGTAGGCCACATAAATTTATCTAATATGCAATTCAATTTTTGGTGAACATGTTTGAAGAAATATACATACCAAAGTGGCCCCACACACAACTTATGGTCTTATGGTTGATGTGCATATATACGAACTATTCCCTGAGTTGTAAATCTCGATGATTTTTCGCCCACGGCATAGCATCAAGGAGCGGACCTGATATATGGAATGAATTTCACATACACATCAAGGTGGGCCCTAAAGAACTAGGAAGTATTACGCGTTGTCGAAATAGTTGTTGTTATAAGTGAACTTAATCTATATCACACCACAATGATATAAACCCAAGCTAACAATAAACCTGGATCAAATCTTAAGTATTAAAAATTTACATCTAACACCACCGTCAATCCATGTGCTTAGCAAAACTACAATAAATGAAGATAGAACAATATAATAATGCTTGATAATGAAACTAAAAGCAAACCATCATAAACATGATAATATTTTATGTGGAATAACCATAGTGAGAATCACAACATAGAGAGATAGAGATCCATTATAATCAAAACCTTAGAGTTATACAAATACAACTTATTTAATTATAGATGTACCTGATCCACCATTGCAATGTGCACCTTAAGAAAACTCCCAGATCTCTTGAGAAATCCTTCTCAAGTCACTTTACAAGTATAAAAAACTTTCTTCCCTGGCTTACTCAAATCCTTCGAGAAAAACACTTGGTATTAATTTTTTACTAACCTTAAACCCGGAGAAAGAAACCAAATTTAAATATCTTAATTCTCACAAAATTGTAAAACCCGATGGTTGCATCCATGGCCAACCAATTTTACAATCGACCATGGTCCATGGATCACCACAGAGAATTTTTATGGTCGACCGTAAACATTACTGTTACGGTGGACCGTGAATCCACATAGTCGGCAGTGACCTGCATAATTCAAGGCATTCGCACAACAGTTTCAGGTACATTTTCAACTTGTGTTAAGTCGTCCATCCTACGAATATCTATGGCTTATGTGTCATCATCCTACTTATAGAAATCACGCAGATTTGCATTGATTAACGTATCACGCGTTTTGCAACGTTTGTCACCATCACAAGCGACGGTCCAACTTACCATCACGGCACGTTGTAATAGAACCACGTGTCAAGGCCGCATTGAAGCCGACTATGAAACAGAAGAAAAACCGGACCACACGCGGAGAGGTTACATCATCGCAGGGATACAACTGTAAGCAGCTTTCATTCTGCCGGCAGGGACAGCAATATCCATGATGACTCGACTATGTGGGCCCCACCATGATGTATATGTCCAATCCATTCTCTACATCCGTTTTTTCAGATCATTTTAGGGGATGAACCCAAAATTGAGGTAGATCCAATATTCAAGTGCATCACACCACAGGAAACAATGGGAATTATGATGCCGACGGTTGAAAACTTCATAGGGCCCACCGTGATGTTTGTTTTCCATCCACCCTGTTCATAAGATCACACATACCAGGATGAAGGCAAAAAACAAATATCAACTTGATCCGAAACTTCCGTGAATCCTAAGAAGTTTTCAACGGTGGGTGTTCATTCCCCACTTTCTCCTGTGGTGTCGTCGACTCGAGTTTTGGATCTGTCTCATTTTTGGATTTATGATCTAAAATTAGCTTACAAAACTGATGGACGGCGTGGATTAACACACACATCACGGTGGTTCTTGACTCAGCAGGGATTTCTCCGGTCAATCAATGTCCCTTTATTAGCAGAACAGAGAAATAATCCGACAGCGGATGTATGGTAATTTATGATGCAACTATTTTATTCTTACAAACGCTTCATATGCGTAGAACCCAGGTAGGTTTCAACGGTAGGCATTTCAATAACCACATTTTCCTTTAGTGCATCCCACCTGAGCTTTGGATACGGTTCATTTTTTGCATCATGTCCTGAAATTAACTCACAAAATGGATGGAAGGTGAGGATTTCTCACAAACGTTACAGTGGGCCCCACCTGAGTTCCGAGCGCAGGAACTTCCTGCGAAAGGCTTGGAAATTCGCGTCCCGCTTCAAATGCGTAGAATATCTAGTCTGTACAAAAATGGGTCATATCATGATGGTCATGTGGTAGGAAAATAAGGTCGATTGGTGTGGGCCACACCAGTAGATTTTGTCATATGATCGCATGTCCATCGATAATGGCTTTGTGCCCTACTCAATGCTGATCTGCCTGATTTTCATGTTGTGTGACGTCCTTCATGCTGTGGCCCACCTTATGTACGGTTGTGATATATGCTTATGTTCTACGTTGGCCGGAAAAAAAAATGCCTGCATCATAACTTACGGTATAGATGTATGTAGCCCCATCCGGTCGAATAAACCTGCAAGCGCACGTGCCAATGTCGCGCACGTGTGGAGGCCTAAAAAATAGCCTCCTCACACATGGGCGGGCCATAATATACGAAACAAACGGATGGGCAGATAATGTGGTCCACGCGAGGGTTGAAAATGCTAAATTCTGAGTAAAAAAGATCTAATATTGGGGCACCTAGATTAACAGCTCAGATCTAGCACGCTTAGGAATCCTCTAAAATGCAAGTTAGAACTTCTACTTGCATTTGGACGGTTGTACAGTTCGCTTGATCAATCCAAACCATCCGTACCCTCCATAAGGCACTTCTTGGGCTACCAGGTAAAAATACCACCAATCAGACAATTCTAGCCATCTGATCGAATGCCAACAAGAAATGGACGGTCAAGTAATCTACTGAAGAATACATCCAATCATCTACTTAAGCTACCATTTGTTACGGAACATCAGATAATCCTGACCATCTCATCCATGACTTGGAAAACAGGCGGCTACGAAAAGAAGGGAAGCTAATTAAGTAGGGGAATAATCACATACCTTCCTACGTTCAAGATTTGATGGGGCCCACCGTTATGTATGATTCCATCCAACCCGTCCACTAGATGAGTCCCTAAATTTAAGGTGTAGATCCCATATTTTTACATGATCTATAACTCTGGTGGTCCACACCACAGGGAAGAATGGGGAACATTGGGTAGATGAACACTCATCATAGAGACTTCCAGATGGAATGTGGGTTCCATTGCATATGTCATCCAACCCATTCATCAAATGGGCCCCACCAAGATAAAAAGATACACATAAAAATCAAGCTATGATGGGCCCATAAAAAGTGAATATATTGGTTTTAGGCATGATTGTACATTGTTCCCTGTGGTGTATCCTACCTGAATATTTGATAGTCACGATTCTTGGTATGTATAGCTCCAATGAGTTTTTACACCAGATGCACAGTTTTGATTCCAAATGAAATTCATGGGTGGACCCACATAACTCAAATGTATGGTACCTATGGCAATTACCGTTTGAATCGCATGTGATCATTCTCCTATTAACGGATTGTATCATCTAATCACTGTGATTTTTATCTTGTAGCCCATGAAATGTGTGCCGGACCAAATGGACGGCTCTGATTAACCGATTACAGTAGTCACCAAAACGTACAGAACCCTGCATTATTTCTCAAACCTCCCTCTCGGAAATTCCACGTTGTAGGCGAGTTTGTCGGTATCTAATCCTACACTATGAAATGCCAATAACTCTACAACACAAACTCATTCACCGTTTCCTATGTGGGGTCTACCATTTTATGTGCTCCATCCAATCCACGCATTAAGTGAAACCCACCATGAAGATTGGAGGCCCCAAAAATCAGGTCCGTCTATTAGATAGGTGGGCCACAACTTAGAAAATAATGCACGATCACACAAAGGCCATGAAATTCGTGACGTGGCCCACGTGGCAGTTAGAACAGATTGATTTTTGGGGGTGCCCAATTTTCATGGTGGGGCCAAAAGGGTGGGCCCCACACGCATTTCTTGTTCTTGTGATGGGATCAGATCAAAATAATTGAGTAGGCTTTAAGCAATAAAGAGGACTTTTTCTTGCTTTTTGATTGTTCTCAAACATATGCAAAGAGACAAAAGCTTGCGGTCCTACCCTTCGTAAAAAGTACTGAGTATAGTGAGCTTTCACCACCATTTTGAGATTTACCCGTCCTCATCACATATGGCACCACGTGCGGCAATCTAGGCCGTCTAGATTTTGGGGGCCATGATTTGAGTGGAGGATTATCATAAATCACATTGATCAAGAAATCTTAACCGTTCATCTGATGGGTATCAAGTGATCTGTTAAAAGTAAAACCATGGTCTTAAGACTTAGATGAGTTTGATGTGACTCACCTGATTCGACATGATCTGGTTCGTTACCACGAGTCACCCCGACTCGAGTGAGTCTTGACTCAGCTTGCTATGTCTTTTAAGTATGAGTGAAATATTAAGTGGTCCAAATTTCAACGGTACGATCAGTGTGGTTTTTTAGTTATATGCCATCCACAGGTGGACCAGTAATTTGGACGGTTTGGATTTCTGTACAACTATGCCGCATGTAACTTTGTAATCTGAGTCAAAGCCATTTTTAAAATGGTGGTAAACTATCGTAGAAATAAAGCCAGTAAAATATGGACGCGGATTTCCTTCTAAAGCCTTTGCAGGAAGTTCCTGCACTGGGATGGTAGGTGGGGTCCACCATGATATGTTTAAGAAATCCACACCGTCCGTCCGTTTTTATAGATAATTTTAGTTCATTAGACCAAAAATTAGGTGGATCCAAAACTCAAGTGGGCCATACGAGAAGGAAAACCGTGGAAAGAGTTTCTTATCGTTGAAACCTTCCTGGCATCTACTTTGATGTTTAACACCATCCAACCGTTTAAAAGGTCATTCCCACTGGGATGAAGTGAAAATACCAAAAACATAGCCTGATATGAAACTTTGTAGCCATACGAATGTTTCAAACGGTTGTCACTTAATCCTCACTCTTTCCCCCTGTGTGGCCCAAATGAGTTTTATATCCCTCTAAATTTTGGTTTCACGTATTAAAATGAACTCTCAAAAAGGATTCACGGTGTGGATTTATCATAAAAATTATTGTAGACCCCACCAATGCATTCAAGGCAGGAATTTTCTGGTAAAGCTCCGACCACGTCCGTAAAATATTCAACAACTCACTGTCCTTTTGGAGACACCAACGACAACAGCCGTCCCTTGAAAAAAACGACCAGACTTTTTTCGCGAGTTTGCCCGAATGCATCCAAATGCATCCGTTGTTTTTGGGGAATTTTCAATGATCTAAGCCGTTTATTTAATAGGTCCACTGTTAGATGAGGGATATACAAAAAAGCTTCGTGTATTTTTTGTTTTAAACCTTTAATTATACAAAGAAAAAGGACCAAATTCTCAAAGCTTGAAATAATCAAATTAAGAATCTTTTATTTATTGATTTTCGATCTACAAAGTGAGATTCATCACATAAACGGTTTGGATCATTAAAATATGATCCATATTCAGAGACCAAAAGTCCCGATGTATCATATTGCAAGACATCCCAGGGAGAGATGGAGAGAGAAATGAGAAACCTACTCGCGCGAGTATCATACGGAAACCGACCACACCAGCCACACGTGCGCAAGATCTGAGCCATTAATCAGATAAGAACCATTGTCCATGTTCACTGTTCCTAAACTTAGTCTGGTCGATCATCAGGTGGGCAGCATGTTTATGGAAAAACGGACAGTTAAAATGCATGATCAACGTTCCAAATTCGACACACGCATGTGACCCATTTGGAAGAGTTCATGTAATGTCTACGCGATGAGATGAACGACACCGATCTTCTACACGTGTACATGGAATACATATCCTACTCCTGCGAGTAGCCTTACCATGGTCAGTGATTCTTGGTCAGTTCTTCTTTATGGATAAAATAGCTATATTACATGGTCACGAGGAAGATTGTTGTTTGAAATCCTATTTCAAAAATCAATCTCCAGCACTTTCCTTTGATGGGTCATCTTGTTTTTCGCCGATGATCACGCGGACATGATTATTTATTGGCCCACCAACAATCTACAGCTTAGATCAAGCTAAAATGGAAGTTCAACAACAGAAGATTTATGTGGCTATTGGGAAGGATGTGCAAGAAGGGCTGAATACATTGGAATGGACTCTCAAAAACTGGGCTTCTCAATCTCTATCTATAGTCATTCTCCATGTTAGCAGCAGTTCTAAGGATTTTGTTCACACCCCATGTAAGTTAGCACACTACATACAACCTTATTTTCTTTCTTTTTATTTATTTATTTATTTATTTAAAATCATACCCATTTATTATTTTTATTATTGGAATTTATATGGGTGTTTTTGCTTATTTATTTTCAGTTGGGAAGCTACCTGCAAGTTCTGTTAGTGATGAGAAATTGGAGGTTTTTAGGAATCATGAAATGTCCCCATACAAGGCTTTTTGTGGGAAGGTTTGGCTCACAGTGTCTCATTTTGTAATTGGAAATAATCTTATAGGCCATGTTTGGATGCAGAAATGAATTGAATTGGGATTGTTCATTTTTGTTGACGTGGGCCCATGGGGTCCACTTGTGGGCAACCATGGGTGGGTGAGTCTTACACAGCCAGGAACATTTTGTTATGCATTCCTGGCCTTTTCAAACTTTATTCTCTAGAATTCTAAATTCAAATGAGAGAGAATTATGATGAGATAGAGAGATGAATAGGATAGGAATAAGCTTTATCGTATCCGAACTCCTTTTAATCCTCGAGGCATCCTGTTAATAAATGCATTCCATGAAGAGATATTTTGGTAAAGAAAATTGAGAGAGAAATAACATCAATTGTCAATTAGGCTTCTTGTAGATGATCTAAATAATTAATCACGATTGACAATCATCTTTCATCTACATCATCAATCATGTTTGACAATCATCCTAAGGGTAGGATTAGAGGGTGATTAGTTCATTTCTGCTCCTTTAGTAGTTAGGTGGATTGTTGGACATAAGTCGTCTACCTTGGGCCTTGCAGGCGAAGGTCCCTAAGATCGCATAGATACCGTTAGATCTTTGAGCCCGTCCACTTGGACCTTTTAAAAATTTTAGTCAATAGGAAATGACAAATATGGATCATGTTTCTTCAAATCGCAATTACGTCTCTTTCAAGTCTTGAAAGTGTTGTGATCACAATTTAAAGCCCAACCACTCAATGTGAATGCTGAGGAAGGAAATTGCAATTTGTGATTTCAGCTTTATCAGACTAATAATGGCAATTGAATTCCATAATGCATCCAAATGCAACCAAAGAGAAAGAAGAGCTGAATTTTGAAATTGTGCTTATCACCTTAAGGCTACTACTGGAGGTATCAATTTCATTTGATAATGAATCAAGTTTTACTAATGATGTTATTTTTATTGAATATGTAGGTGAAAATGGAAGTTCTTAGAATCGAGAAATCGGAGGAACCCATGCATAATGTCATCGTTGGATTCATATCGAGACTTCATGTGACAAAATTGGTCATGAGCACTACATGCATGAAATCCTCGTCAAGGTCTCTCTCTCTCTCTCTCTCTCTCTCTCTGTCTCTCTCTCTACACATTGATCTCTTTGGGCCTGTTTGTGTGTCACTTAAAAATGAGTTCATCTTACTTAACAACAATTTCCTGATATTTGGTGAAAACAAACGCAACCTTATATAAATTGTTGGTTATGAAGATTGTTTTTATTCTCTAATAATAATTATTGTTAACTATAATGAGATGACTCATTTTTAAGTTGCATTTTAAAAGGCCCTAATGTGTTTATCTTAGTTTCCTTAATATTAATTTCAATCTTCCAACTCCAATCTCTAATTTTTGAAGGCTAGATTATGAAAGAGCAATGCTAGTTAGCTATAATTTCTTCTTCTTTTTCTTTCAATTTTCTTTTCTTTCTTTTCTTGATCAGGAATGATCCAATGTAGATCTTATGCACTACTTCATGTCTATGAGATCAACCATTGGAGCTCACCCCAAACTTCCCTTAACAGGTGGTGAGCCCCAGAATCTGATCAAGGCATGACAATTGTCATTCGATATACACATCGAGAATCTAGCGTACGCACTCTACATTGGATTAGATCACGGTCAAGAAAACCATAGCTACGCCATGTATATATATGTACAGCTATATATACATTTGTATATAGATTATCTTTAGCTATACATACACATCTTATGTATAATGTCATTTAGGATGGCCTAATCCAACCCTAAATGAGCATGTTATTTGAAAGGGATAGATTCATGCAATCTTTAAAAAAAACAAATAAAATATCTATATGCCTTATACATCATAAATACAAAAAAGAAATAAGGTTAATATATTATTGATTATAAGGTTAATATATTATTGATTATGGCCATCCATCACAAACACGAAGTATTGAATCTTAAAATCTGAATTTAATTGGATCCGGTGAAAAATAAAACTTTCGTCTTATAATAGGTCCGTTTAACGATCTAAGTAGATTTTCTAATATAGAAAAATAAAAATTTCCTGAATTAAAAAATCTGAAAAATTCATAAAAGAATTGGTGGTTCTTCAAATTTAAATTTGGATGATGAGTTTTATATGGGGATGAAAATCTTTTGAGATATAATGATTTAGATAAAAAGAAACAAGATCGGCTTCTAAATCTAAAGATTTTATGAGAAAAGGAAGAGAACATGATTAAAGAAAAAGATTACCTTGGCAAAAGAAAGAATGAAAAAAAAGTATGAGATGAGAAATTACTTATCTAGGCCTCACATCCTCTTCTAATCACTGGAAAGACGACAAAAGTAAAAAACTCTCTTTTTTCTTTCATAAACATAACATGTTTTAGGCTTAGGGCAATCTTTATAAATTCGTAATTATATGAAATTATTAAAATACCCATACTTAAAAAAAGTTTTAAAAAAAAGAACTTTGCACAAAAATATTACACAAACTGTCTTAAAACTTAAATAAGCCAAATATTTATAAACTAAATTCAAATTTAAAATGACCGATGGACCCTGATGATAGCGCCGTAAAGGTGGTGTAATGAAAGTGGGTCGTGATGATCCGACGGTCCGATCACACCATCCTTGTGATCCAACGGTCTAAATATTTCATTTAAGTAACTTACACATGGCATGAATACATGTGTAAAATCTTCAACCTCTAAAGACCCGACTCGTATTCGTCATCTAACCACATTGACATGGGTAACACACGCCTCCTACGTTTATATAATTTGAATGGTCTGGTATCCACATCATAATGCTTTTTTATATAATTTAAGTATCTCAATCAAATACAAACACAATATTCTCGCACAACGTAGTTTCCGAAGTTATCAATGGAAACATTTCATTTTCTCCATGGTGTTGGGTAATGAAAAATAATCCATTAAATCATACTAGTTATTTTAAAAGATAATGGTACTCAATTTCTAAATTACACCCATTATATGAAATGGAATAGCAACCCTTATAAGACCATTTTTCAAAAATAACGGCAAAAACAATGGTTGTTATTTTCTAAATAACACCCATTATATAATGGAATAGCAGGCGTTATATGACAGTTTTTCAAATATAACGGCATTACATTATGGTACATAACAATGTTTACTAGTGAGAAAACTGTTTTCTTCTTCTTTTTTTTCAATCTTTAATCTCATAATCCCCTAACCTTAGTGACTTCCCTACAAATGATATCTTCTTTTAACCATAGTTTAAATATATTATATTTAATATTTAAAATATATAAATATGGTTGAGTCTTGCTCAGTCTAGTTGATTTTTTTATTTTTTATTTGGAGGTGATGATGAAATTTGTTCATGTTGGGTTTAGTCAATGCAGGTGATTCGACTCATTTTTTTTAAAAAAATATCTATACTATTGTTTCAAGTTCTTCTTTTCTAATGGGGTTTTTTCCTTTAATTTTCTCTCTGTAGGAAAGTGAAAAGTGGAATTAGTGGGACATTTTATGTACATAAGCATAAACCCAATTACTGTGAATTATTCATTACTTGCGGAGGGAAATTGGTTCGTCTTAGAGAAGAAAACGAAGAAGGGTACTTGGAAGACGAAGAGGGAGTAGTGATCGCCGACATGAGAAAGAAAATGAAGGAGAAGAGTAGCTCTAGAGGTTGGCTAGAGAAGATGTTACCAGATAACGTAGCTAATTATGTGGTTAGAAAATCACCTGGCCAAACATCATCCACTCAGACGGGCGATATAGATGAAAAGTGGGAGGATTTTTCTGAAGAAATAGAAATTTATCTCCGATCACTGACGTTGAATTCGAATGCTGGAGAAGAAGATGGCACCCCACGACTCAGTCCAGAAGAGAAGGTTGAATCAGAAAACATAAACCCAAACATGGTAAGCATTTATAGAGCATGATTCAGTATAAATCTTTGGTGTGAATTTCTACTTGGCTCGAAAGCTGGTCGCGTCGAGTCGAGTCGGCTTAAAAACTCAGATGAGTTGCTCAAGACTCATGAGTTTTCTTGGCTTTTTTTTCTCAAAAATATTTAATATTTAGGAAGTAAAATAATATATAAGTAATTTTGAGTTGTTATGAATCAATTCAATTTTTATCAAGTTTTGCTAAGTCGAGTCATGACCCGACTATGTGTCGTGACCCAACACGAGAACAAACTCAATTGATCATCATTAATAATCAATTTAAGTCGATGAAAAAATATTGAAAAGATAATACTCATCGAATGTTATCATCTAATGAAATAAAGTTATATTTTTAATATTATTTTACATAATAAATAAAAATTTTATATTTATTAGACAACAGTCATCTTATTTTTTATATTATATAAGTAAAATTCTCAATCTAATTATTTTTTAATAGAAAACAATCTTTATATGTATTTGAATTCCATGCATCTAAACATGTCTTAACGTTCTTGTATTTCATGACTATCATTTTAGAGTACTCCCATGAGGACTGGAGATCTAAGAGCCAAGCTAGAGAAAGCTAGGAAGATGGTTGAAGAAAAAAGAAATGAAATTAAGTTGGACATTGAGAGAAGAATAAGAGCTGAACGGGTCATTTCTTTGTGCGATCGACGGGTAAGATTTCTTTAACCATGAGATTAACACTCTTTTTTTTCCCTTTTAATTTAATTTATTTTTGGATCCATCCTCAAATGGAATCGACCATTGGCATCAGGTGAGAGTATCACTTTGGATGGCCCACAAAACTTCATCTACTAGGGCTACCATTATAAGTACGACCCATAGGTATCCAATGGACGGTCCTGATTTTAATGAATTTGAGTCCAATTTTCCAACCTATTTAAAAATCAGGAGTCTTAAGTCTATAACCTGATTAAATAAAGTTTATGTCAGGTCCACTATCTTGGTCCGTTCAGATCCATTTTTAAATTTTATATTATAATGCACACGGGAAAAGGTATTTATGAAGTCAATTTCATGGTCCATGAATTCGAGCTCTGTGGGACCCACTATGACCTATGTCTAACATCCACTCCATCAATCAGATGCAGCTTTTAATAATGATTCAAGTGGACTACACTATTAAAAAAATTAATAATAAATACAGTTAGAGTAGATACTCACTCATTGAAACATTCATGTTCGTTTATAACAGTCATTGAAATGTGGTTTAGACATCTAGGCCATCCATTGTGTGTGTCCCACTTATACGAAAAGTCACACTAAGTTTCAGCTGCATCAAAAACTTAGGTGGGCCCCACCGAGAGGTTTTAGAAGTGTTAAGCACAATTTCACATGGTACGGCCCACTTGAGTTCCAGGTAGGGCTGGTTTTTGGAATATCCCATATCCTATAAGGTACCCACCAGATGCATGGTGATGTCAGACATAGATAACAGTGGGGCCCACAAAGCTCAAACTCATATTACCATTTCTCATGGGTCTGTCTGTATGTATATATGTGTGTGTATGTATATGTATACGTATGCATATATACACGGGAGCTCATTTACATAGCATGAATGTATCAATGCCGCACACGTGTGTCAAATCTAATGCGTCCATCAGGTGGGCCTGACCATGTAAATGCCCTTATTTGACCCTGATCTGAATCCGAACAGACCCACTGTCCACCAGGCAATCTACTGGGCCCTATTTTAAAAAGCCCAGTAACCATTATATGGGCCGTAGATAGTGGGCCTACCTAAGAAGAGTTGTAACCAATAGTGGTAGGCCCATCTACAACGGAAATCCAACGGTCTACAATTTCATGTAGCCCCATTAAAAAGACCAAAATACCCTCAACCTTCAAAATGACCATATTACCCTTGTTCTCACATGTAGGCCGAAAAGCTGGAGGCCCATATAAATGAAGAGATGGCCCACCAAAGCAATCTAAAGAAGGAATTAGACAGACTAAGAGAACAGCTAGAAGAAGCTTCTAATGACATCTTAGAGACCGAAAACCGGCGAAAATCAGCATTAGAACTTCAACGCGATCTTACAAACATCCTCCATGCGCATTCGTCGGAGAAGATGAGCATCGAAGTTCGATTGGAGAAGGCGTTGATCGCAAGAGCTGAGACGATCCGAGAGCTCGATGAGATACGCCGCCAAAGAGACATCCTCCGCCGGCGAATCCATTTCTGTAGACAGCGAGCCCCGACGAGTGTATTGAACAGTTTGAATTACAGCTACACTGAATTTACAGTGGATGAACTACAAGCGGCGACTGATAATTTCTCCAACAGTGTTCGAGTGGCGGACCGAGTCTACAAAGGGAAGCTCAACCATGTGACAGTGGCGATTAGAGTGGAGAATTCATTAAGCTTGCAATCACAGGAGGAATTCCAAGCTAAGGTAATTATACAAATCATGGAACATGTTCGAGAGATCTGGTCCGTCGATCGAAATGACGCTTCGGGCCCAAAAGTCAATCTAGTCTACTCATTAAGTTGTCCACTAAAAAATAAAACTTGCACAAATGATGTATTTTTTTGTGGTATGTGGCCCACCTGATGATTGAAGAGGTATGATTTTTGGGCCCAGGTGTCTATTTAACGGGGCCTACTTGGGCTGTCTCATAGTTGTGGGCCATGGACTACAGAAGAAGAAGAATGATATTGTGTTTGTATGAATGGGCCTGATCTACTACAAAGCCTTGTAGATGCAATGTGTGGGGCCCACAACAATGTCTGCATGACATTGACATCCAATCCGTTGAATCCTTCCTACGGCCTACAGTGACGTTTCCTTGTCATCCAACCGGTTCATAAGATCACAGAGAAATGGATGAAGGGAAAAAAAAAAAAAAAAAAAGACTTCTGTAGGCCCACAAGAAATTTTCAACAGTAGAAGTTCAATTCACACTTTTTCCTGTGGTGTGGCCCACCTGAGCTTTGGATATGCTTCATTTTGGGGCTCAACTCCAAAAATTATTTGCTAAGATGGATGGACGGAGTAGATAAATTATAAAAATCTCTATGGGCCCCACAGAGTTTACTCAGTACGCAATCCCCTGTCCTAGTATCGACGCTGCCCTCCTGGACGGAACTTTTAGTACGACCCCGGATCCAGCTATGTGGGTAGGACCCTGACCGTGCGGCCCACTTATATCTATTCCGTCCATCCGTTTTTCCAATACATTTTATTGCATGAGCCAAAAAAATGAAGTATATCCAAATCTCAGGTGGACCACACCACAGGAAACAGTGGAGAATGACTATTAGAAGCTTTCTGTGGGCCAGGAAAATTTTGGATCAAACTTATATTTGTGTTTTCCCTTCATCCAGGTCTGTGTGACCTTATTAACAGGTTGGATGAAAAATAAAAACGTTACAGTGGACCTGATGAAAAATAAAAACGTTACAGTGGACCTTAGGAAGTTTTTAATGGTAGGCGTTCAATGACCACTGTTTCTTGTGGCGTGGTCTACATGAGATTTGTATCTGCTCTTATGTCACAAATTGATCTGAAAAAAATAGATGGACGGCGTAGATATGCAATGCATATATCGAGGTGGGCCCCACACACAGGTTACCACCCACATCGCTGGTTCGGAGATCCCAGCCAAGTCGCTCCCCGCTCTCCCACCAGAGGGTCCACACGTATACGTAGAATATAGGCCAGTAATGATTTTCTTTGTCACCATCCATTTTCCGTATATCAGTGTGGATGCCCCAATTGGTAGATTGGCCTGATTTAACGGTCAGGGTACGTTTACAATCTGTCCACACAAATGATTGGTTCTGATCTTTCACATGTGTACCTTATCGGCATGTTTGCCGCGATTCACGCAATGGCCAGATTCGCGGTGGGATGCCACGTTTTAACTCCAAGCAATCTTAACCGTTTGTTGCAGATGAGGCTCCTCTGCCAGATCCGTCACCCCAACCTCATCACCCTCGTTGGCGCATGCACAACCGTCCATCCCATGTCCACCGTCTTCGAATACATGCACAACGGCAGCCTCCGTGATCTCCTCTTCTGCCCCACCAGATGCAAGGCTCCACTCCTACCGTGGCACACCCGCATCAGGATCGCATCCGAGATCTGCTCCGCTCTCGCGTTCCTCCACGGGACCCGCCCCACCTCGACCCCACACACCAACCTGAAGCTCTCCAACGTGCTCCTCGACCGCGCCCTCGTCGCGAAGATCGCAGACCTCCGCGTCGATCCTGACCGTCGATCGAGCGAAGATCTCGAACGGATGATCGGATCGGACGTCCGAGATCTGGGGATCTTGATGCTGCAGATGCTGACGGGGAAGGAAGAGGTAGCGGTGGATGAGGTGTTGAGAGCGATCGACGGTGGTGGGGATTTGACGGTGGATGAAAGGGCAGGGGAGTGGCCGTTGGAGGTAGCGTTGGGGTTTGGGAGGTTAGGTGTGCGATGTGCGCACGTTAGCGGCGGGGAGTGGGGTATGGTCCGTATGGAGATGGTGGTGAGAGAGATTGAGGAGGTGAGACGGAACGCTGAGATATGGACGAGAGCGAATGGAGATGCTGACGTGGCGCAGGTGGAGAACTGCTATGATGCGCCGGGGGTGTTTCTCTGTCCAATTCTACAGGTGAGTCAACTCCTTCTACACTCGTTTCCCGTTCAACCGTCCATTTGAAGGCCACCAATCAGATATTTAGGAACATCCATTTCTGGGAAATTCTTAATCATGGACCATCCATTCTACGGCCCATTAAATGGATGGTCCGAATCAACTATCCACACTGCCACCTGGAGAGTGAAAGGTGTGTTCCATCATATAACGATAAGAACGGCTCTATCGTTTTATTTCTATCCAAAAGTCAGTCTGGACCGTTCATCAGGCAGAATATAGGTCGTTTATCATTTTTTTCCGCTTCATCTAACTGTCCATTTTTCTGAAACAGGAAGTAATGAAACAGCCCTACGTGGCAGCTGATGGATTCTCGTACGAACGAGATGCTATCGAGGAATGGCTGGGAAGTGGCCACGACACCTCTCCCATGACCAACTTGAAGCTACAGAACAAGCTCCTCACCCCCAATCACACCCTCCGATCTCTCATCCAGGACTGGCACAACAACAGATCACGACCGTAGATAATATAGGTATACTTGTAATGATCATCAGGACCACTTTTTGGACCATCTCAGTGGTCCCCACCGGAAAAAGCCACATCTGCCATACATAGCTTGAGTCTGATAATAATAAATCTGGAAAACTTTTAAATGACACATGGAATATCCTGCAGTTGATCTGAACCGTTCATTCATTCATATTACTAGGAACAAGGTACGGTGCAAAAAATCATGCCAATCACGTGATCCGAAGCCTCTGATCAACAGCATGAAAATGGACAGTCGAGATTGACTGGAGAAACAAAATAGGCCCAATCATCATCTTGAAATATCTGGTAAATAGATCCAACTTTATATTTCGTGTGATTCTTAAGTAATTCTTTGATTTGATGATTCCAACCGTGTGATTTATGGCTCATAAATAATGGTCGGTTGTAATAAATTGGTCCCATTCAGAGGGTTTAGATCATCTGATCGGTGTAATTCTTACGCCAAGGCTTATCCTAGTTTCATGAACGAATGAATGGTTCAGATCAACTATAATCACAGTCCCAAAATCAGATTGGTCGAACGATGGTAACCACTGATTCATAGAGGGTTAAAGTAGGACCGTTGGATATTTTCATTTTTAACGATCCGCTAAAAATGACCACCAATCGGTTGATCAGCTAATCTAAAGAGGGATGAACGGATTGGAATGTTTAATTTGGATTATCTGAATGCCACGTATGCAATTTCTAAGTAATTTATAAGCGGCTGTATATCATCCACCACACTCTACCGAAGTTGCTTCTCAACCGTTAAAATTCATGGGATTTTCTTTTGGGATAGATTGCATTTAACTTTCCATGCAGATTTTCAGATCTAGCAATCCAGAGGGCCCATGTTGGTAAGCTATATTATGTGGAAAAATTACAATGATGGTCCACATTCATCTGTCTTAATATTGGTTGATAGGATCTTCCAATCTCAGAGATCATTGGTGCATGATCCACGTACGAACGGCCTAGATTATCAAACCATGGGTCCTACTTGTCAGATTTGAAAACCGTAGATAGTGGAAAGATGCTTGACCCACACGTGTAAAAATGAGGCACATGTGTGTGAGATGAGCACTGTTTGTTGAAAAACCCAAAAATAAGAAGAAGAAGAAGAAGAAGCACCCGTCCAAATCTATGCTGATCTTGAATCAATTTCCATCCACTATGGGTCCCACTAAAAAGGACCATTTAATAACAAGACAACCCTACCATGTGAAGTGTAGCAGCATAGCTCTAACATATTCAGCTTCTTTTGGCTTTACATATCATATCATTTCCTACCTTCCATTCAATAACCCATAAATAAAGATCCAAACATAGCATTAGTTATTATTATTATTATTATTATTATTAATTTATTTATTTATTTATTTATTTATATGCTTGGGGTATGTTTGGCTGCACAATATAAAACCAAGAAATGAATTTCGACAGCCACACACAACCGTAGGCAGTAATGGAACATAGCTAAAATGCTTATGAATCATTACTCCGTGGGAATTTCTTTTACTAACTTAATGAGATGTTTGGTTGTGCAACACCAAACTAGGTAATGAATTTCTCGATGGTTATACATAGTTGTTGACATCTAACTTAAAATGAGATTAAGCTACTCTTCAACTTTGGTTAAGCTTCGATAAAATCATTCTTAGCAACTCAAAAATTATTGAAAACCTAATAGATCAAATGATAAAATCATTGGCGCATCTCGAGAACAATCAACGGACCTGATTGGCAGACATGGACTCTGACAAATTAGATCCTTGCCGATCATCCAAGTACTTTGGAAACTCCCGTTAGCACCTTAAAATCGTTTCTAACAAACCTATAAAGTATCGCAAATCCAAACAGGTGCACGTGTTAAGAATCCTTGACATCTTTTGAAAGCAACCAATGACGCAATTAACAAAATTAAAAAAATAGGCTCATGACGAGCCGACAATAGAGTCATCATCCCTACTATCATTTTCTACTGCCACATGTGCCAAGAAGTTAAATTTTGTTTTTAAAAAAACGGTGGTAAGTGGATTGGGGGCCTGCCACAAATTGATGGCCACTTGACATACTGTAACGTTTTGGATCTTTATTATTTTAGATTTTCAAAAGTTTTTAAAATTTTTTGATATGGTTTCGAATGATGATCTCAACAAATTTAGAAATAGATCTTGCATTTAAAATCTGTTTAATTTAATGACCTGGATCAAACGGCTCGGATGCCATGTAAACTTACAAAGTTTCTTAGAATTTTAAAATAATTTCTTCTTCTTCTCTCATTTTTAAAAAATATTTATAGTGAATAAAAATGTACAAAAATAATAAAAATAAGCACGCACAAATATAATAGAAAGGTGTAAGTCCCATATTTTTGATATTTTGGATTTCAAATAATAATAATAAAAACTCTTTAAATTTTTCATTATAATTAACTTATGTTGTCACTTTTTTTTTTCTTTTTTTTTTTATTAGCTTGTTAGTACATCCACTGTCAGTTCACACTTCACTATTAGCCACCCCCTCTATGGAATCGATACCAAGACCTCTAGTGCTGAAATGAAGTATCTTTCACTCAGTCTACCACTTGAGCTATAGATCTGGGCATAATTTATGTTGTCACTTACTGGCCATTAACATTTGATGTTAGTCTATACACAGGTGATACCAATAAAGAGCCACACAAATCCGATTAATCAACTGTAGGAAGTTAACGAATCCGGCTGATCACTTAAACATCAAATTTAGCCACGTGATTTGCTCACACAAAGCCTAAATCTAACCGACCTATCGCTAACTAATCATGACAGCCACAACTAAATAAAAACCTACTAAACTTTGAAATAACTAGTAATCCGATCTTAATTAACAAACCAAATCAATCTAGTTACTCATTTATCCTAAAAACCAATGGTTTAGGGTTCGTAGAATCGAATCGTCATTTCCATTAATTACAAATAAGCCACACTGTAAATTTAACTAATTGAAACCCTAATCATTGCGCACAAGAAATCTCGCTACTCAATTCATTACAGAAATGTCATGATTATCCAAACAAGCTTTAGGTCCTAGTTAGTGGCCCACTAAACCCGAGACTATAGAAGGACATTCCTTTTAATGGGCTTGACTTTCATTGTAGGACATCGAGCTGAGATCGCATCTTAAATCACTTAACTTGGACTCGCAAGGCTAGTGCATGAGAAGTGTGAATATTATTGGAATTACTTCAGAACTCAACTTAATTGCATATATACAGTCTTTGTCAAAATTGTGACTTTCAAGCCATTAGACTGTGACCAAATTTAGGGCAACAACGTAAAGTAATGTCTTATACAAATCCGTGTAGTCGTGGGCTCGATCGACAGTCGGTGATCATTGAACTGACTTTTGATCATACCCGTCGATCGACGTGTTCAAATGGTGGGCCGATTATGTCTATGCATAGATTATCACTAGGGCCAACTATTGTAACGCCGTGAAAATTAAGGGTTATGTATACACTCGACTCCCAAGTTCCCGAGTATCACTTATAACCAATTTTACTGTTTTGTGTTTAATTCAATTTAATTAGTATGGAATTACTTGGAACATGAATCACAATCACATCTAGTCTACTGAAATGGAAGCGGCTAATGTATACAATTCTACAAAATATATCAATGGTTCGCATAAGGCGTCGCCCAGTAAAAATATTAAAAAAATGATATGTCCAAAAGAATAGTGCACCGAGTCCATTACTTAGCAATCCAAGTTTGCCCGCGAAATCTGCAGCGAACCGCCCATCAACTAGAAGTAGGACAGCTCGTCCTTCTCATCAATGCTCGTGCTGCACGGCTCATCGAACTCAGAATCTCCTGCAGTTATTGAAGAGTCTGGTTAGTGTTTTAAAATACCGTCCTAAAATGGGAGTAAGTGATCAACTCAGTGGATACTATTGGCTTTAAGTTACAACAAGTATCAATTCTATGATGAATTTAATGAAAGACATACAATCATAAATCTCTAACTAATCTTGTTAATGCATATGCATGTATTATAATATGATGCATGACCTAGCAACAACACTCCTTCGAGCGACTTTGTTTAATGATCGTGCATGACCAACACTCCCTCATTGCGACTTCAACTCCGAGACATCAACCTAACTAGTGTGATGCGATCATGATCGTGTTATCCGAATTTTTAATTAATTTCGTTCATCCAGCAGATTAAGAAAACTGGTACACCCCACAGTATCAATGCCCTCAGCTAGTTGCGAGGCCAAGGCCCCTCAACGTGCCCGACCAGGACCCCGTAATCCTTGATCCCATCAGGTTTTCCATCTCCGATTTCAAGTACATGAGGAATGTTGAGAAGTGGGATCGCTTGCGGTCACTACGGTGAGGCTTGTCACCCCAGCGTAGGCCGACAACACGGTCACAGTATCTCATTCTACTGTGCTCGGCTCTCGAGACAGTGGATTAATTTCAAACGGTTACCAATGGGATTCAGTGGGAAAGTGGTGTCCCAGGTTTCATACAGGAGTGAGTAGGCATGGTTAACAAACATGGTTAGCCAGTAAGTGGACTAGACCATGCGAATTCAGGTGAGTACGTGAGGGACGACATCGAGTATAAGTGACCCATGTAGTCCAACTACTGTCGACCATTCGCATCAGCCCAAATCCGCTAGTCTAGCCGCAGGATAGTCCTACCAACGGGACGACCTTCTCCCACGTCAGTTCCCTAACCAACCTAGGAAATTGATGGTATTCAATAATGTAACACCCTGAAAATCGGAGGTCTTGGATAGACTCGACTCCCAAGTTCTCGGGTATCACTTATAATCAATTTTTATGGTTTTAGGATTAATCAGGGTTAAATGCGCAACATAGAATTATTTGGAACATGAATCACAATTGACAACTAATCTATTGTAATGGAAAAGGTTAAATGTTTACAAGTTCAAAATAAAATTTATAACTATGAGTCGCACAAGGCGTTGCCCAATAAGAGTACAAATAAAGTATGTCCAAAAGAATGATTCACCAAGTCTCCTACTTAGCAATCTAAGTCCGCCCGCAAAACTAGGGCGAGCCGCCTATCAACTGAAAATAGGACAACTCGTCCTCTACATCCAGTCTCGTGCCGCCATGCTCCTCGTACCCTGCATCACCCACATCTACTGAAGAGTCTGGTTGGTGTTTTAAAACACCGTCCCAGAGTGGGAGTAAGTGATTAACTCAGTGGGTGCAATTAGTCTTAAGTTACACAAACATCAATTATATTATGAATTTAATGAAAAATAATCATTCATAAATACCTAACTAATCTTGTTAATGCACATGCATGACGGATGATATGATGCATCCCCTCGCCACAACACTCCCTCGAGCGACTCCATCTAATGATCGCGTATGACCAAAACTCCCTCAGAGCGACCTCGACTTTCGAAACTCCACCCTAACTAGTGCGATGCAATGCGATCGTGT
Source organism: Magnolia kwangsiensis (assembly GCA_037074715.1). Lineage (NCBI taxonomy): Eukaryota > Viridiplantae > Streptophyta > Magnoliopsida > Magnoliales > Magnoliaceae > Magnolia > Magnolia kwangsiensis. Next base: position 111,615,901 of record CM073580.1, read on the forward strand.
TAGCCGAGTTATTAGTTAAGTCCAGTCATCTAATAGATTAGGAAATCTGATACACCCCATGTATCAATGCCCTAAGCTGGTTGCGAGGCCAAGGCCCTCCAACGCGTGAGGCCAAGACCCCGCGGTCCATGATCCCGTTGGGTTCCTCATCCCCGACTTCAAGCACATGAAGAGTGCAAATAGAAGGAAATCGATTGCAATCACTACGGGGAGGCGCGGTACCCCAGCGTAGGTCGACAGCTCAGACAGTCTCATTCCACTATGCCCGGCTCACGAGGCTATGGACCAGTTTCAAGTGGGTTATTGATGAGCTACAATGGTTGTAGGATTGTTAAGGTTCCATACATATGTGAGCAAACAGGGTTGGTCAGCCTGTAGATTAGACCGTACGAGTCCAGGCAAGTACGTGACAGAATGACATCGGGTGCAAGCAACCCATGTAGTCCAACTACTGTCACCCACACGCACTCGCCCAAATCGATGTGTTTAGCCTCGAGGCGGTCCTACTAACGAAACCACCTTCGCTCTTCTCATGTTTCTGGCCAACCCAAGGGTACGAATAGTGATTTATAGCATACCGACTACCAATGTATCACTAGAATAAACATCATTATGTTCTCATACTTATCAACATCCAATTCTGATTATCATAGCAAGCAAGGCTAACCATATCAAGAAATAAGTGCATGTGAGTGTGTGTGTGTGTGGGTGAGGAAGTTAAGCACTTCCTCCATTTTAAGAAATTATATGCATAAGAGTAATGAAAACATACATACTATGAAACAACAATACATGAAAAAAATCAACAAGGCATGAGCATATAATCATCTATACACAACATCACGTGAGAAGCAAGAACAACATTATGAGAGTCAAACATACCATTCCATACCCCTTCAACAAATATGCAATTCTTAGGGATTCTCTAGGTTCTCCAAAGATGTCATCCAAGCAATCAAAATCATTAAACTCATAGTAGAATGGGTGCTAGGCTACCTAAGAGCAATAGTCCGCACCTATGGATCGTTGGAGATTTGAAAAACGTCCTAGGAAAGAAGGCTTTGAGGTCGATCGGCCGGAATCCCTAAAATAAGTTCTTATATGTGAGAAATCTAAGTCAATCCTTTCTCAATGCATGAGTTTCAAGAAAAAGAGGTGAAGGATCTTACCAAGACATCCCACGGACGATTGTTGAGGTTGTGGTGGAGAGTTTCCTTTGGAGAAATGATAGAGAGTTGAAAGAGTTGATTCCCTTGGGCCCTACCTTGATTTAGGGTCCACTAAGCTCTCCTTCACACACTCTTACTCTCCTCTTGGCTCCTTTGTTCTCCCTTTACTCCTTGGTGGTTAGGGTGAAAGGGGGAGTTGTGAGAGGGCTAGAGATGGGTTGTTGGAAAATAGAGGAAGTATGAAGAAGGGAGCTTAATTGTTAGAGATTATAAGAAGTTATGAAGGAGAGTTTAGTTGTCAAAAAAATGAAAGAGGATATGAGAGAGAGATTTGTTGTTGTTGGAGAATGGTGGGAGCTAGGGTTTATTTCCTAGACTTGGGTCCCTTGGCCTAAAGTTTTCTCAAATTTCCAAAATAGCCTCCTAGGACTCCCTATTGGTGTTGGGGTGGCCCTAAAACTCTTTTGGCCAACAAATTGGGTGTGTAGGTCTCTCATGGCCTGATGAGAGGTCATGCAAAGTTTAGGGCAAACGGATCAACGAATGTGGGGTTTGGTCATAAGGTTCCGATCTTTAAATGGCCCTATGGGGTCCATTCCAGTTCTTGGGGTAGTTCTGGTGGCCCCTTGACCATGAAACTTATAGGATAGGTGGTCCAGGGCTTGATGAAGGGCCATGCAAAATTTGAGAATTATCGGATATAGGGTTTGGTCGTACGGGTCCGATTTGCAATCAACGGTCGTCATGCCACGATCGGGTCCCAGATTTTGTGGACGGGCGTATGACAGTATATTAGACCTTCACCAAAAATTTTGAAGAAATCCGACGGCTAAAAAGCCCGGAGTCTCAGTTTCATTTACCAATGCCAGATTTCAACTCTGGCCTTAGGTGAGTTGACATGAGCTGTTAGAACGGCTAAGATAATTAGTTTCTGAGTGTCCAATGAATTTGTAGTCCACGATGGACCACAAGCCCAGTGAGATATAAAGTTCTCTAAATTTTTATAATTTTTTGACCTTCCTGCGCCGCGGTATAGCCTGTACGGGCTAATACTAAGTGTAAACGGTCATCTAACTTGGCGGCCCACACTAGGTCCTATCATGACCTGTCTGGTCTACTCTAATGGGCTAATCTTAGGTTAATTAACTTTTGGTACCTCACCACGATTAGTCTAAATGAACGGTCCTGCGGTAAATCCTACGTGGATGCCCCGGGACACTGTGCTGGTTGGACGGGACGTTACCGGTTCTTTACTGGTTTCACTCCTATATATACTAACATAGAGTGCTGACGGTCATTAAGTGATATTATAGATTAATTAATATAAAAAAATTTTAAAGATTTTTAAAAATTTAAAACAGTAAAAATTCAGGATGTTACAATCTACGCCCCTTAAAAACAATTTTGTCCCCAAAATTACCTAAGGGTATTAAGTAAAGGTATTATTCTTTCATTTGCTTAAGTTTTTATTGATTTCAAGTTTATATGTATGGTAGGGTGTATACTATCTATACTAGTTTAACTCATTTTAGTCTACCCCCTTAAAACTTTTCACCCTGATGGTATATTACAATTTATTTAATTATCTATTTAATTTTAAAGGCTTGAATTTATGGCAACGATTTTCCTTTATCTAGAGTAAAAATATTTATTTTTAATGTTAGACCAATACGGAGAGACGGTTGTAGTGGGCTTGAACCCGATACGTCGATCATCTACCTAACCAAGGTATAAGGCTCATCGTATCCCTTCTCTGTCCTGGTGGATCCCGATCTTCTGCTAGGTCAAAGCAGTGAGTCCATTGGTAATCGCCCAAAATTGAGAATTAGGTTAGGCCGCGAATACTTTGTAAATTTATGGTTCCGTAATTTCATAGTCTGATTATTCTTAACATTTGAAAGATGTCAAAATTTATTAAAAGTCCAAGTTTTTCATTTATAATATTTTAGTGGGTGGTGAGTCTTCTACAGTGCCTATGATCAAACGACTATTCTAGAAAGGTTTCCAGGAACTTAAGGTTCCCCTCGACATTACCATTTTGATCCTATGGTTAATGAGTTATGAGTAATTATGCTTTGGTTTCATAAATTTTAACAGGGAAAGAAGAATCGAAAGTTTTAAAGTATTCTGGTGGTTCAGAGTGCTAATAATGCTAATATGGACACAGTAAGGCAATTATTCATATAAGCATTCATAAGACGATAAGAAAATTTCAAAACAATTCATACATTCATATTGAATTCAAAATGCCATTAGTATGGCCAGTTATATCCTACAGTATGGATTTACATGTATGACTAAATGCTCTAAACATAAAGAAAAAAAAAAGACAAATCAAGCAAGAGCTTTAACTATCTTCAATACATGGTAGTAGTCCTAACTAACTCAAAACAACTACTAATTTTAGTAAAGTTAAGCTATTATTCGTTTGGGTCGGACGAGGACGGGGGTGCCTCCTCCCCTTTGCTGCAACAATTCAAGGCTCAGAAAGTGATGAGGGTGATTTGGAGAGAGCTAATGGAGTCAATCAAGACTCAACTTCTGCTACAGCTACCTGTTAGCAACTTATCGAATAGAATATCTAGCCCAAGCTATTGAAGGATCAGATCACATCATCCAGGTCGATGTTTTGGATCCTAGAGGCAACTTAAATCTCATTGATTATGTGGACTACATAGAATCCTTAGCAGTTTTTTTTATCTGGAAAGCTTGGAAGAATGGAAAGAAATTAAGGTCTGTGGCTGCAAAACTCAAAGGGTGTGCTCGTTTGGTGGCAACAACACCAATTAACCTATGAAAGGAAGGGAATAGAAAAGATTAATAATTGGGGTAAAATGAAGTTAAAAATGGACAGTAAATTGTTGCCTCTTAATTATTATCAAACTTTATATAAAAAATTTTAATTGCAACAATTTAATGATCAATGTATGCTAAAGTATATAAAATTAATTTTTACAAATCGTTGGGTTTTGTGAATGAGTAGATAGTTTTGAATGGGTTTTATTGAAGGGGTTTTAGGAAATGAGAATGTAATGGGTTTGGGGAGTTTGTTTTAGGAATGAGTTTTGAAAGTGAGATTGGAATGGGGGTTGAAAAATGAAGTTGAGGATGGTCTTGGAATGGGGAGGAATGGGTTTTGTGAACGAGGGATTTAGATGGAAATGGATATTGGGTGTTAGAGGGGATTTTTGGAAATGAGAGAGTGGAGATGAGTTACGGAGATGGAAGTGAAAATGAGAGAAAGATGGTTTTTTAAGGAAGATGGACTTTAAAGATGTGGTTTGGGCGAAATGGGTTAAGTGTGGGTTTGAAGAACTGAACTTGAAGATGGGTTAAAGGTATGGAATTTGAGAAGGGTTTTAAGATGAGTTTTATGAGAAATGGGGTTGGAAAATGGGAGTTGAGATGTGGGTTTGAAGAAATGGATAAGAAGGGTTTTGAGATGAACTTGAGAAAAGAATGGGTTAGGTTTGGTGGGTCTTGGAAATGAAGTTTGGAGATAGGTTGGGAGAATGGAGAGTAGTGGGAGGAGAGGAAAGGAATGAATGAAGTAGGGAGATAAGAGGATGTGAAGAAGAAGAAGAAGAAGATGGGTTAGAGAAGATCTAGGGTGAGAGAGTGAGAGGGAATAGAAAAGAGTATTTGTTTTACTTGGAGAGGATTTAGAAGGGATGAAATGCATAGGAAATAGAGGGAATGAGCTTTAAACACCTCCAAATAGTAAGATAGGTGGGCCCCACATGTGTTTGCATTGCAAGTGGGGAGAGATTTTTAGATTTTGGGCCTATGCGTGGCCACACCAGTACGCTAGAACACTGGGCATGGCCACGCCGGCTGGGCGTGGCCAGGGGGGAATGCTGCACGGGTTGGGCATGGGCACGCCGGAGCTCTGCTGTTGTGATTTCTTGGGCACTAGTAAGGCCTCCTAAGACTTTCCATATATGAATTTGGGGTAGGAGAAGCCGATCTACGCAATGGGCCTAGTAGTTTCATGATATTTCTCCTATTTTATGGCCAAAATTCTAAGTTTCCCCCTTTCTCACTATTTCCAGTAAAATTTCGTTTGCCCGTACCTAATAACCCTCAAATGGGTCAAAAATAATATGTTCAACCTAATATTAGTTCATTTGGACTTGGATGAGGGATCCTGTTGTCCAATCATTCAGTCTACAACTCGTTTCTAACAATATATGGGTGAGGTTCAAGAATAGTGCGAGGACCGGTGAATATCTTAAGAAGATACATTAGAAAAGGAATTCCGACTCTTAGCTTGCTCGGCTAGTGGCATTAAGCTGTACGAAACGGGATTACAATGCTTATCCCAACTCACGATTGGAAATGACATGCCTGGAATGAGTGTGGGATGGGATTCTAAACTAACTCCCTAGGCCTTGCTAGATGAGTCTGGCGTTGAGAGGCATGATGTGAGATTTCCATATCCCAAGATGATGAACTTCCCGAGTAAATTTCGGAAGAAAACCTGAAATTTACTTTTATTGGATACCTTACAACAGGGCATCATGGAACATGGGATGCGCTCATCCCCTAGATGATACTTTGCACCTACATTAATCATTACTCTAATATTCATTTCACCATAATCCAACCTATTTCAGTTGGCCCCATGGGTCCTAGGAATTTGGTGGACTAACGAGCTAAACCTCCTAGTCAATCGAATCAAATCTTACCGTCAGGTTCAAACCCTCGGATCCCCCTCTCTCGCTATCCATTCCTAACCCCTTGCAAGTTCTCTCTTTCGTCCAAAGTTGTTGGTTCAGGGTCTAGGAGGGTTCCTAGCGTTTTAAGTCCCTGTTACGTCATCTAATACGTATCGTCTCAAGTCAGCGGACACGTTAGTGAGTTCATGGCCCATGGTCCAAGAGATTTCAAACTATTGCTCTGATACCATCTTGTAACACCCTGAAAATCGGGGGTTGCGCATAAACTCGACTCCCAAGTTTCCGAGTATCACTTATAATCAATTTTTATGATTTTTGAATTAATCAGGTTTAAATGCACAACTTAGAATTATTTGGAACATGAATCACAATTCACAACTAATCTACTGTAATGGAAAAGGTTAAATGGTTACAAGTCCAAAAGAAAATTTATAACTATGGATCACACAAGGCGTTGCCCAATAAGAGTACAAACAAAGTATGTCCAAAAAAATGATTCACCAAGTCCCCTACTTAGCAATCTAAGTCTGCCCGTAAAACTAGGGCGAGCCGCCTATCAACTGAAAATAGGACAACTCGTCCTCTACATCCAGTCTCGTGCCGCCATGCTCCTTGTACCCTGCATCACCCACATCTACTGAAGAGTCTGGTTGGTATTTTAAAACACCGTCCCAAAGTGAGAGTGAGTGATCAACTCAGTGGGTGCTATTATTCTTAAGTTACACAAACATCAGTTATATTATAAATTTAATGAAAAATAATCATTCATAAACACCTAACTAATCTTGTTAATGCGCATGCATGACGGATGATATGATGCATCCCCTCGCCATAATACTCCCTCGAGTGACTCCATCTAACGATCGCGTATGACCAACACTCCCTCAGAGCGACCTCGACTTCTAAGTTGCTACCCTAACTAGTGCGATGCAACGCAATCGTGTTAGCTGAGTTATTAGTTAAGTTCAGTCATCCAGCAGATTAGGAAATCGGATACACCCTACGTATTAATACCCTAAGCTGATTGCGAGGCTAAAGCCCCCCAACAGGTGAGGCCAGGCCCCGCAGTCCGTGATCTCGTCGGGTTCCTTATCCCCGACTTCAAGCATATGAGGAGTTCCAAGAGAAGAGGATCACTTGCAGTCACTACGAGGAAGCGCGGTACCCTAGCGTAGGTCGACAGCTTAGACACAGTGTCTCATTTCACCATGTCCGGCTCACGAGTCTGTGGACTAGTTTCAAGTGGGTTATTGATGAGCTACAACGGTTGTAGGGTGGTTTAAGTTCCATACATATATGAGCAAATAAGTTTAACAAACAGGATTGGTCAGCCTGTAGACTAGACCACACGAGTTCAGGTAAGTACGTGACGGAACGACGTCGGGTACAAGCAACCCATGTAGTCCAACTACTGTCACATATACGCACTCGCCCAAATCCATGGGTTTAGCCTCGAGGCGGTCCTACCAACGGAACCACCTTCGCTCTTCTCATGTTCCTGGCCAACCCAAGGGTACGAATAGTAATTTATAGTATGCCGACTACCAATGTATCACTAGAATAAATATCATCATGTTCTCATACTTATCAACATCCAATTTCAATTCTCATAGTAAGCAAGGCTAACCATATCAAGTAACAAGTGTATAGAGTGTGTGTGTGTGTGTGGGTGGGTGAGGAAGTTAAGTACCTCCTCCATTTTAAGAAATCATATGTATAAGAGTAATGAAATCATACATATTATGAAGCAAAAACACATGGAAAAAATCAATAAGGCATGAGCATATAATCATCCATACACAACATCATGTGAGAAGCAAGAACAACATCATGAGAATCAAACATACCATTTCATACCATTTCAACAAACATGCAATTCTTAGGGATTCTCTAGGTTCTCCAAAGATGTCATCCAAGCAATCAAAATCATTAAACTCATAGTAGGATTGGTGCTAGGCCACCTAAGAGCAATAGTCCGCACCTATGGATCGTTGGAGATTTGAAAAACGTCATAAGAAAGAGGGCTTTGAGGTCGATCGGCCGGAATCCCTAAAACAAGTTCTTGTATGTGAGAAATTCAAGCCAATCCTTTCTCAATGCATGAGTTTCAAGAAAAAGAGGTGAAGGATCTTACCAAGACGTCCCACGGAGGATGAGTTTGTGGTGGAGAGTTCCCTTTGGAGAAAGGAAAGAGAGTTGAAAGGGTTGATTCCCTTGGGCCCCACCTTGATCTAAGGTCCACCTAAGCTTTTGTTGTTGGTCAAATATTATATATCAGACCCAGTTATGACCCGAATTTACGAACAGGATACCGTTTAATGGTCTGATTTAATCGTGTTTGTGATGCAGAGAGTATTTACGAGCTTGGATCAAAATAAGGTGTTAAAAGCTGAGATTTAATGCTCAGAATTCACCAAAGCAAGGGACGGACTCCAGGGGACCAAGATTGACGGAAGTACATGCCAGAGAACCGAGAAAATCGAGAAACTGAAGCTCAATTTTTTCGAAAGACATCCAAAATGCAAGATCATAGGGTTATCACCATCCGTTCAGCTTAAAACTTCATACATGGCCAAGGGACTATAAATGAACCATACATGTCAACTTTCGACCATTGGATCCCTCTAAAAATGGCCCAATGGACAGATCAGCCCTCAGAATCATGATTCTAGGCTCACCTGATGTCTGGATGCATTTCAATTCTTGACTCAGCGTATTAAATGAAGCGCCAGAGAGGATAGATGGAGCAGATCTCTCAAAAACATCTAGGCAGGGCCCACTGATGTGAGTGCATGTGCACAGCACATGAGCACGCGCTGTGCACCGCAACCAAAGTCGGGTCAAACCGACTTTGACCCGTTCACAATAAAAAATGGCAATTGTCGTTCTCAGCGTCCGTAAATAGAGAGAGCGGACGATCTCTGTGGCCCACCATGATGATCCAGTTGACCAATCTGGGGCGTTCATCAGAATCTCAGCATCCGTTTTACCAAGACATAGCCGACAGAATTGGAGGAAACAGAGAATATGAGATTTCAGCCATTCAAATGAAAGCCGGACGGTGGAGTAAAAGTTCAGGTGGGCCACACTAAATTCAAGCCGAACCACACCATTTTCGACAGTTTTTACGAGCAGAATCCAATCATCGGAATAGATTTTCTTTTCAGTGTTGATTTTGAGCCCCACCATCAACAAGTTGCCAAGATAACCGACTCTATTACACAGTCCCGGGAAAACTAGATTTTTTGGGCTATTATACGTCTGAAGAGAGGATCGGATCAATGATCCGATCCATCCAAACACTTCAGAGGTGGGCCATGACTCTAACCATGGAGTCCGACTCAACGAAAATCACCGTCTGTCCCAAAAAAATCCACTCCTAACGCGAAACCGTTTGCGTTATTGCGTATCCGGATGCTGTTTCGCAGTGCGCACTGACCCCAGCTGCGTAAAGGTTTCCTCACCGACCAACTCAGCAACCAGCCCTCCCTACCATGTATAAAGAGAGAGAGAAAGAGAGGGCAGCAACATCTTCATCTATCAGCGGGGACGTTTGCAAGAGAGAGAGAGTTTTTAGAGTTTTTTATTTATTATTTTTTTATGTTTTTTTTAGAGAGATCTAGTCCACTCATGTGTGGCTAAACCTCTTAGTTAGGGCTAAGAGGTGAAGCTTGCAGTGTGATGGGAGGACTCCTTGCTTGTGCCTTTTGATTAGACTGAGTTAATATTGATTTTAGCTTAATTAATGGGGATGTTTTTAGTCTTTAATGGTCTATTGTGACTGAAATTACAATGGGTCTGCAATGACTTTGAGCATGTTCTTTTCCTTTTAATGTTTATGACGTTAGGAAGCTCTGTTGTTCACCATCGTCTCCTGGGCATGGTCGGATGACGGTACCCTTCCTAACCTTCATAGCATGTTGATTGGTTGGTAATTAGTTTAATTATGTTATGTACTTTCTCTCCTGGGCATGGTTTGGTGATGGAATCCATTCTAATTCATATACCTTTCATCTCTTAAAAACTATATTAACGACAGTTCAGTTAAATTCCATGATTCTTGAAGCTGGCATAAGATCTCCCTGATCTCGACAAGTGGATCCTCTGAATCCCTAGTTTCTTACCTCTGATTTCTTCTAAGTTTTAGATTAATATTTCACAATTATTTCCTAAATTTCATTCAATTTAGTTTACATCTTAGTCTAGTTTTAATTCTACTTAATTTCAGATGACGTACAAGTTTCAGTCCCTTGGGATTCAACCTCGGTCTTACCGAGTTTATTACTACATCACAACCCTGCACTTGGGGAGTGAACAAGTTTTTGACGCCGTTGCCGGGGACTGACGACTACAATTCTCTGAAATTAATTGATTTTAGAGTTAAATTAAGATTAAGATTTACTAACTTTAGTTTTAGATTTTTCTTTTTATTTGATTTTTACAAACTAACTTTAGTTTTAGATTTTTCTTTCTATTTGATTTTTACAAACTAACCTATTTTTCCTGTTTTGTATGATTCTAATATACTTTCTAAATTGGTAATAACTTTCTGATTTTTTTAGTTTTTCTAACCCTCTATTTCTAGATTAGATTTTGTTCTAGGAATTTTTCTAATTTATCTTATCTTTCCTTTCCTTTCTTTTATTTTATTTTTAGAAACTAACTTGTTTTTTATTTGTTTTGCAGGTCTTTAACTTAGGACTCCAAATTGGTAACTTCTTTCCATCTTTCCTCTTTATATCTAGATTGTCATTCTTGTTCATCCTCTTAGGTCTAGGTTAAAATCTGAATTGAGGGCTGCGAGTGTTTTATACCCAAGTGGGTTCGTGATAACACTCGGCGTCTCTTGACTAAAGGAGAATTGGTTGAGGGGTTGACTATCCATCATAGGACTAAACACTGCTTGAAATTTCCTGAGTTAACTGAAGTGATGGCTGAAAACCAACCTCTTCTACCTCAACCTAGGGTTAAGGAAGTACAAGTTGAGAATGAGGTGCATCAAGCACCCCCGCCTCATACTTTACGAGATTATTTACAACCGGCAGGGGTGAGTACGCCCTCATGCATGATTTTTTTTGAAAACACAGGACATATGAACATCAAGCCAGGAGTTATCCAACTCCTTCCTAAATTCCATGGGCTTGAATCAGAAAGTCCATACTTACATCTAAAAGAGTTCGATGAGATTATAGCCACTTTATACTTTCTAATGTATCTAAGGATACAGTCAGGCAGAAACTCTTTTCCTTTTCCTTAAAAGAGAAGGCTAAGACGTGGTTACATTCACTGCGTCCTAAATCCATTAGCATATGAAATGTTATGCAGGGAAAATTCATAAAGAAAATTTTCCCACATCATAAAACTATTAGCCTTAAAAAGGCAATCATGAACTTCGCCCAAAAGGAAGAGGAAACATTCTTCCAATGTTGGAAAAGGTTCAAGGATCTTGTCAGTTCATGCCCACAACACGACTTTGAAACGTGGCGCATTATAAAAAAATTTCTACGATGGACTGACATCTTCCATGCGCCAAATAGTTGAGACAATGTGTAATGGAGAATTCATTAATAAAAATGTTGACGAGGTATGGGATTACCTTGATAGTCTTGCTGAAAAAATACAATCATGGGACTATTATCCAAAGTCAAACACCACGTCTAAGCTGACTCAATTTAAGGAGAAAGGTAGATTGTATCTCTTGAAAGAAGAGGATGATCTTAAGTATAAAGTGACTACGCTCATAAAAAATTTGATGCCATGAAAAGAAAAAAGGATAAGGTTAATGAAAGTGTTTGCGACATATGTGATTGCAACATTTATACAACTGAAAATTGTCCTACAATACTTGCCTTTCGAGAAGTATTGAATGAACAATCTAATGCAGTAAATAACTATCAAAGACCTTTCAATGGACCGACCTCTAATACGCATAATTCTAGTTGGAAAAATCATCATAATTTTAGTTGGAGGAATGGACAAACTTCTACCCCTCAAGGTTTCTTCAATCAACATTCAAATCAGGAAAAACCTCAAGAAGAATCAGTTCAAAATTTCATGCAAGAGTTGTCTCAGGCAATGCGAGGATTTACAGATTTTATGTAAAAAATGGATTCACGTATGACGGTTATAGAAAAGGGGATGGTTCCTACACAACTACTCCCCAATCCTAAACCACAATACGAGATAAGTGATCCCAGCTCTTCGAATCAAATGAAGCACAATAAATCCATCACCACGCTTAGGAGTGAGAAGACTATTGATAAAACTCTTCCGGTTAGGCCCGAAAAGCCTTAAGAACCAGAAGAGGACAACAATGATGGATCTAGTGATGCCCCACAAAAATTAGAACCATAACTTCTAATGAAGCCAGTTGCTCCATTTTTTCAACGGTTGGTTGCACCAAAACCTCTCTCTAACTCTCAGGATATTCTAGAGGTGTTAAAACAAGTGAAAGTCAACATTCTTCTACTTGATGTCGTAAAACAAATACCTTTATATACCAAATTCTTGAAATACCTATGTAGGACTAAAAGACGGCAGAGTATTCAAAAGAAGATCTTCTTGACTGAGAAAGTGAGTGCCATCTTGAAGCAAGACGTGCCGCAGAAATTCAAAGATCCTGGCAGCCCAACCATATTATGTGTAATCGGGGACTATCGAATTGATCACGCACTTCTTGACTTAGGAGCAAGCGTTAATCTGATTCCCTACTCAGTTTACAAACAGTTAGGTTTGGGTGAATTAAAACTTACCCTAACCACACTACAACTTGTTGATCGGTCTGTTCGTGTACCAAGAGGGATAATCGAGGATGTGTTGGTCCAGGTCGATAGATTTTACTACCCTGTAGATTTTATCATCCTAGACACCGAACCCATCAATAACATGAGCACTCAAATTCCCGTCATTCTTAGTCACCCATTCCTTTCCACTTCAAACGCAATTATCAATTGCAGGAATGGTGTCATGACAATGTCTTTCAAAAATATGACATTAGAGTCAAATATCTTTTTCAATAATGGCAGAAACTCAGAGGATGATGACGATTTTCACGACTTAACATGATTGATTCTTTCGTAAAAGATAGAACGCCTCTGACCTTATCCTCTGACCCTCTAGAGACGTGCCTGACACACTCTCATGACTTGGATGTTGACATAATTACAGAGACGTGTGCCTTGCTTGATACTACGTCGGTACTTGAAGTTAACCAATGGAGGCCATAATTTGAAGAATTACCCCAAACTGATGTCGTGCCTCTATCTTCTAACTTCAATCCACCGAAGCTTGACCTAAAACCTTTACCCTTTGATTTAGAATATGCCTATTTAGGTCAAGAAGAGACATACCCAGTGGTGATTTCATCTCACCTTGAGAACAAACAAGAGAATATGCTCATTTCTACTCTCGAAGAAGATAAAAGAGTTATTGAACATATCATCACAGATCTCGATAGGATTAATGAACTCCTTTCAACTGAATATTTCAACTCTTTGGATGATTATTTGGCATACTTTACAGATTCAAACGATCCTATGATGCAAGAAATAGTGGATGCCTCGCAATACAATACCTCGGTAGTTGTCACGGACTGAGAGAACCCTTATTCTGAAGTACCTCCTCTCCCAGATCCTGAATGTTTACCATTAAAAGAGGAGGAACTGAAAATTAAACTAAAGAGTGAAACTTCGGAATGTGTTGAGACTACATCACTTCTTGCGAACTTTTTAAAACTTTATATACTTGTAGTCTCTAATTCACCAGGGGATACTAACGTTGAAACTTCTTCTATCACAGGTGAATCGTATATATTCTGGATACCTCAAGCAATTCAATGAAAAATTTCTTATGGGGTACATAAGTCTCTCTGGAAAGTCATGCTCCAGGGCGCCCAAGCCTATTGCAAAAAGGGCTTTTGAATGATCCTGTTAAGGAACTTACTGAGATATTTATCAAGATATTGGCCGGAAGAGGAACCTTGCGGCAAGATCGAATAGTTTTTCCCTGCTTTCATAGGACTAGGGTAGTTTATTTTATGTTGTTTTAGGATAGATGGTAAACTTAGCGCTCTTAGAAGGTAACCCAGCTTTTTATTCCATTTCATTTTTCTAGTTAGTTAGTTTAATGTTTGTTGGTAACATTGTTGTAAACTCTCACGGGACTACAACTCGTCCACCAGGAGCAACCTAGGGGTTTAAAGACTTGTTGCATATGCTAAATGCAATCGAGAGCACCAACAAAAGTGGTATAGGTAGGATTTTATTTTTGTTATTTTTATTTTGCTTTCTCTCTCATGCTGACCATCTTTCATGCTGCGATCTCTTGAAAAGTCTCTCTCTCGATTTGTTATCCAGGTACTATCTTCCCATCACTTTACTTTCGTTGTCCCATGTGCATTGCATGCTTATATCTTTTACATTGATGACAATGTAGATTTTAGGTTGGGGGTGGGAGATTAGGTTACCTAATCAGTGTTTTCTTGGTCTTGAGCAAAAATTGTGAAAATTTTTAAATTCATCTGAAAATTCTTATGAATTCGAAGTGGTTTTAACAGCCATCTAGGGCACTTAGAATTTTAAGATATGTAATGTTGGTAATCTATGACTTTTGAATTTAGTATCTATTAGATTTTACAACTAAGTTTGAGTTATTAATCCATGATTAGAAGTTGTAAACATTAATTGAGTCATGATTTCACATGTCACATCTCGCTTTCACATTAAGGATTCAGTTTGATATTGAAGGGTTAACTTAGTAATCACTAAGCATGTAAGGAACCTACTTGAAATTTGCCCATCATGATCTATTAAAGAAAAAGAAAAATAAATAAATACCTTTGGAAAAAGTTAGGCGAATAATTTTCACCATAGGTTTGCTCCCTATAGGTGATGATTTGATTCCCTATGGATGATATATGGAAAAAAAAAAAAAAAATTTAGGTGTACCGTTTTTACCATAAGTTTGCTCCCTATAGGTGAGGATTTGAGTCCCCTTCTTGGCGTTACTTTTGATAAAAAAATTAAAAGCTGGAAGAATGAAAAGATGATCTTTAAGGCAAGTTTTAGTTATCATGAATTCTCTTGTTGGTTACCAATGATATCCTGAAATAGAGAAGTGAATCTTAAAGTTACTAAGTTGAGATTACACTATACACCCACGGAACTCAATGTTTAAAATTATTCTAATTGATAGATTAATACTTTGACTTGATTATGAAGTTTACCGTGCACTTGAGTCTAGGAGAAATTAATGCCTAATATTCACGAATCTTAAAATTCTAGTTATTGGATTATTTTTCAAAAATCACTCAAGTTTATAAAAATTATCCTTTAATTCTGAACTTATTTTACGCATACTTTGCTCGGGACTAGCAAGATGTTGGTTGGGGGTTGTGTTGAGGGTCAAATATTGTACATCAGACCTAGTTATGGCCTGAATTTACGAACAGGATACCGTTTAACGGTCTGATTTAATCGTGTTTATGATGCAGAGTGTATTTACGAGCTTGGATCGAAATAAGGTGCTAAAAGCTGAAATTTAATGTCAGAATTCACCAGAGCAAGGGACGGACTCCAGGGGACTAAGATTGAGGGAAGTGCATGTCAGAGATCCGAGAAAATCGAGAAACTGAAGTTCAATTGGCCCGAAAGACGTCCAAAATGCAAGATCACAAGGTTCTCACCATCCGTTCAGCTCGAAACTTCATACATGGCCAAGGGACCATAAATGAACCGTACACGTCAACTTTTGACCATTGGATCCCTCTAAAAATGGTCCAACGGATAGATCAGCCCTCAGAATCATGATTCTGGGCCCACTTGATGTCTGGATGCATTTCAATTCTTAACTCAACGTATTAAATGAAGCGCCAGAGAGGATAGATGGAGCAGATCTCTCAAAAACATCAAGGCAGGGCCCACTGATGTGAGTGCATGTGCACAGCACATGAGCACGCGCTATGCACCGCAACCAAAGTCGGGTCAAATCGACTTTGACCCGTTCACAATAAAAAACGGCAACTGTCATTCTCAACATCCATAAACAGAGAGAGCGGACGATCTCTGTGGGCCACCATGATGGTCCAGTTGACCAATCTTGGTCGTTCATCAGAATCTCAGCATCCCTTTTACCAAGACCTAGCCGACAGAATTGGAGGAAACAGAAAATATGAGATTTTATCTGTTCAAATGAAAGCCAGACGGTGGAGTAAAAGTTCAGGTGGGCCACACTAAATTCAAGCCGAACCACACCATTTTCGACAGTTTTTGCGAGCAGAATCCAATCATCGGAATAGATTTTCTTTTCGGTGTTAATTTTGATCCCCACCATCAGCAAGTTACCAAGGTAACCAACTCTGTTAAGTAGTCCCGGGAAAATTAGATTTTTCAGGCTGTTATACGTCTGAAGAGAGGATCGGATCAATGATCCGATCTGTCCAAACACTTCAGAGGTGGGCCATGACTCTAACCATGGAGTCCGACTCAATGAAAATCACCGTCCGTCCCAAAAAAATCTGCTCCTAACGCGAAATTGTTTACGTTGTTGCGTATCCGGATGCTGTTTCGCAATGCGCACTGACCGACTCAGCAACCAGCCCTCCCTGCCATGTATAAAGAGAGAGAGAGAGAGAGAGAGAGAGAGAGAGAGAGAGAGAGAGAGAGAGAGAGAGAGAGAGAAAGAGAGGGCAGTGGCATCTTCATCTATTAGCAGGGACGTTTGCAAGAGAGAGAAAGAGAGTTTTTAGAGTTTTTTATTTGTTGTTTTTTTATGTTTTTTTTAGAGAGATCTAGTCCACTCATGTGTGGCTAAACCTCTTAGTTAGGGCTAAGAGGTGAAGCTTGCAGCGTGATAGGAGGACTCCTTGCTTGTGTCTTTTGATTAGACTGAGTTAATATTGATTTTAGCTTAATTAATGGGGATGTTTTTAGTCTTTAATGGTCTGTTGTGATTGAAATTATAATGGGTCTGCAATGACTTTGAGCATGTTCTTTTCCTTTTAATGTTTATGACGTTAGGAAGCCCTATTGTTCACCATCGTCTCCTGGACATGGTCGGATGACAGTACCCTTCCTAACCTTCATAGCATGTTGATTGGTTGGCAATTAGTTTAATTCTGTTGTTTACTTTGTCTCCTGGGTATGGTTTAGTGATGGAATCCATTCTAATTCATATACCTTTCATCTCTTAAAAACTATATTAACGTCAGTTCAATTAAATTCCAAGATTCTTGAAGCTGGCATAAGATCTCTCTGATCTCTACAAGTGGATCTTCTGAATTCCTAGTTTCTTACCTCTGATTTCTTCTAAGTTTTAGATTAATATTTCATAATTATTTCCTAAATTCCATTCGATTTAGTTTACATCTTAGTCTAGTTTTAATTTTACTTAATTTCAGATAACGTACAAGTTTCAGTCCCTTGGGATTTGACCTCGGTCTTACCGAGTTTATTACTACATCATAACCCTGCACTTGGGGAGTGAACAGATCTCCTTCACACACTCTTACTCTCCTCTTGGATCCTTTGTTCTCCCTTTACTCCTTGGTGGTTAGGGTAAAAGGAGGAGTTGTGAGGGGGCTAGAGATGGGTTATTGGAGAATGGAGGAAGTATGAAAGAGGGAGCTTGATTGTTGAAGATTATAGGAAGTTATGAGGGAGAGTTTGGTTGTTGGAAAAATGAAGGAGAATATGAGGAAGGGGGATTTTTTGTTGTTGGAGAATGGTGGGAGTTAGGATTTATTTTCTAGACTTGGGCCCCTTAGCCTTAAGTTTCCTCGAATTTCCAAAATAGCCTCCTAGGACTCCCCATTGGTGTTGGGGTGGCCCTAACACTCCTTTGGCTACTAAATTAGGTGTGTAGGTCTCTCATGGCCTGATGAGAGGTCATGCAAAGTTTGGGGACAAACGGATCAACGAATGTGGGATTTGGTCATAAGGTTCCGATCTTTAAATGGACCTAATGGACCTATGGGGTCCATTCCGGTTGTTGGGGCGATTTTGGTGGCCCCCTGGCCATGAAACTTATAAGATAGGTGATTCATGTCCTGATGAAAGGCCATACAAATTTTGAAAACGATCGGATATGGGGTTTGGTCGTATGGGTCCAATTTGCGATCAACGGTCGTCGTGCCACGATCGGGTCTGTAACGTCTCGTCCTACCAGCACAGTGTCCTGGGGCGTCCACGTAAGATTTACAACAGGACCATTAGTTTAAAACACTCGTGGTGGGGTATCACAAGTTAATTAACCTATGATTAGCCCGTTAGAGTAGATCAGTCAGGCCATGATAGGACCTAGTTCAGGCCACCAAGTCAGATGACTATTTATACTTAGTATCAGCCTGTACGGGCTATACCGCGGCGCAGGAAGGTCGAAAATTTATAAGAATTTAGAGGACCTTAGATCTCACTGGGCTTGTGCTCTATCGCGGACCATGGACTCATTGGGCACCCAGAATAATTATTCGGGCCGCTCCAACTGCCATGTCAACTCACCCAAGGCCAGAGTGAAAATCTGGCACTGGTAAATGAAAATGAGATACCAGGTTTTTCAGCCATTGGATTTCTTCAAAATTTATGGTGAAGGTCTAATGTGGTGTCCTGCTCCTGTCCACAAAACCTGGGACCCGATCGTGGCACGACGACCGTCGATCGTAAATCGAACCCGTACAATCTAACCCCATATCCGATCATTCTCAAAGTCTGCATGGCCCTTCATCGGGCCATGGACCACCTACCCTATAAGTTTCATGGCCAGAGGACCATCAGAACTGCCCTAACAACCGGAATGGACCCCACAGGGCCATTTGGGGATCAAGACCATATGGTCAAACCCCATATTTATTTATCCGTTTGATCCCAAACTTTACACGGACCCTGGTTGGGCCATGAGACACCTACACACCCAATTTTGTGGCCAAATGAGTGTTAGGACCACCCTAACACTAATAGTTAGTCCTAGTGGGCTATTTTGAAAATTTTAGGAAACCTAAGAGGCCGAAGGGCCCAACTCTAGTAAATAAACCCTAGCCCTTTACTCATATCTCCCACCATTCCCCAACAACAACAAATCCCTCTTTCTCATATCTTCCTTCAATTTTTCCAACCACCAAACTCTCCCTCATAACTTCCTATAATCTCCAACAATCAAGCTCCCTCCTTTATATTTCCTTCATTCTCCAACAACTCATCTCTAAACCTCTCACAACTCCCCTTTTACCCCAACCACCAAGGATTAAAGAAGAGAGAAGAAAGAGAGAGTGTAGAAAAGATCTAAGGTAGACCCTATATCGTGTTGGGGCCCAAGGGAATCAACCCTTTCAACTCTCCATCATTTCTCCAAAGGAAATTCTTCACCATAACCTTAACAATCATCCGTGAGTCGTCTAGGTAAGATCATTCACCCATTTCTTTCTTGAATCTCATGTATTGAGGAAGGGATTACATGGAATGTTAACATGCACAGGTTGCTTTTAGGATTCCGCCCGTTTGACCCCAAATCTCACATCTCCTAGGTCGTTCCCAAGCCTTCAACGAATTCAAAGGTACGGACTATTGCTCTTAGGTGGCTTAGCACCAATTCTATTATGAGTTAATGATTTTGATTGCTTGGATGACATCTTTGGAGAAACTCACAAATCCCTAGAAATTTCATGATTGTTAAAATTGTATGGAATGGTATGCTTAACTCTCATGAAGTTGATCTTGTTCTCACATGATGTTGTGTATGGATGATTATATACTCATGCCCTGTTGATTTTTTCCCCATGTATTGTTGCTTAATGGTATGTATGATTTCATAACTCTTATGCATATGATTTCTTAAGATGGAGGAAGTGTTTAACTTCCTCACACACACACACACACACATACACACACACACACACACACACACTCACATGCACTTGTATCTTGATATGGTTAACTTTACTATGAGAATATGAATTGTATATTGATAATTATGAGAACATGATGATGTTTATTCTAGTGATGCATTGGTAGTCGGCATGCTACGAATCATTATTCATACCATTGGGTTGGCCAGAATCATGAGGAGAGCGAAGGTAGTCCCGTTGGTAGGACAGCCTCGAGACTAAACCTTTGGATTGGGTAAGTGTGTTCGGGTGGCTGTAGTTCAACTACATGGGTCTCTTATGACCGATGTCACTCGTCTCACGCTCGTCTGACTCTTACGGTTTAGTCTACTATCTGACCAACCTTGATTGTTAACCCTGATTGCTCACATATGTATGAAGCCTGAACCACCTTACAACCGTTGTAGCCCATCAATAATCCACTTGAAATGGGTCCATTGCCTCGTAAGCTGGGCATGGTGGAATGGGATACTGTGTCTAAGCTGTCGGCCTACGCTGGGGTACCGCGCCTCCTCGTAGTGATCGCGAGCGATCCCTTTCTCTTGGCACTCTTCATATGCTTGAAGTCAGGGATGAGGAACCCAATGGGATCACGGACCTCGAGGTCTTGGCCTCAGGCATTGGGGGGCCTTGGCCTCGCAACCAGCTTAGGGTATTGATATGTGAGGTGTATCAGATTCCTCAACCTGCTGGATGAATGGACTTAATTAATAACTCGGCTAATACGATCGCATTGCATAACATTAGTTAGGATGGTGACTCGAAAGTCGAGGTCACTCTGAGGGAGTGCTGACATACACAATCGTTAAATGAAGTCCCTCGAAGGAGCGTTGTAGTGAGGGCGTGCATCATGTCATTCCGCATACATGCATTTAAATAAGAGTTGCTAAGTATTGATGATTAACTGTGTTTCATTAAATTCATATTATAATTGATGCCTGTTATAACTTAAGATCAATAGCACCCACTGAGTTGATCACTCACTCCCACTCTGGGACGGTGTTTTAAAACACCAAGCAGACCCATGTTTAAATGCAGGAGATTTAGGGCATGAGGAGCCTGGAGAGGCAAGTTATGAGGAGGAGGACGAGCTGTCCTACTTCTAGTTGATGGACGGTTCCCCACCAGCTTGAGGAACGGGATTGGATCGCTGGGTAGTGGGCTCGACTCTATTCCTTTTGGACATACTATTTATTTTTATGATTTTGTTAGGTATCACCACGTGCGATCCCTTTATTCTTTTGGATATGTATATATACATATATGGGTACTCTTTCATTTCAGTGGGCTTATATGATTGTGCTTCATGTTTCAGGGAATTCCAGGCTGCGCAATTAGACTGGATTAATCGCATTTTCATGAAACCCGGATATAGGTGACCTCGGGAGCTCGGGAGTCGAGTATTAACACAACTCTTGATTTTCAGGGTGTTACAGGGTCCCAGATTTTTTAGATGGGCGTAGGACAATATATTAGACCTTCACCAAAAATTTTGAAGAAATCCGACGGTTGAAAAGCCCGAAGTCTCAGTTTCATTTACCAATGCCAAATTTCAACTCTGGCCTTGGGTGAGTTAACATGAGCTGTTGGAACAGCTCAGATAATTAGTTTCTGAGTATCCAATGAGTCCATGGTCCGTGATAGACCACAAGCCCAGTGAAATCTAAGGTTCTCTAAATTTTTATAATTTTTCAACCTTCCTGCGCCGTGGTATAGCCCGTACGGGCTGATGCTAAGTGTAAACGACCATCTAACTTGGCAGCCCGCACTAGGTCCTATCATGACCCGTCTGGTCTACTCTAATGGGCTAATCATAGGTTAATTAACTTATGGTACCTCATCACGAGTAGTCTAAACGAACGATCCTGTGGCAAATCATATGTGGATGCCCCAGGACACCGTGCTGGTTGGACGGGACGTTATCGATTCTTTACTGGTTTCACTCCTGTATATACTAACATTGAGTGCTGACGGTCATTAAGTGATATTATAGATTAATTAATTAAAAAAATTTTAAGAATTTTTAAAAATTCAAAACAGTGAAAATTCAGGATGTTATAAATAACACTCCAACAATTTAGGGTTCATCTTCTAACACAAGTGAAGTCATGCACACAATACATCAAGCATAAAAATTCAGATTTTTCTATAAATGCGACTATTCTCAGTAATATGAAATTAATGTGTATGTGTGTTATGTGGGTTACTGAAGAGATCAAGAACTATATATCATTCATAGCACAAACATACAACAAGGATTAATGCAATCATGCAAGCCACATGGAGGATTATATAAGGATCATGTATGAGATGAACATGCTACACCAAATTCAAGCTCAATCATGTTGAGGAACTAACAAACAATACTTAATCATTTTAGGTAATTTGGGAGGACCTATCATGTTGGCTTTTGGCTAAGTTCTCTCTAGATTACTCAAGCACATCACCCTAATATTCATAATCATTAAATTCATATTAAAATTGGTGCTAGGCCACCTAAGAATAATAGTCTACACCTAAGGATCGTCAAGAGCTTGCAGGATCGATCTAAGGTTGCCAAACTCACGAATCGATTCGTAGAGATCCTGAGTCAAATGAACTTGCTTGTTAGAATACATATAAGGGCGAGCCTAACACAATTATTTTTTAAAGAAGAAGAGTGGTTACTTACCTAATCAATTGAAAATCGTGCTTATAGTCGCGGATATGGAGTTTCTTGAGGAAAGGGAAGAGAGGTTACAAGATTCTACCTCCCTTGGGTCCACCTTTCTCTCCCTTCTTCTTTCTCTCCTTTCACTCCCTTCTCTCTTCACTCTCTCCTCTCTTCTTATTCCTGAAATGTTGTGGGAGTGAGTGAGAGAGAGAGTCAAAAGGGTCTTATTTTCTGGATTTGGGCCAAATGACCTTAAGTTATAATAATCTCCCTGCAATGGCCCTTTAAGACCCCGCTTTGGCTTTGGAGATGTCCCATCACTCCTCTGGTCACCAAATTTGGAGTGTAGATGTCCCATGGCCCGATGAGGGGCTGTGCAAAATTTGAAGGCAAATGGACGTGGGATTTTATTGTACGGTTCTGATGTTTAAATAGCCATGTGGGGTCCATTCCTGGTTGTTAGGGCAGCTCTGATGAGTCCCCTGGCCATAAAATTTATAGGATAGGTGTTCCATGGCCCGATGAAGGGCCGTGCAAAATTTGAGGGCAAACGGATGTAGGGTTTTATCGTATGGGTCTGATTTATGATCAACGGTCACCGTTCCACGATCGGGGTTCAGATTTAGTGGATGGGCGTAGAAAAATATTTTCGGCCTTCCCCATAAATTTAGAAGAGATCCGACGGCCAAAATTCCTAATATCTAGGTTTTATTTAAAAGGGCCAGTGATTTAAAATTCTAGCCTTTGAGCCAAGGCTAGGGTGAGTTGCGCTTGGCAAGTATTGTCAGAACTACGCGAATAATTAATTTCTAGGTGTCTGCTGAGTCCGTGGTCCGTGACTAACCACAAGCCTAGTGAGGTCTACAGTTTTCTCAATTTTTAGATTTTTTTTTACCCTCCTTAGCCGATGCACGACCCGCACAGGTTGTTGTCAAGTACAAATAGGCTATCTGGTATAACAACTCATACTTGGTCCGAACATAACCAAACTTGTCCGCCTTAATGGGATAATCTAGGTTAATTTGTTGGTGGTACCCCTCACACGAGCGGTTTAATCGAGTGGTCCTGCAGCAAATCCCACGTGGACGCCTCAGGACACTGTTCAGGTTGAGCCGGGTGTTACAACTATCCTACTAAAATGGTGGGCCGATTGTGTCTATACATAGATCATCACTGGACCTGGTTGACCCCGACTTGCTGTTTCTCTATCAAACCTTAAACAATCATTTGTTGCAAATTAGAACGAGTTTTTCGACATATCATATATGATTTTACAGTAGGAGAAGCTGATTTAGCCAACCAACCTAGTATATTTGCGAGATTCAATCAGATCGATGGCCGAAAGCCTATTTTATTTACGTTTTTATTATAGATATTAAGTTTTAGTTCGATTAGACTGCCCCGACATTCTTCTCAACTCAATCTTAAAAACTTTAAACCCATGTAGTTAAAGCATTGTATCTTTGTACAAATGAATCAGTCCCATGTTAGGCTGCCACGACATTCTTCTCTTGAGGTTTATGATATTAGATTGAAAGCATTGTATCCATTTAGCCTCAGGGAGACTTTTTCTACATATATAGCCCTTTTGGATTGAACAGCTCAGTTTCTTTACACCATACATTCTTTATTTATGATAAGGGGCCACTTTATGATTGGACTGACTGGGCCAAGTTTTGGTGCCTAAGGTGAGCCATGACCTGACTGTAGGGCCCACCATGATGTATGTGTTTTACATCCAGGATGTGCATTTATTTTGATGGCTCATTATAAGGCATTAAGATCGAAATACGAAGTAGACCCAAACCTTAGGTGGACCACACCACAGAAAGACCTGGATGGAAAGACAACACAAATAATACCTTATGGGTGGCCTTGTTTTACTTACAAATGCCAAGAAAAATGCTATATATGTGGTGCATGTAGAATACGGGCAACATCCAACACCAACACACATGAATTATATTGTTGAGTTTATTGTTTGAGTCTAACAGGAAGAAGTGACTATTCACCAGATGGGAAACATGTTGAGGTTTACTGCGTTCAGACACAGGCTATTCAAGTGTTGAACCTAACCCAAGTGCTTTGCCACCTCAGAGTCTGAGGCTATCAGGAAGACTATCTTTAGTTCTGGAAGAAACTAACCATTCACACAGCAACTCATCCTAAAACCTACATATTTCAAAGGGACCTATTGGTTTGTTCCCTAGTGAAACTAAGTCAACTTGGTCTCGGCGAGTTCTAAAGCCTTGGTAGACAAAAAGTCAGCTTAGCACAAACTGACAATATCCATAGCATATGGTTTTTCATTTCCAAAATATAAGTATGCAATCTTTCCCATGCGAGTTGAAGAGAACAAACCTTCAGCTTGTAAGACTTGTAAGATTTTAAATTGCACCCAGTTTCATTGTAGCCTTACACACTCCCGAGTCAGCTAAAACAATAAGACAGTAGGCAACACAGTCAACTAGAAATTGAGCGAGGCAACCTAGAAATTCAGTGAGGTAACATGAAATTCAGTGGGGCAAACATTAAATTCAGCTGGGCAAACATGAAATTGAGCGGGACAAACATGAAAATCAGTGGGGCAAACATGAAATTGAGCGGGAAAAACACGATATTAAGTGAGACAAACTTGAATTTCACTAGGGCAAACATGAAATTCAGCGGGGCAAACATGAAGTTGAGCGGGGCAAACATGAAATTGAGTGGGGCAAACTTGAATTTCAGCGAGGCAAACATGAAATTAAGCAGGATAAACTTGAATTTCAGCAGAGCAAACATGAAATTCAGAGGAGCAAACATGAATTCAGTGGGGCAAACATGGCATTGAGCGAGGAAAACTATAAATTCAGCAAGGCAAACGTGAAGTATACAACATAAAATGGTACATGAGTGGAGAACAATTACAGGTAATAAATATTTATTGCTTATAAATTTTATTCAGTTAAAATTGTATAAGGTATATCAAACAATATATATAATACAACATCTGACAAAAATTCCTCACATGCCCGTGACAAATATAAATTGAGCGGGACAAACATGAAATTAAGCGGGGCAAATTAGAAATTAAGCTGGGCAAACATGAAATTGAGTGGGGCAAACTGAAAATTGAGCGAGGCAAACTTGAAATTGAGCGAGGCAAACTAAAAATTAAGCAATGTAAGCTTACCATAATACAGAACTCGATTAAATAATAGAGGACCGAGTACTCACGTTCCATAATAGATGAGAATAATACAAAACTTAAGGAAATAAAGAGTAAGTAATCCGTTAATTTTTTAAATAAACAACTAGAGAGAGTAAGCTTATATGGATTAGGGCTTCAAAGATATGAATGACTTTATGTGGTGCTCATTAAATTCAGCGACGCTATCTATCATGGAATTGAGCGAGGCAAGCATGAAAATTGAGCGAGGCAAGCATGAAAATTGAGCGAGGCAAGCATGAAAATTCAGTGAGGTAAGGTAGAAATTAAACGAGGCAATCATGAAAATTGAGCGAAGCAAACTATAAATGGAGCGAGGGAAGCATGAAATTCAGTGAGGCAAGCTAGAAATTGAGGGAGGGAACCTATAAATTGAGTAGGGCAAACTTGAATTTCAGAGGGGCAAACACGAAATTGAGCGGGGTAAACATGAAATTTAGTGGACAAATTGAAAAATGAGTAGGGCAAACTGAAAATTGAGTGGGGAAAACTAAAAAATCAGCGGGGCAAACATGAAATTGAGCGAGAAAAACTGAAAATTGAGTGAAGCAAACTAGAAATTAAGCAGGAAAAATTAGAAATTGAGCGGGGCAAACTAGAAATTTAGTAGGAGAAACTGAAAATTCAACGAGGGTGACATAAATTTCAATGAACTTGAAATGCAATTGAACTAGCCTAACATGAATTTCAATGAACTTGAAATGCGATTGAACTAGCCAAACATCAAATTCATGTATTACTCGGGGAATTCAACCAATCATGAACTAGGAATGTTGGCAATAACTTGAGCATATTGCAGAGAAGTAGGTCAAATGGACCAAAAACTCTTGAAATTTGAAATCATTTTGATCAGTATGCTTTTATTGTGCTGAGTTAACTGATTTCGGCTCACCTTAACTTGAGTGTATGTGGACTATCCACGACATTCATCCGTTTTTCCATCTATATTAAGGGTTTAAGCCCAAAATCGTAGCATATCCAAATATCAGGTGGATCATACGAAAGGAAATAGTGATTCAACCGTAGAAAGCTTACTACAGAAGCGGATTGCGTAGTGAGGTACTAAGTAAACCCCATGAGGTCCACCATCATTTATGTATTTTATCCGCTCCGTCCATCCATTTTAACAAATAATTTTATGGCTTGAGCTCAAAAATCTAAACATATCCAATGTTCAAATGGACCACACCACACGAAAATTTAAAATTGAACTTCTATTGTTGAAAATTTCTTAAGGACCATAGAAGTTTTGGATCAAGCTTATAATTGTATTTTCTATTCATTCATGCCTATATGATCTTATGAACAGGTTTGATAACAAACAAACATCACTGTTGGGCCTAGTATGGTTTCAACGGTGGAAATCCTTATCCCCACTACTTCCCGTGGTATGATCCACTTGATCTTTTGATATGCTTCAATTTTGGGCTCAACCCCTTAAATTAGATGGAAAAACGGATAGATGGCATGGATAGAGTACATACATTCAAGGTGGGCCCAACTGAGTTTACTCAGTACAATAGGAGCGTACTGAGTAACTCAGTACGCAATCCGATTTCGTTTGCTACACCCCACAATGATGTTTTATTTGAAATCCATCATGTTCATCAGATGATGTACATACGTAGAAGAACCAAAGGCCCAAATGCAAGCTTCATCCAACAGGCAATATATTAAAATATACTTATGGTGCATGCTTTCTTCAGTGAACCGGCCATTTTTAGAAGATGAGAAAATGTTGATGTATTGAGAGGATGCAATCCAATGGACGAATGGTGCGATCCAATGGAGAGATTTTCGGGCTGGAGAAAATGAGTTTTGTCTTTCTTAGTGGAAATGGAGTGAGGAAAAGGGGTGAAAGCAATGTGAGAGAAAGCAACAGTGGTGAAAACAGAGGGGCATTTTCATCTTAAAAATGGTCGTCCATACGTGAAAGTCTAATTTGGTAAGTTAAGTTTCGTTTGCTTCATAAAAAATGCTGGATAAAAAGTGGAGTCTACAGTGGTAAATTTCTCAAATCGATTCGTAAACATTTTTTTAGCTTTAACCCATCTAGAGCAAGGTATGTGACTTGGACGGTTAGATTCGACTTATACATGTATGCAAAGTAGACATTTTCCAAGCGTTGGCTAGGACCATCACATTCCTCAGTAGAATCCGAGCTATTTCTCTAACCACCGTTATTGAAGGAAAAAGTCAGTGGTCCACCTAAAAATTTATGACTGCAACTCAAAGGACGCAGATTAGGTGAGACAGGGATAACAGCTAAGTCGGTGAGGCCCCGACCGTAGGGCCCACCTTGCTGTATGTATTGTATATCCACACCGTCTATCAGTTTTCCTGGCTCATTTTAGGGCATCTTCCCAAAAACTGAGGTAGATCCAACTCAACGGTGGCCACACAGTAGGGATTGAATTCCCACCATTAAAAACTTCATGGGGCTCACAAAAGTTATGGATCAAGTTGTTATTTGTGTTTTCCTTTCATCCAGATCCGTGTGACTTTATCCACAGGCTGGATGGCAAATAAACATTACAGTGGGCCCTAAGATGTTTTTAACGGTGGACATTCAATCACCACTTTTCTCCTGTGGTGTGGTCCACCTGAGATTTCGGTCATGTGATCATCCCTAAAATAAGGTAGAAAAATGGATGTACCAAGCTGGGCCCCACAATCACTACCTCACCTAATCCACACTCCTGTGGGAATGGGCCCCACCCTTTAAAAGCAGTGGGTTCGTGCCAACCATAAAACAGCTGGGTTGTCTCTTCTTATTTAACATTATTACTAACTATAGGCAACAAACTAAAGCACTGATTCTCTTTATTAAGATGATACTTAAGTGGGCTACACCGATTGTGATAGCCCATCAGATAGGAGTTTATTGCTGATGGCTGACATCTGGTAATAAAATCATTATCATATGTTTAGTCATTTTAAGTGTACTAACTTATAATATAATCATGAAATAAAAATCTATACATATAAAGAAACGAGAAATTTCCTAATCTACGACCATTTATGGCCCATTTCAAAAAATAAGCCCACTTATTTTGAGCTCCCAAGTATAAGCCCAGCTGTATGGCCCCATTTCTCATGTCGAAAATGCCCCTACTTTTTTGGCTTTAAAGCTTGGGCTGCATTTAGCTACGGATTATAACCGTAGCCATAACCATTGCTATAACACACCCAACCTACGATTGCAAGAGGGAGGACAATGAGTCGGGGTCAACCGAGTTGGTAGGACAACAAGTTAGGGTCGACCGGGTCTAAACCCGATCAACCCCAACTCATTGTCTTACCTAAATTTTTTTATTTTTTTATTTTTTTTTAACAAGGAGAACTTTTTCTCTCCTACATTTTTCTCATATACATATATATATATGTTATTCATTTCTTTCTTTATTCATTTAATAAACATATCTCTTAAATTAGAATGAGTTACTTGAAGAATCATATAGGATTTTAAGGTAAGAGATGCTACTTTAGCTAACCAACCTACTTATTTTTCAAGATTCCATCAGGTCGATGATCAAAAATTCATTTCATTCACTTCGCGGTCAATTTCAATTAGCTCATTTCATAATCAATTCCATGCATTTCACAGTATATTCTCTTCACTTTCACGGTCAATTCCATGCATTTCACAGTCAATTCCATGCATTTCATGGTCAATTTGCTTCACTTTACGGTCAATTCCATGCATTGCATGGTCAATTTCTTTTACTTCACGGTCGATTCAATGCATTTCACAGTCAATTTCCTTTACCTCATAGTTAATTCCATGCATTTCACGGTCAATTCTCTTTACTTCACGGTCAATTTAATACACTTCACAGTCAATTCCCTTCACTTCACGAAATTGACCGTGAAATGCATGGAAATGACCGTGAATCTAAACGGAATCAGTAGAAATGACTGTGAAATGCATAAAAATGACCATGAAGTGAAGTGAAATGACCGTAAAATGCATGGAAATGGCTGTGAAGTGAAGGGAATTGACCGTGAAGTGCATTGAAATGATCATGAATCTAAACGGAATCGCCGGAATTAACTGTGAAATGCATAGAAATGACCGTGAAATGCATGGAAATGACCGTGAAGTGAAGGGAATTGACCGTGAAGTGCATGGAAATAACCGTGATTCTAAACGGAATCGCCAAAATTGACCGTGAAATGCATGAAAATGACCATGAAGTGAAGTGAATTGAACGTGAAATGCGTGAAAATGATAGTGAAGTGATGGGAATTGACCATGAAGTGCATGAAAATGACCGTGAATCTAAACAGAATCGTCAAAATTGACCGTTAAATGCATGGAAATGACCGTGAAGTTAAGCGAATTGACCGTAAAATGCATGGAAATGACCGTGAAGTGAAGAGATTTGACCGTGAAGTGCATTGAAATGATCTTGAATCTAAATGGAATCGCTGGAAATGACCATGAAATGCATGAAAATGACCGTGAAGTGAAGCAAAATGACCGTGAAATGCATGAAAATGGTCGTGAAGTACATGGAAACGACCGTGAAGTGCATGGAAATGACCGTAAAGTGAAGGGAAATGACCATGAAGTGCATGGAAATGACCGTGAATCTAAACGAAATCGCCGGAATTGACCGTGAAATGCATGAAATTGACCGTGAAGTGAAGTGAATTAAACGTGAAATGCGTGGAAATGATAGTGAAGTGAAGGGAATTGACCATGAAATGCATGGAAATGACCGTGAATCTAAACGGAATCGCCGGAATTGACTGTGAAATGCATGAAAATGACCGTGAATTTAAGCAAATTGACCGTGAAATGCATGGAAATGACCGTGAAGTGCATTGAAATGATCATGAATCTAAACGGTCATTTCCACGCATTTCACGATCAATTCGCTTCACTTCACGGTCATTTTCATGCATTTCACGGTCATTTCTAGCGATTCTATTTAGATTCACGATCATTTCGATGCACTTCATGGTCAAAATCCCTTCACTTCACGGTCATTTCCACGCATTTCACGTTCAATTCGCTTCACTTCACAGTCATTTTCATGCATTTCACGGTCAATTCCGGCGATTTCGTTTAAATTCACGATCATTTTCATGCACTTCACGGTCAATTCCCTTCACTTCACGGTCATTTTCATGCATTTTACAGTCATTTCGCTTCACTTCATGGTCATTTCAATGCATTTCATGGTCAATTTCAGCGATTCCGTTTAGATTCACAGTCATTTTGATGCACTTCACGGTCAATTCCTTTCACGGTCATTTCCATGCATTTTACAGTCAATTTGCTTAACTTCACGGTCATTTCCATGCATTTCATGGTCATTTCCATGCACTTCACGGTCAATTCCCTTCACTTCACGGTCATTTCCATGCACTTCACGGTCAATTCGCTTCACTTCACGGTTATTTTCATGCATTTTACAGTCAATTACAGCAATTCCGTTTAGATTCACTGTCATTTCCATGCACCTCACAGTCAATTCCCTTCACTTCACGGCCATTTCCATATATTTCACGGTCAATTCGCTTCACTTCACGATTATTTACAGGCATTTCATGGTTATTTTTGGCTATTCCGTTTTGATTCACGGCCATTTCCATGCACTTCAAGATCAATTCCCTTCACTTCACGGTTATTTTCAGCTATTCCGTTTTGATTCACGGTCATTTCCATGCACTTCACAATCAATTCCCTTCACTTCACGGTCATTTCCACGCATTTTACGGTTAATTCGCTTCACTTCATAATCATTTTCATGCATTTCACGGTCAATTTCGATGATTCCGTTTAGATTCATAGTCATTTCCATGCACTTCACGGTCAATTCCCTTCACTTCACGATCATTTCCATGCATTTCACGGTTAATTCGCTTCACTTCACGGTCATTTTCATGCATTTCATGGTTAATTCGCTTCACTTCACGGTCATTTCCATGCATTTCACGGTCAATTCCGATGATTCTGTTTAGATTCACAGTCATTTTCATGTATTTCACGTTCAATTCGCTTCACTTCACGGTCATTTTCATGCATTTCACGGTCATTTTCAGTAATTCCGTTTAGATTCACGGTCATTTCCATGCACTTCACGGTCGCTGTGAAGTGCATGGAACTGACTGTGAATTGAAGGGAATTAACTGTGAAGTGCATGGAAATGACCGTGAATCTAAATGGAATCATCAGAAATGACTGTGAAGTGAAGCGGAATCACCGGTATTGACTATGAAATGCATCGAATTGACCGTGAAATGAAGGGAATTGACTGTGAAATGCACGAAATTGCCCATGAAGTGAAGGAAACTGGCCGTGAAATGCATAAAATTAGCCGTGAAGTGATGGGGAATCACCGGGACTGACTGTGAA
Organism: Magnolia kwangsiensis; assembly: GCA_037074715.1. Lineage (NCBI taxonomy): Eukaryota > Viridiplantae > Streptophyta > Magnoliopsida > Magnoliales > Magnoliaceae > Magnolia > Magnolia kwangsiensis. Next base: position 111,647,853 of record CM073580.1, read on the forward strand.
ATGCATAGAATTGACCATGAAGTAGAGGAAATTTGCCAAAATTCACTGTGAAATGTATGGAATTAATCATGAAGTTAATAAAATTTATTGCGAACTAATTGAAATTGACCGTGAAGTGAATGAAATTGACCGCGAAGTGAATAAAATAAAATCTTGACCATCAACTCCATGGAATTTTAGAAAATAACTATATTGGTTGGCTAAATTAGCTTCTCCTACTCCAAAATCATATGTGGTACATTAAGTAACTCATTCGACCTCAACTCACAGCCTTTTTTTTTCTTTCCTGTTATAATTCCCATTGATTTTTTTGATCTCATTATGAGGTATGTGTTATATCCAAACCATCTATCTATTTGGCGAACTCATATTAAGGCTTGAGACGAAAAATAAGATAAATCTACCTATCTAGTGAACCACACTATAAAAGGGAGCGGAGGATTGGACGTCTACCATTGAAATCCTTTTAGGGGTCAAGAAGTTTTGGATCATTATGAAATTTGTTTTTCCTCTTCATCCAAGTCTCTATGACCTGATGAATGGATTGGATGGAAAATAAATGTTATGGTGGGCCGTACAAAATTTTTAACGGTGAAAATCAATTTTCCGGCTGCTCTTTGTGGTGTGGTCCAGTTGATCTTTGGATATGATTTTTTCTTTTCGATAATGCTCCGAAATGATTTCAAAATATGGATAAACGTTATGGATATAATAAATACATAACTGTGGGGCTATATAACTTTGATATCTTTTGAACCGTTCGTATAACCCGGAGTTCCCGGAAAGAAAGCAGGGGCATCTTTTGAACCGTTCGTATAACCCGGAGTTCCCGGAAAGAAAGCAGGGGCTTTTAAGACCTGGGACATGGGGCCGTACAGCTGGGGCTTATCCTGGGGAGGTAAAAGGCAAGTGGGCATCAAAAGGTTGATGGCCCATACATGGGTCGTACAGTTGGAAATTACTCTAAAGAAAAAGTAGCATAAATAAAACAAGTGAAAATAATTTCTTTGAGTGAGATTTCTTCAGTTTAGGGAATTTATTAAGGATTTCTTAATCATTGAACTTATGCATATGGAAAAAAAAGAGCATACATAAAACAAATTGAAGTATATCCAAAGCTCAAGTGAACCATATCACAGGAAACAATGGAATATTGATTTCCACCCTTGTAACCTTCTTAGGGCCCACAGTTATATTTATTTATCATCCAAAGCTGTTCATAGGATCACAAATGCATGGACGAAGGGAAGACACAAATATCAGCTTGATCCGAAACTTATTTGGCCTCCAGGAAATTATGAACGGTAGATGTTTAAGTTACACTGTTTCCTGTGGTGTGGTCCAATTGATCTTGGATATGTTTCATTTTTTAAGACATGGGTCCTAAAATTAGCTGGTAAAATGGATGGACGGAGTGGAAAAATACATAAATCATGGTGGGCCCCACAGAATTTACTTAACAAGCAATGTGCTTGCATGACTTGCTTCCTAGCTGTATGTATGGACAAACGAATGGTCCATGTCTACCGCACGGAAGCGGATTGCGTCCTACTCCTACCCCGGCCTGTCTCTAGCACGGAAGGGCAGGTATGTGGCCGGGCCCACGGTGATGTATCTGTTTATCCAGATTGTTAGTTTCTTTTCTCAGATCATTCAAGTCACGAGCACACAAATGAGTCAGATAAATGACTTAGGTAGGCCACACCACACTGATTCTTTCATTTAATGCAACCAATTTTTAATTGAAAAAAAAGTCACGTAAGTAGCATTTGACAAAACGTTTCTCAGCTGGGGCTGTTCACGAGTCGAGCTAGCTCGAAAACCTGTTCAACTCGGCTTGAGTCAGCTCAAATTGACTCAGCTTAAATGGCCAATTCGGGCCGATTCAAGCTAATTATTTGAGGCTCGAGTTGAGTTTAAGTTGACTTCGACCGGGGGCATTTTAACTCGATTCGATTCGACTCGACTCGAAGCTCAAATTCGAGCTCGACTTAGCTCGATTAATAAATATATTAAAATTGTAGGGAATGCGAAAAAAGTTGAAGTGGGATCTCTTTACTTTCAAGAGTTTATTGTTGGTGTTGATGATCTCTTGAATCCAAAGGTTATATTGTATGGGGTACTCACATGAATAGAATAGATATATCCTTCCTAAATATGTTATTATCTACAAGTCCTCGGGTCATCTGTAAGGTAACGGAAACTGTGTTTTTGTCTGAGCAGCAACAATACAAGTGAGTTTCACTTTTCTGTAATCCCAGGTCTGTTCAAAATTCTATCCATTGGAAAGTATGACCTTAATGATGGGTACTTCAGAACATACAATTGGAGATGCTTTTGGCCCCATGATTCTTCTATCATAAGGCCCGCACAGATGGATTTTCTGGATTGCTGAAAGATGGATTACACTTTGTTTTAGTTGTTGGGCTAAACAAAAAATGATTTTCACTTGGTGGAGCGTCATGTAAAATGCTTCTTTAAAATTTTTTTATTTAGTTTCTCTTCTAAATTAATGGAGGAGGATTAAGAACAGAATCCATTACTTTCTCATCCAACAAGCTCGAGCTCGATTCGAGATAAACTCGACTCGACTTGAACTCAACTCGACAACTTTGACAAACAAGCCAAGCTTTAATGCTGAGTTCGAGGCCGAGCTCAAGTTCGAACTCGATTACAGCATGGACAAGGTGAGCTGAGCTTGGCCCACCTCGACTCGACTCTGCTCGATGCCCGCCCCTATTCTCAACAACGTCATAAGAAAATGTTATTATAATGCGGTCGTGAGGTCAATGTTGTGTGGTCACGATCTTATTCTACAACTTTGTGTGTGTTTGCCAAAAAAAGTCAAATCTAAGGTTCAAGTGGACCACAGAGTGGTGATTGAATGGCCACCATTAAAAATTTCCTGAGAGAAGGTTCATGGGAAGGTTTCAACGGTGAGAGTTTGGTGTAGACCAGTTAAATATTGGACCTGCCTTATTCTTGGGTTTATACCCTAATTTGATATATAAAAATGGATGAATGGTGTGGATTAAACCCATACATCATGGAAGGACCCACAAAGCTAGGGGCGGTTCAAAGGGGTAGGCAGGTGAGGCAATTGCTTAAGGCACCTAATTATGAAGGCTTTATATTATCCTATATTATATCAAAATTAAAATTAAGAAGAAAAAAAAAGAGTCTAAATTTTTTGAAATAAAACTTATTAAAAGGCCTACAAAATACGATCCCCTAAAAGTTAGTTTATAAAATTAAAATTAAAAATAATACTATCAATAATAACAGTTTAATTCTATCATCTTTTTTCAAAATGATAGCATCATTTTCAATAAATTCTTCTCTTAAAACCTAAGACCACGACTACCTATTTTATTGCTAATTAAATTCTAATATTAATTTTCTAAATTAAATTATAATTTCATTTTTTTAAAAAGCCTCATTGTCATGACTCGCGTAACGCTCTCAAAAGTGTTGAGCCGCCACTGCATGTAGACCTCCCTGAGCCGAGTCCATCCCGGTGGGACAGGACGCGATCCACATTGGTAACAGATTGGCTACTCCCCCGGCCGCTCCGTGGGACCCACCATGATGTTTGTGATTCATCCATTCTGTTCATCCATTTTTACAGGTCATTTTAGGGCTTAATACTAAAAATGATAGGAATATAATCTTAGGTGGACCACACCACAGGAAAATAATAGTGATTGGATATCCACCATTAAAACCCTCCCAAGGACCATGTACTGTTTATTTGACATCCAATCTGCTGACTAGGTCATACAGACACAGATGAAGGGGAAAAAATAAAGATAAGCTTGATCCAAAACTTTTATGGCCCCCTAAAAGTTTTTAATGGTTGAAGTTCATTCAACACTGTTTCCTGTAATGTGGTCCACTTGGGACTAATATATACATTAGTTTTGGTCTCATACTATAAAATGAACTAGGAAAATAGATGGACAGCATGGATGAAACACATTCATCATGGTGGGGCCCACAGAACACCGACCATAAGCCAGTGGCTGGTGGCAGGGGGAGTAGCCAATCCGTTTTAATACAGTATTCCCGTGATGTATGGGTTTAATCCGCACCATGGTGGGCCCCACGAGCTTCGGCGTTTAAGGACAGTATTCCCGTCCACAAAATTTGAGAAAAAAAAAACTTTGATACTCGGGCGGAGAGTGTAGATGATACTGAGGCATTCGTAAAATAGTTAGATACTGCATACGTAGCATTGAGTTAATTCATCAGGTCAACGCGACCGTATCAACAGGGCGGACGGCAAGTAAACATTACGGTGGGCCCAGGAAGTTTTTAATGGTGGCTATTTAATCACCAATGTTTTCTTGTAGTGTGGCCCCACCTGAGATTTGGATATTCTTCATTTTTATAAAAATACATCTATGTGGACCCCAATGGTCAGGGCCTTACCCTCTAGCGCTGAGGGTCCTCGAGCTCCGAGTTGTACGAACGGTTCAAAGGAGATCAAAGTTAAATGGGCCCTATTATGGTGTATTTATCATATCTACACCGTTTATAAATTTTTCGAGATCATTTTAGGTTTCTATGCCGAAAATGAGTTATTTCCAATGCTGAAGTGGACCACACCACAAATAGCAGTGGGACAATAATTTTCACCGTTAAAGCATTCGTAGGGCCGCCGTAACCTTTAATATCCATCCAATCTGTTCATAAGGTCACATAGACCTAAATGAAAATTTAAAAAAAAATTATATTGATTCAAAATTTCTGTGACCCTAAAAAGGTTTCAATGGCAAACGTTTAATCTCCCACTGCTTTTTACAGTGTGGTCCACTTGATTTTGATATATGTCTTATTTTTCGGTTCAGTTCTTAATACGATATTTCCAAGTGGACTGACGTTTTGGATATAACTCATATATCACGATGGGACCCACATAACTTAGTGGCATCAACGCACTATACCATCTAATCCGCGGAAACGGATTGGCTACTCCGCCTGGGGTTGAAAGTTGGGCAGGTTCAACCTGGCCGACTGTGACCGATCCGACATCGATCTCAAACTTAGGCTATACAAATACCAGCTCAATAAAACTTGAGTCGGGCTTGAGTTGAGGTCTTAGGCTGCCAGACCCAACTTGAACTGGATTAATACGTATAAATTATAATCAAGTGTCATTCATCGGTGTTGAAGGCACAAGAAATTTTATTGCCATCCACGCAACACGTGTTTTAAGAAAGTAATTGTCTTATATTTTAGTTTATTTGTTTAGAAAAAAAAAATAAAATTCTTTACAATACATAACTACATATATAATTAATAAAATTATATATATAAAAAATAAGTGTGTATTAAAATATAATAGAAAAATGTAATAACGAAAATATCAGCATGTATTCACTTGACCAACCCAACTAACCTGACCGAGCTCACTTGGGTTAAGCTTGGGTTGAAAATTTTCAACCTGAGGTTAGGTTGGATTGGGTTAAGGTTGAGGTATAGGAACCATGGGTTGGGCTAGGGTTGAGCACCCACCCGCCTGACTTTCAGCCGTAATTCCCCCACACCGGCTAATGGTTGGTGGTTGGTACTACGTGGGCCTTATCATGATGTATGTGTTTCATCTATGCCGTTCATCTATTTTTATAGATCATTTTAAATTATGAGGCCAAAAATGAGACATATCCTAATCTTGAGTGGACCACAATACAGAAAATAGTGTTGAATGAGCGTTGACCGTTAAAAACAATTTGCGGGCCATAAAAGTTTTGGATTAAGCTAATTTTTTTGTTTTCCTTTCATCTGGGCCTGCATGACCTAATAAATAGATTGGATGTCAAATAAACAGTACATTAGACCTTAGGAGGATTTTAATGGTGGATATCCAATAGATATGGTGTGGCCCACCTGAGATTTATATCCCCCTAATTTTTAGTTTCAAGCCCTAAAAAGATCTGTAAAAATGGATGAAAGAAATGGATAAAACACATACATCATGAATGAACGGAACGGATGAAACACATTCATCATGGTGGGGCCCACTGAGAACCGACCACCAGAGACGGGGCTGGTGTCAGGGAAGTAGCAAATCCGTCTCCCCAATCCGCTTCCCTGCCTCACCTAATCCGCCTCCTTTTGATAGACGTGGAGCCACTTGTCAGTATCATTAAATGCAAACCCAACCGTCCATCTGAAAATGGGAAATGGTAACGGTCCCACCATTAAAACCCCCACCCGCTTTGGGACGAGTATTAATACAGCACTCTACTTTATCTTTGTCCCCGTTGGGGGGTGATATGTGACCCTCAACCCGAGGACATGTAAAGTATCCTCGAGTTTCACTTTTGTACAACTATGGGCACGTCTAAAAGGATGTGGACTGTTGATATTGGCCGTCCCACCGTTAATATGCCACCCAAAAAATCTCCAATGTTGGGCATTGGTATTTTTTCAATTAATGGGCATAGTTTGTGTACTTCTTCCTAACCGTTTATTTCCTGTGCATCAACTGAAGAATTAGAATTCCTCTGTCGAGAAGATTTTTGGACTATGGCCCATCTACTATGAAGATCATCAGACCAACCGTCCTGATGTTATTTATTTTCATTAATGTGTACTGTTGGGGAAAAATGTGTCGGGCTCGGGTAAAGTCCCGAGGTTCGTAGAAGAGTAGGTCGGCTTTGCCGACACTGCCTGAAGAAACCGAGACAACACTGACAGGGCAGATGGCTGGCCGTCAGGTGTAAGCAAAGACGAGTAAAGTCGCTCTGTCAGTGTGATAACCTCGCCTGCATCACCCCACTGAAGGCCGGGCGTGTGAAAGTCATTCAACCGATAGAGCAAAGATCCCTTCAGGGAGTTAATTCTGTCGGGCACGGCTCAGAACTCGTCCTCCTGCATCGGCCGAGGCTCCCCCGGTGTCGGTCATGACTTGCCCGAGACTCCCCCGGAGTCGGTCGAGATCCAACCGAGACAGGTAGTGGCGGAGCGAGGACAGATGCTGATCTACGAAAATCCAGGGATATTGATAGCGGATCCCGAGATTCTCGGGATCCTGAGCGATCGCAGGAGAAGAATCCTCCGAGGATAAGGATTGATAGGTTATATAAATCTCGAAGCTTGGAACAATAAGAGGTACGCAAATACTAACTGAGAAAAGCTCTGAGCCAGAGACGAGATTACTGACTTAAGCATCGGAGGTTCCCCGGCCCTAGCCAGGGTTCCCTTGACATTGTTTCTGTGCAGGTGAAGGAGGGTCCGTCGCCAAGGAAAACCGTTCCATAAAAACACTGCAACAGTTTGGCGTCGTCTGTGGGAAACGGACAAAAAGCCGCTTTCTCCAACCATTCAAATGGCAAGAACAAGAAGGACGGACCCAGATGAAGTAAGGGAGGCCGCCGCTAGCGTCGCTCAGGGAGCTCCCCCGGCAGCGCCGCCTGCGACTACAAGCCAGCCCAACCAAGGGAACGCATACCTGGATCGTGAGGTTCAGGAAATGCGTTCCGAGATGGCCACCATGAAACACATGCTGGAACAACTGTGCAACCAGCAGATGCAGCGACAAGAGTCGACGCCAGCTCATCCACCAGCATCTGTAGCGCGGCCGCCCGCGCCACTGTCTCCTAGACGACCGAGTCAGTCCCGAGAACCAAGTCATCCGGCACCTGCTCGTTCGGCAACAGCCGTTCTACCTCCCTCTGACCTGAGGCATAGAATAGATCAGAGGAGGCGCAGTCGGCTACCTGCAGACGCTGAAGAAACGGTAGAGAGCGCCGAACCCTGGAAGGCTGACATGCAAGACTTCAAAAACGAAGTCCGAGAGAAGATGGCGAAGGAAATGGCAGGTATAAAGCACGGTCGGAACTCAGATCCGACCAAACACGAAGAAAAAGCCTCTCCGTTCGTGGACGAGGTAATGCGGGCCCGGTTGCCGGAAAGGTTCCGCTTACCCCAGATTACTCCATTTTCTGGGAAGACCGATCCTACAGAGCATCTTGAATGCTTCAGGACTTACATGGAATTGCACGACGCTTCGGATGCTGTTATGTGCCGAGCGTTTTCTCTGACCTTGACGGACGTTGCCCGACTTTGGTTTAAGCAACTGAAACCCGGGTCAATAAAGTCGTTCGCCGAACTCAGCGACGCCTTCCTCAGCAATTTCATTGGCGGAAAGAAGAAACTGAAGTCTCCCGCGCATCTGAACAACATAGTTCAGAGGGAAGGAGAGTTACTCAAAGACTACATTAAACGCTTCAATTTCGAGTCTCTCCAGGTTCGAAAGCATTCTGAGGAAACAGCACTCAACGCTCTCATGCAGGGAGTCAAAGACAAGCCTTTTTTGGCATCACTGGATAAAAACCCGCCTGATACTTTGGGCGAGTTTATGGTTCGATCGGACAAATACGCCGATGCGGAGGAAACGCGACTCCTAAGAGAGAAAAACCAGAATACGAAGCCATCGGCAAAAGAGTCGGCCAAAAAGGAAGCCGACTCGGCCGGTGGGAAGAAGCGAAAAGACGACCGGGGCCGAGACGACAGCAGGTCAGGGAAGCGACCCGACAGGAAATTCTCTGCATATACCCCGCTGAACAAATCTCCTGAACAAGTACTGATGGAGATCAAAACCGAGGGCTTCGTCAACTGGCCTCGGAAAATGCGAGGGAATCCTGGTCGTCGGAACAAGGACAAGTATTGCCACTACCATCGCGATCACGGTCACAACACGAGTGACTGCTATCATCTGAAGGACGAGATTGAGCGGCTGATTAAAGAAGGCCGGCTAAGAGAACACACGGCTGGGACCGACGCCGCCGCGGGACCGAGTGTAGACCGGCCCCAGGAAGAAATTCGAACGATTGTCGGGGGTCATCGAGGCGGTGGGGACTCGAATAACGCCCGAAAAAACCACGCCAGAAGCCTCGACCGCCCCGAGTCCGAGGTTCTCCTGCTATCTCGGCCTCCCAAAGAGAAAAAACGAGAGAAGTATTGCATCTCGTTTACCGAAGAAGATGCACGAGGCATTCATCATCCTCACGATGATGCGCTAGTGGTCACCCTCACCATCGCGAACAGAAAGGTGTTCCGGATACTGGTGGATACAGGGTCATCAGCGGACGTCCTATTCACTACAGCATTCGATAAAATGGACATAGGTCGGTCGGTACTACGGCCTGTCCGGACGCCGCTCATCGGTTTCTCGGGCGGACAGGTACTCCTAGAAAGAATCGTCTCGTTGCCGCTCACCGCGGGAACTGCACCCCACCAAAAGACCGGGATGGTCGACTTCCTGGTCGTGGACCAACCTTCAGTGTACAACGCCATCCTCGGCCGACCGTCTCTCAGCCTCCTTCAGGCCATAGTGTCTACCTACCACCTATCCATGAAATTCCCGACTGAGTCGGGAATAGGGGTAGTGAAAGGAGACCAGCAAGAGTCTAGGAAGTGCTACGCCACCGCAGTAAAAGCCCAGGCAGAAATTTCGATGATCGAATCACTGGACCCGCGTGTCGGATTGCACGAGCGGGGGGAACCGATGGAAGAGCTCATCTCGGTGCCGTTAACCGAGACGGACGTTTCAAAAGTAGTCCGAATCGGCTCATCATTGAGCCAGCCTCTTAGAGAACGAATAATTACTTTGCTTCGGAGGTATGCCGATGTCTTCGCTTGGAGTCATGAAGACATGCCTGGGATTGATTCCTCGGTCATGACACACCGACTCAACATCGATCCGACCTACAGGCCCATCCGGCAGAAACGTCGACCTCTCGGCCCGGAGAGGTACACTATTATAGGAGAGGAGGTCGGCAAGCTTCTTAAAGCCAAGTTTATCGAAGAGGTATACTATCCGGAATGGGTAGCTAATGTCGTACTAGTGAAGAAAGCTAATGGGAAGTGGCGAGTCTGCATAGACTATACGGACCTAAACAAAGCCTGCCCCAAGGATAGCTTCCCTCTTCCTCGTATCGACCAGTTGGTTGATAGTACGGCGGGCCATGAATTGCTCAGCTTTATGGACGCCTATTCAGGCTATAATCAAATTGTAATACATGAAAATGATAAATCAAAAACTGCCTTTGTCACTGACAAAGGCCTTTATTGTTACCGAATGATGCCATTTGGGTTAAAGAATGCCGGAGCGACTTATCAGCAGTTGGTGAACAAAATGTTCTCCAGGCAAATTGGCCGAACGATGGAAGTTTATATTGATGATATGCTCGTCAAAAGTAAACAGGCATCCGACCATGAGAAGGACTTGGAAGAAATGTTTTTAATTCTGCGTAAGTATAAGATGAAGTTGAACCCTAGCAAGTGCGCGTTCGGCGTGAGCTCGGGAAAGTTCCTCAGTTTCCTCGTTAGTCAGCGAGGAATCGAAGCAAACCCAGAGAAGATCAAAGCCTTACTCGAAATGGAGTCTCCCAAAACTATCAAAGACGTTCAACGGTTAACTGGAAGAGTGGCCGCGCTCAATCGCTTCCTTTCCCGAGCCACAGACAAGTATTTCCCGTTCTTCAAGCAATTGAAGGGACGACAGACTATGATGTGGACGGAGGAATGTGAGAGAGCGTTTCGAGAATTGAAGGATTACCTCGGATCTCCACCGCTGTTATCTAAGCCCGAGCCTGGTGAAGTGTTATTGTTGTATTTGGCCGTGTCTGAAGCCGCAGTAAGCTCAGCTTTAATACGCGAGAGTCAAGGGAAGCAGCTGCCAGTCTACTACGTTAGCAAAGTCTTGCTGCCCGCTGAGACAAGGTATCCTCAACTTGAGAAAGTAGCCTTCACCCTAGTAGTTTCATCACAACGCCTTCGGCCATATTTTCAGGCCCACACCATCGCCGTTGTGACCGGCCTACCACTCCGCCAGATTCTTCAAAAGCCGGAAGCCTCTGGCCGACTTACAAAGTGGGCAGTCGAATTAAGCGAGTTTGACATACATTACCGGCCCAGGGCTGCTTTAAAAGGACAGGCCGTCGCCGATTTCCTTGTCGAAGTGGTTCCTAATCCCGATAGTCTGCCCGAACCAGAGGGAGTTAATGTACCCGAGGGTCCCTCTTCTCTCGGGCCTACACCTTGGAAGCTATTTGTCGACGGCTCATCCAACTCGAAGGCAAGCGGGGCAGGGGTAGTATTAGAAACTCCCGATCACACTTGTATGCAGTATGCCTTGCGACTCGACTTTCACGCGTCCAACAATACAGCAGAATACGAAGCCTTATTACTAGGCCTCAGACTCGCCGCGAGTCTAGGCGCGACCCATTTGAACGTTTTCAGCGACTCACAATTGGTTGTTAACCAAGTTTCCGGCGTCTATCAGACTCGGAAAGAACAGTTAAAGGCGTACATGGAGAAGGCTAAAGAATTGATCAGCGAATTCCAGAAGTGTGAAATAATTCGAATACCCAGAACCGACAACGCCAAAGCAGACCTACTAGCAAGGCTGGCCTCAGCAGACGAGAAAGACATACCTCGGTCAGTTCCAATTGAACATGTCCCTGAACCCAGCGTAAACGAGCCGACGGTCTCGGTCCTGTTTCCAATCGATCCGGCGGCCGCTTGGTTCGACCTACTCGTCCGCTACCTTAACAATGGTGAACTGCCAGAAGATCGCGCCAAGGCACGACGATTAAAAACTCGAGCCTCGCGCTACACTATCCTCAATGAGATTCTGTACAAAAAAGGCTTCATACTCCTCTACTAAGGTGCGTCGACTCCCAAGAAGCCGACTATGTCTTACGAGAGATACACGACGGAATATGCGGAAACCATTCGGGAGGACGCTCGCTCGCTAACAAAGTGTTGCGGCAGGGATATTACTGGCCGACCATACAACATGACTCCAAACGATTCGTCCAAAGGTGTGACAAGTGTCAGCGGTTCGCAATGATCCTGAGACAACCGCCCGAGGAGCTGACTCCAATGTCGGGACCCTGGCCTTTCGCGCAGTGGGGAATAGACATAATCGGGCCCTTTCCATTGGGGAAGGGCCAGACTAAATTTACCGTGGTGGCGGTGGACTACTTCACGAAGTGGGCCGAAGCAGAACCGTTGGCGAAAATTACCGAGCAAAGGGTCACGAGTTTCATATGGAAAAATATCATATGTCGGTTCGGAATACCCCGGACGATAGTAACAGACAATGGCAGGCAGTTCGATAACAGACAATTCCGAGAGATGTGCGGCAACCTCGGGATTCGTAATGTATACGCCTCGCCTCATCACCCTCAGACGAATGGACAGGTCGAGGCGATCAACAAAATCATAAAGCAGCATCTCCGGACAAGACTTGACGAAGCAAAGGGAGCATGGGCCGAAGAACTTCCGAATATACTGTGGGCTTATCGAACCACGGCACGAACCGCGACGGGAGAAACCCCCTTCTCTCTATGTTATGGTGCGGAAGCGGTCGCGCCGGTCGAGATCGGTATCGCTTCAGCCCGAGTCAACTTGTATGATGAACGAGAGAACGGTGAACTCCTCTCATTCGCACTCGATTCGTTAGAAGAAAGAAGAGAAAGTGCACGACTGAAAGTGATGGCTCGACAGAGACAGGTGTCTCGGTTTTACAATCGTCGAGTCAAAGTCCGACGATTCCGAACCGGGGACATGGTCCTCCGAAGGACCTTCCCAAACACTAAGAAAATTGGGTCGGGTACATTAGGGCCGAACTGGGAAGGCCCCTATGTCGTCTCAGGTATCATCCGACCTGGAACCTACCAGCTGGAAGACCTGAACGGGCAGCTGTTGCCTCATCCTTGGAACGCCGAGAATCTTAAAGTTTATTATCCGTAAGATACAATCACTCTTACTGTAATTGAAGTCGACTCAATAAAAGATCTATTTCATGCAAGTACCCAATGTCGGGCCAGTTACAGAAAGTCAGTTACAAAAATTTTGATTACAAAAAGAAAAATACAATCCTAAGAGGCGCCCGAGGAGCCGGCTTCGTCGGCAACAGCAACGGCAGCGTCTCCTTCAGCGGCGTCGCCCTCGGCAGTCTCGGCGGGAGGACTGTCAACCTCGAAAGCGGAGAGATCGAGCTCAGGGAAGGCCGCCCTCATCTCCAGAACGCAGGCCTTGTAGCCGCTTTGTAAAGGTGGTCCCTCTCTTCCTCAAATTCGGTAGACTCGAGGAAGGCCTCTACCGCTCGGTCTCACTCCTCCTGGGCTCGACGCGTCTCTCCCTGGGCTTCCCGGACAAGCTCGGCAGCCTCGGCCTTCGCACGACAGAGGGCGCCATCGCACTCACCGTGAACCTGGAGAAGAAGCCGCTCCCTCTCCTCGGCCTCTTGAAGGAGCAGAGTAAGGCGAGCATTGTCAGCCTTCGCGCCTTCGAGAGCTGCGCGGGCGTCAGCGGCCATCTTCCGGGCGATAGAAAGATCACCGGTCATGATGCCGATTCGGCCCTCGGCGATCTCCCTACGGCCCTCGGCCTCGGCCACGACCCTCTTCGCAGTCTCTGCCTCTGACGCGAGTTTCTGAGAGGCGACCAGCTCCGAGCTTGCCTTAACGAGGCAAGGCGCCAGCTGCAATACAGAGACGGTGAGTTGTCTTGGGAAACCTAGACAAAAAGCGACGCGAGCATGAAGAAGATTTTACCTCAAAAAGCAGCCTCGCTGCATGCCCGAGGGTCTGGGCCGTCGGAGCGTTGTAGTAGTTGGCAAAGTCTCTCTCGCTCCCGTGGACAAGCGCCCAAGGCACCATCCCCGCAATAACCTTCGAGAAGGGGGACTCCGCCTGAGTCATCTCCCTTCTCGGGGACTCTTCACGAAGGGCCTCCCTCGGCCCCGAGACCTCCACTACGGCGGGCCCCGACTCAGGTGTCGCCTGAGTGATTGGATGGACTGGCCCCGCCTCCTCGATCCTCTCATCAGGGTCAGAGAGGACGACCAACTGGGGAACGGCGGGCGCGGCAGCAGGTGGAGCAACCGTGTCCTTCCCCTTGCCCGCAATCTTCTGCTGTTTTGAAGGTCGGGACCCAAACAGCAGAGTCGATCTTGGGGGAGCCTTCACCTTGGAAACAGGCTTCAAGGCGGGTCGGGGCTCGGCCATGCTCTCTGGGGCAGGTCTCAAAATTGGGCGAGCTTCGGGGAGATCTGCAACAACGAGTGTAAAGGTTAAGCGAGCAAACCGAAAACCAAGGAGACAAACATAAGGAAGAGCGAAATACCTGAGACGAACGAGTCCAGACCGGCGAGGTGAAGACGCTCGGGTTGCAGGAGCAACTTCCAAGATCGCTCCGCCGCGCTCAGCTTCTTCAACTCTCTTATCCGAGTCAAAGCCCCGGACTCGAGCTTCCCCCTACTCTTTGAGATATCTGCAAAACACGGCAGAGTCCAGATCAGTGGAAGAGAATATATAAAAGGAGGATAAGAAAAGGGAAGATCAGTGAGCCGAGGCGCCGAGTCACCTGCTCTACGGAATGTGCGGGATACTTGAGGCTCGTACGGCCACGAGTCGGCCGACTCCCACCGACCGCACGCCGAAAACCACCTCTCCTTCCAGAACTTGTTCGAAGTAGGTGGGTCGGTTATCAGAGATCCCCCCTTGCCTCTCCACGCACTTAGAAAGTATAGGCCAGGGAAGTTGGGGTTTGGTCGGACTTGATACAAGTAGAGGAACTCGTCGACCGTGAGAGAAGGTTGTTCTAGCTCGGACCAAAGCACGGCACACCCGAACAAGTTCCTCCACGCGTTTGGGACGATTTGGCCGGGGGCTATTTTGACTCGAGAAAGGAAGTGACGGGCAATGGGCTGGAGTGGCAGGCGTAGGCCGCACTGCATCGAGACTTGGAAAATTGCTACCATCCCTGCGGGGGGATGGTCGGGCAGGTCACCCGGACGAGGCAGATGAAGGATGACCGAATCAGGTACATGGTAACCAGCTCTGATTCGGTTTAAATCGGATTCAGTGAGGGTAGAAGCTACGAGACCGCTGGGCTCATCTCCTTCTCCTTTCGAAGACGATCCAGAAGCCTCCGCAGTTCGCGTCACAGGGTATGGAACGGCCATTCCCTCACCTGTGACTAAATCGTCCTCTCCCTCTCCCTCCTCGTCTTCCATCTGGTCCGCCCACGGGTTAGGTCTCCCTGGACGGGTCACCAGAGATGTCCCACCGCTTGATGGACCTGTCTGGGCGGGATGCTCAGCCGAAGGGCTGCCGGATTCTCTGACAAGCCGAAATGCGGCGTCAGCTCCGACGGCGAACTCCGTCAACAGAGATGGTGGGTCTGTAATATCCTAGAGGTGTTGGGACACGCCCTCATCTACTGACATTTCCTTCCGAGGACTTTGAGAGCCGTGTGCGGCCATTAAAGCTAATTAAAGGAGAAGGGAAAGACTAAAGACTCACCGAAGGGATCGACGGTGATTGCAAGGAATGGCTGACGAGGAAAGACGCGACAGCGGAGGAGAGGAAGAAGAGAACGAAAATTCAGACACGGACGGGAGGAAGGAGGACGAAAACAAAGTTCGAACCGTCCTCCCGCCCGGGCTTTTTATAGCCTTGCCACGTAGACGGGTCATTATGGCGGAGGCGAAGCGACGTTCGCCTCGGCTCCCCCTTCCGACGCGTGGCGACTGTTGATTGATTGCGCTGAAATCGTGGCCACACGTCCGCCACTTATACGCGGACGGAGCGAGTTGACGGCTGGCCGCACGTGCGACCTTGGAAGGCGCAACGACGCACGCTAAGAACGACTCAAAGAACATTAAATGCCTCATGATTGTCTCGGATGCTAACGCCAACCGACCGATAAAATCGTGCTCCTTGCTGCCATAGACGGCACCAGGAGCAGGGGGGCTCACTGTTGGGGAAAAATGTGTCGGGCTCGGGTAAAGTCCCGAGGTTCGTAGAAGAGTAGGTCGGCTTTGCCGACACTGCCTGAAGAAACCGAGACAACACTGACAGGGCAGATGGCTGGCCGTCAGGTGTAAGCAAAGACGAGTAAAGTCGCTCTGTCAGTGTGATAACCTCGCCTGCATCACCCCACTGAAGGCCGGGCGTGTGAAAGCCATTCAACCGATAGAGCAAAGATCCCTTCAGGGAGTTAATTCTGTCGGGCACGGCTCAGAACCCGTCCTCCTGCATCGGCCGAGGCTCCCTCGGTGTCGGTCATGACTTGGCCGAGACTCCCCCGGAGTCGGTCGAGATCCAACCGAGACAGGTAGTGGCAGAGCGAGGACAGATGCTTATATACGAAAATCCAGGGATATTGATAGCGGATCCCGAGATTCTCGGGATCCTGAGCGATCGCAGGAGAAGAATCCTCCGAGGATAAGGATTGATAGGTTATATAAATCTCGAAGCTTGGAACAGTAAGAGGTACGCAAATACTAACTGAGAAAAGCTCTGAGCCAGAGACGAGATTACTGACTTAAGCATCGGAGGTTCCCCGGCCCTAGCCAGGGTTCCCTTGACATTGTTTCTGTGCAGGTGAAGGAGGGTCCGTCGCCAAGGGAAACCGTTCCATAAAAACACTGCAACATGTACAATATGAATTATACTTCTTCTTAACCGTTTATTTGTCGGGCACCATCTGAAGGATTAGAATTGCCCCATCGCAGAGGTTTTTGGATCATGGCCCATATACTAAATGAGAATCATCGTATCAACGGTCCAGATTACAGTAAATACCCTTCTCTCTCTCGCTCCATTACATAATCATATACTAAATGAGAATCATCATATCAACTGTCCACATTACAGTAAATACCCCTCTCCCTCTCTCTCTCTCTCTCTCTCTCTCTCTCAATTACATAATCCTCGACCAAGGATACCCATATTCCACAGTATCCCAAGACCTGGCGTCGATAAGTGAGCCAATATCTTAAGGATCGAGACCGTTGATCTTATGGGCCCCACCCTTGATGGACTACTCACAAAAATCCAAACATATCGGATGATCTTATGGACTACTCAACTTACCGTGAAGCATTAGTGTATCTCCTATTAACCGTTTATATGTGTGCCACAAAAAGAAATATCATTTGGGCATGTTCCACCCACTTCTTGGCCATCAATCAACGGTCCAGATTACTGACCCGTGCTTCCTCCACACACTTTTAAAACCTGTACTCTCTCCCTCTCTCTCCCTCTCTCTCTCTGTCTCTGTTTTTCCTATAAAGAGACCATCTGATAAAACCTTCTGCATATCTCCTCCTTTTCCTGTATATCTTTCTTCCTTCTTCCAACACAAGCCCAACCCAAAAAGCCCAGCCCCAAAAGGCCCTGCCCGCCATGGTTGGCGACGTCCAAAACCCTCTCCACGCCGTAAAGACATCATCAGTCGTCCCGGCGGCGGTCACCGGCGAGACCGCCGTCCATGAATTAACCAACATGGACTTGGCCATGAAACTCCATTATCTACGGACCGTCTATTACTACAATAAGGAAGCTTTCGACGGTCTCGATATCTTGTCGATCAAGAGGCCTATGTTCAGGTGGCTCGAGTTCTACAGCTCAGTGGCCGGTCGGATCCGGCGATCAGATGCTGGTAGACCGTTCATCAAGTGTAATGATAGTGGGGTCCGCATCATTGAAGGCCGGTGTAATGAGACACTTGATGAATGGCTAGATAAGAAAGAGTGGGCCCTACACAAACACCTTGTGCCCAGCCAAGTTATTGGACCAGAGATGCCATTTTCTCCTTTGGCACTCATACAGGTATGGCCCACCACCTAATCTATTCTCCTTACATTGTTGTATAATTGGATCCACAATTTGAATCCAGACCGTTTGATTAGTGGGCCCATTGTGTATGGAGTGTACCCAAAAAATTGTGTAAACATCACTGTGGGGCCCACTTGCATGTATGTGCCTTAAATCCACACGGTCCAACCGTTTTGAAAGCTCATTTTAGGGCATGGTAGCAAAAACGAAGCAAGTTCAAATCTTATGTGGATCATACCACAGGAAAAAGTAGTGATTGAATCTACACCATTAAAAGCTTCATGGGGGCTACTTAACGTTTATTTTCCATCCAACCCGTTGATAAGGTCACAAAGATCTGGGTGAAGAGACCGACCAAATATTAGCTTGATCCGAAACTTTTGTGGCCCACGAGAAGTTTTTAATGGTCGATTATCACTGTTACCTGTATCATGGTCCACCTGAGATTTGGATGTACTTAATTTTTTGGATCATTCCCTAAAATGATCTTTCAATACGGATGGACGGCGTGGATGTAGTCACATACATCACAGTGGGCCCCACAGTCGGGGGTCCCGCCAACCTTGGTGATCCGGGGTCTCACCTAATCCGCTCCCCTCATTACGTAAAGTTAAAAAACGAAGTATAGTTTTTAACTCGAAAGAGAGTGTGTTTTGGGGCCGCGGATTGTCTACGGATGCTGCCACCAGCCAGGGGGCTACTATATGGTATTCTGTGGGCCCCACCATGATGTATGTGTTTTATCCAGGCCGTTCATCTATTTTTCCAGATCATTTGAAGGAATGCTTCCAAAAATGAGATCGAACCAAATCACAAGTGAACCACACAAGAAAACAATAATGATTGAATTCCCACCATTAAAAACTTTTTAAGGCCCACTGTAATGTTTATTTTCCATCCAATCTGTTGATTAGGTCACACAAACCCGGATGAAGGGGAAACACAAACATCACATTCATCCAGGAAGTTGGATGATAATGGACACTAACGTCGTGTCCCTCTGTATGATTATCGTGGTGTGGCCCACCTTTTGTACGGGTAGGATATTCTACATGTGTGACATTTTCCCTGAAAAAGATGGATGTACTATAACTTATGATACAGCAGCGTGTAGTTTGTTATTGCTCCTGACTTCACACATGTGGGCCCATGGTTCGGTGATCCAGACCTTTTATCTGATGGGCTCCACCTCGAATGTTGGATAGCCTGGAAATTGGGGAGAATCAGCTACCGTCAGATCAACATCCTAGACCACAGGACAATGGTCCCACATGGACTGATTTCAGGAGTATTTCCTGCGGCTCTCTGCCAGCACATGGAAGGCCAAGTTCACTCGCGGCACCTGTGGAGACTCTGAACACGTGTGAAAGATCAGAACCGCTTATCCTGGGATCCCAAATGGCCAGATACCGTGTGTGTCCCATTAAAGATGCTAAACTGATCCAACGATGCGGATTGATCCACTAAATGCGTTCCTGTATTCTGTTGATCGGACGGTTGCTACGTGTCTGCACCACCATTGGATACCTCGGTGGGCCCAGAATTATATATTTTAGGTGACGGTCCTGACCTATAACAACCAACAATCAAAATCGGACGGTTTTTAATAATCGTCACATCAGAACCGGTGCATCGGCATTTATTGTTTCCATCTGTATCACCAATAGCTAGTTCTATCAATGGGCCGGGCCTGAGGTGGCTCTCAGCCCGGATTTTGAACTGTTTCGTGCCAGGCCTTCGGGCCGGGTCTATTCAAAATTTGAATTTGTAGGCCCGAGCTCGGCCCATTGACACCCTTACCAATAACTGCTGTCAGAGTGTTATTTATGATGCGCCAGCAATTAGAAATTGCATACGTGGCATATAAGTAATTTACTCAAACCTATTCATCGCAATTTAGATATATCATGAATCAAAAGCTACGCTTACTTGATTTTCTGACCATGGGATTGATAGGAGTTTAGTGGACGGTTAAAAATGAAAAACATCTGGTGATCCTATTTCAACAAACAAGTATCCACAGATCAAAGGCTTGGATTTCTCGACCAATATTAATTTCGGGTCTCTGACACATTGAAGTGGGTTTGACAATTCATTTGAGTTAATGCATGCCACGTGAACAATTTCCAAATGCTAGTAGTAAGAGAGGGAGCGTATTGGATACTGGGCGCCTCAGTAGCCTTTTTGGCTACCAAAGTGATGTGGCACAGCGACATTGATTAGATAGCAATGGTATGTTTGGGAGTGGATGCCATAAGCTTCATTTGACTGATAAAATGACGTGGTAAAATAGTATTGGGGGATACCAATGGCTATTTCCTTTCACAAAAATGCTCTTTCAATGGAGATCCGTGAATGCAGTCGGCCAAACATGGGTAATTGTTTATCTTAAGAAAAAAAGGACACTAAGTTCCTGTACTAGAACCTGGGTGGGGCTCACTGCGATATTTGTGAGAAATCATACTCGTCTATTCGTTATTTGAGTTCAATTCAAGATATGAAGTAAAAAATGGACTATTTTCAGAGCTCAAGTGAGCTAAAAATGTGATAATTGAATGTCCACAGTTGAAATAAAAGTGGGCAACTGAAGTTTTAAATCATGCTAACATTTGTGATTTCAATGCATCCTAGTAGGAATGAAGTTATTAATGGCCCGTGAACATCGCTGTTGAATCCAGGTAGATTTTAATCGTACGAATTTTCCTAAGCACATTTTCCTTTAGTACAGCTCACTTGAGCTTTGGATACGGTTCATTTTTTACATCATGTCCTAAAATGAACTCAAAAAATAGATGGAATGGGATGATTTCTCACAAACATTACAGTGGGCCCCACTAGGGTTCCTAGTGCAGGAACTTTCTGTGAAAGGCTTTCACAAAGAATCCGGGTTGTACATGGAGTTTACCGGTATGTGGCTAAGGGAAGCAAATTGCATACTGAGTAAACTCTGTGGGGTCCACCATAATTTATGTATTTTATCCGGTCTCTCCATCCATTTTATAAGATAATTTTAAGGCCTTAGCTCAAAACTTGAGCATATAAAAGACTAAAATCGACCACACTAAAGGAAACAGTGTGAATTGAATTTATACCATTGAAAAATTCTTAGGGGCCACAAAAGTTTTTGATCAAAATTTTATTTGTTTTTTTTTTATGTTTATCCATGTCTTTTGATCCTTTGAACAGTTTGAATGAAAAATAAACATCACTGTGGGGCCTAGAAATGTTTCGACGGTGGAAATCATTATTTCTATTATTTCTTGTGGTATGATCCACTTGAGATTTTTATAAGTTTCAATTTTGAGCTCAACACCTAAAATTAGATGGAAAAACATATGAAAGGTGTGGATAAATCACATAAATTCACACTATGCCCAATTAAATTTACATAAATTCAATTGGGCCCATTGTGTATTGATATGATTTATCCACACCTTTCATCTATTTTTTTCATCTAATTTTAGGCATTAAGCTCAAAATTAAAGCTTATAAAAATCTCAAGTGGGCCATTCTATAGGAAACAAAGAAAATAATGATTTTTGCAGTTGAAACCTTTTCAGCCCACAGTGATGTTTATTTTTCATCTATTCAAATGATCAAAAAATATTGATGAAGGTAAAAAATAAATATAATTTTGATCTAGAACTTTTATGGCTGTCAAGAATTTTTCAACGGTATAAATTCAATTCACATTATTTCTTTTGGTGTGGCTGATTTTAGCTTGTATATGCTTACGTTTTGAGCTAAGTTTTTAAAATTATTTTATAAAATGGATGTACAGACTTAGAGGTTATGGAGTGAGTAATCTTAATGGCAAGAAGTAGACAGAGATACTGATGGTAAGAAGCAGATGAGGAGAAGAAGAAGGAAAAGAAAAAAGAAAAAGAAAATGAGAGTTACCTGTGCGGACCGAGTGCGTTCATGCCTAAACGAAAAACATCCATCAACGGATCTCCGTTGGGAGAGCATTTATGGGTAGG
This sequence comes from Magnolia kwangsiensis, assembly GCA_037074715.1. Classification (NCBI taxonomy): domain Eukaryota; kingdom Viridiplantae; phylum Streptophyta; class Magnoliopsida; order Magnoliales; family Magnoliaceae; genus Magnolia; species Magnolia kwangsiensis. Next base: position 111,669,478 of record CM073580.1, read on the forward strand.
AAACAGTCGGTTGGCAGTCACCAATGCTATTTTGCCACGTCACTTCAGTGGTCTTTTGGCTGAAAACGGATTGGCTACTCCCGTGACATCAGCCAATGGCTGATGATTGGTGCTCCGTGGGCCTCACCATGATGTATATGTTTCATCCATGCTGTCCATATATTTTTACTGATCATTTTAATGTGTGAGACCAAAAATTAGGTATATCCAAATCTTGAACTGACCACATTCCATGAAACAGTGTTGAATGAGTGCCGACCATTAGAAAACATTTTGGGGGCATAAAAATTTTGGATCAAGCTAATTTTTGTTTTTTACCATCATCTGGGCCTGTATGACCTAATGAACATAGTGGATGTCAAATAAACAGTACAGTCGGCCTTAGGAGGATTTTAATGATGGATATCCAATCACTATTGTTTTCATGTGGTGTGGTCCACCTGAGATTTGCATACCTCTCATTTTTGAAGTAAAGTCATAAAATTATTTTAAAAAATGGATGAACAGAATAGATGAAACACAAACATCATGGTGGGGCCCACAGAGTACCAACCATCAGCCACAGGGCTGGTGTCGGGGGAGTAGCCAATCCGTTTCCTTTATCCAAAAAATTAAGCAAATCCAAATCTCAAGTGAACAACACCGTAGTAAACAGTGGTGACTGAATACCCACCGTTAAAAAAATTCTTGGGAACTAGCAGAATGTTTATTTTCCATCCAACCTATTGATAAGGTCACAAGGATCTAGATGAACGGACCACACAAATATCAGTTTGGTCCAAAACTTTGGTTGCCCACAATAAATTTTTAATGGTCAATCTCCGTTATTTCTTGTGGTGTGATTCACCTTAGATTTGGATCTACTTAAATTTTAGGATAATGCCCTAAAATGAGCTATAAAGATTGATGGACGGCCTGGATGTAAGGAAAACACAACATGATGCCTTACAATCAGAGATTTACCCACTCAATGAACTAGGGTTCATTGAAGCCGCAACCCTTGTATTATACTACGTCTAATCACATCCGTCCACGTCACAAATCCGCAGCCCTGGGAAAAAGATCAGAACTGTCCACTCTCCACACTTGTACTAGAATAATGGATGGGTAGATAGAAAAGAACACCAACCGTTTATATTCGCGTGTAAGTGGGCCTACTTAATGAATGTAAGCTCATGTATACAATGTACCCTACTCACCTACGTAATGAATGGCCCATATCTCATACAGGCGTGCCATGAGGCCCCATCTATTTCGTGTGAGAGACTACACTTTTCGGTAGTCCTCAGGAGTTCCAGTTTTTCATTTGGGAAATTATATCCGCATCTACCGTTCGGATCACCTCATTTTCGAAAACTTTGATACTCTGGTAGAGTGCGATGGATGATACGCAGGCACTTAGAATTTCCTGCGTGGCATGCAATCGAGTCAAATAATATATTTACATTTTAGATTGAGATGCACGGAGATTTTTTTTATTTTTTATTTTTAAAAAAACTAACTTATGTGATTAGCTGACTATTGTATTGGTCCACATTCATTGGACGGTCAAAAATGAAAAATACCCAACGGCCTTATTTGAATAAACAAGCATCCACCAATCAGATGTTAGGATTGTTCAACCAATCTGATTTTGGGACTTTGACTCAGTGACAGTGGGTCCCACAGGTTAGTCGGTTTAACTTGAGTTAATGTACGATTCTGTGACGCTGTGACAGTGGGGGCCACCTTGATGTATGTGATTTTAATCCACACCGTCCATCCGTTTATTCAACTCATTTTAGTGTGTGACCCGAAAATTAAGCAGATCCAAATTTCAGGTGGACCTCACCACTGGAAAAGGTGGTTAATTATCGTGGGCAACGGAAGTTTTGGATCAAGATGATATTTTTGTTTTTCCTTCCTCCGTGTCTGCGTGACCTTATAAACAGCTTGGATGACAAATAAACATTACAGTGGGCCCTAGGAAATTTTTAATGGCAGTTGTTTAATCAACATTGTTTCCTGTGGTGTGGTCCACTTGAGATTTGGGTCTGCTTCAATTTTGGTCCCCTCGCTAAAATGATCTGAAAAAATGGATGAACGGCGTGGATGCACAGAAAATACATAAAGGTGGGCCCCACTGCCCTGCCTATCAAGGGTCAATGAATTTCTCTTGACTTTCTCATCTGATTTGGAATTTGTTTCAGTTCACATGGTTCAGATGTGGAGGAGTAGCAATTGGCTTCAGCTGGTCTCATGCTCTTGGAGATGTATTCTCTGCTCAAAGATTCATTGACACGTGGGCCCACATCATGGCTGGGACCCTACCAACCCAACCCATCATCCCCCCAAGATCAACGGTCGAAAAGCCTATAAAACCACCCAATCCTCCCACAAAACAGCTTCCCGCCAAACCGGTTGAACCTGTTGGAGACCATTGGCTAACTGCCAATAACTGTAAAATGGACACATTCCTTTTCCATATCACAGACACCCAACTGAAGCATATACAGTCTAAGATCTCTGGCCAAATCCCACCGTTCGAAGCTCTTTCCGCTCTGATCTGGCGATCTTTGGCTAAAATGAGAGAAGGGAAAGAACCCAAGATCGTGACTATATGTCGAAATGATCCTTGTGGGAAAGAGAATGTATGGCTGAGCAATGATCAGATCATAAGCACAGTTGAAGCAGATTTAGATGTGAAAGATGCTGAGCTATCGGAACTGGCGGCGCTGATTGCTAAAGGGGGAGTGGATGTGAGTAAGGAGATTGAAGTGATGGTGGACAGCAATACCGGGTCGCCGGATCTTATCGTATACGGTGCGAATCTGACATTCATGGACTTGGAGCAGGTGAATTTCTTCGAGACGGAGTTCAAAGGACAGAGACCAATTTTGGTGCAGTTTAAGATTGATGGGGTCGGCGATGAAGGGGCCGTGTTGGTGGTTCGGGATCGTGCAAGTGGCGGAGATGATAAATGTGGAAGCGGCGGATGGATGGTGACGGTAATTCTGCCGGATAATGAAGTAATGCAGCTGAAAAGTGAGCTCGAAAGAGAATGGTGTATCACTTGAAAATGGACTTGGGAGCTTTGTTATAGGAGAACGAGTGTCTAAGGCTGCGTTTGGATGCGATATTAAATGAGTGTCTGAGGCTGCATTTGGATGCGATATTAAATTGGATTGCGATAATTGGTTCGATAGGGTGGAAATGGTTGAATTCATTTGAGTCCAACTTGAAAGAAACATAATTGTGATTCGGACGATGTGCCGTGCCTTCGATGCGAATTTGGGAAACGGAATTTGGTTCTCCAATTTATCGAACTAATAATCACAATTCAATATAATGGTGCATCCAAACACGGCCGAAAAATATCTAGATGGATGTGATTGTTTTAGAAAATGTGTTTAGAGCATGTAGCTATGATTGTGTAAACATTATTTGGTTATTCGTGTTCATGGTAGAGAAGCTTACTCAATAAGTCTGTTTATTAACTATTGTCTCAAGATGAAGTGTATTTTCTTATCCCACCTCCCAAACTAACTCTCTCTCTCTCTCTCTCAATGCTGAAATGTGTGTTTGGATGCTCGACTTAATCAAATTGCAATTCGTCTGCTCATTATGTAAACAACCATGGTGGGGTTGGGGTGTTAGTGTATCTTTCGAATGGTGGTTCGTGCACGCGCACGCGGACATGCATATGACCTCCTCAACTTTAGGTTTTGGGGAAAATAGGCTTTAAGTTTTATAACCCAATCATAAAAGGAAACTTCATTTTAAAGGAAAGCTAACGCATGCAAGAAATTAGAATCCATATAAGACTTGATTTCTATGATGAGAGAAGGGATTCGAGCCTATATATAAGAGAGACTCTTGGCCTTCTCCACCCAAGGTCAAAAAGTGCAGGGCAATCCATCTCTAGCATGCGCTAGGGTTAATTTGGAAGAAGGTGAGCTAAGGGAGTCTGCTATACAGGGACCACAGAGTTAGGATTGGAGCCATTCATTGTCAAGTCTAACCCTATAAGAAGTGTCGTGCATCATTGGTTCAGCATAACTCAAGGTATGTAGTCAATCTTACTTATAATTCATGGTTTTCTAATTGATATCATTGTGTATGTATGCTTTCATTGATTATATTCCATAAAAATAAATAGGTGGCACTATTTGGATTCATGACAATACCTTTACCATGATTACAATTTTGTGTTTCAAGTTCAAACTCTAGAAGAAATTTTTTTGTCTAACAAAGTGGCAATTAATCTTTATATGTTTTGTCTGCTCATGAAAAACGGGGAAGTGACGATATGAAAAGTAGCCTGATTGTCATAATGAAGTTGTACTGGCTTTTTTTTTTTTTTTTTTTGTTTTTTTTTAAGACATACACTCACGCTAGTGGAATTTCACCACCTTTGAGTATGGTTGACACCAAGATCTTGGAGGAGGGATTTGTGTCAAATGCGTTCGTGAGTGGCATTGGCCATGGCACGATATTCAGCCTCGATGGGTGACCTTAAAACGGTCTATTATTTTATTTTATTTTTTAAATTCTAAAAAATAGGATTGTGGCTAAGCACAGTGAAATATCTAATAGTGGTAGAGTCCATTTCGTGCTTCATCTATTCCAAACTTCTTTAAATACAAGTTATGAAAAAACATAAGGTGGGAAAAAATGACAATAAAATTTTTATTTTTATTTTTTTAAACTGACTAACAAACAAAAAATTAAATTGAAAGTTGGGAACACAAACTCAAATGCTTCTCTGTCCTTGAGCTGGAAAAGGGCTATACAATCTTCATTGAGATCTTTCAAAGTCAAATTCCAAAAAAGAACAAAGACCACCAGAAAAAAATGCCCATGAAATCATAACCTCAACATATTCTAGTTCCAAGAGACAATTCAGTGCTCTTAGAGCACTGTAAGTTATATTACTCCTAGTTGCATCCAGATCTGGACATATCAATGGATTGATCTGGACTGTCCACTGTTTCCATCGCATATTTCATGGGGCCACCGAGCAAAATCACACTGACTGGATGATTCCAGCCATCCGATTAATAAACAAAAATATGTGTGGGCAACACTATTTATATAAAATTAGCCCACTTGGAAATTTGAACCATCTATCTGTCAATGGTGCACTATGAACCTACTAAAGAATCACTTCCATCATGAAATCCTAACCATCCAATTCCAAGGGCATGGGAAATGTAAAGAAGCCCAGCTTCTCAACATGTCTGATCATTCAATAGGCATTATGTTTTGCTTGGTAGCCCATGAAACATGTGATGGACTGTAAGAATCCTATAAGGTGGGTTTTATTGATCAACGGTTTAGACTAACATAAAGGTTGGATAGTGTGATTGGGTGTACTAGTGGCCCCACTAAATTGTGATCCATTAATAAATTCATATAAGAGGGTGGAATGCTATATGCACACATTGTTTTAGAAGAATTCGAATTATCAGTTTGTGTGGAGCATTGGTGAGAAGAGTTTGATGGAGTTTTCCTCCTCAGATTAGAGGAGAAATGGATCAACGGGTGAAAAATTGGAGTAATTCACTGCGTTGCTCGACTAGTCGTGGGACAGTCATGACTGGTCGTGAGAGGCGCTCGACCGGTCGTAGGTTCGAGCCCTGGCACGACTCGAAGTCCAGCGAGTTGTGCTATTTTTTTTCGGGGTCTAAGACTAGTCGTAGGAGGCCAGGACCAGTCCTGAAATTTTCAGGATTAGTCGTATGTTACGCAGTTTTTACGCGAAATTACGGATTTGAGTCCTTTCGCAATAGGGATGTGGAAAGGAGTTTCTTAAAACTATAAAAGGGGATTATTAGGGTTTTCTAGGATTTTTTCATGCATGAGAAAAACACAAAAGGGTTATCAAAGGTGAGAGAGAGAGAGAGAGAAAAGAGAGAGAGAAAGCTTGTGGAAGGGAGTCGTCGTCTCAGCACTTCTACGTCCTCGTGATCGGTGAGATCTCTCTGTTTCTTTTATTCTCTTATTGTTTATTCGCTCTTGCGTGAGTAACGAAGATTGTAACGTTCTACTTTATAGTGGATTATTGATCTAGACGAGATCCCGTAGTTTTTACCTCTCTGAGGGTTTTCTACGTAAAAATCTCTTGTGTGATGTGTGATTGTTACTTTAATTTATTTCATTGTTATTATTATCCCATAATTCTGGTTTGTTCGGGAGGCTAGATCCTAAGATTTTGTGCAAGGCCCTCAACAAAGTGGTATCAGAGCGCTAAGTTCATTGAACGGGTAGGATCGGTTTGGAATTATGGAAGGTGGCTCATCAAGGATGATTAGCCTCAATGATTCTAACTGGACCATATGGAAGGCTAAGATGGAGGACTTGCTTTATTGCAAGGATCTATATTCTCCAATTTTAGGCATATCAACAAAATTCAAGGATATGTTTGATGATGATTGGAAAAAGTTGGACCAGAAGGCGGTGGGGTTTATTAGACAATGGCTGAATGATTGTGTGTTCCATCATGTGTCTGTGGAAACCTCAGCCACTAGCATATGGCTGAAACTATAAGGGCTGTATGAGAGGAAGACAGCCGGTAATAAAATTTTTCTGATAAGGCGACTTGTGAATCTCAAGTTTAAGGATGGTGGTTCTGTGGCCGAGCACATGAATGAGGTCAGCAATATAGTGAACCAACTCTCTTCTATAAAGATGGTCCTGGATGATGAATTGCAGGCTTTACTATTGCTTAGTTCGTTCCCTGACAGTTGGGAGACATTAGTGATGTCTCTAAGTAACTCCGCGTCAGACGGAAAGATATGCATGAAACAGGTGACTAGCTGTCTCTTTAATGAGTAAACAAGGAGGAAGTCTCAGGGGTCTACTCAACAAGAGGCCCTTGTGACACACGAACGGGGAAGAGGAAAGAACAGGAAGGGCGGGAAGACCCGAGATAAATCAAGAGGCAAGTCGAGTAACAGAAAAGATGTTAAATGCTGGAATTGTGACAAGAAGGGTCATTATAAGCATGAATGTCGTAAGGCTAAAAACGACAAGAAAGAAAAAGGAAAGGAAAAGGAAGATGAATCTGATCCCACTGCAGTCGCTTCAGATGGTGATGTTATTATTATTCTTTCCACAGATCACGATGTATGTCTCACGGCTACGAGTCAGGACACCGACTGGGTGATTGACTCAGGAGCTTCTTTTCATGTGACTCCACGCAGGAATTTCTTCACGAGCTACAAGTCAGGTGACTATGGGACTGTGAAGATGAGAAATATTGGCGTATCGAAGATCGTAGGGGTCGGTGATATTTGTGTGAAAATCGATGTGGGTTGCACGTTGGTTCTCAGGGATGTGAGGCATATCCCAGACCTTCGCCTCAACTTGATGTCGACGGAAAGGTTGGATGATGATGACTATGAAAGCCGGTTTGCTGGTGGGCACTAGAAGCTCATCAAGTGTTCATTGATTGCATCCAGAGGAAAGAAGTGTTGCACCCTATACAAGGCAAGTGTCAGTGTATGCAAGGGTGGGTTGAATGTAGCGGAAGATTCAGCTATAGACATGTAGCACAGGCGTCTAGGCCACATGTGTGAAAAAGGGCTTCAGCTACTAGCGAGTAAGCGGCTCCTTTCAGACGTGACAGGTATACCTCTCAAAACCTGTCTTGATTGTTTATCAGGGAAACATTATAGAGTTTCATTTGTTAAAACTGCTTCTCATGTTAATAAAGTGCATGCATTAGATTTGGTTTATTTTGATGTGTGTGGTCCTATGAGGACAAAAATCTTGGGTGGAGCATTGTATTTTGTTACTTTTATAGATGATGCATCTAGGAGGGTTTGGGCTTATGCTTTGAAATCCAAGGACGAGGTCTTTGGTGTGTTTAAGTTGTTTCATGCTATGGTCGAGAGAGAGACAGGTAGATCATTGAAGTGCATCCGCACTGATAATGGTGGTGAATACATCAGCGACTTTCATGAGTTCAAGTCCCTGGGTATACGGCATGAACAGACGGTTCCTAAGACCCCCCAACATAATGGTGTAGCTGAGTGAATGAATCACACCATTGTTAAGAGAATCAGATGCATGATATCCCATGCGAAGTTGTCCAAGACGTTCTGGGGAGAAGCAATGCACACGGCGGTGTATCTGATAAATAGGTCTCCATCAGTCCCATTGAATGGAGAAGTACCTGAGAAGGTGTGGACTGGACAGGATCCATCGTACAATCATCTCAGGGTATTTGGATGCAGGGCATCCGTTAGGCAGTGTGTGTTCCTGGGATACGGTGATGAAAAGTTCGGTTACAGATTGTAGGATCCGACCGAAAAGAAGCTCGTCAGGAGCAGAGATGTGATTTTCTTTGAAGATTAGTGTATTGAAGACATTGGTAAGTCAGAGAAGAATCAGCCTAGTTCAGGTGAGCTAGAGAACATGGATCCGATTATTCCTCCTGTGGTGCCTGATGACGGGGGAGTACAACGAGGTGCAGAGGACGAGGGAGTTCCTACAGAAGATGGACCGGGGGAGCAGCTCCCACTTGATCCACCTGTTGAGCCACATGTGAGGAGGTCATTTAGGGACAGACAACCGTCTAAGAGATACTCGCCGCATGAGTACATTATGTTGACTGATGGGGGAGAGCCAGAAGACTATTCTGAGGCCCTAGCCGACGAGCATAAGGAGGAGTGGTTAAAAGCTATGCAAGAGGAGATGAAATGCTTGTATAAGAACCACACCTATGACATGGTGAAACTGCCTAAGGGTAAGAAAGCTCTAAGCAACAAGTGGGTGTTCAGAAAGAAGGTTGAGCAGAAGAATTCACAAACGAGGTTCAAGGCCATACTTGTGGTAAAATGGTTCGGTCAGAGAAAAGGCATAGACTTCGAGGAGATATTCTCACCAGTGGTGAAGATGACATCCATATGGGTGTTGCTTGGGTTGGCAGCTAACATGGATCTGGAGATAGAGCAGTTGGACGTTAAAACTGCTTTTTTCCATGGTGACCTGGAGAAGAGATCTACATGCACCAACCAGAGGGGTTCGAAGTCAAGGGCAAGGAGCATATGGTGTGTAGGCTGAGGAAGAGCTTGTATGGGCTGAAACAAGCTCCACAGTAATGGTACAAGAAGTTCGATTTGTTCATGTTATAGCATGGGTATGATAGAACGGAGTCGGACCATTGTGTGTTCACGCGCAAGTTCTCAGATGGTGATTTTATATTTCTGCTCTTATACGTTGATGACATGCTCATCATGGAAAAAGACATCAAGAAGATCGACAGGCTGAAACAGGAGTTGGGCAAGTCGTTTGCGATGAAAGACTTGGGTCCGGCTAAACAGATCCTAGGAATGGAGATAACCCGTAACAGAAGCAGCAGGAAGCTTTGACTGTCACAAGAGCGGTATATTAAGAAAGTCCTAGAGCGGTTTAATATGAATGCAGCAAAGTTGGTCAGTACTCCATTGGATGGTCACTTCAGATTGAGCAACAGGCAGTGTCCCAAGACGAAGGTAGAGGTGGAAGAGATGCAGAAGATACCCTACGCGTCAGCTGTAGGAAGTTTGATATATGTTATGGTGTGTACACGCCTAGACATAACATATGTGGTTAGTGTTGTCAGCCGGTACCTTGTCAATCCTAGCAAAGAACATTGGGCAGTGGTGAAGTAAATACTGTGGTATTTAAGAGGCTCATCCAGGTTGAGCCTATGCTATGGTGACGGTAAACCTGTGCTATAGGGCTACACAGATACAAATATGGCAAGCGACATAGACTCTAGGAAGTCTACATCGGGGTTCATGTTTACGTTTACAAGGGGAGTGGTTTCTTGGCAAAGTAAGCTACAGAGGTTCGTAGCGTTATCGACGACAGAGGCCGAGTACATTACAGTCATAGAGGCATGTAAAGAGATATTTTGGATGAAGAGGTTCCTATAGGAACTTAGCCTGAAGCAGGAGGAGCACGTGGTCTATTGCAATAGTCAGAGTGCTATACACTTGAGCAAGAATCCAAGTCAGCATTCCAAGTCGAATCACGTAAAGATTCGGTATCACTGGATCAGGGATACTTTGGAACAGAAGGTGTGACAGCTTGAGAAAGTCCACACGGATGATAATGGGTCAGACATGATGACCAAGGCTTTGCTCAAGGGCAAGTTTGAGGTTTGCATAAATGAGGCTAGCTTGAAGAAGGTGAATTCCTCCTGAGTTGGAAAGGAGGAGATTTGATGGGATTTTCCTCCTTAGATCAGAGGAGAGATGGATCAACGAGTGAAAAATCGGAGTAATTTACCGCGTTGCTCGACTGGTTGTGGGAGGCGCTCGACTGGTCATAGGTTCGAGCCCTGGCACGACTTGAAGTCCAATGAGTTGTGTTGTTTTTTTTTTGGGGTCTACGACTAGTCGTAGGTGGTTTACGATCAGTCGTAGGTGAGCTACGACTAGTCGTAGGAGGCCAAGACTAGTTCTGAAATTTTCAAGACTAGTCGTAGGTTACGCAGTTTTTACGCGAAATTGCGGATTTGAGTCCTTTCGTAGTAGGGATGTGGAAAGAAGTTTTCTAAAACTATAAAAAGGGGTTCCTATGGTTTTCTAGAATTTTTCCATGCAATAGAAAAACACAAGAGGGTTATCAAAGGTGAGAGAGAGAAAAAAAAAGAAAAAAGAGGAAGCTTGTGGAAAGGAGCCGTCGTCTCAGCGCTTTTACGTCCTCGTGATTGGTGAGATCTCTCTGTTTCTTTTATTCTCTTATTGTTTATCCGCTCCTACGTAAGTGACGAAGATTGTAACGTTCTACTTTATAGTGGATTGTTAATCTGGACAAGGTCCTGTGATTTTTACCTCTCTGAGGGTTGTCCACGTAAAAATCTCTTGTGTGGTGTGTGATTGTTGCTTTAATTTATTTCATTGCTATTATTATCACATAATTCTGGTTTGTTCGAGAGGCTAAATCCTAAGGTTTTGTGCAAGGCTCCCAACAGAGTTTCCATAGGTTTCAAACTCCTCAACCCTCTAACCTATATTAACAAAGTTGGGTCTCCAATCCTACATCACTGACAAAAGCTCAATTCCATCGCATCTTCTCTAAAGAGTGTAAGGAGAGAGATCTTAGCATTAGAATTTTACAGCAACGACAACTCAGATAGGTAAGCCATCCATTCCTTCATATCTCCATATCCAATGCACAGCAATGTCCTTTAGGAATTCCGCATTATGAGAAATTACATGGACATGATGGAAAGTCCGGATTTATCAATTGTACTGTCCAGGTGCTCCCATCCAATGTAGAAGCACCATGACTTATAGTGCTCTGAGAGCACTGGATTCATTTCTCTCTATTTCCTTATCAATCAAATGCCCAAAAAAAAAAAACTCAACTCCAGAAACACAACTTCCAAAAAATACCAACATGCCAATTCCATTAGAAAACAACAAGAAGATTAGTTAAAATTCAAACAGAAAAAAAAAAAAAAAAGAGCTTTGAAGATATCAAGAACATGTATCTTTGGAGAGAAAGGAGAGAAAACCCAAATAAAAAAACCCATGCATGGAATAAAAAAGGAAAGATTTTGAAAAGAAAAGAGAGGGATTGCTGCATTTTTACTAGAAGAAACAGGGAGAATGAGAAGGCGTATGGAAAACCAAAAAGCCTACCGCAGCAGTTTGTTTCGTTTGAGGGAAATGCTCCAGTGCTCTCAAAGCGCTATAACTTATAGTACTCCTATTTTCATTGGTTCATTTTAATAGTCTAATCGATCGATCTGAACCGTCCATTAATCTGAAAATACATTTTATAGCCTACCATATAAAAATTATATTGATCGTACGATCTAATTCATTTATAATTTGGCCTTATTTTTGTATCCATCCTTTTTCGAAACTATTAATACCAGGGTTACGATTCCCTGTATACCACTATAATGTATGTGCATTACATCCACGCCGTCCATCTGTTTTGACATCTCATTTCAGTGTATGATATAAACAATGAAGCAGATCCAAATCTTAGGTGGACCAAACCAGAGGAAACAGTGGTGATTGATGGTCTACGTCAAACAGATGGATGAGATTTTCTCCTTAGACCTATATTTCTGTAAATGATCTTGATCGTCCATATTTAATCCCATTGATCAAACGGTTAATATTTATCGGATTAGTGTTATACTTTCATGGTAACCCAAAAAATGTGCGTTGAACCTAAAGAACCGTCTAGATTAATGGATTGAATGGTTTAATTTTCGCAATGCAAATATGAGCACCGTAACTTATAAACTTATGGTGCACTGAAGCACTATAGCACTTCAGGGGCGCGGTTCGAGTCAGGTCGGTCGGGATATAACCGAATTGCGTCAGGTCTTGACTGTGGGGCCCACATTGATGTATTTGTTGTATATCCACGCCGTCCATCCGTTTTTTGAGAGATCATTTTAATGGATGGGATTAAAAATGAAATGGATCCAAATCTCAGGTGGACCACGCCACAGGAAACAGCGGGGATTGAACTCTTACCATTAAAAACTTCCTAGGGTCCACCGTGATGTTTATTTTCCATCCAATCTGTTGATAAGGTAAAAATGATCTTTATTAATGGAAAATACAAATATCATATGGATCCAAAATCTGTGGCCCACAATATTTAATGGTTAATCAACACTCCTTCCATTGGTGTAGTCCACCTGATATTTGGATCAGTGTAAGTTTTGGCAATAAACAATAAAATGATCTCTTAAAACGGATGGACGGTATGGATATACAATAAGAACATCAAGATGGCCCCACGATCAAGACCTGACGGAACTCGGTCATGTCCCGGCATGTATTAATTTAAACTAAACTGATTATGTACGTACCTGTTCGAATAGTTTTGTGACTTGTGTGACTCTACTTGTCGGTTCTACCCGTCAGACGATGATCAGAACCGTTCGACTAGAGGGTCCCACTGCAGATGGGCCACTTAAAAGATCTGATTATTATAGATTTCCCAATTCATTAAAAGATGAGTAAAAAACACCATCCCAAAAAGAGTTTCTCACTCAGCTTTTGATGAACGGGGAAAATCATCGATGATACTGATTAGTTGGAACATTTCACTTAATGCAGTGGGCCCTTCCAGATGAACGGTCTGGATCACTAAGTGGTGGGGTAGCAGGGGCGATCAGCTTGGGCGAGCCTCATGGATAGTTTTCAAATTCGAAACCCGCTTCTCCTCAGGGATGCGACTCAAGTGACGTCACCGAGTTACGTGGGACCCACCATGATGTATGTGTTGCATCCACACCATCCATCCATTTGGAGAGATCATTATAGGTCATGAGACAAAGAATGAGTGAGATCCAAGTCTGGAGTGGACCCCACCACAGAAAACAGTGGGAAGAGTGACGCTCACCGTCGAAACCTTCCCAAGGTCCATTATGATGTTTATCTGCGATCCAACGTGTTCATAAGTTAATACAGACATAAAATAAGGGAAAACCCAAATTTCAGCTTGATCGAAAACTTTTGTAGCCCTTAGAAATTTTTAATGGTGGGCATCACTCTCTCCACTTTTTCTGTGGTGGGGTCCACTAGAGTTTTGTATATAACTAATTCTTTGTATAATGACATAAAATGATATCTACAAATGGATGGACAGTGTGGATACAATACATACATTATGGTGGGTCCCAAAGAACTTGGTGACGTCACTTCAGTAGCGAGTCTCGCTACTCAACACGTCAGTAGCTAATCCGCGTCCCTCTCTCGGCGGCTCTTTTTTGAGGCAGTATATAGTCTTTTAATTTTGAATCTCTCTCTCTCTCTGTCTCTCTCGCAATGGAGAGATCTTCGAATACCAGAGATGGAATCCTGCGAGGGATTTCGTCATCTGAAAAACCTCGGTCCCCAAACCCTTCTTCTCAGAAGCACCAGAGATCTTCCCGCCGAACGAGGTCTGTATTAGAAAATGTCGATCTAAACATGATTGCAGATCCTTCACTCCCGTCGCCTTCTCCCATGAAGTTGTCCTCTGCAGCAAAGATCAGAAGCCCGCTCCCGTTTCGGCCACTGCCAAATCCTCTCAAACGGAAATTGAGCACTGACGCGATTCCGCCCTAGAAGCTCTTCGAATCCCAGAAATGGAATCCCACGAGGGATTTTGCCCTCTGAAATTCCTCCAACCCCAAACCCTTCTTCTCATTAGCAATACAGATCATCCTGCCGAACAAGGCCTGTATGGGAAAATGTCGATCTAAACACGATCACAGATCCTTCCACTCCTGTCACCTTCTCCCACGAAGGTGTCCTCTGGAGCAAAGATCAGAAGCCCGCTCCTTCTGTGGCCGCTGCCAAATCCTCTCAAACGGAAATTGAGCACTGACGCTCCAGCAGCTGCTGATTCCGCCCTAGGAGCTCTTCAAATCCCAGAAATGGAATCCCGTGAGGGATTTTGTCCCCTGAAATACCTTCTCCCTAAACAGAAGGACCAGAGATCATCCCGCCAAACAAGGTCTGTATTGGAAAATGTTAGATCCTTCACTCCTGTCATGTTCTCCTGCGAAGGTGTCCTCTGCAGCAAAGATGAAAAGCCCGCTCCCGCTGTGGCCGTTGCCAAATCCTCTCAAACATAAATTGAGCACTGATGCCCTAGCAGCTGTTGATTCCTGTGTGCAGGTATCTTTGTTCTTTCCCTTCTCTTCTTTCACAATCTCAGATGCACTTATGTCAATTACATTATCTCTCATATTATATGTCTACTCATACGGCAAGTTGAGAATTACTAATTCTCGAGAAGGCTATAAACTTCTACCTTTGTACCTAGCCAGCTTGACACAACCATGAGCTCCTTTGTCCACTATTTTGGCATAATCATCTTTATACACTTTTGTGTGATGCGCTACCAAGGCCAACATCACCTTAGTTAATGTCGAGATTAAGCCAAGTCTCACGAGTTGATAATGTGACTAGCCATATCTCTCACTGAGTAATCACTTATCTTCCGGGTATCACTTGATGTTATTTGCCCAAAGAGTCACATGTTCTTATGTTGTGGACACCATACCCTCAAAAGGCTAAAGTGGTCCCTATTGACAGCCAATGCTAGCTTGCATAGCATGCTTATAAGCATCATGCACTATATTCACAGCTCACTGAGCTCTGCTTTGGAATTGAAAATTATTAGAGTGATAACAAATCCCACTCATAATTTGAAAGATTATTCATATTTAAATTTATTTGAAAGCTGAGAAATGCCTAATTCTGCTTGAATTATCTTTGACTCCATGGCACATGGCATTACCTCCCATGAATAAGACCTATTTCTATGATATTGTGGTATACAACACTGCCTCCCACAAGGTAAAACCTACTGTTTGCACTTCTAGGTTGCTTTTGCCCCAACTACTTATGTGCTTAATCTGTGTTTTGCTCCAACTATTATGAACTTAAACTGTGTGAGTTAATATTCTTGAGTTGCAGGTCAAAAACCAAATACCACTCAAGAGGAGGCTTACAAGCCCGGAGGAAGCAAAAACCCACGTTGTTTACATCTCCATGGCTTTGAAAGCCTAAAAGCAATTAAAGCATGGAAAAATATTATAATGAAAAGACAGATGCTCTTATGTCTCTGAAATCCTAAAGAGGGTCAAATCTTTAAACACGGCAGAAGCACTCACGATGTCTTTTATGTCTCAGAAAACCAAAAGAGTGGCAAAAGTCCGAGCATTATGTACCTTCTATGGCCCCAAAAACCTGAAGGAGCGGCGAGGGACCACGTGAAATATACTTCCTATGGCTTCGAAAGCTTGAGAGCGGTAAAAGCTCATGCAGTTTGTATTCCCGATGGCTACAAAAGCCCGAAAGCGGCGAGAGCTCGCACGACTTTTATCATCACGGCTACAAAAGCCTGATTTATATCTTCATGGCGACAAAAGCCTGATTTACAACTCAATGGCCATAAAAGCCTGAAAACGATAAGAGTTTCCTACAGCTTCAAAAGCTTAGAGGCAACAAGAAAGCCTACATATTTCCTACAGCTCTACACCCTCAAAAAGTCCAAGAGTGGTGTGGTTGGTTCCCTTCAAAAGAAGCAACAGGCAAAGTGACGTCAAATTTTTTAGAGAGACTCGACGATGCTTCATTATGCTCCAATTACTTATGAGCCCAAATTGTCATTATTAGCGGTGAAATCCGGGCTATACTATTGCTTTTCGGAGCCGTGCACTGCACACTCGAAAGGAGGGCTAGAAAAGACCGCGGTTGGATCCTACACCGCACAATTATTTTACCGGGTTGTGCTATGCACCCTCAAAGGACCTAAAAGCCATCTTTTATCTGGTTGTGCACTGGACTCCTGAAGGGAGGGCTAAAATGCCGGCGGTTGAAACACATAATGCTCAACCTTTTCCTGGGAGAATCCCACCCCCAATGATGGTTGAAGTCTATGACTAGGCCAATTGATCTATTACGGAGGCTTAATAGCCACACATGCGCACAACACACACTACTAACTTGACTAGAACTAGGTCACGACTCATCCACGCTCACCGTATCCCACATTGCATTCTCATGTGCATATCATTTGCATCAACCGCATCATTCACGGTTGCATCATTCGCATATCATTTGCATCAACTACATCATTCACGGTGGCATCATGCGCATATCATTTGCATCAACCGCATCATTCACGGTTGCATCATGCGCATATCATTTGCATCAACCGCATCATTCACGGTTGCATCATGCGCGTATCATTTGCATCCTTTGCATCATATGTATTTGCACTATATGCATTGCATCATGAACACAACATGAATCATTTATTGCTTGCTATTATATTTGTCATTCTACTTAGATATTTGAATTCCTCTGCTTAAGTGTTTGAGCCTTTTTACTTGGATGTTTAAGTGCTCCTATATGAATATTTGAGGGATTATGTAGAACATAATTACATCTTCTTACAAATTCTCAAACTCTAGATACATATATGTTTATGATTGCCTTTCATTGCAAGCTTAAGATATATAGAGATTGCAGCTTCAAAAGTTTCAAGAACAAACTATGAATTCATCTATATCTTTGGAGAGTTTAATTATTCTTCTATATCCCTTGCCTTCTCCGAGCTATGGGCTTCATCAACCAAGTTAGCTCCTAAGTCATTTAATGCCTTCTGGATCGCATTGAGATGCTCTCTCCACACAACCACTTGCAGTTTATGGAATACTCTTCAGCCTTAGTCACAAACTCGACAGTTTCTTGGCACATCTCAATTGCGTGAAGTCTTCAGCTTCCGATGTTGTTGACCGATTCCTTTATTCACACAATTCAAAAGTATCAATGATCTGCTCTCTCATTGTATTCAGAATTGGCAGCCTTCTAATATGTATAAACCATCTCACCAACACGGGACTTTTATGATGAAAGAGCCATCTACTGAGCTGTTTATCTCTATCCTTCAAGCACATAAGCCTTTATATCTCCCGGACCGAGATCAGTTGAAAAAATATTATTCAGAAGACTATCTACTGGAGGCAGTGCCCATCTTTATTATCACTGTCATACGAAGTATTGATCTGGTTAAAAGTGCAACCACTCAAGACAGATCGACGACTGCTATTAGGGTTCTTTGGCTCTCCTCCGCATCCAGTTACGTCAGAGCAAATGCCAAATCAGATCCTCGTGTTATTAGAAGAAATTCGCATTTAGCAATCGTCGGCCTCTATCTATGTTATTTTATTGGGCTTATCCTCGTCTCCATTATTTATTCGAAGATCAGTCATTGAAGCCTAGTTATGGTTATGCGCTGAATCTTCACCTAAAAGCATCTTTTACTGGGTGAGCCATAGATCGTTGGAAAGCTTGATGAAATTCTATTCAAGCAGCCTAGAATCATCCCCATCCAAGCCCAAATAAAGGGACTATGAAGCATATACAGAGGATGTATTGTTCAACGCATGTTCTCCACCCTGCAGATAAACAACCCTGACCCCCTTGCTTTGTGTGGCGCCTCGTGGACTGTCATTTGGGTGTTTCACCCTATTGCTAGTGCTCGATGAGGCCCGTGCATGTCCTTGAGACAATGGGAAATGTTGCTGGATTTTCCAAGACAAAAGAATCCCAAAACGACCGTGTCAAAGCTTATGTTCACAGCCACACCAATGACTGGCGCACTCCCTGCGCACAGTCCAAATGTGGCCAGCATACACCCTATATGTGGCTTTTATGGCTGGCGCATGCCCCCACCTCTTTGGCAAGTGTGTGCACCATGTGTCCGCCCCCACCTATGCCACACAATTTATCAAGGCTATGCTCACCTTCGCCTATTACTCAGGAAGGAAAATAGCAACCGACCTGGGCATATATGGCTGTTCATTGGAAAGCTTGGGGATAATTCTCCAGACCCCATGCACCAACCTATCCTGGCAATGTCTTGGGTCATCCCCGATATATGGGTCATTAATCTCATGAAGCCTATGTGGCACCCCCGAAGTACTCGACTCACTTCTCTGGGTTACTTCACCTGTTTAGCTCGTTAATATATTTCGAGCATTATGAGTCTATGACTCTCAGGGATCATTCCACTGGCATATGATTCATATGTAGCTTATACATATCTGAGTTGCTTATACATAGTTAAATAGCTCGAGCATAGCTAACTAGATCAATCATAAGAATGTAGCTCGAGCATAGCTAAGTAGCTTATATATAGCTAAGTAGCTCATACATAACTGAGGAGCTATCGCTATCAAGGTAGCCCTCTCACTAGCTAAATGGTTGTTTAATCGATATGGCTGTGTGTTTAATCATGTTATGATCATACTTAATCATGCTATCTCTATGTACATTAGTGCATCCCATATGTATCAATTTTGATTCATATGCATTGCAATGCACTTTATACGCACTATGATGGCAGTTACTTGATCACGATACTTGTACTCCTGATTTTTTATTTTTTATTTTACTATAATGGAAACCCAATGAGGTTATACCATGGAGCAGGTATATGCCAAATAGGCATATCCAAACCACGTAAATCTTTGTTTTGTGATTTTTTGTTTGTCTCTCTACTTTTTTTCTCTTGCAGCCCATATTGGGGGAGTCCTCTTGCCTACATCTCTAGAATTAAGGGTTTGTAGCATGTCACGGCCTGGAATGTAACAAGAATTCAGGTAATGAAGCCTTTTGATTGTGTGCCTGTCTCTTTCTTGAATATGGCACTGCTATGAGAATGTCTTGTGAATGGCAATGAAAGTAACCCCGAAGCAAATCTATACGTATGATACAAAATTGGGTTAACAAAATGGTGACTCTGCTAGGGAACGAACCCAAAATCTTTGGTTTACTCTAAGTAACACTAGAAGTTCTGGAAAGCCTACATGTACAAACATTCTCACATTCTAAAAAACAGTTGCCGATACATGAGAGCGCTCATAGTCAAAAAACTTTTTTGGCGGCGCATTTGGCCCAAAATGGCGACTCTCAATGGGAACATTCCTTTCTTCACCTCTAAGGTAATATATAAAGAAATACCTAACTTATATAAGAATAACATATGAATTCCATCTCTTTCTCATTAATAATATATGAATTCCTTCTCTTTCTCATTTTAAAAGGACACTGACTGGTTATGTTTGCAGGCTTTCTTAATTAGTTGGATGTTGTTCAGGCTATAGGTTGTTCATTTATCATTTAAACACAATGTGTTGTTATCTATTTGATTATCTTGCAGGCCATCCCACACAACGTGTTGCCATCTATTATGTTGTCCTATAGTTCATTTGAAGGACAAATGGGCGTTCACTTGTGATGACAAGACAGCCTAACTATAAAGAGTCTCTACATTGTTTACAAAAGCTGCCACGACTTCAAAAGCATCTGCTGTGACAGTCTAGCCAAAACCAACGTAAAAATATAAACCATCTTAAGGCCATGCACAAGCATACATGTATATATATCTTTACCATATCACGCTTCATGAAAAATTGCCTGTCTTGTTTTAGAGGTCATGGGTAGGATATAATGACCCGACAATGGCTCGAATCAAGGCTCATATTCCAAACATCTTGCCATTTAGCAATTTTCTATCTACCTTGCCTTAAGCCAGGTATGATTATCTTTACTAGTCTTGGCCATACATTATGTTACAACTCTCTGATAAACTTTTATATCGATTTGTGGATTGCACTAAACATCCTAGAAAGCCTACACTTGCTACAATGAAATTCTTATGCCTACCTTCCACATTATTTAGAAGGATACGATTGTATGCTAGCTTTCTATGTCATTTATTATATATGCCTGGTAGTGCTTTTTTGCAGAAGGAACAGATTTTACATCGACTTTGCAGATGCTTCATGTTATTATGGAGTACCTTGGAAAACCCCTATGGTTCTGCCAAACATTTATGATGCCCAAGACGATGCCAAGAATATCAGGATACTACATCAAAGCTAAGGCTCAACCTGAAGTGGAACTCTACAATTCAACATCAAAGGTACCATATTTCATTACAAAAAAAAATATAGTTATCTTGATAAAACTTCAGCCCTCTTTTGCAATCAAGGTAGCGCAGTAAGTAGTTGAGGCCCCTCTTCCATGATCAAAGTCGCCCACCATGTAGGCAAAGCTACCTCAGTCTTCATCCGTGATTAAGGTCGCACACACCAAAGCACAATTTTAGAGCACCTTCTCAACGACGCCTTATATTACCTCAATCATGAGAAATACAACATCATTTCCCCTTTGAGGTATGTACACCGATACCTTTTCTTATATTTACGAAAATATGAGAGGGTTAATGTGTTTCGATCTATTTGATTATCTTGCAGGTCATCCTACGCAACGTGTTGCCATCCCATCTATCATGTTGTTCGGTAGTTCATTTGAATACAGGTTATAGCCTTCAGTCAAATCAACTTGAAGGACAAATGGGCATTCACTTGTGATGACAAAACAACCTAACTATAAAGAGTTTTTACATTGTTTACACTAGCCACCATGACTTCCAAAGTGTCCGCCATGACAGTTCAGCCAAAACCAGCTTAAAAATCTGAAGCTCCTAAGGCCATGCACAAGCATACAGGTATATATATCTTTACCATAGCATGCTTTATGAGAAATTGCCTTTGTCTTATTGTAGAGGTCATGGGTGCGACAGAATGATGCAATGATGTCTTGGAAGCCGATTTGCGAATCCAGGCTCGTATGCCAAATGTCTTGTCGCTTAGCTATTTGCTGTCTACCTTGCCTTGAGCCAGGTATGATTATCTCTACTAATCTTGGGCATGCATTATGTTATAGCTCTCTGGTAACAACCTTTTATATCACTCTATGGATAACACTAAACATCTTAGAAAGCATGCACTAGCTACAACAAAATTCTTATGCCTATTTCTACATTATTTAGAAGGATACGGTTGTATGCTAGCTTTTTATATCATTTATTATAAATGCCTGTCGGTGCCTTTTGCACCAGAAACAGATTTTACATCAACTTCTCAGATGCCTCATGTTATTATGGAGTACCTTAAAAAACCTGTACTGTTCTGCCAACATTTATGATGATGCCGAAGATGACGCCAAGAACGTCAGGATACTACATCAAAGCTAAGATCAACCTGAAGCAGAATTTTACAATTCAACATCAAAGTTACTGTATTTCATAACAAAATAAAATATAGTTATCTTGATGTAACTTTGGCCAAGTAGTCAAGGCTACTTTGGCCCTCTTTTGCAATTAAGGTATTGCAATGAGTAGTTAAGGCCCCTCTTCCATGATCAAAGCCGCACACCATGTAGGCAAGGCTACATCGGTCTTCATCTGTGATTAAGGTTGCACACACCAAAGCACAATTTTAGAGCACCTTCTCAACGACGCCTTATATTACCTCAATCATGAGCAATACAACATCATTTCCCCTTTGAGGTATGTACACTGATACCTTTTCATATATTTACGAAAATATGAGAGGGTTAATGTGTTTCTATCTATTTGATTATCTTGCAAGTCATCCTACACAATGTGCTGCCATCTATCATGTTGTTCAGTAGTTCATTTGAATACAGGTTATGACCTCCTGTCAACTCAACTTGAAAGACAGATGGGTGTTCACTTGTGATGACAAGACAACATAACTATAAAGAGTCTCTACATTGTTTTCAATAGCCACCGTGACTTCCAAAACGTCCGTCATGACAGTCAAGCCAAAATGAGCTTAAAAATCTAAAGCCTTCTAAGGCCATGCACAAACATACAGGTATATATATCTTTACCATAGCATGCTTTATGAGAAATTGCATTTATCTTATTTCAGAGGTCATGAGCACGATATAATGATTTGACGATGTCTTGGAAGCCGAATTGCAAATCCAAGCTCATATGCCAAACATCTTGTCTCTTAGTGATTTGCTGTCTACCTCGTCTTGAGCCAGGTATGATTATTTCTACTAGTCTTTGCTGTCATTTATTATATATGTCTGTCAGTGCTTTTTGCATGCGGAACAGATTTTACATCGACTTTGCAAACACTTCATGTTATTATGTAGTACCTTAGAAAACCCCTACAGTTTTGCCAAACATTTATGATGTCCAAGACAACACCAAGAACGTCAGGATACTACATCAAAGCTAAGGCTCAACCTGAAGCGGAACTTTACAATTCAACATTAAAGGTATCATATTTCATTACAAAATAAGATATAGTTATCTTGATAAAACTTTGGCCAAGTAGTCAAGGCTACTTCGGCCCTCAATCAAGGTAGCGCAGTGAGTAGTTAGGGCCCCTCTTCTGCTATCAAAGTTACGCCCCATGTAGGCAAAGCTACCTCGGCCTTCATCCACAATTAAGGGCGCGCGCACCAAAGTACAATATTAGAGAACCTTCTCAATGGTGCCTTACATTGCCTCAATCATGAGCAATGCAGCATCATATCTCCTTTTGAGGTACGCACACTAATACCTTTTCTTATATTAAAAAAAATATGAGAGGGTTAATTCCCTCTTATTCTATATCATATGTTATATGCACTCTCTCGACCGTCTTTGTATCAAATGATATATGCACTCTCTCAGTCATCTCTATAATCTATATCAAATGCTATATGCTTTCTTAAACATCTCTATATCAAATGTTGTGTACTCTTTTAATCATATCTTATTGAGACACAAAGCATTCTTACAACCTTTGGGTCAATCACCATACTAGGGGTAAGAATACTTTATCATGCTTATTATAAGAGCCCAAATCGCACACCCCAAAGCGATGCCTGATTTCGCGAATAGAGCGATGCTTAATTCCGCTCATAATTGCATAATGAAGAGTGATGCACCAATCTCACTTTCAGGCACTGGCCAAATTGCCCCAATGTTTATTTCATCTACTACGGTCACTTAATAAATGACCATTGCAGGCGAAAGGGGGCAGGATGCATATATACTCTTGGCAAAGAGGATAAATACCATTTATTTTCATTATATCTCTGAAAATATATATTGCTGTCATTATATTTTTGAAAATTTATACATTATGCCGAGTTTCACATTTTTCACATGTCAAAAGCCTGTAATTATCGAGGCCAAAGACCGACACTCATGGATTGTGGTTAGAAAACCCAATGCCTTAAAAGGTTATGACAAAACATTATAAGCTCTTTATGCAATTGCAATTAAGGTGATATCTTAGACATTCAGTGTGGCAACATACATGCAGGCACATGATTTCATCGCCTCCTGCCATGAATGCTTTGAGATACCATTTGTCAATAACTGCTTAGCATGCCAGGTATGAGCATCTCCCTTACACACCCTGTGCATATTATTTTATGATGACCAAGGCCACACTTCCAACTATTTATGAGCTTAAACTATGTGAGCTAATATTCTTGAGCTGCAGGTCTAGAGCCCAATACCACTCAAGATGAGGTTTACAAGCCCGGAGGCAACAGAAGCCCACTCTCTTTATATCTCCATGGCTTTGAAAGCCTAAAAACAATCAAAGCTTGGACAACTATTATATTGAAAAGACTGATGCTCTTATGGTTCTGCTCGACTTAATAAGGTCAAATATTCAAAGACGACGAAAGCACGCACAATATATATCTTCTACAGCTCGAAAAATCTAAAGAGCAGCTAAAGTCTGCGCATTATGTACCTTCCATGGTCCCAAAAGCCTGAAGGAGTGGTGAGGGACTGTGTGACAAATACTTCTTATGGCTTTGAAAACTTCAGAGCAATAAAAGCTCACACAGTTTGTATTCCTTATGGCTAATAAAGCCTGAAAGCAGTGAGAGCGCATGCGACTTTTATCATCATAGCCACAAAAGCCTGATATACATCTTCACGGGCATGAAAGCTTGACTTATACCTTAATGGCCATGTAAGCCTGAAAACAGTAAGAGTTTTTTATGGCTCTGCAAGCTTGGAGGTAGCAGAAACCCTGCATAGTTCGTGCAACTCTACAACCTCGAAAAGCATAGGAATGGTGATCGGTTCCCTTTAAAAGAAGCAGCAGCCAAAGTGACATGTTTGGCTCGACAATGCTTCATTATTCTCCAATTACTTATAAGCTTGAATTGTGATTATTAGCTGTGAAATTCGTGCTATACTATTGCTTTTCCGAGCTATGCACCGCACACTCGAAATGAGGGCTAGAAAAGCCCGAGGTTGGAACCTATACCACACCATTATTTTATCAGGTTGTGTTATGCACCCTCGAAGGGCCTAAAAGTCATCTTTTATCAGGTTGTGTACCGCACACCTGAAGGGAGGGCTAAAATGCCCGCGGTTGAAACCCATAATGCTCAACCTTTTCCCGGGAGAATCCCACCCCCGATGATGGTTGAAGTCTATGACTAGGCCAATTGATCTATTACAGAGGCTTAAAAGCCACACATGTGCGCAACACACACTACTGGCTTGACTAGAGCTAGGTCGCGACTCATCCACGCTCACCGCACCCAACATTGCATTCTCATGAGCATATCATTTGCATCATGCGCGTATCATTTACATCCTTTGCATCATGTGCATTGCATCATCCGCAGTTGCATCATACGCATACCATTTGCATTTTCCATCTGCGGTTGCATCATGCGCGTATCATTTGCATCATCCGCGGTTGCACCATGCGCGTATCATTTGCATCATTTGCATCGCGTGCAACAGGTGCATAACATGCATCATATGCATTTGCATTCTCATGCGCATATCATTTGCATCAAGTGCATCATCCACGGTTGCATCCTTTGCATCATGTGCATCATATGCATTGCATCATACGCGGTTGCATCATGTGCATCACGTGCATCATATGCATTGCATCATCCACGGTTGCATCATCCGCGGCTGCATCATGCGCGTATCATTTGCATCCTTTACATCATATGCATCATGCACATCACGTGCATCATATGCATTTGCTTCATATGCATTGGATCATGAGCACAACATGAATCATTTATTGCTTGCTATTGTATCTGTCATCCTACTTAAATATCTGAATTCCTCTATTTAAGTGTTTGAGCCTTTTTTTACTTGGATGTTTTAAGTGCTCCTATTTGAATGATTATGTGGAACATAGTTGCATCTTCATGCAAGTTCTCAAAAATTCTAGATACATAAATGTTTTGAATGCCTTTCATTGCAAGCTTAAGATATATAGAGATTACGACTTTGAAAGTTTCAAGTACAAACTATGAATTCATCCATACGTTTGGAGAGTTTAATTATTCTTCTATATCCCTCACGTTCTTCGAGCTATGGGTTTCATCAACCGAGTAAACTCCTAAGTCATTTATTCTCTTCTAGATCGCATCGAAATACTCTCCACGCACAACCTCTCGCAGTTTATGGAATACTCTTCTGCCTTAGTCACAAACTCAGCAGTTTCTTGGCACATCTCAATTGTCTGAAGTCTTGAGCTTCTGATGTCGTTGACTGATTCCTTTATTCACACAATTCAGAAGTATCATCAATCTTCTCTTGTACTTTATTCAGATTTGATGTCTTTCTAATATGTATATACCTTCTCACCAACACGGGACTTCTATGATGAGAGCCATCTACTGAGCTGTTTATGTTCATCCTTCCATGGGACCACTTACCACTAGTCTTCGGCTGGAAGGGTTTATTGCACAAAAATGCCGGAACACAAGCACAAAAAATGCCCATCTCTATTGTTACTATCATATGAAGTATTGATCTGGTTAAAAGCGCAACCACTCAAGACAGATTGATGACTACTATTGGGGTTATTCAGCTCTCATCCGCACCCAGTGATGTCATAGTAAATGCCAAATCAGATTTCTGGGTTGAAGAAATTTGCATTTAGAAATCGTTGACCTCTATCTACATTATTTTATCGGGCTTCTCCTCATCGCCATTATTTATTCAATGATCAGTCATTGAATCCTAGTTATGGTAATGCACAGAATCTTGGAGTTTCTGCAGAAACTTCTATAGTTGGCATTATCGACGCATTTTTATCTGGTAGGGATGTTTTGATACCGGGTCATTCTCAGTACAGTTGAATCAACTCTCTAGTTTGACAATGGAACTGTGTGATAAAAAGCTTCAGATGATATAGATGGTGGATGCATACTATCTTCCTTTGGTTCTCGACTTCTCGCAATTGCATATCTTTGGGTAATTCTCTCTTAATTCTATTAACTTTTAGGTCTTTAGAGCTTTCCTCTAGGACTAATATTAGCATTTGCCCTCTCTCTATTCTAGTTAACTTATGCCACACTATCTGCAGACTACATACACCAAGGGATCTCATATTGGACACTAGAAGTTAATACATTTATAATAATAACAAGTGCAAAAGGGCATAAGCCGACAACTGATGAAGACCCACTGCTATTGGGAACTTATTAGTCTTCCCCCCTGGGCTATTGTCACACTTTTATCATTATCCTGGTACATGTGTTTAATAATGTTGATAATCGTGTCTTCTTCTTCTTCTTTTTTTCTCTCTACAGAAAGGTGGGAGCACACCTCCTGTAACTCTGTTAAAATGGCAAAAAGTTGTACACTCATTCGGGTGGGCACCACAAAAAGCTGTAGATTTGTTTGGGACACACTGGAGCTGAACTGCAGAAAACCCACAGGAGACAGGCACCTCATCAGCTTTAGCACTCTGCAACAACCCCAGCTCCCTCAAATCCAGCAGATAGTAAACAGAACACTGAGACCAATCACACGGCCATCTGCCCATCCATCCCGCTGGGCCTGCATCTCCTAGCAACAATAATAGCATTTGGAACCAGCCAGACTAATACCAGCACCTACATAATCATATCTTTGTGAGGACATATTTTGTCATATTGGTGAACAGTTGTTTGCATAATATGCTGCTTGCAATGACTTCTCTATCATTTTCAATTAGCTATCGTTATCTTTACTTTAATGTTTCAAACTCACATGCACATAGATATTCGCCAGATTGAATTAAATTTGAAAAAATTAAAAGAAAAAAATGTTTTCCTCAATCTCCTTCTCTTTAATGCACATCACTTTTCATTTGTGGGTGCGTAAACTGCAACCCATTTCTCCCAGATTGCATATCCAACCCCTAAATCATTTTGAAAGAAGTTTAGTAATTTGCTCACATTTTGCCTTTTCAGTCCAGGCATACACACATATAATTCCTAAAGACTTTCTTTCCATTTTAAGGTCTACAATCTTGTTGTTAGATTGCATTTGGATTTTGTGAATTTTTATAAACATTGTATTTATAGAAATTGCATACTGATGACTGATGCAGGGGTTGGCAAATGGGAGAATTGGCACTACAAGTATAAAATGCAAAGAGTTTGCGCTCACAATGTCTTTACTTGTGTTGTTGAATCTCGTTGCAAGGTAATATTTGATTCTTGATTGTCCAAGGATATATTTTTAGCTATAGCGGTTAGACAAAGTAGATCGTTTTAAATGGCTAGAGAATTTTCTTTCTCATTTTAGTCACAGATTTGATTTCTTCCAATGTGAAGTTTGTATAGAACTGTTTTACTTGTGCATGTATCAATAACAGTGAAGTTGAATATCTTGATTTCTATTACATATAAAGTCTATTTGTTGCAGCCTACGAGTTTGTCTTGTAAAAGCCTAGGATGACACCCCACAATCTGTTCAATCAAAGATCTAGGTCCCAATGTTTTGTCTGGAAAGTATTTTGGCCCCTTAATAATTAGCTTGGTCAATCTGTTAGTGAATCCTACACGTGATGTGTTAAACCATAGTCCGTAAATCCATAATTTTTTTTAAAAGAATCTTTAATTAGTTTTTAGAGTTGGTTGTGAATAATGTTTTAAAACCCAGACCAGAGCTCTATCTGAACCATGCCCCATTTGAAACCGGGAATTTACTCAATCTAAAAATCATAAAAAGTACAAGGTGTCAACAAATGATTTTCATGTAGAGAAATATTAGAATGTTTGATTTTCACGTAAAAGATGGCTTGGAACTTTGACTGGTGTAACCATGTAATTCTAACATTCTAATAGATTTTAGGCTATTGTTATGCATACAGAATTTAAAATGTCTCCGAAACTTCTGAGATGGTCCTTGATCCTGATATGCTCACCATGTTAGCTGAAAATTCAAAACAGTTGATGATGCACTCATTTTCCTGAATACATTGATGTATGGTATGCTGGAGCCATTTTTGTTGTTAAGTACTATGCTAGCTGTCAGGATTTTCTGCTTTCACTGAAATATAATTCAAAGCCCATCTGAATTACCCTTACACATCTCATCTCCATGTTACTGGTGCAATGATATCTGAAATTGGAGTGTTCCATGAAAGCAATTTATTATTATTATTTTTTGTCTTTGCTGTGTTGACGTTTACTTTTTAAAACATATGCTAAATTGTTAGCTTAAGGTTGAGTGGACGGTTAGTGAACCTAATCTTTTTCCATCTGAATGTGCAAGTGGTCAATTTCTATTTTGCTCTGATTCAACTGTGCTTTATGTGACATGATTTTGGTTTCTTATATTAAAATCTAGTACTGTTATATGTGCATGACAAGCAATATTCTGCATGTCTGTGTGGGAGTTGCATCCTTGGTGGAATTCTCTCTCTCTAACTGGGACTTGCAAAAATGTGATAAATATTCTTGCAGAAGTTTCCCAATCAGGAAAGCAAAGGCATGCTCCATATAGAGGTTCCAGGTTGACATTCTTATTACTGGAATCTTTGGGTGGCAGTGCAAAACTAGCGATGATTTGTGCAATTTCGCCGGCACAAAGATAATTTTTTTTCTTAATCCATCAGAAATAAAACTGCTTCTAACACCCATTTCTCACATTTTTTCTTACTTGTGATATATGCAGCTGTAAGAGTGAAGTATTCAATACTTTGAGATTTGCATGACACGCAAAAGCCATAAAGAACAAGGCAGTTGTGAATGAAGATGCCCAGGATGATGTGAGAGCCATGGAGGAACTCATACGCCAACTGATTGTACTGTGAGGCCCTCAGACGTATAGTATTGGTGCTATTTGAATTTTCAGCAATGTTAAAACATGTAAATAGGTTGTGTTTTTTTCTTAATCTGTCAGAAATTAAATCACTTCTAACAACCATTTCTCACACTTTTTCTTTCTTGTGATATATGCAGCTGTAAGAGTGAAGTATTCAGCACTTTGAGATTTGCACAGCGTGCACAGGCTATAAAGAACAAGGTGGTTGTGAATGAAGGCACCCAGGATGATGTGAAAGCCATGGAGAAACTTATACATCAACTGAGGGTATTGTGGAGCCCTCAAACATATAGCATTGGTGCTATTTGAATTTTCAGCGATGTTAAGACATGTAAATATGTTGTGTTTGATATGATTGATAAATATTCTTGCAGAAGTTTCCCAATCAGGAAAGCAAATGCACATTCCATATAGAGGTTCCAGGTTGACATTCTTATTACAGGATTCTTTGGATGGCGATGCAAAACTGGCAATGATTTGTGTAATTTCACTAGCACAAAGGTAATTTTTTCTTAATCCGTCAGAAATAAAATCACTTCTAACACCCATTTCTCACACTTTTTCTTACTTGTGATATATGCAGCTGTAAGAGTGAAGCATTCAGCACTTCGAGATTTGCACAGCGTGCAAAGGCCATAAAGAACAGGGCAATTGTGAATGAAGACACCCAGGATGATGTGAAAGCCATGGAGGAACTCATACACCAACTGAAGGTATTGTGAGGCCCTCAAAAATATAGCACTGGTGCTATTTGAATTTTCAGCAATGTCAAAACATGTAAATATGTTGTGTTTGATATGGTTGACAGGATAAGTTTCAAAGAATAAAGTCCAATGGTGGTTATTCAATCAGATGGGATGCACGTAGAAGCTTAAATTTTTTGAGGTTGAGCGTCAATTGTCCGGAAACATTGCCTATTGTGGAAGATGGCAGTGATGAGGAGATGGAAATTGATGAGGAAGACATTGAGAAGCTTTGTCTTCATGTAGGTCTGAAATCAGCTGCCTGCAGAGAACATGTTCACAATGTGGACAAACTACCTGTCCAGTCGGTAGAAGATTTATCAGAATTCATGTGCAGGTATTGCAAGACAAGAACACCTCAGCTTGAATGCAACAAAGAGGCCAAAGATATTACCAAACTGCAGTTAGTACCTGTTGAGGAATCACAAGTTACTGAAAAATCCAAGAAGATAGTACCCAAAGTACGTTTAAAACCATCAACAGAATCAGAATAACATGCATGAACACATGCACATATATTCTTGAAAATTGTAGTTTTTGGTATGACGCTCTGCTTGTCTGATGAGTACACTTTTCTTTTGCCCCCATAGGCAGTGGAGAAGGTCTTCGCAGGAGTATCAGGAGTGAAATGACATTTCAAGAATATTGTGTGAAGCAAGCTGTGGAAATTACACAGCTCAACTGTTTGGTAGTCTATTTGTTTCAGTTCCGAGTTAGTCATAATGTATGATATATACTTTTTTGGCTTCTCATAATATTTCAGCGTTTGTTTCAGGTCCAACAATACAAGCACAAATGTGAGTGCAATGCAATAATTGAACAGACATGGGAGGACAAAATCCATCGTCTCAAAGGCCTTATGGATGGTGTTTTACCCACTGAGGATTTCACAGAGGAAAAGTTTGTATCGCGATTGATCCGGGCACTTGGGATCCAATGGATGAAGACACGGTCTCTTTCGACCCCATTGAATCTCACTCGGAAGAGGAGCCTTATAGAGATCATATTGCTTTGTATCAAAGAAAGACAAGTTTAACTGAGGTTGGATTGCAAATTAGCACAAGGTATGTTGGATTCTGCTTTTTTGTCTGACTTGATAGTTTTTCATTGGTTTCTTCAGTCTGTAATATCTTTTATTTATTTTTAATCAAATTGCTCTATTGATGATGTGTTATTTGACATCTAAACAGCTTCTGAGAGAGAAATATGAGAACCATTCCAAGGCACCGATGACGAAAATCGAGTTAACAAGAGTTCAAGACGAGCTGGATGGTTATTGAGACCTCTTTGATATGGGCAAGAGATGTCTTAATGGAAGAAATTCAGCATTTGAGGAGCCAGTTGCAGTATTAACAGACTCTTCAGTTTCACCCATTCTGACTCGAAAACGGAATCCTTTTTGTCGGTTGGCCTATCAAAGCAAACCCATTTTCAGCTGAACGCTGACGAAAATTTTGAACCGGAGAGGTGTAGTTGGACTGAGACAAAAGAACAAATGGATCTCTCTTTCCAAAGAACTGAGGCTTGAGCTGGAAGTAAGCAAATCTCTTGCGGAAAAACAAAAGCATGATCTGTGAAAATTACACAGCTCAACTGTTTGGTAAGCTATTTGTTTCAGTTTCGAGTTTGTCATAATGTAAGATATATCTACTTTTTAACTTTTCGTAATATTTCAACATTTGTTTCAGGTCCAACAATACAAGCACGAACATGAGTGTAATGCGATAATCGAACAGACATGGGAGGATAAAATCCATCGTCTCAAGGGCCTTACGGATGGTGTTTTACCCACTGAGTATTTCATGGAAGAAGAGTTTGTGTCGCTTGCAAATCAGCACCGGGTAAGCTGGGTTCCTTTTTTTTTTGTCTGATTTTGTTTTTCATTGGTTTCTTCAGTCTGTAATATCTTTTCTATTTTATTTATTTTTATTAAATTGCACCGTTAATGATGTGTTATTTGGCATCTAAACAGCTTCTGAGAGAAATATGAGAACCATCTTGTGGTACCAAGGGCGAAAATCGAGTTAAAAAAAAGTTCAAGACAAGCTGGATGGGAGAGAGGAATGTCTTAATGGAAGAAATTCAGCATTTGAGGAGCCAGTTGCAGAATTACATGGACTCTTCAGTTTCACCCATGCCGACTCGAAAACAGAATCCTTTCTGTCAGTTGAGCTGTCCAAGTGAACCCATTTCAGCTCCTCTTGGTACGATCACTGCTGAGGAAAATTTTGAACAGGAGAGGCGTCGTTGGACTGAGACGAGAGCAAATGGATCTCTCTTTCCGAAGAACTGAGGCTTGAGTTGGAAACAAGCAAATATCTTGTGGGAAAACAGAAGCAAGAGCTTGACTCTGAGAAGAATTGTTGTAAATCAATGGTTTTTTGAAAAAATAAAAAATGAAAATTCAAAATTTTTAAAATTTCGGGATTTTCCCGCCAAAACGCTTTTTGGAATATTTTAAATTAAAAGTGCAGTGTGTGTGCTTTGTCCCACATCGGAAATGGTTGAGAAACTTTTGTAGTTTATATGAGATGTTGTGTAGAGTATTCTTACTTGGAGCTTTTGGAGAAGGAGATACACGGGTTGCGTGTTCCAGTGGAACACATGCACGTGCGGGCGCTCAGGCTCGGGCGAGGGCGTGGGCGTGGGCAGTGTGGCTGTAGTGGCGCTAGATGGCGCACTTCGCACGTGTTGCAGAGTGGTCGCTCCTTTGTGACCTTACGCGAACCGGCGCGAGACAGTGCGATCGCGGTGCGATGGGTCTGGTCAGTACCTTAGGGCGGTGGGAATCTGAAATGAGTATGGGTTTTATAGGTGACTGAGAACGGTCGGATCTTAAATCTAAAACGTTCAGCGGTTTCAGAAAACGGCTCTATGCCTTGAAAGTCAAACGGTCCGAAAATGGACGGCTCATGATGATTCAACGGTCAGATCCTTTGATCCGACAACCAGAAACGTCTGTAATTAATGGACAACAGATAGAAACGTTTTCAAACGTTCTGAACCTTTGATTGTAGCCTAGCAGTGGTCCACTACCTGATGTCTATATAAACTGAATCATTCCAGTCCGAAATGATCAACTAAACACACCCCTCTCTCCTATCAGATCAAATACAAGAAATATCTCCATTTTAGAATATTGTTATCATCTCTACCGTCCAAGTCTGCCAGAAGAGATCTACTACGTTAAAATTGTTCCACGGTGGACCTATCGTGATTGCTGCACGCTAGATCCAGATAAGGCTTCTCTTATCCTGGAAGCAATTCGCCTGTAACCCATCAGCAGTTTATAAGGGGACGAATCACGCTTTAAGGACAGCGTATTTTATACGTGATTCAGCCGATCAATTTTATTTTATTTTTATTTTATTTTTAATATCTCGCTGTATCCAAACTCAAATTCCTAACAAGAAATGCTCAGATGAGCTGAAAGAGGCATTGCAAATGGCACTGCAGGGTCACGATTGCATTCTTGAGTAGCATGCAGATATCCAAGAGAAGCAAATTGCTTTGCTTGTGAAGAATCAGAAGATGGAGGGTGGGATAGAAGATGTAAAATGAGCAGCTGTAAAAGCAGGAGTTAAGGGTGCTGAATCTAAGCTCATAATTCCTTGGTTGCTAAAATTTCAGCTTTAAAGGTGGAAAGAGAAAAGGACTATTTCTGCCTTTTTCATGCAGTGGTCTGCAGGAAATGATCATATCCAGCAGCAGTTCTGTTTGGCAGAGGTGTTGGTCTCTGAATTTCCAGGCTGTGAGGTTGAGAATGTCACTAAAAATTTTCATTGATCAATGCCTCTGATTGCCATGTCCAAATATTGATGGTCCAGAATTGTCTGGTCAGTGTGATTTTGTTTGGTGGCACTTGAAATATGTGATGGACACAATGAACAGTCCAGATCAATCCATTGATATGTCCAGATCTGGATGCAACTAGGAGTAATATAACTAGTAGTGCTTTAAGAGCACTAGATATTTTCTTGGAAGTAGAATATATTGAAGTTTTGATTTCATGGCCATCTTGGTTCTGGATATGATTTTTTTTTTTTTTTTTTTTCAGGTTGGAATTGAAAATGGGTATTCTTAAAATGTGGAAATTTGATTTTTATATACACACACACTCGTGACAATTTGTTGAGAACTCATTTTTGAAGATAGAAGCTCAAAATTTGAACTGACCACCTAATGAAGCATTGTTGAGGGTCAAATATTGAATATCAGATCTCATTTATTTTCTGAATTTACGAACATGATACTGTTTGATGGGCCACTTTAATCGTGTTCGTGATGAAGAGTGTATTTACGAGCATAAACTGAAAAAAGGTGCTTAAAGTATGGATTTAATGCTCTGATGACACCAAAGACAAGGGACAGACCCCGGGGGACCAAAAGCAACGGAATTATATGTCAGAGATCCGAGAAAATCAGGCCACGCATGTTAAACGGGGCCAAAAATCATCAAAAATGCAAGATCACAGGGTTCGCACCATCAGTTTGGCTCGAAACTTCATACATAGTCTGAAGATCATAAATTAACCGTACATGTAAAATTTTAGTTCCCGGATCCCTGTAGAAGTTCCTAAAATGACAGATCAGTCCATAAAATCTCAATCTGGGGCCCACTTGATATCTGGAACTGCATCAATTTTAGTCCCAACGGATAAAATGATATGTAAAAATGGATGGATGGATTGGATTTTGCAAAAAAATTACATTGAGCCCTGTATATGCAGTGTGTACACAGTGCATATGTACACCAGACGTGCACCAAAAATGAGAAACAGGTCAGCGTGTGGTGAACCGTCTTCCTCTCTTCTCTGTGATAGAACGGACAGCGTTTTACGCTGTCCGTCCGTTTTCCACTAGTGGGCCCCACTTATCACTTTGATAGGATATCTGGACCGTCCATTCACTCAGTGGCACGACCAAAACCCTCGCCAAGCTTTCCTTTTGGTCCCGTGCGTACGATCATGTGATTTCCATCGTCAAACGTAAGATGGACGGCGAAGCAAACTATTCCGTGGGTCAAACCAAAATCAATCTGAAACTAGTCATTTCTTACTTGTTTTTCGACGTGATTTCAATGGACGGCATGGATTTTCCATGCAATGTCGTCCTGGGTCTCACTGACCATCACAGAAGCGAAGCGGAACCCCTGTTTCGCAACAGAGGTTGCGGTCCTCTTTTGTGGGCCACCACCGTTCTTCAAGAGTTTGATCTGAACTGTCCATCAGGCAGAGGGACGAAAACCAGTCAAATCATGCTGATTTTTTTAAGGCCATGCACATGTACATGATCGATACAACAATCACAAAATGACCGTTCAACAGCCGTCGCAGCCTGATTGTTTCAGTGGACCACATCAACGGACTATTAGAACCATCCATCCCCAGTCGAAACTTCGAGGAAAAGATGATGTACGGTGTGGATTTCGTAAAAGCCATAGAAAGTGGGCTCCACCGGCAATCAGCGCGAGAAGCACACCTCTGTTTCGCATCCGTAAAAACCAGAATTTTCGGGAAGTTGCGTGGCCCATGTCATGATCTTTTCGACGATCTGAACCGTCCAGAAGACTTAAAATGTGGCCAAGACCCTAACCTAGGTGCCGGAATCAAGGCCGGGATGTTCACCGTCCTGAAAATTCAATTCAAACGCAAGACTGTTTGCGTTTTCTGCACCGACTCTCTGGCTGCGTAAGTGAGATAACCTCGTACGCGCAGGAGTGCGGAAACTCCATTGTGACCGACTGTTTCCCTTATAAAAGAGAGAGAACGGAAAAAGAAAATCATCCAAAGCTTGGACGGCTTGGCCAACTGGCTTGAACGAGCAGGAGGAAAGAGAATTTATTTGTTTTCTTTTTAGCTTTTGTTTTTTATTATTTTAGTTTTTTTTTTCTGTTAATAAGAAGCCCCATCATGTCCTTGTGTGGCTAAACCTCTTAACTAAGGTTAAGAAGTGAAGCTTATAGTGAGATGAAAGATTCTATAATTTTAATTTAATTTTAATGTATGAATTGAGGTTGATTTTAGTTTGATTAATAAGGAAATATTTTTAGTCTTTAATGGTCTGTTGTGACTGAAATTACAATAGGTCTAAGATGACTTTGAGTATTTCTTTTTCTTGGTAATGTTTATGACGTCAGGAAGCTCTGTTGTTCATCATCGTCTCCTGGGCATGGTCGGATGTCGGTACCCTTCCTAACCTTCATACATGTGATTGGTTGGTAATTAGTTTAATTCTGTTGTTTGTCATAGTTTCCTGGGCATGGTTTAGTGATGGAATCCATTCTAATTCATATACCTTTCATCTTTTAAAAACTATATCAACGATAGTTCTGTTTAAATTTCATGATTCTTGATGTAGGTATAAGATCTCCCTGATCCCTACAAGTGGATCCGCTGAATCTCTAATTCCCTTTCTCTGAATTTTCTTAAGTTGTAGATAATCATTCCATCATTATTCATCAAATCACAATTAGTTTAGATTTCGCCTTATTCTAATTCAAATTCTACTTAATTTTAGATTACGTATAAATTTCACTCCCTTTGAATTCGACCTCGGTCTTACCGAGTTATTATTACATCACAACCCTGCACTTGGGGAGTGAACAAGCATCTCATGGAATCTCAAGGGCACAACTTTTACCCTGATGCAAAAGGTTTGGTGGGCCATGACGAAAGAGAGAGGCAAATCAAAAAACGGAAACTATTTCTTTTTGCAATGGCCCACTATAACTTTGGAACCGGGTATATCGTGCATTCATATACATGGGAAAGGTTCTATGCGGTCGATCTCAAGGGAACTTCCCATGAGGTGGAGTTGTGTGGGTACATCGTGATGCGTGTTAAACATCTACCCCATCAGTCATATGCACAATTCCATGGTGGGCCTAGGACTTAAAAATCAAGTCAATCCATGACATGTGCGGGCCACACCACATACAAACGTTGAGAGGGGTTACCCTCCATTAAAATATTCATGATCATTTTTCGGGCCTACCGAGATGTGGTTCACAAATCCAGCCCATCCATTATGTGTGTCCCACTTGGATGAGGGGTCAAACCAAATTTCAAACGCATCCAAATGTCAGGTGGGCCCCACCAAGTGCTTTTATATGTTTTAGGCATGTCTTCACATGATTTTAAATGGTATGGCCCACCTGAGTTATATGGCTAATTTTTAGGATATCTCATAATTTAAAGGGGACCCATCAAATGCACGATGTTGATTTTTGACACACATCACGGTAGGACCCACACAGCTCAACCCCATGGGAAGTTCCCATGAGCTTGACCACGTAGAACCTATATATATATATATATATATATATATATATATATATATATATATATATATATATACACACACACAGAGAAGGGGGGGGGGGGGGGAGAGGGGCATGCTCACCTATGCACCTACACACGCGTGAACCTTTACACACGTGTCATGGGTGTCGAATCCGAACGGTCCATAAGATGCGGAATCCCATGAAACCTTGAGGGGTGAATATTCACCCTGATCTAAAATTCTGGTGGGCCATAGCAAAGAGAAATTCAAATCAAAGGAAGAAACTATTTGCATTTGTCATGGCCCACCGAAGTTTTGGTTCAAAGTAAAAATTCGTACCAAGGGGTTTCATGAGATTCTGCTTCATGTGGACCGTTCAGATTTTTGAGAATAATCAGATATGATGAGTTCTCAAAAAAGTTCGTATGTAGTCCATTCGACTTGTTCGGAGGTGATATATATATATATATATATATATATATATATATATATATATATATATATATATATATTGAAAAGGTTCTATGCAGTCAAGCTCATGGGAACTTCCCATGAGGTCAAGTTGTGTGGGTCCCACCACAATGTGTGTCGAACATCAACACCATGCATTTGATGGTCTCCTTTAAATTATGGGATATCCCAAAAATCAGTTGAATACGAAAACTCGGGTGACCCATACCATCTAAAATCACGTGAAGACATGTCTAAAACATATAAAAAGCACTTTATGGGGTCCGCCTAAAATTCAAATACGTTTGAAACTTGGTCAGACCCCTCATCAAAGTGTGACACACATAATGGATGGTCTGAATTTGTGAACCACATCTCAATGGACCTAAAAAATGATTATGTAAGTTTTAATGGAGGATAACCCCTCTCAACTTTTGTATGTGGTGTGGCCTACACAAGTCACAGATTGACTTGATTTTTAAGCCGCAGGCCCACCATAGAATGGTGCATCTGACTAACAATGTTAATGTTCGATAGGCATCATGATGGGGCCCACCTAGCTCGACCTCATGGGAAGTTCCCATGAGCTCGAAAACATAGAGCCATTTCCGTGTGTGTATTATGAGAAATGGCAGAGGAAACTTCCCATGAGGTCGAGTTGTGTGGGCCCCACCATGATGTGTGTCAAGCATCAACATTGTGTATTTGATGGGTCCCCTTTAAATTACGGGAACTCTCAGAAATCAGCCATATACGGAACTCAGGTAGGCCATACCATCTATAATCATGTGAAGACCCACCTAAAATATATAAAAGTGCGGGGCCACCTAAAGTTTGGATGCATTTGAAACTTTGTATGACCTCTCATCCAAATGGGACAAACATAATGGATGGCCTGAATTTGTGAACCACACCTCGGTGGGCCCAACAAATGATTATGAATGTTTTAAAGGGAGGGTAACCCCTCTCATCTTTTGTACATGGTGTGGCCCACAAAAGTCATTAATTGACTTGATTTTTATGCTCGAGGCCACCATGGAATGGTGCATCTGACTGATGGGGTAGATGTTCGACACACATTACGGTGGGGCCGCACAGCTCAACCTCATGAGAAGTTCCCATTGACAGCCGTAGTTGTGTGGTTCAGGCTCGAGCTGTGCATAATCATAGTGGGCCAGTATTAGGTTGCTTGTTTTGGCCCATCATGGCTGGGCTGAGCTCAGGCCTAAGATTTACCATGCATACAGGGCTTCAAATGACTTGGCCCTAGTCCATTGACAACCCATGGGGCTAAGCCCATCTCCAGCCCAATTGTTTGATAAAAATTGATCGAACGGCCATGTTCCTTAGGCAAAAGTCACCAACGGTTAAGATCACCCCATAGGATTATCTTTTTTTTTTTTTTTTAGGAATACTTAAAACTCATTATCGATCGGGCCCACCAGATAAGCCCGGCTCTTGTACATGCATCGCGATAGTGTCCAATACCAAAGAAATTAAGGATTCCAATATCTCTAGATTATCTAATAGAGAAATTCTCCGATCCTTTCCTAGTTGCATTGGGACGCTTAGAAAGTTCAATCCATTGATCTAGACCATTCATTAGGTCCAATGCGATTTTCATGGGCTACAATGAAAATAACAGACTAATCCGACAAATTTTAAATGTTTGGTCAGTGGCTTAAATATAAACGGCCAAGATCATTTATAGAAAAAATAAGTCTAGGCAACAATTTTATCCATCTATTTATTAGGGACCATATGGATTGCTTATTGTTCCAAAGAACCTCCTTTTCAGGCAATTGTAACCATCCGATCCATAGCTTGAGAAACGAATGGATAAAGAAAGTAATACAAACCAAGGATGGATTGGACCATCAAATAAGTGTGATTTTTATATGGTGGCCCATGAAATGCGTTTTGAACTTAATGGACAGTTTAGATTGACCGATCAGGGTGTCAAAGTGAACCGATGTAACTGGGAGCACTATAACTTGTAGTACTTTGATAGCACGGGAGCAATAAAAACCGGGCTTTGACATTTAGCTTGGCCCATAAAGTGTCTCCCGATCCACCCGTCCCAGCCCGGCCCATCTCATTTGCATTGGGTGCTATCCTGCAAAACACATGCATCTTGCATGTAGACCGTTGGTTTCATCTTTCTATATTTCAGTTTCCTTTTCAAGGTGTGACCCACATGATCAACGGATGGATTAGGAACAATCAAGTGGTAAACATGGATTTGATCAATTTTTGGGTGGGTCCACCCGACTTCATACATAGATTTGTGCTCTAAGCCTCGGTTAGGCAACACATTCATCTCGAATGTAGACAGTTAATTTCATTTTCCTACATTTCTACCTGTAGACACCCCAATCAGGCTATATCTTGAAAAAGTTAAGACCATTTAGGAACCATGATCATACCCAATCCCTGCTTGAACCGAACCAAAGTTCCTAAAACCCAAATTCGTAATCCAAAACCACAATCCAAATCATTCATCACACATGCAACCCTACCTATACCTCATACCATAGTCCAGATCCTCATTACCCAAGCCGAAACCCATTTTTTCTGAGATGAAAAACTCAAAAGGAGACTTCCGAGTGAACTCGCACAGTGTACAAGGTTCGCACGCGTGAAACCGGCTCGAACTGAGCCCAAGCAGTAGTCTAACTACCGCCTGCGGTACTTCAAGTACCGCCGCCCGCGAGCCGCGTGCGGACAATTGTCCCAGCGTCCAAAAGTCAACTTTCCTTCAAAATTACCCTCCCAAATTTCACTATTTACCTTTTTACCATCCCTCATGGCTAATGAGAGAGTGTCATGTGGCATTCCTCTCTCCATAACCATCCATAACTTGCCACCTCACCTTTTACCCCTCTCAAACCTAGAATTTTCAACAATGCCATTGGAAAAGGCTATAAATAGCCATCTCCTCTTCACAAAAAGAAAAAAAAATATCTTTCCATCCAAGGGAGAGAAAGTGAGAAAGAGTGAGTGAGAGAGTGAGGAAGAGAGTGAAGGAAAGGGAAGGAGCTCCCAAGCCTTCAAAGATTCGATCTTTCTAGCCACCCCCTAGCCTTTCTCTCAACTTTTCCAACCCATCAGCCTAACCTTGTTGATCATGGTTCAACCCATATCTTAGCCTACTCAAGAGATCAAGCCAAAGATCCATTCATTTTACAAGCATCCATCATGACATCTATTCCCTTCTCAACCCCCTGCTTCTCTAGATGTCTAGTGAACGTATGCTCTATGACTTGTCGTATATCCGATCTTGTCACATCAGAAATTCCTAGCGAACTAATTCATTTTTTTTCTTATTTCTTTACATGTGCATCATCACATCCGCCCTTTAAACACGTTGTTGGACGTATGCTCTGTGGCTTGCCGAAATCTCGGATCTTTCTACATCAGAAATCCACGTGCCTGCCTAGTCCATCTTCGACAACAGCATCCATCTTCCCCTTGAGATTAGTTTACCACACTGAGTGGAGACCGTACATTTATACGGGCAGAGAGGGTGCTTAACACCTTCCCTCTCCGTAACGGAAATCCCTTACTTGGAATCCCGGATCGCAGACCAGGAGTCAATTTAAAGTAGGGAAGTCTTCAAATTTTTCTCACCTTACTTATTTCGTGATTCTAGCCGACCGCGGGATTCTGAGATTATTCGGCTAGTGGCGACTCCAACATCCATAATCAATCTATCACCCCAATCAGCAACACGAATCACAAAATCAAGCGTAGACACCCAATTTTTCAGTGTCTACAGAATGGCGACTCCTCTGGGGATTTGTTAATTCACACTAGCTGAGATTTGACTCGAAAGCGTGTGGTACTTTAATCTCAAGGGACATCACTACTACATTGTAACACCCTGAAAATCGGGGGTCGTGTATAAACTCAACTCCCGAATTCCAGACCGTCACTTATGCAACAAAAATGGTTATGATTCAATGTTGTCTGATTTAAAGCATTCACATGAGTAAAAGTATACCAAAACTGCAATTCATACTTCAGATCCAGTGATAAAAGCAAGCGGAAGACTAAACAATGTATATATCACTGTATGGAAAAACAAAGTAATCTCATCTGTCTCCAAAGTATGACTACATCTCTGAGTCTCATATACATGTAAATAAACAAAAGAATAAAGTTCAAAATAGTCCCACTGAAGTCCCCTCGATCCAGGTCACCTACGGGAAGCCGTCGTGATACTGCATATACGAGAACTCATCCTGGTCCTCGTCAATCTCCGGCTCCACCTCCTGGATCTCGTCCTCACCTGCAGCTACAACAGGGTCTGGTGGGTGTTGCAAACACCATCCCGTAACGTGGGAATGAGTGATCAACTCAGTGGAATCATAGAGCAAAGATTAGCACGTTCACAATTCAATCACGCGATAATAGTAAAGCAGTAAATCAGACAATCCTAATACTGTTGTTAATGCAAGATGATATGACGTGATGTATGCCCTCACCGACGATCACCCTCATGCGGCAACATCTTACGACCGCGGCATGCCACACTCCCTAGAGTGCTCCACATCTTCCAGGCACATGCAATGCTATGGTGATATGATTACCAAGTTGTTATTAGTCCATTCAAACAGCAGGATTAAGAAACTAAGGTACTTCCCTTGTATCAATCCCAACACGGATCCTGTCTAGGGTCGTCACTCCTAGTAATCTCACACGATGTATATTTCGTAGGTCACTGCAAGGGCTGTCAGGGCTGTTGCTCGCACTCGTTGCACCGCTCCCTCATCACCTTATCAATACAGGCCTACTGTACTCTACTGCACGGAAGGGTCGTCGCCTCCCGTGGACTCAGAATACGCTCGCGGTCACTACAAAGGGCTCGTCGCCTGATCAGTGTAGGCCGACAGCTAGAATATAGTGTCTCATACCACCATAATCTGCTCACGAGTCAAGGTGCTCACTGGTCACTACAGGGAGGTTTGTGGCCCCAGCGTAGGCCGACAGCTCGACCACGGTGTCCCATACCAACATGCCCGGCTCATGAGTCTTCGTGGATCAAGGTACCACGGTTACTAGGGTTTACAATGGTAAGTTCAGTACCCTAGGTTCAAGCAGTTATGATACATATAAGGTGAACATACATCGGCCAGTCGGGTTACTTGACGGGCTCGACTAGCGCGATCGCATCTCAAGTTAAACGACATGAAGTGCGTAAAACACTTCGCGTGGCCTAACCACTGCCGCCAACTCTCAACACGAATCACGTTCATCGACGCGTCGTTCGTGGCTATGACCAGTCAGCCACGAATTCGCTCGGTTACCGACTGCCTGGACTAAGTCAAGTCCCACACATCTATGGAATTTCATTAACACTATATACAGAGGTATTGGAATTGAAATACATCATGTGAGCATGTTAGCACATGTTATAACATTCAACTTAAGCAAATCTTCAAGGCATACTTTCCATGCATATTCAACTTAAGCAAATCTTCAAGGCATAATTTCTATGCATGTAATGCAATCATGCATAAGGTCAGCATATAGGAAATCATTTAGGTCAGCATATTAATCATGAAATCAATCTCAAACTACTACATAACATCATTCAATTCAATACATACTAATACAAGCATTTATACAAACACATACACTACACACTTAAGTCCACATATAGTATGTCGACCCAAAGTGCGCAACTTGGCGAATCTCTTCGCCAAAC
Organism: Magnolia kwangsiensis; assembly: GCA_037074715.1. Taxonomy (NCBI): domain Eukaryota; kingdom Viridiplantae; phylum Streptophyta; class Magnoliopsida; order Magnoliales; family Magnoliaceae; genus Magnolia; species Magnolia kwangsiensis. The sequence continues at coordinate 111,713,095 of CM073580.1, forward strand.
TGATTATGCAAGCATTCCTAACTCTCTAATGCGGCGACAAACCATGTCAATCACGTCAGCAAAATATGCACGTAGACCATACTTCCTACAAATGACTAAAATACCCTAAATCTCATATTCTTCGTTAATTTACGAAACAGGAAACGGAGAGCATGTTGTACATGTCAAACGGCGATGCCGTCGATAATCTACTATTAAACGACATTGAAAGCGTTGTAAACTGTCAATCAAAGCGTCTAAAATCCTCACCTAGTCTCTTACGGTCGCGGGATTTTAAACAGAGCGTGTACGCTTCGTCTACGGCTGTAAGAGAACCTGATTTATGGATTACGTTAGCTAACATGCCCTGAATCTACGTAAACCCTAAATCAGCAAGTTTTTGGGGTTTTTCTATACCTGAAAAAGGGTAGAAATCACCAGCCAGGTGATTGGAATGAAGTGTTGAAGCAGCAACTGTCAAGGGCTCGGAAGCGGGAAAAATCTCCTCTTCCTTTTCTCTCAAACTCTCTCTCCTTTTTCTAGGGTTTGTGAAATTCGGATGGGAAGGAGAAATGAGGGTTTCAACCCCTTTTATAAGCTTGAAATTGCCAGAAATAGGCTCCGGGACGAAGTTTACTTGATGCCTATCCATTTCGGGGCTGTTTCGGTCCAAAAACTGCTTTCTGGTGGTCCCCTGGTCGATTGCGATCAGACTTAAGCTCATGGGTACCAGATGTACCTCGTATTAAGTTTTCAGTCTGGCAGGGTTCGCAGATCGCACGTAGCGGACCAATTTCAGTTCAGCGGTCACCGCACATAGATCAGGGCTGAAAGTCTCATGATAATAAATAGAAATTTTTCCTGATCCGAGGGTGTAATCTGGATGAATTCTGACGGTCAGAACGCTTAATACTGACGCGTCAAGTCGTGTGCCAGATTTGAATTTGAAATTTCAAATTCGTCCCTATTCGCGGTCGCTTCAGTCCGGGTTCAACGAAATACTCTGTGATTATCGGTTTGACTTGATTTTCGAGATGATTGTCAAGTCCAGCGGGGCGGTTCTAACGGTCTAAGATAGGAGGTATCGGACCTTCGACGCGCGGTCTAAATCCAATACAAAAGTTCAATATGGTCCAAAGGACAAACCTGCTTAGAGTTTGATCCAAGGTTATAGAGTGTTGTAGAGTCGTTTGTTCTACTTGATTTGGGTATTGTAGAACGTATTTAAAGTGATCAGGGACTATTTCCCAGCTACTATAGCGTTGCGCTAGCTAACTTACGTTTAATTTCTATGGAAATTATTCCTACGCGATTTCGGGTCAAATCGGTACTCGAACCCAAGTACGGATTTTTCACGGGCGTTACAATCTACCCCCCTTAACAAATAATTTCGTCCTCGAAATTTATACCTTTTCGTACTCCTCGAGAAGCTGTGGGTAGTTCTTTCTGATCTCGGCTTCTGTCTCCCAAGTAGCCTCCTCCTCAGTATGATGCGTCCATAGTACCTTCACAAGGGGAATCACCTTGCTACGCAGTACCTGCTCCTTCCTGTCTAAGATGCGTGACGGTCGCAGGATATAAGTAACATCCTCTCCTAACTGCACCTGCTCCCATCTGATGATATGAGAAGGATCAGCAATGTACTTCTTCAGCATAGAAACATGAAATACGTTGTGGACGCTCGCGAGGGGCGTGGGTAAAGCCAATCAGTAAGCCACTGCTCCCACACGATCGAGGATCTGAAATGGACCAATGAATCGCTGTGCCAGCTTCCCCTTCTTCCCAAACCGAAGGACTCCCTTCATAGGAAAAACTCGCAAAAACACATGATCCCCGACTGTGAACTCTAGTGGTCTCCGTCTCGTATCGGCGTAACTCTTCTGTCTGCTCTGCGCTGTAAGAAGCCGACGTCGAATAATATCAATCTTCTCTGACGTCGCTTGCACCAACTCTGGGCCAATCAAGCTGCGCTCACCGACCTCTAACCAGCAATGCGGTGCGCGACAAGGTCGCCCATACAGCGCCTCATAAGGTGCCATGCCGATACTCGTCTGGAAGCTATTGTTGTACGCAAACTCCGCATATGCAAGACAGTCATCCCAACTGTCCTTGAAGTCCAATGCATAAGCCCACAACATGTCCTCCAGGATCTGGTTCACTCGCTCCGTCTGTCCGTCCGTCTGTGGGTGGAAGGCAGTACTGAACTTCAACTTCACACCCATAGCCTCCTGAATGCGAGTCCAGAAAATAGAAGTGAACCGCGTGTCTCTGTCCGACACGATCTCCAACGGAACTCCATGCAGACGCACGATCTCTCTAATATACAATCTAGCCAGCTCGTCTGCAGAGTTCGTAACTCTGATCGGTAGGAAGTGCGCCGACTTCGTCAATCGGTCGACGATCACCCAAATGGAATCATGCCCCTTCCTCGTCTTCGGCAACCCAGAAATGAAGTCCATGGAAATGAAATCCCACTTCCACTCTGCAATCGGCATAGGCTGCAAAAGTCCAGGTGGTCGGCGATGCTCTGCCTTCACCTGCTGACAAGTGAGACAACGGGACATGAACTCAGCTATGTGGGTCTTCATACCTTCCCACCAATACGTCCTCTTCACGTCACGATACATCTTCGTGCTACCAGGATGCATCGCGAGTCTAGTAGAATGCGCAGCCTCGAGAATCTCTCGTCTCAAGTCAGGGACACCTGGGACGCATAGGCGGCCACGGTAACGTAAGCCCCCATCCATACCAACTCGCCAGTCGGCGTCAGCATCATCACTGGCCTGCTCTCGAAGCTCAGTAAGATGCGCGTCGTCCCTCTGCGCCTCGATGACTCGGTCATCGATCTGGGATCGCACCTGTACGTGTGCGATGAACTCAAATGGCTCCTCTACGGTGAGTTTCTGCTCAAAGTCTCGCAAAAACTCCACCATATCCCACTCGGCAACCATCAGCGGAGCCGCAAACTCTATCGCCTTCTTGCGGCTCAACGCATCAGCCACAAGGTTCGCCTTCCCAGGATGGTAAGAGACTTCAAACTTGAAGTCCTTCAGCGTCTCCATCCATCGCCGCTGCCTCATATTCAAGTCTCGCTGCGTGAATATGTACTTGAGGATCTTGTGGTCACAAAAGAGCTCGAACTCCTCTCCGTAGAGGTAATGTCTCCAGAGTCTCAGTGCGAATATAACGGCTGCCAACTCCAGGTCGTGTGTAGGGTAATTCTCCTCGTGCTTCCTTAATTGTCTCGAGGCATACGAAATTACCCTATCCCTCTGCATAAGGACACAACTCAAACCAACGCTAGACGCGTCAGTGTATATAGTGTATCTAACCCCTTACTCTGGCAATACCAGCACAGGGGCAGACGTGAGTCTGTCCTTCAGCTCCTGAAAAGCTGACTCCGCCTTATCATTCCAGGCGAACTTCACGTCCTTCCGTGTCAACTGAGATAAGGGTCTCGCGATCTTCGAGAAGTCCTGAATGAAGCGCCGATAGTAACCAGCGAGACCCAAGAAACTCCTCACCTCAGTGACAGAACCAGGCTGCTCCCAGTCCTGCACCGCAGCTACCTTAGACAGGTCAACTGTCATGCCATCCTTGGACACCACGTGTCCCAAAAACTTCACCTCCTGCTTCCAGAAGTCGCACTTCTTATACTGTGCGAACAACTGATGTCGTCTGAGCGTATCAAGGACCAAACGCAAGTGCTCCTCATGCTCCTCTCGACTCCTAGAGTACACCAAAATGTCGTCGATGAAGACAACGACGAATCGATAGAGGAAAGGCCGAAATACCCAGTTCATCAGATCCATGAACACGGCCGGTGCGTTCGTGAGACCGAACAACATCACGAGGAACTCGTAGTGGCCAAAACTGGTCCTGAATGCTGTCTTCTGCACGTCCTCATCTCTGACGCGCAGCTGATGATATCCTGACTGAAGATCAATCTTCGAGAAGTACTGCGCTCCTCTCAACTGATCAAACAAGTCATCGATCCTGCGCAAAGGGTACTTGTTCTTCACCGTGAGCTGGTTCAGCCTGCGATAATCAATACACAATCGCAGCGAACCATCCTTCTTCTTCACGAACAAGACCGGTGCTCCCCAAGGAGACACGCTAGGCCGTATAAAGCCAAGCTCTAGCAGACCATCAATCTGCGTCCTCAACTCCTCCATCTCACATGGTGCCATGCGATACGTCGGCAGTGAGACGAGTGTAGAACCAGGAACCAGATCGATAGTGAAATCGATCTCACGTCGGGGCGGCAAACCAGGGATCTTCCTGAACAGATCCCCGAACTCAGAAACAACTGGCGTCTGCTCAAGTACCTGGGCACCAGCGTCGCGCAATAGAGTGGCGTAGCTAAGAATGCGGAAAGGAAGATTTACCCGCACTGGAAATGTGAAGGATGCACCCTCAGGCTCGTACGCTGTGACTATACGAGTCTCGCAGTCAATCTCGGCTCTCGCTGCAGTCAACCAATCCATGCCAAGAATGACGTCGAGATAAACGAGCGAGGGATCGACGACCAGATCAAGAGTCATCGTCCTGCCTCCCAGATCAATCAAACAACCCTCACACATCTGGGTGACATCCGAAAAATCTCCATGAGCTGCAAAGACTCGCACGCTATCCATAGTGATAGTCTGCAACCCAAGACGTCTGACTACGGCACGCGATATCAAAGAAATCGTGGAACCAGTGTCCACCATGACAAGAAGGGGAGTACCTCCGATATGGCCCGTGACCTCGAAGGCTGAATGCTGGAAAGTCGGCGTCGTAGCTGCCTCAGCGGTCAGTGCATGAACTCGAGCCTGCTGTGGCCGGTTCGGCCTCTGTGTCAAGGGTCGTGGAGGCTGTCGAATCTGCGATACCGTAGGTCTGAACGAAGGATGCGCAGGAGCTGACCGTATAGGCGGTGCTGATAACGCCTGTGGACGTACACGATCAATCTTCTGCGGCGGCGAGAACCCACTGTCCCACATCCTGGAAAAATAACTCTGCGCCAAGTGGCCCGTCCTCCCACAGTATGTGCATGACAAATCAGGGCGCCGAAACGGTCGTACAGGCGCCTTGGTCCTGGTAGGAGGATCAATGCGAGGCCTCTTGCCCGCGAAGGGCCTGTCTGGCAAATTCGGTCGCGGCCTAGGAGTAGTCGGGCCTCGAGATCGCGCAAGTCGATCCACGTCCTGCTCTGCCCTCATGGACATGTGAACCAACTCCGCATAAGAAGGAAAACTGACACAGCACATCTTCGACCGAATATCCGATCGCAAGCCCTCCAAAAAACGCCGTATGCGCATCTGCTCATCAGCTAGAATCGTCGGGACGTACCTGCCCAACTCTGTGAACCGATGCTCATACTCGGTAACTGTCATCGCTGCCTGCCTGAGACGGAGAAACTCATTCTCCCTCTCGTGCCTGTAGGTATGGGGATAATACTTCTCATGGAAGCGAAACTCGAATGCTGCCCACGTCCATACGAAATCTGCGGCAACAGTCCGCAATATGTTATCCCACCACATACTGGCCTCTCTCTCAAACAGGAAGGTAGCCAGCTCTACCTGCTCAGCCTCGGTACAGTGCAACATGCGTAGAATCTTTGACACTCGGTAGAGCCAGAACTCAGCCTCCTCGGGTCTGTGAGAACCCGTGAAAGTAGGAGGCCGCAAGCGCTGAAATCGCTCCAGAAGGCCCTGTGTGTCGGCAGGATTCTCCGCAGGGAAAGCAGGCTGCGCAGGATGTGCTATGCCCTCATCCTGGGCGTAAGTATAGGCATCCTCAGCTGGATGCGCAGGTGGTGCAGGTGGAGTAGATGTAGTCGCACCCCCACCCTGGGCTAAAGTCCCAACTATGGTGGTCAGAAGCTGCTGCTGCTGTAGCATCATAGCCATCATCTGCTCGAACCTGTCAGGGGGTGGAGCAGGCTGTGGCGGATGAGGTGCGGAAGTAGATGCGCGCTGTGGCTCTCTAACTGATGGTGTAAATGGTGGTGGTCCATCTGTAGGACCAACAGCAGGCTGAGACGATCGAACCGTCTCAGGAATCAGGCCCACAGCAGGGTCCGGACGAGTGCCAGACTGAGAGGGAGTCTGATCCATCTGCTCTGACAATGAAAGCCGAACCGCGCTCCTCGTAGTCTTAGGTGGCATTCCCTATATTCAAAATAGGGTGCAACCTTGTCAGTCTCAATTACACAATTACACCGCAAACATTCACTTAAAGAGTCAAAGGCATTCCATGCATTTCAATTAATCAAAATTGTCACAATACAAGGGATATATCCTTACAAGCATCATGACTAGAATGACATGAAAATTAAGACAGTTAAGCAACAGCAACATAAGCAAAGCACTAGCCCTAATAGGCTTTACACACATAAAACAGGAAATGGCTAACTACTAATAACAACATCAAAGATCGCATCGCTAGTCGGAGTCTGGTGACGGAGGAGGAGCACCCTTATCCTGTAAGCAACACAGGATTGCCTTCAAGGTACGAGTCACCTTGCCAAACTTCTTCTTTGTAACGGCCTTGTCATCAGCGACTTCTGCTCGAAGTTCTTGGACTTCCCTTCGTAAAGCGGTCTGACTCTCCTCCATTCGAGCAATACGATCGTCGATAGTAGCCTGCGCAGAAGGAGGAGGGCTCTCATCAGTATCCTGAGCCTCCTCTTCTGCTTCTTCCTGAGCTTCTTCCTGAACCTCTGCTCTAGGTTTTTCTTCGCTTTGATCTTCCTCTTCATCAAAGTCATCCCCACTATCCCTCTCAAGTTGATTTTCACGATATTGCGACCCAATCTTCATCTTAACCATTGTCGACTCATCGATGGTGTGAATCGATACTGGCAATTCGGGTCCAAGTCTATAGGCAAACTCAAGTGCAATCTTGCAAATAAGTCGGCCAAAGGGAAGCGATTCGGATGTTCTCCTCGACCTGGCTATGAGAACTATCTGCCGTAAGATGAAAGTGGCCATACATACGTTCTCTCCCTGGGCCACCAGAAATAAGAAATCGACCATAAGACGTGTACATTCAATGCGGTTCGTCGACCTGGGATAGACATTGAACGTGCAGATATGGTGCAGCAGGCGCAAATCCTCAGACATGTACGTCGCCTTGAGGCTATTATTGGGCTGCCATGGAACCAACTTACCGCACAGAAACCTGGTGCGGCGATCTCGTTCACGTCTAGTCCTCAAATTCTTCTCACTTGGATGCACATCACCTAGAGGCACGTTGAGAAGTCGCGCAACCAACCGGACGTCGATCATAACCATCCGATCTCTACCAAAAGGGATTTTGAACTGCAAAGGCTCCAAGGTAGGATTCTGGATGTAAGCATAGAAGGCACGAACGGTGCTCACATTAGCACGAGTACGAGCTTCAAAGATCGGTCCCCAGTGCGCAGCTTCAATGCGTTCGAACAACAGATATTCACCGAACAATCGCCCATCTACGTCCGCCTTAAATAATACTCTACGATCAGTGTATTCACCATGAGGCATCTCTGATAGAATGGTTCGTCCAAGGTGTGCATGGGGATCCAAATCCCGCTTTATACGACACTCCAGGACTGTAGCTGGACCGCGGCGGCGCTTGAACTTGCGGCACCACCCCGCGGTCTTCTCGATCGAGCAGGGCGGCTCGGCCCAGCCTCGTCTGTCCCAGTTTTTCTCTTACCCATCAAAGATATGATGGATGAGAGCGACAAAAGGCCCAAAATGGCTTCCACAAAAGCCATGGAAAACGCCGAAAATGCGAAGAAATGGCTGCCCAATCTGAAAAAAAGAAATCTAGGCATCGTAGAGGGATGCTTCAAGCTTCCCAAGGCTGTACTTTCAGGGAAAAATACAAACAAAAAGATGGGATGGAGCACCTCACGATTTCAGCTATATTTGGAAGATTTTGGAGCTCCAATTGGTGATATCTTCAAGGAAAGAGGCTGCCAACACCCAATAAATGATGGGTGGTGGTCGGTTTTGGCCAAAGAAGGTTTTAGAGGTGGTTTGGGACGCCGGGGTTTGGAATGGGTTGCTGAAAATCAAATCTAGGGCTATGTAGGGGGCTGTTTGTGAAGGAGAGGTGGGATTTGGAGGTTTTCGTGAGGTGGGAGGTGTATAGGGATGATGTGGACCCTATTTAAGGGGGTGCGCCCGAAGGACAACACCAACCGACACCGCCGGCCGGCGATGCATCGCCTGACCGGCGATGGCATCGCCGGCCAACTCTCAAGTTGGCCGGTGGGACCCCATGGGTCTGGTCCCCCATGGTCCCAGGGTCCCAAAAAGTTAGGTCTCACCCCTTGGTTCACAATAATTTGGTCTGTATGAGCCCAAACATGTGTTCGGGGCTTTTCGGGTCCACATCGCAATTCTGAATATCAAACCATATGATGCGGCATATGAATTTGGGGTAGAAGGAGCCAGTACACCTATCTAGCTCCTTAGTTGCTAAAGAAAGTGAAGTTAGAATGTCCTTATGGCCATTTTTCATGAAATTTTACTATTCACTATAAAATTTGGTGAATGTACTAATTTGTGTTATTTTCACATTATGTTTGATGCCTAACATGAAATGGATAAGAAAAAACTGAAGGTTCAAGTGTTTAGAGGAGGAATTTTGAGAATTTTTGGCAAAACGGGATTTTTAAGCCCTGGCGATTGATTACTGGAGTCGTGGTCATCCCACGGCCCAAGGATTCACTTTTACGGTTTAAAACCGCTCATAGGACGTCTCCACCCGACTTCCTACAGCTTAGAAGTGATTCGGGTCGCTTTACGCGACCCGAGATACGTTACAGATTCGATCTTGCGATCGATCCTAATAGACTTCGCCTATCGGCGAATCTGCGATCCTAGAAGTGTTTCTAGACCCTTCTCGCACCCACCTAAGTCAAAGGAAGAAACAGCGTACATCGCAAGACCATAACCCAGGCCCAGTATACTCTCATTCATGCTCTGATACCAACTTGTAACACCCTGAAAATCGGGGGTCGTGTATAAACTCAACTCCCGAATTCCAGACCGTCACTTATGCAACAAAAATGGTTATGATTCAATGTTGTCTGATTTAAAGCATTCACATGAGTAAAAGTATACCAAAACTGCAATTCATACTTCAGATCCAGTGATAAAAGCAAGCGGAAGACTAAACAATGTATATATCACTGTATGGAAAAACAAAGTAATCTCATCTGTCTCCAAAGTATGACTACATCTCTGAGTCTCATATACATGTAAATAAACAAAAGAATAAAGTTCAAAATAGTCCTACTGAAGTCCCCTCGATCCAGGTCACCTACGGGAAGCCGTCGTGATACTGCATATAAGAGAACTCATCCTGGTCCTCGTCAATCTCCGGCTCCACCTCTTGGATCTCGTCCTCACCTGCAGCTACAACAGGGTCTGGTGGGTGTTGCAAACACCATCCCGTAACGTGGGAATGAGTGATCAACTCAGTGGAATCATAGAGCAAAGATTAGCATGTTCACAATTCAATCACGCGATAATAGTAAAGCAGTAAATCAGACAATCCTAATACTGTTGTTAATGCAAGATGATATGACGTGATGTATGCCCTCACCGACGATCACCCTCATACGGCAACATCTTACGACCGCGGCATGCCACACTCCCTAGAGTGCTCCACATCTTCCAGGCACATGCAATGCTATGGTGATATGATTACCAAGTTGTTATTAGTCCATTCAAACAGCAGGATTGAGAAACTAAGGTACTTCCCTTGTATCAATCCCAACACGGATCCTGTCTAGGGTCGTCACTCCTAGTAATCTCACACGATGTATATTTCGTAGGTCACTGCAAGGGCTGTCAGGGCTGTTGCTCGCACTCGTTGCACCGCTCCCCCATCACCTTATCAATACAGGCCTACTGTACTCTACTGCACGGAAGGGTCGTCGCCTCCCGTGGACTCAGAATACGCTCGCGGTCACTACAAAGGGCTCGTCGCCTGATCAGTGTAGGCCGACAGCTAGAATATAGTGTCCCATACCACCATAATCTGCTCACGAGTCAAGGTGCTCACTGGTCACTACGGGGAGGTTTGTGGCCCCAGCGTAGGCCGACAGCTCGACCACGGTGTCCCATACCACCATGCCCGGCTCATGAGTCTTCGTGGATCAAGGTACCACGGTTACTAGGGTTTACAATGGTAAGTTCAGTACCCTAGGTTCAAGCAGTTATGATACATACAAGGTGAACATACATCGGCCAGTCGGGTTACTTGACGGGCTCGACTAGCGCGATCGCATCTCAAGTTAAACGACATGAAGTGCGTAAAACATTTCGCGTGGCCTAACCACTGCCGCCAACTCTCAACACGAATCACGTTCATCGACGCGTCGTTCGTGGCTATGACCAGTCAGCCACGAATTCGCTCGGTTACCGACTGCCTGGACTAAGTCAAGTCCCACACATCTATGAAATTTCATTAACACTATATACAGAGGTATTGGAATTGAAATACATCATGTGAGCATGTTAGCACATGTTATAACATTCAACTTAAGCAAATCTTCAAGGCATACTTTCCATGCATATTCAACTTAAGCAAATCTTCAAGGCATAATTTCTATGCATGTAATGCAATCATGCATAAGGTCAGCATATAGGAAATCATTTAGGTCAGCATATTAATCATGAAATCAATCTCAAACTACTACATAACATCATTCAATTCAATACATACTAATACAAGCATTTATACAAACACATACACTACACACTTAAGTCCACATATAGTATGTCGACCCAAAGTGCGCAACTTGGCGAATCTCTTCGCCAAACTGATTATGCAAGCATTCCTAACTCTCTAATGCGGTGACAAACCATGTCAATCACGTCAGCAAAATATGCACGTAGACCATACTTCCTACAAATGACTAAAATACCCTAAATCTCATATTCTTCGTTAATTTACGAAACAGGAAACGGAGAGCATGTTGTACATGTCAAACGGCGATGCCGTCGATAATCTACTATTAAACGACATTGAAAGCGTTGTAAACTGTCAATCAAAGCGTCTAAAATCCTCACCTAGTCTCTTACGGTCGCGGGATTTTGAACGGAGCGTGTACGCTTCGTCTACGGCTGTAAGAGAACCTGATTTATGGATTACGTTAGCTAACATGCCCTGAATCTACGTAAACCCTAAATTAGCAAGTTTTTGGGATTTTTCTATACCTGAAAAAGGGTAGAAATCACCAGCCAGGTGATTGGAAAGAAGTGTTGAAGCAGCAACTGTCAAGGGCTCGGAAGCGGGAAAAATCTCCTCTTTCTTTTCTCTCAAACTCTCTCTCCTTTTTCTAGGGTTTGTGAAATTCGGATGGGAAGGAGAAATGAGGGTTTCAACCCCTTTTATAAGCTTGAAATTGCCAGAAATAGGCTCCGGGACGAAGTTTACTTGATGCCTATCCATTTCGGGGCTGTTTCGGTCCAAAAACTGCTTTCTGGTGGTCCCCTGGTCGATTGCGATCAGACTTAAGCTCATGGGTACCAGATGTACCTCGTATTAAGTTTTCAGTCTGGCAGGGTTCGCAGATCGCACGTAGCGGACCAGTTTCAGTTCAGCGGTCACCGCACATAGATCAGGGCTGAAAGTCTCATGATAATAAATAGAAATTTTTCCTGATCCGAGGGTGTAATCTGGATGAATTCTGACGGTCAGAACGCTTAATACTGACGCGTCAAGTCATGTGCCAGATTTGAATTTGAAATTCCAAATTCGTCCCTATTCGCGGTCGCTTCAGTCCGGGTTCAACGAAATACTCTGTGATTATCGGTTTGACTTGATTTTCGAGATGATTGTCAAGTCCAGTGGGGCGGTTCTAACGGTCTAAGATAGGAGGTATCGGACCTTCGACGCGCGGTCTAAATCCAATACAAAAGTTCAATATGGTCCAGAGGACAAACCTGCTTAGAGTTTGATCCAAGGTTATAGAGTGTTGTAGAGTCGTTTGTTCTACTTGATTTGGGTCTTGTAGAACGAATTTAAAGTGATCAGGGACTATTTCCTAGCTACTCTAGCGTTGCGCTAGCTAACTTACGTTTAATTTCTATGGAAATTATTCCTACGCGATTTCGGGTCAAATCGGTACTCGAACCCAAGTACGGATTTTTCACGGGCGTTACATACATTCATACAAAAATTTTTTTTTTTAAAAAAAATCTTTGGCTTACACTTGTTTGGGCATCAATCGTAGCCACGAGCACTCAATCCCATGCAGCTATGGCTACCCATGAAGAAGAACCGACAGCTCTGTCAGCTCCTGAAGCATCAGCATCGACACCGGTATCGACATCGGCGCCGACACTTGTGGCAACTCGAACAGATTTGTCAGCTAATGTAACCATGCAAGAGATGACCCAAAGTCTCTGGGCAATGCAAGAGCTGTTACTTCGCCTAGTACCAAATGTCACACCGAATACGCGGGCAACACAGCCTAGTGCTCAAAATAGTTCAACCCCACAACCTCCCTTTGTTTCCTCCCTTCCTCCTTCAGCAAATCCTATTCTACCATTCCCTATAGAATCAGCACAAGATCACCAACATCCTCTTCTTAGTAGGATATCTGGTCCATTTCAAGGGGCAAAACCCCTCTCATATGATCCTTCTGAACTCACAGAACTCCGAGAGCAATTGCAAGATATGCAGAGGAAGCTACGTAAGCAGCAAGGGGTGGATCTCCTATCCACCAAGTTTAGGGATCTTTGTCCCTTCCCTGATGCAATGGTACTTCAAAACTTTAAAGTACCAAAATTCAAAAGGTATGATGGTACGGGGTGTCCTATGGACCATTTAAGAGTATTTTGTGGAGAGCTTGATACTCTGACAGGTAATAACGGAGCATTGATCCGTTTGTTTCAAAAATATTTAAAAGGTAATGCATTAGATTGGTACACATCATTAGACTACCATCAAATTAAGACTTGAGAACAACTTTCTCAAGCTTTCATTGATCGTTTTGTGTACAATCTTAATGTAGCACCCAAAAGGGCGGATCTTGCTGCCTTAAGGCAGAGTAATGATGAGTCATTGTCAGCTTATGTTGAACGGTGGTGGGCCATGGCCGCCAGAATGAAAACACCCATTGATGAGGAGGAGCAAATGTACATGATCATCCACTCGGTAAACCCGAGTATCTCCGGATACCTCGTATCGTATCCATATGCCAACTTCACCGAACTCATCCGTGCTGGAGAACAAGTCGAAGCCGGAATAAGGGCTGGAACGATCTCCCCTTGGTGGCCTCATCAGGCCTCCCTAGTACAGCTGACAGTGGAAGGAAGGTCTAATGGATACGAGAACAGTAACAGAAATGTTCCTGACCTCCATCCAACAGAAGAAGACAATCTCGTCGCCTCTACCCAAGGTGCTCAATTCGCTCTTCAAGAAGGATAATGGCAACAACAACAACAAATGGAGATTCCTCAGTACCCCAATCATGGTCAGCAGATAAGGATGAACCGAGAACCTAGGCAGTTTTGTAACGCCCTGAAAATCGGGGGTCGCACATACGCTCAACTCCCGAGTTCCCGAGAGTCACTTATAACCGTTTTCATTATTAAGCGTTTAATCTGGTTTATTAGCGCAACGTGGAATTTTCTGAAATCATGGAACACAACCACAAGTCCACTGAAATGAAAGAGATCAACATACGTGTATATACATGTCCAAAAGAATAAGGGGATCGCACATGGTATCACCCAGACAAAATCACAAAAGAATACATAGGTCCAAAAGAATATAAGGCTGAGTCCACTCTCAGCAATCCAAACCTGTCACTCAAGCTGGCGAATAATCATCCATCAACTGGAAGTATGATAGCTCCTCCTCCTTGTCGAGAGTAGCATCGCTATGCTCCCCCTTCTCCGCATCTCCTGCATCTACGAGAGAGTCTGGTTGGTGTTTTAAAACACCGTCCCAGAGTGGGAGTGAGTGATCAACTTAGTGGGTGTTATTAGTCTTAAGTTACAACAGGCAACAATTATAATATGAATTTAATGAAATACAGGCATTCATCAATTCCTAGAAACACTTAATTAAATGCATGGATGCGAGATGATATGATAAATGCCCTCGCCACAAGGCTCCGTCGAGCAACTCCGTCTAACGATCGCATATGTCAGCACTCCCTCATTGCAACTTCGACTTCCGAGTCGCCACCCTAATTAATGCGATGTAGTGCGATCGTGTTAACCGAGTTGTTAGTTAAGTTCATTCATCCAGCAGATTTGAGAATCTGGTACACCCCACGTATCAATGCCCTAAACGAGTTGCGAGGCCAAGACCCCCCAATGTGTGAGGTCGAGACCTCGCTGTCCGTGATCCCGTCGGGTTGCTCATCCCTGACTTCAAGCACATGAGGAGTGCCAAGAGAAAAGGATCACTCTCGGTCACTACGGAGAGGTGCGACACCCCAGCGTAGGTCGACAGTTCAGACACAGTGTCCCATTTCACCATGCCCGGTTCACGGGGCTGTGGACCAATTTCAAGTGAGTTATCAGTGAGCTACAACGGTTGTAGGGTGGTCCAGGTTCCATACATATGTGAGCATACAAGGTTGACAAACAGAGTTGGTCAGACAATAGGCTAGGTCGCACAAATCTAGGCAAGTACATGACGGATTGACATCGGGTGCAAACAACCCATTTAGTCTAACTACTGCCACCTACACGTGCTCACCCAAATTCATGGGTTAGCCTCAATGCGGTCCTACCGACGGAACCACCTTCGCTCTCTTACTGTTCCTGACCGACTCAAGGGTACGAATAATGATTCATAGCATGTCGTCTACCAAGTTTCATCTAGCCTAAGCAATTCCACATTCTCATGCATCTCAATATACAATTTTAATTCTCATAACAAGTAAGCCCAACCATGTCATGAAACAAGTGCATGTGAGGTGTGTGTGTGTGTGTATGAGGAAGTTAAGTACTTCCTCCATCTTAAGAAATCACATGCTCAAGAGTAAGGCGATCATGCATATTATGAAGTAACAATATATGGAAAAATGAACATGGCATGAACATGTAATCAATTATACACAAAGTTATGTTAGAGGCAATAACACATCATGAGAGAGTCAAACATACAATTCCATACCGACATACAATTCCTAGGGTTTCTCTAGATTCTCCAATCGTAACATCCAAGCAATCAAAATCATTAAACTCATAATAAAATTGGTGTTATGTCACCTAAGAGCAATAGTCCTGTTGAGGGTCAAATAGTGCATATTATACCCTAAATATTGTCTGGATTTACGAGCATAATAGTGTTTAACGGCTGATTTAATCATGTTTATGTTGCAGGTTGATTTTACAAGCTTTGATCGAAATAGGATACTAAATGTATGGATTTAACGCTCCAAATTCACCAAAGCATGGGACACACTCCAGGGGACCAAGATTGATAGATATACACGGTCAGAAATCCGACAAAACTAAGAAACTGAAGCTCAAGTGGCTTGAAACGCATCCAGAACGCAAGATCACGGGGTTCCCAATATCGGTTCGGCTCGAAACTTCATACGTGGCCTGAGGACCATAAATTAACCGTACACGTCAAAAATCATCCATTGGATCATTACGGAAGTGGCCTAACGGGAAGATCAGCCCATCAATCTTCAATTTGGGGCCCACCCGCTAGCTGGATATGCTTGATAATTATTCTCAACGGGTAAAATAATATGAGGAACAGAATGGGCGGATTGGATTTCTTGAAAGCATCACAGTGGACCCTATATGTACAGCGTGTGTACATAGTGTACACACGCCCACCGTGCACAGGAACCGCCAGTCAGTCCAAGCAAGCTCTGACCCGACTCTCTCTCTCCTCTGCGCAATCACGCCAGAGGACGGACAGCGTCTCACCATTTTTCAGTGGTGGGGCCCACTCGTCATATTTTGTCAAGATCTGGACCGTCCATTGCGTCCGTAGGGGGGAACAACCCTCACCTAGGTGTCCTTTTGGACCCATGAATGTGTGAACATGCAGATTACCGTCCAAAAGGAAGATGGACGGTGAGCAAACTATTCCGTGGGCCAAGCCAAAATCAATCTGAAACCAGTCATTTCTTACTGAAATTCCGAGAGGAATTCGGTGGACGGATTGGATTTCTCAAGTGTCTAACGAAATGGGCCCCACAAGTGCCACAGCGGAAGAAGTTTTCGTTTCAGCGTCCGCGTAATGCACGGCCGCTGGCCGTTTTGCGGAAGCTAGTGGGCCCCACACTTGCCCTGTAAGTTCAATCCGAATCGTCCATCGTGTAGATGACATTAAATACTTCAAAACCATGTTGTCACTTTTCACCCATGCGTGCACACGTGTGAGATACAGAGCCCATAAAAGGGCTGCCCTGCAACGTTCAAAACTGATCCTTTTGTGATTTCTTCTCTGGGCCACGTCAATGGACGTTTAAAACCACCCATTCTTGACTGAAATTTCGTTCTAAATCCAATGCATGGGGTGGATTTTGTATAAAATGCTTCTATGGGGCCCACCGATCACAACAGCGAAATGATGCGAAAGGTTTCGCACATCCACGAAAACTGACTTTTCCAGGCAGTTTTGGCCCACCATTTTTTATCATATGGCAGATCTGAACCGTCTATCATGTAGAGGACCCAAGAAAGTACTAAGGGACGGTGTTTCTTCAAAATTTGAGCGAGAAAAGTGGCATGTTTCGAGGCACCGAACTTGGCTGCGAAAAAGCTTTCAATGGGCATGCGTAGCTTTCCAAATCTGATTTTCACCACTCCAGCAGCTATATAAGGAGGTTTTGGACGTGGGGAGGAGAGATTCAAGTCTTGGAAGGAAGATTCAGAGCTGGGAAGGAAGGCTCAGTTCGGACGTCTACAAGAGAGAGAGTTGAGTTTGTTTATTTCTTTTATTTTTATTTTATTTTGTTTTGAGATATCTAGCCTATTCATGTTGGGCTAAACCTCCTAGCTAGGGCTAGGAGGTGAAGCTTGTAGTGAGATGGGAGAGTTTAATTTATGAATTTTTTATTTAATTTATGAATTAAATTAATGTTGATGCTAGTTTAATTAATGACATGTTTTAGTCTTTAATGGTCTGTTGTGACTAAAATTACAATGGGTCTGCAATGGCTTTGATCATATCCTTCTACTTTTATGTTTATGATGTCAGGACGTCCCGTTGTTCACCATAGTCTCCTGGGCATGGTTGGATGACGGTACCCTTCCTAACTCTCATACATGTGATTAGGTGGCAATTAGTTTAATTCTGTTGTTTTTCATAGTCTTTTGGGCATGGTTTGGTGATGGAATCCATTCTAATTCATATACCTTTCATCTCTTTGAAAACTAGATCAACGGCAGTTCAGTTAATTTTCATAATTCTTAAAGCAGGCATAAGATCTCCCTAATATCTACAAGTGGATCCTCTGAATCCCTAGTTTCCCATCTCTGATTTCTCCTATAAATTTTAGATTAATATTTTCATCATTATTCCTCAAATTACATTCAGTTTAGATTTCATCTTAGCCTAGTTTTATTTCTATTTAATTTTAGATAATGTACAGTTTCAGTCCCTTGGGATTCGACCTCGGTCTTACCGAGTTATTACTACATCACAACCCTGCACTTGGGGAGTGAAGAAATTTTTCGCACCGTTATCGGGGACTGTCGGCTACGTTTATCTGAAATTAATTAGTTTAAGATTAGTTTAAGATTAGAATTATTTTAACCATAGATTTTTATTTTTCTTTCTGATTTCTAGAAACTAACCTATTTCTCTTATTTTGTAGGATTCTGATATATACTTTCTAAAATTGGTAATTCCTTTTCTAGATTAAGATTTGTCGTCCTTTTTAGCTAGTTTCAAATTTTTACTTCTATTTTTAGAATTAACCTTTCTTTTGTAGGATTTTACGATAGAAACTTTTAATTCAGTAAGCTCTTTCTAATTCCTCTTTCTTTGAAATTTCTTCTTTTTTTTCTAAAAAATAATTTACTTTTAATTAGGACTTTCTATTCTTAGAAACTAACTTATTTTGTTTTGTTCTGCAGATTCTTAACCTAGGACTCCAAATTTGGTAACTTCTTTCCATCTTTCCCTTTTATTTTCTAGATTTCTTCTTCTTTTCTCTTAGGTTTAAGTTAGAATTTGAGGGCTGAGTGTGTTTTATGCCCCAGTGGGCACGCGACAACACTCGACATCTCGTGACTGAAGGAGGATTAGTTGAGGGGTTGACTGTCCATCGCAGGACTAGACACCACTTGAATTCTCCTGAGTTAGAGGACGTTATGGTTAAAAATCAACCTCAAGCACTACCTCAACCTAGGGTTGAGGAAGTACATGATGAGAACGAGGTGCACCATGCACCCCCGTCTCGTACTTTACGAGATTATTTACAACCGGCGGGGGTGAGTACGCCCTCATGCATGATCTTTTCTGAGAATACAGGACATATGGACATCAAGCCAGGAGTTATCCAACTCCTTCCTAAGTTCCATGGGCTTGAGTCTGAAGAACCATACTTGCATCTAAAAGAGTTAGATGAAATCTTAAGCACCTTATACTTTTCTAATGTATCTGAAGATACTATTAGGCTGAAACTCTTTCCATTTTTCTTGAAAGAAAAAGCCAAGACGTGGTTACATTCACTGCGTCCTAGATCCATTGGCATATGGAATGATATGCAGAGGGAATTTATAAAGAAATTTTTTTCACATCATAAGACAATTACCCTCAGAAGAGCAATCATGAACTTTGCCCAAAAGGAAGATGAAACATTCTTCCAATGTTGGGAAAGGTTCAAGGATCTGGTTAATGCATGCCCACAACATGGCTTTGAAATATGACGCATTACGAATTTCTTCTATGATGGGCTAACATCTTCCATGCGCAAAATGGTCGAGACAATGTGTAACGGAGAATTCATCAATAAAAATGTCGACGAGGTATGAGATTACCTCGATAGTCTCGCTGAAAAAACACAATCATGGGACTATTACCCAAGGACGAGCACTACGTCTAGGCCGACTCATTCAAGGAAAAAAGGAGGAATATATCTCCTGAAAGAGAATAATGATCTTAACGCTAAGGTGGCCAATCTCACCAGAAAATTTGAGGCCATGGAAGGAAGAAAGGAAAAGGTTAATGAAAGTGTTTGCGGCATCTGTGATTGCAACATTTATACTACTGAAAATTGTCCTACAATACCTGCCTTTCGAGAAGTATTGAATGAACAATCTAATGCCGTAAATAACTATCAAAGACCTTTCAATGGACCACCCTCTAATACATACAATCCTGGCTGAAAAAATCATCCAAATTTTAGTTGGAGGAATGGACAAACTGCTACCCCTCAAGGTTTCTTCAATCAAAATCCAAATCAGGGGAGACCTCAAGAAGAATCGGCTCAAAATTCTGTGCAAGAGCTGACGCAGATAATGCGGAATTTTATACAAAAGATAGATTCACGTATGACGGCTATAGAAAAGGGGATGCTTCCTGCACAACCAATCCCCAATCCTAAACCGCAATACGAGACAGGTAATCCCAGCTCTTCAAATCAAATGGGGCATGCTAAATCCATCACCACTCTTAGGAGTGAGAAGGTTATTGATAAAACCCTTCCGGTTAGGCCCGAAAATCCTCAAGAACCAGAAGAGGACAACAATGATGGATCTAGTGGCGCCCCACAAAAATTTGAATTGGAACCTCTAGAAAAGCTAGTTGCTCCGTTTCCCCAACGGTTAGTTGAACCAAAACGTCTCTCTAACTCTCAGGATATCCTAGAGGTGTTGAAACAAGTGAAAGTCAACATTCCTCTGCTTGATGTTGTAAAACAGATTCCTTTATATGCTAAATTTCTAAAGGACTTATGCACTACCAAACGACGGAAAAGTGTTCAAAAGAAGATCTCCTTGACTGAGAAAGTGAGTACCATCCTGAAACAAGATGTGCCGCAAAAATTCAAAGACTCCGGTTGCCCAACCATATCATGTGTAATCGGGAACTATCGAATTGATCACGCACTTCTTGACTTAGGAGCAAGCGTCAATCTGATTCCTTATTCGGTATACCAACAGTTAGGTTTGGGTGAATTAAAACCCATTCGAACCACACTACAACTTGCTGATTATTCTGTTCGTGTACCAAGAGGGATCATCGAGGATGTGTTGGTCCAGGTTGATAGATTCTACTACCCTGTTGATTTTATCATCTTAGACACCAAACCCATCAACGACATGAGCACTCAGATTCCCGTCATCCTTGGTCGCCCATTCCTGTCCACTTCAAATGCAATTATCGATTGCAGGAATGGTGTTATGACTATGTCTTTTGAAAATTTGACATTGGAATCAAATATCTTTTTCAATAACGGCAGCAACTCAGAGGATGATGACGATTTCCACGATGTTAACATGATTGATTCTTTTGTGGAAGATAGAACACCTCTCACCTTATCCTCTGATCCTCTAGAGATGTGCCTGACCCACTTTCATAATCTTGATGATGATATAATTAGGGAGACGTGTGTCATGCTTGATACTGCAGCGGTACTTGAAGTTAACCGGTGGAGGCCACAAATTGAAGAGTTCCCCCAAACTGATGTGGTGCCTCTACCGTCTAACCTCAAGCCAACGAAGCTTGACCTAAAACCTTTACCCTCTGATTTAAAATATGTTTATTTAGGTCAAGATGAGATATACCCGGTGGTGATCTCTGCCCACTTGGAAAAAGAACAAGAGAGTATGCTCATATCTACTCTCATTGAGCATAAGGGAGCTCTTGGATGGACGATAGCAGACCTCAAAGGAATTAACCCATCAATTTGTACTCACCGCATATATCTTGAGGACAATGCAAAGGCTGTTCGGCAATCACAACGTAGATTGAATCCAAACATGAAGGAAATGGTTAAGGCCGAGGTTCTCAAACTATTGGAAGTGGGGATCATATACCTCATATCCGATAGTCAATAGGTGAGTCCAACTCAGGTGGTTCCTAAGAAGTCCGGGATCACCATCGTAGCCAATGCCAATAATGAACTCGTGCCGACCAGAGTTACTACTGATTGGAGAATGTGCATTGACTACAGGAAGCTGAATACCGTCACTAGGAAGGACCACTTTCCTTTGCCCTTTATAGATCAGATCTTGAAAAGGTTAGCTGGTCATTCCTATTACTGTTTCCTTAACGGGTATTTAGGGTATAATCAGATTGAAATCGCCCCTGAAGATCAGGAAAAGACCACATTTACATGTCCCTATTGTACCTTTGCTTACAGAAGGATGTCATTCGGGTTATGTAATGCCCCTGCCACCTTTCAGCGATGCATGATGAGTATCTTTTCTGACATGGTAGGGAAATATTTAGAGGTCTTCATGGACGATTTCTCTGTTTTCGGTTCATCTTTCAGCGAGTGCTTAGCAAGTCTTAAATGTGTGCTGAAAATATGTGAAGAAAAAAATTTGGTACTTAACTGGGAGAATTGCCATTTTATGGTTCAAAAGGGAATTGTCCTTGGGCATATCATCTCGTCCAAAGGAATCGAGGTAGATAAGGTAAAAAATGATCTTATTTCTAACCTACCTCCACCCAAGAACATCAGAGATGTGCGATCCTTCTTGGGACATGTAGGATTCTACAGACGATTCATAAAGGACTTTAGTCTCCTCTCTCGTCCTTTATTTAATCTTCTTCAAAAGGAAACACCATACGAGTGGACTGAGCAGTGCCAAGAAGCTTTCACTAAGCTTAAGGGCATGTTAACCACTGCACCTATCATGCAGCCACCCGACTGGAGTCTTCCTTTTGAACTTATGTGCGACGCCTCTGATTATGCTCTTGGGGCGATTCTAGGCCAGAGAAAAGATAAGCGGCCTTACGCTATTCACTACGCAAGTAGGACTCTAAATCCTGCCCAAGCGAACTACTCGACTACGAAAAAGGAATTCTTAGCCGTAGTGTTCGCATTGGATAAATTTAGATCTTACCTGATCGGATCTAAGATCATCATCTACACAGATCACGCGACACTTAAGTATCTTCTTTCTAAGAATGATTTTAAGCCCCGCCTGATACGATGGATCCTTCTACTCCAAGAATTCGATTTGAAAATTAAAGATAAAAAGGGAGTAGAGAACGTAGTGGCCGATCACCTTTCTCGCCTTAATACCTCTGATTCCCTTGAGGCGACTCATATTAATGATATTTTCCCTGATGAACAACTGTTTAGAGTCTCTCATTCACCTTGGTTCGCTGATATTGCTAATTATCTTTCTACAGGTTTGATACCGACACATTAGACATCGCAAGATAAGAAGAAATTCTTTACCAAGGTGCGTAACTGGGACGATCCATATCTGTTTAAATATTGCCCAGACCAAATCTTAAGGAGATGTGTGCCAGACGACGAGCATCAGAGTGTCATCTCCTTCTGTCACTCACAGGCCTGTGGCGGTCACTTTTCTGCTAAAAAGACCACGGCCAAGATTCTACACTGTGGCTTTTACTGGCCCACTATGTTCAAGGACACTCATGAGTTTTGCAAAGCTTGTGAGCGTTGTCAAAAATTGGGAGCATTGTCCCATCGAAATATGATGCCTTTGAATCTCATCCTTATTATTGAAGCAGTTGATTGCTGGGGCATTGATTTCATGGGACCATTTCACCAATCGTTTAGAAATCTGTATATTTTGCTCACCGTAGACTATGTCACTAAATGGGTCGAAGAAATTCCGTGCTGCAAAAATGACCATCGCACGGTCATTAAGTTCTTAAAAGAAAATATCCTGTCGCGGTTCGAGACGCCTCGAGCCATCATTAGTGACGGGGGCTCACACTTTTGTAATATACCATTTGAGAGTTTAATGAAGAAATACGGTATCTCTCATAAGGTAAGCACCCCATACCATCCACAGACAAGTGGACAAGCTGAGATTTTCAATAGAGAGATCAAACATATTCTGGAGAAAACGGTTAACCCTAACCGTAAGGATTGGTCAATCCAATTGACCGATGCCTTATGGGCATACCGTACTGCTTTCAAAACTCCTATTGGAACATCTCCCTTTAGACTTGTTTATGGAAAAGTCTGTCACTTGCCTGTGGAATTGGAACATAAAGCATACTGGGCGATCAAAAATCTAAATTTCAATCTAGATAACGCTGGCTCGTTACGCAAACTTCAATTAAATGAACTTGAAGAAATCCGGAACGATGCATATAAGAACTCGAGAATTTACAAGGACAGGATGAAGTCGTTTCATGATCAACATATTGTACGAAAATCATTCATGCAAGGTCAGAAAGTCCTTTTGTACGATTCTCGACTACATCTCTTTCCGGGTAAGCTTCGATCTCGTTGGATCGGACCTTACATTGTTGTCACTGCTTATCCTCATGGGGCTGTCGAGATAAAAGATCCCAAAAATGGCAAGGAGTTTAAAGTCAATGGACATCGATTAAAGCCATTTGTCGAGACATTTGATTTAGAGGACATGTCCGTGCCTCTGATTGCTCCTGTTTACCAGGACTGATCTCCTAGTCTGATGGAGGTATAGGTAGGTTTATCGCTTTCATAGGACTAGGGTAGTTGCTTTATTTGTCTGGCTGAAGACGGTAAATTTAGCGCTCCTGGGAGGCAACCCAGTCTTTTTATTCTATTTCATTTCATTTTTATTTAGTTAGATAGTCAATGTTTGTGGGTAACATTACTGCAAACCCTCACGAGACTATAACTCGTCCACTAGGGGTAACCTAGGGGTTTAAAGGCTTATTGTATACGCTAAATGCAATCGAGAGCACCTGCGAAAGTGGTATAGGTAGGATTTTATTTTCGTCATTTTTGTTTTTCTTTTTCTCTCGTGCTAACCAGCTTCCATACTATGATCTCTTGGAAAGTCTCTCTCTTGATTCGTTATCCAGGTACTATCTTTCCATCACTTTACTTTTGTTGTTCCATGTTTAAATCTTTTACATTGAGGACAATGTAGATTTTAGGTTAGGGGTGGGAGATTAGACTTCTTAATCAGTATTTTCTTGGTCTTGAGCAAAAATTGTGAAAATTTTTAAAATTTTTCTGACATTTCTTGTAAATTCAATGTGATTTGACATCTATCTTTGATTTAGAATTACAAGATACGTGATGTTGGTAATTTATGACTCTTGGATTTAGCTACTTGATAGATTCCACAGTTGAGTTTGAATTATCAATCCATGATTAGAGATTTTAAACGTTGATTGAATCATGATTTCAGGACACGTCTTGCTTACACATTAAGATTTCAGTTCCATATCGAAGGATTAACGTGGTAATCACTAAGCACGAAAGGAACCAGCCTGAAATATCTTGCCATCATGGTATAAAAATTGAAAAGGTTGGATAATTAATCTTCACCATAGGTTTGCTCCCTATATGTGTAGAGTTAATTCCCCATGAATGATATGTGAAAAAGAGTCAGGTGTACGATCTTCACCATAGGTTTGCTCCCTATAGGTGAGGATTTGATTCTCCTTCCTTGGCATTACTTTGAATAGAAAAATCACAAGTTAATAGGTTAATCTATGAGGCAAGTTTTGGATTAGGTTTTGGTTGTCATGAATTTTCTTGTTGGTTACCAATGATATCATGAAATTGACGATTGGATCTCTTAATGATGATAAGCCGAGATTAGACTATACATCCATGGATCTCAATGTTTAAAATTTTTCTAATTGATGGATTAATACTTTACACTTGATTATGAAGTCTACCGTGCGCTTGAGCTCAGGAGAAAACAATTTCTAACATTCATGAATATTAAATTTCTCGTATCTTGTTCAAAATCTCACTCGATTTCATAGAAAGTTCTCCTATAATTCTCAACTTATTTTTCGCATAATTTGCTCGGGACTAGCAAAATGCTGGTTGGGGGTTGTGTTGAGGGTCAAATAGTGCATATTAGACCCCAAATATTGTCCGGATTTACGAGCATAATAGTGTTTAACGGCTGATTTAATCGTGTTTATGTTGCAGGTTGATTTTACAAGTTTTGATCGAAATAGGATACTAAATGCATGGATTTAACGCTCTAAATTCACCAAAGCATGGGACACACTCCAGGGGACCAAGATTGACAGATATACATGGTCAGAAATTCGAGAAAACTAAGAAACCGAAGCTCAAGTGGCTTGAAACGCATCCAGAACGCAAGATCACGGGGTTCCCAATATCGGTTTGGCTCGAAACTTCATACGTGGCCTGAGGACCATAAATTAACCGTACACGTCAAAAATCATCCATTGGATCATTGCGGAAGTGGCCTAACGGGCAGATCAGCCCATCAATCTTCAATTTGGGGCCCACCCGCCAGCTGGATATGCTTGATAATTATTCTCAACGGGTAAAATAATATGAGGAACATAATGGGCGGATTAGATTTCTTGAAAGCATCACAGTGGACCCTATATGTACAGCGTGT
The DNA here is from genome assembly GCA_037074715.1 of Magnolia kwangsiensis. Lineage (NCBI taxonomy): Eukaryota > Viridiplantae > Streptophyta > Magnoliopsida > Magnoliales > Magnoliaceae > Magnolia > Magnolia kwangsiensis. The sequence continues at coordinate 111,738,537 of CM073580.1, forward strand.
GTACATAGTGTACACACGCCCGCCGTACACAGGAACCGCCAATCGGTCCAAGCAAGCTTTGACCCGACTCTCTCTCTCCTCTGCGCAATCACGTCAGAGGACGGACAGAGTCCCACCATTTTTTAGTAGTGGGGCCCACTTGTCATATTTTGTCAAGATCTGGACCATCCATTGTGTCGGTAGGGGGGGAACAACCCTCGCCTAGGTGTCCTTTTGGACCCATGAACGTGTGAACATGCAGATTACCGTCCAAAAGGAAGATGGACGGTGAAGCAAACTATTCCGTGGGCCAAGCCAAAATTAATCTGAAACCAGTCATTTTTTACTGAAATTCCAAGAGGAATTCGGTGGACGGATTGGATTTCTCAAGTGTCTAACGAAATGGGCCCCACAAGTACCACAACGGAAGAAGTTTTCATTTTAGCGTCCGCGTAATGTACGGCCGCTGGCCGTTTTGCGGAAGCTAGTGGGCCCCACACGTGCCTTGTAAGCTCAATCCGAACCGTCCACCGTGTAGATGGCATTAAATACTTTAAAACTATGTTGTCACTTTTCATCCATGCGTGCACACGTGTGAGATACAGAGGCCATAAAAGGGCTGCCCTGCAACGTTCAAAACTGATCCTTTTGTGATTTCTTCTCTGGGCCACGTCAATGGACGTTCAAAACCATCCATTCTTAACTGAAATTTCATTCTAAATCTAATGGACGGGGTGGATTTTTCATAAAATGCTTGTGGGGCCCACCGATCACAACAGCGAAATGGTGCGAAAGGTTTCGCACATCCGCGAAAACTGACTTTTTCAGGCAGTTTTGGCCCACCATCTTTGATCATATGGCAGATCTGAACCGTCTATCATGTATAGGACCTAAGAAAGTACTAAGGAAAGGTGTTTCTTTGGAATTTGAGCGAGGAAAGTGGCGTGTTTCGAGGCACCAAACTTGGCTGCGAAAAAGCTTTCAATGGGCATGCATAGCTTTCCAAATCCGATTCAAATTCGATTTTCACCACTCCAGCAGCTATATAAGGAGGTTTTGGACGTGGGGAGGAGAGATTCAGGTCTTGGGAGGAAGATTCAGAGCTGGGAAGGAAGGCTCAGCTCGGACGTCTGCAAGAGAGAGAGTTGAGTTTGTTTATTTCTTTTATTTTTATTTTATTTTGTTTTGAGATATCTAGCCTATTCATGTTGGGCTAAACCTCCTAGCTAGGGCTAGGAGGTGAAGCTTGTAGTGAGATGGGAGAGTTTAATTTATGAATTTTTTTATTTAATTTATGAATTGAATTAATGTTGATGCTAGTTTAATTAATGGCATGTTTTAGTCTTTAATGGTCTGTTGTAACTAAAATTACAATGGATCTGCAATGGCTTTGATCATGTCCTTCTACTTTTATGTTTATGACGTCAGGACGTCCCGTTGTTCACCATAGTCTCCTGGGCATGGTTGGATGAGGGTACCCTTCCTAACTCTCATATATGTGATTAGGTGGCAATTAGTTTAATTCTGTTATTTTCCATAGTCTTTTGGGCATGGTTTGGTGATGAAATCCATTCTAATTCATATACCTTTCATCTCTTTGAAAATTAGATCAACGGCAGTTCAGTTAATTTCCATAATTCTTAAAGCAGGCATAAGATCTCCCTGATCTCTACAAGTGGATCCTCTTAATCCCTAGTTTCTCATCTATGATTTCTCCTATAAATTTTAGATTAATATTTTCATCATTATTCCTCAAATTACATTCAGTTTAGATTTCATCTAAGCCTAGTTTTATTTTTATTTGATTTTAGATAACGTACAGTTTCAGTCCCTTGGGATTCGACCTCGGTCTTACCGAGTTATTACTACATCACAACCCTGCACTTGGAGAGTGAACAAGTCCGCACCTTGGAATCGTTGGAGGCTTGATAGATGACCTATAAATGAGGGTTTTGGGGGTTGGCCGGCCGGAATCCCTAAAACAACTCAAGCATGAGAGAAATCCGTGCCATTTCTTCTTCAATATAAGGGTTTCAAGAAAAAGGGTGAAAGATCTTACCTAGATGCTTCATGAAATGATTATTGTGGTGGTGGTGTAAGATTTTCTTTAGAGAAAAGAGTAGGAAGTTGTAATGCTTGATCTCCTCAGCCCCACCACGATCTAGGGTCCACCTTAGATCTCTTCTTCACTCTCTCTCTTACTCTTTCTTCCTCTCTTTTTCTCTCTCTCTCTCTTTCTCTCTCTTTTTCTTTCTTTCTTTCTTAGGGCAAAAATCGTATGGGGAGAGGGGTGCCCAAGAGAAGACCTTTTATAATGTCAAAATTGTTGTAAATGGCCCTAAGGGCTAAGTCTTTACCATACTAGACCTATGGGAGGGTCTTTCTAAGATCTAGGGCCCACTATGCGGCATACATATCGATATACACCGTAGGATAAGTGCTCCATGGCTCGATGAAGGGCCATGCAAGATTTGGGAACCATCGGATATGGGTTTGACCATATGGTCCCGATCCTTAAGTGGCCCTGTGGGGTCTATTCCAGTGATTGGAGAGATTCTGGTGGTCCTCTGGCCATGAAACTTATAGGATAGGTGGACCATGCCCCGATGAAGGGCCATGTAAAATTTAGGGATGATCGGATATTTGGTTTGATCGTACGGGTCTAATTTGCGATTAACGGTTACCGTGCCATGATCGGGTTCCAGATTCTGTGGATGGGTGAAGGACACCACATTAGGCCTTTACCATAAATTTGGAAGGAATCCGACGACTGAAAATCCCAGAGTCTCAATTTCATTTGCAAGTGCCGGATTCTAATTCTGGCATTGGTGGGGTGCACTTGGCAAGTGCCAGATCCTAATTCTGGGTGTCCACTGGGTCCGTAATCCGTGATGGACCACAAGCCCAGTGAGATCTATGATTTTCTAAATTTTTAAATTTTTCTAACCTTCTTCGGTCGTTGGGTGGCCCACACAGGCTGTTGTTAAGTGTAAACAGGCCATCTGGCTTAGCGGCCTGCACTAGACCCTATCATAACCTGTCTGGTTTATTCTAATGGGTTAATCTTAGGTTAATTAACTTGTAGTACCCCAACTTTAGTGGCTTAAATGAATGGTCCTACGACAAATCCTACGTGGACGCCACAGGACACTGTGCTGGTTGGACGAGACGTTACAATGATTGATTTGGTCTATTGTTAAGATTCAGGCCTCATTTGACTCGGCTTTGGTTAGATCTTTAATTTAGTTATACTTGTCTTGATTAGTTAACGACGGGTCGATTAGATTTGGGTCCTATGTGAATAAATTATGGGGCTACACCTAATGTTCAAGTGATCGGGCGGATTTAATGGTTTCCTGCGGTTGATTAATCGGACTTGTGTGGTTCTTTACTGGTACCACCCCTGTATAGACTAACATTAAGTGCTAATGGTCATTTATGTGATGTTATAAGTTAATTAATAAAAATAATTTAAGAATTTTTGGAAATTCAAAATAGTGAAAAATCCGGGATGTTACAAGTTTACACCGATAGCCCAAACTTACAGTGAGGTACTAGCCATACTAGTCCAAAGGCAAATACTTACACAGCTACTGCCTAGGCTCCCCCCAAACCCTCTGCCACCAAACTATAATGAGAATGAGTACTATGCATACCATCAATCCCGAGGTCACACAACGGATCGTTGTTTCACCCTGAAACATGCGGTCCAAGATCTGATTGATAATCAAAGGATTGTGATTACCTCTCCTGCTGTTGCCACCACCAATTACACTCTCCAAAATCCCTTATCATCATATCAAGTATGCCCCAGTTAATCAGGAACCCCTACTAACAATATTAATCACGGATAGCCACCCCCGGTCAATCCAGTCCAATGCATTCATTCAATCACCGCCATCCTAACAACAATACCCCCAAGTCTACAAGGGGCACACCCTACCAGTCCAATCTCTTCACTCTCAAATATGAAAGGGGCATCTCCGGTGGGTCCAGTCTCCATGTCCCCGAGTCTACAAGGGGCACACCTTGCAAGTCCAATCTCTTCGCTCTCAAATATGCAAAGGGCATCTCCGTCCAGTCCAATCTTTATGCCCACAAGTCTACGGGAGCCACAACCGATCAATCTAGTCCATACATCCTTTATCTCATAAGGGGCACCACCTGCCTATTCAGCCCCTACTCCAACCCTCGCGATCCAAAAAAATGCTCCTTCCCCGATCAACATACCGCATGCCCTAGCAAAATCAGGGCCCAGCTTTAAACATGCGATAACTTTCCAAGAAGGACATCCTGCTACTCAAAGGGTTTTGCCTAGCTCTACTCAATCTTCTATCCTTCAAGAGAAGAGTCTAGGATGGTTGGTCCTCGCCTCTAAGAAACAAGTCGAGGAAGAGATTAACGTCGAGATCATGATTAGCCCCAAAGCATCAACCATCATTTTTCAGGTCTTTGACATCACAGCTTCATTTCATCTCCTCCTGATCGATCTTGGATCCATAGAGTCAAGGCTCTCTCTTCGACTCTTCACCAAAAGACCAAACACATTTTCGGAGACAAGGCGCTGACCGTTCTGGATGATCCCGAACAAATCTTTCCAATTGAAGCAGTCAACCATCGAGAGCTAGATATCCCGATCACAGACATACAATGCTCCGATGAAGATATTTCACATAATAGTCTTGAGTTCGAGACTGTGAATTGCATACCTCTTGCATGTCCCATCGAGTCGAGCACCAACATTTTTATTATCAGCTCGAATATCAAGAGAATGCAGGCATGAGAGGACTGAAATATTTGCCTCATATCAGTGAGATAGCAAAGCACAAATGTATCAAAGGAGGGCAAAGTCAGCAAGAGGAGGACAATCCCTTCAGCCACACATCAATCAAATCCATAAGAAAAGAGATCATCTATCCAGTTGGTAGGTCAAAATCCACTATGGAGGATCAAGTGAGCGGAATGAGCCCAACTGGGATCTTTGAAAATGACTCGGGCAAGGGGCAAGAATTTCCTCTGATTGACTGGACCACAGTCTGGGTCCCACCTGAGCAGGAAGAATGCAAAGACTCACAATGCATCGAGGATGAGTTGAGGAAAGTGACATCCAACACCAACTCAGAGCTCAATCCCAAACTCATCACATCATTTGGGCATGACAATGAGGGCCCACCTACTGATCTGTTTGGCCCTGCCTCCTGAGGGGAGGGAGTGCAGGCAATAGCTGGTTTGCAATCCCCAAGACGGCATAACAAAAGAAAATAATGTTCGACTTCTTAAGTCGAATCAGGCAATTCCTGATTCACATCACCGTCTTTCTCCAAAAAAATAAAAAGAGAAAATTCTCAAAAGCCAAAAAACACTGAATATTTCCAAAACACCAAAAAAAAAAAAAAAATCATGTACTTGTCAAAATTAAAAAAAAAAAAAAAAATTTCAAAAAGCCAAAAACATTAGATATTTTCGAAATACTAAAAAATTCAGATACTTGTCAAAATCCAAAAACAATAGAAATTTCTTAAAGCACAAAAAACAATAGAAAATCTTTCAAAACTCACAAGCAATAATGTGCCAAATGCGTCTGTTACAACACCCGAGTTTAAAGTCAACTCATAGATTTCGATCTGGAGTTAGACTTCAAACTCATGAATTTGGACGAAGCCTAGGAGGGTGGAAAATGATGATCCGACTCTCGAGCTAGAGGATTCCTTCTGAAAGTTTGAGGCAAGGGCCAATGTCGTCACAGATGTTTTTGAAATTGTGAACTTGAGATCCCTTGAGCTCCCTAGAACAGTACACATCAAGAGATCCTGGCCTCCTGAATGCAAGCAGACAATGACAGAATTCTTGAGACCAGGGGTATCTAATTTTGAGTTCTCCTATGAAGCCTTACCCAAATCGAATGAAGAGCTAGTCATACGCCATCTTCTATGAAACCTGAAGTCAAGCCCATCAAGCAAAACTATTAAGATCATGTCTGAAGTCCACGATGGAGTCCTACTGATGAATGATGAAGATAAGTCATTGCAGCATATCAGGAAGTGCTTCAAGTATCTAAAGCTTGTACAACAGATCTATGTGCATGCTCTGAGTCTTTATAACCTGACAACATCTTAACTCTTTTTCAGGATGGGGTGTGGACATCATTGAAAGAATGAACCCGAAGGTATCCAATGGTCATGAGTGCATTCTCGGGCACCGACAATGTCCTACATCATCAGTACGAATGAAAGAAGAGAAGTCAAGGAAAATGATTGGTGGTAATCTTGATACAACTAACTACATCTTGAAGACATAAAGCGCACAACGATCACTAGGATCAATGACAGGCAAGTCTGAAAGAAAGGTTAACAACATGGTAATCATGCACATCTTATCATTGCGCCTACTAGATTCAGAGGGTAACTCTAGGCCATCCTGAGACGGTCCGTTGATCATCCGCAAGGATTCTTCCGGAGGTGTCTTTCGTCTCACCATTATTAGGGACAAAGATCTTCCAGAGCCCATCAACGCCGACAACATGGGTAACCTTACCTGACTATGTCAACAACCACAATCGTAAAGCTAAAGTCAAATGATAAAGGGTTAGTATCCTGAGGTACATTCCATCATCATTCCTTCCCTCCAATAAGTGTTTCGAAAAATAAAGGGTTAAAAAAAAAAGATGAAGAAAAAAAAAGAGGACAGAAAGTGTGCAGTCAAAAAAAGAAAAAAAGAAAAGAAGAGTCGAACCCAATGAGTGAGAACACAAGTCACCAACCCATTTCCCCTCAGGATAGTTTAACCCAATGTCAACAGCTTTACGATCGTGATTGAAGACAAAGTCAGGTAGCCCACCAATCTGCTGGTAATGAATGGAGTCTAGCCTCCCGCCTTTGTACAAGAAAAAGAAAAATCAAAAGAAAAGTAACGTGCATAAGTAAAATGGGCAAGGTGAAAATCCGAAAGAGCGCCTCGAGTAAAAACAGCGGGCATGTAACGAACTTGGTGAAAACCTGAAAAGGCACCAGGGGTAAAAAGAGCACAGCTATCAAGGGGCAGGCAAGAGAAAAAACTCGGGACATGGTGAAAATTTGAAAGGACGCCATGGGTAAAAACGACGAGAAAGTCGGTCGTGGTGAAAACCTGAAAAGGTGCTACGGGTAAAAATGGCTATAAAAAAAACATAGGAATAGAAGAAGCCAAGGCAACAAGCGGAGTGAAGAAGCACAAGGAAAAGATATGTCCCGGATCAGAATTCTGTCAAACTCTACCCAAATCCAAGGGGCATGATCTTAGTACGTGCTACTCTCAGGGAACCGAGATCCCTAGTAAATAACTCAGAATACCGGATTCGACGTGAGATAAGTTCAATATTCTGATTCAACCATCCAAAGCACAAATTCAAACACAGACAAATTTGGCACAAACAAAAAATTTTATTCCTTTCAAAGAAGTCTTTTTATACGTTTTCCTTTCTTTAAAAAAAAAAAGAAAAAAAAAGAAGCATTCATGCCAACAAAGTCAGGGATCCAAAAAGTCAAAGTTCAAAGCCCCAGAGACCCACATTTCAAAACCCATAAGGCCCACAAGTTCAAAGTCCATAAGGGTCACATGTCAGAAGCCCACTAAGCCCATTGTTCAAAGGCCTATGGTTCAAAGCCCATGTTTTCAAGCCCATTTCCTAAGCCTACGTATCCAAAGTAAGGCCCACTTCATATGCCCGATTTCAAGGCCCACATGTCCAAATCAGGCCTATGTTCCTCAATTGCCTCATTAATTTATTAGTGGAGGCCATCTGGCTATTCGATACAGATCGTACAATAAAAACCGGACGACGACGTCCTCCCGCGAGATCGGACGGATGTTTTAAAAATTTCAAAAATATCTCAAATAAAAACCGTTAGCCTCGCCAACTCAACAGTGGAGGCAACGCGACTGTTTACTTAACTTGTGTAAATAAAAACCGAATGACGACGCCCACCTGCGAAATTGAACGGACATTTTTCAAAAAAATTTAAAAAAATATATTTTCAAATATAATCTCCAAGGAGTCTAGCTCCAAAGGGAATAGATTTTCAAAAAAGTTTTTAGAAAAAACCGCACGCGGCGTGCAGTATACTGAGAAATCTTTCATATTCTCCAGTTGCGGCCAGTGTACACAGCTAAATAAGATTCGATCTCTTCTGGTACCCCAACGGATGATCAAATTCGTACATGATATAAGTACGATTGGCCCGATTTATATATATAGACAGTCGTACGAATGCTAGTAGAATGAGTGGATCTACCTCTGAAAAGAATAATCAAACTCGAAGTGGCAACAATCCATTGTAACCAAAGTATCAGAATCAACAGACTGTATGACAAAAGATTACTCGCACATACCTAGTCCGGGATATGCAGAAAAGTTTAATTGAGTCCAAGTCGGCGTAGTGAGTTCCCCGTAAGGCCGCACCAACGCGCAGGGCAGCTAACCACTTTGACACTCAAACAGATCGAATACTCCTAGGGTGATTATGTAGCAAAGGAACGACAGACCAAATAGTACGGGAATCCTCGTAAAGCCGCGACGAATGCGCAGAGGCCCTTACTTTTCAGACTTACCCTCCAATGCTATTAACAATCAGACATGAAAGGGTTGTGATTGGTGATCCGTAAAGCCGCGACAAATGCACAGGAGGCAATCACAACGTTTTCCTCAACCCTCGTGATATGTGCATGTCATCCTTTTTCTAGATAGTCAATTGACAATGATATAATGGCAGGCGACAAATTCGAGTCACTATCCCTTTTTCTGACTAGAAAGGTGGGGTGCCCACTCGCTTTGACCTTTGGTTGCTTGCAACCTCAGTCAAAGAGGGGCATCTGTAAACACCCCACCCAGGCTACATCTTGAAAAGGTTAAGACCATTCAGGAACCATGATCATACTCAATCCCTGCTTGAACCGAACCAAAGTCCCTAAAATCCAAATCCGTAATCCAAAACCACAATCCAAACCATTCATCACACATGCAACCCTATCTATACCTCATACCATAGCTCAGATCCTCATTACCCAAGCCAAAACCCATTTTTTAGCTGAAAAACTCAAAAGGAGACTTTCGAGTAAACCCGCACAGTGTACAAGGTTCGCACGCGTGAAACCAGCCCGAACTAAGCCCAAGCGGTAGTCTGACTACCGTCTGCGGTACTTCAAGTGCCGCCGCTGGCAGGCCGCGTGCGGACAGCTGTCCCAGCGTCCAAAAGTCAACTTTCTTTTAAAATTACTCTCCCAAATTTTACTATTTACCTTTTTACCGTCCCTCATGGCTAATGGGAGAGTGTCATGTGACATTCCTCTCTCCATAACCAACCATAACTTGCCTCCTCACCTTTTATCCCTCTCAAACCCAGAATTTACAACAATGTCATTGGAGAAGGCTATAAATAGCCTTCTCCTCCTCACAAAAAGAAAAAAAAGATCTTTCCATCCAAGGGAGAGAAAGTGAGAAAGAGTGAGTGAGAGAGTGAGGAAGAGAGTGAAGGAAAGGGAAGGAGCTCCCAAGACTTCAAAGATCCGATCTTTCTAACCACCCCCTAGCCTTTCTCTCAACCTTTCCAACCTATCAGCCTAACCTTGTTGATCATGGTTCAACCCATATCTTAGCCTACTCAAGAGATCAAGCCAAAGATCCATTCATTTTACAAGCATCCATCATGACATCTATTCCCTTCTCAACCCCCCTGCTTCTCTAAATCTCTAGTGAATGTATGCTCTGTGACTTGTCATATATCGGATCTTGTCATATTAGAAATTCCTAGCAATCTAATCCATTTTTTTTCTTATTTCTTTACATGTGCATCATCACGTCCGCCCTTTAAACACGCCGTTGGACGTATGCTCTATGGCTTGCCGAAATCTCGGATCTTGCTGCATCAGAAATCCGCATGCCTGCCTAGTCCATCTTCGACAACAACATCCATCTTCCCCTTGAGATTAGTTTACCACACTGAGTAGAGACCGTACATTTGTACGGGCAGAGAGGGTGCTTAACACCTTCCCTCTCTGTAACCGAAGTCCCTTACCTGGAATTCCGGATCGCAGACCAGGAGTCAATTTAAGGTAGGGAAGTCTTCGGATTTTCCTCACCTTACGTATTTTGTGGTTCTAGCTGACCACGGGATTCTGAGATTATTCGGCTAGTGGCGACTCCAACATCCATAATCAATCTATCACCCCAATCAGCAACACGAATCACAAAATCAAGCGTAGACACCCGATTTTTCAGTGTCTACACTACCTCTTTCGTGCACGTGAGGCCCACCTGATCAATGGATTGATTTGGAACATTTTGGTGGCAAATAGGGATATGATCATTTTTTAAGACCAGGTGGGCCCCACCGTGCTATATCTGGTGTGGGAACTTTCTACCGTACTCTGTCAACATTTCAGTTGAATCACTTGATCTAACCCATTAATTAGAGGTGTACACGAGTCGAGCCGAGTCGAGTATTGCCCAACCCATGCTCGGCTCAGACTACTCGAGTCTCGGCTCGGATTGCTCAGCTTGGCTTGACCTTCAAGCTCGGAACAGTAGCTCGTGCTCGACTCATCCGAGTTCGAGCAAATTTCGAGTAGAGTTTCAGGGGAGAAATTAGGGCACGGACGACATACAACATTGCCGAGCGCCATAACATTGAGGAAAGTGGATGACCTCTTTGATGAAGGCCCATCCACATCTTCATAAGCAAGAAGAGCAGTCGCTTGCATCATCAATTTAGATAGCTGGGTCATCTTGTCCATGGCCTCCTTCGTGGTCTCAGGACACGTGAATCAGATGGCTCGGGAGAAGATTCCGGGGTTTCGAAAACAGGACAAGATTTTAACGATTCAAGACTTAATCGTGGGAGATGAGATTTAGATCGAGATCGAGGGATTTCTGGAGGAATTGGGAAAGAGATGGACAAATTGAGAGGTTTAAACGGTTTAGGAATGCTAGAAAAACCCTCTCCCTTTTTTCCATTTGCGGATTTGATTTTTGGAAGATCAGAAGTGGTGAGGAAATGAGGGAATACAAGAGAGAGAAAGAGAGAGGGCAATGACTCAAAAATCAAGACGAAAGGGGTATTAGAATGCAGGTGGTCGTACACTCATTTCAAGCAAATTAGAAGGGTAAATATACCCTGGTCCTTGTATTGAGTCGACTCAAGTTGAGTCGATTTCGAGTACTATTTAAGTCGAGCCAATTCCAATAGAGTCAAGTTTATGCTCGGCTTGAACTCATTTCAAAATCCAAAAATCAACTCGTGCTCCGGTCGAATTCATTTTTAGCTAAGTCAAGCCAAGCCTTTTCAAGTCATGACTAGCGAGTTACCAAGGTAACTCTGCTCGTGTGCAGCTCTACCATTAATCATTGAATCCTTTTGACTATATAAATTCAATGCAGCATGACACGTGTGGGAATTCAGGTGTGGCCCACATGAGATCTGGATCTGGATGAATTTTAGTCCCAGAGCCTAGCATCGAGGATAGAACCTCATGAAGGCAGTGGATTTCATTTTCACACTTAGAACATGGTAGGCCCCACAAATCTTGTAGTGTTTATTGTTGTAAAACAGGTACTGTAGACTATTCCGGTCCATGTGATGCATCCTTATTTAGACATATCTGACATTCAAAGGACGGAGAACTAGATGGACGGTCCCGATTGACTATTCATCTGCCACGTGTCCTTTGGAGAAATGGCTCCACCACATCATCTCCCCTATCTGCGATCTTCCAAATTCTAATATGGGATAATTTTTCGAGATGCACCCCCATGGTGGGACTCAACAGATCAATGGTCTGGATCACCTAAAGTAGGCCCCACTTATGAGAATTAAAAATAAGTGCACACCACATAAATGTGCCGATCACGTGTATCATATAATTCGTCAGAAAATTCCTCCTTCCATCCTCTCTCTCATTTTCATTCTCCCAATGTCACGGGTAATACCCTTTAGACATAAGCTATGACTTATAAATAATTTAGCAAGTTAATTATAGATAATAAATTGCATATTTATACTAACCAAAAATTGAAGTGAAAAATTATTTAGAAATTAAATTTACATATAAAAAACTTAAATAAAAACATATTATTTTATTGAACCCGTCTAAATGAATAATTGCACAAATTTTTATATTAAATTAATAATTAAATGAACCATAAAAATGAGCTTACATATTCAAAATAATTGTAAAAGCCAAAATACATATTCCCTCATTGTTTATACTTTATCTAATCCATTCATCCTGGTAGCCTCAATATGATGAAGTGACAAAAATCAATTCATTCCAAAACCCAAGTGGGTCATGCCACATGATCTTTTTAGTCTTGGGCATGATTTCACAATGTGCTATAAGTTGCAGCCTTCCTAAGTTGTCAATCAACATTATTTATTGTTTCTATAGTAAACATGAGGAAGAGACCATAATGAATAAGGCGGTTCATCATTTCAATGTTTAATCAACACTGTTTTCTCTCTATTAAACCAAGCCCCTAAGTAAGTTGTAGTGAAAAATTATAGGAAAGTCACCAGTAGTAGAGCAATACATGAGTTGAGTTAGCTTAGTTAGCATGCTCGACTTGACTCGAAAAACCTTGACTCACCTAGTTTTGGAGTTTGAAAAATTTTTGAGCCAAGTTCAAGCTTGTTCGAACTCAAATCAAATTAGCTCGGTGACTCGATTATTTTGATATTAATGCTGCTCGTTCAATGTTTAATGAAATGACTCAATAAAGTGTTGTTTTGAGTGCATGTATTCTTCGTAAAATCGTCCGGCAGTGTGGAAAGAATGAATACGAAACAAATCACTACAAACATAAACTTTATATTATAAAATTACTCTCATATATTGATTTTGATGTTGCTCACCAAGTGTTTGATGAAATAATCATAAACCGTTATTACTATTTTGCATTATATAAGAAATTGAAGATGCACTCTATATGTTTAAGAAAATGTCGCAAATGCTCGAACTTAGCTCGCACTAGTCCAAGTTGCTAACTAAACCGAGCCAAGTTGACCAATCAGGCTTGAGCATTGAGCTGAATCGAGCGGAGTTCGAGTTAGGTTGAGCCGAGCTAAGGTGAGCCAAGCTCAACTCAATTTAACTCGTGTACAACTCTAATCAGTAGTGCTTATTTGATTATTTTAATTACAATAAAAATACAAAAGGAAATGGTAAGAAGGATCCACATGGTCTAAATTATGAAATCAAGGTTCATTGAACCCACATGCATGTCATTTATAGAACACTGCATCATAACCTAAGGTGAGCATTTGTACGTCCAATCAACATGGTTTTTCATGATGTCACCCCAAACATGATAATTGGAAAATGGATGAATGGCATGGATAGAACAGAAATTATGGTGGCCCATAGATCACCTTTTCTGAGTAGCAGTGTTCCACACGGCGAGTTTGGCTACAGGCATTGCAGCTAGTAGCCAAGTGGCTAATGGTCGGTGGGCATGGATTGGGTACTGATAAGGTCAGTAGCCAAATGGCTACTGAAGTGACGTCACCAAGCCCGTGGACCTCACCATGATGCATGTGTTGTATCCATACTATCCAACCATTTCTAGATATCGTTTCATGGCATTATAAAGAGATTGAGATAGATCTAAAGTTCAAATGAACTCCACCATAGAAAATAGTGGGGACAGTGACATCCGTCGTTCAAAACTTCTTAGGCGCCACAATAGTTTCCGATGAAGCTGATACATATATTTTTTTCACTTCATTTATTTCTATGTTAACTTATGAATAAGATGAATCTTAAAAAATATCACTATGCACCCAGTAATTGTTCAATGGTGAGTGTGACAATTCTCACAGTCTTCTGTGGTGGGTCCACTTGAAATTTAGATCTATCTCATTCTCTTTTGTAATGCCGTAGAAAGATTTCTATAAATGTTTGGATGGTATGGCTACAACACATGCACCACGGTGAGCTCTACAGTGTTTGGTGACGTCACTTTAGTAGCCATTTGGCTACTGATCATGTCAGTATCCAATCTACGCCCATGGCTGGTACCATGTGGGTCCCACCATGAATGATGTAGTGTTTCATCCACCTTGTCCATCTATTTTTCCAAATCATTTTATCGCATGAGCTAGAAATTGATGAGGATCCAAATCTCAGGAGGACCACATCATACGAGCAGTGTTGATTGAATGCCACCCTTAAAAAAAAAACTTGATGGGCACGGAAGTTTTGGATCAAAATGATATATGATATTTGTGTTTTTCCCTTTATCTAGAATGTCAAATAAACATTACGTAGGCCTTACGAGGTTTTTAGCGATGGACATTCAATCACTACTGTTTTCCTGTGGTGTGGTCCACATGAGATTTAGATATGCATCATTTTTGGGGATCAAGCCCAAAAATGATATTAAAAAATGGATGGACGGCGTGTATAAAACATTTACAATATGGTTGCGCCGGAGAGAGGGGAAAAAAAAAAGAAGGAAAAAATGATGAAGGGAAGAAAAGAAATGACGGGAGTTAGGGCTCGTTACCTCTGCTAGAGCTGGAAGGGAGCGAGGGAGGGAGGGAGGGAGGGAGGAAGCTGAGAGGGGGGCGAAGGAGACGCTCTGAGAGAGAGAGAGAGAGAGAGAGAGAGAGAGAGAGAGAGAGAGAGCGCGCTAAGAGAGGGAGAAGGAAACGCTCAGAGCCGGTACGTGGTTCTGCAATGCAAGCTGCGTTTCCAACTCCCTTTCCCAAATTCAAATTAGGTAGCCGTTGCCTGTAAGAAAGTAACCTTTGGGTTTAAAAACACCATATTCTCCTCCAACGATGCTCTCTCGCTTCATTTCTCGACCTTCCAATCTTCGCCTTTTAACACTAACCACCCTTTCCTCTTCAAACACCATCTCCCGCCACCCTTCATCTTCAAATATCCACTGTCCGTTCCCCTACCTTACATCCCTCTCCCATCCTTCCAGAACCTTCTCCACAGACGACCACAACGGCAACAACAACGGCAACGGCAGAGATCCATCCTCCATTCCTCAGCACTGGACCTTCACCCCTGAAGAATCTTCCGAATCCGTCTTCGGATCAGAAGACGCGGGCCTCTCGGGGATCGCTGACGAAGACGATGCGATCTCGACCGTTGGATCACAAGATGATGACGAGGGGGTGGTGAAGGAGGAGAAAGGAGGTGGGGATATATTCGAAGAGATTGATCGGGAGTTTGGGTCGAAGAAGGGCAGCGTAGAAGAGTGGGAGACGGCGGAAGGGTACGAGCCGTGGAGTCTCGGAGATGAAGGGAAGGAGGAGATTTCTGAGAGTGGAGGAGGAGGGATTGAAGGGCTGTCGGCTGTTGATGGAGTCGGGCCAGAGATCGACGAGGAGGACAAGCAGCTGGAGAAGGAAGAGCGGGGGCTTTCCGCTACGTTGCAAGGTATGGTTTTTCTCTTATGAAATGATTGGATAGGCGTTTATGAGAACATGTAAGTGATTGATGATTTGATTCTAGTAATTTGTTTCTCTACCCTTCTGCTTTTTTTATTTGAATTTTTATTGTTTTTTTTTTTTTTACAATGCAGTTGGATTTGTAATTTTAACTTATCATTCAAGA
The DNA here is from genome assembly GCA_037074715.1 of Magnolia kwangsiensis. Lineage (NCBI taxonomy): Eukaryota > Viridiplantae > Streptophyta > Magnoliopsida > Magnoliales > Magnoliaceae > Magnolia > Magnolia kwangsiensis. Next base: position 111,754,113 of record CM073580.1, read on the forward strand.
AATCAAGTATCCATTTCACCACAGTGTCGCCTCTCGCCAGTGAACATGTGGCTGTACTATTACTGATTTGGATCATTGATATAGCGGGCCATTTTGTTAGACAGTCCGCTGTAGAGAAACCATACTGATCAGGAAAATGCAGTATTACGGCTGTGTTTGAGGCACAACCTGTGCTGAGGTTTCAATCTGTCAGTGAACACATGGCTGCACTATTGATGATTTTTGGATCATTCATTTGGCGGGCTGTATTGTTAGATGGTCCACTGTGGAGAAACCATACTGATTGGGCAAATGTTGTAATAGAGCCGCATTGTCTGACGCACAATCTGTGCTGAGGGCTCAGTCATTCAAGACGGTTGAACACACACTCCATGATGTTGCGCCTCATCAGTGAACAAACGGCTGTACTAACGGTAAACTCAGATAGCTGATATGTCAGGCCATATTGTTAGAGAGTCGTTGTAGAGAAACCATACTGATCAGGCAAATGTGGCATTAGGGCTGTGTTTGAGGTTCAATCTGTGCTGAGGGTTCAGTCATTCAAGATGGTCGAACATGCAGTCCAAAGTGTTGCCCCTTGGTGTATTCAAGATCGATGATATGGTGGGCCATATTGTTAGACGGTCCACTGTAGAGAAACCATTCTGATAGGGCAAAAGATGGTATAAGGGGTGTGTTTGAAGAGGGTTCCTTCATTCAAGATGGCTGAATGAGCACTCTCTTAGTGCTTCAGCAATTGTGCCTTCTTGGTGAAGATGACCATCAGTCTTTAGAACTGATGACCTTAGCCGTCCAATTCAAAGGCCGGCGTCTCCATTTGGTTAACATGGTTTTGAGGACAACCCTTCAATCAATTGTATCAATATGGGAGCTTAATCTGTCGTATTTGGAGAATTCAGCTGACCATTTCAGAGACCACTTCCTTGAATTGAGGATGCTTGTATTGCCTTTGCCTTTTGAAAGTCACGGCCATTTGAGAATTTCCTGCTGAGTCCTGCCACGTGTACTAGCTTGCAACCATGGTGAAGAGATCCTGTCTTACCAGCTGTAGCTTGGTGGAGTCTGCAAATTCGAACATGGTCATTGGTTTTCTTTTCTTTTGTTATCCTTCTATGATTCTATCTGGCTCCTAGAGAGCACTAAGACTTACACCAGCCATCTTCTGCAGATTTCCTTTACCGGTTCCTTTTTTGCTTGGTTACCCAGGCTCGTAATGTTCTATGAAACTATCTTCCTTGGGAAACTACTGGAAACTCCTTTACCCCTTTTCTTCCTCCCTCGCTTCTCCCCCATGAGCTGCTTCTCGACAGGTTATTACCTTTGTCATAGCTCTTCAAAGAATTTAAACAGAGAAGCCTGTCTCTTTTGCTTCGAAACAGGCATTCTTGCATGGGATTTGCGGCATCTCTTTCTTTCAAAAAAATGAAAGGATCTCTAAAATTATCTTCTTTCTCTCCAAATGATAGATCCACATGCTTGCCAGGAGACACAATCTGATGTTTGAACCCCTTTCTGGGCTTCGAATATCCTGGCATCATTTCCTACAAAAAAATAACAGAAGTATCTCTCTGCTAGGTTCACCAGCTTCCTTAACACTCGAGTCTTCTTCAAAATGCTCGACTTGATCGGCCCTACTCTTGCAACTGCTATTTGGATAGTTCGAACTATCTCGAACTATCTCCTGCAACTGCTATCTGGATAGTTCGATCTATCTGGAATGCCGACTCTCCCATTTTGGATGTAGACATCGCTTCTTGTGCTACTTCTTCAGGTTTCCCCACTCGACCACCTGGAGGATATCTCTTTTCTTTGTTCCCCCTTCCAGTTGTTGTTTGGGCTTGTCTCTTACCTCTGATGAGATGAGGCCATCATCCATGACTTGCTCCTCCATCGCTTTCAAAGACGATCAGAGTAAGAGAACCACACTTGCCCCTTGGTACGCATCAGGCTCTCCAATATTGCTCCTAGAACCACATGCGTGAGAGCCGTACACTCCATCAGAGTAGAAAAAGACAGCACTACCTCCAGCATTACCTGATAATTGGACCTAATTGTGACTCATTAAGGGCCGAGGAAAGAACACATGACTGCAAATGTCCTCCGTTTGAACCAAGGATGACATGTGAGAACTTACTCCTAGGACACAGCTTGAAGGAAGGTATCTGTTGCCTTGCCACCTGCATCTCCACTCAACCTTTGACACGTCCCCTTTTCTCGGGGCACCCACTATTTGTGTGATCCGCAGGACATCACAATCTGTGCTCCATCTTCTCTCGCCCTCTCCAATGATTCGCAGATTGTAAGCTCCTGAAACTGAGACTCGTCAGGCAGTTCTGTCGCAGCTTCTTTAATGTTCCCTCCCTCTTTCTGATGCAACAACCATTGGATCTCGACGAGATTCCCTATTTTGTTGTCCCATGTATTCTTCTTCCATGATGACTTCTGCCTCGAAGCTGTAATTGGCAATCCATCTCTTAGTTTGGCGAGTTTCAACCCATGATTTCATGTTTTTTAGCTTGACATGAGCAAACTCCACCACACCACCACCTAGGATTGACTTCCAGCAATTCCATTAGCAGAAGGAAAACTTGCAAAGTGTTAAGTGGTTTCTGGATTGGTCACGCAAAATAACATGGATCCATGACATCAGCTTTGCCAGAGTTTTTTGTTTTTCCCTTCTTTTCTTTGAAGGGTAGCTTTGCCAGAGCTAGTTTTTAATTGTTTTTATTGGTTAAATTGGTAGGATGTTCCTGGACTTGAGGAACTGCTTTGTTGGCTGAAGGCTGATTTGACATGATCAGTTCTACATGAGGTGTAGCTGACCTCGCCCTTGTCCAGTAACAATTTTGAGGGGGGTTCAGAGTATTCATTTGTATTTTTGTAAACCTTAGATTCGCAAGGCAACTAGTCATATGGGAGATGGTCACATTACAAATGATGAAGAGTTTCCGGTCAAGATTTTTTAATTTAATTTTTACTTCTCATCCTTGTGTGTCTGAAGTCATTTGCCAGATGTATTTACGAAAGTTATGGGAAGGATTTGCTCTGGCATGCCTACCATTCACCTGTGAAGGTCTACTAAGGATTTCTCAATCATAAGCATCATGTCTCCTTTCTGCAAACATTTCAAATTTTTTTTTTTTTTTCATAAATAATGAAACTTATTTTGAATCTAAGAATGAAAGTCTGGAAGTCGTGGCTTCCTGTTTCTAATTTTTATGCATTCTCTCTTTTCTTTTGGGAGTTGCCTTAATTTCATTTTTGGTTGCCATGTAACTGTTTTTGTTGTTAATGCTCTTTGTAGTCTTTCCTTAATAAAATTGTGGGTATTGTTGAAAAAAAGTTTAGTAAGCTTGCATTTTCTATTTTTGAGCTATTTAAAGAAAGACGACGGACTCTATGTTACTTCTAATCAGGAAGTCGATGAGTAATGGGATATCTCCATTAGAACAAGTGCAAGTGCCTTATACAAAATGCAAATGTCTCACACATGCCATGTAGAATGTGTGTGTGAGATGCAGACAGTTCATTGAGTAAATGCGTGTCACGCCCTAGACTCGGTAACCGGACTCACAAGGAACTCAATGGCCGGTTCTGGCAGCAACAGCCTCTGTAGTACCCTATTCTCAGCTCCTGAGGCAGGTTCCGATTCTGGGATCTTATAAGGAGGATTTCCATAACATTATAATCATTTCCAATACGAGCATATCTAAGATCACAACAAGTATATTTGAGAATAACAAGGCACGCATCACAAAATCCACTAAGAATTTGAACTTTTATAAACTTTCATAAGGTCCAAAAGGACATACATAAGATAATAGAAATAATGAGAGAAAAGTCAGCAACACTAGAGTCCTTAAGTTCAACTTTACTCCAAGCTCTGCTGCTACGATGCCTGCCTAGGATTTCCTGCACGCATCAATCGTGCATAAGCTTATTGAAGCTTAGAGGGTGGTGAAAGTGTGCGACAATGGTGCATAGAAGAATAGAAGGAGGTACAAGAAGGAAAACTTGCGCAATAACAATATCACTAGCCTTACCAAGGCTTATTATGAATACGATGCAATGAGTACTGGGTGCCATACCAAGGCAATGCATGAAGAGGCTTATGCAGCCGATGCGAATGTGATGCAAAGTAATGCCAGTGTTCAGAACCAATCCACATATCAAGTACGTTTCCAATCACAAGGAAATCACAAGGGTCCATTACATTGCAGAATGACCGTTGCTTTATAGACCCGCACAGCCAAATGAGCGTAAGAGACCTCACTACCCGCCTGTGGATAACCAATCACTAACAAGCCTCGACGGCAGCGGACCCATTTCACGAGCTGGTTAGACTCAGCCTAATAATGCCCTCCCGCACTGGCCGGATAAGGACACATCCCTACCCAACCGACTACACGACAGTGGGAGTCACGGCCTAACGGTATAAGGCCTTCATGCGCTTATAGTTTCTACTCGGTTACGGTGTTGGGGCAGTTCCTTGGTACCATGGAAGTTTTGAAAATTTCTCACATGAGCATCCTATGCACCCGGTATGCCTAAGTTTCATTTCTGGTGTCCACACATCCAGCCATCCACGAATATCCCTGTGGAGGCAAGGCCCTGATAAGACAAGAGTAGTATCATCATGAAATGCGATGCCAATGCATGAGTCACACATACAGGTCATGCACAAGCTTCAGACACTCAATGTACACGAGGGGAGAAACTCCATCCCTCTATGACCCACCATACAATGCAATCAATTTACATAGATGATGCGTATGGGTCATAATGATGTAAGTACGCTACCTGTAGAATATATTTCTCCTTCCTAAGAAGGGACAAGGTCTAGATATATAGACACGTGCTCTAAGGAGAAGTGAAGTCCTCTAGTGGGGCCCAACACTTTGGGGTGACCCACAAGCTAAGAGAGTCATAAAGTCTTAATGGAGGAGACGACCCTAACAAGGTCCAAGGTGGGCCTTCAACCACCTTTAAGGGCCCTATGGGCCTACCTTAGGGCCACCAAGGAGGACATCTAACCTCAACTAGGTCCCAAAAGGTAGCTTACTATGCATATAAAGTAAGGTCTTAAGGCCTAAGTAATCCACAGTCTAATTGGCTATACACAAAGCCCAACTTATAGACAATATGGTGGGCCCTCAAGCAAGGTTTGGGCCCAACCATGAAGGTCATAAACCCACATATTGTGGTGAGCCTCATGGGCAACCCCTAGTTTAACCATGCGGGCAATTTTACACTTAATACAAGTGAGTTGGGCCTCACTTCTTAGCCCAAGTCCAGGGTTAATTTAGTGGGCAGCCAAAGGCCCAACTACTTGTATATCGTAGCCCATAAACCCATCATAATGAGTAGAAGAGTATAGGCCCAAAGGTAAATGGGCCTACTTAGAAGGTTCCAGTCCAAAAGGCCTAATGAACTAGTCAATTAGCCACATGCTATGATCCAATAAAAATTCAACTTGGGTGGGCCTTAGATGAGCACTAATTACACCTAAAAATACTGAAGGAAAAAGGGAAGATAACTAATTAAATCATCCTCAAATCCGGTGGGTCATGCTGCTCCAAAACAAACATTTATGGGCAGCAATATTGGGCCCATTGCTGAATTTCCAGCTCACTCGCTTTCTGGGTTTGTTGGAGTCCAGCAAATAACTTAATTTATAGTGTATTTAATTCCTGATGCCCACACACATCACTGTGGGTCCCACCAGATGAGAGGGGGGATGTACAACACATATTTCAAGTGAGCCATGTCGTCGGGATGCAGGCCCAACAACCCAAGGCAAGGACGTCCCAAGGGTGGGACATCCAAGGCTATGGACTGCCTGCCCCCCCCCCCCCCCCACATTAAGGTGGGCTCTCACATCCCAAGTGGACCCCACATGGGACGTCCACCTAGGGTGGACCGTACACCCATGGGCCCCACAAAAATGGAAGGACGGCATGGAGAAACAACATACATCATGGTGGGCCTGACCAAGGACGGTCAGCCCATGGTGGGCATCCACTAGCTGGACGTCCATCATGGATCGTTGGTCCAGCCACATGGGCCCACAATCACGGCCCCCAGGCCCTCTGGAACATCATAAGACAGGCCCCACAGTGGGTTCTGGGCCTCCAAAATTCCTAAAATTTGAACCCAAGGTCCCTCATCAAACCTACAACAAGGTGGAACCCAAAAAGATGGGCTACCATTAGTAAAAGTATTTTTAAAATTTTGTTTTTATGGAACTATGCTGCTGTACTGCACAACAGAAATTTCTTGCAGTCCACTATGTTGGCCCACCCTTTTGGATGTCCAAATGGGGTTTGTTGGGGCTGAAATTTGGTATGATTGTAGGTGGGTCATGCAGCTACAAGAATCACATATTAATTTGTATCAATCTTTCCACCAAATAACCAGAAATCAGGCCCTAAGGTAGCTCAAAAATCTGTCTAGACAGTTTCTGGACAGCAACAATATTTTAGAAATAAATAATTATAAACAGTGATTAAAGTGAGATTTAATCTCAGAAAATTAGATGATGGACCACTCTAGTGGGCCCTACAAATATTCAAACCATCATACTATCCAAAACACCTTTGCATGTGTCCCAATTAGTCGGACTTTGGGGCCACATGTCATAGGGTGGAATGCCATGGGCTTCCTCCCCTTTTTGGGTGGCTAGATTTTTGTTGGCCCACAAGGTGGGCAACACACCATGATCAGGGCATGAAAATAAGGAAAAGGAGAGAGAGAAGGGCAATCCGGCCGTAGGGAAAGGGCTTCGCCACTATCGAGCCCTTCCAAGAACAATCCCACCATACATCATACATAGATTTACATCTACAACATGGATCTTACACATGCATGGCTTATGATCAAAATGCATGGTGGTGGGTATAAGGTCTAGATGACCCAAGCATGATATGATATGAAAGGAAACTACCATGAGAAAGGTCCCATGCATGGATCATGCATGCAATAGGTGGGCCATTAGGCCACAACCATGGGATTGTGTGGGTTCTCCACCATGGATTGGTGGGTTCCATACTTCCCTCATGAAAGAAAGAAAGCATCTAAGTTATGAAAATCAGATTTCTACACCTATAGGAGCACCCACCTCTAAAGATGCCTTCAAACTCCAAGATATAGGTTCATTGCTTCAAGGGGAAGGTGATTGAAGGTTGTAGATGGGGTTTTGATGACTAGATGGTGGAAGAAAGGGGGAAGAAGGTGCTGGAATGGGGAGAGGGGGCTGGACATTTTTTACAAATGTGAGAGGAAATGAGAGAGAGAGAGAGAGAGAGAGAGAGAGAGAGAGAGAGATGTATATCAAGGTAATCATTGCTCTCTTGGCTAGGGAAGAGCAAAAGCAAGGTCATGATGACCATGTAAGAGCTTGGGAAGAAAAACAAATGATGGCTTCTTGGTTAGATGAGGTAATGATGAGTTTTGAAACAAATCTCATCATGGATTTGCTAGGCCTAGGCAGGCTAGTAGCTAGGTAGGGTGACTTTATGGGAGAAAGTGCTCATAGGGTGGGCCCCACTTTGAAAAACATGCACACCCTATAAGTGGGGTCCACAATAATGATCAAAGGTAAAAAATGCTCTGGTCAATATCACAAGATGTGCATGTCTGAATCATGCATGAGACGCGGCGTTGGAACTGCGGCGACGATGCAGACGCAATGGCATAGGTCTCGGGCTGATCCGAGTCGGGTCTACGTGACCGAACTCAAGGATGACCGCAAACACTATCCGAGGGTCACGGGTCGCCGAAATTTGACCGGTAGGACTGCGGGATGAGCTTGTGTGAGTGAGCATCTCGTTCATCTTGATCCTGCGGTCCTACCGGTCAAATTTCGGCGACCCGTGACCCTAGGATAGTGTTTGCGGTCATCCTTGAGTTCGGTCACGTAGACCTGACTCGGATCGGCCCTAGACCTATGTCATTGCGTCCGCATCGTCCCCACGGTTCCAATGCCGCGTCTCATGCATGATTCCGACATGCGCATCTTGTGATATTGACCTGAGCATTCTTGATCTTTGATCATGATTGTGGACCTCACTTATAGGGTGTGCACGTTTTTTAAGGTGGAGCCCACCATATGAGCAATTTCTCCCATAAAGCCACCCTACCTAGGCCTAGCAAATTCATGATGAGACTTCTTCTAAAACTCATCATTACCTTCTCTAACCAAGAAGCCATCGTTTGCTTTTCTTCCCAAGCTCTTACATGGCCATCACGACCTTACTTTTGCTCTTCCCTAGCTAACAGAGCAATGAGTATCTTGATATACACCCCTCCCTTCTCTCTCTCTCCCTTTCATTGTTTCATTTCCTTTCCCATTTGTAGAAAACGTCCAGCCCCCTCTCCCCATTCCAACACCTTCTTACCCCTTTCCTCCACCATATAGCCATCAAAACCCCATCTACAACCTTCAATCACCTTCCCCTTGAAGCAATGAACCTAGATCTTGGAGTTTGAAGGCATCTTTAAAGGTGGGTGCTCCTATAGGTGTAGAAATATGATTTTCATGGCTTAGATGCTTTCTTTCTTTTATGAGGGAAGTGTGGGATCCATCAATCCATGGTGGAGAACCCACACAATCCCATGGTTGTGGCCTAATGGCCCACCTATTACATGCATGATCCATGCATGGGGCCTTTCTCTGTGGGCTCCATCATGATAGTTTCTTTTCATATCATATCATGTTTGGGTCATCTAGACCTTATACCCATGGTGGAGATGGCATCCCTACCATACATTTTGATCATAAGCCATACATGTGTAAGATCCATGTTGTAGATGTAAATCTATATATGATGTGTGGGGGGATTGTTGTTGGGAGGGCTCAATAGTGGCAGAGCCTTTTCCTTATGGCCGGATTGCCCTTCTTTCTCTCCTTTTCTTTATTTTTGTCCTGATCATGGCGTGTGGCCCACCTTGTGGGCCAACAAAAATCTAGCCACCCAAAAAGGGGAGGACGCTCGTGGCATTCCACCCCATGACATGTGGCCCCAAAATTCAACTTATTGGGGCACATGCAAAGGTGTTTTGGATGGTAGGATGGTTTGGATATTTGTGGGGTCCATTAGGGTAGTCTATCCTCTAATTTCCTGGGATTAAATCTCACTTTAATTACTGTTTATAATTATTTCTTTCCAATCTATTGTTGCTGTCTAGAAACTGTCTGGATAGATTTTTAGGCCACCTTGGGGCTTGATTTCTGGTTATTTGGTGGGAAGACTGATACAAATTAATATGTGATTCTTGTAGTTGCATGACCCACCTACAATCATACCAAATTTCAGCCCTAACAGACCCCATTTGGGCATCCAAAAGGGTGAGCCAACATAGTGGACTGCCAGAAATTTCTGCTGTGTAGTCCAGCAGCATAGTCCTATAAAAACAAAAATTTAAAAATGCTTTTACTGATGGTGGCCCATCTTTTTGGGTTCCACCTTGTTGTAGGCTTGATGAGGGACCTTGGGTCCGAATTTTAGAAATTTTGGAGGCCCAAAACCCACCCATTTGGATGACCCAAATTCTGGACAACGACATGTATGTTGTAGATTTTTATTCTAACCTTGCTGTTTTCCTTATTAATATGGAACTTATTGGGCCCAGCCCATTGGAGCCTTTATGCATGTCTGTGGGGCCCATCTTATGATGTTCCAGAGGGCCTTGGGGCCATGATTGTGGGCCCATGTGGCTGGACTAGCAGTCCATGATGGACGTCCAGCTGGTGGACGCCCACCATGCGCTGACCGGCCCACCATGATGTATGTTGTTTATCCATGCTGTCCTTCCATTTTTGTGGGGCCTATGGGTGTACGGTCCACCCTAGGTGGCTGTCCCATGTGGGGCCCACTTGGGATATGAGAGCCCACCTTAATGTTGGGGGGGGGGGGGGGGGGGGGGGCAGGCCGTCCATAGCCTTGGACGTCCCACCCTTGGGACGTCCTTGCCTTGGGCTGTGGGGCTTGCATCCCGGCGACATAGCCGACTTGAAATATGTGTTGTATATCCCCCCTCTCATTTGGTGGGACTCACAGTGATGTGTGTGGGTCATTAGGAATTAAATATACTATAAATTAATTTATTTGCTGGACTCCAACAAACCCAGAAAGCGGGTCGGCTGGAAATTCAGCAATGGGCTCAATGTTGCTGCCCATAAATGTTTGTTTTAGGGTAGCATGGCCCACCAAAATTGAGGATGATTTAATCAATTATTTTCTCTTTTTCCTTCAGTATTTTTGGGTGTAATTAATGTTCATCTAGGGCCTGCCCAAGTTGGATTTTTATTGGATTATTGTATGTGGTTAATTGACTAATTCCTTAGGCCTTTTACTGGAACCTTCTAAGTAGGCCCCTTTACCTTTAGGCCTATACTCTTCTACATATTGTGATAGGTTTATAGGCTATATGCAAGTAGTTGGGCCCTTGGTTGCCCACTAAATTAACCCTGTACTTGGGCTAAGAAATGAGGCCTAACTCACTTGTATTGAGTGTGAAATTGCCCACATGGTGGAACTACTGGGCTGCCCATGAGGCCCACCACAATATGTGGGTTTATGACCTTTATGGTTGGGCCCAAACCTTGCTTGAGGGCCCACCATATTGTCTATAAGTTGGGCTTTGTGTATAGCCCATTAGACCGTGGATTGCTTGGGCCTTAGACCTTACTTTATATGCATAGCAGGCTACCTTTTGAGACCCAATTGAGGTTAGATGTCGTCCTTGGTGGCCCTAAGGTAGGCCCATAGTGCCCTTATAGGTGGTTAAAGGCCCACCTTGGACCTTATTAGGACCGTTTCTTCCATTAAGACTTTATGACTCTCTTAGCTTGTGGGTCACCCCAAAGTGTTGGGCCCCACTGGAGGACTTCACTTTTTCTTAGAGCACCTGTCTATGTATCTAGACATTGTCCCTCCATGGAAAGGAGGAATATATTCTACAGGTAGCGCACTTATATCATTATGACCCATATGCATCATCTGTGTGAATTGATTGCAATTGTATGGTGGTTATAGAGGGATGAAGTTTCTTCCCTCGTGCACATTGAGTGTCTGAAGCTTGTGCATTACCTATATGTGTGACTCATGCATTGGCATCGCATTTCGTAATGATACTGCCATTGCTTTATCAGGGCCTCGTCTCCACAGGGAGATTCATGGATGGCTGGATGTGTAGACACCGGAAATGATACTTAAGCATACCATGGAAAGGAGGAATATATTCTACAGGTAACGCACTTATATCATTATGACCCATATGCATCATCTGTGTGAATTGATTGCATTGTATGGTGGTCATAGAGGGATGAAGTTTCTCCCCTCGTGCACATTGAGTGTCTGAAGCTTGTGCATTACCTATATGTGTGACTCATGCATTGGCATCGCATTTCATAATGATACTGCCATTGCTTTATCAGGGCCTCGTCTCCACAGGGAGATTCATGGATGACTGGATGTGCGGACACCGGAAATGATACTTAAGCATACTGGGTACATAGGATGTCCATGAGTGAAATTTTCAAGACTTCCATGGTACCAAGGAACTGTCCCAATGCCCTGACTGGGTGGAAATTATGAGCGCACAAGGGCTTTATACCATTAGGCCGCGACTCCTATTGTTGTGTAGTCGGTTGGGTAGGGATGTGGCCTTATCCGCCTATGAGGGAAGACATTATTAGGTTGAGTCTGACCAACTCTTGAATTGGGTCCGCTGTCGTCGAGCCTTGTTGGTGATTGATTGTCCACAGGCGGATAGTGAAGTCTCTTACACTTGTTTGGCTGTGCGGGTCTGTAAAGCGGCAGTTATTCCGCAGTGTAATGGACCCCAGTGATTTCCTTATGATTAGAAACGTACTTGATATGTGGATTGGTTATGAGCACTGACATTACTTTGCATCGCAATCACATCGGCTGCATGAGCCCCTTCATGCATTGCCTTGGTATGGCACCCAGTACTCATTGCATCGTATTCATAATAAGCCTTGGTAAGGCTAGTGATATTGTTATTGCGCAAGTTTTCCTTCTTGTACCTCCTTCTATTCTTCTATGCACCATTGTTGCACACTTTCACCACCCTTTAAGCTTCTATAAGCTTATGCACGATTGATGCGTGCAGGAGATCCTAGTCAGGCGTCGTAGCGGCAAAGCTTGGAGTAGAGTTGAGCTTGAGGACTCCAGTGTTGCTGATTTTTCTCTCCTTATTTTTATTATCCTTTTGGACGTTATGGAAGTTTGTAAAAGTTCAAATTTTTAGTGGATTTTGTGATGTGTGCCTTGTTATTCTCAGATATACTGCTGTGATCTTGGGTATGCTCGTATTGGATATGATTATAATGTTATGAAAATCTTTCTTGTAGGATCCCAGGATCGGAACCTGCCTTAGGAGCTGATAATGGGGTACTACGGATGCTGTTGCGGCTAGAACAGGCCATCGGGTTCCTTGTGAGTCCGGTTACCGAGTTTGGAGTGTGACAGTGCGCCCTAGCCAAATGAGTTCACTCATCACATGGTTCATACATGTGCGGATAACCAACACGCATTTGGTGTGCACGTGTGGCCCCCCTGATGAGTGGACTAGCCTAGACTACGCTAGGGCACAATCAATGCAGTGCCCTAATGTTACATGTGTGCCACATTGGCACGTGTGGGGCATTTCTGCTTTTCGTTTGAGGATGCACTTTTGAAAGTAGTACTCATGGTTCTAATATCATTTGTTGAATAAGTTCGATCCTCTTTACAGATTGAAATCTTGTGTGCATGTTTTCTATTGAAAATTTTGTTGCATTCTCTTTAACTTCACCATAGATTTGAACCCATGTTTCCACAGGAAACACATTAGAAATACCGAGAAAATAATGTAGTTTTCAAGTGGCAGCAAATCCAAGCAAGCATGCTTATACATGCATTGAAGAATTCAAAAAAGTGCATTTGTGTGAGTGCTCTTTCCATGTATTCGCCACTTAAACGTGCCACACATATACAAGGTCAGGAGGGGCCCACCATATAGATTCCCCTAGGTAAGTCTGCTCATCTGGCGGTCCACACATGTTTGTCATCAACTGCCTCAATCCACTTGGCTACATCCACCCCCATCTCTAAAGGATTCAATTTCTACCATTCATGATTATTGTATTTACCCTTTCTTACTTTCCTTCTTGGCTAGTTGCATATATTGAACATAAAATGCTAATTTGTATATCATAATTGTACAATAAAAAATGAACATATATTTACTTTTGGATAAAAGAAAATGACTTTGAGGAACCCACATAAATTACAGATTGGTACATAACAAACAAAAATATGATGTTTGATCATGAACCAACCAACAATATTGTTTGCTTAAGTTGAAATAAAGAAATGAAAATGGAAAAAAAGAAGAAGAAGCTTTTGTGAGTAAAGCAGTATTGAATCAAATGAAACAATAACCAACTTCTTGACAGAGAAGAAGTTGAAGTTGGGTATTGATATAATCCTTTAATGGTTTTTATGGAATCCATTTGTAGATGAAACTTTGAAAGCTAGAGGAAAGTTGTGAGCATTACATTCATGCATACCGAGGGTGGGTTTGAGCCTACATCTGAAGGGTAGATTGGCTAAAACTAAAACTGTTTAGGTATCAGCAATGAATGTTGGTCCTTTGCCAACTTCCTTACACATTTGGCCTGCCTGAAGCGTCAGACTTTTGATTTCCAGGCTGCGACATCTATGTGGTGGGGCCTAGCTTACAAACAGACTGGCCTGATTTTTTGGGCCAAGTCATCTACATGATAGGTGCACTTGATAAGCTGCTTGGATATTGTATTTTGTGCCAAGTTGGCAAATGCGTGTTGTGAGTACCAGAGAAGTGCCCCTTGCGAGTGCACTTTGCGGGCTCCATCCCACAATATCTACGGATCCTAACGGCCACTTTCACTACAATTGCAGGCCCAAATCGTGCATTTGGAGACCTGATTTCAGCATCAGGGATAACGGAAGCAATGCTAGACAGTCTGATTGCCCTCAAGGACCTTGAAGGTGTTGAGGGACTGCCCCCTCTGAGGGAGATAGAAGACATGCGCTTGGAGAAGAACGAGAGAAAATCCCCGAGATATGAAATGGAGCGGAAGAAAAGGGAGGAGATTGCCAAGTCACACATTAGACAGGTCGATGAAAAGGGAAGGGCTTATGGAACAGGAAGAAGGAAGTGTAGTATTGCTCGTGTCTGGATTCAACCAGGCGATGGGGCATTCATTGTCAATGACAAGCAGTTCGACGTCTATTTTCCGAGTCTTGACCACCGTGCTGATCTTCTCCGACCGTTTGCTGAGACGAAGACTTTGGGCCTTTGGGATGTCAGTTGTACTGTGAAAGGAGGTGGTATCTCAGGTAATACATTTAGAAATTCCTTTCTTTCCTCGTTACTTGACTTCTCAATTTTATAAGCCATCGAACTTCACTAAATATTCACTGCCTGGACCAAGGGGCTTTCTTCTAGTTCGGACCAGCATTCTTCACAGGTGTGGCCCACTTTTTAGTGACCATGATTGCTCATCTGAATGAGGTCCGCTCTGTGGACTAGTGATGCTTTCAGAAAGCACCCCTGTAAATCCTAGCTATCTGGTTGTCCTGCAAATGGATGATTAGAAATAGAATATGGGCAATGGTACATATGCAACTATAAAAGTCCACTGATTTGATGACTGCGATTGCTTGCGGGAGGAGATTTATGGTGCATCACCCATTCACTGTAGGCCCTGACTAACATTCTGGATCATTTAAAGTTTGACCTCACCTGAAAGGGATGCTAGTCCAAGCAGAAAAGCTGATACTTTCTAGCTGGGTATCGTATAATGTCTTCAAACTTTCAACAGGGTCCTGGACCCTGGTTGTTTTTTTTATTTACTTTCCATCTGTATGTATATAAATAAATAAATAATAATAATAATAATAATAGCACAGAGATGATGTTGGCATTTCAGGTCAAGCTGGAGCAGTTCGTCTAGGAGTCAGCAGGGCATTGCAAAATTGGGAACCCGGGCTGCGTCCCCCACTCCGATCAGGTAAAACCCAAGAAATCATGCCCATCTCTCCTTCACAAACGCTGCAATTTTCCTTAACAGACCACTTATTTCTTTCATGAGAGCTGATCCAGTGCTCCTAGAGGCATGGAAGGTGTCATGCTTCCATGTAAGTACTGAAAATATGGCATACATTGATGAGATTGGAGCCGTATAGCCAGTAGGTCCAATGGTGGATTGGCCATAGACTGAAATCAACACTGTTTTGATGATCTTACCCTTAGATCGGTGGTGGAAAAAATGGATTCTAATGTCTAATAGACAGACGTCAGCAATGACTGGTGTTCAGTGAGAAAAAAATTGTTTATTTAGATGGTTAGGATAATTTGATCATGTGATTTTTGGTTAGTGGCAAATCAATGTTGGAGCTTGCAAGCCTTAAGAAAAAAAAAAGTTGGAGCTTGCAAGGTCAATGGTTCGGATCATGATACACATGCCATGTGTACAATACACGATATGGAGGCATGGAAGCATCGAATCTCCACATGCATAATTTTGTGCCCCACAGAGGCATTGGATCAGTTCACTTCTTTCATTTAGGGTACATTTGATTTGCATATTGCTGCATTTTGTGGCGGATGGGTTGTTCCCCTCCTTTTTCCTCTCTGAGCTTCACTAAGCATTGCTGAGCCTACACATGTGGCCACCATATTTGCTAGTGTGTCAGACAGGTCCAATATCCATGCCATCCATCAGAAGTGTACCACCATGCAGATTCCCTATCCCAAGACCCAAACCCTGTTAGCCCAAGTATGGGTACTATAGGATCCGACCTGAACCTGACCGTTGACAGCCCTTCTAATGCCATGGTAAGGCTATTCCCACACATGCTACTGTGGCACTTCTGGGTTCTATTTCTCGTTTGCCTTGCAACCATTACCACTGCGGGTTTCAATTTGGCAGATTCAGGCAAACCTGATTTGGGTTTTTATTAGTTTCTCTGGCCCGCCCAGATCAGTAGATTGCAACTGCCATTTGTTAACAAATCAGACAAACTAGGAATTTGGATTATCACATCTGTTGTTGCCGTCTATGCTGACATTCTCCTGCTCGTGCCGATCCAGCTGGATTCTTGACAAGGGACTCACGCGTCGTTGAAAGGAAAAAGCCCGGAAAAGCCAAAGCGCGAAAGAGCTTCCAATGGGTCAAGCGATGAGCAGTGACAGGTACCGAAATTCACCTGGCATTCTTTTCATACACATCCAGTTTTGTATGGTACATTTCAAGTGTTAGTCTTAAAATAAGCAACCTTTTGTCTTCCCTTTGTAATCTGAGTAGGAGCCTCTGAAAGTTTCAAGGCGCTGAGCTGTGGTCACAGAGATGATTAACTTGTAGTTGCAGGGTTGATCACCGTCGAATTGATTGTTGTTGTGGTCTGCTTTTTTGAAGGCTGCTCGTTGAGTGTGGTATTCTGAATTGTGCTCCCCCAACTTGTCACATCCTGACACATGTACAAGGTCTGGACCATTCGATGGGCGGATCCTGCGCTGCATTTCTGTAAGCCTGACCATCGGGTGGTCCATGTTCATCTGATGAATTTGGAAGTTGGTCAAAACCCTTTCCCATCCATCCTTTTTACATGCACATGAACCCCACCTGATGTCCTGAATGTGCAATGTTTGTTGGTGGGCCCATGTGATGAGTAGACAGAAACCGTTTAAAAACTCAGAAGCCCTTTGGTGGCAGCAAAAGCTCATATGTTGTGTACCATAGAAGTTACTTTTTATTACACACCCACCCACTCGCGCACACCCTGTAGTGAGATTTCATGACCTATGGGTATCGAACCCCAGACCCCGTGTTGAAACTCTTGGGAGTCTACCACCCAGACAAGGATAAGTTACTTTACATTTGAAGCATCACATGTGCCATGCTGCTAAGTTTTCAATGTGCGCATGCTCCGTAGGTGCAAAATAATTCTTTGTTCTAGGGCATTTCATAGACAGCATGACTAAGGCCATCAATGGCACCTGGGTCTCTGGGTGCCGATTGTACCCAACCCGATTTTAATGGGTCTGGGTCCCATCTTTTGGACCTTTTATGGGTTGGTTTGGGTCTCTTCTTTTGGACCTGGTTAAAAATTAGGTTTAGTTGTGTTTGGTTGCCTTAGTTGAAGTCGGATTGAGTCCGGTCTAATTAGTTTTTATAGTATTTGTGTATGATAAGCTTGGCACGTTAGAAATGAATGCATTCGAGGGAATTCAGGAGTAGCATCAACAGGTAATAAGATGAGGGAAAGTGGAGTTGGATCTCCGTGGTTAGGAGTGAGTTGGTACTAGTTGAAAGGCTTTAAAAGGGCAAAGAGAAGGCCCAAAAGGATACGGGTAGAGGTAATAAGAAAAGACCTGATAACCTATGGCCCAACTGGAGTTATGACCCTTGATGCAGCGGAATGGTGGAAAAGTATACAAGGCAGATTAATTGGGATAAGGTTTAAATGATGATGTTGTGGCATGTTGAGCTTGTTTTTTACCCACGCACTCACGCCACCATCCATGCACACCATGTATCAAAGTGGCACCTTTGTGCAATCTAGTCCATCCATCAGGTGGGCAAAACCATGACTGTGGTCATAGTTATCATGAGTGAGTAGAACTTTGAAGCCTAGAACTAAAAACCCAATGGGTAGAGTAGAAGAGCTAGCAACCCAGACTCGAACCTAGTTAGTTGGGGTATGAATCCTGTAGGTGGCAACCATGAGGCATAAGCATGATAGGCCCGGCAAGCAGAGCCTGGACTAGATTAACTTGAATAAGTTGTCTAGGAGTAAACTAAATTTTTGTTGCTACCAAACGAGCCCTCAATTATCAGCCTAGTTATGTCCACCTTGATATATATATATATATATATATATATATATATATATATATATATATATATATATATATATATATATATATATATCCATCCATCCATCCATCGCCATCCATCCATTTTGCCAGACCATTTTAGGGCATGAGCCAAAAAATGAAGCACGGGTGTACCATGCCATAGGAAACAGTGATGATTGACCATTAATGGGCCACAATAGTTTTGGATTAAGTTGATATTTGTTATTTTCCCTTCATCTAGGTTCACGTGATATGTAAACATTATAGTGGGCCCCACCCTAGGAAGATTTTAATGGTAGGGTGTTCAATCACCAGTTTCCTATTGCATTGTCCACCTAAAGTGATCTATAAAATAAATACGTTAATGTGGGCCCCATGGCAAGGGCTGCACCTAATCCTCTCCCATGGTTTATACCGAAGAATGCAATTGCTATCAGTGAGTTGGAGTGGTGGGCCCGTTCCAGGGAAACCCTAATCCCAACAGAATAGTTTTAGCCCTCCCTGGCCCTAGCTCAGCCCGCTGGTGGGCCTTCTCAGTCTGATCCATTTAAAAGGACCCGGGTCCATTTCGGGACCCGTTTAAAGAAAAAAAATTCAGTTGGGTCAGACAAATGAAGTTTGCTAGGCCCGCAATGCATAACAGAACCCATCTACACACCATGCATGTGCCAACGTGGCACGTGTGAGCATCAATCTGTCCATTGAGTGGGTCCGATCACAATGCCTTTATTGGATTGGGCTTAACCAGGACCCAATCTGAAGCTAAAGATCCAAGACCCGACCCGATGAGAGCCCATATGCCTGAATTTCGAAATACAGTACCCAGACCCGAAGTGGATTGATGATCTACACCGCGTCTCACACTGGACAAATGGCTCGGATGACACGCATGCCAGGTCAGCACATGAATACACGAGCAAATTCAATGATGGAAAACTAATGGTTTACTCACCAAAGGAATATATATCAAAAGGGAGATGCGTGCTTAGTTACAGTGCTCCTAGTTGCATTGGGACACTTGAACAGTCCAATCGATTGATCTGGACTATCCATTAGTTCCATCACACATTTCAATGGAAGCAACGCAAATATCACAGCAATCTAATGACGTTAATCATCTGATCAATGTCATCTAATATGAGCGGCCAAGATCATTTGTATCAATATGGGTCTAAGCAACAATCCAATCCATCTATTGGATAGGTCCGATCATGGATTGCTTATGATTCCAAAGAATCACTTTCGTTAAGAAATCCTAACCGTCCCATCCGTGGGTTGGAAAAAGGACGGCTATGAAAAATAAGGCCCGATCTTATCTTTGCATGGTACCCGTTGAAATGTGTTGTAGACTTACCCGATGCAACTAGGAGCACTATAACTTACTGTGTGCTCTTGAGAGCATTGAAGCATTTGGATAAGTATGTTTTTAAAACACGTCTGATAATGTGGTAACTGTGGGGCCCACCTTGATGTATATGTTGTGTATCCACTCCGTACATCTGTTTTTCGAGATCATTTTAGGGCATTGGCCCAAAAATGAATGAGATCCAAATCTGAAGTGGACCACACCAAAGAAACAATGGTGATTGAACACCCACCATTAAAAAGTTCCTAGGGCCCACTGTAATGTTTAGAAGGGATAACAAAAATATAAGCTTGATAAGAACTTTCGTGGCCCTAATAAGTTTTTAATGGTGGCGTTCAATCACCATGTTTCCTATGGTGGGGTCCACCAGAGATTTGGATATGCTTTATTTTTATGTCAATGTACCGAACCTAATTTGCTCACTCACCCCTCTCGCTTGATGGAACTGCTGGGTGAACCCAATTCCACCTCCCTAGAGCCCACCATGATGTTTCTTAGCAATCCATCCCGTCCATCCGTTTTATCAGATCATGTTAGTGGGTGGGCCTAAAATTGATGTAGATCCAAAACTCAAGTGGGCCACTTTGTATGAAACATCAGTAAGAGCAATCCCTACCATTGAAACTTTCACTTGACCCGGTCATGTAGTGAGGGCCCACCATGATGCATGTTGAGAATCCACCCGTCCAGCTCGTGTTAGTAGGTTGGCCTATAAATGAGGCAGATCTAAAACTAAAGTGGGCCACACTGAAGGAAACAATGGAGTTTGAACGGCCATCATTAAAATCTTTCCGGGGGTCACGGTGCTGATCATATGTCATCCAATCCAATCAAAAGGTCATT
Source organism: Magnolia kwangsiensis (assembly GCA_037074715.1). Taxonomy (NCBI): domain Eukaryota; kingdom Viridiplantae; phylum Streptophyta; class Magnoliopsida; order Magnoliales; family Magnoliaceae; genus Magnolia; species Magnolia kwangsiensis. The sequence continues at coordinate 111,774,232 of CM073580.1, forward strand.
GCCACCCCATAAAATCATATGAAGAAATAAGTGGACAGGTGAATATTTCAAAAAATCAATGTGGGCCCATGAAGATTTCAACGGTGGATATTTCAAAAAATCAATGTGGGCCCATTGTTTCAAGTAGGGTGGCCCACATAAATGTTGGATCTACTTCATATGCGGGCCCACAGCGGACGAAATTGGTGGATATCGTAGATTTCTCAAAAACATTATAGTGGGCCACACGACGGTGAGGATGAATTTCTTACAAACATTATAGTGGGCCACACGACAATCGGTACAATTTACAGTACCAATGAAATAAAGGAGTCCAATATCCCTCTACATTATCTAATTGAAAAATGCTCCACTTCTCTCCTAGTTGCATTTGCATTGAGACGCTTAGAAAGTCCAATCCATTGATCTAGACCATTCATTAGGTTCAATGCAAATTTCACGGCCTACAATAAAAATAATAAAACTAATCCGACGAATGTTAACCGTTTGGTCAGTGGCCTAAATATTAACGGCCAAGATCATTTATAGAAAAAATAAGTGTAAGCAACCGTTTTATCCATTACTTTTTAGGGACCATATGGATTGCTTATGGTTCTAAAGAATCTCCTTCTTTAGGCAATTGTAACCATCCGATTCATGGCTTGAGAAACGGATGGCTATTAAAAAAAGGAAAATTAAGGATGGATTGGATCATCCAATAAGTGTGATTTTTATGTGGTACGCTATGGAATTTGTTATAAACTTAATGGACAGTTTAGATTGACCGATCAGCCTGTCCAAGTGAACCTATGTGACTGGGAGCACCATAACTTGTAGTGGTATGAGAGCACCTGAAGCAATAAAAACCGGCCTTGGACATATTACCTTGTCCGCCCTGTCGTGCTTTAACTGAACTGGCGTGGGAACTTTTTACCACACTCTGCCAACGCTCTGCCAACGTGTCAGTTAAATCGATTGATCTAAACATTGAATCCTTTTGAACCATTTCACTAATGGCACATGTGGGAACTCAGGTGTGGCCCACCTGATCTCTGGATGTGGATGAATTTTAGTCCCAGACCCTAATATCGAGGATAGAACCTTATGAACGCTGTGGATTTTACACATACAATATGGTGGGCCCCACGGAGCTTGGATTGTTTCTGTCGTAAAACAGGTGTTTTAAACGAATCCGGTCCATGTAATGCAACCGTATTCAGACACATGTGACATCCAAAGGACAAAGAACTAGATGGACGGTCCCGATTGACAATTAATCCTGCCACATGTCCTTGGAGAGATGGATCCATCACATCATCTCCCCTATCTACGATCTTCCAAATTCCAATATGGGATATTTTTCTAGATGTACCATCACGGTGGGAATCAACAGACCAATGGTCTGGATCATCGAAAGTGGGCCCCACTCGTTAGAATTAAAAATGAGTGTACACCGTATAAAGGTGCAGGCCACGTGTATCATATAATTCCTCCTCTGGAAATCCCTCCCCTCCCTTTCTCTCGCTCTATCGGATTTTCCTTTTCATTCTTCTTTAATCTATGATCAGCAGAACAAATCATGATAGGAGCGAATCAGAAGAAGAAGAAGAAAGCTTCCATCAGCGAAGAGGACATTTCCTTGATTTTGCAGAGGTAAAAAAAATTACAATGCTTCTGTTTTTTTTTTTTTTTTTTAAATTATTATTATTATTATTATTTTATAATTAATAGATGATTTATTATTATTATTATTTCCTTTCCATTTCATTGCCTTGTTTCTGCAAGTTGGTTTTCTTGAACTTGAATTTATGTAATGGAAATGATTTTTTTTTTCTGGCGCTGGATTGAATGTTTTAGGAGAATTTACGAAAATAAGGAAATAGTTGTAGTAAGAAGCTGTTACAAACTGACCCCAGTTTCTAGTTCAGAGGTTATAGGATCCTCGACCTGAGGATGTGTATAGGATACTCGGGCAGCAGTGGGTCTTGCACTGGTGGCTCGTAGTTCGGTGATCAGGACCGTTGATGTTGTGGGCTGTTCTTTAACCCTAAGCAACCAGGAAAAAGAAGAAGACATTTTCTACTCTTGAACTAGTGGCTTGTAGTTAGGTGATTGGGGCCGTTGATGCAGTGGGCCCTTGGATAACCTACACATCCAATACACAAACTTGTGGATTGTAGAACATGCGTTTAGTTTGAATCAGGAAGACGTTGATAATAGCATGAAATCATCATCATAATTTGCGCTTTATCCCGAGTAATTAGGTTGGCTACACAAATCCTGTTCCGCCATTGCACTCTATCAAGGACCATATCCCCAGTTAAACCCTAGTTCGTAATGCATTTTCTTAAGACCAATGCTCACATCCTTTTGGGCTTTCTCCTTTCACTTTTAGCCTTCAACTTGAACCAACTCACTCCTCTTAACTAGTGGGCCCTTAGATAACCAGACACATCCAATACACAAGATTGTAGATTGTAGAACATGGTGTGTCGTAATGGCCATTTCAGAGCCGTAAAGCTAATGGTAGCAACCATTACATGTTACGTAACAGCCATTATGAAAAAAATTTCTTATAATCGCTGTTACGGCCCTCGTAATGCCCCCCCGGAAAGGCCATAACGGCCTTGTAAGGGTTTTGTTACAAGGTAGGTACAAGTTTTTGTTTTTTTTGTTTTTTTTTAAAATTATTTTAATAAATAAAAAAGAGACTGTAACAGCCATTACGTCCTGTATTGTAAAAGTAATGGTGGTGGCCTTTATGGCCACTGTTTACCGTTACGGAATACCTTGTTGTAGAACCCGTGTTTAGTTCGAATCAGTAAGATGTTGATAATAGCATGATGACATCATCATCATCATTTGAGCTTTGTCCCATCTAATTAGTGTAGCTATACGAATCTTGTTCCACTATCAAGGACCATGTCCTCAGTTAAACCCTAGTTCACAACACATTTTCTTAATACCTCTGCTCACATCCTTTTGGGTTTTATCCTTGCCCATTTATAGCCTTCAACTTGAACCAACTCACTCCTAACCAGTGTAGTTCTTGGTCTCTATTTCACGTGGCCAAACCATCTAAGTTTACTTTAGCCCATCTTATTATCAATTGTTGTTGCTCTTAAGTTCCCTCGAATGCCTTTATTTTTAATTCTATCATTCCTTTTCTTGCCACTTATCCATCTCAACATCCTTGTTTCGGCTATGCACATCTTATGAACATGTTGTCCTTGACTGCCGCCCAATATTTTGTTTCATAAAGCACCGGTTTTATAGCTATCCTATTAAATTTCCCCTTCAACTTCATTTGGTATGCGCTGATGACATAAAATTCCAAAGGAGCATCTCCACTTCATCCACCCAACTCTAATTATACGAGCAACATCCTTCTCAATCTTGCCACTCTCCCAAATGATCAACGCAAGATAGTTGAAAACGATCATTTTGGGGCACTTCTTGGTCAGAAATCGGAACTAATTCCTCATTTCCACTTCTATTGCCGCTAAAATTATTACTAATTCCTCATTTCCACTTCTATCGCCGCTAAAATTGTTACTAATTCCTCATTTTGGCACTTCTCACCAAGTGACGGTGGTGTTTCATGGAGGAGAGGGGACATTATGGTCAAATGTCATTGCAAGCTTGATTGTTGGCTGCGTGCAACATTCGTTCTCTCTCTCTCTCTCTCTCTCTCTCGTTTTAATGAAATTGCAATGCAAAAAAAAAAGAAAAGTCATTGCAGGTAAGCATGGGGAGTCGGATGGTTCCCAAGTAGGGCCTCTGGGTAAGAGAGTCAAGTTGGAGGTTTGGAAACTCATTAGCATGTTTTGTCTACATAACTAGAATGGTGATATTTCCAAAAAAGTGGGAAGGGCACTCAAGGAGGGGGTACGTTTCAAATTTGATACGGTGGATAAGGTTCTCTTTTGGGAAGAGCTATGGGTGAGGGACATGGTGTGCTGTAAAGGCCGTTACGGGGCCGTAAAGGCTGTTACGTAAAGGTAATGGTGTCAACCGTTACACGTTATGAGGTTGTAACGGCCGTAACAGCCGTTACGGAAAAAATGACTTGTAATTGCCATTAATGGCATATTATGTCCCCTATAAAGGCCATAACAGCCCCGTAATTGTCTGTTATGGGGCAAATACATGTTTTTCATATTTTTTAATCAACACTACAAGGCAAATACAGGTTTTTCAGGATTTTTTTCCAATAAAAAAAAAGTGATTGTAACGGTTGCTATGGGGGTCGTAACAGCCGTTACGACCCATATCGTGAAGGTAAAAGTGGTGGCCGTTATGGCCACCGTTACTATTAGTCCGTTACAGAACACCTTGGTGGGGGATGTTCCATTGGCCTTTCTTTCTATCTTTGTTTGCCCTCACCTTGAGGAAGAGGGCACTGTTAAGGATTGTTATGAACTTGTTGGAAGCAGTGTGGCACGGATTACTATTTTTCACTGTAATCTAAAAGAAGTTTATTTATTTATTTATTAGAGAGAGATGTACTCTAAAAGAAGATGAGATAGACAACTTCAAAATTTTGTTGGGTGCCTTGAAAGAGGTGGTTATAGATCCAATGGAGCCAAATAAGAGGTATTGGAAGTGGTCAATGAATGGGTGCTTTTCCTCTAAAATCCTTCCTTGCTCGAATTACAGGCTTCAAGCAAGATCTTCATGTGCTAATGCATGGGGTAAAGGTTTTCCCTGAAGGTTAAGGCTTTCACTTGGCCGGCTGCCTCAACAAAATTTTAAGAGTGGATAAGCTCATCCTCCTTGGAATTTGGCATTTATCCTAAAGGACATAAAGATGTGCTTGCTTTCGATGCCTTTCAAATATAATTTGGTCCCTATAGAGATTAATTGTACAACCAATGTCCTTGTAAAAGGAGCCTTGGATTGCGTCTTATCCATTGCCTTAAATGGGTTGTGTAGCTCCTCTTTTGTTAATAAATTCTTTGTTGCCCATAAAAAACTCGAGAAAAATTAACTTCGTGCTTCCAAATATGAGCTATATTTGTTGGGAGGAGAAATAAATTGCGGACCATCTTTTCCTTCGTTGCATATCAGCGAGAGAGGTTGTAAGCCATTTCCTGTCATTGTTTGGCTTTGAGTTGATGATTCAAGAGTATTTGGGGCAATCTATTTGGAGAGATGGTTTGGAGGGCCTTTCCTAGACAGGTAGGTTCATGTGGAAGATGGTCCTGTTTGCTGATTTGAGGAATGTTTGGAAAGAAAGGAATAGAAGAATCTTAAAAAACAAGGTGGCAACGTTGGAAATCCTAAATTGAAAACTTGCTTTAATCACTATATGGATGCATTGGTTGATGTTGATATCATACATTATCTGCCACATAAATAAGGTTTCATTTGGTTAACATCAAAGTTGTGTTCGGATAGAACTTTTTGAACTTGTCCAACAAAGGGTGTCTAAACAGTCTTTTATGAATGAAATATCTTGTTGTATTATCTATTGTTTTGTCAAACACCTTGTCTAGACAATCATGTGTGGCTCTTTTGTGCATTAGGCACATTGACACGTGGACATGTAGCACACTTGTAGGTTAATACTGGCATATGTGACATATATAGTTTACTTGATGCATCTTCGGAAATGTCAATCTCTTGAACATGCACGCTGGCACATGTGACACGTGTGGTGTACACATGGGTATTGGCACATGTGGAACATGTGGGGCTCTTAAGGTTAAATTTGGCACATGAGGGTTGGTTGAAGATGAGTGATCTCGCTTATGGCTTGTGGCTTATGTGACAAATTTGGCACATGTATCCTACTTGTGCACAAACGATCGCTAGTCCTTGTATTTCGTCGAAAATGGGCTAAAACCAACTTTTTGTCCAGATTTCCCAATCTACAATAACGGCTAGTTTTTTGGACCGCCTTGTCTTTAATTTTATTGAAATTAGCTGTATATGAATAATTGTTGTTAACAAACCATGGGCATATGCCGTGGCCGGACAAGGCTGTCTAAATGGAACCTTTTCACTAACCCAGTAACCTAACGGCCCCTAAAGCCTGAGATCCCCTCGTTACCTAGGTCACCATATATAATATGTTGCATTGGAGTATGGCAAAACGAAAGAAAGTATGAATCACTCATTTGTCTTATGTTTTCCATGATTTGTTGTTATAATGGCATTCGGTGTATTGGGTGTTTTGAAAGCTGAAGCTCTACTGAAGCATTTGGTTGGTTATAATGATGTGTTCTGGCCACGTAGACTTCTATTGACCTTTTCATCTTTTTTCAGGTACACTGCAACAACAATACTTGCTCTACTTCAGGAAGTTGCTCAGTTCACTGGTGTGAAAATTGATTGGAATGCACTGGTGAGCAAGACGTCTACTGGCATTTCGAATGCACGGGAATATCAGATGCTATGGCGGCATCTGGCCTACCATGATACATTGCTAGAGAAATTGGAAGATGGTGCTGAACCTGTGGTAAGCATGACACTTTTAAGTGGCAGTTTGTTTTTGCATTTGTGTAGAATGTAAAATGTGCTTCTTTCTCTGGTTTTCTCTGTATTATCATCATCATTATTATTATTAAGGTTGGATTGGTCATGCCTTACTACCTTCAAAAAAAAGAAAAAAGAAAGATTGTTCATGCCTTACTGTGTTTTTAGTGGGTAAGCTATCATGGAATCAGAGCTCTTTAGAAACTGAGATGTCAAGTTCGTTTTGTTCTGGCACAAAATGACCTCCCCCACATCCTTGCATGTGTGTTCTTTAGACAAGTCATGCTGCTTTGGGGCTCTGTGTGCCGGAGAGTTACTTTCAGAAACCATGTTATTCCTTGTAACTGGATGGGTTCTCTTTCGATCTTTCGCCCAAAGGCATTGTTTGAGTTTGATATGTAAAAATATTTCAGCAAATAGACTTCTCACTAATACGTACAAGTGAGCAAGTGCATTTTGCTTTATTTTTTCCATTTTCATTCCCAATTCTTTCACTAATACTGACAAGTGAGCATGTGCATTTCTAATTTATTTTTCCTTTTTCATTGCCTATTTTTTCACGACTCATTTTTTACTTCTATCCTTTCTTTTTCTTTCTTTCTTTCTTTGTGAGTGTGACCCAACCAAGTTGAATCGTTCATCTGAGTCTGTGTCCCATGTTTCAAGTGTCAAATTTCTTTAAGCAATAAGAAGATTTGTGCAGTCTTGATTTGAGTATGGTTCTAGCTGAGTCATAACTTTCATTTGACTCAGCATCTAGGAGCTGAGTTAGTCTGGTCAAGTCCATGGTACAAGTTTGTGTTGTTGAACAATTACATTGAATCAATATCAAAAGTAAAATTATCATCACAAGGATGATTTTCCATATAAAAAGAATTAATCATTTTAAGCATCTTAGCCTTTCCCCAACAAAATTGGGCCAGCTTTTAAATGTATTTTAGCAAAAGCATCTTAGCCTTTCCTTCCTCTTTTACCCAAGATCATGGAAACGGTCGTACTATAAAATAAAATAAAATATGACCATGGAGCTTTGTCTGGTTGAATTTTTTACCTAGATAAATATCAATAATGTCAACTAATGTAAATAAACAATTGACGGAGGTTGGTTATTATTTTCTTTTTCTTTCTCTTTTGAGGGAAGGCTTGTATATTAGTTAGTTATCAAGCTTTCCATACCTATACATGTGTACACATGTCAAGATCCAGATGTTCATCTTTTGGGACCATGGTATTCTCTAACGGTAATGGTGGCAGTAACGACCACCACCGTTACCATTATGATACAAGCTGTAATGGCTTCCTTTTTTTTTTTTTTAAAGGAAAATAAAAAACTGCATCGGCTCCGTAACAGGGCCATTACAGGGCTGTTATGGGTCTTTTTTTTCTTTTTTTTTTTGTAATGGCCGTTACGATCCTGTAACATGTAACAGTTACCCTATTTATTTTCATGTAGCAGCTGTTATGGCACACCTTGGTTGAGACTTTGGATGGGCCACGCCCCAAAAAACTCAATGTTTGGATGATCTTAGCCAATGATTAGAGGGATTTTGTCTATTGGGCTTTGGTCATTGGTTGGAGTTTTTATTAAGAGCAGCACTAGCATGCCTTATGCTAGATGCCTCACTAGCTCACTTTCTCTGACTGAGAGCCACGCATGGGTGGAACTTTCATGAGATCCACCCCATCCGTCAAGTACGCTGCCTTATATGCACCCTCAAACCAAAAGATCATGGTGATCCAGAAATCTGGCAGGCAACACCATAGGAAACATTTGGGATAGGATGCCCACCATTAGTTCTGTGTAGGGCCTACTGTGGTGTTTAGCCATCCAATCCATTCATCAGATGTGCCTTGTCAGGATGAAATAATTAATCAAAAATCATGCTGTTCCAAAACTCAAGTGGGCCATACCACGTGAATATAGAGGTTTTATGTATAATTTATAGTGGGCGGTCTACTTGACTGTTGAATCAGCCTGCTTTTTGTGATCAAGGCCAAACAAGGGGTTGTGTGCCTGATGGACGGGGTGGATTTCATGCACATTAAATCATTTCTTCCATGCAAGGTATGCAAGCATTTTCCTTTTTCTAACATTTTATTTCTAGCACTGGCAATGGGCCAATGAGGAGATTAGGCAGCACTTGAAGGAGCTGCTTGAAAAGGGTCATGTGAGGCCCGGTACATCCCCTTGCACCTCGCTGTTGTCTTGGTGCCGAAGAAGGCTCATGGCGCATGTGCATGGTTAGGATTCTCACAATTTACATAGCAGGCGAACACTCATGCTCAGGCTATGGCTAAGACTTGGCAGTTTCCCACTCATGCTCAACATTAAGAGAGCGTTCGGGCTTAACTCCGGTTGGCTTGTGGGTCAGCTGGTCCAACCGGCTTCTTAGATGGGTTTTGGCCATACTTAACAGGTTGTAGGTCGGCTCCAGGTGAGAAAATGAGACATGTTAACTGGGGAGAAGCAGGTCTCCTTCATGCCTATTCTTAGAGAAGCAAATGAGGAAGCAGACTTTAATGCAAAACGGGGAGCCATTTATTCCAGCACTGATCATTGAAGAAAGGAGAGTTCGTTGATAGCCATTATGGTGGTCTGGGATCTGCTGTGGGTCTGTTGGTGTATATTTTATAGTTTGGTTTGGTGGCCCTTCGACTTCCTGGCCTTTAGTGCTGTTGTATTCTGTTCTGTTTTTAAAATTTGTCTCATCTTTCAAAAAAAAAACAAAGCTTGGCCTTAACCAAACCAGACATGCTTATGAATGGTAATAGAAAGCTTAAGTCCCTAAAACCTCTTGAATAGTACTAATGGGCCTAAAAATGAGATCTGCTTACTACTAGATGGGCTGAGTTGAGTCGGGCTTGGGCCTGAGCGAGATAAAAATTTTGAATAGGCGCAGCCCGACCAATTCAAATTCGGGTCCATACAACGTAAGTCTAGCATATTTACAGTTCTAGTCAGAAATGAGAAGAGATACTCATACATGACATGGATTGAGGTATAAAAGTTTCAATTTCGGACACCAAAATGACCTGCAGGTTTTGCTCGCTACGAGTTTTGATGCCTTTATTACCATGTATAGTATCAGGTAATTAATCCTGATCATGCTTGTAATCTCCTTCAGGATGATGACAGTGATTTGGAATTCGAATTGGAGCCTTTCCCCGCTGTTAATGCTGAAGCTTCAACAGAGGCAGCAGCATGCGTAAAGGTAATCTCAATCTCTGCTGTTAGAATTGCAATACACTTCGATATGATGGTTTTCTCAGTCACGCACATATTCAGTAGAGCATCATGGTTTGCAAATTGTGTTTGTGCATCGAATTGTTCATGTCCGATACAGGGTCATATTGCACTGTATCGCCCCTGTATCAGGCCATTATGGGCCAATACATTTCATGGACGATACCAGTACGTATCAGGGGATACGTCAAACCTTGAGTAGCATTGATTCATTTCCTTTACATGAAATTAAACAATCCATGTTGCATTTGGAACTAAGGGTTTGGATTTTTCAATTTTGGTTCGTAACGCAGTTCTGTGTTATTTTTTGGCTGTTATTTGTTACAACTTTTAACTATAAAGATCAAACATCCTCATCAAGTCAATGTAATTAGCGAGTGGACAGTTTGTCATTTCATCAGTAATATCATCTGTAAGAAATTTAGATCCATGTAGTTTTCGTAAATGTGTATTATTCATCGAGGTTATGCAACCCCACATGTGTATATAGCATAGCCCGTTTACATGCCATTTGAGGTATCTTCCATATGTCTGCGAGATCCAAGCCATCCATTGGATGGGCCCTGCTATGTAGATTCCATGGCTCAAACTTCAGGTTGGTCCACATATCAGGTGTGACCACTGTACCAAGAAAATGGGCAGTTCATGCACCATTGCCCACCTGATGAGTAGACCATCCTGATACTTTGCCACGGAATCTACATGGTGGGGCCTATCTTATGGGCCTCTTGGATGCTTTGATTGTAGCATGCTACTTCTGGTTCTTTTTTTGGCCAAACAATGATAAATTAGTGTCTAATGGTTGCTGAAGTGGTTGGCTTTGTCAGGTTCTAATTGCTTCTGGTATGCCAAACGACTCTGGCCCGCCAAATCGTGCCACTGTAGAGGCACCTTTGACTATAAACATACCCAACGGCCAGGCATCACGTGCTCCATCAGACAATCCTCAGCAGGCCCGCTCTACACAAGGGACAAACATAACGGTTCCCGTTTCGGTCCAGAAACAACCGTTGCCTTCGGTGCCATCTTCAGAACAGTTGGATGGAAATGGGCCAGGGAGTGGGAACCTTCCTCCTCGAAGGAAGAGGAAGTTATGGACTGAGGAAGAGGATATGGAACTTATTGCTGCAGTGCAGAAATGTGGTGAAGGGAATTGGGCTAACATCTTGAAAGGAGATTTCAAGCATGACCGTACTGCTTCACAGCTATCTCAGGTTTCCTTTACCCTTGGAATCTTTAATTTCTCCGGGCACTTCTGTTTCTGATTCTTGTGCAGTGTATTCAATCATTCGCAATCTACAATCTGGGAATGGAAGAATTATATGATCCTTGACCGAGGATATTATCCATGTTAGCATGCTCACGTTTTTAGTTTCTGATGGGCCCACCATGGATAGACCATCCCTCAAATATCTCCTCGATGGGATGATCCTGATCTTTAGATTTTATGCCGGCAAATAGATGGCTATGAAATGAAATGCAGCAATGGTCCCCATTCAATTGAATAGGGCTGAATATTGGATGGCTGTGGTCTTCCTTTCAACAAGGTCAATCTTGGGTGGGGCCCTGCAGATCAACATTCTCGAAACCGTGGTACCTACTTGTGCAAGTTGAATACCTGATGAAACATTGTGAATCCCCATGGTGGCGATCATATAATTCTCCCATGGTCTTGCTGCGGAAGTGTTTTCTTATGCTTTTGATTGCAAAGAGGCGAAGAATGATTCCTGGCATCAAGATTTCTGAATAATAGCCATATTTAAGAGAGAATATGTTTCCTTCTGCTAGTTTTTATTCCCAACATTTTTTCTCTACCTTATGCTTTTCTTTTCCCTCTTCCGCTTACTTCTCAAGAGCTAAATATGTAGCATGAGGATAGATTGATGAGGTGGTTCTCAGCACGCTTACATTGCAAATGAGTGCAGTATGTGGCCCACTCATCAGGTGGGTGCTATAGTGAACGTGCACTGGCTCGAAACTCAAGAGGGTCCATGCACCATAGCTCAAAAACCCAAAAACTCAACTCGATGTTCAGAGGGGTCGATTTGACTTGAAGACTCACCTTTATCGACTTGATAGTAATTATTATAAAATTTTAAAAAAGGGTTTATACACACACACACACACACACACACACACACACACACACACACACACATATGGGAAAAGGTACTATGCGCTCGACCTCACGATATGCTTATCGTGAGGTCGAGCTGTGTGGGCCCCGCCGTGATGCGTGTCGACCATCAACACCGTGCATTTGATGGGTCCCCTTTAAATTATGGGATATCCCAAAAATCAGCCGTAAACGGAACTCAGGTGGGCCATACCATCTAAAATCATGTGAAGACACCATTAAAACATATAAAAGCACTTGGTGGGGCCCACCTGAGTTTTGAATGCTGCTGAAACTTGGTATGACCCCTAATCCTAGTGGGACACACATAATGGATGGGCTGGATTTGCAAACCACATCTCGGTGGGACCCAAAAAATGATTATGAATGTTTTAATGGTTGCACGGCCCCTCTCCACTTCTGTATGTGGTGTGGCCCACAAAAGTCACGGATTGACTTGATTTTTGAGACCTAGGTCCACTATGGAATGGTGCATCTAACTGATGGGGTAGATGTTCGAAACGCATCACGGTTGGGCCCACACAGCTCGACCTCATGGGACGGACCCATGAGGTCGAGCGCATTGTACCTTTTCCCTATATATATATATAAATATATAAAATGCATGGCTCGATGGTAGACGGTGCGTTTCAACACTAAGGTCATGGGTTCAAGTGCTCATGTGGGGTAAAACCCCAACGCATACATATTTGTGAAAAACCCCATAACTTTTCACGTATGTGTGCTAACCCAGCCTTGGGTTACTTTCTCTAAAGGAATTAGTGACATTGTTCATTACTTTTTCAAAAAAGACGAAAACGACCCTGGAATAAAAGAGGGCTTGATGTAGAAGTACAACAGAGAAATAATGATGCTGGATCCTTTTCTTTTAAGGGATGCGGGGTTTAATATCATAAGCAAGAAGAAGAAGGGGAAACAAAGAAGAAGGTATGAAAGAAGTAGGGGAAAGAAAGAAGGTGTGAAGTAGAGTCTCTCTACTTCTATGGATATCTTAGTTGGATTCTCACAAATAGATGTAGAACAAACAGAATAATGATGCTGGATTTCTTTTTAAAGGGATGCGGGGTTCAATATCATGAGTTAGAAAGAAGAAGGGGAAAGAAGAAGGTATGAAGTAGAGTCTCTCTACTTCTTCGGGAACCTTTTGGAGTCTCACCAACCAATGTAAGGAGTCACACCTTACTCAAGAACTTTCATTCACTTTAAATATGAATCGAATTACATTGATATAGGGTCCTCTATTTATGGACTCAATATAACCTTCTTATTAATGCTAGAACCCTCTTTCATACATGGAAGACTCAAATCTCCAATTTCCTACGACTAACTCATAAATGATAACAACTTCCAATACTTTCTTATATAAATGCTAGAATGATGATAGATAGGGGTCAGGTTTGGCATCTATGCCCCTTGCCCTCCTGCCGGTATGGGGGCCTTTTAGCCCGCACTGCACACACTCCTAGATCTTCACCCTCTTTCATAAATGCAAAGACTCGGGAAATTAAAATAACCTCAACTTCTTAGGACTAACTTATAAATGATAACAACTTCCAATGTCCTAGGACTCATTTAATCTAATTAATGAAAAAAAATTTCTGATGGTACGCTAGGTCTTATTAGAAGACCCACTGATACGGTGATACCTTGTTTGGGTTCATTTGATGGGCTTATCAACGACCATGGGCTTTCTTGGGTCTACAACTATACACTTTGAGGCCCATGGGCCTGTCTTCATCAATTCCCTCTAGCTTGAGAAAACTTGGCTCTGACAAGTGAATAGCCTGACAATGCTGGTACAAATTAGGATTTATTTGCTGAAAATTGTCCGTGGTAATCCACATACAATTTGGTCGAGGGCAATTCTTCCACTCAAGTAAAAACTTCTAGTATCCACAATGCCTTCTGGATACAATTTGATCATCAAGCACATCTTCAATTTCTTCTATTTTCCTTTAGGCCCTGTTTGTTTTTTCAAAGAAATGGTAAATACCCTGTAAACGGTAATTCCCCCTGTTTCACGTGTTTGAAAATTCATAGGAATTCGTGTCTTTGAAATTGGTTCAAAAGAGGTAACTTTAATTTTTGAACCTCATGATAATGCATATGATATATCCATTCCGTCCATCTGTTTTACTACAATATTTTGAAGCATGAGACAAAAAATAAAGTACATCCAATACTCAAGTGGCCCACGCCAAAAGAAACAGTGGCCTCACAAAGTTTTTAACGTTCAGTATTCAATTTCCTTTTTCGTATGTCGGGGTCCACTTGAGTTTTGGATATGCCTCATTTTTTTACTCATGCTATAAATTCAACTGGAATAATGGATGAATGGTGTGGATAAGCAAAATGCATCACAGTGGGACCCACAAATATTTTGCAATATTCTTGGTTTTTGTGTCAAAAAGTAAGCAGTCAAATCAGGTATGATATAAATGCACAGGGAAATAATAATTATTTTTTTACCGGGTATTTACCATTTCACCCAGAAATCAAACAGGCCCTTAGGTTCTGGGGGAAGGTGGATAGTACATTCTTCAATCTCCTGGTGGTGACTAAAATATGCTGTTGAGTCTTCAAAATTAAAGATAGGACTGAATCGAATATCTGATGGAAGCTCTAATAAACATTTTCTCCAAGTTGCTTTAAGATATCATAAGGTCCAACATTTTTAACTAAACCTTGTGATAGGTGCCTGCTGGAAATCTCTCGGGTTGTAAACAAGCCATCATCATATCACCCTCATTGAATGGGGCAACAAATTGATCGAGTTTAAATTTATCGTTATACCTTTCAGTATAAATTGCAATCTTCCAACGGACCTCATCATGGACTGCTTTGATATGCTGAGAGAATGTTTTAGCCTCTTCACCAATGCGAGCAAACACTGGTAAAGGAATCAAATCAATGGACTTCCTAGGATTAATACCATTAGCAATCTGAAAAAAGTGATCGGCCTATCATTCAATTAACAGAGTTGTTGTAAGCAAACTCTGCTGAGGAAGAATAAGATTCCAAGTTGTAACTTTGTCTCCTACCAAGCGCTGTAATAAATTTCTCAGGCTTCGATTCACTACTTTTGTCTGACCATCCCTCCGAGGATGGTAAGCACTGGAATGCGTAAGTTTCATACCTTTTTTTTTTTGAAAGATGAATTTTATTGGGCAAAAGCCAAAACACAAACAAGCAACAGAAATTTCGTACCCATTTTTTGCCCACAATGCTTTCCAAAACTTGACATCCTGATAAGAAACAGTAGTTTTTGGCACCCCGTGGAATCGAACAACATCCCGAAAGAATAATTAACTATATAAGAAGCATCTGAGGCCTTCTTACACGGGATAAAATGTGTAATTTTCGAGAATTGATCCACCACCACAAAAGTAGAATCCAATCCTTTTTTGGGTTTTTGTTATGCCCAACAAGAAATCCATGCTTAAATCTTCCCATGACGCTTCTGGAACTAGGACTTTATAGTACTAATGTCCTAAGACTTTCCAGAACTAATGTCCTAGGATTTTCTAGAACTAACTAATGGAAAACAAGTTCCCATGGTACTTTAGGTCATATTAGAAGATCCACTAATACCTTGCTGTTGGGCTCATTTGATGGGTCTTATGGATAACTATGGGCTTTCTTAGGCCTACGTCAATACACTTTGAAGCCCATGGGCCTGTCTTCATCAGGGCTTCAAATCTCAACCATAGAAATACACTAATATGTAAGAGTAAATCCAAATTGTTTAGAGACATTTCATACTACTTTAAACCCTTTCTAATATTTTCCCCTTTCTAACATTTTAAACCAATTTCAATTTTTTATCTCAACAGAGGCCTTTTTCCCTTTTTGTATGTGTTCCTTTTTTTTAATATTAATCCAGTTATCCTTAAAATAAAAAAAAATAAAAACATTTTAAACCAATTTCACTATGTAGCTGATGGTGTAGAACTCTAATAGAGGGTTTGATTTCTCCATCTCTTCTAGTTAGGTAAGTTTCTCTCCCTCTCTATCTTTCTCTATCTATCTACATCTCCCTTCTCTTTGTCCACTACTACAAAGCTCCCTACCATTGAAACATGGACCTCACTTGCAGAAAACCCTCATCTTCTGGATTTGGGGTTTATGCATGCACAAGATATAGATTGAAAACCCCTACAAAGAACTTGCAATTCAAACAAGATAGCGTGGCCATTGGCGAGAGAGGGTTGCTCCATGAGAGGAGAATGGTGTGGCAGTCAATGAGAGAGGGTAGGTGCGGGAGAGAGATTAGTGGCCGTCGATAGGAGAGGGTCAGTGTGGGAGAGATGGTGCGACCAGTTGGCGAGAGAGGGTCAGTGTGGCAGAGGAGATGGTGCAACCATTGATAAGAGGGAGGGAGGGAGGGAGGGTTTTTTTGGGGGCAAAGTAGTCCCTTCATCCTCACACCTATGATTAAGTGCTAGTAAACAATTGTCCATAAAAACTAACAAATTAAGGTTTTTCCTTTTAACTTTGGGAAAATGTATATAGTTTAGAAGTGGATGGGGAATAATGGGTTATTTTGGTTGATAAATTTGTTCGATAAGATGGTAAGATCGAAAAAAATGCTAGATGAATGGAGGAAAAGTATTGTTGTACCTATTTATAAAAACAAAGGAGACATACAGTTCTACACTAACAATCATTAAACTTATGAGCCTTACTATGAAACTTTGGGAGAGTGATTAAGCAAAGACATGCATGAGATGAACGTATTAGAAATGAATTTGGTTCCATGCCAGGGGGGTTTACCATTGAATCTATTTTCTTACGTAGACAATTGATGGAGGAATATAGGGAGAGGAAGGATCTCCACATGGTCTTTATTGACTTTAAGAAAGTATAAGATAGAGTCCCTAGAGAGTTAATTTAGTGGACCACTAGTGGAGAGACAAGTGTGTTCCCAATTACTATAGGCTTGCACCAGAGCTTGGCATTGAGCTTGTACCTTTTCGCATTGGTTATGGATAAGTTAACATCCCATATTTGCTGGAAGAGATCCCAGAATGTTTGTTGTTTAAAGATGACATAGTTTTGATTGACAAGGTGAGGGAGGGTGTAAGCACAAAGCTAGATTTATGGAGGGTGCTTTAGGATATATGGACTAAAGCAGAGTATATGGAGTGTTATTTTAGTAACAACAGGAGCAAAAACAAGGAATTAGTTAAGATTGCTAACCAAGAAGCTTCTCAGAATGACCACTTTCGATAACTTGAGTTGATAATTTACAAGAGAGGAGAGATTGAGAAGGATTTTACTCATAGAATTCAAGATGGGTGGAAGTAATGGAGAGGTGTCTTTGGAATTTTATGTGATCGCCGTGTACCACTCAAAGTTGAAAGGAAAATTTTATAGTATAGCTATAATATTTGCATATAGAGTGTTGGCAGTTAAGGAACAACGTGTTTATAGGATGAATGTAGCTAAAACCCTCCCTCTGCCTGATTTTGGGCTAGCCATAGTTATGGTGGGACCCACATGAGGAATGGCCTGGATCTTGCGTACACATGCCCCAGTTGATGAATGGACCGGCCTGATTTCACGTGTTGACACTTTCGCTGGGAATCGGCTCTTCAGTCTCTCCCAATACCAATCACCTTAACACTTCCTGCCATCTTTGGCATTTGGTGAAATATATTTAAAACATGGTTAAAAGCCAAACCAAAGCTCATGCATTTTACTTTGTAAGTCCTTATAACATTCAAATGATAGCAGTTATTGTTTCTCTCAAGAAGTTTAATTGGGTTGCTCGTGTACTTGCAGAGATGGGCCATCATTAGAAAGAAAAAACCCAACCTGAAACCAAGCAATGCGAGCAAATCGGTGGGTCCAGCACTTTCCGAGGCACAGCTAGCAGCACGTCAGGCTGTTTCCATGGCTCTGAACATGCCTATGATGGGAAGCTTATCATCTGCATCTGCAGTTGGAATTGGTAATTCTCTGCCGATTCTCCTATTTTCTTTAGAAGCTTACTAGATTTGTTGAAGTGGGTGGTTTATTATCTGGGATGCTCTCTCTCTCTCTCTCTCTCTCTGGGATGCGCTCTCCCTCCCTCCCTCCCTCCCTCCCTCCCTCGATATCGCCGATATTATCGCTGATATTTGGAAAAATATCTCTGATTGGGCTAAACATTAGGAAAAAGAAAAGGTGGAATTTTTCAATAAAACTTCAGAAGATGTTAAAAGACATGTTTACACATTTAGGAGTCAAAATATTGTTATTAATTTTTAATTTTTTTAAAAAACTATATATAATAACTTTCCATTTTATAGGGCCTTAAAACATGTATTGCCAGAAAAAAGCAGTGCAATTATGTATCAAAAATGTGTTCATATCATTTAAATTCTATACAATGCAAGTAATAAAACATCCATTCTCACTTTGAGGGCTAAAAATGGAGGAAATTAGGATTTCTCCGATTTCCCCCATTTACCCACTCAAATGTTGATATATTCGTCACAATCCATGTCAGTGATTGAATCATGCATAGATACTGCATTCCTTACTAACATTTGAAATCAAGTTCCTACAGATTTTTTGTCACCTTTTGAGTTCTTGCCCTTCTCTGCTTCAAGTCAAGATTTCTCTCCCATGTAGCTTTGATTCAACAAAAAATGAAAGTAGCGATTATGATTTTTCAAATTTTGGGATTTTCCAAAATTTCTCATGAATTTCTGACATTTTATGGAAATATCCCTGGTATAGGCAGTATTATCGCTGGTATTACCTGTACTGAGGAACTTTTTTTTTTTAATTATTACCGTCTAGAGACCAAAATATTGCTAGTATCATTGCTATCTCCAAATATCACTGATAATATCGAAATGATTGGCGGTAGTTGGAATTTTTTATATTACTTGGGGTTTCGGTATCGCTGACCCAGTGATATTAGAGATGATATAACCATATTTGGAACATTGGAGATGGGTAAGAAAGAAATACAACTGTCTGCATTAAACTGACAAAAGGACAGGTTGGAAAAAGGGCAAAGATCTGATGGGTCATGGGTCCTCTGTGGCAAGATGATCATGAGCCGTTGTAATCTATGAGACTTTTGGGGCATGT
Organism: Magnolia kwangsiensis; assembly: GCA_037074715.1. NCBI lineage: Eukaryota > Viridiplantae > Streptophyta > Magnoliopsida > Magnoliales > Magnoliaceae > Magnolia > Magnolia kwangsiensis. The sequence goes on from CM073580.1 coordinate 111,793,158, forward strand.
CCTCGGGCCTGGAATCATTTAATTCATGTTTTTTGGTCAAGATGTAATGCTTGTTTTGTATGGGAAATACTATTTACACCATGGTTTAAAAACTTGAAAAAAACATGACTCAAAAGAACCCGATTTGGCCATCTCGGTCAAGACACGATCAAGACTTCAGTTGACAACACTCAGAAAAATTGATTGAACAAGACAAAACTTGACTCGATTCCCCGACTCTCTAAAATATTTATATTTATTTTGGATAATAAATATTATTGAGTGTTGATGTTCAAGACTAGAAAATACTCAACAGAGTTACTCGACTCGACTTGACAAGGTTTTGAGTTTTGAGTTGAGTTTTCTAGTTTTCAAACTATGAGTTATACTCTCTTGTTTTTTTATGCATGTTCCTTTTATGCTACCTTTTGTTTTAGGGAAGTACCCTAAAAAAAAAATTAAAAAGAAAGAAAAAACAAAAGTAGAGAATTATGCAATAATAATAATAATAATAATAATAAAAAATTGCGGTTTCGACTTCCCTACATGATTTGCACACATCTCCCGTCATTTAGCATATAAGCTTCTTCATTTTGAAACAGGTGCCTCACAATCAAGCACTCCTTCAAATGCTTCTAATGTTCCTGCTGCTACAACCGAAGCTTCAACAGCTCCCGTTCCACCCTCGGAAGCCAGCACAATATCTCCGGTCAGCAGCTCCATGCCTGCAGTACATCAACCTCAACAAGCTTCCAACCCAGCTACGCTTCCCAGAGGAACATCCAATCCCGCACCTAAATCGCGGCCGGCCGGCTCGAAAAAGCAGTCTTTCCCGATAAAGCATTCAATGGGTCCAAACCCTATAGTGCAAGCAGCTGCGGTCGCTGCCGGGGCCCGCATCGCGAATCCTATCACTGCCGCCACCCTGATCAGAGCTGCACGGTCTAAAACTGCTGTCCATATCAGGCATGGAGTTTCAGTCCCCGCATCATCGTTGCCAGGTGTTACCAACCCATTGGCCAGTGGCCACATGGGGCCCCGGCCAGCCAACATTCATTACATTAGAACAGGACTTGCATCACCCCCAGCCGTCTATTCTACCAAGGCGCAAGGTGTCCCACGGCCCGCCGGTCAGCATATTCAAGGCAGTTCTGGGAGATTGGCATTGACAGGGCCTCCTCCTCCTCCTCCGACAGGCCCCACTGCCCCATCTAATCGGCCAGCTCAGCAAGTGGGCATGGAATCTAAGCCAGCATCTCATAAGTTCATTGGTCCACTTGTAAAAGTTGAAATGAAGAGTCCCAGCATCTCCACCGTCAGTGGTGGCCCACCATCTGCAGAAGAGAAGAATTCGGATCGCTCGTTGGTGGTGCTGAAAGAACCCAAACAAGAGCCGGTAGTAATAACGTACTCAAATGCTGGCGAGAATCATGCCACAGAAAACCGCACCAATGAAAATCCATCTGCTGTTTCAAACCAGACAAGCGTGCTGAATCCAACAGCAGCTGAGAAGCCTATCAGCCCGCCAAACTCCAACATGGGTGAGAATCAAACTGCTGTTAACAACAGAGCTGGCAAAAATCAAATTGCGATTGAAAAGACAGCAAGTTCTCCAAACGTGCAAGCAAGTGAGAATCAAATTGCAGTTGGCAAGGACAGAGAAACTCAAACTGCAGTAGAGAAGCAGACAGACTTGCCGAATGCCGAGGCATGCAAGAATCATATTCCGGCGAATGAAAGTGTCGAAAATCAATCTGTGGGAGAGAACCAAGCCAGATTGTCGAATGCAGATGCCAGTGGAAATCCAACCATCGTTGGTGAGGCTGTAGTGAAGGAGGAGCCGGGGGATTAAAACTCCTGAGTAGGCAAAAAAACCAAAATCTTGGATTTGTATCATGGTGCAATGAGTTGTAGTCCTTTTTGGGGTTGTGGGGTCCGATGGGCCTGTAATGTATGGTTGAGATTCGATGGTTTTCACGTCTTGGGTGTGGCGTTTGGCCGTGTAGAGAGGAGGTGGGGATGAGGATTGAAATTTTAGAGTAGATGGTTAAACAGTAGTGATGTAAAAAAAGAGAGACTTTGTGCTGGTTGTGCTTCTTTGTAGAGGGTCTGATTGGGGCCCACTGAAGCGTGGCCCACATGGGATCCATGGACGTGATCCATGATCCTGCACGTGCCAGCGTTGCAGACGTGCATGTATCCATAATTCAACTACCCATTACGAAGGAGAGGAAACGGAGGTTGGCTTGGTAATGCACTACACACTGATGTATCGGGTTTGGGCTTGATTCGGGTCTGTGCCGGGTCCTTTGGGGATTGGCCCAAGTTTGATCCGTTTAAAAGTTGGGTTGGTTTGGGTGGTCATGCCTATATGTGTGCACCGGATGACTCAATCCGGCTAACTTGACTCGTCTTGTTTAGATCTGACTAGACCCGAACCGAATGGGTGAGTCGGTCCTAAACGAGTAGGCTTCGTCTAATCCGAACTCAAACCGAGTCGAGTTCGAGTTACCTAGTAACTCAACCCAACTTGACTCGAAACTCGATCCGTTAGACCCGACTCTCTAACCCTACTCGCCGCACCCTATCCTGACCTGATCCCGAAATCTCTCCTTCTCTCATCCTCCTCATCTTCCAAGGCCGACCTCTCTCTCTTCCTCCATCCTCTTCATCTTTCAAGCCTGACAACCACCCACCACCATCACCCTCTTCCTCCTCCTCTCTCTCTCCTCTCCACTCTCTCGGTCTCTCCCTCCCTCATCTCGCAGTCCGATTTGGTGCCAACTCAACCCAACCTGGTATTTCTGACTGGATCGAACTCGGTTCGGATTAGTCCAGGCCAGACTGGACTCAGATCGAGTCAGGCATGTTGGACTAGGTATCAAGTTGGACCGAGTCAGGCATGCTGGAGTAGGTATCAAGTTGGATCAAGTTCGGGTTAGGCCTATTACAAAACCGGATCGAGTAGAGTCAGCCCTAACTCGGTTAGACTTGACTCAACGCCCAGTTCTAGTCGTGACGCCCGGTAATTTATCTGGGCTTTTGGTCCGAATTTTGGACCAGGCCTGTTTATTGTCGGATTGGATCCAATGAGCTGCTGGGTCGCCCCGACCCATTTACAAAGTGATCACTGCAGGCTGATGTGTCCCACCACCATTCACTGTTAAAAGGTCAGTGGCCCACTGACTGAGATCCTGGCCGTTAATTCAATGCCCTCTGATGAGTGGCTCTGAGATGTCAAAAGTGTCAGATGAACCGTGGGTAGCGGCTGTAGCAGTTCTGATATAAGCCACTATTTAGAATATCCTATCCGTTCAAAATGTGGGTCATGCTAAGATGATCATTTGGGTGTGGAATCAGGCCAAACAAAACATATAGCGGGACGTTGATATATTTTATCGGTGTGGCCCAACAAATGAGTGGACCAGCCTGATTTTAGTAGCAGGAGATCATGATGGTGTGGATTACCTTTTGTATGGATAGGATATTCTACTTGTGACAAGAAGGCAAAAAAACAGTTCTGATACAATTGCTGTTAGGGCTGTCTACGGGTTGGTTTTGGGTCGGGTCCATACATGGTCTAATCAACGTTGGTCTCTTTGTGGGGGCTGGACAGGATCTGATGGATTTCGGATACTTGAACAGACCAGCCATTCACCTTTTTAAACTTGATTCAAACTAAACTTATTTATCAACGTAGACTTCTACTCATATGGATAAGCTAATAAAGGTTAAAATGCTCTTACTTTTTTCAACTGTTTTATTCTAATATTCAAAGATATTTTCGTTTAATATTTTTTTTTTATATATAGAAAATAAAAACCATAAAAGATAAGCGCCTACCGGGCTAATTTTTTCTGGCTATTACATTGAACTACCTGACTCGAACCCAACCTGTACCTACGTGAATCTGTTCACTGTGGCCAAGTAGACCCGCATTTCTAAACGGGTCCGAAAAAAGCCTGACAGATAAAATCGCTCGGGTACATTGGTAACCCACTGTTTGTACTCATGGACAGCCTTACCATTGTGTAGGGCTGACAGGTCGAATCCGTACAACCTGTCCTTGGATTATTAGGTTTGAGTCTTGCCGGGTCCAGGCCCTTCCAGGTCTTTATATCTCATTCTTATTAAGATCTGGGCCTGGATCTTGGAAGGTTTCGAACAACCCTTGGGTATCCATCGGGTCTAAGTTGTATTTTGATCAGATAAGAACATTTACATGGTTGATGGATTAAATAACACGTTCCAATTTGACGGATGGGAGTGCGTAAATAGTCTCCCTTACCTGCATGTAGCTACAGACACCTTATTCAATCTCTTGTTAGCAAAATCAATATGGAAAAGATAACCTCATCGGACCTTCCCATTAGGTTGAGCTCTATGTGTGCCACCATGATGTGTAATGAACATCCATCCCATCAATCAGGTGCACCCTTTCAGGGTGATCCATGCATATAAAAATTAGACGAATCCATGACTTAGGTGGGCCACACCACAGACAACAGTTGAGACTGTATGCCCATTCATTGATACCTTCCTAATCATATATAATATAGGACCCAGCGAGACATGGTTTAGACATCTAGCACATCCATCATGTGTGTCCCACTTGGATAAGGCGACCCACCAAAATTCTAGCCATTCCAAAACTCAGATGGGCCTAATCAATTGCTTTTAGATGTTTTAAGCATGATTTCTCATTGTTTCAGATATTGCGGCTCACCTAAGTTCCAAATACAAATGATTTTTAGCACATCCCATAATCTAGAGGGTACCTACCAAATAGATAGTGTGGATGTCCATCACACATCATGGTGGGCCCACAGAGCACGACCTCATGAGAAGCTCTAGTGAGGTGGACCTCTTGGTACCATTTCCCTATATATAAATATAATCAACATATTTTCCATATATAATCAACAGAATGGCAATCCTGCAGCTGACACCAATTAATCGGGACAAGGGTCAGAAGATGATGAGTATCACCATTAAAACTAATTGGACCCGACCCAGAACCGGATCTAATCGAGTCCATGTTAATGGACCCGGCCCGATTCCTGACAAGTCAAAGGATTTGGACCCGGACCCATTGAAATCTGGACGAGTCCATCGGGTACCGGCTGTATGTTTTAACCCAGAGAAAACCCAGGATCATTCCTTCCCATTTCAAGAACCTTCAGGAACGAAAAAAACGAGAACATGGAAGCGGCAGCAGCTCTTCCGTATACCCAATCGGCCCCTTCATCTTCCTCCCGAATCCCCGACGACACTGTATTCTACTCCGTATACCCCGATTTCTCCCTCTCAAAACCCCCGTCCGACGCCGATGCACTGATCTCCTTCCACCTCCAAATCCTTGACTTCATCCAACCCTACGTTTCCGACTACATCTGGCAACACCAGCCGTTCAATCTCTCCATCTCTCCGAACTCTCCAACTCCTCATCTCTACGGAAAATCCAAGTTCGGCGACAATCTCGACGATGAATGGTTCATCGTCTTCCTTCTCTTCGAGATTTCCCGCCAATTCCCGTCGCTGTCTGTCCGTATCAGCGATTCCGATGGTGAATTCCTTCTCATCGAGGCTGCGTACTCCTTACCCCGTTGGATCAACCCCGAGACCAGCTCGAACCGTGTCTTCATTCGTCAGTCCGCACTACACATCGTGCCGATGGCCCGGCTCTCGAACCCAACCATATCTGAAGCATTGCAGTTTATGATTGATCATGGCGAGGAATCTAAAGCGTCGGCCCCTGTCCAGTCCGCGCTGGGTCGCCGGATCTCGGAGTACCCCGAGCGAGCGCGGGCTAACATCTACCGGGCCAATGTACGGGTCCCGCTCCCTGTCGCGCAAGTGCTGAAGCATGAGCCGTGTCTGATTGCCCTGGCGGTGGAGGGGTTCTATGACCGGGATATAGATTCGATGAAGCACGCAGCCCGGATGGAGAGGTTCGGAGGGAGGGAGGAGGAGATGGTGCGGGTTTCGGTACGGATGTCGAGGGCGATGTACGCTCAGCTGGTGCAGCAGATGTTCCAGGCACCGAGGGTTTACCCAATGCCACCGAGGGGTGATGGGCCAGTGTATGTGGAGGCGGAGCTTGGGATGAAGATAGCTTGCGGGTTTGAGATGGCGTATCAGGAGAGGCGGCTGGCTGGGGTGGAAGGGAAAGGGAGCGGTTTGGATGCGTATATGGACAGCTTGGAGAGGAGTGGGTATTTTGAAGGGCTGATGCCGGGGTCAAAAGAACACCGGAGACGCATGGAAAATGCAATGGAGTACTATAGAAAGAGTGAGCTGTTTTCTCGGATGAGGTATTGCTCACCTTCTGTTTTTATATCTTCTGCAGATTGTCGTCTCCTTGTGTTTAAAGCTTCTCATTCTTTTTATGTGAATTGGTCTGGATGTTCTTGAAGTTTATGTATTTATTTAGTATTTGAAATTGAGAGATATGGCCCATTCATCAGATGGGCTACGCGCAGTAGTATTTGAATCTTACTCTAACCAAATGCACCAATGTGATATGCGGGCACAAGATATGGCTCTTGATAGAGTGGAATGGTGTGAAGGGATTCATGTAGCCACCCCTGGGATAATTCTATGATTATGATGATGATAATAATGATGTTGTTGATGATGATACCGATAAAAAACACATATGGCCCATTCATCAGATGGGCCCCAACTTCTTTGGGAGAGTAAGATTCAAAATCCTCTTCCTACAATAAATGTTTGAAATATCGGTATCACGTTACGTATTCTGTCCTTGGGATACAGATACGTATCGGTTATTGCATGAGATAATATCATTTTTATCGGGTAATTGATCGTACTTTTTGAAAAACATGGGGAAACATTGGAAAAATGGTTGAATTTTTTAATGAAACTTCAGAGATTGTTAAAAAAGACCTTAATACACAATTTTAAATCATAACATCTCAAAAAAGAAGTGCACATATATGGTCTCTTAAGCTATGCACTGTCTAATTGAACTAATGTAACTATATTCAAATTGAATGCATAACATTTAGAGTATATGTGATGATCATTTCATCAAACACTCCTAAATACTTCAAAATTAGTCTCAATTGACAGCTGGTCGAAGGGAAATTTTGAATTTTTTTATTAATTTTTAATTAAAATAATTTTTTTAAAAAAAAAATTGACAAGGACTTAACAAATCAATGGATCAGCCCTCATACATGCTTGATTTCATGTTTGGAATGCAACATTGCAAGCAATTTGGGAGAAATTTGGAAATTTTTGAATTTTTCCCAAATCAGACCACCTACACTAAAATTTTGAAATTAGAGTATATGTGATTATCATGTCATCAAATACTCTTAAATAGTTCAAAATTAGTCTAAATTGACAGCTGGTTGAAGGAAAAATTCAAAAATAAAATAAAATGGAGAACATGAAGAACAAATGGATATTGAAATCAAAGCTCCAACTCCATGATTTTTCATGCAAAACATGAAGAACCAATAGATTTATAACCATTTGATACTGATTTAATATAATTTAAAAAAAGGATCGGAAATAAAAAATGCTCAACAGATCGAACATGTGATATCATCAATATTTTTAGCATTGCCTACAAGCACCCTTAGGACAGCTCTGATTCATGGTTTTTTCTTTTTGAAATTGTGCTATGACCTTTCACCAGCATATGGTTTCATTATATTGGGTGGGCACCTGAATGGTTTGGCATCATCAATGTTGCATACTCTCTTAAGGAGCTGCTCCAGTGGTACCCCTGCCACTGTAAGCCTATGGTGGTATTGGGCAGATGTGGGTTCCAATGATGTGTTCATGAAATCTAACCTGTCCACAAGATGCACCAGCTCAGAAAACACCCAGGGCCATCCCAATCCAAAACTCAGATGGCTGCCGGCATGGGACATATGGAGGTGGAACACCTGCTGTTAATTAGCATGGGCACCCCACTGTGTATTTTATATATAATCAAGGCCATTGAGACCCTACATCCAAGTCCATATGAATGGTAAGACCAACGTTCAGGTTGTTTTACGACTCAGTTGGGCCCCTGTGAAATTCTAGGGGGGTGTTCCCTCCCAGCTCGTTCCTGTTTCTGTCGCCCACCTTAGTTTTAGATCGGGCTGAATTTTGGGACCTAAGGGTCTTCTAAGGTTACAAATCTAATAGGCAGTAGGTATGGTGTGAGTACATCATGTGGACCCCACATCTACTCGGTTCCACTGTAAGCTTCTGGTGGCACCAGTACCACCGGAGTGCGCTGCGTGTGCCACCCCTTTTTTTAATAATGCAAACTGTAAACCCTATCTATATGCGGCTTAGGCTTAGTGACTTGATGAGGTAGCTAGTAGCCATAGGAAGCATTATTATAGCTTAGAGGTATTGGGGGAGGTTCCAGGATTTTCAGGTTGTGGTCATGGATGCCTAGTATGAGAAACGATTTGATTGTTTGATTTGGTGCCAGCATTGGAGAGGATCCCAACCCCTTAGCTTACAGATTGAATGCTCTTAAGGACATTGGTTGATATGAATCTTCTTCCTTATTGATGATCCTTGTTTGTAATTAGAACATTGATTATATGGAAACAAATTCTTATGCGGTTCCACATTATCTTTCTAGCTTTAATGATAAAGTTGATTGTTATTTGATGTTGGGTGCTTGGTATCTTTCGGGGGTGTAATCTTTTGTTTTTAGGCGAGTAGTCTTCCTGCTATCTCAGCGGCCTGACTCTCCCTGCTTTTGTAATCCTTTTTTATCTAATATACACCCGTAATCTTTCAAAAGAAAAAAAAACATGCACGCGCACGGAGAGGGACTGAAAAGAGTACAAGGAAAAGGCCCAAGAGGACTTAGATTGAAGTGGTGAGAATGGAATCGAGGCTTGTTCACTTACACAAGGAGAGGGACTTGGATATGTTGAACGGCGAAAGGGGATTTGAAGGGGACCCCCATATACCTGGGACAACTCTATAATGATTATGATTGGAACATTCAGAGGATGATCATGATTGAAAAAATTGGATGGTTGAATTCCGTCTGAATTTGGTAGATTGGCTGGACACATAATCGTGAAATTATTGGTATTACTTCTGTAAAGGTTTCTTTGCTTTCCTCTTTTGTTTTCCATTTTGTTTCTTATTTCTAGTTTTTGATACCTTTCATTAGTTGTCGAGAAGGTTATGCCATCTTTTCATGGCTTGTTTATTTAAATGGATTACATTAGATAGGAAAATGGACTGATTATATTCCTATACTAACTTTGTGGTGTGTTATTTGACTACAGCGAGACGATGAATGCTCCGGTGAGACGCATTGATGAGATTCTCGTATTGCCCCATTCGGTTGATGATTTTAGAGGTCTTGATCTTCCGCCTTCAGACGATGATTCTTGGCTCTACAATGGAGAGGATGAGTTGAACTCAGCTATTCTGGAGAGACAGAAAGAGATGGAGATTTATGAATCACAACGTAGTAAAAATCAAAAGTCAAGAAAACAGAAAGGAACTGATCACTCTTCTGATATGCAGTTGGATGATTTTGATCTTGGCGACCTAGCAAAGACTATGCGAGCATTTGTCGATAAGGTTTCCAGCTATGAAGGAGCAGAAGTTCCTCAAAACAGGTATTTGTGTAACTCATTGGTCTAATATCCAATAGGGCATGGTGTCCCTGTACTTTGTCAGGTCATTCCTTTCCTGGATGGTAGGATGGCAATGGGACGGGCAAGGGCTGGCTGGGATTGGCTCTGGCCTGGCCCTAGGCCCCTAAAGCCTTGGCTGTAGGGGCTAAAAAGGCCTCAGCCCTGGCCCTGTAAGGAAAAGAGTGACATGATCAAAGGTTTGAAAAAGTCTAAATCAATTTATGTACTAGATTATTAGATAGTGCTTCATTGTAATCAACCTATGTAATAATCTGTTACATTGTGCCTATGGGAGTTTTGTGCTCTCATTGCCATTCATTGTTGGTCCTAATCTTGAAAGGAGGGTTGCATCATGTTGGCAGACTGTGTCAAACTTATGCCATAACTTTCATCATGAACCTGAACACTATGACGTTCCAAACCCATGCTGGGGTGTTTCTTATAACGAAGGACGATATCGGAACCTGGGTGTAGTGAGAAATGAGCAAGGGTTGGCTAGGGCGTCCCCTAGAAGTGACGCATCACAACAATTCCTGGTTGTCGTGAGAAGTAGGCGAGGGTTCTTGTGCTTAAAACATCTTTTGCCACTTTTTTAGTGCACTTAACTTCCTGTGCCAATCATATAATGAAACTTGGTGGTGGAATGATGATAATGACTTCATCCGCAACAAGTACCATCAGATAAGTGGTTTAGATGATAGAAACATGACTCTGTATCCAAAAAAGTGTATTTAAACTACACATGGAAGTTGAATGGGATCCTCACTAGTGTCTTCAAATTGTCCATCCTTATGTATAACAGTCACCAGTGCTCGAAGTATCGATATCGCTACAAGTTTGGCTGGCCAGGGATATGGAAACAATATCTATATCGCCGATAATATCGCTGATAACTGGAAATGCGGGGAAACATGGGAAAAATGGTGGAATTTTCAGCAAAACTTCAAGAGATGTTAAAATGTACATATTTGCATATTTAGAATTTTTTTAAAAAAAATTGCAAAAAGAATGCATACGTAACAAGTTTTCATTTAATGGGGCCTTAAAAGCATGTGTTGTTGTAAGAAATCAGTCCAACCATCCCATCCAACCTATTTAACCTTCCAACCTTCCATTCAAACATCCATCAATATTGCAAAAGATCAACAATACATGATATTTCATCAAGAAATCATCAACAATTGGAAAGCAAAAGAAAGATCGTGGTCTCAATATCGTGCATATTGCGATATCGATAATATCAAGACATTATCAATATTATCAATGAGAAATTGAACACTACATACAACCATGTGCCCATGAAAAAGATATGAAATAAATTTATTTTTTTTTTCTAATAAACAAACTTTTGATGATATCAATATGTTGGCGATGTTATTGAAATATCGTCGATACACGTATGATACAAGTATTGCCTAGAATTTGCATGGTCGAAAATATTGGCGATATTGATGCATTAGCAATACAAGCGACACCTGAAATTTACATAGTTGAAAATATTGACGATTACATTGGTGATATTGATACGTTGGCGATACTTAGCGATACATTGCTAATACCCAGATCCTGGAATTTCTGATATTACCAACGTTATCAGTATCGCTACCAGTGTTATCGGTATCGCTGAGCTAGAGATAAAGATAATATCGAAGATAATTCGAACACTGATAGTCACCCACTTGATTATTGGATTGGACCATTCATCATTAGCCCTGGCCCTGCCCAGACAGAAGCCTAGATTTCAAGCCCAAGCCCGGTCCTTGGGCCAAGTTTAGGGGGCCTTGGCCCTATAGGGCTGGGCAGGGTTGCCTGGCCATTGCCATCCCCACTGGATGGAATGTTTTTATCCCTTGCAAAGTTTTGTCGTCTTTCTTGTGTTTTCCCTTTTTCTGGTGAGTCAAGATATCTGATTATGATTGAAGATACCACATCCAGGGACATTTTGTTTGCATATTGGTATTGATGAGGAGTTGAACACCCATTTGACATAATTTTTCTTTTTCTTTCCCTTTTGAAGGGATTCAAAGGAAGTGGAACTAGATGCAAATCGCTTTATTAAAGACATGGAATCAGCTCTGGGTCACATGGACCGTGAAGACACTGCTCAGGGTACTGATTCTGAAGAAGGCGATTCTTCGTCATCAGATTTGGATTTTGGTAATTTCTGCATTACATATTTTATGATTATGCTTGTTTGTATGATCTTTTATGCTTAACCAAGTGTTTTTCCTCTAGAAATATCCAAGGCGGATCTCGTAGTTCTTGTTTCTTAACTGTCTCTTATGTTAAGGCCATGTAAATCATCCAAAATGGTTCAATTATTTAGTTGGCTCTGATAAGCACCTTTTGGACTGTTCCTGTCCAAAATAAATAAATAAGTAGAAGGTTCAGTAAAACTGTATCACATAAAAATACTTACTGACCTTCTATATTTTTGTAAAAGAAAATTTCACTTTTAGATGGAGTTGTAAACAGTTGGCCCCATAACATGCATCTTTGCTGATATTTTGGAATCTGGTAGAAAATAGTCCAGGTGATAAAACAAATTTTGGCCATCATACAACTGTGCTCTCACCTAAGAAGAGAGGATATCAGTAAAACACATCTTGTGACCAACGTTTTTCATCCATTCATTTTTCACTGGACCACTTGATAGCAGGCCAGTTATCTTGCACACTTGATGCATGTAGAGGGCTCGGGATGTGCAAGCATGTGGAATTAGCAAACCTCTACAAATGAATGTGCATGCACGTATACGTATTCCGATTTCAGTTATACATCTGTTTGTTCATGTGTTATTCTAATTTCAGTTATGTCTCTGTTTTTTCGTTTGTGTTCATACTCTTACAGAGTTGCTATGATTATGCAGATGAGTCCGAAGATGGGAGTGATGTTGGTGATCCATTAGATGAGGACATGTGGGACACTTTTATGAATTCCTATTCTGATGCACTAAAAGAGGAGCTAAAGGCAACTACTCTTAAGAAAAGTTTCATCCGTGCAAATGAACAGCCTGCTGTGAACGATAAGGAGGTTGGATTCCTTCTCTTTGCTTATTTAAATAATATGCTGATGACTTGTTATATATATATATTGATGGCTACAATTGTATTAGAGGAAAAAAAATAAAAAAGTGAAAAACATGTTGTGTTTGCTCTTTTCTTTACAGAGCTAACCATATAGTCTTTCCTGTTGAAATCTGCATAGAAATTTCGGTACTTCTTATGGTCCACAAAAGAAACTTTATTGTTTGTGAGGGATTTTGTTTTCTTTTCCATTCCATATTTTACCTTGCATTCAAGAGGAATTATTTAGTCATGCTCCTCACTAAATGTACTGTTTTCTGACGCATATGACACATGAGGCATGTTGTTCACTGATCTGAAATGGTCTCTGATGGATCTCAGTGTGTTGGGGGATGCCCCCCAAAATTTCCTCAATTGGGATAGATCTAACTAATGTTACACGTGCGGATGGGGCATGGTCATGTCGAAGTGTCTGGTACGGCAGACTAAAAAAAAAATTCTAGGCCTGGGGACACTCCTATACATGAACATATCCTTTTCTTTTATCAGAAAATATATACTTTTATATTGTCACAGGGACACTTCTGTACACAAATATATAGTTTTTTAAGTTATTCTTTTTGAAAGGTAATTTTTAAGTTAATAAAAAATTCAAATAATGAAAACAATGAGAAAGTAAATCAAAGGAAACTAAAGCGTGTTGTAAAAATCTACAAGATGCTGATTTGTAGAGATACCATATCATCTTTCTCCTACATTATCTCAATCAATTCTGGAGTAGCAGAATTACAGTAATGTGTAATTTTTCAAGATAAGAAACAATTACAGTTTGTTGTCATACGGTCTTGCATCAACCTCCATCCCAAAGTTGCAGATGCTGAACCCAGAGGACAAACTAGCTATAACTATAAGAACATGGAATACTTGTATGATGTGCATGTGCATGTTTGTATTTGCATTTTCCAGGGTCCAGAATTGGGGGCCTGTGAGACATGTCAAGGGTTGGGAGAGGGAAGCATGCAAGAAGATGATGTTGGACACATGCCTCTTGAGGTGTGCATCTGAGAAGACTGCACAACGATTCTCCCATCTTCCATGCATTCTTCCCCTCCAGCCCCTTGCCGAGTCCTGTTGGAATCACTACTACTTAAAAAGCTGTGGCAGTGTCTGTGGAATCTGATGGAACAAATTTCCTGATATTTACCTTCTCTAATATTCAATGAACTGTGGAATTTGGATGCAGGGAACATCAAATGCATCGAAGGAAGACATGGATGAGGATTTCACCCCTGTAGACGTCGATGTAAACCTTGTGAAGAGCCTTCTTGATTCCTTCTCTTCTCAACAGGGCCTTCCAGGCCCCGCATCCAATCTGCTGGGACTCATGGGTTTACAGCTCCCCCAGGATGCAAGCAAGGGTAAATGATCTGGTTCCCGGTAACGGCGTGTTCTATAACTTCACGCCAGCCATGTTTTGAGGCTCATGTATGGCACTGTACTTCATCTGGTAATCAGTTCAATGCAAGCAGGTCTACACGAGGGGTGAGCCCTCAACTCTACCTTGTGCTATGACCTGTTAAAAAGGCTGTGTTAGTAGGGCTGTATATATACTTTAGATAATGAGAATTTTCTCAGAAGGGAAAAGGAACAAAGGCGTTAAAATGCAGAGGAATGTGAAAGATAGCAATGTGGGTGGGATTTTACATTTGCCAATGGATATTGGGCTTCTCTTTACATATTTATTATGGAAGCACTGCTAAGCACACACTCGTGGTGCAATAAAGCTCATGTATGCGCCACACATGTGCCAGCATGGGACGATAGGTCTGAGATCAAATCCATCCATCTCAACAGTGCCGCTATATTGATGCCCTAGCCCAAGAATCAGGTTGATCCACTTGTCAAGAGGACCACAGTTAGCGGAACAGAACAAATGTATGGCTCTAAAAAAGGTGAATGGAGTTTCTAACCCATTCACTTGTTTCCAATATTGGGACCCACACAAGGTGTTAAATACCTGCAGTGGCCATAATAGCTGTTACGGCCCTGTGATGGTCAAAATCGTTTTCAAGGGGAGTAACTTTATTGGCCCTGAATTAGACCATTACAGGCCCTGTATTGGCTGTTTCAGGCCAATTTTTTATAACCATACGGTCCCGCTGTTACTATTAAATAATGGCCATTATGTAATTTTATTTTATTTTTTTAATACCATTGGCCCACATGCTGAGTGTACTAGATTCATTTTTGGGAAAAGATGTATAAGGTCGAACCAACCTGATGGATGGATTGGATCTTACACCAATGTGCCATACTAGTGTGTGTACCTACCTGGTGCAACCTGATTTTTCAGTTAATGAAATCTCAACACCCGAATCACAAAGAAACTGACAAGGGTGCACCCACAGATAATATTTGAGTAGAGGTGGAGAGAAACTACTTCTCTTACAATAATCCAAAAAACTCACACAGAAATTTTGGAATGCTTACCTCTACCCTTATATAGACTTAAAACAGTCCTTAGAATCTTTTATGTAAATTCCTGTAACACTGATTTCAAGCTAATCTTAGTAGAAATAATCTTCAATGTCTTCAATCACATCTTTAAAATCAGCACCAATATCTTCCCCAAATAGTAAGTTTTTAGTTCCTGAGATTTAGGCCTAAATATATCAAGCAAACAGGCCAAATTCAATACTTGCCCGGGCCCTATGGTGGGCCATGGGCGTACATCACTAGCAAAATCTTTATTATAGTAATTGAAGAAGTTTGTAAGTTTGTCAGGTAGGGTGAAGAATTTCAGCTCAATTTTATTAGAATTACTACACTGAGGCATCTTGAATGGTTTTGTCCCTTGGACCGTTGATTTATCTCATACTAATTGCTGGGCCAGCTTCATTGTGCTTCTCATTGCGAGTGGTCTTGATCACCAAACAATAGGCCCCACCTGCGCGGACTGCATGGTTTAGGTTGAGGTATTGGACTCTGAAGCAACTGATGGGTTATATGAGGGAATATTGTCTACTGTCGACTGCTTTCTCTTCTCATCAGCCCAACTGGCCAAACCAACTCATCATAGTCGTTCGACTCGGGGATGAAGTATGGGGTCTACCCACCGTGATGTTTTATGAGAAAACTGCTTTGCCAGATTATATTAGGACATGAGCCCACAAATGAGATAAATCCAAAACTCTCGTGTTTTGCTTGATTATATTAGGACATGAGCTCAAAAATTAGATAAATCTGAAGCTCACGTGGGCGAACGACGGGAAAAAGTGGGTAGGGAAGAGAAATGCCCGCCGTTGAAACCTTTCTGGGTCCACTGTGATGTTTATATGCCATCCAAACTGTTCATTAGGTCACTCCTAATGGGAAGAACTGAAAACGCAAAAAGATTAGCCTGATCCAAAACTCATGTGGCCCCATGGATGTTTAAATGATGAAGGTTCAATCCAAACCATTTCCTGTCTTCAGCCCACTTGAATTTTGGATCTGCCTCATTCTTGAGCTCATGTCCTAACATAATTTAGCAAAATGGATGGACAGGATAGATTTCTCACAAACATCATGGTGGGCCCCACCTAGCTTCTGAGTCCCCAATGCTCTACACGAGTGGAATGGTACAGGTTGTGGTACCATTGACTGTATATGATGATTTGGTAGAAATAAAATTAAAATTCTCAAATTTTAGTAGATTATCGGAAATCTTCCCTAATCCAGTGTCTCCAAGATAGGAAGCATATTCCCAATCACTACCGTTTATTTCGTTGGTTGAGAGGTCAAAATGGCGGATTCGTCTCCAAACAGCCGTTTGATAGTGTGTCCAAACAGACCCAAATCAGACTGATCTTGAAACATTTCATTGGTTGGTGTTTCAGGTGAGGGCTACATCCTCTGCAATGACACTGTGACTTTGAGACAGTGGGCTGCATAATGCAGTGGGCTTTATTTAAGTTAATATGAGCCACGTGAACAATTTCTGAGTGCATGCATATCAAGTGTGTATGCAGCTCGAGTATTATATAATAACTGTTCATAGCCAAAAGATGTGGCTATAAGATGATTGCTATCGCTGCTGTGGTAGGTATGGGAGTGGATACCTTTGCTCATCTTCCAAAAACAAAATATGGGAGTGGATACCTTTGCTCATCTTCCAAAAACAAAATATGGGAGCGGATTAGGTGCCGCACCGGCCTCACCCAACACGGTGCAGCCCTGATCTTGAGGCCATTGGTCTATGTGTAGTTTATGTGTAATTTCTGTTCTCTGATCCAGCTATTTGTGATTACTTATTATCCTAAAGAACTTTCGTTCGACAAAGCTAACCATCGGAACTATGACTCGTAGATAATAGACGGTAATAAATAATTGACCAACATTCAAAAGGTTAGGCTGGTGTATTTTTCAGCATGGTTGATAGTATTATGGAGTGAATGGACAGCTGACATTATTGTAGAAAGATATATGTTATATACCACAACATGCCTTAGGTGTATAATTACTAAAACAGCTGCCTGACCTAACCCAAGTTCTGTTTGTGGTTGGGTCAAGTTGTCAAGGTCCTCAGGTTGGGTTGGAAAATACCTACCTAATTTGAAATTGGGTCGGGTTCGTGTCGAGCAAATTCAAGTCAGGTCGTGAATGAACACATGTTTGGGTTGGGAATCATCACATGTATTGGGTTGGGTTAGGTCAGGTTGGGTCAAGTATAGAGGAATTCAAGTCGGGTGCAGGTTAAGCACCACGGGTTGGAATTTGGGTCAGTTTCGGGTTGCAGGTTGGTTCCTATTGAATTCAGGTCTTGTTCAGGTTGACCCTCAACCCAAACCAACCCGCCCAAGTTGCACCCTTCATTAATAATAAAGGACACCAGTATGGCATTCCACATGACTACACATGCATAACATATAGACCTTTACTAAAGACATTACATTACTAACATTTCCATGAAGGCGGAAGAAATTAATAATGTCCCTAAAGCTTTAAACTGGCAGTTGTTTAGGGATCGGATCCAGTGCCTTTGGAAGAATGGATGTACTTTGCTTCCACGCCATTGCATATGTTAACTAGATCAGAAGCGTTCGTTTGATGGGTCAAGTAGTGAGTGGACCACAATCTAAACATGACTGTGTGGACAATCTTTAATGACCCATGTAGATGACAAATCAGAAATTAGTTTCTGAGGGCTTTGGAATTAGTTTCTGACAACTCATTTCCTAGAAATGTTGTTTTAATGAGTCATGTCAGAATCTCGTTGAGTTGAGTCAGCTGACTTTTGAATTGAGTCATCGAGTTCTAGAACTATGGTCCACAAGGTGTGTCCCACCATGTAGATCAGGTGCGAAAAAAAGTACAGAATGGACAGCCAATGGTCTGATTCAACAAGTTCAAAATGCATCCTTGGTCCACCTGATGAATGCAGTAGCCTGATCTTTGCAGCTTGTGATGTTCAGGTGACTACGACAAATCAATATTCAAAGAGACTATAATAGCTTTTTTGTCTTCAATAGAGGCAATACCATTGCATGCTTCAAACTTCAAATGACTAAATTTCACAACATATGCATAAAGACCTCAGATTTCTAATTTAAAAAATGTATCATTGAATTTCATCTCAATAAAAAGAATTCTCAACAGAAAATAAAGAATCTACAGAGAAAAGGAAGAAAGAAAAAAAGCCCATGAATCGAAACAAATTTATGTGGGAGACTTGTCTCCTGTGCCATCAGTTAATTGTTTCTGCACTGCTGGATTGTCGCCCAAAACAACCAATGGTTTCTTGGGTTTGGCACCGAAGATGAAATTCTTTAGTGGAATTTTATTCCGGCTCGTCGAGTATCTCACATTGTGGTGTCGGTTATTACTGTTTTTCGATCCCGATGGCTCGATCCCACGCATTTTTGACAGCTTCTGTATTTCTATTTGAAGTTTCCTCACATGATCTAAGCCAGCCTGCAGTTCATTGGAAACCTTATTATTCTCTTGTTGCATGTTCCGAATCTCCCCTTGAAACTTTGAAGCCTGATGGGAAGTAAATTTGGCTTTTTCTGATTCAGAGCAAGTCTTCAAAGCTTTTGAGATCTCTTCTCGTATGTTGCCTAGGGATGACATTCTGCACTGCAGTTCTTCCTTCATTAGTACATTCTGTTCTAACCAGAGGAACAACTCAGTCTGTACATCTTTGATCCGTTTGTTGATCTGGACCGCTTCCATGGACGGAGGGTCCAAAGCATTGGTGCTGCTGTCTTGCTGCTTCGTGCTGCTGTCTTGCTTCTTGCTTTCCTTCCTCAATTTTGATACTTCAGTTTGGAGTTCTCGTACGACTGTTTGGAATTTCTGTATCTGATGAAATGATGAGCTGAATCTCAACCAGAACTGGAGATTCTCCTCCAGCAGTTGGTCAATGTCCCGTCGGAATTTCTCTTCAATCCCAGAGGGGACATGCTTTTCTTCAGTTGCTACCGTGCTACCTTCTTCCTTAGGTGGAGTTTCTGTTAGCATCGATGTGCTTGAATAACCTCTTCTTGCTATAGACTTGCCATTCTGCTCGTATAATAGCTCTGCCAAAATCTTATTACTTGGGAAGTATGTTGTCTTTGCATCGTAGTCGGAAGATTTCGATCTGTTTACTGCTGAATCTTTCAACTCTATCAAATGGGTGTCAGTGTCAGGGTTTCCAAGCGAGCTTGTATGGGGAAGGCCCAGTTTCTGTCTTAGAGACCAAATCTCCACATCCTTTGTGGCGTTGGAGCTGTTTAATTCCGTAACCTTCGCAAGTGTTTCTTGGCTTCTCTTCTCCATTTCGGAGAGCCTTAACTTCGTTTCCTTATAATTACGAAGGATAGATGTGTACTCCATCATCAAAATCTTCTCGCGATCTTCCAACCCATTTAAGAATAGCTGCTGCCAGTCCGGTGAATCTTCTTCTGTGAGTTGTTTGTACGTCCCGATATCAATTCCATCCGCTTCTGGTGCTCTTATCTTGTCCATCGAATTTACCGAATGGATAGTAGCTTCCCCTTCTTGGGCCAGTTCATGCGGTCTGCCTGCATTGAGGGAAACTCTCTCTTCTGCTTTGGATGAACCTTTAATCTCAACTTCTTCATCCTTTTGTTTAGGTGGATCAAGTTTCTTGAAGAGACCATCGAAGGTATGACATGTTTCTGTAAAACTCCTCAAAAGCTCATTGTTCCGATCTTTGACAGATTGGTTGAGATCCTGCACTCCATGCAGCTCCTCTTCCAGTTCTGTTACCTTGCCACTCCAATCCTTATCTTCTTCCAAGCCGCTTAAGCGCTTCTGAAGTTCATCCATTTCAGATCTCAATCTCTCCACAGCAGCAGTCTGTGATGAAACTGTGGTTTCCAATCCAAGGACTACAGTTACAAGTCCATCCACCATCTCCACAAGTTCCGTCACAGTTGTAGTTGTATTAGAATTCATATCAAAATATCCCTTGATTTTCTCACATAGCGATTGCAATTCTAATCGTTCTTGTTTCAGCACACAAAAATCTCCCTCTGAGTTCTCAGCGGTGGAATCCGAGAGCTTCCCGTTTTCAGTCCAGTGCTCAAGAGATCCGTCCTTGAGAGCCTTCAACCTCTCTTTGGCATTGTTAACCCTTTGTGACTCTACTTTCCCATCTCTCATCGATCTCTTCTGTCGTTCCCGCAACTGAACGAAGGTATCTTTACACGATTTTAGAGCCATGGCCATCATCAGAGCCCGAGCCTCATTGTCTTCGATCACTGTTTCATCTGCATCGACACTGAATTCATCTTGCAAGCTACAAATCTCCTCTTGCATCTCTATGATCTGATTGTCAATGTCCCAGTACTTTGCAAGCGCGCTCTCATACGAGCTCTTGACGAATTCCTTCTCGGTCTGCAAAAGCAAGATCCCCTTCTGAAGCTTATCGATCTTTTCGTGTGCCTCATCTTTGCTCTTTTGAGAAGCAATCTTTTTAGATTGAGGTTTCTTTGGTTTCGGGGGCAATGCAGTTTTCCGATCTTTCCTCGGCGCATTAGCCTTCAAATTAAAATTTGGGTTTTCAGGCACTGGCTTTGGAATCTTGCTGGGATCTGGAGATGGCGGTTTTGGCAGCTGTTCGGGCGCTGGAGACGGTGGATTTGGCAGCTTTTCGGGCACTTGATCATCATCTGCATCATCGTCCATTTCAAATTCAACTTGGTCAGGACAGACGTTTGCAATGGTCCTGTTGGCATTGTGCAATTCTCTTGAAATGTGTTCATATCTTTCGGCCAACGCTCTGTAAGCTCGGTAAGACTCTTCTACGAAGTTTAGAAGCTCAGGTC
Organism: Magnolia kwangsiensis; assembly: GCA_037074715.1. Classification (NCBI taxonomy): domain Eukaryota; kingdom Viridiplantae; phylum Streptophyta; class Magnoliopsida; order Magnoliales; family Magnoliaceae; genus Magnolia; species Magnolia kwangsiensis. Next base: position 111,814,119 of record CM073580.1, read on the forward strand.
TTTTTTTGTAGTACATCTCCGCCCTCTTGGCGAAGGAATCCCCATCCTCCTCAATGATTTGGAGAATGAACTTCACTTTCTCTTCCATATCTGCAAATCCAAACAAGTTTCAGCATTGGATTATTTGTGAGAAAGAAATCAACTTCTTCATCCTTCATCCTATTCATCGTTAGAGGCGCATTTGGGACGGTGAAAAACCTTAGAAAATAGATTGATTTCCTTGAAAAATATAATTCCCCTGTTTGAGAAAAATAAAACAAAAAACACAGGCATGGAAAGCGATTCCATGGTTTTTCCCAAGAAACATGGATAACATTATCTTCAGAAAGAGAAGAAACATTGATTTCTATCGTAATAGAAAGTAATCATTGTTTAACCATTGACCTTTCAACATTTTCATGGAAATTAACACTCAGACTTTACCATAAAATTCCTCAAGAATTTTAATTTTACCAAAATGGCCGTCCTTTTCATTCCTAGCCTATGCTTCCAGAGCATTGTAAGTTACAGTTCTCCCAGTTGCATTTGGGACACTTGGACAGTCCAATCGATTGATCTAGACTGTTTATTAGGTCCAACACATTTCATTGGCTAACATGCAAAAGGTACATCAATCTGACATTGAGCAACTATTTGGTCAATGGCCTTTGATATGGATGGTCGAGACTTTGACAGAAAAATAGGTCCAATCAACAATTTGATCCATCTATTTGTTAGGGCCCACCTTAGATTGCATATGATTATAAAGAATCAATTTTATTATGCAATCATAACCATGCCATCCATGGCTTGGAAAAGGGAATGGCTATAGAAAATATGGCCAAAGTCGAGATAGATTGGATCATCCTATCAGTAAACATTTTTCATTATAATCCATAAAATGTGTTCTGGACTTAATAGACAGTTCAAATCAACGGATAGGAGCTCTGTCTGGAGCATCTCTCTTTTATAATAAGCGGCGCAGTCCAGCATTGTGGGGCCCACATGTTTTTCAGATGAAATCCAACCCATCCAACAAGTGTGCCGCAGTATTTTGATCGGACGACCCAAAAATTCAGGCTGATCCAATTATCGGGTAGGCCACACGTTTGTCCGAATCAGATCATATCATGTTGGGTTGTACCTGCTGGATGGATTGAATTTTATACACATGCTCAGATCCACTGCATCTCTGACATAAGAAATATGTAGAGGACATTTTAGACGTTTCATCTTTTAAAATAGCACTTTTATTGGACTTTAAATCAGTAGAAGCAGTTTTTGGTAAAATTAGAGTTCATGAGGATTTTTGTGGTAAAAGTCCCTTTCCCATAAGAAGTACAAACAAGTAATATTAGTGATTTACATGGTCGTGTAATTAATTAAGGATTAAAAAAAAAAAAAAAACTCAAAAGGATTCTGATTCAAGTAACAGTGCCTCCACCCATTTGAAGTGCCAAAAATGTGCCTTTTCAAGTGGAGAAAATGCCCTCATTTATTTATTTTTTTAATAGTGGTGTTCTAGCATTGTGAGGCCCACATGATGTGTGTATGAATCCAATACATCCAATAGGTCCACCTCACCATGGTGTGATTAGAAGAATAAAAAAATCAAGGCGATTCACTGCAACATATGCCCCCTAGAAATCTCCACATCCATGATCATGCAATTAATTGGTAAGGGAGTTCTACTGCAAAATTGCTTAAGAATTCTGATTTTACCAAATAATGCGTTAGTGATCCTCAATAATTCTAATTGTATTGCATGTTCATGATGCGCCCTACCTCATGTATGGCTAGGATCTCTGATACATGTGTCGTCTGGTGGGGAAACCTGGCCCCATATGAGATTTGTCATGTGGGCTCCACATTCTATCAAATAGTTCTTGAAGAATACTGTAAACACCCCACTCAGTAATGGAATAATCGATTGTGCCTGATCAAAAGGATAGCTTCTCACACAGAATTCCAGAACCATAGACCCTGTCCAAGTTCATATAAGTCCATCCAAAATCTCCCTTAATCCTATCCGAACTGACCCACAGCCTAATCTCCGCTGTCCAAATTCCAAAATAAGGCCAGATTGACCTTCTAGTGGTAGCGAAAATCCAAAATGTGATGGCACCTTTTTCCATTTGGAAGCGACCAACTGTCCCACAATCAGTGGCCAACCAATTATATATCAGGATTTGGTCAAATAGGTAGTAAAAATTCAATTTTTGTTGGCACCTTTTCTCTTTCAGAAGTTGCAAAGTTTTTCCGCAATCAACAACCAATTGATAAAATGTCAAATTTTAGTCAATCACTCGTGGAAATTGGATTTTTTCTTTTGATGACAACTCAATTATGAGAGCTTGTTGATATGGAATTTCAGTATCTCTAAAAAAATGGCTTTTCAAACTCCTTACATACTCAAAAGGCCTAGATGGCTGGGATTCATGAGGCGTTGGGGAAGGAAATCGAGGATCTCAAGGCCACAGATGTGGAGTTGTGGGTAAAGGTCATTATCTTAGAGAAGGCCACCCATGGCTCTTGTTGCCACTGAACTTGTATACGAGTTCATAGCTACCTATAGAGCAGCCTGCATACCACACCTGGTTCACCAGGTGGCATATGAGGTCTCAAAGGGTTCCACTAGCAATGAGGATTTAGTCCATCCCACACATACACCTCATGGACATCTTGCTTTTCTATGTTATATAGACCTGTATGTAACTATTGAGAGTCACGATATTATACATAATGTGAATATTCCACCAAAAAGTTTCCTTTGAATCAGAACAAGTGATTGTTGAGATTCGCGTTGGAACATCCATTTTCAATTTTAAAGAGAGGGTTTGAAAACAAAAACATATTTATTCTGACTTAGAGGGAGAAATGAATTGGAGTACCGATATGTACCATGCACTACACACACATCAAAAGCCATTTTCAACCCTTATTACCAAAAAATACCTAAAAGAAATCATTTTACCCTATCACCTTGACCTTCACTCAAATTACCAAGTCACCACTCCAACCGCCAAAGATTCTATATTTCCAAAAGCTTCAAGAGTCAATCACAAAAAGCCATGTGATATTTCACTCCTCACCTATCCACTAATAACCAAAATTATCACCTCCAACTACCACACCAACCCTTATCACCTATCCACTTTCTCTAAGACTATCGTCTCATAGGTTCTAGGTGCAAAGCTTTGAAGACTAAGTGAAGACATCCTAAAGATTAAGGGTGAAGCGCTCTCCCGTCTCTAGGACTACCCTCTCTTAAGTTCCGTTGAGATGGCCATAGGGGTGGGGCATAGATCAATTAGCTCCATTAATCTTCTATAATAGCCCTTCAAAAAAAATAAATAATCTTCTATAATAGAAGAGTGCCCGTGCTCTTTCTTTCTTAATCTCCAATCAAGGTCAATCGCTTGTGATCGAAAACCTTGTAGAATAGAGTTGGTGATCTAAGAGCTCTAATCATCTTCTCCTTCAAAGGATTGTTGAAGTTCTTTCCTCTCTACTCGCATCTATGAGCCCTCAGCTAACTTGAATGGTTTATTTACTAGTTTCTTTTTCACATTGTTTTTTTACTTCCTACATTGCTACATTTCCTTCTCATACTCCCCCTATTGTAGATTTACTTTTTCTCTTTCCTATTTACTTATCTGCGAACAATAATTTAAAGCTATAATCTCAATCATCCAAAATCTCATAAGGTAGAGACCGTGCATTTGCATGAGCATGGAAGAGTGCCTCACATCTTCCTTATCCACAACTATAGCCCTTAATTGGAATCTACGGATGTAGACAACGCGAAATCAATCGAATCCCAGTCGTATATTTGAACCCCTAGGTCGTTATAATTCTATCGTGTCTGGCCCACCGTAGATTCCAAGATTTTGGCTAATGGCAACTCCATGAAACATTTTTCACGTTCTGCCACACCCCCCACATCTAGTGGGTTTCTTCCATGAATACATAACAACATATTGTAATAAAATACATTTGAACTTCAGCCTTAATCAACGTCCATTTTAATGACCTAAACCGGTGATATGATGGCCTCACCATGGGCCACCCAGAAAAAAATAATAAATAATAATAATAATAACTCTCATACTGAAATACTGAACCATTTGATATCCCAAGTGTCAAGGGACAATTCATATTAAAGGGAAAAGAGAAATGATCAAAGGGTTGAAATCATGATTTATTTTTTATTTTTGCCAAATACAAGCCGACTCATTGCAGAGCAATGCCATCGGGACTCCAGCAATTGAATTTGGTCATCTTTTAATGATCCAAACCATTAATACAACGAATCTCACTTTGTATGATGAAAAATCAATAAACAAAAGCTCTCGATTGGGATTATTTCAACTCTTTGATAATTTGGCTCTTTTGCTTGAACATGAACAGTGACCATATCCTCTGCATAATCAAAGGACTGAAATATTCAATTCAAGAATTTTTTTTCCACCCTTCATCCAAGGAAAGCCCAATCAAATAAGCGATTTGGGTCATCAAAAGAAACCCAAATCCAACGGCTAGAATCCCAACGTATCTTATCCTAATACAATGGGATGTATTCAAGCAAACCTCTTCAAGGAAATCTAATTCCAACCAACATCACTAAATCAAAACCAATCCTAGCCTTCCATTTTGCAACCAAGATCAAAATATAAGAAAACAAACAAAACCCAAATGCCAGATTCTAGTCTCAGCTCAGATAACATCATCAAATCTCATTCAAGCAATCAAATCAATCGTAGCCATTCATTTGACAACCAATAAGAAAAAAAGACAAGAACGAAAAAACAAAAGAGATACCGTGGAGTCCTTGTTCCAGCCATTTTCCCTGCTTTGTCCTGACGTGGCTGGCCCACCACCAGGAATAAGCGTTGCTGGCAGCTCTCTGCAGCATCTCTCTCTCTCTCTCTCTCTCTCTCTCTCTCTCTAGAGAAAAGACATTGATTGCATTATACAATGGAGAGTTTTGAATTCTTTTTTTTTTTTCTTTTTCTTTTTTGAGGCTGAAAAATGCAAGGTTTGAATTGGTTTGGGGAGGGAGAGAGGAAGTTAGAACAACGAGCGGGTAGACTTAAGTAGGGGAAGCAAAGGCGGGAGAATGCGCCACGTGGTGGACAGAGGGATGGCGAGTCGGACGCGGATTGGGTGGTGACCCCGACTCTGGACCATTTGGGGTCCATCGTGATGTATTTGTTTTATCCATGCCGTCCATCTGTTTTTCCAGATCATTTTAACACATGAGCAAGAAATTGAAGTATATATATAGCTCAAATGCACCACACCATAGGAAATAGTGGGGATTGAATGGCTGCCGTTGAAAATTTTCTGGGGGCCACTGAAGCTTTGGATCAAGCTGATATTTGTGTTTTCCATTCATCCAGGTATGTGTAACGTTATGAACAGGTTGGATGGAAGATAAACGTCGCGGGTAGGCCCTAGGAAGGTTTCAATGGTGTACGTCATTATCCTGACCGTTCCTGTGATGTGGTCCACTTGAGCTGTATATACTTCAATTTTGGCCTCATGACGAGCTGTAAAAACGGATGGACGGTGTGGATAAAATACATACATCATAGTGGCCCCCACAGAGTCCTGTCACCACGGAGTTAGGTGGTGAACAGTTGAGGCCATCTTGATATATATGTTTGATATCCACACCGTCCATCAGTTTTTTCATATTATTTTTAGGAGTAATGCTAGAATTAAAGTAGATCCAAGTCTCAGGTGGACCACACAGCAGGAACAGTGGTGTTTGACCGTTAAAAACATTTCATAGGACACAAGTTTCGGATCAAGCTAATATTTGTGCCCTTCCTTCATCCAGGTCCGTGTGACCTAATTCAGAGAGTGGATGGAAAATAAACATTTTAGTGGGCCATAGAAAGTTTTTTAACGGTGGTCGTGCAATCACCACTGTTTCCTGTAGTGTTGTCGACCTCATATTTGAAACTGCTTCACCTTGTAAATGAGCTGGCAAAACGGATGGACCGAGTGAATATACAACACATACATCAATGTAGGCCCCACGATCATGGCCTCACCGAATCAACGTATCTGCGTCCGTTCAACGCACGAATTTCATACGGAGCCCGCTGCAACAAAAAGCTATGTAGGGCCCACCGTGATGTGTTTGTGAAAGCCAACGCCGTCCATCAGTTGGGCCAGTAGCCCAAAAATCAGGAAACGGATTGGCTACTCCCCCTGCCACTAGCCCGGTGGCTGATGGTCGGTGCTCTGTGGGCCCCAACATGATGTATGTGTTTCATCCATGCCGTTCATCCATTTTTACATATCATTTTAGGTATTGATCCCAAAAATTGAAGCGATATAAATCTCAGGTGGACCACACCGTAGGAAAACAATAATGATTGGATATCCACTATTAAAATCCTCTTGAGGCCCACTGTACTGTTTATTTGACATCTAATCTGTTAATTAGGTCATACAGACCTAGATTAAGGGAAAAACAAAGATCAGCTTGATCCAAACTTTTATGGGCCCAAAAAGTTTTTAACAGTTGACGTTCATTCAACACTGTTTCTTGTAACGTGGTCCACTTGAGATTGGGATATACCTCATTTTTTTCTCTTATACCCTAAAATTATCTAGAAAAATAGATGGACGGCATGGATGAAACACATACATCATGGTGGGGCTCACAGAGCACCGATCATCAGCCATTGGCTGGTGGCAGGGGGCGTAGCCGACCCAGAGTCAAGTGAGACGCGCAGGGAAAAGTAGGGCTCGAGACACCTACCATCAAAACCTTCCTGGGCCCCACCAACATTATAGATTAGGCTGATTTTTTATTTTTATTTTTTTTTCCTTTGATCGTAATGGGGTTCACCTTATGAACGGATTGGATGGTTTCAATGGTGGGCCTTCCAGTCTACACTGTTCATGTGGTGTGGCCCACTTGAGTTTTGGATCAGCCTGATTTTTGGGATCACATTCTTACATGAGCTGGCACGGATAATGGACGGCGTGGATGTGACAAGCACATAATAGTGAGTCCCACAACGTTCGTCTTTCTTTCCTTTTGTTCAAGAATCACGGAGGAACCATCGACTCCAACGTGTGGTAGGAAATCGGCGTACGAGCGTGTGCATGTGTACCCACGCACTAAACTGCGTTAATTCATAGCCTTACACGTGGCATATATACACTTTAATCTAGACCATCCAAATAATAGATTCCATTGAGGACGGAGCAAAGCCCCAAATTCATAGTGGTTGGATGATCCTAACCCGACCAATCAGCGTCTATTGAGTGGACGGCCAGAGAGAACCAGCTATCTGGACTGGACGGCTGAAATTGATCTTTGAGGTCGTCCGGTCAGTGTATTTCAGGGATGTGCGCCTGAAGACCCTCGCAACACGTGAGACCTATTGTATTCACCGTACGGCCAACCTTTTATGGCGAGACGGACGCGGATTGCGTCCTACCCCACCCGTCTCTGGCCCCGAACCACTAGTTCTGGGCTGGACGTATCTGTTTATCCACCCGTCCATCCCTACTCTCGTATGATTTTAAGGTATGTACACAGAATAAGTAGATCCAACGCTCAAGTGGACCACGCCAAATAATAAGCTTGGGTTGCATTAAATGCAGGAGTCATATATGGTGCGGCCTACTTGAGAGTTGGATCAGTCTATCTTTGTGTTCGTTCCTTAAAATGATGGCAGGAAAGGGATGGACGGCATGGATAAACAGATACGTCACCATGGGTCCGCTCACAAAACTACTGGTTCATGGCTAGAGATGGCTGAGTGGGACCAAATCTGCATACCACCAAGATTTCCCTAATTGAAAACAAATAGGACAAAATTCTCATATTTCATATGTGCCATATGTAATGCACAAATAGAGCTAACAATGATTGGTGAGTATTTTAAAATTTAGATATTTTTTATTAAAATTATATTAAATCAATATCAAATGGTTATAAATCTATTAGTTTTTCATGTTTTGCATGAAAATTTTGGATTTGAAACTTTGATTTTAATATCCATTAGTTCATATATATATATATATTTTTTTTCAAAATTTTCCTTAAACCAATCAACTTTCAAACTAATTTCAAAGTATTCATAAGTATTTAATTAAATGATCATCATATATACTTTAATTTTGAAAGTTTAGTATAAGTGATCCGATTTGGGAAACATTGAAATTTTTTCAATTTCTTACAAATTGCCTGCAATGTTGCACTTCAAACATGAAATCAAACATATATGAGACATTACTGATTTATTAAGTTCTTGTTAATTTTTGAAAAATAAAAATTATTTTTTTAATAAATTGAGAATAATTTTAAAGTATTTGGGAGTGTTTGATAAAATAAACATTATATACATTCTAAATATTATGCATTTAATTTAAATATAATTGTATTAGTTCAGTCATATAATATATAAATTATGACCCTATACAAAGGAAACTTATTACGTACACTTCTTTTTTTTAGATGTTATGATTTAAAATTATTTTTTTAACAATTCATGGAGTTTCCTAAAAAATAAAAAAATTAAAATAATCAACAATTTTTCTAATGTTTTCACAAATTTTCCAAAAAGTACAATAAATTATCCAATGCAAACAACTTATCCTGTGCGATAACCCAAATATATGTATCCCAAGCATATGACATGCAACAGGATACCAATACTTCAAACAATGGTTTCAAAATCAATTTTTCGCAAATCTTTGATACCCACGTTCATACGCTAGAAACTTTGAATTTGCTCCGCTGACTACAGTGAAATGTCCAAATATTGGGCCCCACTTCAAATGGGTCAATCAATTAAAATTTGCACAAAATGTCCTGACAGGCAGATTGGTTTAACATTTAATGGACGGTTAAGACGACAAAAGTGCTAGTGGTTTGATTCAAACTAACAACCTTAGCCAAGCCAGCAAGCACCATCCGTCAGCTGTTATTAGCAGCACATTCTCATATTCATACCTAGTGTCTATGATTGGTGTAACTAATTACTAATTTAATCATTAAATAACTAATCAAGTTGAATCAAGTCACTGAGTCAACCCAACCCAACTGGATATCAAGTTTAGCTAAGTTTTTGAGTTTTAAAACTATACTTGAATCCTTCAAAAAAAGTACTAGAGATCAAAAAGAAAAAACCAAACAGCTTTTGAGAGCATTTTCATTAGAAATAGAACATTTCTTGGTGATTTACCTGACCATAAACCAATGCTATTCCAAAGATCAAGCATGTTTGTTCATCAAGTAGCATGAACATCATCATCATCATTATTTAAGCCTTATCTCAATTAATTGGGGTTGGCTACATAAATCTCATTTTGCCGTTCAGACTCATGATGAAAGTGATTGCATAAATAATCAGCTAGGAGGGGAAAAACAACTGTCTAGATAGAGCATTTCCCCCAAATCTGACAGTGCAAATTCTACCTCTGTCAGGACAGGCCCTAGAAATTCTAAAACAACAAAACAAGGATTTATTTTTTTTAATGCCAAAGTAGAAATCTTTTTATTTATTGATTTGTTTTTTCCCCTTATATGGCATCTGTTACCATCCCAGTGGGAGGCCCAGCTTGACACATTCCATTAGCGTTCAAGCTTTTGGTGAATTGATTCGTTGCTAGATATATGGTATCAAAGCCAGCACTATATCTTACGTCTAATTCATAGTGGTCTGTTGTGGGCCGCACTGCAGAGCATGGTGGTGTGTTACAATCCCCAATGGTTTAAGGTTTTGGCCTATATTGATTCGGCAAATAGGAATTGTAATTTGTCAACAAGATTCAGAACCATAGTGCAAAGACTGAAAAACTCAACTCAGTGTTTGGCCAGGTTGGGTTCACTCAAAAGACTCAGATGGGCATTTACTTGACTCGATGTGTAATAATCAATTTAATAATACTTATCAGTATTTTATGCAGATGTATAAGGATAAAATATATTTTTAAAAAAAAATTAAAAAAAAAATTGAAGAGGTGCAGCGTGTGTTGGTCAGAGACATTGGTACTTCTAAGAGAGATCTTGGGTCCGATCCCCCCCTCTTACCTTTTATAAAAATAAAAAGGAAAAACAACTTCCCAGCAAGTGACCGACTTATATAAATTCCACACAAATTTCATCAAAATGCAAACAGATTGGCCAAATATAAACAGGTGGGCCACCCTTTCGGGATGAAGAAAAAAGAGTTATTTACACTGTAAAATTAAGCAAATATGTTTCCATATGCACAGGGTTATTTACACAAAGAATTGCATGCATGATCCTCCAACATTCATTGTCGTTGGATATATGATGTTGTCAATCCAAACCCTACAACTCTTCTGGGGGGAAAGTGATGGACAAGATAGAATGGGAAAAAGGACTGCACAGGTACCTTCTTTTCTCTCCTTTTTTTTCACGCCCTTCTTTTATCTTAGAACCGCATTCGGATCATCACTCCAGATATCAGATTCAGAGCTGATCTTCACTTGCATTGCAATTGCCACCTTCCGGCTGAGATAGACAAGTCCAGATCTCGCTCTCTTTAGCTTCATTTTTCTTTTATTTCTTTTTCTTTTTTTTTTTTGGGTTTTTGCACATGTTATTACATCATCTTAGGATCTTCAACGGACGAGAAACAGAACCATTTCAATAAAGAAGGCCAAGCTGATGATCGAATGGTCTTCGACCTCAGCTGTTCTGGAGAGAAGAGAGCCACTCTTCCATATACTTCTCGCTATCTGCACGTTACCAGACAAAACAAGGAAAACATCAGAGCCGATAATTAACCAGAACCTAGAGAATCAGAACTAGGTTTTTCACTTTTATGGATTAATATCATTCTAAGATGTAGAGATAGGATCCAAAGTACACAATAGGGGACCTTTCATCTGGCTGGGTCCTACTGCATGGATGGGGCACCCTAGCCACCTTTGGCAGACTTTAAAGGATTACAAAGGAGCAGTAAGGAAAAATCCAACCAACAATCGATCAGTAGGCAAAGGTACTCCATTTGATAGCTAGGATCATCTAACGGGTGTGAATATCAGTAGTAACAAACACAGGTTTATAATAGTAGTAGTAATGAGAAGAAGAACACCTTCAATACTGATAAATGATAATGATGACAGTGGTATTAAATACTGATAATAAATTAATAATACAATGGAGGTTTGCTATTAGCCCACGTGTGTATAAGTTACCCTGTGTACATGCCACAGCCACATGTGCCAGCTTGACAAACAGATGCGATATCCAAGCCATCCATCAGATGTGTGCGCAACGGCCGTTGCTTGCTGGCTGCTTCAAAGCTGTTGCGTGCTAGCTTACGTTTTTCAGCATTGTCCGAGAGGATGATCAGCCACACTTGGACAGACTCCTACGGGAGGCAGCAGTGGGGAATTTTCTGCAATGGGTGAGACATGGTCGAAGCACGCCTGCCCAGTGTGCTTCTTTCATGACATGCTCTGGTCCTGGGTTAGAGCGCGGGGGGCGCTTAGGAATCGACCTGTTCCTCATGGAGCTGCTGCATCGGATTTTGGGGAGAACCGGCTAGCTCTGGGTTCGAGTGGCATTTCACCCCTAACCACAACTCATCTGCTGATTCTTTGACATCAATTGGTTCAGACCGTGGATCTGCTCCTTTTCACTCGGTCAAATGAAACCCCTCTGTGAAGTGTGGGAGAAGGGGTGTCATAATCGGGGTTTTGAATAAGATGACCTTTTCATTTTTTGTCATAGCAGCACCCGTACTATTGAAATGGTTCGTCAGTTCCCACGGGTGACCCTACTTCCAATGGTAGGGGCAGCGGCCTTTCTTCAAGAAGGAAGGCTAAGGGAAAAAAGGCTCAGCCTAAAGCCATAGCTCATCAGGCGTGTGGCCGCCACGATCCCATGAAACGACCAACTCCTATTCCAGAGAAACGGAGCAAATACCAGCCGGAATTGGACGACTACTCACTAGATGGTATGATTGGCCGGGGTAGGGACAGAGGGCTTGTGGTACCTGCTGCCACCCTTCCTCCCCTTTGAGAACCGTGGTGATTGGACAAACCTGATTTTTGTGCCAGGGCATCTCCAATGAGGTAGCCACCTGATGAATGATCTGGATCTCATATCTGCGTGTTATACTAGCACTAGTGGCGGCATGTAGATGGAATGCTGTCTACACAAGAGCGGGCTTAGGAAAGGTCAATAAAAGAAAAATAAAATAAAATAACATTGTAGAAATCAACCAGCGAATCTGTGCAATACCTGATGTACTATGAATATTAACAGAAGTCTGTTGGAACTACTGAGATTCTAAAAGGTTTTACAAATGATACAGAAAAGTTTGGAAAAGAGTCATGCCAAGTCGTATTAAGTAACTGAGTCAGCAGGGAAACTCAATGAGTCCAAGACAAGTCAGTGACATACGTGAGTTTCCTCATGACTCGGCTCAAAATCTCATTGATTCAAGTTGACCTTGTTTCAAGTCATCACAAAGTTTTAGAACTATGTATCAACACAGGAAAGTCTGGAAACATGAGGTCCTTATTTGGTGGAAAGGAAGAGGTATCCTGCAATGGATTTCTATGGCCAGGAATAACCAAAATACCCTGGTAAGACGATACGCTTCCATACAGGCCTTAATTTGCATCCACACAACAAACTATAGATCTCTTTAACAGGTACTTCGATAATCTGACAAGAACTTCACAAAAACTGCTAAAATCATGAAGTCTAATTTGGTGCATTTCTAGAAAATTAGGCAGTTTATGCTTGCCAACTTCAAGTAATCTAAGAAACTCAAAGACCCAAGAGTGCTAAATGGAAATAGCATCTCTATAAAAAGAGCAATCAAGAATCATCCGGATATTCAATTTTTCTTTTCCTCATGAAAGACTGAAGTCACTAATAACCAAAGGAAAATCCATCAGGTTAGGAGCAGAGATTACCAAATGCAAACAAATAAAAGTTACAGAGAACTCTTTGCACCATCACCCACTAATTTGTGGTCCAAGGAGAAATACATCTAAAAGAAACGACCACATCTATACGCCTCAAGAATATCTGCTGATCTCCATGGAGTCATACTCTGCTTCAATGCCAATTAACCATATAGAATAAATCACATTCACTAAAAGCCTCCCCTTCATCGTTAATATAGCTAACCTAAGACCCCTTCTGCTTCATTTAAGACTTTTTCACCTATGCATCCAAAACCCCCCAAACTTTCAGTTTGCACCTATCATCATGCACCACTCCTCTGATAGTGGCTGGACCCAGATTACCAAATAAACTACCATCAAAGATAAAAGCTTTGAAACTAGAATTGGAAGTCATGGGAACATGTAAAAGAAAAACTACCTCTCTGGTAGCTCACCAACAAAACAAAACAGTGTTCTAGAACATGGACTGGACCACTCAAGTCTTCACAGAACAATCAAAAATGGAAATAAAGTTCTCCTTCCCTCCCTCTCTCCCTCCCTCCCTCCCTGACAAGTCTGTGTGTCTCTGGCTATCTTTTCTTTGTCGTCCACTTTTGTACAAAACCATCAGAAATAATTTATGTTACAAATTAAGCAATGACTTTGGGATAAAGAAGAGAGCACCTAAGTTCTGAAAAGTTTTTGCAGGACCCAGCTTTTTGGACCGAGACCAACTGGTCTGATTGTATGGGCCATCAACCGGCTTGATAGCTACTGCAGTTTTTAAACATTACAGCGGCATATACGTCATTCCATAGACATACCAAAGAAAATGGATATGACCATGTTCACAAGATAAATGGAACTTTCCATGGCCTCAACATTCCCTAGTGTCAGTTTAAATACAGGATTAGTGTCAGTTTAAGTACAGGATTACCAGATCATACCAAACAAGCAATCAAATTCTGCAACATAATCAAAATAGAGATTGAATGGATATAAATTGAAAATATAGAGGCTCTTACCATCAGAGTATCCATTCTGGAGGTTTGCTGAAATGATGGCACCCAACAGCTGGTTCTTCGAATTCTCCACCAGCTCACCACGACCACGGCCATAGCATGGGACAAGCACCGCGAAGCTGCTCTCCGACTCATCATCACTCTGGAAATCAGGAGCGTGCGGCTCCAACCACCCTATCGACCAATCAGAATCATCCGACTCTGACCCCGACAAACACCCGCCATCTGATGGCACCAGGACAAGGTCATATTCCCTGTCAATTCTCCGTTCTTCCCGGCTCTGCCACTTCCGCTTAACTCTCCTCGACGTGGAGTGCATCTTCGCTCCCTTAACTGGAGGGAACTTCACATAGTCCGGCTCCCGCAAACCCAAGCCAAAATCCGATGACGCGTTTAAGGCAGGACCCGTGGGAGCAGTGGACTCGTGGTCTTTTCCACCCCACAACCACCAAGAAAGGCGTGGAAAGGCCAAAGCCATTTCTTCCCAATCAAAGCAATAACCCGCAAAGATATCGAGATGTATGATAAAATTCACCCAACAGCCGAATCCACCAATAACAATTTACAAAATAGAATTGAGATTATTTCCAGTATAGAAAACCAAAAAGGAGCGTGTTCAGTACAGTTCCCGTCCGTTCCAGGAATCAGAGTTGTCGAAAACCCAAATCCTCAAAAATCCAACTTGGATGATGTAAATGAGGAGTTGTTTGGCCGTACAATCAAATGAAAAAAACCGAATTTAATTCCAATGAATTCCGCTCGGCCTAAAAATCACTGCCCAAAAGCTTGAATTCTAGAGAATCGTACTAAAAATAGCTGCTTTTTTAATAAAAACACATCAGACAGCTTTAATAAAAATAAAAGTATCAAAAATCTTTAAATAAATCCACAAAAGATAAAAACATGGGATCGAATCCAAACTACCAAAATCACCAGAAAACAGAAGTTTCTCGTAAAAAATCCATATCCCTTTTCATTCCTTGTCACTAAATTCCTCAAAAATCACTTGAATGCCATCGAAATCCCACCTTCCTCTTCCTGAAAATCAAATTCCTCAAAATCACCCAAAAAAAACCTCCTGAAAATCACCAGAACGCTTCGAATCAAAACCTCCGAAACCCTAACTCCCCCTCCTCTTCGAAAAATTCGAATCCCTAACCGGCGATTTGCGTATCCAAATCCCCAGAAAAACCCTAGAAATTCGAACCTCTCTCTGAGAAAATCGGCTGAATTGTTCGTCGGCTTCTCTATTTATAAGCTCTGATGCCTTAGATTCTTACGAGGCTGATTGGACGGTTGAGATTACGAGAAGATATCGTGGACCATCGTACGCCGTACGATGCGTCGGGCTACTCTAATCATTGAACTTGGGCGGAATCTTAATTAGAAAAAATAAATAAATCGTGGAAGTAAATGCCACGTGGGATTTTCATCGCTACCAGACGAGTTTGCTGACGTGGTCAGTTGGAGTCCTATCATTGCGTGTTTGTGCGGCTCAAGTAAGTGACACGTCGACATTAATGCGACGAATTTCTTGTCGCCGGGAAATCGGTTTGCGTACTGAGTTACTCAGTAGCTCTTATCGTACTGATTAAATTCCGTTGGGCCCACTGTTAATATATCTGGTTTATCCACGCCGTCCATCCGTTTTTTCAGCTAATTTAAGTGGTTCATCCCAAAATTAAAGTATATCCGAAGATCAAATGGATCATATCACAGGAAACAGTGGGAATAATGATTTCCACCGTTGAAACTTTTCTAGGCCCCACAGTAATGTTGATTTGTCATCCAACCTGTTCGTAAGATCATACATACATGGATGAAGGGAAAAAATAAATATAAGCTTGATCCAAAGCTTCTGTAGCCCCAAAAATTTTTTCAACGGTAGATGTTCAATTGACACTCTTTCCTGTGGTGTGGTCCATTTGATGATTATATATTATTTATTTTTAATCTCAGCCACTAAAATTATGTGATAAAATGGATGGACGGAGTGGATAAAATAAATAAATCTTTGTGAACCTCAATGAGTTTAGTCAGTACGCTAATCCGCTTCCGTAGCGGGAGGCCACGCAACAAAAAATCATCTGGACCACACGGTGATGGTGCGTGACATCCAGTCCGTTCTTCGTTTGATCCTGATCATGATAGGACGGGAGCCCAAAGGCGATCCAACAGTCAAGTGGGCCACGGCGAATCTGGCTGATATTTGGTTATTCACTTCGTGGGTCCCACTTTACGAACGGATTGGATGGACGTCCCCGTCCCACTGTTCGGATTAGATTAATTTCTGACCACACATCCTTAATCTAAGCTGGCTCCAATGATGGACGGAGCCGATGTCACGCAGACATCACTGGGCCCACATAGCTCTTTATTGCACGGACTCCATGCAGCAGTCACACGTATGCCCGCTAATGGGACGAGGTTTGGCTAGACAAAGCTACGTGGGCCTCATCATGCTGTATATATGTTTTATCCAAGCCGTCCATCTATTTTGCCCACACATCATAGCTGGTGTCAAATCTCTCCAGGCCCATCATGATGCATGTGTTTTATCCACGCCATTCATCCATTTTTCTGGTTCTTTTTTTAGCATGAGCCCAAAATTTAGGAAGATCTAAATCTAAGGTGGACCACACCATAAAAAAGAGCGGGGATTGAACACTGACCATTGAAAACCTTTCCACAGCCACCAAAGATTTTGATCGAGATCATATTTGTATTTTCACTTCATCAATTATCGATGGATCTTACTGAGTTTTTAATGATGGAAATTCAATCAGCATTGTTTTCCCATGTGATCCACCTTAGATTTGGATATACCTTGCTTTTATGCTCGTACTTTAAAATGAAATGAAAAATAGCTAGACAGCATTGATAAAACACGTACATCATGGTGGGCGCAAAGAGATTCACGTCTCTACTAATACCATATGTTTTAGATAAGAGGAATTGATGGGGAATCTTATGGTAGTTCACCATCATTTGAAAATGGCCGTCACTTATCCACCACACACATGATGTGGTTCCAATGAAATTGAGGGTGGAAATGGACTGGGTGGTCCACCCAACCCAACCAGCCCTCCTGTCTTCAGCTCGGGTTTGAACCTACCAGGTTGGTCTGTGAGCTGGGATCAAGCCTCACATGCATTGCTTGATTCATTTTTAGGTTGTGTTGGGTTCAAGTCATTTTAGCCCCACGCAATGTGGTTATGCATGTGTACACGTGTTATATATTAAATATATATAATTGAGGCATATATTTATTTTAAATGAATACCATTTGTTCTAATCTTCTAAGATTTTTATTTTGTTGTACATGCATGGCCCACTTAGTAAATGGATGAATTATAAAAATTAAGAAAAAACCTGTGTTTTATAAATTTTTGTAGCTGTTGGGAGGAGACCGAGTTCGGTCAAACTATGGGACCGTTCGGCTGGTCCACCCAACCCAACCAGCCCTCCTGTCTTCAGCCCGGGTTTGAACCTACTAGGTTGGTCTGTGAGCTGGGCTCGAGCCTCACATGCATTGCTTGATCTATTTTTAGGTTGTGTTGGGTTGGGTTCGAGTCATTTTGGCCCCACGCAATGTGGATTTGCATGTGTACACGTGTTATATATTAAATATATATAGTTTTAATCTTTAGTGAGGCATATAATTATTTTAAATGAATACCATTCGTTAAGATATTTATTTTGTTGTACATGCATGGCACACTTAATAAATGGATGAATTATAAAAATTAAGGAACAACCAGTGTTTTATAAATTTTTGTTGTTGTTGGGAGGTGACCGTGTTCGGTCAAACAATGGGACCGTACGGCTGATCACTGTACAGGACAGCTAGCTGGCGTCAAAGCTCTGCCAGCCCCACCATTTCCATCCATTTTGATAGATTATTTTAAAACATGAGTCTAAAAATGAAATGTATATAAAACTCAAATGCACTATAGTATTAGAAACGGTGGAGATTGAACACTAAATGTTAAAAACTTGCTGGGGCATAGGCTCTTTGGATCAAGTTGATATTTGTGTTTTTCCTCCATCAAGGGTTATGTGACCTAATCAACAGGTTGGATGAAAAGTAAATATTACAAGAAGCTTGGGGAGGGTTTTAAGGGCGGAGTTCAATCACCATTATTCCCTGTGTTCTTGTGCACATGAGATTTAGATATGCCTCATTTTTCTGGCCAAAAATAACTCATCAAAATTGATGGGCGGAAGGAATGAAATACATATATCACAGTGGGACCCACATAGAGCTTTGACACAAAATAGTTGGCTGGTGTTGAGGTTACGAGTCCCCCTGACTATGCTAGGCTAGGCTGACACTTGACTTGGATCCCCAATGGTGTTTGGCATATCTACAAATAAAGGTTTATTAGCTTATTTTTATATATAAAAGAAAAATTTTATTGGTTGTGAGAGCCTAATTAAGGAATTTATTTGTTTCAAATTATTTTTTGAAAAAAATAAATATATTTAACTTAAGTGGGTAGACATTTATTAGCTAATTTTTTAGTAAGTTCGTCCTTTAAACTTTTTAAATAATTTTCATCTTGCTATCATCCTTTTTACCATCTCTTTGAAGTGGCCTACACGATGAATGACCCACATCAAAGGTGGGACCTTACATGATGAATGGTCCACATCAAAATGGTCCACATCAAAGGTTTGAAGGTGGGACCTTACATGATGAATGGTCCACATCAAAGGTTTGATGTAGACCATGTTATGAACGGTCACATCAAAGGTAAGCCTCGCATGATGGATTGCCAGCATCAAAGTGTGACCACATATGATGGGCAATCCACATCAAGCAAGCCCTATTAAATGGACGATTCATATCAAAGGTGGGACTCATATGATGGACGGTGGACATTGAATGTATGACCACATGATGGAATGTTGACATTAAGTGTGGGCCCACATGGACAGACCACAACAAGGTGGGACCTATGTGATGGATGGTGGATATCAAAGGTGGGTCCCATATAATGGATGGCTCATATCAAAATGTGGCCTCGCATGATGAACTATCAGTATCAAGTGGGCCCGAAATGATAGATGGTCTAAAATAAAGGTGAGACCCACATGATAGATGGTGGACACCAAAGGTGGCCCCATCATGATGAATGACCCATATTAAATGTTGGCCCCCACATGATATATAATCTCACATCAAGGTGGGCCCGCATAATGAATGGTTCACATCAAAGGCGAGCTCCACATAATGGATGACCCACATCAAAGTGGGGCCAGTATGATAGAACATCCACATCTAGTGGCCTCATTTGATGGGCAGTCTATACCAAAGGTGACACCCACAAGATGAATAATGGTCATTAAATGTGGGACACATGATGGTCGGTTGACATCAAAGGTAGGCCCACAAGATGAATGATTTGTATTAAAGGTGGGCCCCACACAATGAATGGTCCACATGAAGGTGGGCCCATATAATCGACAGAGTGGGTTTCACATGATGGATGGCCCGCATCAAAGTGAGTCCCCTCATAATGGATGGTCTACATCAAGTGGGCCCCATCTAATAGACTGTCTATATCCGAGGTCTTGCATGATAAATGACCCATATCCCAAGGGGGCCACGTGATGGATGATCCTTATAGAAGGTGCACCCCATATGATGGATGGTGGATATCAAAAGTGGATCCCACTTGATGGACAATCCGCTTCGAAGGCAGAGCCCACACTATGAACGCATCGAATGTGGACTCAACGTGATGTGTGATGGGTAGTGGCCATTGAGGAGCCCCACGTAAAAGATAATTGGCATTAATTATGGGCCCCGCATGATGGATGACCTACATCAAAATAGGCCCCTAATGATGAATGGTCCACATCCAATGCGGCCTTGCATGATGGACATTCCACTTTGAAGGTTTGGCTCACATGATAGGTAGTTCACATCAAAGGTGGTCTCTATATGATGGATAATTCACATCTAATGTACGATTTAATGGATGGCTCAAATGTCTTAAAAGCGTGTTTGGCCGGGCGGATTGGAAGAGATTGAATGGCATTAGGGTGGATGGGATTAGTTTCAAGGTAATAATGGCTGCGTTAGTGGATTTGTGCAAGATCCATGGGATTGCTATATCCCGGGATCAAATCACCGAGTCTGTTTGGCACACCCAGCCAATCCCGGGATTGCACCTTCCAATCCCTTCTAATCTGTAGAACCAAACACGTCTCAGGCAAAATTGAACGGGATTAGGGTGGATTAGATGGATTTTAAGGTAATGACGATGATGTCAGTAGATTGCTAGCAATCCTATGGGATTGCTATATCCCGGGATTAGATTACCGAGTCTGTTTTACCTTCCAATCCTTTCCAATCTGCCCGATCAAACAGGCCGTGAGATATGAAGACTATAACCATCCATTTTTTTTTTTTATCATTAATGTCATGGTCCATATACGATGAAATCCACCGAAACAACCATTTAAATTACTCTAGAGTTGTGGATGAGAGCAAACATTTTGTTTTTCTTGTTGAAAGTGGACTATTTCATAGCATCCATTGACTAACCACCAACTGGATGGTGACGGTTACACTATCGGTGTAGTTTTCAAGATATTCCCATGGACAGCATTCCCAAATTTTTGGAGGGTCTGGATGGCACAGATGTACTTCTCGTCCAGAGGAATTATAAATTTATAATCCTCCGCAACTAGGTTCACTGAATCCAGACCTTTGAAACTGTTTAGGCTGCGGTGGACCGTGGAAACCTGAATCCAGACCTTTGAAACTGTTTAGGCTGCGGTGGACCGTGGACCATGGGACGAATTGATGGATGCATTGTTTTCTTCGTTGAATAGTGTTGAACCGTCCATCTGAAGACTGATGATTGAAATGTCAGGATTACTTCGAGGGAGATATTCGCAACTGGGTCCACCAAACATCAGATCGACCATCTCGATCAAGTCAATTGTCCAAAGTCTCCGGACTCATGGCCCACCCGCAATATAAACATCCTCAAATGATCATATAGTTCACGTACATGGAGAAGAACAGCAAGCCCGCGCAACAAATATCTGTGGACCCCACTGTGATGTATTATCACATCTGCTCCATTCATCGTTTGGGCCAGATCATTTTAAAATGTAATCCCAAAAATTAGCCTGATCCAAAACCCATTTGGTCCACACCATAGGGAATAGTATGAGTTGGAACGCCTATCATTGAAGCCCTCTTGAGGACCACCTTGATGTTTATGTGCCAACCAACCCCATTCATACAAGTGGCTCCCATCAAGTCTGAAGGCGAAAACCAAATATCAGAAGCTTCGTGTCGGCACCAACAAGGTTTCATACGTACGTGTCCCATCCTAAAGATTGAATACGTTATTACCTGTTTTGGCACATTTGATTTTAGGGTAAAATTGCAGCTGTTTTTATGTTTGGCAATAATTATGAGGTAAATAGAATTGAAGATATTTCAAATTTACTATTTATGTTTTCAAAATCTTAATAAAATGATTCCTTTCTAGGGTAATTGAAAAGAAAATACTTTTTTTTTTTAATTAAAAAAATTTCTTTTAAAAGTAGGAGAGTTACACATATTACAAAAGTGTGTTTCTGGCCTAATTATCCACTGGACACATGACATGGTGATGATACCCTAAAATGGTCCGACTATCTACCACAACACTAAAATTAAATTGATAAAATGATCCGAATTATTTAAATGTTGGACATCTAAATGGATAGTTTAAAAAAATTAGTGAGTCGCTTGTTTAATGATCTTTGCATTTGTGGCCCATCTAAGGCTTGAAATTTTTATCTTTATACACACACACACACAAA
This sequence comes from Magnolia kwangsiensis, assembly GCA_037074715.1. Classification (NCBI taxonomy): domain Eukaryota; kingdom Viridiplantae; phylum Streptophyta; class Magnoliopsida; order Magnoliales; family Magnoliaceae; genus Magnolia; species Magnolia kwangsiensis. The sequence goes on from CM073580.1 coordinate 111,835,862, forward strand.
GTGTATACTTATTGCAATCATTCTATCAAATGTCACATATGTATACTAATTTAATATTTGAAAGCTGATTTATATAATTAAATCTAAGTCATGTGAATATACAAAAGAACTCCATTGCCCTCTAAATACAAGCTCCCAAATGAAAGATTTGGATTCTAGTGTATTTTAATTGGGCACAACTAAGTATTCAGAATCACTTTGATTATAATGTAATTATGATTTGAAATCCAATGCATTGTAAATCCAAGCTCCCAAACGTGCCCCTAATGGCTTACTTGAATTTTGGATCTTTTTTCTTTTACACACACTGACGCAGGGATGAACGTGATGAGGTCGATCACCGTCTTCCTCAAGGATAACTACTCCGAATCCACAGAGCTTCTCTGGACTCCTCACAGAGACTTCTCGAATCCACGAGGAAAGAAAGCAGGAAGATAGAAATAAATTCTAATAAATTCAAAATTAATTGATGAATTCCCAAAATCGAGTTCACAACCCTTTAAATAAGAAAGAAATCAGACTCAAACTACAACTAAAACTCCTAGAATTCGCAACTTACTATAAATAGTAAACTTACTATTTATAGACGGTCATGATGTCTACTAGTGCGCAAGGTTTTCGGCCAAAAATAGTAAGTGTCCTATTTGGCTTCACCAAACCGTTCTCCTAATTATCCTAAGCACTTTTCATGTTGGACACAACTCCTAAAGCCCAACGGATGAAAAGTTATACTCAAACTAAAACTTACTATTTATAGTAAAAACAAAATTAAAACGAGGAAACGACCGTCGATCAGGGGGTTTCTCGCAAATCCGGGCTGCGCAACCCGGCATAGCGGGGTTGGTTGGCTAAAGTAGCTCGTTCTACCCCAAAATCATATATTTTACGTCGGATAACTCATTCCGGATTGTGAGATACGCCCGATCTAAGGTTCGATGGTCCGGATCACTTCTGTCGCCGACCGTGCCTTTTCTGATCCATCTTGGCCATGAAATTGTCCGCGACCGGCTCTACATCAGTCCCCTCCACTTGAAAAGAACTCGTCCTCGAGTTCTCCTCCTGTGCTGGTTCATGATACTCGGTCAAGTCCGCAACGTTGAAAGTCCGTGAGATCGCCATGTCATCTGGAAGATCAACAACATAAGCATTGTCATTGATCTTTTGGATGATCGGTACCGGTCCAATATTCTTATTCTTCAGCTTGTTGTACGTCCCGGTCGGAAATCTTTCTTTTCGCAAATGGACCATTACCTGGTCGCCCACCTCGAACACCTTTTGTCGACGATGCTTGTCCGCTTGTTCCTTATACTTTTCGTTCGAGGCATGTAGCTTAGTCTGCACCTCTGCATGAATACTCATGATCCTGTCTGCCATATGTTCTGCTGCAATACTCATGCATGGGAGCTTGGGCAGAGGGACCAAGTCTAGTGTGTGGCGAGGTACTCGTCCGTAAATAACCTGGAACGGGGATTTTCCTGTCGAGCGGTTCACCATGTTATTGAATGCAAACTCCGCTTGAGACAAGGCCAAATCCCACTGCTTCGGTTTTTCTTCTGAAATACATCGAAGGAGGTTTTTCAAAGTGCGATTTACAACTTCGGTCTACCCATCAGTCTGTGGGTGGTTAGCACTGCTGAATTGAAGTCGTGTATCGAATCGAGTCCACAAAGTCCGCCAAAAGTGGCTAATGAACTTCGTGTCACGATTAGAAGTAATGGTCTTAGGGACCCCGTGTAGCCGTACGACCTCTCTGAAGAAGAGATTCGCCACGTGTGTTGCGTCGAGGGTTTTCTTGTAAGGTATAAAGTGTGTCATCTTGGAGAAACGATCGACCACCACGAACACCGAATCCATGCTGCGTTGTGTTCGTGGAAGACCAAGCACGAAGTCCATTGATAAATCCTCCTAAGGACCGTCAGGCACAGGTAACGGGGTGTAGAGGCCCGTATTCTGAGATTGTCCCTTGCAGGTCAGACAAATATGACAACGTTGTACGGCTCTTCCCACATCACGTACTAATTGCGGCCAGTAATACCGCTCTTCTACAAGAGCTCGCATCTTGTCTCGCCCAAGGTGTCCACCGAGGCCACCTCCATGTAGTTCCTGAATAATCTGCTCCCTTAGAGAACTTTGGGGGATGCACAATCGATTCCCTTTAAAGAAAAAACCATCCTTTATATGAAAGTCACTGGGGTGACCTTCTTGGCACTTCAACCAAGAATCTTTGAAGTCTTCATCCTTGGCATATAGCTCCTTGAGACAGTCAAAGCCGACCACCTCATTGCTCACCGTAACAAGTAGTGACGCACGACGGCTAAGTGCATCAGCCACCTTATTCTGCTGACCTGACTTATGCTTTAGAACAAACGTAAATTCCTGTAAACATGCAACCCATCTAACATGCACACGATTCACGTTAGTCTGACTATTAATAAACTTTAATGCCTGATGGTCGGTGTACAGAACAAACTCCCTCTGAATCAGATAATGCCGCCAATGTCGCAGCGCCTGAACAACTGCGTACAACTCAAGCTCGTAAGTCGACCACTTCTTTCGGGCTTCACTGAGCTTCTCGCTATATAAGGCTACCAGCCTGCCTTCCTGTGATAATACTCCTCCTATTCCGACATATGAAGCGTCACACTCCACCTCAAACAATTTATCGAAATTAGGAAGCACCAAGACCGGTGTTGTAGACAAACGATGTTTGATCTCATGAAAGCTCTTGTCAGCTTTATCGGCCCACTGGAACGACCCTTTTTCATGCAGTCTGTTATTGGCGCGACTATGGTGCTAAAATCTCGCACAAATCGACGATAAAAAGTCGTCAATCCGTGAAAACTCCTCACCTCATGAATGTTTGTCGGGATCGGCCATTCCCTAATAGCTCGCACATTTTCATCGTCCACCCGAATTCCTGTGGACGTTAAAACAAATCCTAAAAATAACAGGCTGTCAGTTAAAAAGCTACACTTTTTCAAGTTGAGGTACAACTTGTTATCTTTTAGGACCTGCAGCACCTGCCTGAGATGTTTCTTATGCTCCGCCTCATCCTGGCTATATATCAATATGTCATCAAAATATACTACCACAAATCGGCCAGTGAACGGTTTTAAAACTTGATTCATCAAACGCATAAAAGAACTTGGTGCGTTCGATAGGCCGAAAGGTATGACTAGCCACTCATATAACCCTTCCTTTGTCTTGAATGCCGTTTTCCATTCATCACCGGATCGAATACGAATCTGATGGTACCCGCTCTTTAGATCGAGTTTAGAGAATACTTTAGTCCCTCCTAACATATCGAGCATGTCGTCCAACCGTGGTATTGGAAACCGATATTTAATAGTAATTTTGTTAATTGCTGGCTGTCGACACACATGCGCCAGCTTCCATCTTTTTTTGGCGTTAATAATACTGGTACAGCACATGGGCTCATGCTCTCTCTCAATAGACCCTTACGGATCAATTCCTCTACTTGCCCCTGAAGTATCTTACACTCCTTCGGACTCATCCGATAATGAGGGTGATTGGGCAGGCTAGCCCCAGGAACGAGGTCTATGTGATGTTGGATGTCTCTCATGGGGGGCAATCCATCAGGTAAATCTTCAGGCCAGACTTCTTTAAATTCGTTTAGTAACAGTCTTAAGCTTGGACGGATGTTTGAGGGTTCCCCTTTCTCGCCCTTCACCACTACGGCATATACCTCGCCGGTTTCTTTAGACTCCTCCATGAAATTCCGAATGGTCAAGAGAGAACTCCCCTCCACTTTAGAGGCTTCAGGGTGGTTCTCTGGTGCCATAGGGGCAATGATTATTTTTCGACTAACCTTGACGAATATGTAGACATTGTCTTGCCCCCGATGGGTCGCATCACGGTTCGACTGCCAGGGTCGACCGAGTAGCATATGGCAGGCTTCCATGTCAACCACGTCACAAAGTATCTGATCCTTATAATGTTTACCAATTGAAAACGAGATAGTGCATTATTCAGTTACCTTAGTCTCATTCACTTTTTTTATCCAGTCAATTGAGTACGGGGAAAGATGTTTCATCGTTGGTAGCTGCAACTTATCCACCATCACTCTTGAGATGATGTTCTCGCTACTACCACTGTCTATGATCACATCACAGACCTTTCCGTTGACAGTGCACCGAGTACGAAATATATTGTGTCGCTGTGGATGTAATTCCTTTTGTGGGGTATACAGTAGTCGCCTCACAACGAGAGATTCGTCAGGATCCTCGCCTGTCACTTCATCGCCACCTGCTATTTCTTCAGTGGTTTGTTCATATTCATCAAAGCCATGATCTTCTTCTACGGCCTCATCTTCAGTGCCCCCTTCGTTTATAGTCAAGTGTGTTGCCGGACGTTGAGGACAAGTGTTTGATAAGTAGCCTGGTTGGCCACAGCGGTAACAATTGTTCGGCCTTGGCCGAGCATAAGGATTCGGAATCCTACTCGGGCCCGCTGTTGTGGGTGCTGCCCGTTGAGGTCTGGATGGTCCGCTCCCCGTATCACGGTTCGCGGGTGGAGGAGGTTGAGGACGTTCTCCTACCGGATCTTTTCCTCAAGCCAGCACTGGATCCTTTGTGGGACCTGTCATAGGGGGTCGATTTGAAGGATAGGGACGAGCAGGAGCTCTTGCAAGCTGTGTTTCTGCCCTTCCTGCCAATTGAACTGCTTCATCTACTGTCCTGACTGGGTACATCTGAACTCGATCTTGAATTACCGGTCGCAACCCACCTATAAATCGTGCCACTCTCTGTGACTCAGATTCTGACAAATCGTTTCATGTAGCCAACCGCTGGAATTCTTCAGTGTAATCTGTAACAGTTCGATTTTCTTGTCGGCAATTCTGGTATTGCTGGAATAATATCTGCTCATAATCACTAGGGAGAAATCGTGAATGAAGAAGACGTCTCATCCGAGGCCATGATGCGATGGGCGCCTTGTTCTAGCGGGCTCGTGAGAGTTGCAATTGTTCCCACCATGCAGAAGCACCAGATTTTAATTTAAACGCTACCAACTTCACCCTTTTATGATCTGGTACATCCATATAATCGAAATATCTCTCTAATTCGGCTAGCCAATCGAGAAAATCTTCGATACGTAATAAACCGTTAAAACTAGGAAGTTCAGCCTTACCTCGATAGTCTCTTTCAGCACGATCTAGATGATCGCCTCCATGGATTGGTTGTCGATCAAAACCCTCATTAATGTCCTCGTCGCTGGAACTAGAATCATCTGGTGTAGCCCTACAATTTATCGCTGGTAGTACTCTACGATAATTAGGGTCACGTCGTATAGCAACCACGGGTGGTGGGGCTACCATAGGTGGTGGAGCACCGCTTAGGGCTCGGGGCGGAAGTAGCGCATCGGCAAGACGGTCGAGGGTTGCCTGCAGCCCTTGGATGGTCAACTAACTCTCCCGATGGAAAGCTTCCATTTTTTCCGAAAGATAACGAATCCCTGGATCACCGTCCACAGGATTTTGATTCATACCTTCTTTGTTTGCCATCGGCCCGAGGAAAAATTTCGCTCTGATACCAAATTGACGCAGGGATGAACGTGATGAGGTCGATCACCGTCTTCCTCAAGGATAACTACTCCGAATCCACGGAGCTTCTCTGGACTCCTCACAGAGACTTCTCGAATCCACGAGGAAAGAAAGCAGGAAGATAGAAATAAATTCTAATAAATTCGAAATTAATTGATGAATTCCCAAAATCGAGTTCACAACCCTTTAAATAAGGGAACCAAGCAATAAGAAAGAAATCAGACCCAAACTACAACTAAAACTCCTAGAATTCGCAACTTACTATAAATAGTAAACTTACTATTTATAGACGGTCATGATGTCTACTAGTGCGCAAGGTTTTCGGCCAAAAATAGTAAGTGTCCTATTTGGCTTCACCAAACCTTTCTCCTAATTATCCTAAGCATTGGACACAACTCCTAAAGCCCAACGGATGAAAAGTTATACTCAAACTAAAACTTACTATTTATAGTAAAAACAAAATTAAAACGAGGAAACGACCGTCGATCAGGGGGTTTCTCGCAAATTCGGGCTGCACAACCCGGCGTAGCAGGGTTGGTTGGCTAAAGTAGCTCGTTCTACCCCAAAATCATATATTTTACGTCAGATAACTCATTCCGGATTGTGAGATACGCCCGATCTAAGGTCCGATGGTCCGGATCACTTCTGTCGCCGACCGTGCCTTTTCTGATCCATCTTGGCCATGAAATTGTCCGCGACCCGCTCTACATCACACACCCACACCCATCCACACCACATGTATACTCAATCCTATCATCTCACTGTTGAAACAAAGTCTATCTACTATTGATCCATGAAGCCTAACTGAATTCCGATTCAGCCTTATTTTTGAGCTCTAGACTGAATGGAGTGGATTTCAAGCCACACATCATGGTAGGCCGCACAACTTTTTGTTGCATGAGTTGTAGGAAATTTGCATGTAGGATGTTTGCTCGTGGGGCCCACTTTAAATGATGATCAAATGGTCCATACATCTGGGATAGCCTCTTGATTTGCTTTGTAAGATGGAACTAGCACATGACCAACCAATAATAGACAATGATCATGCATGTGAGGTAGATCACATGGTTGTTAAATTACTACCATATCTGGCAGGATTTGATTGGACTAGTGTCATTTATGAAACCTATGCAGAAGATGTTTGAAAGTTGTCCCATCTCTAGCAGCTACACATGGCCCAATCGATCAAACCCTAATAAGCTAGGTCACTAAGGTATCCATGGTAGTCATTGGGCAAACTGCTTATGTTGTAAGTTGCGCAATGGCCATACTCTACACAGATCTACATAGAGTGGGATAAGGAAAGTGGATTCTCTAGTGAACTTGATAGCAGGAATACCCTTTGGATACATGGCCATGGGGGGCCCGCCGCAATATGTGTTTATATTCATGTCATCCATTTGTTTTGTTAACTCATATTAGGACATGACTAAAAAATGAAAAAAACAAAAAAATCAAACTAAGTAGGTGCACCATAAAAAATAATAAATGACATCCATAGTTAAAACTTTCTTAAGGCTAATGTTGATGTTTCTTTGTCATCCAAATAGTTAATAAGGCCACAGAGTCGAACATGAAAGGAAAACAAAAATATTAGCTTGATTCAAAAAAATTATGCCTATAAGGAGTTTTAATGGCGAGTGTTCAATTATCATTGTTTCATATGGTGTGATCTACTTGGGCATGAGATGTACTTGCTTTTTTGACTCATGCCTTAAAATGAGATGACAAAATAGATAATTGACTTGAATAAAAACACATGCTTCATGCTAACCCCATAACTGCTAGCATCAAGATATCTATGACAGTGGGATCACCAATCAGTCTGCTTCAACAAGTATGGGACCATGAAGATGGTACTACCTGACTTGGATAGACCTCCCTCATATTTTTTATTTTTTATTTTTTTGTTTTTTTTACACACGCACACATGCCCCCACACACTCATGCCATAGTGGTATTTCCCCACCTATGGATAACTCGAACCCTAGACCGGGTGTTGAAACTCCTAAGAGTCCACAACCCTTGCAGGAGTAAGGATCAGACCTCCCTCACATATGACATTGTAGAATTGGATCGGATGTTAAGCCACTGTTGGAAATAAAGAGGTGCATATTCAACCAAGCAACTTTTAACATACTTTGTGTAGCTCATAGCTAATAGCAGCCTATTGTATAATTAAATCTCACGTAGTCAAGGGTTGGCGGAGCTCTGTAAATTCACAAGTAGAATCCAATCTGCATTTATTATTTGAGGCGGTGAAAGAATAACCCGTCAAGTACATGAACCATTAATGAGTTGCAGACATTCATTTTATTTTTAATAGTAACTTGCCGTCCAAACAAAATTTTCAACATCAAGCAAAGAAAAGTTTGAAAAAATGCCCAAATGGTAGCCATCCTTAAATGCATTGCATGGCCACAGGTCATCTGCAAAAAGCAGTCAATAAAGAAATTATAAGGTGGAGAATAGTTTGGGTTGGATGGGTGGCCAATCAATCCCATTCCTTTGATTGGCGGTGGGAAATGGACCCCATTAGATATCTTCATCCAACGATGCTGACCATTGAAAATATGGCAGGAGCACGTATGATATATGATACAATGTGACAAGATTGGGCGAGTATATGCGCGTTGTTGTGTATATCAGATAGATATTACATCAACAAAGGGCATACAAGTTAGCAATGATCTTAGTATGAGTGGCTTGGATCTCCGATCTTTGTGCTCCGTACATAGTGGGGCCCAACAGATCAACTGTCTGGATTACCGAAACATGGTCTACGCATGTCAGGATAGAAAACTGGTATATACACTGCATAGACTTAGAGTCTGAATATATAGAATAATTAAGGTAGAGCCATCGGCCATCCCATAATAGATTGTGATTATGTAGTGAGAGGCTAACCATCTTTCAACGGGAAATTCAGATCCTTTGCTTGTCACATTCAGAAAATAATTATTCGGGATTTGGTTTATCCATATGATCACTGATGTTCTTAGCATTGTACATTAAATGGACGTGGATTAGCTACTGGCAAGTTGAGTAGCAAGGCTAGATACTGAAGTAACATCACCAAGTCTTGTGGGCCCCACCAGCCTCACCATGATGTACGTGTTTTATGGGAACGGATTGGCTACTCCCCCTGCCACTAGCCCCGTGGCGGGTGGTCGGTGCTCTATTGGCCCCACCATGATGTGTGTGCTTCATCCAATTTTAAAGATCATTTTAGGGCTTGATCTTAAAAACGAGTGGGATATAAATCTCATGCGGACCACACCACATGAAAACAATAGTGATTGGATATCCACCATTAAAATCCTTCTAAGTCCCACTGTACTGTTTATTTGACATCCAATATGTTGATTAGGTCATACAGGCCCAGTTGAAGGGAAAAAACAAAAATCAGCTTGATCCAAAACTTGTATGGCCCCCAAAATGTTTTTAATGGTCGACGCTCATTCAACACTGTTTCCTGTAATATGGTCCACTTGAGATTGGGATATACCTCATTTTTGGTACCATACCGTAAAATGATCTATAATTACTTTAATATCATAATCAGCACCGTCCAAACATTATTCATGTAAATCAAAGGTTAAAAATCATTGGTTAGTCACTCGAACGTGATCTTATGCTTGTGGCCAATACAAGACTTGGAACTTCATCATTTTTTGGCAAAGTATATATTTCAGTAGGCTTATTACTCTTGATAGATGTCTTAAATCTGAAGGTACACGACCGGTCGTGAGAGCAGCTCGACTAATCGTAGCCTGCTCGACTCAAAGTCTAGCAAACATAATTTTTTGGTATCCGAGGTGCTCGACTTGTCGTGGATGGCGCTCGACCCGTCGTGCAGTCCGCTCGACCCGTCGTGGTTATGCAGATTCATTCTGCGATTTTGTGCGGATTACAGATTTTAAGTCCTTTCGCAGCAAGGATGCGCAAAGGAGTTTACGAAAACTATAAATACGGGTTCCTAGAGTTTTTCTACGGTATAGGAAATAATTATAAGGCTTTCTAAAGAGGTTCTAGAGAAATCAAAGAGTGTAGCGAGAGTGAGATTCGAGGTTGTTCGAATTGGGTAAGTCTTCTCTCTTTGTAATTTCTATTTTCATAGTAGAGATCTGTCGCTTTGTGCCGTAGTTTTTTCCTCAAGGATTTTTCACGTTAAATTTGTGTTCTCTTGTGTGTGCTTGGTGCCATTGCATTGCTTTCCTAGATCTAAATCTGTGTGATTCTGCAGGTCAAAATCCCAACAATTACAACCATTTGTCAAAATTTACATAAGTTCACTAATTAGAAATATTAAAATTGATTTAGTAATTAAATTCAAACTCCTATAAATATACATGAATAACTATTTTTGGATTAAAGTTGATTCCTAATCTAGGGTGCCAAACAAAACAAGAGGATTTTAAATCCAGAGGGTTTTGAATCTAGGAGGTTTCAAATCCACGCTCCTAAATAGCCTCTTAGAATCTAAAATTCTAAGTTAATAGATGATATGTTTCTTTGAGAGAATGAGACATCTATTTTTTTAATCTTCTCGAGTAGAAATGGAAGTTCTTGTGTATATGGGAAAGTGATCCTCAAGCAAATACTAACTTTAAAAGAAAACTTGTAATTCTATTTTTGTATAATAGAGTTGATCGGTGACCTCCTAATTTTTTTCATCTTTTTTTTTAAAAAAATTATTATTAAAGGGGTTTTTCATATAATTTAATATGTTTTTTTCTTATTTTTTATTTTTTATTTTCTCTCTTAGACTCGCTAGCTATGATTGTGTGGATTAGCATGTATACATTTGTTGCATCCTTTGTGTTTGTGAAAAAATTAAAGTGATTTTCTTAGAGGAGAGAGTTTTGCTTCTCACCTACGATGACCTACTTGGGTTTTTGATCACTCGACCATAAAAATGGGAAACCTCAAACATCAAGTTGATCCAACCATAAAGTAGCCCATAACATAGATTTAAAGATTTTAGAGTAGGTGTGGCCCACCTAGTGAGTGGACTAGCCCATTTTTTGTTGTCACGTATTTGTGGTGGATGGCTCCAATTAATGTATTGGACAAAATGTATAGATAATGGTAAGCCTCACATGAGCTAAATGAAGTTCAATAATGAGGGTATTTTTGTCATTTGGTGTCGATTCTACTGACATCTTTATCATATGAGATATATGTGTAATAATCCAAAATCATGGATAAAAATATTTATAATTTTCAAAAACCTAAGGGGATGGATTTACAATTATCTTAATAAGACATTAGAAGCCTTTAAAGAGACAACTATACTTATAAATTCTCAAAACCTAGAAATGGAGATGGGCCCCTTTTCCATCACTTGCTCACACTCACACTCTCTATTATCTTCTCTTGGAAATGATCATATTTAGGTTCACCAAGATAAATTACATTACTGTAGAACCCGACGTATCTAGGTCACATTGGCTCATGTGAGTTGTTTTCACATGTGACTTAAAGTGTCACCAATTAATTTCTAGTGGTCCAAGTTAAAGGGACCCCCTATAATGTCTAACAAGGCTTTAAAAAAAGGTACCACCTGATTCCATTAAATGAGGAGCCAATAATGAAAGCAAAAATCCTTTACGTGAAATGAAGATTTTTTTTATTTGTTGTGGGGTTTATATTTGACTTGCAATTGATGTGCATATTGTAATGGTATTGTCCAAATCATATAACCTTCAATGGCAAGGACCACTGCATGCGAAGGTTATAAGGACCATTGCAGGGACCAGTACATGCATAGGTAGTGAGAACTGATACCAAAACTTCAGTGTTAAAACAAAGTGTCTTCACTACACGCACATACACCTCGACGCTGTAGTGGGATTTCACCACTTATGGATACTCGAATCCTTGACTGGGTGTTGAAACTCCTGAGAATCTACCACTCGAGCAAGAGTAAGGATCCGTGAGCTATGGATCAGAGTCTAAAAAGACACAACATAAATATATAATACATGCATCAAGGTGGGACTCACATTAAAGGTCACCCCTAATTGGCTCCCTTGGGTGATTCCCATGTGGCAAGGACCACTACATGCGAAGGTTATAAGGACCATTGCAAGGACCACTACATGCATAGGCAGTGAGAATCCATATCAAAACTTCAATGTTGAAACAAAGTGCCTTCACTCCATTTATCACTTCTTTTTTTCTAATTTTTTTGAAAAAGTTTATACATGTCCACACACACACCCTAACACACCCACGCTACAATGGAATTTCACCACCTATGGATACTCAAACCCTTGACCGGGTGTTGAAACTCCTGCGACTCTACCACCGGGGCAAGAGTGAGGACCCTTGAGCTATGGATTAGGGTCTAAAAACGCATTAAATGCGAATATATAATACATGCATCAAAGTGGAACCACGTTAAAGCCCACCCCTAATCGGCTCCCTTGGGTGATTCCCACCGGATCCACCACAGGTGCCCTCCAACAACCTAGTACATTGCTTTGGGCACACGTCTCTTGCACGTGCCTACATGGCCAACCTGCTCATTAATCCAAGGTGAGACCTATGGATCTGCCTTATTTTTAGGTTCATGGCCTAAATTAGGTTAACGTATACGATAGACGGTGTTGATAGGTCATGCACATCTTGGTGGGCCTTATATTCATTTGCCAGCTATCCTCAATTTAATGCTAAAAAGCTAAGCCGTCGGTAGGAAACGGTGGGATAATTCTCTCATAAGTCATTATTACTTATTTACCCGGTAATTATCATTTCCTTCATGAATCAAACCCTCCCAAAGGGGAATATGATAGGTAAGTACCTGTGAAACTCGTGGCTATTTCCTGACTCGGGGCCCACTTTGATGTGTGTGTTATACATCCACACCATTCATCAATTTTTTCCGTTAATTTGAGTGTGTTGTCCCAAAAAATAAAGTAGATCTAAATCTCATAACGAAAGCACGAATATCTTCTCGATTTAAAACTTTCGTGGCCTCAAGAAGTTTTCAACGGTGGGAATTTTATCCCTATTACATGGTCCACTCGAGATACTGATCTGCTTCATTTTTTAGACTATGTTCTAGAATGAGCTGAAAAAACTAATGAATGGTGTAGATGTATAACACATACATCAAAGTGGGCCCATGGTCAGGGAAACAGCCACCTATTTCACAAGCACCTACCTATTCTACTCCCCTTGATGAGCAGGTCGGCCAAGTAGGCACGTGCAAGAGACGTGTGCCCAAAGCAGTATACTATGTTGTCTCTGTGACGTTATCAAGAGGTTTGATGGCAGATAAACGTTAAGGTGGGCTTTAAAAAGTTTTCAATAATAATCGTTAAATGACCACCGTTCCTTAGTGGGATTTAGATCTGCTTCATTTTTTGGGACAATGTCCAAAGATGAACTGGAAAAATTGATGGACGGTGTGGATGTATAACACATACATCAAGGTGGGCGTTACGGTCAGGGAAACACCCACTAACGTTTTGCTCCCTCATTCAGTGGGCTTGACATGTACGGAAAAACTAGGCCGCAGGTCCATCTTCAACGGGAGCGTATTAGGTGAGGCCCCGGGTATACCCAAGACGGTGCAGCCCTTACCGTGGGGCCCACTTTGATTTATCTATCCTGTATCCGCACCGTCCATCCGTTTTTCCATCATTTTAAGCCATTATTCCAAGAATTAAGTATATCAAATAATCATACGAGTCATGTCATAGGAAACAGTGGTTATTGAGCGGACCATAGGAAACAGTGTTGATTATTTTCCATCCAATCTGTTGGTAAGGTCAAATTAGCCTGGATGAATGTATATATATATATATATATATATATATATATATATATATATATATATATATATATATATCAGCTTGATCCAAAACTTTTTTGGCCCATTAATGATCAATCACCTCTCTTTCATTAGATATGGTCCACCTGATAATTTAATTTGCTTCGCTGTTGTGGATAATACTATAAATGATTGAAAAAATGAATGGACGGACTGGATTCAAAATAAATAGATCAAGGTGGGCCCCAAGGCAAGGGCCGTACTGTCTTATGTGAGTCCTGGGGCTCACTTAATTCGCTCCCATATTCAACATGAGCTTATCGGCCGCCGGATAAGACAACGGTCCTATTGTCGGCCAAAACATGTTCGTTCGTGGTGGGAGCCGTCTATCGCATGTCCTCGATCTCCCACGCGCGTGCCTCGCAGTCGTGCGGCCAAGATGCCCTCCGTACGATCGATTCCGTCTGCAGATGGCATTTCTTCTGTACACGTGTTGCCCACGATATGAGCCGGCCGGGCTTTTCTTGTGCAACGGCGGGGACCACATAATGAGTGGCTTGGATCTTTCACGTGTGGGTGACACGTCCGCTAGCAGGGATCTGAATCTGGATTCCGGAATAACAAATCCCAATCACCACTGTGGTGTGGTCCACAAAGATTTGGATCTGCCTCATTTTTTGGTCTCATGCACTAAACGAACTGGCAAAATGGATGGACGGCGTGGATAAAACACTTCCATCATGGTAGGCCCACATAACTTTTCTTTCGCAATCCCAATGGGGAGTTCAATCTGATATATTGAATCTGGCAGTTCGACAAGATTCGGAAACGGATTGGCTACTTCCCCCTGACAGCAGCCAATGGCTGGTGGTCGGTGCTCTATGGGCCTCACCACGATGTATGTGTTTCGTCAATGTAGTCCACCTATTTAAACAACAGATCATTTTATGGTACGAGAACAAAAGTGAGTTATATTACAATATTACATGAAACAGTGTCAAAAGAGTGTCGACCATTAAAAAACATTTGGGGTCATAAAAGTTTTGGATCAAGCTAATTTTTGTTTTTTACCTTTATCTGGGGCTGTATGACCTAATCAGCCTATTGGATGTCAAAAATAAAAAGTACAGTGGGCCTTAGGAGGATTTTAACAATGGATGTCTAATTACTATTGTTTTCATATGGGGTGGTCCATCTAAGATTTATATACCTCTCACTTTTGGGATCAAGTCATAAAATGATCTATAAAAATTGGATGAACGGAAAGGATGAAACACATACATCATGGTAGGGCCCACAAAGCACCGACCACCAGCCAGGGGATGGTGTCCGGGGGAGTAACCAATCCGTTCCCTCAAGGTTCATAGGCGTTCACTCAGATAAACAACACGTGGCCCACATATAACTAAATCTTAACCGTTCAAATAATGGAACACGCTATAGATAGGTCAAACCCAAACTGAAATATTCGAAATGTGATCAACGGACACTTGATTGTTGGATTTAATCAGTTGACTACTTTTCATATTAATCATCCATTAGATTTCACAAACCGTAGATTTAAAATACATCATTCGGTTTAGATTCATTTATGGCAAATCTTAATTGTGGCCCATCATATAGACGGCTTAGATTCAGTCATGAATACGTACACTACGAATAGAATCTTTAGCGCATGCGTACCAACCATCACTCTCGGCCAACGTATCATGGCTTTTCATCCGTAAGATTTTGAATCTTCGGCAACACGCCAGCACCAGTTGTAATCGGGTGTAAAAAAAAAAAACCGACTACTGTGGGGCCCGCCCCTGTGCGTGTACGATCCCATCCGTTAGTCGCGGAAGCGTTCTCATGTTTCGCTGCATCCTAAAAATCACAGGCGGCTTGACTAGTGACCCCAGCACCAGCCAACTAGCTACTGTCAAAGCTTGGTGGGCCTTGGCATGATGCATGTATTTCATCCACGCCGTCCATCCACTCTGGCAGATCATTTTAAGGCATGAACCTAAAAATGAAGCAAATCCAAATCTCAAGTGGACCATATGAAGTGATGATTGAATATCTACCATTAAAAATATCCTAAGCCCATTGTAATGTATATTTGCCATCCAACGTGTTGATAAGGTCACACTACCTGGGTGGAGGGAAAACAAAAATTTCAGCTTATTCTAAAACTTACATGGCTCACCTAAAAGTGTCTAACATCAAGCATTCAGTCCCCTCAATTTCCTATGGTGTGGTCCACCTAAGATTGGATCATGCTTTGAAATGAGCTGTAAAAGCACATACACCATGTTGGCCCACAGCGCCTTGATACTAGATAGCTGGCTGGTGTTAGCCAAACCTCGTCGCTACTTAAAAAATAAATAAATTCAGGTGGGCCACACCACATGGAAAGGATTACGTGGACTGCTTGAGTTTTGGATGAGGATTATTTACGGATACGTGGCATCTGATGAAGGGTTAGGATAGAAATACGGAGATTATGAGAAATGCACAGACCAATGGTAGGCGTGCCTTGTCATGTGGCTCACTTGAGTTGTTGATCAGAATGATTTTCTGTTTTAGATCCAAACATGGAGGGGCTCACCTGATGAACAGAGTAGATTTCACAAAAAACAATATGGTGGGGCCCACGAAGCTTGATTATTATTTCGCGATGCGATTGCGCGGATCATGCGTCAAAGAGGATTCTGGTACGGTCAAAGATACGCAAGTTGCAGAGCGGTGGGACGATGTGGGCAAGTTGCGGAGCGGTGGGACGTTGGGGGTTTGTTAGAAACATTCCCATGTACTGAAATATGGTACGTAGGCACTTTATCTCGTAGCTATCAGAATGTATTTTTATGATCTGAACCGTTCAAATGATGCCTCTCAATATTTATGAGATAATAAAGAAATAAAGTAACTTAATTTGGATAATAAATCTTTAATTTATTAACTATTTCCTTTGAATATAAATGGTCTTGAACCTTAAATAATCAAACGGATCAAATATTTTAATTGACAGTGTTTTTTTAAATCTTATCCACCACCATGAACATCTTATAAATTGATTAGATAATTGAAAAGGACCTCGATCCAATGGCTAATATCTAATCTAATGTATCTTAGTTCAATGCGTTGGGATGTATTCTACCAAATCACTTACTGGCACGTCAGTGTCCACTCTGGAAGTTTAAATTTTGGCAGTCCAATCACGCAAAAATGGCAGCTATTTGATACCCTGGCTACATTTCACACGTGAAACTCAGCCACTTGGAAATGGTACATGTGACACTACGAAATCCAAATTGGTTGAAAAATCCTTAAACAAGGTCATTGAATAATTTTAATCTTAACCGTCCAATAAATGACAAGCAATCTAATAATGAGATAAACCAATAAAAGCAACTTTTAGTCCATGGTACATCTAAAATGGCACCTATAATATCTTCAGCAGTTTGAATTACTCGTATGCCTGACTACCCGTGTATCATCCAACACGCTCTAGCAGAATATTAAAATATTTATATCACAAGATCGTGTTCACAGGGCCTATCCCATTTGGTAGTCCCAACCTTCCAATATGAGTTAACCTAGATACCTTCTGTTAGATTTGGGCTGAGCTAGAGGCCCAGTAGCTGTAACTTGGCCCCTGCTTTTTTGGCGTGATGATGAATTTTGGTGTGGCCTTAGGCCCATTGGATAACTTATGGTCTATCCAACTTGTTGCATAGTGCACTAGAGCTTGACCCGGGGACTAAGCCGATCTAGACTTTAAGGCGGTAACCTGAGCCATAAATAAGGCACTAAATGATGATTTTTAAAGTTTCATGGAGAGATATTATATTGAGTGGGTCATACATGAGACCTATTCATATGTATTATGTCATTCAATTGAGAGTTTTTTTTTTTTTAAATTAAATTTTACACACGCACACACAACCCCACACACTCAACCAGTAGTAGGATTTCACCACCTATAGATACTTGAACCCTTAACCGGGTGTTGAAACTCTCGAGAGTCTACCACCGGAGCAAGAGTACGGATCCATTCAATCAAAGGGTTGCTCTACCATAAGAGTTTGATGTTAATCCTGGTCAACCATCACTTAAGACACCACATCAGCAATCATATGAGTTGAATATTAGGTGGAATGCCCCATCGAAAATAGTGGACAACTAAAAAAAAATAAAAAATCTACAAATTCATGAGGTAGCCCACATGATAGTTGGATTGCCTGTTTATTAGGGCACCGTGCTTTTGTCGCAGAGGGATGCTTCATGACAATTTGGATGCAAAAAGCACATTTGAGTGGACCCACTTTAGAACTTGTAAGATGGACGCAGGATTAATCAAGGTGGGTGGATTTATGACTGTATGGCGCTCCATGGTATATGTGCCTTACATCCATGCTCCCCATCCATTTTGACTGATTTTAGGGTATGATAAAAAATGAAATAGATCTAAACCTCAAGTATACTACCTCACAGAAAAGAATGGTGAGTAGCCGTTAAAAACTTCTCATGGATTACAAAAGTTTTAGACCAAAAGCTGGAATTTGTATGGTCCGTTCATTCATGTCTTTGTAGCCTTCTCGATAGGTTAGATAACAAATAAATATTCTGATGGCACCCCATAAGTTTTTAATAGTGGTTATTTACTATTTCGCATGGCCTGATCTACCTAAGATCTTGATCTGCTTCATTTTTCGAATCATGCCCTAAAATAAGCTTTTAAAAGGATGGATGGCATGGATGCAATAGGGATAAATCAAGGTGGACCCCACTGTAAGGGATCCACCTATCCAGGTAGGATATGTTTATTTTACATGTACTTATCTGCTTGTGAAATTTCCTGAGCTCACTTGCAAAGTTTCACCCTATAAATTAGTGCGAGATACGGATGTGCGGTATGGCTGCGAACCACTTGAATTAAGAAGAAGAAATGGACTCGTTCCCGCAGATTTACTGAACGGTGATTTTTATGGGAGGAAATTACGTACATGCCCCTGTGTAATTTTTCATTGAAAAATGAAGAACTGATCATGGTGGGCCCTGTGTTGTATGTTGAAATCTAAACCGTCCATCAGATGCATCACACCAAGATTATCGTAGATCCAGACAAGAAGAGAATGTGGTAGGTTCAATCATAAGGTAGGCTAAACCATAAAAGATAACGTACACCACTCAAAACACCAAAATTCGAGTGTGGCCCATCTGTTGATTCGATTGGTTAGATTTTTTTCCTTGTGATCACCATCATAGGTTGCATCTGTTGGACGGGTTGGAAGTTATCCCACGTTTAGCGGCTGCCCATCAAGTATCAGCTCTGGCGTGCGTGTGTGGGGGTGTGTGTAGTGTACCCATGGTGGTGACTCCTTGGAGTTTCAACACCGGGTCAAGGGTTCGAGTACCCATGGTGATGAAATCCCACGGCGTGCGTGTGTGGGGTGCTTGCGCGTGTGGCGTGAGTGCGTGGGGTGTGTGTGTGCATATATATATATATATATATATATATATATATATATACATATATATATATATATATATATATATATATATATATATATATATATATATATATATCAGCTCTGGCAGAGCATCCAGGGTTTTTCTCGCGCTTAAAAGGGAGAAATTTACAACTGTACGACTCATTTATGGTCATTTACCTTTTTAGGCCCACTTCTTTTTACCTCACCAGAATAAGCACCATTTGTACAAATGACTTTTTAGAGGTCTAAAATGCCTATGCTTTATCAATTTCACTCCATTCTCCCCTTTACGCTCAAATACATGTCTGGACTCATCTCTATCATCCCTACTTCTAATTTTCATATATTTTCTTCATTAAAATTCCATATAATCTTCATCGTACTATCACATTACATTTTTCATGTTGCATTCTACTCAAGCCTGCGTGCATTTTTTTATTAGAGGATGCGAATGCATGATAAACGTGAAATCTTAAAGTCTTTTTTTCTGAAGAACGTGTTTCATATCAATGCACTCTTATTCTTTTTCTTGAACACGGATTTCACTGAGTATTAACGAGTGATTGGAGTTCGCCGTCAATTACCTTAAAGTTTAAATTCTACGAAAATTCTTAAGTGTTTACTTAAAAGTTTGTGGTCAATTTCACGTGGTCAATTTCATACATTGCTAAGTTAATTTTACGTGGCTATCCAATTTGACGAAGTTTTGTGGTCAATTTCACTTAGTTCCCGGTCAATATACTAAATTGATTGGTCAACTTTATGCATTACTTGGTCAATTTCACGCATTTTATCGTCAATTTCACGGTCAATTCCATACATTTCACTGTCATTTACCTTCACTTCATGTTCAATTCAATGCATTTTATGGTCAATTCAATGCATTTCATGGTCAATTCAATTCATTTACAGTCAATCCCCTTCACTTCACGGTCAATTCCATGACAATCAATTCCCATCACTTCGCGGTCATTTCCATTCATTTCACGGTCAATTCCCTTCACTTCATGATTAATTCCATACATTTCACAGTCATTTCCCTTCACTTCACGGTCATGTCCATGCATTTCGCAGTTAATTCCCTTCACTTTACGATCATTTCCATGCATTTCACGGTCAACTCCGACGATTCTGCTTCACTTCATGGTCAATTCCCTTTACTTCACGGTCAATTCCATACATTTCACGGTCAATTCCAGCGATTTCGCTTCACTTCACGGTCAATTCCCTTCACTTCAAGGTCAGTTCCATTCATTTCACAATCAATTCCGGCGATTCCTCTTCACTTCACGATCATTTTCAGGCACTTCACGGTCATTTCCATGCATTTCACGATCAATCCCCTTCACTTCATGTTCCATGCATTTCACGGTCAATTCCCTTCACTTCACGGTCATTTCCATGCATTTTATGGCCAATTTTATTCATTTCACGGTCAATCCCCTTCACTTCACAGTTAATTCCATGCATTTCACAGTCATTTCCCTTCACTTCACGGTCATTTTCATTCATTTCATGGTCATTTCGATGCACTTCACGGTCAATTCCCTTCACTTCATGGTCAATTTCCTTCATTTCACTGTCAATTCCCTTCACTTCACGATCAACTCCCCTTTCGCTTCACGATCATTTTCATGCATTTCACGATCAATTCCCTTCACTTCACGGTCAATTCCCTTCACTTCTCACGGTCAATTCCACCATTTCCCCTTCACTTCATGGTCAATTCAATTCCCCTAGGGGCTGTTTGATTTTTCATTATACATGTAAATCACATACATCACGGTGGGCCCCCACATTGGTTTTATAAATTTCTCGATTTAAGTGTTAAAAAAGTAAGTTGCCACATCTACATTGGGAAAGATGTGGTAATTACATAGGTAAATAATTATTACCCATTTACATGGTAATTACAAGTGAGCCCAAAAATAAACAGGCTCAAAAATAATCACTTCGCAGTCATTTTCAATCACTTCGTGACCAAGAAGTGAAGGGAAATTCATCGCGAAGTGAGCGAACCTGCGCTAGAAGTGAGTGAAATTAACTGTGAAGTGAGTTAAAATCATTACAAACTGAGTGGCATACATCCATGCAATTTAGAATTTTAAAAATCTAACCGATAAGTTGGTCATATTTGAGCTAGTACAATGGTGGATTTCCTACTATTCGATCAAATCCACCATATACATGTGAATACTAAATGAGTTATATTGTTATGTTTGTTTTTAGAAAATGGTTTCGGTAATCATCATAGTTGATGATGAGAGTCAAATATTGCATATCAGACCCCGATTATTGCCTAATTTTACGTACATGATAATGCTTAATGAAATATTTTAATCCTGTTTTTGTTGCAGGGTGTAATTAGGAGCGTTGACTGAAAAAGAGCATTACAAGTGTGGATTTGACGCTCTGAAGTCACCAGAGTAAGGGACGGACCCCAGATGACCAAGATCGATAGATTTATACACCAGAGATCTGAGGAAATCAAGCTGTTCATGTTAAAGAGGCCCAAAACTAGTGCAGAATGCAAGATCACAGGGTTCCCGCTATCTAATTGACTCGAAACTTCATACATGTGATGGGGGCTATAAATTCACCATATACGTAAAATTTTACCCATTGGATATTGTAACATCCCAGATTTTTGCCAACTTGAGATTAGACATCCTTAGGCAATGAGTCTATCCTAACACTTGATTAACTTCTCAAAACTCAATCCAAAAGTCTCAAATCCTTATTTCCTTCGAAAATCTCACCTTTTACTACTTTATCCTTCAAAATTTTCTAAGAGCTCTCACATTAGACACAAATCTTAAAGTTTAGGTGATGTTGATCAATACTTAAGCTAAAAAATACTAAGAATAGTAAATAAATAAATGAAACGGGTTTTTAGCCATTAACCTTTTGAAGTCTCACTAAATAAGTAGACTAATTGGATAGATCAGCTTCTCCTACCCCAAAATCATATATTGCATGTCAAATAACTCATCCCAGGTTCTAAAATACACCCATTTCAAATATCAGATGGAAAAAACCACCCCAAACAGGTCAGTGGTCGGCGATGCCATCGCCGGTTTGGCGATGCATCGCCGAACTCGTCCGTACAGCGAGTTTCTGTACCCTTTTTCCTGCGCATTTCTTCAGACTTTGAAAAATCATATCTCCTTCGTTATAACTCCGATTTAGGTGATTCAAAAACCAGATTGAAGATAAATGAGTCTAGTTTTATATAAAAATATGTGAAAAATATAATAAAATATTTAATATAGTTTAAAGTAGGTCATTGTGAGCAACTGTCTGATAATCACTTGTTGGACAGCTGCTGCTTCTGGAATTTTTAGAATTTTTCTACAACTCAAAATCTTATGAAATTTGGAGGAGTTAGGGTAAACTTAATGATGAACCTCTAAAAAAATAATAAAAATAATATGATACCTAGAAGTTCCCAAAATGGGGGATAGAATGGCCCTAGGACCATATTCTGCCATAATTAAGGTAGAATTTGGTTGAGTACCAAACTGAATACTCAGTAGAATTAACTTGGACCACTTTAAATACGTTCTACAAGATCCAAAGCGAGTGGAACCAATGACCCTATAATGCTCTAAAGCCTCGGATCAAACTCTAAGCCGGTTTGTTCTCGGGACCTCCTTGAAACTTTGTATTGGATCTAGACCGCGCGTCGAAAGTCCGATACCTCCTA
Organism: Magnolia kwangsiensis; assembly: GCA_037074715.1. Classification (NCBI taxonomy): domain Eukaryota; kingdom Viridiplantae; phylum Streptophyta; class Magnoliopsida; order Magnoliales; family Magnoliaceae; genus Magnolia; species Magnolia kwangsiensis. The sequence continues at coordinate 111,858,388 of CM073580.1, forward strand.
TCTTAGACCGTTAGAACCGTCTAGCTGGACTTGACACTCATTCCGAAAATCAAGTCAAACCGATAATCACAGGCTATTTCATTGAGCCCGGACCGAAGAGAGTGCGAATAGGGACATAGTTGGAATTTCAAATTCAAATCTGGCACACAAATTTGACGCATCAGTATTGAGCGTTCTGACTGTCGGAATACAGCCAAATTACACCCTTGGATCAGGAAAAATATCTATTATATATCACGAGACTTATAGGCCTGATCTTGGTACGGTGACCGTTAAACTGAAACTGGGTCGCCACGTGCGATCTGGGAACCCAACCGGTCTGAAAACTAGATGTGTGCTAGATCCAGTATGCATGAGCTTAAGTCCGACCGCATTTGGCCTGGGGACCTCCAGAAATGCCCTTTTGGACCGAAACGGCCCCGATTTGGTTAGGCACCAAGTAAACATTGTTCCCAAGCCTATTTTGGGCATGTTGTTGGCTATAAAAGGGGTTGAAACCCTCACTCCTCTCTCCCATCCGAATTTGAGAGAAGCCCTAGCTTGGGAGAGAGAAAAAGGTGGGAGATTGTGAGAGTGTGGGAGAGTTCTTCCTGCCACTTGTACTACGCGTTGCACGTGCTTAAGCAACACACCTCTACCGCTTTCCCGGTGATTCCACCGCGATCCTAGGTAAGTAAAAATCCTAAATAGTTGTTGATTTGAGTCTCCCTTGTTTCCATAGCGATGTAGCTTATGGATCTTGTGTATTAGGCTCCTTACTCGCCGTAGACGAAGCGTATACGCTCCGTTTCAATTCCCGAGTCTACAAGACATAAGGTGAGGATTTTAGACGCTTTGATTGACGGTTCCCAACGCTTTCAATGTCGTTTAATAGTAGATTCTTGACGGCATCGCCGTTTGACATGTACAAAATGCTCTCCGTTTCCCGTTTCGTAAGCTAACGAAGAATATGAGATTTAGGGCATTTTAGTCATTTGTAGGAAGTACTGTTTACATTCATATTTTGCTGATGTGATTGACATGGTTTGTTGTCGCATTAGGAAGTTAGGAATGCGTGCATAATTAGTTTGGCGAAGAGATTCGCCTAGTTGCACACTTTGGGTCGACATACTATTTGTAGACTTAAGTGTGTAGTGTATGTGTTTGTATAAATGCTTGTATTAGTATGTATTGAATTAAATGATGTTATTTGATAGTTTGTGATTGATTTTTCAATTATTATGCTGACCTAAATGATTTTCTACACGTTGACAAAAGGCATGATTTCATTACATGCATGGAATGTATGTGCTTGAGGATTTGCTTAAGTTGAATATGCATGGGAAGTATGCCTTGAAAGATTTGCTTAAGTTGAATGTTATAACATGTGCTAACATGCTCACATGATGTATTTCAATTCCAATACCTTTTTATAGTGTTAATGTAATTCCATAGATGTGTGGGACTTGACTTAGTCCAGGCAGTCGGTAACCGAGCGAATTCGTGGCTGACTGGTCATAGCCACGAACGACGCGTCGATGAATGTGATTCGTGTTGAGAGTTGGCGGCAGTGGTTAGGCCACGCGAAGTGTTTTACGCACTTCATGTCGTTCAATTCGAGATGCGATCGCGCTAGTCGAGCCCGTCAAGTAACCCGACTGGCCGATGTTTGTTCACCTTGTATGTATCATAACTGCTTGAACCTAGGGTACTGAACTTACCATTGTAAACCCTATTAACCGTGGTACCTTGATCCACGAAGACTCATGAGCCGGGCATGGTGGTATGGGACACCGTGGTCGAGCTGTCGGCCTACGCTGGGGCCACAAACCTCCCCGTAGTGACCAGTGAGCACCTATGACTCGTGAGCAGATTATGGTGGTATGGGACACTATATTCTTGCTGTCGGCCTACACTGATAAGGTGATGGGGGAGCGGTGCAACGAGTGCGAGCAACAGCCCTGGCAGCCCTTTGTAGTGACCGCGAGCGTATTCTGAGTCTACGGGAGGCGACGACCCTTCCGTAGCAGTAGAGTACAGTAGGCCTGTATTGATAAGGTGATGGGGGAGCGGAGCAACGAGTGCGTGCAACAGCCCTGGCAGCCCTTGCAGCGACCTACAAAATATACATCGTATGAGATTACTAGGAGTGACGACCCTAGACAGGATCTGTGTTGGGATTGATATAAGGGAGGTACCTTAGTTTCCCAATATTGCTGTATGAAAAGGACTAATAACAACTCGGTAATCATATCACCATGACATTGCATGTGCCTGGAAGATGTGGAGCACTTGAGGGAGTGCGGCATGCCGCGGTCGTAAGATGTTGCCGCATGAGGGTGATCGTCGGTGAGGGCATACATCACGTCATATCATAATTGCATTAACAACAGTATTAGGATTGTTTGATTTACTGCGTTACTATTATCGCATGATTGATTTGATAACATGTTAATCTTTGCTCTATTATTCCACTGAGTTAGCTACTCACTCCCACATTACGGGACGGTGTTCCGGACACCCACCAGACCTTTTTGTGATTGCAGATGATGGCGCGGCCTATGAGGCGGAGCTGGACTTGATGATGAGGAGGATCCCTCCTTTATGCGTGTTCTGATTGACGGGATTACAGGGAGGTTGATTAGATACTTTGACACTTGTCATTTTATGTTTTTAGCGCACTCATGCATATTCGTTTTGTCTACTTTTGGAGTATACATGTATGTATATAACCTGGTAACATATCCACACTCTGGAGGCATACAACAGTTTATATATGTTATGCATACTATCACAGTCTTCCGCTTGTTAATTTAACTGTCTCTGGAGTATGATATGCTGTTCTGGCTTAATTTCACTCATGTTTAATACATTATCACAGACAACATTCAATCATACATATCAATGTTGCATAAATAACATTTTGGAACTCGGGAGTTGGGTTTTTGCTCGACCCCCGATTTTCGGGATGTTACAGATGGTATTAGAGTATGATTTGGATTAAACCGGGCCTGGGTTATGGTCACGCGACGTACGCTGTCGCTTCCTTTGACTTAGGTGGGTGCGAGAAGGGTCTAGAAACACGTCCAGGATCACAGATTCGCCGATAGGCGAAGTCTATTAGAATCGATCGCAAGATCGAGCCTGTAACGCGTCTCGGGTCGCGTAGAGCAACCCGAATAGCTCCTAGGTTGTAGGTAAGTGGGTTGAGCTGTTCTTTGAACAATTCTAAACCTGTTAATGTGAATCCTTGGGCCGTGGGACAACCACGACCCCTGTATTCAATCGCCAGAGCTTAAAAACCCCCGTTTCACCGAAAATCTTCGAAATTCTTCCTCTCACCACCCCAATCTTCAATTATTTCTTATCCATTTCATATTAGGCATCAATACTAATGTGAAAATAACATAAAATCTTACTTTCATGAAATTTTACAGTGAATAGTAAAATTTCATGAAAAATGGCCATAAGGCCATTCTAAATTCACTTTCTTTAGCAACTAATAGGCTATATGGATGTACTAGATCCTTCTACCCCAAAATCATATGCTGCATGATAGGGTTTTGTATTCGGGATTGAAGATTGGACCCGAAAAGCCTCGAATGGATGTTAAAAATGTATTGGCCTCCCTAGGGCAATCTACAATGAACTAGAGTGTGCACCATACCTTTTTGGAATCCCTAGGGCAAGAGGAATCCATCCCATATAGCCTCAGAGGCCAGTTTTCAACTTCACCGGCGATGCCATCGCCGGTTCGGCGATGCATCGCCGGTCAAACTCTTCGAATTGGTCTAAACTTTGGGCTGGAGGAGTTTGGGGGCTAGGGTAGCCCCCTGGTATGCGGTCCGTACCTTGAAACCCCCTAAAAGATGTACTTCCTTCACAAACGGCCCCCATTTCAAGCTTCATTTTCATTTTTGCTGCCCTATTCCAAAAATCGTGACTTTAAATCACTCCTAAATCCATCCTTGGTTGAAAAAGACCACTTTCCACCATTCTATTTCAGTTTGCAGCCCTTCCTCTTGAAGGTTTCATCGTTTGGAGCTCTTACAACGCCCAAATCGAGCTGAAATCGTGAGGTACTCCATTCCCCTTTTTCATTCTCTTTTCTTTCTGAAAATACATCCTAGGGGAGCTTGAAGCATCCCTCTACAACGCCTAGATCTCCCTTTTCTAGTTTGGTTAGCCATTTTCTTGCATTTTCCCCATTTTTCATGGCTATTGTTAAGCTGTTTTAGCCTTTTTCTCTCTTTTCACCATCCTCCCTCTCAATCCTATTTCTCCATTTTCTTTGCTTAAGGGATACTGAAAATATATGGCCGAGAGAGCTCTAGTGAGCAACAGATAGTATTAGACTCGACAGGGATAAAGAAGGTAAGTCGGGACTGTGGTAAAGTCCTTTGGTAGAGTTAGGCATCTATGCCTTTGCCCTGTAGATTGTTTGATTTTTATTTTAAGGATTTCTGTGTTTTGTTGTTGTTAGGTTTAGTGAAGTTACAGGTAGAAACTGTGTTTGTGTTGTGGTTTGGCCTTATCATAGCTGTAAGACCCGTATCTTGGTCCGTACCTTTCCGTACACTTCCGCGGTCGTACCGGTCGAATTCTGGCAACTTTCGACCCTTAAACAATATCGACGCACGACCCTGATTCACGTGCCGACAACCCGAGTCGACTCAACCCGAGACCAATACCATAGCGACCGCGCCGTCGTTGCGGTTCTGATACCGCGACTCGCGCGCCAAGGCGATACCCTGATCAAGAGTTATGGGCCAACGTTCGGTGCGAGAAAACGCCGCGCGTTGCGAAAACCAAGGGAATCTCTACGATGTGTCACATCAATCACATCAATCCCATCAATCAATCACCCATCAACCCATCACATGTCAAGTACACATCACTCTCACCCATTTTTCCAAGCAACCACAAAAGTCTTCCTAACCCATACCTTTCTTACACAAAAGACCACAAAAGTCTTCACATCCCATACCTCTCTTACACAAAAGACCACAAAAGTCTTCACATCCCATACCTCTCTTACACAAAAGCCACAAAAGTCCAAGATTTCTTACACAAACATCACTCACTCATCCATCCATCACTCTTTCTCTCTCTCCCTTTACATCACTCTCTCTCTTTCTCTCTTTCTCATTTCAAAATTTCCAAGCAACAAGAGAATTCCAAGAGTCCCACGTATGGAATTTCTCAAACCCTTCTAAGCTCCAAGTGGCCCACCTTCCTACCCCAAAATCTCTCATCTCAACCCTCCATTCTTCATCTTAACCATTGAAGTTGAAGCTAAGGTGCCAAGGAACCCCTAGGAGCGAGAAGATCGGACGGTGGGTGCCTCTATAGGGTAGTTTTTATTGTTTTTATGGTGGACCAAGTGAGGCCCACCGATCCATGGTGTGGATCTCACTTGAGACCCTTATTTGTGGCCGATGGACCACATGGATCATCATGATCATTCCATGATGGGGCCATTCTCCATGGACCCCATCATGATGTTTATTTTCTCTTCAAAGGTCATCTAGACCGTCCATGTCGGGGGGGAAAGGATCCCCACCGTTGATTTTAAATTTCGAAGGTCCCACATGTTTTAAGGCCCACTTGTTACATGATTTGTTGTTAGGGAGGGCCCATAATGACGGGGTCCCTCCATCACAAGCCGTGTCCCACTCTCCATGTCTCTCTCTCTCTATCTTTTATTTTATTTTATTTTATTTTATTTTATTTTATTTCATTTTATTGCAATAGGAGGGTGTGGCCCACTTGAATGGATCACACCTTGATGTAATTTTTATTCAAGTGGGGCCCACCTTGGACATTGAGCCCATGACACCCATCAGTGGTGGCCCACTCCATCAAGGCCCACACTAAAAAAAAAAAAATTTAACAAAAGACCGTCCAGCGTCTGGGACGCTGGACGTTTCAACAGAAAGGGAATAAAGGAAGAAAGAAAAAGAAAAGGGAAATGGTGGGCTGCTCTAACATGGCCCCACCTTGATGTATATTTTTAATCCAAGCCATCCATTTTATTCTCGGGATCGTTTTAGGCGTTGAGCCGAAAAATGAGATCGATCCAATTATCTGGCGGGCCGTGGCATTAAGAATACTAATATCTTCCTTTAAAACTTAAAAAAATGATTTCTGGAGTCCACCAGAAGCTTGGACCTACCTGAAACTTGTTTTGGACTCTTATTTTTGTGGAAAACATGCAATGGACGGGATAGATTTGTTTAATGTGGGTCCCACCTAGGAAAACAAAATTAAAGGAAATCCATGCATGCGTTTGCTACTTGACGTCCAGAGGTGTCTGGACGTCCAACCAAAAAAAAAAAAAAAAGAAAGAAAGGAAAAGAAGGGAAATGGTGGGCCACTCTTGTAAGCCCCAACTTAATGCATGGATTTAATCCAAGCTTTTCACCATCTTCCTCAGATTAATTTAGGCGTTGAACCAAAATTTGGGACCAATCCGGAACTCAGGTGGGCCATACCATCTAAAATCATAAGGAGACATGCCTGAAACATACAAAAACATTTGGTGGGGCCTACCTGAAATTTGGACGTGGCTGAAACTTGGTTTGGACGCCTAATTTTGTGGAACACATGCAATGGATGGGGTAGATCTGGTTAATGTGGGTCGCACCTAGGATAAAAAAATAATTTTCTTTTTTTAGCATGACTTTGTGCCATGAGTCCAGAGACGTCCACGTTAAAAAGGGTGGCCGTATTGGCCCACTTGTAGACTCCACCATGATGTATATTTTGTATCTATACCGTTCATTTAATAGGTCCCCTTGAATGGTGCGTTGACTCCAAAAATCATCCACAAACTGAACTCAGGTGGGCCATACCATCCAAATCATGTGAAGACATGCCTAAATCATATAAAAACACTTGGTGGGGCCTACCTGAATTTTGAATGTAGCTAAAACTTGGTGTGAACCCTCAAACAGGTGGGACACACGTAATGGACGAGTTGGATTACAAATAAACACTTTGGTGGGCCCTATATGGGACCCACTGTGGTATGTGTGGCTTACCACACCGTACACAACAGTGGGTGGTGACACCCACTGTGATGCAAGTGTTTTACTCACGCCGTCCGTCCACGCCAGTGGACGGTGGCCCCCACTCAGATGTATGTATTGTGTCCACGCCGTCCATCTTGTGGGCCCCTGGCCACGTGACGTTATGAACAGGTTTGGATGGCAATAAACATTACAGTGGGCCCTAGGCCATGTGATTCAATGAACAGTTTGGATGCAAATAAATAGTACAGTGGACCCAGGTTGGGTAGAAAATATACATTTCGGTGGGCCCTGGGTCTATATGACCTTATCAACAGGTTTGAATGGAAAATAAACATTTTGGTGGGCCCCTTGCTACATGGCCTTATCAACAGGTGGAATGTAAAATAAACATTTTGGCGGGCCCCTTGCCACATGGCCTTAACAATAGGTTGGGTGGCAAATAAGCATTTCAGTGGGCCCAGGATTGGCTGGAAATAAATGTTATAGTGGGCCCACATGGGAGTCTACCATGATGCATGAGTTTCATCCAAACCGTCCAACCATTTTGAGATCATTTTAAGGCCATTGTTGAGGCCCATCTTAATGTATTTGTGGCCCGCCCACTAAGGCCCACTTTGTTATTTATGGGCCCATGTGTGTAAGCCCAATTGATGTATTTGTGGCCCATCGTTGAGGCCCACCTTGGTATATATAAGGCCTATGTGATTAGGCCCATTTGATGTACATAAAGCTCATATGATTGGGCTCATTTTAATGAATTCTAAGGCCCATGGGTTATAACCCATTGCAAAGGACCTAAGGCCCATTGGTGAGGCTCATTAAGGTGATCCATTTGATGAATGCAAGGCCCATATGATACGGCTCAATTGATGTACTTAAGGCCCAATTGAGTGCAACTAGGTCCATTGCAATGCGTGATCCCTCCATGGCAAATAACGATATTTATAGTAAGTAATGCCTCGGGAACAATGATGGTTAGACGTCCACATTGTAGGTACAATGTTGGTTAAATGTCCGCATTGTAACACTCCCTAAGGCCCACTAATAGGCCCATACTTGTAGTAAGTAGGCCGTCTAGGCCCATCTCAGTTATACACAGAGCCCATCTCTATATACATGTTTAGTATAAATCCATGATACATTATCATACGCATCATATGTATGACTGATATGAGAAGTGACTGATCATAGCATATGCCTTCGGGCGAACTGTTTATGGGCTCCCTGGTAGGTGGAGTTGCCATAGTGCATGGTACACGTAGGATTGTTGCATGACTGGTAGTGTGACTCATGCACTTGCATTTGTATGATTGTGATTATTGTATGCCCTAGCGACATCAGGGCCATAGCCTCCACAGATGCATCGTGGGTGGCTGGATTGAATACCGAAAATGTTTGGTTCTAGCATACGGGCGCCATAGATGTCCCTGGGTGAAAACCCCTAAACCCGATGGTACCAGAGGATGACTCTAACGTCGAGACCGAGTGGATACATGAGCGCACGAGGGCCGTATACCAGTAGGTCGCGTCTCCCACTGTGTCGTGGTCGGTTGGAAAGGGGTGTGACCTTACCCGCCTGAGTGAGGGGGCAACTCCTAGGTTGAGTTTGACCAGCTTGAGGAATCGGTCCGCTATCGACGAGCCGGGCCCGATATTGGCAGGCGGATAGTGAGGTCTCTTCTGCTCTCCCAGTTGTGCGTTCGGATAGGGACGGCAAACTGGCGTAGAGTGTACTAGACCCCGGTGATTATCCAGAATGAGAACTGTACTGATATATGATGAGGATTGGCATGCTTGAGTTGCATCTCGCATCACATGGTCTGGATATGGCCGATCGCATTCATATCTTGTACTGTATAGCCTTGGTACGGCTGATTGCATTCACGTATTCATCAGCATAATTCCGCATTACTCTAACCTTGTATTCTGAGCACGCTCGTATTGCGCACACACTTACACCGCCCTCTAAGCTTTCTATAAGCTTATGCACGATTGATGCGTGCAGGTGACGTCAGGACGCAGCTATAGCGTAGTAGCAGCAGGAGCGTGCAGTCGAGCCTTTGGAGTTTTGTTATTAGCACTATCTTGTATTTCCCTTTATACATCTTGTACTCAAAGTTTTTGATCATAGTGGAAATGTAATGGAGTTCTTGGTTGTTGTTTGTGGGTTATGCCTTTGGTTATGCTTATTACGAATCAAACTGACATCGAAAATCCTCCTCGTAGCATCCCAGGATTGGAACCTGGCGAATGGGATCTAGGAGCCGAGAATGGGGTTCTACGGAGGCTGTCGGCGCCGGATTCGGCGATCGGGAATTCTGTGAGCCCGGTTTCCGAGTTTGGGGCGTGACAATAGCCGAATTTTGTTGAATGAAATGCATGCCGATTCATTTTGTTGTGAGGTATTGTCCCTAGATTGGGAGTATTATAACTCCCGGGATTCAGCCTACAAATTAGATTTTTATCCCACCCCACCCTCCTACCAAGCATGCCACTTCCGATCCCGCCATGAGACTAGGAATGCGGTTCCATTTAATACAACTAAGCGCTACCGGCCACATAGGCCCTAGGCGTTTGGAACCTAGTGTTAGTACTCCTAGATTTGAAGGATCTGACGACATAAGACATCCAATTCCATTTGAATAATCTTGACCCTAAGCAATAGAAGAATTACCTGTAGTAGAAATGGTATGGAACCATTTAACGTATAAACTTAGGCTTTGGATTATAACTACTGAGTTACAGACTAGGTTACTAGTTGTCTTAGGCAGTGTAAAGCCTATATATGTTAAGGGATAGTAGGTTAGATTTGGTTGGAATGGGACTCCCTTCCTTCGATAGATCCCCTTATGATTTATAGACTTCTGTTGTTGCCCATAGGAGGGAGTCATTCACTCTTAGGGACCATTTATAAATCCCTTAGAATGAACTTAGAATGTACTAGCACGTCCCTTAAAAAAAAAAATAAACAATAAAAAATAAAAAAAATAATAAAAAATAAAAATAAAAATAAAAATAAAAATTGCCTTCCCCAAGGGCTTATTGCATTCGGGGACGCGGAATAAAGGAACTACATGTAAGCGATGTATTCGCGGTTTGAATCGACTTCCTAATCCTAGTGGTTACCAATAAATCCAATGCTCTGATCAAGCGAAAGATCGGCATCGACTCGGATTAAAAATTGATACAATAACTCTTCTGTCCTAGCTAGACAGAAAGTCTATGTATCCGGCTCAGACCCACTATACTACTTTTCTTCCGTGTTGGCTCGACCACATACAACCGAACGGGATCACAGTGCCTTTGGGAAATGGCGAGGACTTAAAGCCAGTAGATAATAAGTACCAATGCCATAGAACGCATCATTAGCAAGGAAAACCATGTAGAGAAAGATTGTTTCCATTTTACGTTAAGGATAGCCCCTAAGTTGCGCCTCGTTCCGATATACGGATCGATGCAAATATTCTTCAACCTTAAGTAAAACCAAGTTTTAAGGGGGGTAGAACGTATTGAGTCCAATCCAATTAGGTTAGTCAACGCTACCGTTTGATCAGAGTGGCGCAGCGGAAGAGTGGTTAGGCTCTTCCCCACTGGCCCAAGATCGAAACCTTTGAGTTAGGTTATACGTAAAGGTTAGGTCGTTAAATGAGATTTGAACCCTTCCTTACACTGTCAAGACTGAAGCCCTGCTAGGTACTCTTTACCCTTCGCCAATGTCGGGGACGACATTGTGTTTTAAGGGGGGTAGATTGTAACATCCCAGATTTTTGCCAACTTGAGATTAGACATCCTTAGGCAATGAGTCTATCCTAACACTTGATTAACTTCTCAAAACTCAATCCAAAAGTCTCAAATCCTTATTTCCTTCGAAAATCTCACCTTTTACTACTTTATCCTTCAAAATTTTCTAAGAGCTCTCACATTAGACACAAATCTTAAAGTTTAGGTGATGTTGATCAATACTTAAGCTAAAAAGTACTAAGAATAGTAAATAAATAAATGAAAAGGGTTTTTAGCCATTAACCTTTTGAAGTCTCACTAAATAAGTAGACTAATTGGATAGATCAGCTTCTCCTACCCCAAAATCATATATTGCATGTCAAATAACTCATCCCAGGTTCTAAAATACACCCATTTCAAATATCAGATGGAAAAACCACCCCAAACAGGTCAGTGGTCGGCGATGCCATCGCCGGTTTGGCGATGCATCGCCGAACTCGTCCGTACAGCGAGTTTCTGTACCCTTTTTCCTGCGCGTTTCTTCAGACTTTGAAAAATCATATCTCCTTCGTTATAACTCCGATTTAGGTGATTCAAAAACCAGATTGAAGATAAATGAGTCTAGTTTTATATAAAAATATGTGAAAAATATAATAAAATATTTAATATAGTTTAAAGTAGGTCATTGTGAGCAACTGTCTGATAATCACTTGTTGGACAGCTGCTGTTTCTGGAATTTTTAGAATTTTTCTACAACTCAAAATCTTATGAAATTTGGAGGAGTTAGGGTAAACTTAATGATGAACCTCTAAAAAAATAATAAAAATAATATGATACCTAGAAGTTCCCAAAATGGGGGATAGAATGGCCCTAGGACCGTATTCTGCCATAATTAAGGTAGAATTTGGTTGAGTACCAAACTGAATACTCAGTAGAATTAACTTGGACCACTTTAAATACGTTCTACAAGACCCAAAGCGAGTGGAACCAATGACCCTATAATGCTCTAAAGCCTCGGATCAAACTCTAAGCCGGTTTGTTCTCGGGACCTCATTGAAACTTTGTATTGGATCTAAACCGCGCGTCGAAAGTCCGATACCTCCTATCTTAGACCGTTAGAACCGTCTAGCTGGACTTGACACTCATTCCGAAAATCAAGTCAAACCGATAATCACAGGCTATTTCATTGAGCCCGGACCGAAGAGAGTGCGAATAGGGACATAGTTGGAATTTCAAATTCAAATCTGGCACACAAATTTGACGCATCAGTATTGAGCGTTCTGACTGTCGGAATACAGCCAAATTACACCCTTGGATCAGGAAAAATATCTATTATATATCACGAGACTTATAGGCCTGATCTTGGTACGGTGACAGTTAAACTGAAACTGGGCCGCCACGTGCGATCTGGGAACCCAACCGGTCTGAAAACTGGATGTGTGCTAGATCCAGTATGCATGAGCTTAAGTCCGACCGCATTTGGCCTGGGGACCTCCAGAAATGCCCTTTTGGACCGAAACGGCCCCGATTTGGTTAGGCACCAAGTAAACATTGTTCCCAAGCCTATTTTGGGCATGTTGTTGGCTATAAAAGGGGTTAAAACCCTCACTCCTCTCTCCCATCCGAATTTGAGAGAAGCCCTAGCTTGGGAGAGAGAAAAAGGTGGGAGATTGTGAGAGTGTGGGAGAGTTCTTCCTGCCACTTGTACTACGCGTTGCACGTGCTTAAGCAACACACCTCTACCGCTTTCCCGGTGATTCCACCGCGATCCTAGGTAAGTAAAAACCCTAAATAGTTGTTGATTTGAGTCTCCCTTGTTTCCATAGCGATGTAGCTTATGGATCTTGTGTATTAGGCTCCTTACTCGCCGTAGACGAAGCGTATACGCTCCGTTTCAATTCCCGAGTCTACAAGACATAAGGTGAGGATTTTAGACGCTTTGATTGACGGTTCCCAACGCTTTCAATGTCGTTTAATAGTAGATTCTTGACGGCATCGCCGTTTGACATGTACAAAATGCTCTCCGTTTCCCGTTTCGTAAGCTAACGAAGAATATGAGATTTAGGGCATTTTAGTCATTTGTAGGAAGTACTGTTTACATTCATATTTTGCTGATGTGATTGACATGGTTTGTTGTCGCATTAGGAAGTTAGGAATGCGTGCATAATTAGTTTGGCGAAGAGATTCGCCTAGTTGCACACTTTGGGTCGACATACTATTTGTAGACTTAAGTGTGTAGTGTATGTGTTTGTATAAATGCTTGTATTAGTATGTATTGAATTAAATGATGTTATTTGATAGTTTGTGATTGATTTTTCAATTATTATGCTGACCTAAATGATTTTCTACACGTTGACAAAAGGCATGATTTCATTACATGCATGGAATGTATGTGCTTGAGGATTTGCTTAAGTTGAATATGCATGGGAAGTATGCCTTGAAAGATTTGCTTAAGTTGAATGTTATAACATGTGCTAACATGCTCACATGATGTATTTCAATTCCAATACCTTTTTATAGTGTTAATGTAATTCCATAGATGTGTGGGACTTGACTTAGTCCAGGCAGTCGGTAACCGAGCGAATTCGTGGCTGACTGGTCATAGCCACGAACGACGCGTCGATGAATGTGATTCGTGTTGAGAGTTGGCGGCAGTGGTTAGGCCACGCGAAGTGTTTTACGCACTTCATGTCGTTCAATTCGAGATGCGATCGCGCTAGTCGAGCCCGTCAAGTAACCTGACTGGCCGATGTTTGTTCACCTTGTATGTATCATAACTGCTTGAACCTAGGGTACTGAACTTACCATTGTAAACCCTATTAACCGTGGTACCTTGATCCACGAAGACTCATGAGCCGGGCATGGTGGTATGGGACACCGTGGTCGAGCTGTCGGCCTACGCTGGGGCCACAAACCTCCCCGTAGTGACCAGTGAGCACCTATGACTCGTGAGCAGATTATGGTGGTATGGGACACTATATTCTTGCTGTCGGCCTACACTGATAAGGTGATGGGGGAGCGGTGCAACGAGTGCGAGCAACAGCCCTGGCAGCCCTTTGTAGTGACCGCGAGCGTATTCTGAGTCTACGGGAGGCGACGACCCTTCCGTAGCAGTAGAGTACAGTAGGCCTGTATTGATAAGGTGATGGGGGAGCGGAGCAACGAGTGCGTGCAACAGCCCTGGCAGCCCTTGCAGCGATCTACAAAATATACATCGTATGAGATTACTAGGAGTGACGACCCTAGACAGGATCTGTGTTGGGATTGATATAAGGGAGGTACCTTAGTTTCCCAATATTGCTGTATGAAAAGGACTAATAACAACTCGGTAATCATATCACCATGACATTGCATGTGCCTGGAAGATGTGGAGCACTTGAGGGAGTGCGGCATGCCGCGGTCGTAAGATGTTGCCGCATGAGGGTGATCGTCGGTGAGGGCATACATCACGTCATATCATAATTGCATTAACAACAGTATTAGGATTGTTTGATTTACTGCGTTACTATTATCGCATGATTGATTTGATAACATGTTAATCTTTGCTCTATTATTCCACTGAGTTAGCTACTCACTCCCACGTTACGGGACGGTGTTCCGGACACCCACCAGACCTTTTTGTGATTGCAGATGATGGCGCGGCCTATGAGGCGGAGCTGGACTTGATGATGAGGAGGATCCCTCCTTTATGCGTGTTCTGATTGACGGGATTACAGGGAGGTTGATTAGATACTTTGACACTTGTCATTTTATGTTTTTAGCGCACTCATGCATATTCGTTTTGTCTACTTTTGGAGTATACATGTATGTATATAACCTGGTAACATATCCACACTCTGGAGGCATACAACAGTTTATATATGTTATGCATACTATCACAGTCTTCCGCTTGTTAATTTAACTGTCTCTGGAGTATGATATGCTGTTCTGGCTTAATTTCACTCATGTTTAATACATTATCACAGACAACATTCAATCATACATATCAATGTTGCATAAATAACATTTTGGAACTCGGGAGTTGGGTTTTTGCTCGACCCCCGATTTTCGGGATGTTACAGATATCTTGAAAAGTGTGCCAACGGATAGATCAGCCCATTAATCTTCAATTTGGGGCCCACCTGATAACAAAATATGCTTCTATTTTGGTCTCAACCGTTAAATTTGGATGGAAAAATAGATGGTCGGAGTGGATTTTTGAAATACATTGCATTGGACCCCACCTATATGCATGGTGTGTAAACCATGCACATGTACGCAAGCCGCACCGCCAACAGTTAAGGAGGTCAGCGGGCGCTAACCCGCGCCTGCTCGCATCTTCTCCAGAAACAAAAATTGACGTTTTCATCCAGCGTAACGAACGAAGATGTCCATTTTTGCGGATGGTAGTGGACCCCACCCATTGCATGTACGGCTAATCCAAGCCGTCCATCTTGTAGATGGGTTCACGAACATCAAACCCATGCTGACCTTTGGTACCCATGCTTACACACGTCCGCAATACATTGACCACAAATAGACTGCCCCGCGACATTTAAAAAGATCTCAGTATGATTGCTTCTCTAGGCCGCATCAATGGACACCCAAAACTATCCCATCCCGATCGAAATTTCGTTATAAATCCAATGAACGGATTAGATTTCACTTTTGATGCTGATCAGAGGCCCACCGATCACGTCAGCCCAGTCATGTGCGTAGGCTTACGCACGTCCGTGAAAATTGAATTTTCAGGCGGTTGTGGCCCACCATTATTGATCGGATGGAAGATCTGATCCATCCATCGTATAGGCCAGCAAAAAATGCCCCAGGAGACGTTAATTTTTCATATAAAGTGCAAAGAACAAGGGACTTATGAAGCCCTGAAGGTGGCTGTGAAAAAGCTTATGCGAATTTAACTGCGAATTATCCACCGACTTCACCTCTCCATCGCCCATCCTTGCTATAGAAAAGGAGAAGGCTGGGAAGTCTAGGAGGAGGAGGAGAGAGAAGGAGAGAAAATCCACGCCAGAGGAGAGAGAGAAGAAAGAGAGAGAGAGAGAGAGAGAGAGAGAGAGAGAGAGAGAGAGAGAGAGAGAGAACGAAGGGAGATATTTATGTTTTTTCTTTCTTCAATCTTATTTTTTCTTCTTTGTATTTGAATTCATGGATAGCTAATTTTTTTTAGCTAGGGCTGAGATGAAGTCCCTAATTTGAATGATGCTTATTTTTCATTGTTGATTTCATCCTGAATTTAATTGATTTGTTTCTTTTTCTAGTGTGCTTAACTGAAATTTATGTACTTCTCCATTCTATGAGCTTAACCAAAGTCTAGATGTGGATGTTGTTTGGGATCTTATTTTAAGTGCTTGTATCTGACCATGAACAGGTTTCCTATAGAGAAAGAAATAGGAATCTACATCTCTTCATGCCTGACTATGGATGGAAAGATGTGATCTATATACTTTAAGGGATTATACATTCTGTTTGCCCGACTAAGGACATAGAGTGTGCTTTATTTATTAAATTTATATCAATCTGAATTAGGGTGAATTAACAGGTAAAACAAGGGTTAGGATAATTAGGGGTGGATTCAAAAGTCATAGTGCTTTCATTGATCAAATTTTTCTCATTGTCCTCAGTTACTTTTCATAGATTTTTGTTAGTTTACTTAATCATTAGCAAAACTATTTGTTGGATTAGTTAAGAAGAATCGTAAATTTCAAATTGTGACAACCAGTCCTCGTGGGAATGATCTTGTAATACGTACCGTATATACATATGATTCGTATACTTGCGAGTTTAAAAATCATTTAAATCGAATTGTTTTAAATAAAACATCAAGTTTTTGGCGCCGTTGCCGGGGACTGTTTCGATCCAATTAGATTTAGGATTCTCTTTTATCATAATTCATAGCCTTAGGATTTTACTAACTTTAGGTTAAAATTTTTTTTTATATATAAACTAACCTATTTCCTATTTTGTAAGGTCCTGACTTGAACTTCTAATTTGGTAATCCCTTTCTAAATTCTCTACTTTTTCTAATTTCTATTTTTAGAATTAGGATTTTATTTTTTAGAAATTTTTCTAGGCTTTCTTTTTAGAAATTTTCTAATTTCTAACTTAGTTTTTTATTTCTAAGATTATAAACTTTTTTTTTTTAGAAATTAACCGTTGCTTAGGATTTTTCTAACATTATTTTAGAAATTTTAATTTATTTTTTTAGTTTTTATTTTGTTTATAGGAATTGAGGAAGGAAGCTGAAAATAACATTATCTTCAAAGTGAAGGAGGAGCTCCCAAATCTTCAGACATCCTTTATCTCCTTTTTCGGGTTCTTTCTTCCAATTTATGTTTACATAGCTTTTTTTTATTTTTAGGAATTCATAATTTTTAGTTCTAGTTTTATTTCTCTTAGGCTACATCTTAGTTCAGTTTAGTTTTCTTTCCTACATTACAGTAATTCAGTTTATGCTAGGACGTAAATCTCTGAACATAAAACTAGCACCTTTTGATCCTGAAATAAAAATAACCTTTCATAGTAGATTTAGAAACATCCTATTTGAAATAGCGGACGAAAAAGGAACTAAAGCTCTTAGAGATTATTCAACACCTGTCCAATTCAATGCACCTTCATGCATAGTGTTGCCAACCACCACGACAGCACACTTTGAACTTAAGCCTGAGGTAATACAATTGTAGCCCTCTTTCTATGGTTTAGACAAGGATGATCCATATCATCATGTGAAAGAATTCCTAGACATTTGCTCTACCTTTAGGTTTCAAAACTTTTCAGATGATTTGATCCGTTTGTGCCTTTTTCCTTTTTCTTTGAAGAATAAGGCAAAAGCATGGTTGAATTCTCTAGGAGTTGGGTTTATCACTACATGGGACCAACTGTCTAAGAAGTTCTCAAACAAGTTCTTCCCTATTCAAAAAACTAATGCTCTCCGTAGAGAAATTACCAATTTCACACAAAAATAGGGCGAACACTTTCATGAATGTTGGAAAAGATGGAATGACTTATTTCTTAAATGTCCACACTATGGTTTTGAGAAGTGACAACAGGTTCAATACTTCTATGATGGTTTGACACCTCAAAACCGTCGCATAGTTGATGCCACCAGTGGAGGGTCATTCATGACCAAAAGTGATGTCGAAGCGTGGAATTTCTTTGAAACCTTGTGTGAAAATTTTCAGCAATGAGACTATTCAAATAGAGGTGAAAGAAGTTCCCAAGTACCGAAAAAAAGTGGTATATATGAGATAGGAGTCATGCCAGATCTTTATGCCAAAATTGATTGCCTGACACAGAAAGTTGATGCTCTGATGTTGAATAATGGATCTCTACAAATAACTTAAATCGAGTCATGTGCCATATGTTCTAGTCCTGGCCATCATACGCAGTCATGTCCATCTGGTGCAGCATTTTCAGAATTTCTCTCTGAACAAGTACATGATATGAACACCTTTCAGAGAGCTGGGAATAATCCTTACTCAGACACTTACAATCCAGGGTGGGCTAGGCATCCAAATTTTTCTAAGACAAAAGGACCACAACAACGGGGACTATCTAAAAATCCTCCTATGCAACCTTACCCCCAAGTTAGTAGTCAACAGCTTCAACAGTTTTCACAGTATCAACAAGTACCTCCACAATCTAGGAAACCATCTCTTGAGGATACAATCAATCTTTTTATGCAAAGTTCACTTCAATTTCAAAAAGACACCCAACAAACTTTACTAGCTAACCAACAAAGCTTACATACAAATACGCAATCTATTACCAAGCTGGAAGTACAGTTGGGTCAACTTGCTGCCACATTGAGTGAGAGAGAGAAGGGCAAGTTTCTTAGCCAACCTGTGGCAAATCCAAAAGGATAGTATGAGATTGACTTTAATTCAAACTACGAACAATATCATGAGCAAGCCAAATCAATTATTATCCTTAGGTCTGGTAAATAAATCGAGAATAAAGTAGAGATGCCTAGGGAGGAATCAAATTCCAACTCGGAAGACCAAAATGAAGCGGAGAGACATACTAGTGCATCCAAAGTCCAACAGCACTTTGACTCTCCAGAAACCACTCATGTGCCATCTTATGTGCCTAAATCACCTTTTTCTCAACGTCTGACACCACTTAAGAAAGGAAACAACTTTAATAACATATTAAAAATATTTAATAAAGTACAAATTAACATTCCGTTGCTTGATGCTATCAAGCAAGTCCCTGCTTACGCTAAGTTTCTTAAAGATTTGTGCACTCAAAAGCGTAAGATGCATGTTCACAGGAAGGTCTTCCTTGCGGAGCAAATCAGCTCCATGATTTAACATAACACCCCTCCTAAATTTAGGAATCCAGGAGCTCCTATCATTTCTTACGTCATAAGAGATCATAAGGTTGAGAAGGCATTGCTTGATTTAGGGGCGAGCGTTAATTTGTTGCCATATTCAGTGTACGAGCAGGTAGGACTTGATAAGCTGAAACCAACTAAAATAACACTACAACTAGTTGATAGATCTATCAAGGTGCCCCGTGGTGTTATTGAGGATGTGTTAATCCAGGTTGATAAGTTTTATTTTTCAGTGGATTTCATCATTCTAGATACTCAACCTGTCAAAAATCTTACTAGTCAACTCCCGATTATTCTGGGACGTCCATTCTTAGCCACATCCAATGCTATCATAAATTGCAGGAATGGAGTCATGAAGTTATTTTTTTGTAACATGAAGATAAAGCTCAATATTTTTAATGCTGGACAACAACTAGCAGACTCGGATGATATATTTGAAGTGGACATGATTGAGAGTCTAGTGCATGAATCTTTCCTTCAATCTTCGGAAGATGCACTTAAGACTTGCTTAGCACATTTCGACATGGATTTTGACATAGAAAGTCCCATCCAAGAAGTCAATGCATTGCTCGATTCTACTCCTATAATGGAGACTTCAAAATGGAAAGCTAAAGTGGAACCTCTTCTACCCTCTAAGTCTAAACTGGTTTCATCTGTTGAGAAACCACCTGATCCTGACCTTAAACAATTACCTAAAAATCTCGAGTACGTATTTTTAGGTCCTTCTGAGACCCCGCCTATCATCAAAGCTTCTAACCTCAAGAAGGAACAGGAGAGCAAGTTGCTTAAGGTTCTTAAAGAATACAATGCAGCTATTGGGTGGATGATAGCAGACATGAAAGGAGTAAGCCCCACTATGTGTATGCATCATAGAGTTCTTAAAGAAAGTGCAGAAACGTCGCGTGAAATAAAAAGGAGGCTTAACCCTAATATGAAAGAGGATGTTCAAGCGGAGGTGCTTCGATTGTTAGACGTGAAAGAAGTCATTCGAGCGGTGGTGCTTAAATTGTTGGATGTTTACCCCATTTCAAATAGCATGGTTCAAGTTGTTCTCGAAAAGTCTGGGATTGGTTAATCAAGATGTTACTTATCTGGCTGAAGATGTTAAACTTAGCGCTCTTGGGAGGCAACCCAACTTTTCTTTTCATTTCTTTTTCCTAGTTAGTTAGTTCAATGTTTGTGGGTAACATTGCTGCAAACCCTCACGAGACTACAACTCATCCACTAGGGGCAACCTAGGGGTTTAAAGGCTTGTTGCATATGCTAAATGCAATCGAGAGCACTTACGAAAGTGGTATAGGTAGGGTTCTATTTTTATTATTTTTATTTTGCTTTAATTGATTTCTCTCTTGTGCTGACCCGCTCTTACATTGATATCTTTAGAAAGCCTCTTGATTCTTTCGTTCAGGTACTATCTTTTAATCACTCATCTTTTATTTTCGTTGTCCCATGTGCATTGCATGCTTATTTCTTTTATATTGAGGACAATGTAGATTTTAGGTTGGGGGTGGGAGATTAGGTTACCTAATCAGTATTTTCTTGGTCTTGAGTAAAAATTGTGAAAATTTTTAAATTTGAAGTGATTTTGAAAGATGTGATTTTAAAATTACAAGATACAGAATGTTGGGAATTTATGCCACTGGAATTTCGCCATATGTTAGATTTCACAGTTAAGTTTGAATTGTTAACCCATAATTAGAAGCTTTAAACATTGATTGAGTCATGATTTCGCATATCACATCTCGCTTACACATTCAGGTTATGGTTCGATATTGAATGACAACGTGGTAATCACTAAGCATGAAAGGAACCAGCCTGAAAAAAATTTAGCATCGGTTTATAAAGAAGAATTAAAAGGGTAAGTCGCATAATCTTCACCATAGGTTTGCTCCTTATAAGCGAAGATTCGATTCCCTATGGTTGACATGTAGAAAAAGTTAGGCGACAAATTTTCACCATAGGTTTGCTTCCTATAGGTGAGGATTTGATTCCCTTCCTTGGCGTTACTGTTCATGAACAAATCAAAAGCTAATAGAATGAAAAATTAATCTGTAAGGAAAGTGTTGGCTTCAGTTGTCATGAATTCCGTTGTTAATTTTCAATAAAATCATGCAATTGACGATTGGATCTCTTAATGATAGTAAGCCGAGATTACACTATACACTCATGGAACTCAATGTTTAGTATTTTCTGATTGATGGATTAATACTGAGAACTTGATTAGGAAGTTTATCGTGAGATTGATTCCAAGAGAAAATTCCACTCACCATTCATGAATCTTAGAATTTTCGCATCTCAACGATTTGTTTACAAGTCGCTTGGGTTTACATGAATTGTCTTTTACTTCTGAAATAATTTTTCGCATGTTTTGCTCGGGACTAGCAAAATACTAGTTGGGGGTTTCAGTTATATTGTTGTGTTTGTTTTCAAAAAATGGTTTCGGTAATCATCCTATGCTCATATGGTGGGGAATTAGTTAGCGAAAACAATCGATATACATACAAGGGTGGAGACTCGAAAGCTACTGTTGTGGGCGTTGACATTCCATATGAACAGCTTCTATCAAAAATATATAAAATTGCGAAGAGTAGACCTAAGGATTATGATATAAGATTGAAAGTATTGTATCCTTGCACAAACGAATTAGTCCCTCCAGCTATAATTGAAGACAATGAAGATGTAAGAATGTTCTTGATAGCACAGCTGACGCACCCAGATCATTACATCCCTTTATTCATCGAGAGAATACAATGCGTTAATAATGATGCAGTACTCGAAGACCCGGTGGGTTACAGTGTGTTTGAACATGACACATCAGCAGTAGAAAGTTTAGGTGAGGAACATATCTTGAATTATGAATATATGGCATCACCTTCACAGGTTCCTTTAAGCAACACTCTAGTACCTGTGCTAGCTCAGACATCAAACTTCATGACAAGTCAAGTGAGAGCGTTGGCTAACGTGAACCTCAGAAGTGAATATATGACATCACCTTCATTTATGAGAGTAGATTTTTCCTCAACATCCAACGTCAAAAACATAAGTGAAAGTGACATTCCATTGCTCGAGCAGGCTCGAACATCGGACTTCACCACTAGGCTTCCCATTGTGCCTTTTGAGGATATTAGTTTCACTAATGCAGATCTGTCACTATATTCATATCCACTTAATGACCTAATTGATATATCCGTTGGCCAAATGTTTAAGGACAAGAGCCGGTGTAAGTATGTTTTGAGCTAATTTGCAATTCGCAACAACTTTCAATACAAGGTGTTGTATTCCACATCCAAGAAATTCACTATTGCGTGTATGGAAGATAAGTGTGAATGGAGGGTACACACATCTAGGGTAAATTATGCGGAGATATTCAAGATTAATACTTACAAGTCCATACATATATGTGGAATGTCATGAATGAAGAGCGATCATCGGCAAGCAAGCAGTAAGCTGGCCAGTGAACTGATTGTCAATTGCATTGAGCAGTGCTTGGGGTTAAGGCCGAAGGACATTATATACGCAATGCAAGAGAAGTATAATGTTCTTATTACCTATATGAAGGCATGACGCACTAAAGAAAATACAATCGATCGCGTAATGGGGTCTTATGAAGTCTCTTATAAAGAATTCCCGATATACTTGCATGAGTTGAGGATGGAGAACCCGGGGACACTGACTTTTCTGCTTGTGAATTCACAAACGATGAGGTTTGAGAGATGTTTTGTTGCGTCGGACAGTGTGTCAGAAGTTTTCAAACATCTTTGCAAAGGGTCTTAGCCGTTGACCAGACGCATCTAAAAGGTAAGTACAATGGTGTTCTGTTCGTTGCTACGGCTTTGGAAGGCGACAATCATATCTTTTCACTCGCTTTTGGTATCAGAGAATCAGAGAACAACAGCAGTTGGAACTGGTTCCTTACATACCTCAGTAATTCATTAGGGGATCTACCTGGTCTTGTGATCATATCAGACCGGCATAAAGGTCTAATGAAATAAGTTCCCCAGGTCTTCCAAACAGGAATCCATGGCTACTGCGTGTACCATATATACCAAAACTTGGTAGACACGTTCAAAGACAGGTCGTTAGAAATCTACTACTAGCAAGCTGTAAAGACTTGTACGAGGGCTGAGTTCGAAAAGTTAATGCATCATATCGAACTTGCCAACCTCCCGATACATGCATGCCTGAGGAAAATATGTTATGAAAAGTGGGCATCTTTCTACTTCTTAGGAAAAAGATTCAATTTCATCACTACAAACATAATTGCGTGTGTTAATGCTTTATTCAAAAAAGCACGAGAATATCCGGTGACTATGCTAATAGAGACGATCAGATTGAAAATTCAAGAGATGTTCTATAAAAGAAGAGAATCAACATCATTATTCGTTAGACCGTTGACACCGTGGGCCGAGAAACAATTAAAGGATATCATACCGAAGGCACGAGATGTCCATTGCCAGGTAATTTCCCGGGATGAATACTATATTGTGGAAGACTACAATGATACCGTCAAGTTCAATGAGATTTCATGTACATATCGCGAGTTTGAAGTAAAGGGATTGCCTTGTTTTCATGTTATTTCAGTATGTATAAATTATAATCTTCTTCATTATTTGTATTACTCCTCATTGTACATGGTGAGGAATTACCTGATCACGTATGAAAATTCCGTGTACCCAGTACGGGACAAGAGTTAATGAGAAATTTCTTCTGGATTCAAGAAGTATTGTTCGAGTATCAAGCCCTTGCTACAAATGAGGTCAGTCGGAAGACCGAAGAAGGCACAAATCCTTTCCCTTGGAGAGGAATGAACAACAAAAATATGCGGACATTGCAAACAAATATGTAACGCCCTGAAAATCGGGGGTCGCGCATACGCTCGACTTCCGAGTTCCTGAGTGTCACTTATAACTGATTTCATTAATATGCGTTTGATCCAATTTAGTTGCGCAAATTTAAAAATTCTTGGAACATAAAGTATCATCACACAAGTCTACTGAAATGAAATATATATATATATATATATATATATATATATATATATATATATATATATACAAGTCCAAAATAATATAAGTGGGTCGCACAAGGCGTTGCCTGACAAAACAACAAAAAGAATGCTATATCCAAAAGAATAAAGCTGAATCCACTACTCAGCGATCCACTCCCGCCTCTCAAGCTAACGGAGAGTCATCCATCAACTGAAAGTAGGATAGCTCATCCTCCTCTTCGAAAGTCGCCTCACCAGGCTTCTCATGCCCTGAATCACCTGCATTTATAAACGGGTCTAGTTGGTGTTTTAAAACACCATCCCGGAGTAGTAGTAAGTGATCAATTCAGTGGGTGTTATTAATCTTAAATTATAACAGGCATCAATTATAGTATGAATTTAACGAAATGTAGTCAATCATCAACACCTAACAACTCTTATTAAAATGCATGCATGCGAAATAATATGATACATGCCCTCACCACAACGCTCCCTCAAGCGACTCCATCTAACGATCGCGTATGTCAGCACTCCCTCAGAGCAACCATGACTTTCGAGTCGCCACCCTATCTAGTGAGATATAATGCGATCGTGTTAGTCGAGTTATTAGTTAAGTTCCTTCATCCAGCAGGTTAAGAAATCTGATACACCCCTCATATCAATGCCCTAAGCTGGTTGTTAAGCCAAGACCTCCCAATATGTGAGGCCAAGACCTCACGATCCATGATCCCATCGGGTTCCTCATCCCCGACTACAAGCACATGAAGAGTGTCAAAAGAAAGGGATCGTTCACGGTCACTACGGGGAGGCACAACACCCCAACATAGGCCGACAGCTCAGACATAATGTCTCATTCCACCATGCCCAGCTCATGAGGCTGTGGACCAGATTCTAATCGGTTATTTATAGGTCACTACGGTTGTAGAGTGTTCTAGGTTCCATACATGTGTGAGCAAATAGGGTTAACAATCAAGGTTGGTCAGACAGTAGGCTAGACCGCAAGAGTCAGGCGAGCGTGAGACGAGTGACATCGAGCATAAGGAACTCATGTGGTCGAACTACAGCCACCCGAAACACCCACCTAAAGCCACGAGTCTAACCATAGCATAGTCCTACCGATGGGACTATTGTCTCTCGTCATGTTCCTAACCAACCCAAGATGGTGAGGGTGATCCATAACATGTCAACTACTCATGTTATCAACTAACATAACAATATCATGTTCTCATACATCTTAACTATACAAAACGGATACTCCTACCAAGCAAGCGAGCATTATCAAGAAACAAGGTTTATGTGAGTGTGTGAGTGTGTGAGGAAGCTAAGCACTTCCTCCATCTTAAGAAATCATAAGCACAAAGGTAATAAATCATACACCCAATAAAACACCACATATGAAGGAAAAGAATCAAGCAATCATGAGCAAACTGTCATCCATACATAATATCATGTAAGAGACAAGATCAACACCAACTTAAGAGCTAAACACGCAATCCATACAATTTCAACAAACATACCTCTCCTAGGGTTTCTCTAGATTTTTTTAATATAGCATTCAAGCACGTAAAATTATTAAAATCATTATAAAATTTATGCTAGGCCACCTAAGAATAATAGTTTGCACCTATGGGTCGTTGGAGACTCAAAAATTAACTTAGGAATGAGGACTTCAGGTCGGGAGGCCAAAATCTCTAAATAAGTTCTTACATGTTAGAATCCCCATGCCAATCCTTTCTCAATACATGGGTTTCAAGAAAAATGGGTGAAAGATCTTGCCTAAACGATCCACGGACGATTGTTGAGGTTGTGGGGGAGAGTTTCCTTGGGAAAAGGGATAAGGAGTTGAAAGGGTTGATCCCCTTAGGCCCCACCTCGATCTAAGGTCTTCTTAAACTCTCCTTCACTCTCTCTTTCTTCTCTCTTTACTCCCTAGCTCTCTCTTTTTGGTAGTGGGAGTTATGAGATAAGAGAGGTTGGTTGTTGGTGGATGGTGGGAGTTTGTGAGGGGGATTTGTTATTGGAGAAGGGAGGAGGATATAAGGAAGAGCGCTTGATGATTTGGGGAAGGTAGGAAGTTATGAGGGAGAGCTTGGTTGTTGGAAAGAATAATGGAGGAAATATGAGGGAGTGAGCTAGGGTATATTTCTTAGACTTGGGCCCTTTGGCCTCAAGTTTCCTTAAATTTTCAAAATAACCTTTTAGGACTCACTATTGGTGTTGGGGCATCCCTAACACTCCTTAGGCTACCAAATTTGGTGTGTAAGTGACTCATGACCCGATGAAGAGTCGTGTAAAGTTTGGGGACAAATGGATCAACGAACATGGGGTTTGATCCTACGGTTTTGATCTTCATATGACCCTGTGGGGACCATTCTGGTTGTTGGGACAGCTCTGGTAGTCCCCTGACCATGAAACTTATAGGATAGGTGCTCCATGTCTCGATGAAGGGCCATGCAAAAATTAAAAACGATTGGATATGGGGTTTGGTCGTACCGGTCTAATTTGCGATCAATAGTCATCATTCCACGATCGGGTCCCAGATTTTGTGGACGCGTGTAGGAAAATACATTAGGCCACTATTATAAATTTAAAAGAAATCTGACGGCTGAAATGTCTTATATCTCAGTTTCATTTACACATGCCAGATTTCAATCCTAGCCTTGGGTGGGTTACATTTGGTAATTACCGCTGTAACGGCGTGAATAATTAATTTTTGGGCATCCACTGAGTCTGTGGTCTGTGATGAACAACAAACCTAGTAAGACAGACATTACTCTATAATTTTATTATTAGTGGCCCACCAACGAGCGGTCTAGAGCTTGTTCGAGAAATCGGGACATTTCTGGAATAAATTAGGTATTGAGATTTCTCATGGGCGATGATTGGAGTTTGGATTAACTATGTTCATAGTGTGGCCTATGTATAACTAGTGAAAGTGGATATTTAGCCATAATCACTCTAAACCGTCGATTTTATGCTAAAAGAGTAACGGGGTTGATTTGGACTATTAGTCAAGATCCGGGCCTTATCTGGTTCGGCCCCGGTTAGATCTTTAATTAAGTCATGATTTTCTTGATTAGTTAGCGATGAGTCGGTTAGATTTGAGTCATATGTGAGTGAATCATGGGGTTACACCTGATGTTCAAGTAATCGGACGGTTACGTTGGTTTCCTACAGTTGATTAATTTAACTTGTGTGGTCCTTTACTGGTTCCACCCTTGTATAAACTAACATTGAGTGCTAATGATCATTAAGTGATATTATAAGTTAATTAATTTTTTAAAAAAAAATCAAGAATTTTTTAGAAATTCAAAACAATGAAAATCCAGGATGTTACAAAAGATGGCATAATCGTCGGAGTTGTAAATTTTCAATACCTCCGGAATAATGTAATTTAAAGTGTATTTTTTATAATACGATTGTGAATGTTATATATTGAATACATTTGTTGTTTTCTTTGAAATTGTAAGAGTAATTGAATACATTCATTCCACGGTCAATTCCCTTCACTTCAGAGTCATTTCCATGCATTTCACGGTCCTTCACTTCACGGTCAATTCCGTGCATTTCACAGTCAATTCCCTTCACTTCAAAAGAGTAATTAAGGAAATAATTTAATAAAATCAAATTAGTATTTGAAATTCATCTTAAATAAACTTTATTCACTTCTCTCTTTACTCTTTAAGATGTTTTCATGGTGCCCATGTGACTAAATCAAGATGCAAATTTTATACAATGGCAAAGGTAAGCATTTTCAGTTTAAACACACTTTGAATGACATGATCTTTGGTCCCATATAGGTACAAATGATATTTTGATATGAACAACATAATAAACTAGTGATAACTTATAAGTGGTAAGCATAAACTGAGCAAATCTAAAAGCATAAACCGAATCGCTGCCCAAGCTTGGTCGGAGTAGATTGTATGAGGTTTAGAGTAATCTTGGAGTGCGAAAAATTTTCAAGTCTATGCATTTCAGTCCGAATTCTTTCTCTAATCATGATACCCTCGGGAGGGTTGATCCGAGGGACGGGTTGATTACAAAAGGGCTAATTAAAACAATATTGGGTTATCTTGCTGGTCCTCAAATCATTATGTCAGTAAAAAAGAGGCACAAGGCTACATTCCTCTGCCCTTTGGTTTTATCAGGACAAACGCATGTCGTAGAACCGGTCTATGCAAATTGTACTTGGCAACTATCTTTTCGGGGTGTACATCACCCAATGAAGGATAAAAAAATTCGACTGAATGGGAGGTCATGGGGTTCACTGGGCTTATGGTACATCGCGGATGACAGATTCAGACCATAACTGGAAATGGATGAATCACGCCGTCCAGTCTGTACTTCTAAAGTGCAAATCACCCTAGCCTTGAAATAAAATCTTGTGCTTTTTAAACAAATGACCTTGCCAATTGGGACAATGAATTGTGGCATTTCGGTCGTCGGATTTTATCTAAATTTACACATTGAATATTGAAGATATGTCCCTACAGCGGGCAGCCAAATCTGACCCTTGATCGAGAAATGGTGACCGAAAATGGGTCCCACACGACCATTTGGATGAATTATCAGAACCCAGAGCCAACTCACCTAAAACTAGGGTATAAAACCCTTTAACCTCTCTCTCTCACTCACTCCTACAATAATTCCAGAAAATAGAGAGAGAGAGAGAGGAGAGAGAAGAGATAGAAAGTGATGGAAGGAGTGTGTGTGGGTGCATTGTCGGAAATCTCGACCCTATCGCCGTAGAGGCGAGCTACCTCTGATCCAAGGTAAGAATCCGAACTCCCCTCCATTTCTCCCTATCAAGGCCCAAATGATCAACAAGGCTCTTCATGATATGTGTATGGATGAGACTATTTCCCTGCTTAGATAATTTTTTAGTCTTATGCTTGGATATTTACTTGATTAATGGCATTTGATGTTTCGTTATGATTCGCTTTTGCTATTAACTCTAGGTTACCTTTTATCAACCACTGAGGGTCCAAATAACGATCATGGGTCACAATTTAAGCTTAAAAACTTGTTGTGCTATTTTATTTAAATGATTTACAAAGAGAGACCATTTCAAATAATCTATTGTATTCCATATATTCGAAGAAAAGCCTGAGACATCGCATATCATTTCAAGTGCCTTTTCTCATATTCTCAGATAATCTCCGAAGAGCTGAATATTATATTATAACGTACAGGCTTTCAAGATTATAGAATAGTTTTTGATCTTGCTGCTATTTAGTATAATAATAGCCCATGAGATAACATGCAATTATGACATTTGGACACCTTCCCAGGACACTAATGATGGTTAGAAAAATATCTCTCATTGTGTTCAGCACAAATCAACCATAATCCAGCTAGAAACGATATTTCACTTAGGCATGGTATCTAACAATGGATGTTAGCTCTGTTTTAAGTTGAACACACACGAAGGTCAGAGTAAGAACAAATCAATTACTAGCGCAGGGAAAGGAGCCAAGTGGAAAAGAAGCAGTTGTAACAGATGACATAAGCAGGTTGTCGAAATTCCAACATGTGACCCTTTGCTGTCAGTGATAAACCATTGATGAAGTTTCAACAAGAAAATGTGAAGATCTGGAAGACCACAACCAAACATAAACAAGACTAATTAAAATGAATAAATGTATGAAGTGAATTTCACATGTGACTGACATATAGTTGCATTTGTCTTCTACTTTGGATGCCTACCAGCTTCAGAATCTTGCAGTTCTTAGATAAATGCGTCCCAGATTATTTTTTTTCCACATATATTATCTGATCATGCTTTTAACCACTTCTGACAATTAAAGACCGAATGCGATTGCCAAATCGAGGAATGAGCACGGTTCAAAAGATGGTCGACATATTGTATCAGCCAAATATTGTATCAATTACTTTTAAGAAGTGATGATAATTTTATTAAATATACACAAGAGAGAGAGAGAGAGAGATCCTTCCAGAAAAAGAAATAAATATATGGGGAGGTGTTTGAGCAACACAACCATCCAACTATCCCACTGACCCGGTCCACCTCAAATCACTGACTCATTGACCCAGTCGACCCCGAATCGTTGCCCAACCCGGTCGGCCCTTGCCCTTAATTCCACTTATTTACCTCCCATATCTTATATCCAATGCCCAATCCCAAACACACTTTCTCTTCTTCCACAATCCCAAAACCCATCTTCATTTTCATTCCATTTTCTTCAAATCTCTCTACCTCTATTGAAATCCTAAAACCCATCTTCATTTTCATTCCATTTTCTTTAACTTTCACTACCTCCATTCCACCCACACCTAAAAACCCATCCCTATTTCTTCCATTTTCTCAAATCTTACTCTACTTCCACATAACTCCTAAAACCCATCCCTACTTCCTTGTATTTTCTCAGATCTTCCTCTACAAATTCAAAAACTCATCCCTATTTCTTCCATTTCTTGAAATCTTTCTCTACTTCCACACAAATCCCAGAACCCAACTCCATTTGCTTCAATTTCCTCATTTGTCTCTCTTATTCAACCCAAATCAAGAAAAATATAAACAAAACCCATTTTCTTCTCCAATGGGGGCTTTCCTTATTCTTGTTTCTTCATGGTTATTGCTCCCATTAATGGTGAGGCTTATGGCCAAGAAGCGTGACGCACAAGAAGCAGATGAACAACAATATAATCATCGCTCCAAGCGAAAGGAAGACATTGGAGCATCAACCTCAATGGTCGCGGCTCTGTGGGTTTAGAGAGTGGTCTCGAGACCTAGTACGGGTCCATCCACATCTCAGGCGGGACCGTCAACGACTCACAGTCGGGGAGTTGAGGCAGAACAAGCCGTGGATTTGGGAAGATTCGTCGGACGCAAGATATGATTTGAATGGTACGTGAAGAAGGAATTGTTCGTCGATACCCAAGAGCTCAAGTGGCTTACTAAGATTTGGTGGAATCCTATCTTCACACCCTACAAAAATGCCGACGTCGAGATTGTAAGACATTTCTACGCTTCAATTCAAAATCCTGATCTACAGTCACTGACCTTTGAGGTAGCAATCGGAGATTCCACAATAAAATTTAATGTGACTAACATTAAGGGATTTCTGGGGTGCCACGCGGGAGAGTGGTTGTTCCATATAAGGATGCGAAGAGGTCTAGGTACAGGGACAAGAAGATTGTTCATGTTTGTGGCTAACGTAAGGCTTAGATATAAGATGATAATTGTTTGAAGGTATCCAGGATGCTTCTAGTTTACAGGTTGCTCCATCTTGTCTTCACGTACAATGTGTACCCTATATCAGGAAATCATGCACAAATAACATAGTATATGTTGAAGGTTCTGTATTTACTGGGTATGGACAAAAAGGTTTGTTATCCATCTATTGTAATGCGCCATATCGTGAATGTCGCCATCACGAAAACCAATCTGTCATTACCCTTTGGAAGGTTAGTCTATAAGATGGCCAAAGACCGTGGGTTTAGTTTCATCTTCAATGCAAGGCTTGAGCTTCAAAATTTCATTGACGAAATTACTATTAAAAGGATAAAATTGAGTGGGGAAGATGAGGTTGAAAAAGAAGAAGAAACCCGGGAAGAAAAGGGTGAAAGAGGAGAAGAAACTGAGGAAGAAGAAGAAGAGGAGGATGAGGAAGATAATGACGAAGATATCGATAAAGATTTTGTAGCCCCCCCGCTTATATATGAGCGCTTCAATCAAGCGGAAGAGGAGTTATCCTTGGTTTAGTCTGAATTAACTGATATGAGGGATGAAATGAAGACCCAAACGACCGAACAGGAGTAATGAAACCATAAGATCTTCCACACACTGAAGGAAGTATTATATTGTGTTCAAAAGGATGGAGCAGCACCGCATCTGATTGATTCACATGACCATTAGGTTTCGAGTTAAGCCATGTTTGTGGTTTTGTGCTTTGTATTTACTATGTTGTAAGAAGTGGATCATTTCCACCTAATACTTTCATAGTTAGTAGTTGGGTTATTTATGTTTTCTATTTGGTTAGGTATGTATAGGAATAATGTACAATCTCATATCAGTGCATCGTGTTCGTGCAAATAAGCGCTTCAGATAATGACTTGGGTGAGACACTGAGTTCATTGAATTTTGCAGCTCTCATTCAAGGGTTGAGTTTGGTCCTGCAAAGAAGCAAATCGACATTGGCGAGCTTCAGAAGATGAAACCGATGGTAGGCTCTAAAGCATATTGAAGTAATGCAATTTGATTGTCGAATCTCAATTGCTAGTATATGTGTTATGTATAATCGTTTTATTTAAACCAACCTGATTTAAATTGATTTTAAACTCGCAAGTATACGAATTAGGTGTAGACACGGTACGTATCACGAGATCGTTTCCACGAGGACTGGTTTTCATAATTTGAATTTTATGATTCTTCTTAACTAATGCAACAAATAACAAAAATCAATAAAAGATAACTGAGAACAAGAAGGAAAATTCCCTCAAGGAAAGCATTAGGACTTTTGAATCCACCCCTAATTATCCTAACCCTTGTTTTACCTGTTGATTCACCCTAATTCAGATTGATATACATTCAATAAATAAAGCACAATCTGTGTCCTTGTTTAGGCACACAGGATGTATAATTCCCTTGAAGCACAAGTGACTTTTTCCTTAATATCAGTTGTCCCTAATGCATGCAAATCAATTGTCATGTATATATAGGCATTAAGAATCAACCAAATCACTTAAATTTACATCCACCATCTAATTTCTTGATTATGAATCATAGAAGATGAAATTGGAAAAAAAATCTCAAGGATCACATCTTTCCATCCATGTTCAGGCATGAAAAAATATAAATTTCTATTTATTTCTTTGTAGGAAAACCTGTTCATGGTCAGACATAAGTACATCTAGAATAAGATTTCAAACAACATCTACATATAGACTTTGGGTAAGCTCATAGATTGGAGAGGTATGGAGTTTTCATTTAATCATAATAGAAAAAGAAATACATCAATCAATTCTGGATGAAATCAACAAATAACAGGAATCATTCAAATTAGGGGTTTCATCTCAGCCCTAGCTAAGAAATTAAAAATTCATGAGATGTAACAGATATTCAATTGGAAAGAAGAAAAATATAGTTGATAAGAAGCATATCCCTTACACAACCCTCTGATTTCTTTCAATTTGATATAAATCTGTCAACCCCAACACCGACAAAAGAAATCTCTTCTAGGGCAATCCCTTCTTGAGCAATCTCTCCTCTCTATTCCCTCACGTCCACAACCGGCCCCTCTCTCTCTTTCTTCTCTTTCTTTTATAGCAGGAGAGGGCAGTGGAGTCGGTGCGGAATGCACACAGCAACATGGGTAACACCTTACGCAGCAGTTTCCTTTCCAACGTTATGCAGCAACGAAAAGTGCATTATGTTCGGCCTGAGTTTAGAACGGAAGGCGGCCTGTCCTTAGAGTCTGACTCCATGGTTGGGATATTGGCCCCCTACTGAATCTTCTGAAAGGTCTGGATCATGCATCCGGTCGTTATTGAGATCACGTACGTCCAGACGTGAAAACCGGAGGATTGCGTACATCAGCTTGCGCTGATTGATTCGTGGGGTCCATGATTGAGGTCGGTTGGTAAATCCACACCATCTATTGCACTCATGGCGAGAATTCAGTGCGGGATGGTTGGTTTTAGGTATCCTTTGATGCATCCCACTGAAGTAATCAGGCTGTAATTGCTTTGGACGTTGTAAAATGATCTTCTTATGACAACTGTAGCAGGTACATGCGTGTGCCTAGGTGTACAAGGTCTACGTGGTTTTGACCTTCTCAAATTCCTCGAAAAGATGGATGGATTGGATCGCCCCCATGAGCCATGATGGTAGCCCACCGTCTTCCGCAAACAAACGTGGTTCGTCCGTTATGCAACAGCAACACCGCAGTTACCATTTTTAGAGAAGAGGAAACAGGTCAAAGTCGGTTTAACCCGTCTTGCGTTACACTGCAACTCTGGTGCACTTGTGCACGGTGTACACATCATGCCAGGTGGGGTCCACTATGATGTTTATGAGAAATCTAATCCGACCATCTGTTTTCTCACCTCATAAAATGAGATGAGACCTAATTTGAAGCATATCTAGATCTCAGGTGGGCCCCAGATTGACAATTCATGGGCTGATCTGACTGTTGGACCACTTACACAAAGATTTAATGGTTGATTTTCGGTGTGTACAGTTAATTTATAGTCCTCAGGCCGTATATACAGTTTCAAGCTAATCAGATGGCGGGAACCCTGTGACCTTGAATTCTGGATGACTTTCAGGCCACTTGAACTTCAGTTTCTCAATTTTCTCGGATCTCTAACGTGTGAATTCATCGATCTTATTCTCTTAAAGTTCATCCCTTACCTTGGTTATTTCAGAGCATCAAATCCACGCTTTTAGTACCATTTTTTAGTCTACGCTCGTAAATATACCTTGCATCACAAACATGATTAAAATAGGGCATTAACCAGTATCATGTTCGTAAAAGCAAGTAATAACTGAGGTCTAATATGTAATATTCGACCCTCAACATGTATGATGTACTGATCTTTTTTCCTGTTTGGATTTCACCTGAAGCTAGACATAGCAAGGTAAGAAATTGTTATGTCAAGATGAGTCTCTACGAAATCTAGAAGAGAACCGTCAGGCCATTGGAAACAAACTCAGAAGAAAAGATTGGATTATTAGAAACCAATAGGACAAGGTAGGTTGTATTTGTATGTAGTGAAGGTATCATGTGATCCTCAACTGAACCAGATGATGCTTTTAATTCATCCCAGCAGCTAATATGGGTGGGTCCAATCACCAAGGGCCTAATTTGTTTGTCTTGTGGCTCAATCACAGATAGGCCATTCCCTAAGAATCCCTTCCTGCATGATGCGAATGGTGACCATGAAGTAAAGAGAATTGACCGTGAATACGAAAATGACCGTGAAATGAAGCGGAATTGCCGGAATTGACCGTGAAATGCATAAAGATGACCGTGAAATGAAGGGAATTGACCGTAAAATGCATGAAAATGATTGTGAAGTGAAGCGAAATCGCCAGAATTGATCGTAAAATGCATGGAATTGACCGTGAAGTGAAAGGAATTGACTATGAAATGCACGGAATAGACCGTGAAGTGAAGGAAATTGACCATGAAATGCATGGAAATGACCATGAAGTGAAGCGGAATTGGGGGAATTGACCTTGAAATGCAAAGAATTGACTGTGAAATGAAGGGAATTAACCGTGAAATGCATGGAATTGACCGTGAAGTGAAAGGAATTGACTATGAGATGCACGAAATAGACCATGGAGTGAAGGGAATTGACCATGAAATGCATGGAAATGACCGTGAAATGCATGGAAATGATCATGAAGTGAAGCGAAATTGAGGGAATTGACCGTGAAATGCATGGAATTGACCATGAAATGAAGGGAATTGACTGTGAAATGCATGGAATTGACCATGAAGTGAAAGGATTTGACTATGAAATGCACGGAATTGACTATGAAGTGAAGAGAATTGACCATGAATGCATGGAAATGATCGTGAAGTGAAGCAGAATTTCCATAATTAATGTTGAAATGCATAGAATTGACCGTGAAATGAAGGGAATTGACTGTGTAATGCATGGAAATGACCGTGAAGTGAAGTGGAATCGCCGGAGTTGACCATGAAATGCATGGAATTGACTGTGAAGTAAAAGGAATTGACCGTGAACAACACAAAATTGACCGTGAAGTGAAGGGAATTGACTGTGAAATGCAGGAAATGACCTCAAAGTAAAGCGAAATTGTGGGAATTGACCATGAAATGCATGAAAATGATCGTGAAGTGAAGCGGAATCGCCAGAATTGACTGTGAAATGCATGGAAATGACCGTGAAGTGAAAGGAATTGATCAAGAAGAGACAATAGATTTTAATCAATGGCCAGTGACAAGGGAAAACTGACAACCCACACCACTTCTATGTAACCCGGTCGACCCCGAGTCACTGTCCTCGTGACCCGGTTGATCAGGTTGACCCAGTCGACCCCACTTTGGCCTGATTTAGAATAGTTGGGGTCGACCGGGTCACAAGGACAGTGACTCGAGGTCGACCGAGTTACTGTAATGTGGTCCACTTGATCTTTGGAGCTATCTTAATTTTAGGCTCAGGCTTTACAACAATCTTACCAAATGGATGGACAATTTGGATATAACACATGCCTCATGGTCGGGCTCATAGAACTTGGTTAGGTCAACACACCACTGAGGTCGGTGGTGTGTGGTACACCAGCCTAACCGCCTCCCTAGTTAAGGTAACCTGGTTAAGTTGATCGAGTCACCCTTATTTTCATTGCTAAATCACAGCGTCAAAAGGGATATGTTTTAATCAGGTCTGAGTCAACTCGGACAAGTCGCACAATGCTTTATAATAGACTTAAAACCTTGATCCACAATTCCTAATTTTCATGCTATTAAATAATATGGTTATGATCTTGTAACACCCTGAAAATCGGGGGTCGTGTATAAACCCGACTCCCGAGTTCCAGACCATCACTTATGCAATAAATATGGTTATGATTCAATATTAATTGAGTTAGAGCATTCACATGAGCAAGATTATACCAAAACTGCAATTCATACTCCAGACCCAGTGATAAAACGCAAGCGGAAGACTGAAGAATATATATATTACTGTATGGAAAACAAAATAAATCCCCACTGTCTCCAAAGTATGAATACATCTCTGAGTCATATACATGTAATAAGATAAAAAATTAAAATGTCATAAAGTCTATCTATGAAGTTCCGCCGATTCAGGTCACCTATGCAAAGCCTTCGTGAAACTGCATATATGAGAACTCGTCTTGGTCCTCATCGTAATTTGACTCTGCCTCCTGAATCGCCGCATCACCTACAACTAAGACAGGGTCTGGTGGGTGTTGCAAACACCATCCCGTAATGTGGGAGTGAGTGATCAATTCAGTGGAATAATAGAGTAGAGATTAACATGCTCTCAAATCAATC
Organism: Magnolia kwangsiensis; assembly: GCA_037074715.1. Lineage (NCBI taxonomy): Eukaryota > Viridiplantae > Streptophyta > Magnoliopsida > Magnoliales > Magnoliaceae > Magnolia > Magnolia kwangsiensis. The sequence continues at coordinate 111,895,453 of CM073580.1, forward strand.
ATGCGATAATAGTAAAGCAATAAATCAAACATTCCTAAATACTGTTATTAATGTATGCATGAAATGACATGATGGATGCCCTCACCGACATACTCTTTCATGCGGCACCATCTACGTCCGCGGCATGCATTCTTCCCGCAGTGCTCCACATCTTCCAGGCACATGCAATGCGATATGGATAATGCTTTTCGAGTTGTTATTAGTCCGTTCATACAGCAGTATTGGGAAACTAAGGTACTTTTCTTATATCAATCCCAACACAGATCCTGCCTAGGGTCGTCACTCCTAGAAATCACATACGATGTTATATTTTGTAGGTCGCTGCAAGGGCTGTCAGGGCTGTTGCTCGCACTCGTTGCACCGCTCTCCCATCACCTTATCAATACAGGCCTACTGTACTCTCGTTGCTACGGAAGGGTCGTCACCTCCCGTAGACTCAGAATACACTCGTGGTCACTACAAAGGGCTCGTCACCTGATCAGTGTAGGCCGACAGCTCGAATGTAGTGTCTCATACCACCACAATCGGCTCACGAGTCATAGGTGCTCACTGGTCACTATGGGGAGGTTTGTGGCCCCAACGTAGGCCGACACCTCCACCACGGTGTCCCATACCACCATGCCGGGCTCATGAGTCTTTATGGATTAAGGTACCATGGTTGACAGGGTTTTCAATGGTAAGTTCAGTACCCTAGGTTCAAGCAGTTATGACTCATACAAGGTGAACAATCATCGGCCAGTCGGGTTACTTGACGGGCCCGACTAGTACGAGCACATCTCAAGCTGAATGACATGAAGTGCATGAAATACTTCGTGTGGCCTAACCACTGCCGCCAACCCAAAACACGACTCGCGTTCATCGACACGTCCTTCGTGGCAAATAGAAGCCAACCGCGAATTTGATCCATTACCGACTGCCTGGACTAGGTTATAGCCCCAAGCATTTATAAATCAGCATCAGTAATCATATGTGAGTAATGGAATTGAAATACAACAATAGAAGCATGTTGAAACATGTTATAACATACCACTTAAACAAATCATCCAACACATACATTTCATACATATAATGAAATCCATACATATAGCCAACATGGTGAAAATCATATACATTAGCATGTTGATTGAGAATTCAATCTCAAACCATTACACAACACCATTTACTCAATACGTACTAATACAAACATTTATACAAACACTTAGTTTACACACTTAAGTCTACATAGCGTATGTCGATCCAAAGTGCGCATTAGGGCAAATCTCTTCGCCAAACCAATCATGCACACATTCCTAATATACTAACACGACAAGAAGTCATGACAAACATTTCAGCCAAATATGCATGTAAACAGTATTTCTTACAAATGACTAAAATGCCCTAAATCTCATATTTCCCGTACGTTTACGAAACAGAAAACGGACAGCATGTTCTACATGTCAAACGGTGTTGCCGTCGATAATCTACTATTAAACGACATTGAAAGCTTTGAAATCAGTCAATCAAAGCGCCTAAAATCCTCACCTTTCGCTGGTAAACGCGTAACGAACTCAGTTTGTTCACTCACGCTGCGTCTACGGCGTTAATACGACCTAATGCACAAGTACATAAGCTACTTTGCTATTTGAATCGAAGAAATCTCCAAATCAGCAAGTGGTTAGGGTTTTTCTTACCTAGAAGTGTGTTGGAATCACCGGAAAAGTGATTTGAACGCCTTGCTTTAGCACGTGCAAACACTAGTACAAGTGGCAGGAAGATCTCTCCCACACTCACTCACAATCTCTCACTTTCTCTCTCTCTCTAGTTAGGGTTTCTAACAAATTCGGATGGGTGAGATATGTGAGGGTTTAAAGCCCTTATATAGGCCAAAACCTTCCCAAATTAGGCTTGGGAACAAGGTACACTTAAGTTATAACCAAAACGGGACTGTTCTGATCCAAAGGAGTGTTTCGGGAGGTCTCCTGGTCGAACGCGGTCGGACTTAAGCTCATTGTCACTGGATGTTGCTCACACCAAGTTTTCAGTCCGGTAGAGTTCATAGATCGCACGTGGCGGTCCAGTTTCAGTTCCGCGGTCATCGTACCTAAATCAGGTCTACAAGTCTCATGATATGAAAGAGAAATTTTTCCTGATCCGAGGGTGAAATTTAGCTGAATTCTGACGGTCAGAACGCTTAATAATAATGCGCCAAGTCATGTGCCAGATTTGGATTAAAATTTTCAAATCTAACCCTTTTCTCACTCTCTTCACTCCAGGCTCAATGAAATAGCCTCTGAATGTCGGTTGGGCTTGATTTTTAAAATGATTGTCAAGTCGAGCTAAGCAGTCATAATGGTCTAAGATTGTAGGTATCGGACTTTCAACGCGCGGTCTAGATCCAATACAAAGATTCAAAGCGTTCCTGAGAGCAAACCGGTTTAGAATTTGATCCTAGGTTTCAGGGTATTATAGCACCATTGATTCTACAAGTTTTGGGTCTTGTAGAACGTATTTAAAGTATTCAGGGACTATTTCACAGCTACTCTAGTGTAGCGCTAGCTAACTAATGCTTAATTTCTAAAGGAATTAATCCTACGTGATTTCGGGTCGAGTTAGTACTCGAGTCTTAGTTCGGATTTTTCCAAGGCATTACAGATCTTTAGCTCAATTCGATCTTTGCATCATGACCAGTCACTAATGATGAGGAACAAATGCAAATTTTACATTTCTGTCTCAAATGTTACTTAAAAACTCTAGTAATGATGGAACAACAACATTTTTCTTTGTTATTTCTCAAGCATTTCATTACATGAGCTGCACCCATACAAGCACATCTAACAGTAGATTTCCAACCATACAATGAATGGCTAAACATAACAAACTTTACATAGTCACCATTTAAATATCTGTCATCATTCATGTCGACGATATTAATCATATCACCATTTTGTTACTTCATGGCAATAACAGAAACTCAACAATTGCTTGAAGCTCAAGTGCGGTGAGCAATGTAAGGCATATATGCTCTTTCTCAGGGCTAGTTCTTTTGTGGAAAAGGTGATAAACTAGCTGTGAAGTGAAGCAAAATCGTCGCAATTGACCATAAAATGCATGGAATTGACCATGAAGTGAAGGGAATTGACCATGAAATGCATGGAATTGATCGTGAAGTGAAGGGGAATTGCCAGAATTGACCGTGAAATGCATGAAATTGACCGTGAAGTGAAGGGAATTGACCGTGAAGTGCATGGAAATGATCGTGAAGTGAAGGGAGTTCACCGTGAAGTGAAGCGAAGCGGAATTGCTGGAAATGACTTTTAAATGCATGGAAATGACCTTGAAGTGAAGGGAATTGACCGTGAAGTGAAGCGGAATTGCTGGAATTGACTATGAAATGCATGGAATTGACTGTGAAGTAAAGGGAATTGATCATGAAATGCATGTAATTGATCATGAAGTGAAACAGAATTGACCATGAAATGCATTGAATTGACCGTGAAGTGAAGGGAATTGACTGTGAAATTCATAGAATTGACCATGAAATGCATGGAATTGACCGTGAAGTGAAGCGGAATTAACCCTGAAATGCGTGGAATTGACTGTGAAGTGAAGAGAATTGACAATGAAATGAGTGGAATTGACCGTGAAGTGAAGCAGTAACCCCGGAACTGACCATGAAATTCATGTAATTGACCATGAAGTGAAGCGGTAACCCCAGAATTGACCGTGAAATTCATGTAATTAACCGTGAAGTGAAGTGAATTCACCGTGAAGTGAAGCGAATTGACCATGAAGTGAAGTGGAATTGCTAGAATTGACCGTGAAATGCATGGAAATGACCGTGAAGTGAAGGGGATTGACCATGAAATACATGAAAATGACCGTGAAGTGAAGAGGAATTGCTGGAATTGACTGTGAAGTGAAGGGAATTGACCGTGAAGTGAGGCGGAATCACCGGAATTGATCTTGAAATGCATGGAATTGACTGTGAAGTGAAGGGAATTGACCGTGAAATGCATGAAAATGACCATGAAGTGAAGGGGATTGACCGTGAAATGCATGGAAATGATCGTGAAGTGAAAGGAATTGCCCATGAAATGCACAAAATTGACCGTGAAATAAAGGGAATTGACCGTAAAATGCATGGAAATGACCATGAAGTGAAACGGAATTGTCAGAATTGAGCATGAAATACATGGAATTGATCGTAAAGTTAATCAAAATGCCCATGAAATGCATGAAATTGACCGTGAAGTGAAGACATCATTTACTGCAAAATGATATCTTCACCATTCATAATGAAATCACTATAAGGAAGACATCACTTACTACAAAATTTTGACAAAATATACAACACATTATATCATCATGAATATTTTATAAGACATGGTTTATAATAATTTACCAGGCTTGGTGACATCACTTTAAACTTGTTACTTAACTTATCAATATCTAATCCTTGAGGGCATTAAATGTAGTGGGTGATGATGTAGTGCCACTCAACCTGTCAGTAGCTAATCCTTATCTGCATTAAATGTAGTGTGTGATGATGTGGCTCAATCAAATTACAACATGATTTTTGGGACAAGCAAAGGAATTACATTTCCTTACATTGGGATGCTAGGTGGGGCCCACCATGATGTTTGTGCGAAATCCATACTGTCCATCCATTTTTAGAACTTATCATAGTATATGTGATTAAAAATGAGGCGGATCCAAAATTCAAGTGTGCTGCACGAGAGGAAATAGTTATGACTCAGTGACCACTATTTAAGACATTTGTATGGCCACAAAGTTTTATATCAGGCTAAGTTTTTGATATTTTCGATCAGTTCATCCCAGTGGGAATGGCCTTATAAATGGTTTGGATGGCATATAAATATAAAGGTAAATCCTAAGAAGGTTTCAATGATAGGAAACTTTTTTTTTAGTTTTTCATCTTGTATGGCCCACTTGAGTTTTGGATCCACCTAATTTTTGATTTTATGTCCCAAAATGAATTGTCAAAACAGATGGACGGCATGGATTTCTCACAAACATCACAATGGGCCCCACCTAACATCCCAACGCAAGAACTTCCCTGTGAAAGGCTTTCTCAGGAAATCCTTTGTCCCCTTTACTTGGTTTGAAGACTCTGTGGGGCACACAGTGCTGTATGCATTTTATACTCCACCTCCATCTGGTTTTCAAATCATTTTATTGTATGAGATTAAATTTGAAGTATATCCAAGTCTCAAGTGGAACAAACCACGTAGACAATAATGGAGACAATCATGTCCACTGCTGAAATCTTTCTAAGGCCCACATTTATTTGTCATCCAGCCTGTTTATAAGGTCACACGGACTTGGATGAAAAGATAACACAAATATCAGCTTGATGTAAAACATACACGGGCCCATAAACTTTTTAACGATAGGCATTCAATTCTCATTATTTCATGTGGTGTGGTCTACTTATGCTTTATATATATATATATATATATATATATATATATATATATATATATATATATATATATGCACCATGACTAAGGACACACGGTGTTTTCATGTGGTGTGGTCCACATTTTTGTTTTCATTAGATAAAACATACATGATGGGGTGCCCGTAGAGTCTTCACACGGTAAAGGGTGGTTAGTAACTCACTACACAAATCACGTTCTCTTATTACACGTCAAGTGACAGGTAATGAAAATTAAAAAGAATACTTTGATGCTCTGGCAGAGTCTGATGGCTGATACACATGTACACATTTTCCTCCTGAGATTAGTAGTTTTTTATTATATATATATTTTTTAGTGTTTTTTTTTTTTTAATTTTTAAATTGACGTGCACATATTGTCCTCGTGAGTCTAAAAGGGGAGATTATTGTGTGTGATGGTCCATCCTCATGTGTGTACCCCACTTTAAAATGTAAAGTTGGGTCTTGAGTTGTATTCACACACGTGTCTCCAGCATGGAGGTGTATTTGTTTTTTCTATACCCTTCTTTCTTGTTTTTTCATTTATCACATATATGCGGAAAAAAAAGAAGTGTATAGAAAGAGAGATAAGGAGTCTTAAGTGTTGATTTGCATTATGGATTTGGAGGGATTAGATGGGACTTCAAATCCGTAGATTGTTTAGCAGGGGGTTAAAAATCCAGAGAGTTTCAAATCCCCTCAATCACGAGATTTGAAATTCAAAATGAGACCTTGGATTACATCTCAAATCATTTCCATAGTAACATGTGCAAAATGTATATCACTAGACTATTAATTTATTGGACACATAGTCTACTAATGATATCCTAAAATAATTAGATTATTAATTACATCACTATAAGTACTTTAATATGATAATTAGCACCGTCCAAACATTATCCATATAAATCAATGGTTAAAAATCATTGCTTAATCACTCAGAGATGATCTTGTGCTTATGGCCCATTCGAGACTTAGAATTTCATTATTACAATCATAGTGTCAAAAATTACATAAGGTCACTAATTAGAGATATTAAAGTCAATTTACTAATTAAATTCAAACTCCTGCAAATATATCATGAATAGTTATTTTTAGATTAAAGTTGATTCACAATCTAGGGTGCCAAATACAATAAGAGGATTTCAAATCTAAGGAGTTCTGAATCCAAGGGGTTTCAAATCCATGCTCCCAAATAGGCCCTTAGATTTTAAAATTCTAAGTTAATGAATATATGATATATTTCTTTAAGAGAATGAGATATCTATTTTTTAATCTTCTCGAGTGGAAATGGAAGTTCTCGTGTATATGAGAAAGTGATATTCAAGCAAATACTGACTTTAAAAGAAAATTTATAATTCTATTTTTGTATAAAAGAGTTGATAGGTGACCTCGTGATTTTTTTCATCTTTTTATTATTATTATTAAAGGGATTTTTCATATAATTTAATATGTTATTTTCTTATTTTTTTATTTTTATTTTCTCTCTTAGACTCGCAAGCTGTGATTGTGTGGATTAGCATGTATACATTTGTTGCATCTTTGTGTTTGTGAAAATTTTAAAGTGATTTTCGTAGAGGAGAGAGTTTTGCTTCTCACCTACAGTGACGTACTTGAGTTTTTGATCAACTTAATTATTGGCATTAAGTCCTAACATGAGATTTCTCGAGTGATAAAGGGAGTGGATATCATGCAAACATCACCGTAGATCCACAAAATTCAAGTGTTGCTTGTTATTCATATAACAAGTTTTTAATAGGACACCATGTAAGATAAGATGATCTAGTGATGATAAGCAAAGATTGATTAGAACACGTCATCTAACCCATTCAATTTGATCACTCAACCATAAAAATGGGAAACCACGAATATCAGGTTGATCCAACCATAAAGTGGCCCATAACATAGATTTAAAGATTTTAGAGTAGGTGTGGCGCACCTAGTGATCGGACTTACCCATTTTTTTTGTCAAGTATTTATGGTGGATGGCTCCAATTAATGTATTGGACAAAATGTATAGATAATGGTAGGCCTCACATGAGCTAAATGAAATTCAATAATGAGGGTATTTTTGTCGTTTGGTGCAGATTTTCCTAACATCTTTATGATATGAGATATATGTGTGATAATTCAAAATCATGGATAAGAATATTTATAATTTTCAAAAACCTAAGGGGATGGATTTACAATTATCTTAATAAGACATTAAAAGCCTTCAAAGAGACAACTATGCTTATAAATTCTCAAAACCTAGAAATAGAGGTGGGCCCCTTCTCCTTTAATTGCTCACACTCTCTATTATGTTCTCTTGGAAATGATCATATTTAGGTTCACCAAGATAAATTACATTGCCTAGAATCCAACGTACCTCGGTCACATTGGCTCATGTGAGTTGTTTTTACATGTGACTTACAAGTAGTACCAATTAATTTCTAGTGGTCCAAGTTCAAGGGCCCCCTTATAATCTCTAACATGGCCTAACAAAAAGGTACCACCTGATTCTATTAAATGAGGAGCCGAAATGAAAAGCAAAAAACCTTTATGTGAAATGGTAATGTTTTTATTCGTTGCGGGGCCTATATTTGACTCGCAATTGATGTGCATGTTGCAGTGGTATTGTCCAAATCATATAACCTTCTATGGCAAGGACCACCGCATGTGAAGGTTATGAGGACCATTGCAGGGACCACTACATGCGAAGGCAGTAAGAACCAAATGCCACATTGGCATGTGACGCTTAGATGATAACTAGTGGTGTACACAAACTGAGCTAGTTCGGTTAGCTCGCTCGACTTGACTCGAAAAAGCTCGATTCAACTCAGTTTGAAGCTGAGTCCTAGCTAAGTCAAGTTAATTTTTTGAGCTCGAAAATGAGTTTAAGCATGACCCAGCTCAAATCAAATTCGGATTAAATCTAAGTACAATCGAATTCGGATCGAACCAGTTCAATGACTCAATTACTTTGTCATTGATGTTGTTTACCAAGTGTTAGGTAAAACAAACTACTTGTATTTTCTTAATTTTTATGTTTGTTTAGAAGATATTTGATAAAATACTTAGAAAACCATTGCTACTTGGCTCAAACTTGGCCCAAGCTGCTGGCTTGAACCAGGAAATTTTTTTAAGGTTACCTTGTTAGTACACAAACCTAGTGCCAGTGCACACTTCAGTGTTAGCCGGGAATAAGGCTAGGTTGGTAGTACAGAAACCTAATGCCAGTGCACACTGTAGTATTAGGCGGGAATCGATATCAAGACCTCAATTTTTTAAACGAAGTATTTTCGCTCAATCTACCACTTAAGCTATGGATAATGGCGTAAAAAAGTTAGACAACATATATACGTGCCATGGACAATACATGCATCAAGGTGGGATCCACGTTAAACGCCGCCCCTAATCGGCTCCCTTGGGTGATTCCCACCGGATCCACCACAGGTCCACACGTGCCCTCCAACATCCTAGTACATTGCTTTGGGCACACGTCTCTTACACGTGCCAACTTGGCTGACCTGCACATTAAGGGGAGTAGGATAGGTAGCTACTTGTGAAACACGTGGATGTTTCCTGACCTTGGCCCACCTTGATGTATGTGTTATACATCCAAATCATTCATCAATTTTTTTCAGTTAATCTGACGGCTTTCTCCCAAAAAATGAAGCAGATCTAAATCTCACAAGGAAAGCACGAATATCTTCGCGATCCAAAACTTTCGTGGCCCCAAGAAGTTTTCAACGGTGGGAATTTTATCCCTATTATATGCTCCACTTGAGATACTGATCTACTTCATTTTTTAAACTATATTCTAGAAGGAGCTGAAAAAACTGATGAATGGTGTAGATGTATAACACATACATCAAAGTGGGCCACGGGTCAGGGAAACAGCCACGTGTTTCACAAGTACCCACCTATTCTACTCCCCTTGATGAGCAGGTCAGCCAAGTAGGCACGTGCAAGAGACGTGTGCCCAAAGCAATGTACTATGTTGTCTATGTGACGTTATCAACCGGTTTGACGGCAGATAAACGTTAAGGTGGGCTTTAAAAAGTTTTTAATAATAATCGTTAAATGACCACCGTTCCTTAGTGAGATTTAGATCTGTTTCAGTTTTTGGGACAATGCCCTAAGATGAACTGGAAAAATTGATGGACGGTGTGGATGTATAACACATACATCAAGGTGGGCCTCACGGTCAGGGAAACACCCACTAACGCTTTACTCCCTCATTCAGTGGGCTTGACATGTACGGAAAAAAAGGCCGCAGGTCCATCTTCCACTGGAGCGTATTAGGTGAGGCCCCGGGTATACCCATGACGGTGCAGCCCTTACTGTGGGGCCCACTTTGATTAATGTATCCTGTATCCGCACCGTCCATCCGTTTTCTCATATCATTTTAAGCTATATTCCAAGAATAAGTATATCAAATAATCATAGGAGTCATGCCATAGGAAAAAGTGGTTATTGAACATCCTATCATTAAAAACTTTTTAAGGCGGACATTAATGTTTCTGTATGAAACAGTGTTTATTATTTTCCATCCAATCGGTTGGTAAGATCTCATTATCCTGGATGAATGTAAAAAATAAATATCATCTTTATTCAAAACTCTTTTAGCCCGTTAATGATCAATCACCACTCTTTCATATGGTATGGTTACCTAATAATTGAATTTGCTTCATTTGTTTGGGATATTGCTATTTAATGATCTTTAAAAACGAATGGACGGACTGGATTCAAAATAAATATATCTAGGTGGGCCCCACGGTAAGGGCCACACCGTCTTAGGTGAGTCTAGGTATCACTTAATCTGCTGCCATAATCAACATGAGTTATTCGGCCGCCGTATAAGACAACGGTCCTATTGTCGGCCATAACATGTTCGTTCGTAGGCGTCGCCTGCTGCATGTCCTCGATCTCCCACGCGCGTGCCTCGCAGTCGGGCGGCCAAGATGCCCTCCGTACGATCGATTCCGTCCTCAGATGCCATTTCTTCCGTACACGTGTTGCCCACGTTATGAGCCGGCCGGGCTTTTCTTGTGCAACGGCGGGGACCACATGATGAGTGGCTTGGATCTTTCACGTGTGGGTGACACGTCTGCTAGCAGGGACTGAATCTAGATTCCGAATTAACGAATCTCAATCACCACTTTGGTGTGGTCCACCAAAGATTTGGATCTGCCTCATTTTTTGGTCTTTTGCACTAAACGAACTGGAAAAATGGATGGACGGTGTGGATAAAACACATCCATCATGGTGGGCCCACATAGCTTTCCCTACGCAATCCTGGGAGTTCAATATGATATATTGAATCTGGCAGATCGTCAAGGTTCATACGCGTTCACTCATATAAACAACACGTGGCCCACATATAACTAAATCTTAACCGTTCAAATAATCGGACACATTATAGATAGGTCAAACCCAAACTGAATTATTCGAAATCTGGTCAAGTGACACTTGATCGTTGGATTTAATCCGTTGACTACTTTTCATATTAATCATCCATTAGATTTCACAAACTGTAGATTTAAAATACATCATTCGGTTTAGATTCATTTATGACAAATCTTAATTGTGGCCCATCATATAAACGGCTTAAATTCAATCATGCATACGTACACTACGAATAGAATCTTTCAGCGCATGCGTACCAACCATCACTCTCGGCCAAAGTATCATGGCATTTCATCCGTAGGATTTTGAATCTTCGGCAACGTGCCAGCACCCATTGTCATCAGGTGTAAAAAACAACCGAGCTCTGTGTTTTCCACCCCTGTGCGTGTACGATCCCATCCGTTGGTCAGGGGAGCATTCTCATGTTTTGTTGCATCCTAAAAATCACAGGCGGCTTGGCTAGTGACCCCAGCACCGGCCAGCTAGCTGATGCCAATGCTTGGTGGGCCTCAGCATGATGCATGTGTTTCATCCACGTCGTCCATCTACTCTGTCAGATCATTTTAAGCATGAACCTAAAGATGAAGTAAATCCAAATCTCAAGTGGACCACATGAAGTGATGATTGAACATCCACCATTAAAAATATCCTACAGCCCACTGTAATGTTTACTTACCATCCAACATGTTGATAAGGTCACACGTACTTAGATGGAGGGAAAACAAAAATTTCAGCTTGATCCAAAACTTCCATGGCCTACCAAAAAGTGTCCAACGTCATGCATTCAATCCCAGCAATTTCCTATGGTGTGGTCCACCTAAGATTTGGATCATGCTCTGAAATGAGCTGTAAAAACACATACACCATCTTGGGCCCACAGCGCCTTGACACCAGATAGCTGGCTGGTGTTGGGTCACTAGCCAAACATCGTCCACACCTAAAAAATAAATAAATTCAGGTGGGCCACACCACAGGAAAAGGATTATGTAGACTGCTTGAGTTTTGGATGAGGATTATTTATGGATATGTGTAATCTGATGAAGGGTTAGGATAGAAATACGGAGAATATGAGAAACGCGCACAGACCAATGGTAGGTGTACCTTGTTGTGTGGCCCACCTGAGTTGTTGATCAAAATGATTTTCCGTTTAAGTCCAAACATGGCCAGCAATCTAATAGTGAGATAAACCAATAAAAGCAACTTTTAGTCCATCGTACATCTAGATGGCACTTATAATATCTTCAGCAGTTTGAATTACTCGTGTTCCTGAGTACCCGTGTATCATCCAACACACTCTAGCAGAGTATTAAAAGATTTATATCACAATATCGGGTTCACAGGGCCCATCTCATTTGGTAGTCTCAACCTTCCAATATGAGTTGATCTAGATACCTTCAGTTAGATTTGAGCTGAGCTAGCGGCCCACTATCTGTGCCTGGACCCTTTTTTTTGGCGTGATGAAGAATTTTGGTGTGGCATTAGGCCCATTAGATAACTTATGGTCTATCCAACTTATTGCATGGTGCACTAGAGCTTGAATCGGTGACTAAGCTGATCTAGAATTTAAGGCAATAACCTGAGTCATAAATAAGGCACTAAATGATGATTTCTAAAGTTTTATGGGGAGATTTTATATTAAGTATGTCATACATGAGACCTATTCAGGTGTATTATGTTAGTAAATTGAAGAATGTTTTTTTTTAAAAAAAAAATTTTACACACATTGACACCATAGTGGCATTTTACCACCCATGGATACTCGAACCCTTAACTGGGTGTTGAAACTCCTGAGAGTCTACCACCGGAGCAAGAATAAGGATCCATTCAATCGAAGGGTTGCTCTATCTTAGGAGTTTGATGTTAATCTTGGTCAACAATCACTTAAGATACCACATCAGTAAACATATGAGTTGAATATTAGGTGGAATGCCCCATCCAAAATAGTGGACAACTAAAAAAAAAAATCTACAAATTCATAAGGTGGCCCACATGATGGTTGGATTGCCTGATTATTAGGGCACCATACTTTTGTCGTGGAGCGACGCTTCATGGCAATTTGGATGCAAAAAGCACATTTGGGTGGACCCACTTAAGAACTTGCAGGATGGACGCAGGATTAATCAAGGTGGGTGGATTTATGACTGTATGGCCCCCCATGATATATGTGCCTTACATTCATGCTCCTCATCCATTTTGACTGCTTTTAGGGTACCGTAAAAAAATGAAGTAGATCCAAACCTTAAGTATACTACATCACATAAAACAATGGTAAGTAGCTGTTAAAAACTTCTCATGGCTACAAAAGTTGTAGACCAAAAGCTGGAATTTGTATGGTCCGTTCATTCATGTCTTTGTAGCCTTATCGATAGGTTAGATGACAAATAAACATTCTGATGGCACCCCATACGCTTTTAATGGTGTTTATTTACTATTTCGTATGGCCTAGTCTACCTAAGATCTTTATCTGCTTCATTTTTCAGATCATGCCCTAAAATAAGCTTTTAAAAGGATGGATGGCATGGATGCAATACAGATAAATCAAGGTAGGCCCCACTGTAAGGGATTCACCTATCCACGTAGGATAAGTTTATTTTACATGTACTTATCCGCCCATAAAAAATCCTGAGCTCACTTGCAAAGTTTCACCCTTTAAATTAGGGCGAGACACAGATGTACGGTATGGCTGCGAACCACTTGAATTAAGAAGAAGAAATGGACACGTTCCCGCAGGTTTACTGAAGGGTGATTTTTATGGGAGGAAATTACGTACATGCCCCTGTGTAATTTTTCATTGAAAAATGAAGAACTGATAATGGTAGGCCCGGTGTTGCATGTTGAAATCTAAACCGTCCATCAGATGCACCACACCAAGATTATAGTAGATGCAGACAAGAAGAGATTGTGGTAGGTTCAATAATAAGGTAGGCCAAACCATAAAAGATAACGTACACCACTCAAAACACCGAAATTCGAGTGTGGCCCATCTGTTGATTCCATTGGCCAGAGATTATTTTTTTCCTGTGATCACCATCATAGGTTGCATCCGTTGGACGGGTTGGAAGTTACACCACGTTTAGCGCGTGCCTATCAAGTATCAGCTCTGCCAGATCATCTATGGTTTTTCTCGTGCTTAAAAATAAGAAAATTCCAACTGTACGACCCATCTATGGCCAGTTACCTTTTACGCCCACTTCTTTTAACCTCACCAGAATAAGCGCCATAGCTACGGACGACTTTCCAGAGGTCTAAAATGCCCATGCTATGTCAATTTTACTCCTCCTCACCTTTACGCCCAATTAGACATGGACTCATCTCTATCCTTCTTATTTCTTATTTTTAATTATTTTTTTCACTAAAATTTCATATAATTTTCATCATATTATCACGTTACATTTTTCATGTTGCATTCTACTCAAGTTTATATGCATTCTTTTTAAAAGAGGATGTGAATGTATTGATAAATATGAAAATTTATAGACCTTTCTTTGAAGAATGTGTTTCACATCAACGCACTCTTATTCTTTTTCTCGAACACAGATTTCACTGAATGTTAGAAAGTCATTGGAGTTCTTGGTCAATTATCTTAGTGTTTAAATTCTAAATAAATTCTTAAGTGTTTACCTAGATGTTTGTGGTCAATTTTACATGGTCAATTTCATGCATTGCTAAGTCAATTTTACACAGCTATCCAATTTGATGAAGTTTTGTGGTCAATTTCACTTAGTTTCCGATCAATATACTAAATTGATTAGTCAACTTCATGCACTACTTGGTCAATTTCACAATCAATTTCATGCATTTCACTGTCATTTATCTTCACTTCACATTCAATTCAATGCATTCTACGGTCAAATCAATTCGTTTCATGGTCAATCCCCTTCGCTTCACGGTCAATTTCATGACAGTCAATTCCCTTCACTTCACGGTCATTTTCATTCATTTCATGGTCAATTCCCTTCACTTCACGATTAATCCATACATTTCATGGTCATTTCCCTTCACTTCACGGTCATTTCCATGCACTTCACAATCAATTCCCTTCACTTCACGATCATTTCCATGTATTTCTCAATCATATTCCGACGATTCTGTTTCACTTCACGGCCAATTCCCTTCACTTCACGATTTTTCATATAAATTAATATTTTCTTTTCTTATTCTTTTTTTTTTAATTTTCTCTCTTAGACTCATCTATTCATGACTGTGTGGATTAGCCTATATACTTTTGTTGCATCCCTTTGTTTGTGGAAAATTTAAAGTGATTTTCTTAGAGGAGAGAATTTTGCTTCTCACCTACGGTGACCTACTTGAGTTTTTTATCAACTTAATTATTAGCATTAAGTCCTAACATGAGATTTCTCAACTGATACAGGGAGTGGATATCATGCAAACATCACGTAGATCCACAAAGTTCAAGTGTTGCTTATTATTCATATAACAAGTTTTTAAGAGGACTCCATCTAGATCTAGTGATGATAAGCAAAGATTGACGGAACATGTCATCTAACCAATTCAACTTAGTCACTCAACCATGATAATGGAAAACCTCAAATATCAGGTTGATCCAGCCATCAAGTGGCCCATAACATAGATCTAGGGCCGGTTTGGCTAGTCGGATTGAAAGGGATTGGATGGTATTCGAAGGGATTGGAAGTTTAATCCTAGGATTGGCTAGGCATGCCAAATAGAGTTGGTAATATGATCCCAATCCCATGGATCATAAGACAATCCACTGACAACACCATCATTACCTTTAAATCTCATCCAATCCACCTTAATCCGTTCAAATTTGCCTTGGACGTGTTTGGTTCAAGGGATTGGAAGGGATGGGAAGGTTTAATCCCAGGATTGATCGGGCGTGCCAAACAGATTGAATAGCAATCCGGGGATAGAGCAATCCCATGGATCTCAAGACAATCCACTGACAGCACCATCATTACCTAGAAATCCATGCCATCCACCCTAGTACCATTCAATCTATTCCAATCGACCCGGCCAAACGGGCCCTTAGAGATTTTAAAGTAGGTGTGGCCCACCTAGAGATTGGATTAGCCCTTTTTTTTTTGGTAAGTATTTATGGTGAATGGCTCCAATTAATGTATTGGACAAAATGTATAGATAATGGTAGGACCCACGTGAGCTAAAAGGAATTCAATGATGAGGTTATTTTTGTCATTTGGTGTAGATTCCCTAACATCTTTATCATATGAGACGTGTAATAATCCAAACCATGGATAAAAATATTTATAATTTTCAAAAACCTAAGGGGATGGATTTACAATTATCTTAATAAGACATTAGAAGCCTTCAAAGAGACAACTATGCTTATAAATTCTCAAAACCTAGAAATGGAGGTGGGCCCCTTCTCCATCACTTGCTCACACCCTCTATTATCTTCTCTTGGAAATGATCATATTTAGGTTCACCAAATAAATTACATTACCGTAGAACCCAACGTATCTAGGTTGCATTGGCTCATGTGAGTTGTTTTCCCGTGTGACTTACAAGTGACACTAATTAATTTCTAGTGGTCCAAGTTAAAGGGACCCCTGTAATCTCTAACATGGCCTAACAAAAAGGTACCACCTGATTCAATTAAATGAGGAGCCAGTAATGAAAAGCAAAAACCCCTTTATGTGAAATGACGATGTTTTTTATTTGTTGTGGGGTCCATATTTGACTCGCAGTTGATTTGCTTGTTGTAATGTTATTGTCCAAATCATATAACCATCCGTGGCAAGGACCACTGCATGCTAAGGTTATAAGGACCACTGCAGGGACCACCACATGCATAGGTGGTAAGAAATGATACCAAAACTTTAGTGTTGAAACAAAGTGTCTTCACCCATCTATCACTTAGAAAAAAAAAATTTACACACACACATACACCCCAACGCTGCAGTGGGATTTTACCACATATGGATACTTGAACCCTTGACCAAGTGTTGAAACTCCTGAGAGTCTAACACTCGAACAAGAGTAAGGATCCGTGAGCTATGGATCAGAGTCTAAAAAGACATGCAACGTAAGTATATAATACATGCATCAAAGTGGGACCCACATTAAAGGTCTCCCTTAATCGATTCCCTCCGGAAAATTTATATACGCGCGCACACACACCCATGCCACTGGGATTTCACCACATAGGGATACTCAAACCTAAAGATTTCAACACATATGGATACACAAACCCTGGACCAGATGTTGAAACTCCCTGGACTCTACCACTGGAGCAAAGAGTAAGGATCCGTGAGCTATGGATCAGGGTCTAAAATTATAGACATCCTAAATATATAATACATGCATCAAAGTGGGACCCACGCTAAAGCTCGCCCCCAATCGTCTCCCTTCAGGTGCCCTCCAACAACATAGTGCATTGCTTTGGGCACACGTCTCTTGCACGTGCCTACTTGGCCGACTTGCTCATTAACTTATGAATGGTGTAGATGTATAACACATACATCAAAGTGGGCCCATATTCAGGGAAACAGCCACGTGTTTCACAAGTACCTACATATTCTACCCCCCTTAGTGAGCAGGTTGGCCAAGTAGGCACGTGCAAGAGACGTGTGCCCAAAGCAATGTTCTATAATATCTCTATGATTATCAAGAGGTTTGATGGCAGATAAACGTTGAGGTGGGCTTTAAAAAGTTTTTAATAATAATCATTAAATGACCCCCGTTCCTTATTGAGATTTAGATCTGCTTCATTTTTTGGGACGATGCCCTAAGATGAACTGGAAAAATTGATGGACGGTGTGGATGTATAACACATACATCAAGGTGGGCCTCACGGTTAGGGAAACACCCACTAACGTTTTACTCCCTCATTCAGTGGGCTTGACATGTACGGTAAAACTAGGCCGCAGGTCCATCTTCAACGGGGGAGCGTATAAGGTGAGGCCCCGGTGTACCCAAGAGGGTGCAGCCCTTACCGAGGGCCCACTTTGATTTATGTATCCTGTATCCACACCGTCCACCTACTTTGCTAGCTCATTTTAAGGCATGATCCTAAATTTGAAGCAAATCCAAATCTCAAGTGGACCACATGAAGTGATGATTGAACATCCACCATTAAAAATATCCTAGGCCCCACTGTAATGTTTATTTTCCATCCAACGTGTTGATGAGTTCACACGTACCTGGATAGAGAGAAAACAAAAATTTCAGCTTGATCCAAAACTTTCATGGCCCACAAAAAAGTGTCCAACATCAAGCGTTCAATCCCCGCAATTTCCTGTGGTGTGGTCCACCTAAGATTAGGATCATGCTCTGAAATGAGCTGTAAAAACACATACACTATGTTGGGCCCACAGCGCCTTGACACCAGCTAGCTGGCTGGTGTTGGGTCACTAGCCAAACCTCGTTCCTACTTAAAAAATAAATAAATTCAGGTGGGCCACAACACATGGAAAGGATTACGTGGACTGCTTGAGTTTTGGATGAGTATTATTTATGGATATGTGGAATCTGATGAAGGGTTAGGATGGAAATACAGAGAATATGAGAAACGCGCACAGACCAATGGTAGGTGTACCTTGTCATGTGGCCCACCTGAGTTGTTGATCAGAATGATTTTCAGTTTCAGGTCCAAACATGGAGGGGCTCACCTGATGAACAGAGTGGATTTCACAAAAAATAATATGGTGGGCCCCACGAAGCTTGATTGTTATGACGCGATGCGATGCGTAGATCAGGCGACGAAAAAGATTCCGGTACGATCAAATATCCGCAAGTTGCAGAGCGGTGGGACGACGTGAGTAAGTTGCGGAGCGGTGGGACGTTGAGGGTTTGTTAGAAACATTCCCATGTACTGAAATATGGTACGTAGGCACTTTATCTTGTTGATATCAGAATGTATTTTTATGATCTGGACCGTTCATATGAGGGTTCTCAATATTTATGAGATAATGAAGGAAAATATAACTTAATTTGGATAATAAAGCTTTGATTGATTAACTATTTCCTTTGAATATGAACGGTCTTGAACCTTAAATAATCAAATGGATTAAATATTTTAATTGACAGTGTTTTTTTTAAAAAAATCTTATCCACCGCAATGAACATCTTATAAATTGATTAGATAATTGAATAGGACCTCGATCCAACGGCTAATATCTAATCAAACGTATCTTAGTTCAATGCGTGGGGATCTATTCTACCAGATCACTTACTGACACGTCAGTGTACACTCTGAAAGTTTAAAATTTGGCAGTCCATCAGGAAAAATGGTAGCTATTTGATACTCTGGCTACATATCACGCGTGAAACTCGGCCACTTAGAAATGGTGCACGTGACACTACGAAATCAAAATTGGTTGAAAAAACCTTAAACAAGAGCATTGAATAATCTTAATCTTAACCGTCCAATAAATGGCCAGCAATCTAATAGTGAGATAAACCAATAAAAGCAACTTTTAGTCCATCGTACATCTAAATGGCACTTATAATATCTTCATCAGTTTGAATTACTCGTATGCCTGAGTACCCGTGTATCATCCAACACACTCTAACAGAGTATTAAAAGATTTATATCACAATATCGGGTTCACAAGGCCCATCCCATTTGGTAGTCCCAACCTTCCAATATGAGTCGACCTAGATACCTTCTTCTAGATTTGGGCTGAGCCAGAGGCCCACTATCTGTGCCTGGGCCCCTGTCTTTTTGGCCTGATGATGAATTTGGCCCATCAGATAACTTATGGTCTATCCAACTTATTGCATGGTGCGGTAGAGCTTGAACCGGTGACCAAGCCGATATAGAATTTAAGGCGGTAACCCAAGCCATAAATAAGGCACTAAATGATGATTTCTCAAGTTTTATGGGGAGATTTTATATTGAGTGTGTCATACATGAGACTTATTCATGTATATTATGTTATTCACTTAAGGAGTTTCAACACCAAGTCAAGGGTTCGAGTACCCATGGTGGTGAAATCCTACGGTGTGTGTGCCTGTGGCGTGAGTGTGTGCGCGTGTAAAAGAAAAAAAATTGTTATTCAATTGAGGAGTTGTATTTTTTTTGTAAAAAAAATTATACACATACTGACACTATAGTGGGATTTTACCACCTATGAATATTCAAAACCTTAATCGGGTGTTGAAACTCCTGAGAGTCTGCTACCGGGGCAGAGTAAGGATCTATTCATTCGAAGGGTTGATTTACCATAAGAGTCTGATGTTAATCTTGGTCAACCATCACTTAAGACAATACATCAGCAATCATATGAGTTGAATATTAGGTGGAATGCCTCATCAAACACAGTGGACAACCAAAAACAAATATCTACAAATTCATGAGGTAGCCCACATGATAGTTGGATTGCCTAATTATTAGGGCACCGTACTTTTGTCGTAGAGCAATGCTTCATGACAATCTGGATGCAAAAAGCACATTTGAGTGGACCCGACTTCAGAACTTGTAAGATGAACGCAGGATTAATCAAGGTGGGTGGATTCATGACTGTATAGCCCTCCATGATATATGTGCCTTGCATCTGTGCTCCCCATCCATTTTAACTGATTTTAGGATATGATAAAAAGAAGTAGATCCAAACCTCAAGTATATTATATCACAGAAAACAATGGTGAGTAGCCGTTAAAAACTTCTCAGGGGCTACAAAAGTTTTAGACCAGTAGCTGGAATTTGTATGGTCTGTTCATTTAGGTCTTCGTAGCCTCATCAAAATGTTAGATAACAAATAAACGTTCTTATGGCACCCCATAAGTTTTTAATCTTGGTTATTTACTATTTTGTATGGCCTGGTTTACCTAAGATCTTGATCTGCTTCATTTTTCGGATAATGCCCTAAAATGAGCTTTTAAAAGGATGGATGGCATGGATGCAATACAAATAAATCAAGGTGGGCCCCACCATAAGGGATCCACTTATCTACGTAGGATAAGCTTATTTTACATGTACTTATCTGCTCGTGAAATTTCCTGAGCTCAGTTGCAATGTTTCACCCTAAAAATTAGGGCGAGACACGGATGAACGGTACGGCTGCGAACCACTTGAATCTAAGAAGAGGAAATGGACACGTTCCCGCAGATTTCCTGAACGGTGATTTTTATGGGAGGAAACTACGTACATGCCCCTGTGTAATATTTCATTGAAAAATGAAGAACTGATAATGGTGGGCCCTGTGTTGTATATTGAATCTAAACCGTCCATTAAATGCACCACACCAAGATTATTGTAGATCCAGAGAGGAGAATGTGGTAGGTTCAATCATAAGGTAGGCCAAACCATAAAAGATTACGTACACCACTCAAAACACCGAAATTCGAGTGTGGCCCATCCGTTGATTCGATTGGCCAGATTTTTTTCTTGCGATCACTCTGATAGGTTGCATCTGTTGGACGGGTTGGAAGTTATACCACGTTTAGCGCCTGCCTATCAAGTATCAGCTCTGCCAGAGTATCTAGGGTTTTTCCCGTACTGAAAAAAAGAAAAGAAAAAAAAAAGAATTTCTTTTTTACTGCAACCCACCTTTTACTCACCGTCTTTTACAAACGCTCTCAAACTTTACTTTCCCAAATCAAGCCATTATGTACGGACATACTATTTCAGACGAAAGTATCCTTACATTCAACATAACAATTGCTACGAATTATAACCGTAGCCATTGATAGTGTAGGACTACATAACATGCCGTGCAAAGGTTTGTGACCCTATTGGCTACGCTACCAATTGCCATATCTCTGCAGAATGGGCGATGCGGCCGTGATTAATACAAGATTATTTTCGTCTGAAAGTAATATGTCCGTACAAAATGGTTTAATTTGAAAAAGTAATATTTCGGAGAGCTTATAAAAACCGGTGGGTAAAAGGTGGGAGTACAGTTGGAAATTTCGAAAAAAAATGCCGAAAGAGATACCGGAATTGCCTATGTACCCGCTTTGCGCAGTGCGTGCAACTGCCAAGCTTTGTGGGGCCTACCCTGTTTTATGTATATAATCCTCTCCGTTCATCTGTTGAGAACCATTATTTTCACCATACCATTAGATTTGATTCTGATTAGAAAACTCCTCTGGGCCACACCAAAGGGAATATTGTAAAATAGCTCCCAAAATTGTTAAGTTCCAACGTTGTGTCCTTCCTGACTTTTCTATCAGGCTGAATTTTTTCTACTTATTTACTTCATCCCAGTGATTTACGCCTGATTAACGGATTAGATGAAAGATACATACTGTGGTGACCCCACGTGCAAGCCTATGGTTGTGGTCCCATTCCCATTCTTCCATGTAGTGTGGCCCCATATAAATAGTATCTCTCTGATTTTTGGTTCTAGGACTTAAAATAAATCATAGAACATTATAGACGGAGTCGATTTACATGGGCACAGTTTCAGTACTACTGTCCACCTACCTGTAGATAGAGAGGCTCTCTTTGGAATACCTTAATGCATGTGTTTTACATTTTAAACGATTATTTCAGGACATGAAACAAAAGGAGGCATGCGAAGGGGTCAAGTGAACACTACTACAAGAAAGGGTGTGGTGATTGAAGACCACCGTTGAAAACATACTGTAGCATGAAAGTTTTGGATCGAGCTAATAATCATGTTTTCATTTTGGTAACAGAGATCTATATAACCTTATGAGCAAGTTAGATGACAAATAAACGTCACTACAGAAATAAGTAAGATTTCAATGATGGCATTAACAAGTCATTATTTATGGAAAAGGATTAGCTACTGAAGTGACGTCGCCATATTTTGTGAGCCCCACTACGATGCACGTGTTGTATCCACACCGACCATCCATTTGGAGAGATCATTTTTAGGGCATTAGATAAAGAATTAGGTACATCCAAAGCTTAAGTTAACCCCACCACAAAAAATAGTGGGAATTGAATGATTACCCTTGAAAACTTCTCAGGGCCATAGAAGTTTTCAATCAAGTTGATGTTTGTTTTTAACCTGGTTTCATGTCTTTGTTAACTTATAAACAAGTTGGATCTCAAATAAACATCATGGCGGGCACTAGGAAGGTTTCAACGTGGGCGTCACTCTCCCCACCGTTTTCTGTGCTGGTGTCCACTTGACCTCTGGATCTGCTTAATTCTTTGGATCATGCCATAAAATGATATCTCCAAATAGATGGACGGCATGGATACAACACATATATCATGGTGGGCCTCACGGAACATAATGACGTTACTACAGTAGCCGGTCAGTTCAATAGTTAAACAGAATCCATTATTTTAAGCCTTTGATCTGCCTCCCTTGGGGGCTTTATACCTAGGGCTGTCAATGGCCGGTCTTGGATTTTGAATTGTTTTGGGCCAAGCTATCAAATTAGCCTTATTCAAGTTTTTGATTTTTTAGGCTCAAGTAGCCCATTGATGTCCCTACTTATACCTTAAAATGATCTATCAAAATAAATACATGACATGAATAAAATACAAACATCACAATGAACCTCACATAGCCCACATCTATAATCTTGATGGGGGTTGTATCTAATCCATGTCCAATTTAGGTATATAGCATGTTAGCCTTGGCATGGCTTAGGTGGATCATATAATCTATACTGTTCATCCATTTTAATCACCACTATTTCATATGGTATGATTCAATTGAGATTTTGACTTGGCCTGAAATTGCATGGATTTAGAACCCTTTTCAATCCAAAGGTAGTTATGCGCAGCATGTTTATGGTATTTGAATTTAGTTATTAAATCAACTTTAATATATCTAATTAGTATATTCATGAGAGGTTTGACGCGATGGTTTTAATAAGCCCATTAAAATATATATATTTTGTATAAAATGATGAAATTCTTTGCCTAGGATGAGCTACAAGCATAAGATTACATCAGAGTCACAGACCAATGATTTTTAACAATTGATTCATATGGGCAATGTTTGGATTTGTGTAAATATTTTGGGTTATCATTAATAGGACACGTGGCCAGTAAATTAATAAACTAATCACACACATGTTACATAGGTAACTCTCGGAAACTTTTAGATGTAATTCAAGCTTTGATCTTGAATTTCAAACCCCCCATGAGATTCGAAGCCCACATTATTTCACGGTGGAAAACATGCCACCTGTGCATGGTGCCAAACAGATCTTTATTTTTTGTATAATGAGCTTTTAAAACGAACGGATGGCGTGAATGTCAGGAAAATGCATCGAGGTAGACCCCACAGTCAGGTATGCACGTGAACCTGCAGAGAAATTGGATTGCGTGCTCAATTACCAAGTAGATACTGAGTTAACTTTGTTGGCCACACCGTGAATGTATGTATTTATCCACACCGTTCATCCGTTTATATATTTCCCAAAGAAAATTTCAACGGTGGAAGTTAAATTCACACTGTTTCCTGTGATGTGGTCACTTGCATTTAGATATTCTTAAATTTTTGGTTCCAAGACCTATAATTATGGATAGACGAGTTGATAAAGTACATGAATGAGTTTACTCAATGAGTTAGTACGCAATCCGCTTCCATCCACCGAAGCCGCGCCCATCGCACATAGGCCCACAAACTGACGTGGATTTCGTCCTACCCGGCCTATCTCCAACTGGGAACGGTTAGGAGATTTGAGTGGCCAATGTGATGTATGGATCTTATCCACACCGTCCATCCATTTATTCCTATCATTTTAGGATGTAATAAAAAAAATTAGTTAGATCCAAGGCTCAAGTGGACCACACCACAGGAAGCAGCAGTGATAATGATTCTCACTGTTGAAACTTTTCTAGGGCTCACCGTAATGTTTATTTGCTATCCAACCTATTCATAAAGTTACATATAACTGGATGAAGAGAAAACACAAACGTCGGCTCCATCCAAAACTTTTGTAGCCCCAACGGTGAGAGTTTAATCCTCATTGCGTAGTCCACTTAAGCCATGGATCTTCCTAATTTTTGAGACTATACCTTAAAATCATACGAAAAAAAATGGATAGACAGTGAGGATAATACCTATACATCATGCTGGCCACTCAAATCTCTTGCCCATTCCCAGCTAGAGACGGACGGTGGTAGGACGCAATCCG
The DNA here is from genome assembly GCA_037074715.1 of Magnolia kwangsiensis. NCBI lineage: Eukaryota > Viridiplantae > Streptophyta > Magnoliopsida > Magnoliales > Magnoliaceae > Magnolia > Magnolia kwangsiensis. Next base: position 111,920,297 of record CM073580.1, read on the forward strand.
CGTCCACCCGCACACCGGAAGCGGATTGCTTAGTGAGTTACTCACTACGCTTAGGGCGTGTTTGGACAGGCACACTAGATTGTATTAGAGCGTATTAGGTTGTACTGCACGTGAATCAATGTAGCATCAGTGGATTGGTAACAATCCCACTGGACTGCTGTATCCAGCGTCTGACCGATGGCCTGTTTGGACGGGCACGCTGGATTGTATTCGGTTGAGTGCTAGCATGTTTGGACAGGCGTGGGATTGTAAGCAAAACCAACCACGCCAAGTACAACTGTAGATACATTTGTAATGGACGGTTATAACCGTCTCCCACGAGAAACACACGACGCGGAACCGGATTTTGATCTCCCCCGCCAACAGCCTTTGGCTGGTGGTCGCTGCTCTGTGGGACCCACCATGATGTACATGTCTCATCTATGTTGTCCATCTAATTCTACAGATCAATTTAGGATTCTCTCACGTCAAATATTCCGTGATTGCAACTTTAAATGGACCAGATTACAGGAAACTGTTTTTGAGAGAGCGTCGACCGTTAAAATACAATGTTAAGTCCTCCATCATTTTGAATCAAGCTCATTTGATTTTCTTTTCATTCATCTGGTTCTATACAACCTAATCAATCAAGCCATCATCAGATACATAGTACAGTGGGCCTTAGGACGAACCAACAACTGTCCAATCAGTATTGTTTTCATGTGGTGTGGTCCACCTGAAATCAATCCACCTCTCATTTCTGGGATCAAGCCATAAAATGATCGGTAAAAATGTATGAACGGAAGGATGAAACACATAAATCATGTGTGGCCCACCAATGTATTCCTCGTGAAATTAGAAGAGAAAAGTGAATTCAATCAACCAAAAAAAAAAAAAAACTGATATGGGGACATCTCCATATATGCCCGCATAGACCCACATCATCTGGCAGTGGTGTGATAGAGATAGATCCGTACAAGTATGCAGCATGCATGAATATCGATGTATGAAAACCTCATATCCAACGTTGTGTAGCAAAAAAAAGAAAACAAGTATCAGGTAACACTATAAGAGTGACAGTCATCCGAATAGGGCTAGAATTTAAAAATCACAAGGAAAGCAAGAAACACGACTACGACGCCAACTAGAAGAGCACAAAATATCTCTCCATCCGATCGGGGTGATGGAGGAAGATCATCAGTCGACACGGCCTAAGAAACCATGGCCGTGTACCCCTGTGCCGTCTGCATCTTCTGATGGCTGGAGTGTGACGAAGAACGGTGGATGTAGAGGTCATTAGAAAATGCTGCTACCTGAACCGCATGAGATGTCGTGCAAGGTGTTGATGGTGCACATGCCTTGCTGAAGTGCTCGTCCCAACATGCGATTGCCTCTTTCCAGTTCCTGAATGCGCGGTGTCTTGCTCCACTATACCCCTCTACCTCCACCCGAGCGTCATCCCAAGATATGTATATGTCAGGCCTACGGCCCACCAAGACTACGTAATACTTATCCTTTGTCATCCACAATGACACAGACATAATTGGAAGATATATGTGTTGGAATAAAACATCACAAACTAAGTGGACATGAAATTTTCTCCTATCGAATAGCATTGGAAAGTAAAAATAAAAAAATTTAGTAAATGAAAACAAAAACCACCTCGTATATACGTACCCTTCCAAGCAAGCGGATTGTATGGTCTTCGAGTGTCTTAAGTAAATAAACTAACTAATGGATGCACGTGAAACCATAAAAGTATAATTGAGCAAATAAAAGTCATGGTCATAGCATAAATGTCATATGCATATATAGTACCATGTGTTAGTCCCAAAAAATAAAGCTAGTTATCAATCATCCGAGAAAATCATGAAATTCAAAGTTATTACAGACCAACAGCTGCCAAAACATAAAACCCAAAAATGCGAATCTTCAGATGAATCCAACCTCTTGATTACCAAAGTGGTCATGAAGTGTTTTCTTCAACCAGTCAACGCGACGCTCAGGTCGCAAACTCACAAAAAATGATGCCATATTGTACTCCTTACTCAAGAGCTGACTAACCTCAAAGAACTCTAAGTTGGTTAGGCCCTGAACCTCTTCTAGTATCTCAAGTACTTTAGAAGTGCGATTCACCGAGGCTAAATTTAAGCATTGAGTCGGTAACGGTCTATAGAGAGGCCCAGAGTACGTCACAAGGACATGCAATGCACGATCGTTTCCTGCCTGCGCTCCCACTTTGAGTGGCATTGGACTTAGACGTGTGAGTGGGAGTGGTACGTGAGCCGTGTTGTCTAATCGAAGGACTGTCTGGTGAAAATGGGATGATCCTTAAGGAGTCTGTGACAAAATCATCTGACAGGTCAATTGTATCATTAAGGTCATCATCCAGCTCTCTCCATACATCATTGAGTTGTTGTTGAAGACGAGAGGATGATGCTGATGCGGCTATAGTCCTACTGCCTTGGACAAAACGTCCTGATGCCTGGTCCGAACCAACGATAGTTGCAAGATCATCCATTATCTCAATCCATTTATCGCAGAGTTTCATCGTACGCGGGTGAGACTTCAGCTGTACATTCCTTAGTAAGTACAGTAAGAAGTGTATACTAATGCGAATATTTGCACTTAAAAAAAAATTTATACCTTGAGATATTCTTTCCAGACTTCATCAGGAGCCGTCACCACTATCCGCTCGTTGTCCCATCCGAACCCTATCGTCGGCAGCATATCCTTCACTGCAGTGTACTCCCTCTTGTAATACCTTAGTCAGTTAGAGACATTTTGCCACTTGAGGACTATATTGGTATGTTTGGTAACGGCGTCGGCAGTAATGTGGTACGCCTCACGTTTGAAACCATTATCGCCCCTGTGTCTCAATGCCACTTGTTCCAAAAATATGTCGATCATAACCTGGTCCATATCAGGAGTCCATTTTATTTTTGAGGCTCGGGACGCAAGCTCTGCCAGGGATTTCACCGTCCTCATGCGTCGGGAGGATCATGTGGGTGCCACTGGTGTCTTGGCTGGTGAATATGTTGGTGTCGATGGATCATTAGACATCCTGTCTGCCATACCACCTGAATATAAAGTACATATGATAATTTGCATAAAGTCAGCCTTAATCATAAAAATGTGGCACCTATATTAAAAGATCGATATCAAAAACATGACATGTGCTATCTCCATATGAGGACTCTACCATCTCAAAGACAGGAAGATTGTAATTCCATGTATAGGTACGTAACATGATTTAGAAAGAAAATAACAACAAGTGAAGGAATTTGTCATCAGTAGGCATAAATTATCTAGTCCTACTATTTTGCTGCACATCTTCCCACAATCTAGTTACTATAGCATCGCGCACGCGATTCCATTCATCCTTTTAACACTGAGATGCTCACAGTAACCATTGTCACCCGTCATTCATTGAAACCTCGTGAGGCGTTGGGTTACTCTCCCCATCAGTGACAGATACTCCAGCGTAGTCCATCTCTTCTTGAGATTCTAGTCTAGTACGTATGAAATTATGTAAGACACAATAGGCTATCACGATTTGGACTTGTGTGTGGAATTCATACTACATGGCCATCTTCAGGATGGGGAATCTGCCTTTCATAACACAAAAACAACACTCAATTGCATTGCGCAATTGTGCATGCCGATAATTAAACAACTCCTTCATGTTGGCAGGTGCTCTCCCGGTTCGATACTCCTGTAAGTGGTATCGAACGCCCAGGTATTGTAACACCCCGTACTTTTCAGTACTCGAGCGTTACTATAAACATCTAAATCAGTTTGCATGTGTGTGGGAGCACACGTGACTTACCTTACACATCATCATCTAGTAACCCACAATCTATCCATCTCGACTGTCTAGTATAATCTCCATCGATATATTAAGTCATCTAACCGTTGGGTTAGCGGGAATCATTAGTTGTCTATGAGATCGCAAGTATGACCCAATTACAAATTAAAATGATTTTAATTATGATCAAAGCCCTTTAAGGCTGAATGAGTAAATAGATGGTGCTGATTAAGATGGGACTCACGTAAACAACAGCTTAAGGAAGAGTAGGATAAAATCTACAAGGACCATAATAATAATGATAATAATTATTATTATTATAATTTTAAATAATATTATTAAATATAGTCTAACATAATATTCAGTATTATAAAATCAGAACAGGCCATATATCCATAACCTTACCATTGGGTATTAGCTTAAATAATCCCTTGGACTGTTTTAACCATTGACATTCAATTTCGGGCTAATCCGACCAACAAATCAGCAGAAAATCCATAAACGAGACCTGAATCAAATCGTGGGGCCCACCTGGGCCTCGCATGTGCCCCAAACTCGGCCATGGTCCCTACGTAGGGGCCCCTAAACAAATGAATGGTGTAGATCTATCACGAACATCACGATAAACTCCACATATGGTGTGTGTGCATCTTGGACTACAAGCACAGGACGTGCGCTGGATAGAGTTGCTCGATCAAACTGCCGTTGGCCGAGCAAAAATCTTATAATGGCTGGGATCTCTCCTACCATCAAAAATTTGAATCTGTGAATTTTCAAGCGCCAAAGTGAGCTATATGGGAAAATTTTCCGACGATCCAAACCGTCTATTTTACTCACGTGGATCTGCTGAACAAAAAGGTATAAGGTCTTTGACCCATGTATTAAAACAACAAAAATCAGCCCCAACCGTCCATTTCCTTCATGTGGGGCTGAGATTTAATGAGAGATACCATCAGGTGGCTTGTTGGGCAAGCCAACACCCCATGGACCAAAGGCTTTTGCCCATCCTCCTCGCCAGCTGAGGGGAGTCCTATCTTGGCCTAAAAATAGCTTGGCAAATAAGATAGAAGAAAAAGAAGATTTTCTTCTTTTGGGTAGGGGTGGCTGTCACACTCGTGACCGTCCGATGGGCCACGTGGCTTCATCACACCCCTCCTGCACAGAAGGTCCAAGATGAGATGAAGGAGTTTCTCACCTCATGAGAATGGAGAGGAAAATAGAAGAGATCTCGTGAGATGAAGCAAGATCTCACCTGGGATCTGGAAAGTGGGCCCCACACCACTAATGGGACCCATCCAGACCAATCAAATGTCTGGATTTCCATGATAACCCTTAAGTACAAATCCACCATTGTTGGGTGGGTCATCTCCCTCAAAAACCCACCCAACCGCGGACTCAATATGGGCCCCACCAAACCTAGGAACTGTACTTATAGGTAGCTTTAGATGCCATCAGTTCATCCCCAAACATGGATGGGCCCCATGCATGACCAACAACCGATCCTAACCGTTGTGTGTGGGAAGCATCCCTCAACCGTCGAATGCTCCTCTTGTGGTCTATAAAAGAGAGGCTCAACCCTCCCAGGAATACACAGAAAGAAAAAGAGAGAGAGAGAGAGAGAGAGAGAGAGAGAGAGAGAGAGAGGTGCTGCAAGGCAGCCAGGTAATCATCCCTCTCCCTCCATTTTTTTATTTTTTATTTTTTTTTATTTTTTCATGTGTATTTATGTGAGGTTCTGCCATGATTTGAGCCTCCAACCAAGCCTCCATTTGGGCCATGATAGGTGCCAAAAACGAGTCTCAGCTGGACATCCAACAGGACTGAAAACGTCCTTCAAATCTGCCCTCAACAAGGGCCTGATATCATGTGAAATCATGCTCGGAACCGGGCCTGATATTAGCCGAAACTACACCTTGAAAATAGCTGAATTTTTCAGCCCAAAAATAGCTGAAACTAGACCCTGAAACTAGCTAATTTATGCACGTGATGTTGGGTGATTTTCAGCTTGAAAATGGCTGAAAATACAATCCGATGTTAACCGATTGAAGCAGCCTGATAACAACTGATTACGCTGCTTGCAAATGGATGAGATTTCTAGCTCAAATGCAGGGGAAAATCAGCTTGAAAAAGGGCTGAAAATCAGCCCGAAAGTGGCCTCCAATCAGTCCTCATTTCAAGCGGCAAAACGGCTTTGGTTGGACATGTCACCAACCTGCAAAACTAGTCCAAAATGGTGGGCCGCACGCTGTGCATCTGGGTCGCATGCTGCAGAAGGGCCGGACACTGGCTGGACGTTAGGTGGGCTGCACTGACTATGGACCTCACCAAACACAAGTGGGCTGCATTGACGAGGAGCCCCACCTGACGCGTGTGGGTTTCATCCACACCGTCCATCCATTTGGACGGGGCCCACCTAGTGCGACCCTCCACCAACAATCGTCCAGGGTCTGGACAATTCACATGTAAATAATATAATATAATATATATCATATGAAATATCTGTATATAATATAATATATATATATTTCACATGTATATATAATATAACATAACACATCTGTATATAATATAATATAATATACATGATTTTAGCTTATGGGCCCCACGTGGATAACCCGCCTATGATGTAAATCCAGACCGTTCTTGGGACCTACTTGATGTATATGAGGTTCATATGTAAGGCCCAATTCAGGTCTTAGCTGCGGACAAACCCCAATCCCGGTCTGGGCCATTAGTTGGGACGAAAGCCGGTAGGCCTAGTCACCTCTAGGCTGGCCCAAACAACCTTAATTTGGGCCCTTCAAACCCCCACACATTTTTATGCTTAGGACTTGTTATCTACTAACAACTAACTCTCTAGGAAGCTGCTTATGTACCTTAGGGCCACTAACTATGCACAGAGATCTAGATTGAGGGACGTACTACGATCCATAGGTGATGATTCTTCCCCTTGAGCTTTTCATCTTCTCATTAGCTTAAGTTATAGTTTTTATTTAAATTCATAATTGATATCTCCCTTTATAATCACATGTGCTAGCTGGTGGAAATTGAATTGTTGTATTACATACTTTATGATTATCCTGTATAATTGTTCATGCTTGTGGATTATTTGTGTATTGTTTATGTACTTTAAACTGGTGCATTAGTGAAAAACCCCCACCTATAAATGTATACCTATACTTGGGATGTAACCCGACTGGTTGTGATTAAAATGGACCTTCGACTTAGTGGTACTTAAGTGGTGGTCTAAACGGATCATTGATGTGGGCCTACCATCTAGGGTTGTTGTGTCCAATGGTTTTCAAGGATGGTCTTTTATCACATGGTTTTGATATTCGCCCTATGAGGCCTATTTTGATAACTACCTTATGTGGCTTGTTTGATATCGCTCTATGTGGCTTTGTTCTGGTATTTTTCCTATATGGGTCCGATGTTTTATACCGTGCAACCATGCGATGGTAAGCCCTATATATTGTAATATGATTGGCCACTAGTCGACGGGGTACCATTAAACATCCTAAGGTGGTAGTCTCATGAGCCGGGGATGGTGGTATGGGACCATGCCCGAGCTGTCGGCTTACGCTGGGCCATGTGCTCCCCGTAGTGACCATGAACTTATTTAAATTGGCTGGATGTAATTGGACTAATAAAGGGTTGGCTAATCATGCATGCATGGCACAGACCAGCATCTATTGATGTTGTACGTGACCTATGGATTTTCCTGTCTGGATGTGTTGCCCGGGGCACAAACCATCATCCATTGTCATCGTACGAAATTGCCTGTCTGGATGTGTTACCCGGGGCATAGACCGTCTGGAGGTGTTTTCCCAGGTCGACGTTTTCGCCTGTCTGGATGTGTTACCCGGGGTGCGGTCTGTCTGGATGTGTTACCCGGGGCGCGGTCTGTCTGGATGTGTTACCCGGGGCGCGGTCTGTCTGGATGTGTTACCCGGGGCGCGGTCCGTCTGGATGTGTTACCCAGGACCATGATTGCATTCATGCATCCATGCATCTAATAAGACTGCATTTACTCTGTTTTGGTTGTCTGGACGTTTTATATTATTTCTTACCTAATGCGGCAGTGTGAAATCTTGAGGAAAATTCACACTGAGTTGGTCACTCATCCATCAAATATACAACCGTACAAGTAATACAGGTGGTTTAAGTGATATGCATGTTAAGACTTGATGAGGAGCAGGGTACGATCACCAGGGATGCATGACTATACTTTCCTGGAGGAGCTGCGTGATCTTGCGGCTTATATTTACTTGCTTTCTATTATTCTTCATGTATTAAATTATTGTAAATCTTGTACTTGTTAAATTTAGAGACATTGGTTTGTATAAGTCATTATGGGCAGCTTTTTCTATATTTAAATAATAATAGAATTTTTCTTTACGTCGATTTGTCCACACTACGCTCATTTTCTTACTCTGATAAAAGAAAAATATTATATCTAACCATCCTTTAAGATTGACACTCGGGTTTTTGGGACACGGGTCATATACTCGGGTCCTGAAAACACGGGGCGTTACAGGTATGGAGCCATAAAATCGGGTGAATGTGCATAACCGGCATCAACAACATAATATTTTCCTATACATTTGAATCAAAGTCTCATTGAGTTTATAATAACATAAGTCAACGTGATGAAATAGAATGGCAACCTCATAAAAGATAACCAAATACCATGTGGGACAAGTAAGGGATCATCTGATTGACTCAGAGCATTGTGTAAGACCCTCGCATCCGAAGCAGAACCCTCCCAACTGATGAAGTTTATATCAAAGGAACACGCCGCCAGTACGTTTTGGGAAAGGACTCTCTTCCGATTGCGGAAGCTCGCATGGTCACCGGCAGGCACATGAGCAGGAATGTGTGTACCATTGATGTTTTAATTTAAACCAATCTGATTTAAATGATTTTAACTCGCAAGTATACGAATCAGATGTAGATATGGTACGTATTACGAGATCGTTCCCACGAGAACTGGTTGTCATAATTTAAAATTTAAGACTCTTCTTAACTAATCCAACAAAGAGTTTAGGTAATGATTAAGAAAACTAAACAAAAATCAATGAAAAAGTAACTGAGAGTAGTGAGTAAAATCCAATCAATGAGAAGACTAGGACTTTCGAATCCACCCCTAATTATCCTAATCCTTATTTTTCCTGTTGATTCACTCTAATTTAGATTGATATAAATTTAATAAAGAAAGCACATCCTATGTCCTTGGTCGGGCACACAGAATGTATAATCCTTTAAAGCATATGGATCACATCTTTCCATCCATGGTCAGGCATGGAGAGATGTAAATCCTGTTTCTTCCTCTATAGGAGACCTGTTCATGGTCAGACACAAGCACCTAGAATAATATTCCAAACAACATCCATATCCAGACTTTGGTCGAGCTCATAGAATGGAAAAGTACGGAAATCTCGGGAAAGCACACTAGAAAAAGAAATAATTCAATCAAATTAAAATAAATTCAACAGTAAACAAAAGTTATTCAAATTAGGGGCTTCATCTCAGCCCTATCTAAGAAGTTTAGCAATTCATAAAATTAATTAAGAAATAGGAAATATAAAATAAAAACATTAAAAACATCTCCCTTATCTCTCTTCTTCTTTCTTCTCTCTCTCTTCTCTTTCTTCTCCTTAGCTCTGGATCTTCCTTCCTAAGGTCTCAATGAATGCTCCCCACGTCCAAAACCTCCTTATATAGCTGCTGGAGTGGTGAAAATCAGATTTGAATCGGATTTGGAAAGCTACGCATGCCCAACTAAAGTCTTTTCACAGCAAGTTCAGTGCCTCGAAACACGCCACTTTTCTTACTCAAATTCCAAAGAAACACCGTCCCTTAGGACTTTCTTGGGTCCTCTACATGATAGACGGTTCAGATCTGCCATATGATCAAAGATGGTGGGCCAAACTGCCTAGAAAAGTCAGTTTTTACGGATGTGCGAAACCTTTCACACCATTTCGCTGTTGTGATCGGTGGGCCCCACAGATGTATTTTCTAGAAAATCCACCCTGTCCATTGGATGCAGGACGAAATTTCAGTAAAGAATGAATGGTTTTGAACATCCATTGGCTCGACTCAGAGAAAAAATCACAAAAGGATCAGTTTTGAACATCCCAGGGCAGCCCTTTTGTGGCCTCTGTAACGTACACGTGTACTTGCATGAGTAAAAGTTTAAACATGATTTTGTAGTGCTCATGGCTGTCTACACGGTGGATGGTTTGGATTGATCTTACGGGGCACGTGTGGGGCCCACTAGCTTCCGTAAAACCAGTCGCTTTTGTTCGTTACGCTGGACGAAAAACCAAAATTTTCATTTTTGAAAATGGTCGCAGGCGAAGTGTGGGTCAGCGCTGCTGACTGCGTCAGTGGGTCTCGTGCTCGGCGCGACTCTATACACTATGTACGCACATGTACACGTGCGGGATCCACTGTGATGTTTCTATGAAATCCAATCCGTCCATTTCTTTTATCAAACTATTTTAACCGTCGAAACTAAAGTTGAGGCAGTTCCAGATATCAGGTGGGCCTAGAATCAATGGTTTATGAGTTGATCTGTCAGTTGGGGTACTTCTATAGTGATCCAATGACTGAAATTTTACGTGTACGGTTAATTTATGGCCCTCATCCCATGTATAAAGTTTTGAACCGATCAGATGGTGGGAACCCTGTGATCTTGTATTCTGGCTGGTTTTCGGGCTCGTTTAATGCAAACAGCTTGATTTCCTCGGATCCCTGGCATGTAATTTCTTCAATCTTAGTCCTTTGGAGTCCGTTTTCTGCTCTGGTATCCTCGGAGCATTAAATCCATGCTTTTAATACGCTTTTTTAATCAACGCTCTTTATTTCATCCTACAACAAAACACAATTAAACTATGGCATTAAGCATTATCATGTTGGTAAAATCTGGTAATTATTGAGGTCTGATATGCAATATTCGACCCTCATCACAACCCCCAACCAGCATTTTGCTAGTCCCAAGCAAAACATGCAAAAAAAAAATAAATAAATTCAGAAACAAACAACAACTCCTGTAAACTTGAGTGACTTATGACAAATAATCGAGCTGTGAAAATTCTAAGATTCGTGAAAAGTTAGTAGTATTTACTTCTGAAATCAAGCTCACGGTAACTTTCATAATTAGGTTCAACATATTAATCCATCAATTAGAACAATTCTAAACATTGAGTTCCATGAGTGTATAGTGTAATCTCGGCTTACAATCATTAAAAGATCCACTTGGCAATTCATGATATCATTGGTAATTAACAACAGAATTTATGCCAACCAAAATTGAATTATTCAATCTTTTCAATCTATCAGCCTTTATATATATATATATATATATATATATATATATATATATATATATATATATATATATATATATATATATATATATATATATATATATATATCATGATCAGTAACGCCAATGAAGGGAATCAAGTCCTCACCTATAGGGAGCAAACCTATGGTGAAAAACTTGTCACCTAATTTTTTCGAATATCAATCATGGGGAATCGAATCCACACCTATAGAGAGCATACCTATGGTGAAGATTATGTGACTTACCCTTTTCAATTCAAATTATATTTATTATTATTATTATTTAGGCTGGTTCCTTTTATGCGTCGTAATTACCAAGTTAATCATTCAATGTTGAACCAGAACCTTAATGTGTAAGCGAGATGTGATACGTAAAATCATGACTCAATCAATATTTACAACTTTCAATCATGGATTAATAATTCAAACTTAACTATAAAATCTAATAGATGGCTAAATCTAAGAGTCATAAATTGCCAACATTCTATGTCTTTTTATTTTAAAATCACAACTATCCTTCAAAGTCACTTCGAATTCACAAGAAATTTCAGAAAATTTTAAAAAATTAAAAATTTTCACAATATTACTTAAGACCAAGAAAATACTAATTAGATAACTTAATCTCCCACCTCCAACCTAAAATCTACATTGTCCTCATTGTAAAAGAAATAAGCCTGCAATGCACATGAGAAAATGAGAGTAAAAGAGGAGTGATGGAAGGATAGTACCTGGAACGGAGAATCAAGAGGCTTTTCCAAAAATATCAACGTAAAAGCGAGTCAGCACAAGAGAGAAATCAACAAAAGCAAAATAATAAAAATAAAATCACAAAAAGAAAATCCTATCTATACCACCTTCGCAGGTGCTCTCGATTGCATTTAGCATATACAATAAGCCTTTAAACCCCTAGGTTACCCCTAGTGGACGAGTTATAGTCTCATGAGGGTTTACAGCAATGTTATCCACAAACATTGAACTAACTAACTAGGAAAAAGAAATGAAAAGACAAGCTGGGTTGCCTCCCAGGAGCGATAAGTTTAATGCCTTTAGCCAGACAAGCAATGAAAACAATCATGGACCATTGGCCTGTATCTTGGTAAATTTCTCAGAAGGTTTTTCAATAAGATCATTCAAAAGCCCATTTTGCAGTAAGCTTGGATGTCCTGGAGCGTTAATAACCAGAGAAATTGAAGGACCTCAGTATAAAGTGTTCTTTTTATCATTTGAAGTGTCCAAAGTATATATGATTCACCTGTGGCGGAAAAATTTTCAAAGTTAGCACACCATGATGAATCAGAGACTACATGTAGATAAAATTCAAAAAAAATTATAGGTGGTGTAGTCTCGATAAACGTCGATGTTTCACTTTGTAGTTTAATTTTCAACTCTTCCTCATTTAATGGTAAACATTCAGGATCCGGGGAAGGAGGTACTTCAGAATACGGATTTTCTTGATTCATGACAACTGTTGAGGTATTATGTTGTAACGCGTTCACTATTTCTTATAACAGGGGATCATTTGAATCTGCAAAATGCACTAAGCAAGTCTCAAGAGTACCTTCAAAAGATTGAAGGAAAGAGTCAAGCACTAGACTCTCAATCATATTCACTTCAAATATATCATCTGAGTCTGACGGTTGATGTCCAACATTGAAAACATTGAGTTTAAGCTTCATATTACCGAAAGACAACTTCATAACTCCATTCCTGCAATCTATAATAGCATTGGACGTGGCTTAGAATGGACGTCCTAGGATAACCGGGATTTGACTAGTAGGATTCTGGACAGGCTGAGTATCTAGGATGATGAAATCCACTGGAAAATAAAACTTATCAACTTGGATTAACACATCCTCAATAATACCACGGGGTACCTTGACAAATCTATCAGCTAGTTGTAGTGTTATTTTAGTTGGTTTCAGCTCTCCAAGTCCTAGCTGTTCATATACAGAATATGGTAACAAATTAACGCTCGTCCCTAAGTCAAGCAATGCCTTTTCAATCTTATGCTCTCCAATGATGTAAGAAATGGTAGGAGCTCCTGGATCCCTAAATTTAGGAGGAGTGTTGTGTTGAATCATGGAGCTGAGTTGCTCTGCAAGGAAGACCTTCTTATGAACTTACATCTTACGCTTTTGAGTGCATAATTCTTTAAGGAACTTAGCGTAAGCAGGGACTTGTTTGATAGCATCAAGCAACGGAATATTAATTTGCACTTGCTTAAACATGTTTAGTATCTCATTAAAGTTGTTTCCTTTCTTAACTGGTGTCAGACGTTGAGGAAAAGGTGCTTTAGGCACATAGGATGGCACAAGAGTAGTTTCTGGAGAGTCAGAGTACTTTTGGATTTTGGATGCACTAGTATGTCTCTCCGCTTTATTTTGCTTTTCCGGTTTGGAATTTGATTCTTCCTTAGGCATTTCTATTTTGTTCTCGATCTGTTTACCGAACCTAAGGGTAATGATATATTTGGCTTGCTCATGATATTGTTCTTGGTTTGAATTAGAGCCAATCTTAAACTGTCCTTTTGGATTTGCCACAGGTTGGCTAGGGAACCTCCCCTTCTCTCTCTCACTCAATGTGGCAGCAAGTTGACCCAATTGAACTTCCAGCTTGACAATAGATTGAGCATTCACATGTACGCTTTGTTAGTTAGCTAGTAAAGTTTTTTGGGTGTCTTTTTAAAATTGAAGAGAACTCTACATAAAAAGATTGAGTGTATCATCAAGGGATGGTTTCCTAGATTGTGCAGGAGCTTGTTGATATTGCGGAAACTGTTGAGGTTGTTGACTACCAACTTGTGGGTAAGGTTGCATAGGAGGATTTTCAGATGGTCCTCCTTATTGTGGTCCTTTTGCCCAAGAAAGATTTGGATGTCTAGCCCACCGTGGGTTGTAGGTATTTGAGTAAGGATCATTCCCAGGTCTCCGAAAGGTGTTCATAGCATGTACTTGTTTAGAGAGAAATTCAGGAAATACTGCACCAGATGGACACGACTGCGTAGGATGGCCAAGACTAGAACATATGGTACATGACTCGATTTGAGTTGTTTGTGGAGGTCCATTATTCAACATCATAGCATCAACTTTTTGTGTCAGGCTATCAAGTACGGTATAAATATCTGGCGTGACTCCTACCTCATATATACCACCTTTCTTTGGCAGTTGGGGATTTCTTTCACCTCTATTTGAGTAGCCCCATTGCTGGAAATTTTTACACGAGGTTTCAAAGAAATTCCACGCTTCGACATCACTTTTGGTCATAAATGACCCTCCACTAGTGGCATCAACCATGCGACGGTTTTGAGGTGTTAAACCGTCATAGAAGTATTGAACTTGTTGCCACTTCTCAAAGCTATGGTGTGGACATTTAAAGAGCAAGTCTTTCCATCTTTTCCAACATTTATGAAAGTGTTCTCCCTCTTTTTGCGTGAAATTAGTGATTTCTCTACGGAGAGCATTCGTTTTGTAAACAGGGAAGAATTTGTTTAAGAACTTTTTAGACAGTTGATCCCATGTAGTGATTGTCCCAACTCCTAGAGAATTCAACCATGCTTTTGCCTTATCCTTCAAAGAAAAAGGAAAAATGCGCAAACGGATCGAATCATCTGAGAAGTTTTGAAACCTAAAGGTCGAACAAATGTCTAGAAATTCTTTTACATGATGATATGAATTCTCTTTGTCTAAACCATAGAAAGATGATAACAACTGTATGACCCCTAGTTTAAGTTCAAAGTGCGCTGCCGTGGTGGTTGACAACACTATGCATGAAGGCGCATTAAATTGAATAGGAGCTGAATAATCTCTAAGCGCTTTAATTGCATTCTCGTCCTTCATTTCGAATAGGATGTTTCTAGATCTTTTACGAAAGGTTCTTTCTATTTCAGGATCAAAGGGTGTTAGTTCTATGTTCAAAGATCTACGCCCTATCATAAACTGAATAACTGAAATGTAGAAATGAAAACTAAACTAAACTAAGATGCAACCTAAGAGAAATAAGACTAGAACTAAAAATTATGAATTCCTAAAAATAAGAGAAAGCTATGTAAACAAGAATTGAAAGAAAGAACCTGAAAAAGAAGATGATGGTTGTCTGAAGATTTGGGAGCTTCTCCTTTTGAAGACAATCTTATTTGACAGCTTCCTTCTTCAATTCCTGTAAAAATAAAAACAAAAACAAATGCAATTTCCTAAAATAACCAAAAAATAAAAATCTTAAGCAACGGTTAGTTTCTAAAAAGGAAAAAATTTCTAAAACTAGAAAATAGAAAGTTAATTGAAAGAAGAATCTAAATCTAAAATTAAAAATTAAAAAATATAGAGAATTTAGAAAGAGATTACCAAATTTCAAGTCAGGACTCTACAAAACAGGAAATAGGTTAGTTTCTAAAATAAAATAAAATAAAAGAAACTCTCACCTAAAGTTAGTAAAGTCCTAAAGCTATGAATTATGATAAGAGAGAATCCTAAATTCAATTTGGACCGAAACAGTCCCCGGTAACGGCGCTCAAAACTTGATGTTTTAATTTAAACCAATCTGATTTAAATGATTTTAACTCGCAAGTATACGAATCAGATGTAGATATGGTACGTATTACGAGATCGTTCCCACAAGGACTGGTTGTCACAATTTAAAATTTAAGACTCTTCTTAACTAATCCAACAAAGAGTTTAGGTAATGATTAAGAAAACTAAATAAAAATTAATGAAAAAGTAACTGAGAGTAGTGAGTAAAATCCAATCAATGAGAAGACTAGGACTTTCGAATCCACCCCTAATTATCCTAACCCTTATTTTTCCTGTTGATTCACTCTAATTCAGATTGATATAAATTTAATAAAGAAAGCACATCCTATGTCCTTGGTCGGGCACACAGAATGTATAATCCTTTAAAGCATATGGATCACATCTTTCCATCCATGGTCAGACATAGAGAGATGTAAATTCTGTTTCTTCCTCTATAGGAGACCTGTTCATGGTCAGACACAAGCACCTAGAATAATATTCCAAACAACATCCATATCCAGACTTTGGTCGAGCTCATAGAATGGAAAAGTACGAAAATCTCAGGAAAGCACACTAGAAAAAGAAACAATTCAATCAAATTAAAATACATTCAACAGTAAACAAAAGTTATTCAAATTAGGGGCTTCATCTCAGCCCTATCTAAGAAGTTTAACAATTCATAAAATTAATTAAGAAAAAGAAAATATAAAATAAAAACATTAAAAACATCTCCCTTATCTCTCTTCTTCTTTCTTCTTTCTCTCTTCTCTTTCTTCTCCTTGGCTCTGGATCTTCCTTCCTAAGGTCTCAATGAATGCTCCCCACGTCCAAAACCTCCTTATATAGCTGCTGGAGTGGTGAAAATCAGATTTGAATCGGATTTGGAAAGCTATGCATGCCCAACTAAAGCTTTTTCGCAGCAAGTTCAGTGCCTTGAAACACGCCACTTTCCTTACTCAAATTCTAAAGAAACACCGTCCCTTAGGACTTTCTTGGGTCCTCTACATGATAGACGGCTCAGATCTGCCATATGATCAAAGATGGTGGGTCAAACTGCCTACAAAAGTCAGTTTTTGCGGATGTGCGAAACCTTTCGCACCATTTCACTGTTGTGATCGGTAGGCCCCATAGAGGCATTTTCTGGAAAATTCACCCCGTCCATTGGATGCAGGACAAAATTTCAGTAAGGAATGAGTGGTTTTGAACATCCATTGGCTCGACTCAAAGAAGAAATCACAGAAGGATCAGTTTTGAACGTTCCAAGGCAGCCCTTTTGTGGCCTCTGTAACGCACACGTGTACTTGCATGAGTAAAAAGTTTAAACATGATTTTGTAGTGATCATAGCTGTCTACACGGTAGACGGTTTGGATTGATCTTACGGGGCACGTGTGGGGCCCACTAGCTTCCGCAAAACCGGCCGCTTTTGTTCGTTACGCTGGACGAAAATGGAATTTTCCATTTTTGAAGATGGTCGCGGGTGAAGTGCGGGTCAGCGCTGTTGACTGCGTCAGTGGGTCTCGTGCTCGGCGTAACTCTATACACTGTGTACGCACATGTACACGTGCGGGATCCACTGTGATGTTTCTATGAAATCCAATCTGTCCATTTCTTTTATCAAACTATTTTAACCGTCGAAACCAAAGTTGAGGCAGTTCCAGATATCAAGTGGGCCCAGAATCAATGGTTTATGAGCTAATCTGTCAGTTGGGGTACTTTTATAGTGATCCAATGGCTGAAATTTTACGTGTACGGTTAATTTATGGCCCTCATCCCATGTATAAAGTTTTGAACCGATCAGATGGTGGGAACCCTGTGATCTTGCATTCTGGCTGGTTTTCGGGGCCGTTTAATGCAAACAGCTTGATTTCCTCGGATCCCTGGCATGTAATTTCTTCAATCTTAGTCCTTTGGAGTCTGTTCCCTGCTCTCGTATCCTCGGAGCATTAAATCCATGCTTTTAATACGCTTTTTCAATCAACGCTCTTTATTTCATCCTACAACAAAACACAATTAAACTATGGCATTAAGCATTATCATGTTGGTAAAATCTAGTAATTATTGGGGTCTGATATGCAATATTTGACCCTCATCAACCATCAATTGCCCCAACGCAATCCTAGATACATTGGATAAATGTGTGAATGAAGGGTAGTATAAAATACGTATTTAAAAATATGACCTGCCATAATTAATACTTGAAAGTAAGCAGCCCAATTTGTGTTTGTCTGAATCTCAGTTGGAGTCGCTGGTCCCGCTTGTTTGATGAAAATTGGGTACAGCGACACAATTGCATCTAAGACACTATGAAAGTGGCAACTGACAGTTTCACCCGATCGAATGAATCTATGACCAATTACGTGATTTCGAACATTGCGCCCCAATGTTTGTAGGAACATTACTAACTGTTATTCAAGACTCACACGTCGAGTATCACACAGCATGGTCTTCTCGTGTAACTGGGTACATAGATCGAAGAATGTCGCTCGATTCATCCTAAGTTACGTAACACAATTCTGGTCACTGGCCCTAATAATAGAGTTGATGAACCTGGCTCACTCATCCTCTCCATGACGAGAGGGTTGTTTCAACATGTATTCAAGACAATATTCCCCGACTGCCGCCACACTAGCCATCATCGCCCTTGTAACCATGACACGATCTGTATCTTCTCTCGATTTTTCACGCTCCATCGCCAACTGATAACTAACAGCATCAAGTTCGCATACTCAGATTGATTATAATGGGTAGAATTTCTCCCATGTTATGGGGAATAGTGGGTAGATATAAGTCAAGCAATCTTACATGGGAATGTATTTAGAACATCTTAAGTCCTTCCATCTACTCTTCGAGAAAAGGTTGAATAATTTATATGGTGGCCTAAGTTCACATATGATTACATGTTTAGAAGTTCACATTTCACAACCCATTATTTGCTGACAATTAATGAAGGGATGGATTCCAACTGAAAATCACAACCCATGTCTAGAATCTAGATCGAGGGTTAAAATGGATAAGATTGTATGACAGAATTATGAAAAAGCAGCTGAATAGGAGGCAGAGTTGAATTAAAATCATTCTGTCTGAAAAATAAGCTGAATAGGAGGCAGAGAGTTAAATTAAAATGATATAATATGCAGTGAATAATGCAAATGTCAGTTTTTCGCTATGAAAAGAAGTGTAGAACCGTACCTCAGAAACGTATTTGTAATGAACAAGAACGGTGAGCGCAACACTGTTTCCTGAAAAATGGAACAATATGTAATGGAAATATTCCTTCAGTAAAGACATCAACATGTAATGGAAATATTCCTTCAGTAGATATATATCTGGAGTTTAACCGGATTTTGAGATCTTAATTATACTCTAAAGATTAACATGTACATTTCAAAACCAACTACAAAAATATTCCAAATCTTAACTAACTTGTCTACAAAACCAGTACATCGTGTGTAGGGGTCCGTTAATATCCGGCCCCACAATCATGATTGTGCCCATTCTAAACACTTAGTTGTTCCAGTCAGGCCATCCAATTGAACCATAGACCACACATGTCAACTATCCCAATCAACTAGCCCCTTTGTATACATCTGATACTAACGCACATCAGCATGGCTGGACACCATTTCTAAGTAAATGTAAGATCTTCAAGATATTTCGGTGCATAGAAATGACAACTAAAACAATCACAGTAACACTTACCTTAAAATGAAAATGATAGATAAAACAAAAGAGGATAAT
The DNA here is from genome assembly GCA_037074715.1 of Magnolia kwangsiensis. Classification (NCBI taxonomy): domain Eukaryota; kingdom Viridiplantae; phylum Streptophyta; class Magnoliopsida; order Magnoliales; family Magnoliaceae; genus Magnolia; species Magnolia kwangsiensis. The sequence continues at coordinate 111,939,678 of CM073580.1, forward strand.
GGTCCCTTTCAGTTCATATCAAATGGCATGAAGGAGAACCCATACATACAAGAAATAACACGAAGAAATCATTGTGAGAAGAACAAAATTGTCATGGCCATAACAGTTACTTTTCTCTTCAAACACATTATGAAATCAAATGGCAACAATGGATGGTTGGTTAGAAAATATGTGAACAACAAACTCATCATGGTGATTTTCAGTTGAATTTCAAATTTTCACTGCAAACTCTGATTAACTAATTAAATGTAAAAGGAAAGCTTATTCTAAAACGTGGTTGAAAAAACCAAAGAGTAATAACTCATCTGCTATGGTGGGCAGTTTGTCACAAATGCACATATCTGATTGGCAAAAAAACAGCATTTAATTTAAGAATCACATAGGATGACAACAATTTTGTTTTAATTGAACTTTGTAAACATTGGCACTTGATGGAGTTTGCATTTATCTTGAGTGCATGCATGCAGGCTTATGTTCTTTCTATAAGGTATGGTTTGGATGTACCATGAAATTGGGGTCGCTTGGTGATTCTGGAAGAACATATCTACTCTGCAGTTGGGCAGAGTGAAATACAGAAAATAGAAGTTGGGCAGAACTCATTCTTCTTATATATGCAGCATGCATGAACTAAATGTAAAGATTCTGACTTAACTTATAAAAAGAACATGAAATTCATTAAAAAAAAAAAAAAAAAAAACTCGAAGCCTATATATATGATGTAAAAGTTTCACAAAGTGTTGCGCTACTGTATGTTCTTGTCCATCATTTATGGTCATCATGACAATTTCTAACATTTTGATATGATGAGAGGACCAACATGGTTATTGAGCTAGGGAATGTCAACATTGGAAATGGAAAATGTATATTTCACAATACATGTAGCAGTAAACAGGCTGGATTTTAGTAATGCTACATGAGGAATACCAAATAAAACACTAGTTTTATTACAGAAATATAAAGAACAGTTATTTTGTATACATGTATACGTTTACCGCAAAGTATCATGTAGGTGTCTATTTTTAAAGACAGCTTCTTTCATCACTGGAAGCCAAGGAGAACAATGCATTATCGGATGAATAGTGTCACACAGTAAACAGCATGCATGTATATATAGATAGAACTGTCATTACTGCCATGTATTAGGAGCCACAAAAAAAAGTATACATTGGATCACATGGCATACAGTCCATTCCCTGAACAAGCCATCAAAATCCATATAATTCATCAAGAACACTGATGAGACTACCATACATGTACAAATGGAAAGAAGAACCTGATTAATCAGAAGAGGATTATGATGTCCAAGTGAAAAATTTAGCAACAGCAAATCCAGATGACATATACCAGACAACTCTTATATCATGTAAGTGATATAAGAGCAGAACAAACCATCTGATGTAATCCTGGGAAATCCATGATACATGTCAGTAAGAAACTCATCATGTTGATTTTCGGTTCCAGCCAAATTTTAAATGCAGACTCTGTTAAACTGATTAAATATAAAAGGGAAACTATATTTTGAAACATTGGTGAAAAAATCAAAGAGTAATAACTTGCCTGCTATGGTGGCCAGTCAGTCAAATGAACACATCTGATTGGGAAAAATTCAATCTCATATGGCTTCCTCAACATCCCTACTGATTTGATGGGCAATGAAGAAATGGAAAATGAAAAATGAAGCCCAAAAGATGAATGAGAACTCGACAATCATTTTCTTAGAGAATTGTCAATTCTTCAATTACTAAGGTACAACTTACAACATTATAACAAACAAAATATTCAAGGTTTTAACAGTCAGCCTTTAAAGGTTCTTTCTATGTGGGAGGTGGGGGTGGGGAAAGACCAAGTAGGGGTAAGAAATCATGATTGTATAAATTGTCATTTGATTTTCTTGTTTTCTATTGATATCATAACCATATATGTAAAAATGAGGTCATTTTTATAATTACTTAGGACATGACACAACTTATAAGAGCCACTTGCCCGTCAATCAGTGGACATGCAAATAACCTGCTTTATCAAAGGAAAACAATCACAGTTCAAAGCTCAGTACATGTATTATAAGAAGAAAAACTAACTCGACTGAAATAGAATAGCAAATGTGAGTATTTTCCATCACAACATAACTTGAAAAGTCAGAACAAATAGATCCACTTCCCATTGTCCTCCTGCTAAGGTTGTGATTGTGTGTGTCAAAAGATCCACACACATGAAATTTCCACTAAGGTGTTTCTCAATGGATCTGTAACGCCCCGATTCCTGGAACCCGAGTACGAGACTCATCTCCAAGAATCCAAGAGTTAATGAATCAGAGAAACAGCGGAAGATAAATTCAGAGTATGAGGTCAAAAGAAGCGTGAATAACCATGAAAGCACAAATATCTGACCCGCTTAGCTGGGGGTCTCAAATACAATTTTCATAGTCAAAAATACCCAAACCACTGAAACTAGAATGTAAAACTACTGATTGAGTCCAAAATACGCTGCCACTTCTTGATGCGGCTCATCCTCATAATACTCCTCAACTTGCTCCACGGCGGCATCATCGAGGTCAACACCAACGCCCTCTACATCTGTCCCTGCATGTTCTGTACGGTTGGATATTGATGGATGAGTGACCAGCTCAGTGTGAATTCCCCTCAAGATTACACAACCCCGCCTTAGCAAACGTAGTTAAAAGAGAAACAAACAGTAATCCAAAACAGGTAATATGCAGTCTTATTAGATGCGTGGATGCATGAATGCACATCGGCCTGGGGATGCACATCCAACCGGACTTAGGCTCGTCGCCCATGCATTCACGACCTGGGAATGTTCATCCAGTCAGACAGGGGTCGATAGTCGATGGTCTGGGAGCTAGCGAAACAATACCCTGACAACCCCAGGGCACGTGCTACAGCATCCAGAATATCCATCCGTCATCGCCAATATACTATGGATGCATGATTAGCCAACCGTTATTAATTCCAGTTGCAAACAGCCGATTTAAGTAACTCAATGGTCACTACGGGGAGCGTATAGCCCAGCGTAGGCCGACAGCTCGAGCATAGTGTCCCATTCCACCATCCTCGGCTCATGAGGTCCTCCACCTTGGGATGTTTAAAATAGAGTGCTTTGATAAAGACATCACTAGTTCAAGGTTCCTATCTTCCACATATTCGTCTAAGTACATCCCAAGTGTGGTTTGCATACAGACATGACATCTTCCACGTGTAGCATCATAAGATCATGTATAGTGACAATAAAAATAGCATATGATAACATATATCTTTGAATGAACATGAAAGGAAGCATCAAGATTTCAATTAATATTTTGCAATGATAGATAAGCAAATACTAATCATGTGAGTCTATCGTGTGGTGAAACAAGTATCACAGCAGTGGTAATCTAGTGTAAACTATGCTTAACTAATTTAGAATTGGAAAGCCCAAGGGGAAAGTCATCACCTGTATGGTGTTGCTTGCGAACTCGATCCAAGCCCTCCTGCGTCCCAAGGTCGCTTGAGGAATTTTCTAAAATTATGATCCACGTTCATCAGTTATTTCTACAGCTTTATCCAGTTAATCTAGAAGGTTTAAAGGAGCGTAATAACAAGGCTTCACTGGTTTGTGTTGTGCCCACCATGTATTTATTCGATAAGGTGGTCTAACAGGACTCCAGCTTAACTAATAGTTGTAACCGTGATGTGTGTGCAACCGTACTCTATTAGTATTTTCCAATATAGATCAGTGCTTATTCATATATAACCCACGCAGGTCGGCACTATCCACATATAGTTCAGATGGCTCAGTAGTGTCCCAAATATTGTTCACCACTGTCCAACACAGTCTGGACGGGGTGGATCACATCATGGTGGTCCACCAGTGGGCGGATGGTTTGGTTCTAACACAAACGTCATGCACGACCCACATATGTTGTTGGTGACATAAATCCAACCCATCCATAACGTGTGTCCCACCAGTTTAAGGAGTCAAAATAAGTTTAAGGTGCATCCAAATCTCAGATGGCCCCCAGCAAGTATTTTTGTATGGTTCAACATGTCTTCACCAAATTGCAAATGGAGTGGGCCACCTGAGCTCTTTGTAATTTTGGTTTTTGGAGGCACCCCATAGATAAAGGGGACCCACCAAATGCACGGCGTTGATGTTCAACACACCTCATAGTAGAGCTTGTGCTGAGGCCGATGGTCCTGGCCAAAATTTCCATGCAGCGTCTAGAGACGTTTACGTGCATGTTCCTTGTTATTTACTCGTTATTATTTTTTATTTATTTTTGATAGTGGGGCCCACTTCCAGAGGATCTACTCCATTGGTTGGGTTCCAGGGCTCAGAACAAGTCTAATGAGTCCAGTATTGGTCATGTTTGACACCCCAAAACATCACAGTGGACCCCTTAATAGTTTTCATAGCCCAAAATCATTGTTTCCTATATTATGGCCCGCTAGAGATTCCGTTAGGCTTCATCTTTCGGCTCAACGCCTAAAATGAGTTGGGAAATAGGGTGGACAGAGTAGATATAACATACATCTAGGTGGGGTCCCACTTCCAGCAAAAGTTATGGACAGTGGTAAATTAGTTAACTCAGTATGCAGCAGAATGACTCCGCTGGACGGCGTGGAATAGAATACATACATCCTGAGGGACCCACAGAGCTTGAGTCGTCCAGCTAATCTACTGCCTCATCAGGTGGGTCCCATGTGGGGCCCACCATGCACATATACAATATAATATAACATTTATTATTATTATTATTTATTTATATATATATATATATATATATATCTTTTTTTTTAATTAGACATCCAGCACTGCCTGCTCAATGATGGACGGCTGGGATATAGCCCATGTACACTACATGCATGGAAGGGACGTGTGTGCTCGAAACCCCTATTCACTCGCAGGTGCACACATCTACATATATCTACGTTGATTTTTATTTTTATTTTTGAAAGCGTCCAGGGCCTACTTAGCTGGTGGTAGGCCTGGCTGAGCCACGTCATCAAGGTGGGGTCCACTTACGTGACCCACCGCTACTGCTAGGTGGGACCTACCAGTGGGTGCAGGGTGCACATCACCAGCCTATGTACGGGTCCCAACCAGGGCAGCCCACTAGTCTTTTTGGTGAGGCCCAACTGAACGTTGGTGAGGCCCAACATGGGGCAGCAACAGACGTGAAGGGCTTCCGCCACAGCTGCGTTGGAGGCCCTATCTGAGGGCTGGTTCCGGCCCCTGCATGGTCCACTTGTACGGCCCGTAACTTGGCTCGATTGTTGTCCATTTCTGAGGCCAAACTCAGCCCCGAACACATGCATTTTTGGCTCTAAAAACAGCCTTCTTCAGGACTGTTTTTAGACTCATGAGGAGGTCCAATACCCCCGCTATTTCAGCTATTCCCAGTTGCCGTTCAGCTGCAACTTTCAGCTAATTTTTAGCTATTCACGGGATTGAAGTAAGGCCGATTTTTCAGCTATTCATCAGTCAGTATTTCAGCTACCACCAGGGCCTTTTTTTTTCAGCCTACTTTAAGCGTGATATTTGGGCCTGATTTCGGTACAGGTTGTGACCGATTAACATGGCCGTTTTGGATCATATTACAGCCTGTTAGGCGCTGATTGAGAGCCCCTGATTCGGGCCAGTTAGAGGCTCCTGGTTGGGACTGTTTTCGGCTTAACCTCGGGCCTCCCTGCGGCCTGATCTTGGCCCATGCCCGAGCCATTTTCGCTCTAGTTTTAGGGTCCAACAGGGGTGCTGTTTTCAGCCCAGAATTGGCATGAGTTTGGATGCCCATACAGCCCTACTTGCTGTCTGATTTCTAGCCCAAAATCATGGCTACCATGTGAAGAATGAAGAAGAGAGAGGGAAAAACCTGTTTTCCTCCTGGTTGAACCGTTGCTCACACTTCCACTTTTTCCCTCTTCTCTCTCTCTCTCTCTCTCTCTCTCTCTCTCTCTCTCTCTCTCTCTCTTTCTCTTCTTCTTTTCTTTCTCAAATGGTGTAGCTGTGACCCCACACTGACTCGACTCGGTCCAGTTTTCTCGGACTGAGTTGGGGCAGTGTGCTCTAAGCGTACCAAAACAACCCTCTGCTTTTACTCTCTCCGACCCTTTCCTATCTCACCTCTCTCTTCTTCTTTTTTTTTTGTGTGAAGTCCGAGAGGCTGAGCTCCCTATTTATAGGCAGGGAAAGGAAAGACCCAACGGCTATGATTTGCTCTGCAAATTCCCAGACGATGGCTGCCGGTGGCGGCCTCTGTTTTTTCCCGAAATGGAAACCGCGGCGGAGTTTCCTTCTTGCCTAACCATTTCTGGTTTAAGGGAGGAGAACCCCAGGGGTGGCGTGTGCACGCTGGCAATCTCCCGGGCAATACGATGGAGAGCACCCCCTTTTGCCAACAGTCCGATCACGTCCCCCTGGTTACCGTGGTTCATGGCAAGGAGAATGGATGGCTGATGGTGATCTCCTTCGTTGGTTTACAGGGGCCCACAAACTTATACGGTTTGGTTGAGGTGGGCCCCGCCGACAAAATAGACGGTCAGGATTGCCCGGAAAGGGGTCCGTTAGGCTCAACTAGGGGCTCCAAATCCAACAGTTTCCTATTTTTGAAAATGGCGGGAAGATGTTTTCTGCTCTTTTGAAATTGGTTCGGTCAACACCAGTTTGACCGCACCAAATCGTCCAGTGCATTTCGTGTATCCTTGTATATTGTGCTCACGCATCGGTTGCGGGGCCTTCTAGTGATGTTTTTAACAGATCTATTCCGACCAGTTTGTTAGGGATCCCTATATGAGGCCCTAGTCTACTTTGGAGTTCGTTGTGAGGCTTAGGTGGCCCATCACATGTTTTTTTTTTCAGGCTTTATTTGGCCCGCATGATATGATCTATCTGTCGAACGGGTCTGATATTTGTTTATGACGGTTAAATGTATGTCTGAGGTGCAGGGGTATTCCGTTGGTTCCCCTCAGATTCTCATAGTTTTGACTTTCAGAGTACGTCTAACATGTAAGGTTTTAGAAACTGAGCAAGCTTAGGTGTTTCGATCCTACTTACCTTTTTGATTGGGGTGGAGGGTTAGTTAGATCTTTCAGGTCGCAGTTGATTGTGTCAATGCTGCTTGGGAAGTCTTGTCCTGTAGTATGTTAAGTCAAGTCATTAGGTTGACGGGTCTCGAAAAGGGTAACACCCGAGTATCAGAGATACAGGGTGTTACAGGATCATTCCTTGTATAGAAGGTGCAAAAAGGAACCATCAAAAACTTACTTCACAATAGCTAATTCAATCGATTTTCCTGCACCTAGAAATTACTCTGATTGTATAGTGTAGATGCATTTACATGGCCCTGCCATGGGTGGGAAAATACGTTTTTGCAATTAGCCCATTCATGCCAGGCTTATATATCGCCGGATCTTAAGATGGAACCCATCTTGGATAGAGTAACACTAAACAAAATCAGAAGGGTTAGGAGTGAGCTTCAACTCTAGTCCCAGCCTATCAGTACGAGTGGAATCCAAGCCCTCCATCATATGGTTTCCATTGTACAAGAGCCCTGGGTGTAAGATCAGGCCAGTCCAGTCATCTATATATGGCCACAGTCAACATGAAAATTTCTAACTTTTTGTTACGATGAGAGGACCTACAAAGCAGATATCAGCAGGCCATGGCGTAAATGGAAGATATATGGTAAAAATTTATCTATAGAAAATGATTATTTATAACAGGTAACCAACCACGCCAAGTGTAAAATCCTGCAACAGAAAATCCATCTCATATATAGAATCAATAGAGAAATCCAACAACTGATCTACCAACACAGGCCGGTCGCATAAATTCATCTACGAAAATTCACCCCCGTATGAAGCAGATATACACAGCCGGTCGCATAAATTTGTAACTGAAATAGAAACTCGCAGCGGACGACATAGGCTGACCCCAAATCGGAGGGTCTGTATTGCTTGTGATGAAGCCACATGCAAGACAAGCATGCAACCCTAAACTCATCCCTCATCTCAACCGCAACACAGATGAGGCCAAGATCGAGCATGCAATTGAAATTAGGGTTTAATCAAAGCACTTGGGTGAGAAAGAAGACCTACCTCCGTCGGAGAAGACCGTCAGTTCGCGATGATTTTAGCCGTACAAATGATATCGAGAAGGAGAAAGGCAAGGATAGAATGAGAAGTCCTTTCCGAGACAGGAATCCAGCGGGATTGCCCCGTATAGTGCGATGACCCTTCGAATCCAGCGATTAACTACATCTGTATCCAGGAGATTTTTTCTCCTGCTCAAATCCATCGCCCGTCTAAACAGGTGGCTGACCTGACAACGTAGGATTGGAGTACCCTATCCAGCCTAATACGGGCTACTCCAGTGTTGCGTGCCCGTCCAAACACGGCCTTAGCGTACCGAGTAAACTCTGTGAGGTTCACCATAATTTATGTATTTTATCCACTCCGTCCATCTATTTTAACAGATGTCCATCCATTTTAACAGATAATATTAGATCTTGATGAAAAAAATGAAGCATAAACAATGTTCAAATGGACCACACCACAAAAAATAGTTGAATTGAATGTCTACCATTGAAAAATTCTTGGGGGCAGCAGAATTTTTAAATCAAGATTATATTTATTTTTGCCCTTCATCTATCTATGTCTGTATGATCTTATGAAAATTTTGGATGACAAATAAACATCACTATAGGGCCTTACAAGGTTTCAACGGTTGAAATCATTATCCGCACTCTTTATTGTGGTATGTTCCACCTGATCTTTTTATATGCTTCAATTTTGGGATCAACCCCTTAAATTAAATGGAAGAACGAATGGACGGAGTGGATAGATTAAATACATTCAAGGTGGGCCCAAATGAGTTTACTCTGTACGATAAGACCGTACTAAGTAACTGAGCACGCAGTCCGATCTAGGGTGTTTTACGCACTCCAGGTAAAACAAAGGTTTCAGCCTATTCCAGTCGAAAGAGGAGTATCTTTTCTTGGCGGCTATTGGAAACGAAATACCTTGAGAAAATGACAGCTGTAGACAAAGCCTTTTATCCAGCGGTTCTTATAAAGGAATACAAACTTAAGTTACCAACTTAGACTAGCACGCGCAAACAATGACTTTGAGGATGAAACTACCCCTCTTTTTCACTGTTGTTGCGTTTCGTCTCCTTCCCTTCCCTCTCTCATTTTCAAAAAAATAGAGGTGAAAAATCAAATCCTGCACTATGGAGTTGCTTGGATTGGACCGCCCTCTAGCTGGATCCCACCCTCTCTATTCATCAGTATTATCTTTCTTTTATGAAAATGGTCCCTCCACGGAAGAAAGCATGCACCACATGTATAATTTAGTACATTTACTAAATGGTGTAAATTTTTTGTAGGCCATTGAACTACTAGATAAAGCTCGCACCTTGGTTTTTGGTTCATCCATGCAAAAATCATCTTGTGAACATGATGGATTACAAATAAAACATCATTGTGGGGGCATAACAAGTTTTTATGAAGGAACCACTGTTTCCTATAGTATGATCCACTTGATATTTCGATATGCCACCATTTTGGGCTGAAACCCTTACTTTCGATGGAAAAATGGATGAACGTCGTGGATAGTCCACATACATTCAAGGCGGGCCCAACTTAGTTTTGTTTTTTGTTTTTTTTTTCGGTTAGTTTGTTAGTACACACCCATGTCAGTACACACACTTCATGTTAGCCACCCCCGCTAGGGATCGATACCAAGACCTCGAGTGTTGACACGAGGTATCTCCACTCAGTTTACCAATTGAGCTATGAATCTGAGTGTGCCCAACTTAGTTAACTCAGCACTATAAGAGCGTACTGAGCAAACTATAAATCCAATTTGCGATAGGTTTTGGTTGCCTCACTGAATTCCTACCTTGCCTCGCTCAATTTCTAGGTACCCTCACTTAATTTCTAACTTCCCTCGCTCAAATACTTGGTTACCTCGCTTAATTTTTAGCTTCCCTCACTCAATTCCTAAGTTCCCTCGCTCAATTCCTACGTTGTCTCGCTCAAATCGTAGGTTTCCTCGCTCAATTTCTATGTACCCTCGCTCAATTTCTAGCTTCTCTCGCTTAAATCTTTGGTTGCCTTGCTCAATTTCTAGCTTCTCTCGCTTAATTTCTAACTTCCCTCGCTCAATTTCTATATTGCCTCGCTCAATTCCTAGGTTCCCTCGCTCAATTCCTACGTTGCCTCGCTCAATTCCTAGGTTTCCTTACTCAATTTCTAGTTTCTCTCACTTAATTCCTAGGTTGCCTTGATGAATTCCTACCTTGGCTCGCTTAATTTCTAGATGCCCTCGTTTAATTTGTAGCTTCCCTCACTCAAATCCTTGGTTGCCTCGCTGAATTTTTAGGTACCCTAGCTCAATTTCTAGCTTCCCTCGCTCAAATCTAGAGGTGGGCATCAAGCCGAGTCGAGTCGAGGTGGGCCAAGCTCAGCTCGGCTTGTTCATGATGTACTCGAGTTCGAGCTCAACATTAAAGCTTGGCTTGTTTGCCAAAGCTGTCGAGTTGAGTTCGAGTCGAGTCGAGTTTACCTCGAGTAGAGCTCGAGCTTGTTAGGTGAGAGAATAATGGATTTTGTTCTTGATCCTCCTCCATTTATGAAAAATTCAAAAATCTTAAAAGAATCAAAGCAAAACCTGATGAAAAAACTAAACGATGAGGAAACCCGGTGGTAACGGTCCTGGTGGGCGTGCGACTGGCAGTGGGTAGAGAAAGAGAAGAAAGGGAAAGGGAAAGGGGGTGCGTGCGGTTGGGTAGAGACTATAGGGTTTGTTTGTTTTATTTTTTAAAAAAAAATTAAAACTTAAAACTTATATTAATATATATATATTATAATATATAATATATAATATTTATTATATTTATTAATCAAGCCGAGTTAAGCTTGAGTTCGAGCTTCGAGTTGAGTCGAGTTGAAATGCCCCCTGGTCGAACTTGGCTTGAACTCAACTAGAGCTTCAAATAATTAGCTTGGCTCGGCTTGAATCAGTCATTTAAGCCGAGTCAATCTGAGCTGAGTCGAGCTGAGTCGAGCGAGTTTTTCAAACTAGCTTGACTCATGAACAGCTCTACTTAAATCCTTGGTTGCCTCGTTGAATTTATAGGTTCTCTCGCTTAATTTCTAGCTTCTCTCACTCAAATCTCAGGTTTCCTTGCTCAATTTATAGCTTCCCTCGCTCAATTCCTAAGTTCCCTCGCTCAATTCTTACGTTGCCTCACTCAAATCTTAAGTTTCCTTACTCGATTTCTAGCTTCTCTTGCTCAATTCCTAAGTTGCCTCAATGAATTCCTACCTTGGCTTGCTCAATTTCTAAATACCCTCACTTAATTTCTAGCTTCCCTCGTTCAAATCCTTAGTTGCCTCACTGAATTTCTAAGTACCCTCGTTCAATTTCTAGCTTCCCTCACTCAAATACTTGGTTGCCTCGCTTAATTTTTAGCTTCCCTCACTCAATTCCTAAGTTCCCTCGCTCAATTCCTACGTTGTCTCGTTCAAATCGTAGGTTACCTCGCTCAATTTCTAGCTTCTCTCGCTTAATTTCTAGCTTCCCTCGCTCAAATCCTAGGTTTCTTCACTCAATTTCTAGCTTCCCTCGCTTAATTTCTACGTTGCCTCGCTCAATTCCTAAGTTCCCTCGCTCAATTCCTACGTTGCCTCGGTCAAATCCTAGGTTTCCTTATTCAATTTCTAGCTTCTCTCGCTCAATTCTTAAGTTGCCTCGATGAATTCTTACCTTGGCTCGCTCAATTTCTAAATACCCTCGCTCAATTTTTAGCTTCCCTGGCTCAAATCCTCGGTTGCCTCGCTGAATTTCTAGCTTCCCTCACTCAATTTCTAGCTTCCCTCGCTCAAATCCTTGGTTGCCTCATTGAATTTCTAGGTTCCCTCGCTTAATTTCTAGCTTTCCTCGCTCAAATCCTAGGTTTCCTTGCTCAATTTCTAGCTTCCCTCATTCAATTTCTACGTTGCCTCGCTCAATTCCTAGGTTCCCTCACTCAATTCCTACGTTGCCTCACTCAGATCCTAGGTTTCCTTGCTCAATTTCTAGCTTTTCTCGCTCAATTCGTAAGTTGCCTCGATGAATTCCTACCTTAGCTCGCTCAATTTCTAGATACCCTCGCTTAATTTCTAGCTTTCCTCGCTCAAATCCTTAGTTGCCTCGATAAATTTCTAGGTACCCTCACTCAATTTCTAGCTTCCCTCGCTCAAATCCTTGGTTGCCTCGCAGAATTTCTAGGTTCCCTCACTTAATTTCTAGCTTCCCTCACTAAATTCCTAGGTTTCCTTGCTGAATTTCTAGCTTCCCTCGCTCAATTTCTACGTTGCCTTGGTCAATTCCTAGGTTCTCTCGCTCAATTCCTACGTTGCCTTGCTTAAATCCTAGGTTTCCTTATTCAATTTCTAGCTTCTCTCGCTTAATTCCTAGGTTGCCTCAACGAATTCCTACCTTAGCTCGCTCAATTCCTGGTTTAGGTTTTCGTTTTTGTCAATTTGGATAGAATAAGAGCTTAAAATGAGGAAATGGAAGCAAATGAAGTTGGGTTATGAGATATGTGTGGAAGTAAAAATGGAATTGAGAAAATGGAAGCAAATGGGGATGGATTTTTAGGTGTGGGTGGAAGTAGAGAAGGATTTAAGAATATGGAATAAAATAGGGATGGGTTTTGTGGAGTTGTGGAGGATTTGTAGAGAAATATTTGAGAAAATTGAAGAAAGCAGGGATGGGTTTTGGGGTTTTAGGACTGTGGAAGAAGAGACGTGTTTGGCTCTTCATAAAAGAGATGGGAGAGGATAAATAGGGTAATCAACCAGGCCGACCGGGTGCGAGCGTATTAGCTCCGTTTCTAGCATCTGGGGGTCGATCGGGTAAATTAAACATGTGTCAGGGTCGACCGGGTCAGGCTTGATGCGTTCGCTTGGCCCTGCGATATTTTCTTTGCATTTTTATGCATTTATGGATCTCTTTTATTGTAGTTTCATGATGTAAGTTCACTTAAGTCGATGATATGAGATTTGAAAACCAATCAACGCAGGAGTGAATATCCAAAAAAAATGAAAACTTGATTGCATTGGACTCTATGATGATAAATGGGTTCCGTCAGAAGTTAATCAATCACACAATCCTAGAAGAGTCTAAATTCTCTGAAGTAATTGGCCCTTTTGATCCATTAGTTTGATTCAGCTATGTTCCGTTCACAGTGGGTCCAATGTTGAGCAGGTTCTAAAATCAAAAAATGGAATTACATGTGCTGTCAATCCATACGAATTCCTTGGATCATTTTTCATTTTCTTCTCTAAGAAATTGATTGCTTCTTATTATTTGTGAAAGTATTGAATTTGGGAGTGGAAAAGTTGTTGCTAGTAGTGGTCATGGGGGGTTTTTTGGCCATTGCATTGTAACACCCTGGATTTTTGCCAACCTAGAGTTAAGCGTCCTTAGGCAATGGGTCAACCATAGCACCTTGGTAACCTCTCAAAACTCGATTCCAAAGCCAAAGGAATCATTTAGAACGAAATTCTTTAGAAATTTAACGTGAATTAACTAGCACTACACTAGATTACCTGTGAAATAAGCACCAACCACTTTAAATACAATCTGTAAGACCCAAAACCTCTAGAATTGTTAACACTACGTTACCCTGAAATCTAGGATCCAACTCTAAACCCAGTTGCTCTCGGGAATGCTTTGTAACTTTGTATTGGATCTAGACCGTACATCGAAAGTCCGATATCTATAATCTTAGACCATTATGACCGCCTAGTTGGACTTGACAATCATTTCAAAAATCAAGCCCAACTGATGTCCTGACACTATTTTACTGAGTTCGGAATGAAAAGAGTGAGAAAAGGAAAAGAATTAAAAAATTAAATACATTTTTATGAAATCTGGCATGGTTCACTTGCGCGTTATTTTTAAGCGTTCTGACCGTTGGAATTCGACCAAATTTCACCCTCGGATCAGGATAGTTGGCCCTTACATGTCATAGCACTTGTGGCCCTGATCGAGTTTCGGTGACCGTTGAACTGAAACTGGTCCGCCACGGTCGATTTGGATATTTAATCGGACTGAAAACTCTGCCTGACCTAGATCCAATATCAGGGAGCTTAAGTCCGATAGCATTTAGCAACAGGACCTCCAGAAGTGCTTCGTTGGATCAAAATAAGCCCGTTTTGGTTATAAAATAGGTATCCCTTGGCCTTAAGGCTATTTTCATCGATTTTGGGCTTATAAAAAGGCCTTAAGCCCTCTCTCACAAATCTCATACGAATTTAGAAAACCTAGGAGAGAGAAGAGAGAAAAGAGAGAGAAAGTGGGAGAGAAGTTGGGGTTTTTCTCCTGGGATTCTTCCCTGCTGCTCCACGTGCTTCAATACCACTACCGTATCGTTCTTCGGGCGACTCTAACTCTGTTCTTAGGTAAGAAATCCTAACCCTAACCTGTTTTGAAGCTTAGAATAGCTGTAGTGAAGCTATAGCTAATCTATTTCTTGTCATAGGTTGTCAATACGCCGTTAACGAAGACTTATTGTCTAAATCAACTCCGTTTCGCATTTTCTGGTTTAAGGTGCGGATTATATACGCTTAGGTTATGGTTTTCAAGACTTTCAATGTTAAGTAATGATTTATTCTTGTTTGGGATGCTATTTCACATGTATAAAGTGTTGTTTGTTTCGTTTTTCAGTTATACGTTACCTATTTTGATTATACTGTATTCCTTGTATTTGTAGAAAATACCGTATACGCATAAAATTTGGGTTTGTGCTTAACATGATTAATTGTCATGCATATATGCTTGTTATATGTGTGACAACTCCTTAGTGAAAGGACTTGCCCTAAATCACACCACGGCCAATATACGCTGTATATGTTAAAGTGTGTAGCCCATGTGTTTGTGAAAATGTCTAAATGAATACGGAACCCGGATTCATGCATGCCATGATTATCCGTCGTGGGTATATGCAAGTGGTATATGGGGCAACTCCCTAGTGAAAGGATTTGGCCTAATACATGTATAACCAACATACACATGTATGATAATGTATGTATTCTAAGTGTTTGTAAGAATGAATGAATGAGCATGAAATTCGCTTTCGTGCTCGCCATGACTAACTGTCATGGATACATGGTTGTTGTATAGGCGATAACCCTTTGACGAAAGGATTCGCTCTAATACGTGTGTCAACTAATACATACCATGTATGATACAAGATGTATGCTAAGTGTTTATAAATATGACTATACGAATAAATACTTGTAAACTGTTCTTTAAATGATGATGAGATAGGATTCGTAGCCACTCTAATGATGCGTATAATTTCCTCCATATGCTTTGTTTATTACTCATTGCTTTTACTTAGAAATGCATAAGTATGGATTCATGTTTATGTTGTACTACGTAACATGCTCATGCTCAATTGATTATATGATTTGGATCATTGATCCATTACTGCCTTGAGTATCTCATATGCTAGATCGTTGAAATTGATTGTGATTGGGGCTATTGTATAGTCCAGGTAATCGGTAATCGCTATGTAAATAGTGGTTGAGGTTGCTTTCGCCACACAAGATGAGTTTAGCGAATCTGAGTCGTGCTTGGAAAGTTCGGCAGTGGTTAGGCCACATGGAGTGCTTATGCATTACATGTCGTTTAACTCAATGTACACTTGCCCCAGTTGAGCCTATCAACTAACCCGATTGACCGATGTTTGTTCACTATGTTTGGTCGCAACTGTTTGAATCTAAGACACCGAGCTTACCAGTGAAACTCTCGTTAACCGTGGTACCATGATCCCCTAAGACTCATGAGCCAGGCATGGTGGTATGGGACACCGTGGTCAAGCTGTCGGCCTATGCTGGGGCCACAAACCTCCCCGTAGTGACTAGTGAGCACCTTACTTTGAGCAGATTATGGTGGTATGAGACATTATATTCTTGCTGTCGGCCTACACTGTTTGGTGATGGGGGAGAGGAGCAACGATTGTGTAGCCCTCTGTAGTGACCTTGAGTTTATCCTGACACTGCATGGGGGTAACAAGTCTTGATGCAGTCTTAAGGATATAAGTAGGCCTGTATTGATAAGGTGATGGGGGAGAGGAGCAACGATTGCGCACAACAGCCCTGACAGCCCTTGCAGCGACCTAGAACCATAACATCATCTGAGATTTCTAGGACTGACGACCCTAGAATGGATCAACATTGGGAAATGATACAAGGGATGTGTCTTAGCTTCCTAATCCTACTGTATGAAAAGGACTAATAAGAACTTGATAATCATACTCATGACATCGCACTGCATGTGCCATTGGCGTTGGTGTGAGAGCACAATGGAAGTGACTGTCATGCGCGATAATAAGATGAAGATCGCAGAGGGAGTTTGTGGTGAGGGCATGCATCATTACCTCATATCATTCTTGCATTAACAAGAGATATAGGACTTGTTTGATTGTACTGCTTTATCATTACTGCTTGATTGGATTGATAACATGTTAACCTTTATTGTATAGATTCCACTGGGTTAATTACTCACTCCCACGTTATGGGACGGTGTTGGCCACACCAACCAGTCCCTATTTTAATTTCAAATGATGGCGACGCTTGCGAGGCAGAGTCGGTCTTTCTTGATGATGTTGAGGAGGATTCCTCTTATATGCAGGTTCTGACCGACGGGGTTTACAGGGTTACTGATTAGATGCCAATACACTTGGTATTTTGCCTTTATTTAAACACCCATGTATATTCTTTTCTTTCCATTTTTGGAGTATACATGTATTTAGTTAACCTAGTAACATGTTCACACTCTGGAGACTAACAATCAATTATACATTTTATATATTTATCACAGTCTTCTGCTTAAGTAATTCAGCTGTCTCTGGAGTATGATATGTTGTTTTAACTTAATCCACTTCATGTTTTATGCACTACTACAGCCGACATTCATCCATCATTGAAAATGTTGCATAAGTGATTTTCTGGAACTCGGGAGTGGAGTTTATGCTCGACCCCTGATTTTCGAGATGTTACATGCACTTTCAAATATTTGAACTCGTAACTGTTTGTAAGTTTTGGGAGATGATTCTTATTGGCATTGATGTGTCATTTGTGTGTAAAAATCCTTTGTTGCAAAAACTTTACAAGCGTCGACCGGCTTAAAGTTGGACATCCAACCTTCTAAATCAATCTTGATTCTCCTTACAACTATACTAACTGAACTATGGAGGTTGCGAAAGCAACGATTGTTCCTTTCCCTTCAAATAGCCCAAAGTGAAGCCATAAGAATTAGCTTATAGAAGGATTATGGAATTTGAATCAGCTTATAGAATGATTAGATCAAGAACCGACCGGAGGGACCATATTTCCACATGATTAAGTCTTCCTCTCCCAAGGAAAGATGAAAATGCTGCAATTGCCAAAAGAGTTATTAGTCTTCTAATTTTTCCTTTGAGAGAGCCCTCTGTCGCGGAGGAGGCCAAACCGTGGTATGAGTATCTCCTTGCTTGGAAACACAATGAGAAACTAAAATAGCAAGAAGTGTTCATGTTATGATTTGAAGTTGTTGGTAATTGGTAGTTTATTGCTGAAGATAGGCTTTGTACTAGTGATAATTTTTTCTATTCAATCTATTATGGTAATTGAAGCTAAAGAAATGTTATTATTTAAGTTCTGGAAAGTTGGCAATGATCTTCCTACATGTAGCACTGCATTATATGGAAGTTTGGGAGATGGATTTTTAGGCAGTTGGGCTGTAGTTGGTTTGGTGAAGAGGTACTTGGTTTCATGAACCTTACTTACCTTGACACTCAGAAGTGGGTGTTGTACCCATTTACAACACTTCAATTTTAGGTGTAAATGCCATATTTGAGCTACGCAGGGTGCCATACATAGGTAACGTAGTTGAGAACAGAATAAGCAATATCTAGACTTATTAGTAGTCTTTTACTGAACAAGAATTATTTGTTCTTGGTTGATTAATCTTGTATGGGAATAGCAGGGACAGGGAAAGATGTGGTATAGTGATTATCTAGACTTATTATTAGTCCTTTATCGAAAGGACGTGAATTGTTTGTTCTTGGTTGATGTATCATGTATGAGAATTGCAATGATAGGGAGAGATGTTTTTTTTTTTTTTTTTTTTTTTTGTCTTTTCTTGTGACTGCTTGGATTGAAGGCATCAAGGGATTGTAGACCTTGTTAGCTTTCTCTAATTAGTGTTTCACTATAATCCTTCATGAAAGAAATTGCTTAATGCATGAAATCCATAAATCCTTAAAATTTTATGCCATTTAAAAAAATGATTTCCATGTCAAATAACATAGGATTTTAGAAGATACAAGAAAGCCCCAGCCTAGGTAAAGGAGGGTTGATTTTAGGTAGGCAGCCCATTATTGGACGTTTGTGAAGCACTCGTGAGACATTCTGTTTCAAGATGATGATCTAAGAACTATGAGTATAGTCTCAACAGCCAGTGAAATCTACCTCTACTTAGACAATTAGAACTTATTTCAGAGGATTTTTAATCATCCTGGATTTTCAAATGTGTTTCTTGGATTTCAGAAATTATAGGAGGGAGCTTGGATTTTGATTCTTTGAATTTCTAATCATCCAGTCCAGTTGTACCTGGTTCAATGATCTAATTAGCCTATGAGCCAAATCAAAGATTTGGCAGATCCAAATGTCCATATTGAAGATCTAGACGTTAATCAAAGTTTGATGTTCTTAACTGTCCAGTTGTCCATATTGCTGATGTAAACCACATCAAGTTCCCAACTTGGCTTCCTCGGGAATATAGACCAGATAAAGGTCCTTAAAGTGTATCTAGGCATCATTGCCATGTGAAGATTTGTCCAGATTCATCCTTATTGTTTGAATTCATCCTTGCCTACAAGTAGCTTTGAAACTATTATAGTGACTGAGTGGACAATGAAATGCTTGTTATCGGTGAATCCCAAAATTCCGGACTCACGACTTTAGGTAATTATGGGTCGATTTTGGCTTGCCTTACTAGCAGCCTCCGTGAAATGAATTGAAATTTCTCCAATAAGCCTTGCCAAATTTCAAAGCATTGTCACTGAGTGGTTAACTCCTATAAATCACTTGGATAGTGCCAATTCAATACATAACTAAACAAGTGATTCTTCCTCGATTCTTTTCTTGTAATATTCCAGCATGCATCATCTGTACCATAACATCTTACTTCACTTCAACAAAATTCAGATGTCCCATAAAGGGCCGTTCTCGAAGTTATTCCTAATTTAAAATTCCTTGTTAAAAACAGTTTGATATTAGCACCAAGATGAAGTTTATTTAGTACTAATCAACCCCAGGTGCAAGTTTGCTAAGATGGCATATAAGGAGATATTCGTCACTAGCAATGCTTTGCAACAAAGGGTTCAGTTTAGGAAGCTACAGCGGATCCTTCACATGCAACACTAGATGATATCCAGTAACTAGAAGAATAAGGTGCATGTACCAAATTTCCAACATATGTGAATAACAAAGATTCATGGAACCCCACAACAACATCTAGTGAATATGAGAACATCCATACACTACTACACATGGTACAACAACAAAGTGGAAATAACTTCATTGATAATCTGAGACTGTCGAAATTACATTTCATTCACTTCGCAATCAATTTCAATCACTTCATAGTCAAACTACAAATTAAGCGGGGCAAACATGAAATTGAGTGGGCAAATTGAAAATTGAGCGGGGGCAAGGTAGGAATTAAGCGAGGGAACCTAGAAATTGAGCAAGGCAAGGTAAGAGTTCAGCGAGGGAATTTAGAAATTGAGCAAGGGAAGCTATAAATTGAGCGAGACAACGTAGAAATTAAGCGAGGCAACCTAAAAATTGAACGAGGGAAACTACGATTTGAGCTGGCAACCTATGAATTGAGCGAGGAAGTTAGAAATTGAGCGAGGGAAGCTAGAATTTGAGCGAGGGAACCTAGAAATTCAGCGAGGCAACCTAGGATTTGAGCAAGGAAAGATACAAATTGTGCAAAGGAGCCTAGAAATTGAGCGAGGCAACCTAGGATTTGAGCGAGGCAACTTAGGATTTGAGCGAGGCAACGTAAAAATTCAGCGAGAAATCCTAGGAATTGAGCGAGGAAAGCTAGAAATCAAGCGAGGGAATCTAGAAATTTAGTGAGGGAACCTAGGATTTGAGCGAGGGAACCTAGAAATTGAGCGAGGCAAGGTAAAAATTCAGCGAGGAAACCTAAGATTTGAGCGAGGCAACCTAGGATTTGAGCGAGGGAAGTTAGAAATTAAGCGATGGAAGCTACAAATTAATTTATTTATTTTTTTAACAAGGAAAACTTTTTTCCCCTTACATTTTTCTCTAGTATATAATTATGTAAATATGTATATATAAGTATATAAAAATATTTTTCTATCTTTTAATTCATTTCTTTATTTATTTATTTAACAAGCATATCTCCTAAATTAAAATTAATTACTTAACGTACAACATAATTTAGTCAACCAACTTAGTTATTTTCCAAGATTTCATCAGGTCGATGGTCGAAAATCTATTTCATTCACTTCGTGATCAAACTAGAAATTGAGTGGGGCAAACATAAAATTGAGCGGACAAACTGAAAATTGAGTGGGGTGAGGTAAGAATTGAGTGAGGGAACCTAGAAATTGAGCGAGGCAAGGTAGGAATTCAATGAGGGAAGCTAGAAATTGAGCAAGGGAAGCTAGAAATTTAGCGATGCAACCTATGAATTAAGCGAGGGAACCTAGAAATTGAGCGAGAAAACCTATGATTTGAGCGAGGCAACCTACAAATTAAGCGAGGGAAGTTAGAAATTAAGTAAGAGAAGCTAGAATTTGAGCGAGGGAACCTAGAAATTCAGTGAGGCAACTTAGAATTTGAGTGAGGGAAGCTACAAATTGTGCGAGGGAACCAAAAAATTAAGTAAGGCAACCTAGGATTTAAGCGAGGCGATGTAGGAATTGAGCGAGGGAACCTAGGAAATGAGTGAGGCAATGTAGAAATTCAGTGAGGAATCCTAGGAATTGAGCAGGGAAGCTAGAAATTAAGCGAGGGAACCTAAAAATTCAGCGAGGCAACCTACGAATTGAGCGAGGGAAGCTGAAAATTCAGCGAGGGAACCTATGAATTAAGCGAGACAACCTAGGAATTGAGCGAGGGAAGTTAGAAATTCAGCGAGGCAACTTAAAAATTGAGCGAGAAAGTCTAGGAATTGAGCGAGGGAACTTAGGAATTGAGCAAGCGAAGTTAAAAATTGAGCGAGGCAACCTAGGAATTGAGTGAGAGAAGCAGAAATTCAGCGAAGGAACCTAGGAATTGAGCGAGGTAACCTAGGAATTGAGTGAGAGAAGCAGAAATTCAGTGAAGGAACCTAGGAATTGAGCGAGGCAACCTAGCAATTGAGTGAGGCAATGTAGAAATTCAGCAAGACAACCTATAAATTGAGCGAGATAACATAGGAATTAAGTGAGGGAAACTAGAGATTGAGCAAGGCAATATATAAATTGAGTGAGGGAACCTAACAATTGAGTGAGGTAACGTAAATATTTAGTAAGGCAACCTATGAATTAAGCGAGGCAACCTAGGAATAGAGCGAGGCAAGACATAGGAATTGAGTGAGGAAAGCTAGAAATTCAGCGAGGCAATGTATAAATTGAGCGAGGGAAGCTAGGAATTGAGCGAGACAACGTATGAATTATAACGGAGCAATTCATAAATTTAATGGAGATATCATAAAAACATGATGGGGAACTTCCACGGATATAATGTAACGAAAATTTTTATGAACCGCTTGCTCAATTTCATTACTTGCTTGGTCAAATTCACCGAAGAGAATTTCATGTAAAGCTCGGTCAATTTCATTAACTGCTCAGTCAAATTCACTAAAGAGTAAATTGTTAGGCTAGGTCAATTACATTTAAAGTTCATTCCAATTCATGTTAGCCTCATCCAATTTCAAGCTTGCCTTGCTCAAATTCATGTTTCTCTTGCTCAATTTCTAGGTTGCCTCGCTGAATTTGTACGTTGCCTTATTCAATTTGTAGGTTCCCTCACTCAATTTCTAGGTTGCCTCACTCAATTTCTAGCTTTCCTCACTTAATTTAGAAGACTTTTTTTTTATTGCATAAATCTCATCTTCCAGAATCCCAGCCGAAGAATGAGGATAATCTCATTTGGTAGCTCAACCCTCGCGGTCATAATTATGCTAATTCTACCTACAAATCTCTTCAGGTGATCAGGAGGACCCCCTTTTTCAATAGATGAGATTAGGATGAAAGGTATTATCTCAACGCTTCTTTTCTCTGTCTTGCTCTTAAAAATTGTTGAATCCAAAGCCCTCAAAGAAGAAAGATCTCTCTCCTGATAAAAACGAGAGGGATCTCTCTTTTATATTATATCTATGAGGAAAGATATAAAGATCTTCTCTGTTTTATCTATTCCTCTATCTAATGAGAGGATAGATAGTCTCTCAAAAAAAGTCGTTCTCATCTTTGTTGATGATTTAACTGGCGGTCAATCTATTGGTTGCCTCGCTGAATTTCTACGTTGCCTCGCTGAATTTCAAGGTTCCCTCACTCAATTTCTAGCTTCCCTCACTCAATTCTTAGGTAACCTCACTGAATTTCTAAGTTCCCTTGCTCAATTCCTAGGTTCTCTCGCTCAATTTCTAGGTTGCCTCGCTCAATTTCTAGCTTGCCTCGTTCAATTTATAGGTTGCGTTGCTGAATTTCTAAGTTCCCTCTCTTAATCTCTAGCTTCCCTTGCTTAATTTTTAACTTCCTCTAGCTTCCATAGCTCAATTCTTAGGATTCCTCGCTGAATTTTTACGTTGTCTCGCTCAATTTCTAGGTTGCCTCGCTCAATTTATAAGTTGTCTCGTTGAATTTCTATGTTCTTTCGCTCAAATTTTAGCTTCCCTCGCTCAATTTCTAACTTCCCTCGCTCAATTTCTAGGTTGTCTCGCTCAAATCCTAGGTTTCCTCGTTGCATTTCTAGGTTCCCTCGCTCAATTTGTAGTGTTCCTCGCTTAATTCCTAGGTTGACTAAATTAGCTTCTCCTACTCCAAAATCATATGTTGTATGTTAAGTAATTAATTTTAGTTTAGGAGATATGCTTGTTAAATAAATAGATAAAGAAATGAATTAAAAGATAGAAAAATATTTTTATATACATATATAAATAATTATATATTAGAGAAAAATGTAAGGGGGAAAAAGTTCTCCTTGTAAAAAAATAAAAAATAAAATTAATTTGTAGCTTCCTTCACTCAAATCCTAGGTTGCCTTGCTAAATTTCTAGGTTCCCTTGCTCAAATTCTAGCTTCCCTTGTTCAATTTCTAACTTCCCTCACTCAAATCGTAGGTTGCCTCACTCAAATCATAGGTTTCCTCACTGAATTTCTACCTTGCCTCGCTCAATTTCTAGGTTCCCTCGCTCAATTTCTAGCTTCCCTCACTCAATTCATAGGATTCCTCGTCGAATTTCTACGTTGCCTCGCTCATTTCCTAGGTTCCCTCGCTCAATTCCTATGTTGTCTCGCTCAAATCCTAGGTAGCCTCGCTCAATTTCTAGGTTTCCTCGCACAATTTGTAGCTTCTTTTGCTCAAATCCTAGGTTTCCTCACTGAATTTCCACCTTGCCTCGTTCAATTTATAGGTTCCCTTGCTCAAATCCTAGCTTCCCTCGCTCAAATCATAAGTTGCCTCGCTGAATTTATAGGTTCCTTTGCTTAATTTCTAGCTTCCCTCGTTCAATTCCTAGGATTTCTCGCTGAATTTCTACATTGCCTCGCTCATTTCCTAGGTTCCCTCACTCAATTCCTATGTTGTCTTGCTCAAATCCTAGGTTGCTCATTGAATTTCTAAGTTCCCTCGCTTAAATTCTAGCTTCCCTCGTTCAATTTCTAACTTCCCTCGCTCAATTCCTAGGTTGCTTAGCTCAAATCATAAGTTCCCTCACTTAATTTGTAGGTTGCCTCGCTCAATTTATAGCTTCCCTCACTCAATTTATAGATTCCCTCACTGAACTCCTACCTTGTCTCACTCAATTTCTAGGTTTCCTCGCTTAATTCCTACCTTGCCCCCACTCAATTTTCAATTTGCCTACTCAATTTTATGTTTGCCCCGTTCAATTTCTAGTTTCGCAGAGAAGTGATTGAAATTGACTGCAAAGTGAATGAAATGTATTTTCGACCATCGACCTGATGGAATCTTGTAAAATAATTAGGTTGGTTGGCTAAAGTAGTTTCTCCTACTCCAAAATCGTATGTGGTGTAACTAATTTTAGTTTAAAAGATGTTCTTGTTAAATGAATAAAAAAAAGAACGAAAAAAAAAGAGATAAATATATATATATATATATATATATATATATATATATATATATATATATATATATATATGAGAAAAATGTAAGTAGAATAAAGTTCTCCATGTAAAAAATAAAAATAAAAAGAGAAAAAAGTGGATAGCACTACTACGGTTATTATCCATAGCCATAGGTTCAGCTCTGACCCAGTTGATCGGGTCACAACCCGGTCGACCCAACACACATGCTTCTCTTATTCTTCTTTTTTTTCCCGATATAATCTCCAACGATTTTTGTGGGTCCCATCATGAGGTGGGTATTATATCCAAACTGTCCGTCTATTTGGCGAGCTGATATTAAGGCTTGAGATGAAAAATAAGACAGATCTAGCTATCAAGTGGACCACACTGTAAAAGGCAGTGGGGAATTGAATGTCTACCATTGAAACCCTTTTAGGGGTTACAAAAGTTTTGGATCATTATGAATTTTGTTTTTCCTCTTCATTCATGACTTTGTGACCTTATGAATAGATTGGATGGAAAATAAATGTTACGGTGGGCCCTACGAAATTTTTAACATTGAAAATCAATTTCCCCGCTGCTCTTTGTGATGTGGTCCAATTGATCTTTGGATATGATATTCTTTTTTTGGATAATGCTCCGAAATGATCTCGAAATATGGATGAACGCTGTGGATATAATAAATACATAGCTGTGGGCCATGTAACTTTGATCTCTTTTAAGCCGTTCCTACAACTCTTGGAGGAGCGTCAGCGCTCGTCTTCGCAGTGAAAAGGAGGGTAGTTTCGTCCTCGAAGTCGCTGTCCGCACGTGTTAGTCTAAGTTGGTAACTTAAGTTTGTATTCCTTCATAAAAACCGCTCGACAAAAGGTTTTGTCTACAGTGGTCATTTTCTCTGATACCTTGGATTTGTGTTTTTTTTACCCTCTCTCTATCATTTTCATAGACGGCGGTTTTTTTTTTTGAGATGCAATCGCTCTTCAAACCCTCCACCTTCACTTCTCATCCACATCCCTTACATACCGTCCCGAAATATCGGATCCGAAAAACCGGCAGGATGCTTGGAATATCGTGTGCGTCGGATCCAATGCCGGATCTGTTGGTGGAGAAGAAGCTGGGGAAGGAGGTGAAGCTATGGGGCGGGCGATTCGAAGAGAGCGTAACGGATGCAGTGGAGAAGTTCAGCGAATCGGTATCGTTCGATAAAGAGCTCTACAAGCACGATATAATGGGGAGCAGAGCACACGCCACCATGCTCGCGCACCAGGTTAGGCTTTGTATCTCTTGATCTAGAGATGATATTTATATACCGTGGTTTTGATAGATACGCCCCTTTTTTGTTTGTGATTTGGTAGTTATATATCTTATTTGTAAAAGAAAATGATATCTGGGCACCCCTTTTTGATAGATACAGTCATTTCTTTTTGTTATGCGGCCGTTTGGATGGATGAAACTTGTGTAAAATGTAAGTGATTTAGTCGTTTGGATGCCTGAAACTAGTGTGAAATGTAAGTCAGTTGCAGGTGGTGTTTGGGGGAGGAAACTTGCCTGCAAGTCACTTTCAATCTGTAAGTAAGGGGCATAGCCACGCCATAATAGCCGCCATAATAAGAAGCAGGCGAAGCAGCTAGAAGCGCTCGGCCTGTAACTTTTTTAAGTTGTAAGAAAGTTACATGTAACTTATTTAAAGGTGTAAGTAAGTTCAGGTAATCTGTTTGGATATAAGTTGTAACTCACTTACAGGTAACTTACTTTTTGTGTTTGGATAACTTGTAACTTTATTACACATAATAAGTTGCATATTCACACTAAGTAGAGTTTGAAATAGGGAATCGTTGAAAAATCAGATTTACACGTAAAAAAGATTAGATAAAATTATTCCATTTTATCAAGCCCATGTAAATGAATAGTTTGATTGATTCTTAGGCTAAATAAATCAACAGGTGGGCCATAAAAGTGGGCTCACGTTTTCCAAATGCTTGTAATATAGGGAAAAAAAAAAAAAAAAACTTGAGATAAGATATCCAAGCAAAAATTTTCCATAGGAGTGACTCTTGTTGGCAAGGATCAGTTAAAGAGAAATCATAAGCATAGGAAGCTGCTTCCACCAAATTCTGCATTAGCAGTTAAAATCTCAAAGTGGGACATTATTAAAATGGACCAATATCAAGGGACTGTTTAAAACCAGATATCTTAACACCTCGATGTACCCTCGATTTCTCACCATTTGACAACAGGCAAGAATCCAGATGCAAATGGAACTTGGGACTCTTTGAAAATGGATATGTTAACAATGCAATGGGCACTCAATTTCAAAATACCTGAGGACGTGAGGAATCTCAATGCAAATAGAAATTGGGAGTGTTTAAAAAATCATATGTTAAAACAGATTTGGGACCTACACAGGGACAAGTTGCACTGACCAACAAGCCCCACTTATACAAAATGAATAATGGAATGTGGGCCCCACTATGATGTATTTGTTTTATCCACACCATCTATCCATTATTCTAGATCATTTTAAGAAATCAACCCAAAAATAAGGTACATCAAAATCCCAAGTGGACCAAATCACTAGAAACAATGTTGATTGAATGCCCACCATTAAATACTTTTGGTAGGCCACTGATGTTTTGGATCAAATTGATATTTGTTTTGCTCCCTTCATCCAGGTCTTTCTGACCTAATCAACAGGTTGGATGTGAAACAAACATTACAGTGGCCCAAGGAGTTTTAACGGTGGACTTTCAATCATTACTATTTTGTGTGGTGTGGTCCATCTGAGATTTAGATATGCCTCATTTTTGGAATCAAGCCCTAAAACAATCCAAAATAATGAATGGACGGCATGGATAAAATAAATACAGGATGGTGGATCCCGCAGACCATCGGACGTTACCCACGCCTCTAGCCAAACTGCTTCCGTCAACCCCGATGAAAAAAAAGAAGGAAAGAAAGAAAGGGGTTTTCTAACCCTGCTGAAGCTAGATCGGAGAGGGAGAAGGAGACTGGGAGAGGGAGAATGAGACTGGGAGAGGGAAACAGAGGCCTTCACTCCGTCTGAGAAGGGAGGTATGATTCTTCAATGCAGGTGCGATTCTTCCCAATGATTTTCATTTCAAAAATTTCAACCTAAGTTACAGGTAACTTGAAAAACGACTCCAGTGCGTGTAAGATTTTCGGCTCTTTCTCCTGTAACTTAATTACAGGTTGAGAGAAAGTCACCTGTGACTTTCCTCTCTTAAACGCCAACCGTGACAAAGTCACCTATAACTTACTTACATTTTAGAAAAGTTACAGGCATCCAAATAGGCCCTAAGTTACATGGCTGAGAGCTTTGTTTTCACTTACCTGTAACTTGGTTACGGGCCAACGGTCTGATTTTTTCAAAGAGGGGAAGAAGGGAGAAATGCACCTTCATTACCAGCCATTGAAGCTCTAAGCTCTCTCTCTGTCTACCTCTTCCCCTCTCTGTAATTGACTCCCTCTCTCCCTATTTGCAATTGGTTCTCTCTCTCTCTATCTCTTTCTCCCCGTCTCTACATTCGGCTTTCTTCCTCCCTTTCCCTCTCTCTCTCTCTCTCTCTCTGCACAACCGGCACTGTGTGCTTCCCTCCCTCCCTCTCCCTCTCCCTCTCTCTTCCTCTCTCCCTTTCTGCTGTTGGCTGGGGCAGTAGGGTTTTTCGTCCATTCTTGCATTTGAATGGGCCCCAATTCGGCGAGGCTGTGATAGTGGGGCCCACATAGCATATGTTTTGCATATCCACGCCGTTCATCAGATTTTTCAGCTCATTTTGGGCATGGCCCATGCCCAAAATGAATCGGATCCAAATTTCAGGTGGGCCCACATTATAGGAAACAGTGTTGATTGAACGCCACCATGAAAAGCTTCCTAGGGCCCACTGGAATGTTTATTGCCATCCAACCTGTTGATAAGGTCACATAGACCTGGATGAAGGGAAAACACAAATATCAGCTTGATCCAAAAATTTTGTCACCGTATCTGTATCCCAAGGATGCGATACGCAACGTGATACCGATATTTTGAACACTGATTACAACCTTTGGTCTCCACTAAACAAGTTGCCAATAGGATCAATGAGCAGGTTTTTGTGCGGTTCCTATCTAACATTGAGCTTAACACAGGAATTGATTGGATTGCCAAAATGTAGGCTCCACATGTAGTAGTGTACAGTTCAGATGGATGGGCTCCACATTTTCATCTCCACTTTTTGCGAGGCTAGGCTTGACTATGGCAGTTTTTGTGCACCACTGGATGTGAATCCATAATGTCAAAGTAATGGGCTCCATTGTTGATGGAGCATAGCCCGAAGGTCATATTAATCAGACAATCCTAACCATGCAATTGGTGGCAATCAAATGGCCAGTCAAAGAGAAAATGGTCAGCTCTTCAAACTCATTGGGTGAAATCAGACCATTAACTTTATGTGTTCATTGTGATTTCTGCGACATGCTCCATCCCCAATGGGGCTCTTTATTTGGATGTTCTGGATTGAAATGCATGGCCAATGTGTGTACGGTAGATTAGGCTTTAACAATTTAGTAAACTGCGGCAAACACACACCGTGGACTTGTCCTTTCCCAAGAAACCATAGAAGCAAAAGAAAGATATAATTGAAAGCATTGGATCTATCAAATCAAGGGTTGTAAATTTCAGCTCAGAGTCTTTACAATATGCTTCCTTTATTTCTATTGAGCATGTTAGGGTTTTTCTATTTTTTACTTGGGAATTGTTATTCAAAATTGTTCAGGCATGTAGCTCACGGAATGTAATAAATTCTTGGGAGTTTCATCACCTTACAAAACTGGAACCAATCGATGTCAAATCTATTTTTTTAAAAAAATATTTTATGTTTTTTAAACTTTCATTTTGACTAATATAGAAAGTGTTACCATTAAAAAAGAAAACAATGCAGAAAGCATTGGGCCTCTGTGATTGATTCTTTAAATCCATGTTACTTTGAGACTAATCATCAATGAAGTCCATGCACAAATTCTTAGAGCTTTTATATAATTTATGGTCATAACCATTTCATTGGGGATTTGGAATTGATAGATATGAAAAATTCCAGTCTTTGGGTGATTAACAGGGTAGATGGTTGTATTAGGTAGTGGGCTCCAGCGGTTTGGACCGCCTGCCTTGTATTTGTATTCTTTTCTTTCTTTTCCTTCTCTCTTTCTCGTTCTTTTGTTGTTTTCCTTTCTTCCTATCCTTGCGGCCTCAATTTTTTATTTTTATTTTTTTAAAAGGAAAAGAAAAAATAAAAAAAGAAAAAAGAAATGGGCATAAGGAGGTGGATGTGAAGATTTCTTTTGTTGTATGTGAGTTGACAATTTTAAGATCACATTTTATCTGGTACCTTGTCTGTTTAGTGTCATTTAACATGACATCTCAGCCATATGGCTGCCTGAATTGTTGCTGTCTTTTTCTTTTCTTTTCTTCACAATCTATTTCTTTGGTTGGTGTGGGTCTTCAGAGCCTTATCACAGTATGTTTCAGTGATGCTTGTACACAAAATTGAAATATGAAGTCATCAGTGTGCCACCTGTTTTGAACAACACAGACAAGACGTCTTGGAATCGAGAAGACATGCATCCCGCTCTTGTTTTGTACTTGCTATCTGAAATTCAGAGCTCACACTTACCTTTGTATTTTATTGGCTTTAGTATTGGAGGTGATTGCATAGACCTTTTAGGCATAAATTGACTCTAATCCTGGCAAAGGGGTATCAATGACTTATTTGCACATTATTATTGTTTTGAAAGGCACTTGTTTGCGCATTCTTTCAGAGAGAATCATGGAAATAACTTAAGTTTTCACCGCTATGTATTACATGCTTTATAGAAGCTTTCTTAATGGATTGTGCATTCTTTTAATTGTGAAGTCAAGGTTTACATGTGTAGTGTAATGCTCGTCTAAAGTTCTATCGGTGTTTGAGTAGAAATTCCTTGTCGACAATAATATAAGGTTCAAAACTTTAGTAGGTCTGGCTGCATTTTCTTCTTTGCATTTTTACCAATCTTGCTATTCAGCTTCAAGGTCATGTGGTATCCATTTTCGTCTACTGTAGAGTTATTAATTTGTTGAATTTGATCCTTTTGATTTATAAGATGCAGATTATTTGCTTATTTATTGTAGTGATGTAGGGCTTGATGACTGCGAGTGATAGAGATAAGATATTGCGAGGTCTTGATGAAATAGAGAGGATGATTGAATCAGGGAAATTTATCTGGAGAGCTGATAGGGAGGATGTACATATGAATATTGAAGCAGCACTTACAGACATGATTGGGGAACCTGCAAAAAAGCTGCACACTGCTAGAAGTCGAAATGATCAAGTGGTAACAGATCTTCGCCTATGGTGTCGAGATGCTATAGATGGGATCCTCACCAGAATTAAACAACTTCAGGTTCTACTTGGCCTTTAATTTTGACAATCATATTACTTTTACATGCAGAGTGACTTCTGTATTCTTTTAACATTTTCCAAGTAGACCTTATGGACATTTGCTCCAAATGCTTACTAATCCATGATGTTCCCATCCTATCTTTAGATGTGTGGAATGCCTCATAAAAACAATTGCCCACTTCATATGAAACCACTCTAATATGTGATTTTGCTTTGTGGTGCAAGCATGTGATACCAGGATGCTTTTATTTGCATATCAACTAAAGGTTGGTATACTGCCAAGAGAAGTGCAAGTCTTCTATGTGATTTTGCTTTGTGGTGAAAGCATGTGATACTGGGATGTTTTAATTTGAACATCAACTAAAGGTCGGTATACTGCCAAGATAACTCCAAGTCTTCTATGTGATTTTGCTTTGCGGTGCAAGCATGTGATACTAGGATGCTTTTATTCGAATATCAACTAAGGGTTGGTTACTGCCAAGCAATGTTCTGAATAGCATCCATAGTGTAGCTACAATGCTACAACATTAGCAAATAATGCAAATCCCTTACAGCGTACGCTACAGGGGTCATGGCTTATGTAGCGTTGTAGCATACGCTTCACCTTTTTTTAATATATAAATGATAATTATATTTTGTATTTTGTACTTAATACTCTCCATATGTGGGATTTTAATTTCTTTTCATACTTGTGACCAAGGTATTCCGTAACAGTAACGGTGGCCGTAACAACTGCCACTGTTACCTTTACGATACGGGGTGTAACAGTCGTAATGGGGGGCTGTTATGGTCTCTCTCTCTCTCTCAATTAAAAAGAATTTGAAAAACCTGTATCGGCCATGTAATGGACTGTTACAGGTCTTTTACGGGGGTTTGTAACAGCCTTTACGGGTCATTTTTTTCCATAACAGCCATTACGGCCTTTATGACCTTGCAACGTGTAACGATTGCCGCCATTACCTTTACATAATAGCCTTTACGGCCTCGTAACAGCCTTTATGGCACACTATGCTTGTGACTTGTGGTTTCAATTAAACATTATTAGTGGTTTGATTAAAAAGTTATTTATGTGATAATGATTTGCTTTGGTTTGTATATTTTGATTGGCTTTTGATAAATGATAATTAATAACTTGTTTGAACATGCTTATACTTGAAAAAATGAATCATATTTTAGGCACATATATTATTATTATGATTATTATTTTTCCTATTTTAAAATTAAAAAATAGAAGTATTGTGTAGGTTACGCTACATGCTACGGAGGGCTGAAAGCTACGTAACATGCTACCGCTGCTTGAAACATGTTGCCAAGACAACTCCATGTCTTCTCTGCCCTCTCTCTCTCTCTTTTCCCCTTTTCCTTTTAATCTTAAACCACATTGTTTGGACATTAATCTTCCAAAATAAAAAATAAAATTTTGTTTGGACATTGTGCTTTGCATAAAGCACATGTTGCGTTAAGAAAGCTTTTGGCTTAAGAGAAGCATGTTACTTGGACATCCCACTTTGATGCTACTTTGATGTAGGGCCATTAACTACTTGCTCTAAAAGCTTGAACTGATGGAACATGGCGAATCAATCCATTTATATCATAGCCCAGGCCCCACATCCTATGGGTTAGGACCTCAGCCGAACCCCCCTCATGGGCCCCACATCAGATGGGTTCCACTTAACACGAGCTACCCACCTCACACGGGTGGGGCCCGCCTCACACGGTCTACCCACCCCGAGTGTGCCCTTGCATACCACAAGCCACCCCACTCATGCTTAGTGTGAAAATGCCCTTGCATTAATAGTAGCTTGGAATACCACATTTCAACTGCCCCATGGTACCATGGATTCTGTGTGCGTGCTCCTGACACTTGAAGTATTTTCTTATGTGTTGGTAGTAGTCTTTCTTCATCGACTCATAAGATTTCTTCCATTAGCATGCACATGTTCGTGTGTAGGCCACATACTCCAATGTGGAATGAAGGCATGGTCCCGACAACTTTTGCTTGACAAGCTTAATTTCAGGCTTTGTTGATAAGCTTTTGGTCGAGTTCAGACAAGTCTTCACAGGATGTAAGATTGGGCAGTCATAACTTTAAGAACTCAATCATTCTCTACTTATTTTCTCGGGACAAGGATTCTCAATAAGCACTTCCATAAGGGATTCAGGAGATCTAGATTTACAATTTCAAAATTTTTTGTTGAGCAAACTAGGAAGAAATTTCAACCATAATTGAAGCCATATCCACCTGTATGGCATTATCTTCTGCTAAGGCTACTGAGAGGTCGGGTTTAGGTCGAGCCCTACAATACCTATATCTAGGCTAATGGGTTTGGGTCTTACCGGACCCGGGTCCTTTATGGCTCGGGTCAAGTTTTTGAAGAGTACTTGTCGGGTACCCATAAGCTCTTTGGATCTAGGTTTTGAGTTGAGTTTGGGACCAATAAGAGCATTTACATGGTTGGGCCGACCCGATGGGTGGATTAGGTAACACAAATGTGCACTTCAACACGTGCAGGGTATGTACATGGGCTCTCTTACGTGGGTATGGCTTAGGAATCGTCGTTTCTTTTGCTAGAATAATCCATGTAGATTACATGTATACAATTTTATCAATGTTTTAAATAGCGAATAGCGTGTAGCGTAACGCTCACCCCTCTGAAGCGTGAGGAGTAAGCTTCATAGTGTGTAGCGTTAGCTACACGCTACTAGATTTTTATTCAAGGTTGGGCTTGGTTACACCAATTTCATAATATTTTGAACTAAATTAGACTGATTAATAGTGAAATTTAACAAAATTGCATGATATTTGGAGCAACCTATGGTAATAGGAAAGGACAATGATTAAGTATAAAGCTTAAGAAGAGCAGCGAAACTAATTTATATATATATAAAAGGTAAAACTGATTTAATATTATTACTTATTTTACCAGAAGCATTGAAAAGATTATCTAATTTTTATTGGAAAAAAAATAAATCTTTGAAAACATTAATTGATTTTAATGTTGTAGTGAAAAATAACTTGTAATGTAAGCTATATAGTGAGTAGCATATGAAAATCATCATTTAGCTTAAGCTACACGTGACTTAAGATATTTTAATGAGCTATGTAGCATTAAGGCTAAGTGACACTATGTAGCTTAAGCTACACATTGCATGGTGTAGCTATTTAAAACACTGAATTTACTAATAAAACTAACTGGACCCAACCCAACTCTAATCGGGTCCATCACGAACCCGAACCCGAGTAAACCTGATTTTTAACTGGGCCAAAAAAGGTGGGACCTGAACTCCCCCCCCCCCCCCCCCCTCGAAAAAAAGAAGAAGAAGAAGAAGAAGAAGGAACCAGACCCATTAGAGTTGGGTTGTGTCTATTGGATACCTGTGGGTCCGAGTACCCATTGACAACCCTATCTTTTCCCCAATGCCCCTTCAAATCAATTTGGCTACTGGGGCATCATGCATTAATAGAGTAATTTGTGGGCCAGAACTCTTGATAAATTGTGCGAGTCCAAGGACTATCAACCCTTTCATTGATACGGAATGCTCAAACATGTTATTCCCCTATGATCGCCTACTAATGGTAAAGAAAACCTATAACCCATAAATACCTTGACTTCATTTCCTACTAGCATTAATCATTTTCCCAACCCCAAAAAATATGACATATAATATTCTTCAATGAAAAACTGTAAAAAAGATGCCCCAACTTTTGGATAGAATGTGCATGGAGCAAGAACGGAAAAGCCCTCATAGCCTTCTCTTCCTGTAATAATTTGTAAATGACCATTCGATTGAGGAAGCTCATTTAGTCAGCTCTTACAAGCCCATCCCTCACAGCTAACTGAGTAAAAAAATAATATTGGTGTCATTCTTGTAGAAGTTCTCCAAATTGAACAACTAAACCGTCTTCAATGAAGAACTGGAAAAAGATGTCTCCAAATCTGGAGACGATCTGCATGGAGCAAGAAAGGAGAAGCCATTGTAGCGTTCTCTTCCTGTAATAATTTGTTAATAACAGTTTGAGGAGGAAGCTCATTTAGCCTGTAATAATTTGTTAATAATAGTTTGAGGAGGAAGCTCATTTAGCCTGTAATAATTTGTTAATAAAAATAATGCAAACCCTAAAAGGGAAAGCAAATAGATCAAAGAAAAGAAGAAAAGATTGTGGGAAAGGACCCAACAATCCTCTAGCCGAATGCTAGAGACTGCTCATGCAAGGCTAGATCAAAGAAAAGAAGAAAAGATTGTGGGAAAGGACCCAACAATCCTCTAGCCGAATGCTAGAGACTGCTCATGCAAGGCTATGAGCAAGCTCAATAGTCCTCTAGTCTTGAACTAGAGATCACTTCCCCCCTTTCAACAACTACCATAGAGAAATACAAGAATTAGTCAAAGAAAATATCAATCAACTTGTTTTATTCCATAAGCTATAGGCCTGATTTATTATCAGTCCTTATAATCTGCAATAAAAGCTATGAAATCTAAAAATAGGACCCCTAGCTAGCAAAGATATGAAAAATAGGAAACTACCTAAATAAGAAATCCTTAAATAAGAAGAATCTAAGATTACTTCTTGCCTAATATGAAGATATTAAAGGAAATTACCTAATGAAGAGATTTAAAAGTAATAGATAGTAAGGATATTTCCTAATGTAGTGATTTTCTTAAAAATGGAAAATGGGCATTTTTCTTGTGCACACATGCAGAGCATGCATGCGTGAGATGTGAGCCTTTTCTTCAAATCTTGATCAATTGGCTTGTGCGTCCATTTGGTTGCATCAACCAGTTTGAGGAGGAAGCTCATTTAGCCAACTCTCAGGAGCCGATCCCTCACAGCCAACTAAGAAAAAATTATTTGAGTCATGCATGTTAAGTTCCTTCAAATTGAACAACTAAGGCAAATCTCTTACTGCCCAATAAAGAAGAACCATACAGGAAGTATCCATGGAGGTTCTTTAATCCACTATACAGCCTTCCATAACTACAAGGTCACAGATAAAATGGCAGCAATTGAGTTCTGCCTAGTGTTTACCCCTTTTGCTCTTCAGAAGTCTTTTAGTGAATCTACGTGTTCTGTAGTGGCTAAATAATGCCATCAACCTATTTGCACATGCTGTCAGCAATGTCCCAATGATCCATCATATATTTGGTGCAATCAATGTGGTAAAGAAATTCTTTATTTAAGAACTACTTAATTCTAGCTCGCTCTCTCTCTCTCTCTCTCTCTCTCTCTCTCTCTAGTTCAGTTATCAACATCCATTGTTGTTGTTTATTATTATTTTTTTATGAATAGAAGAATCTAATGATCTATGCCATGAAAATATCTCTAGCATTTCTATCGTGGTTACTTTTCTTGCGTAGCAAATGAGACATCTGCATTTAGCTGCCCCGAAGTAGAAAAACTATATGAATAAACTTTTTTGCTTTTGTACACTCCACTTCATCATTAAATCGTTTAGCCTATCAGATTGCATCTGTTGAGAAATCCTTTTATAAAAATTGCAGGTAGCACTAGTGAAATTAGCTTTAAAAAATGAAGGCCTAATAGTTCCAGGATATACACATCTGCAGAGGGCTCAGCCTGTTCTACTACAACATCTTCTTTTGTCATATGTTGAGCAGGTAAAAACGGCCCCAATAGTGCTTTCTCTTATAATAGAGCTAAAAAGGCTTATATTGGCACTCGTGTAGTTCTGACTGGCTACTCCACCTGTTGGCACATTCTTGTCACCTTTTCCTTTGTGCTGCTTATTTTTTATGAAATCGGACAAGATATTGATTGTTGTTGTATATCTGTTATATACTTTTATTCAATCTGCAAAAATTCAAATCTGTACTTTCCTTACTGAAAAAGTTGAACAAAACTGTTGCTATACTAAACATGACCTACCTTGAAAAAAGGGAAATGAAGGCAAATGGGCCTGTTTTGATAGGGAAGCCTGTTTTGATAGGGAAGTCTATTTATGTCTTTGATAACATGCTCGGCAGGCTATGGTTGATTACATACCTTCCTGCTCAACACCTTTCTCTTGTTTGCAGCTTTTGCTTGGTTGGTGGAATGAAACAGGGTGCTCACTATCGACAATCTCCAAAAGAGTTCCATGGCCATCCCTAAAATGTGTCCCATGTGTTTGCGTGATGTAGAATTGGTAAATTATTTATTTATCCATTGTCCGTTTGCTAGATTGGTGTGGGAGATATATTTTGCTCTCTTTTAGAAACCTTGGGTTATGTTGGGACCATTGAAGGCCTTTTTTTGGCTTTGGCATGGAGGCGGTTTTGGGAAAAAAGGCAAAATTCTGTGGAGGTTATCCCTGTTAGCCGGCTTGTGGGCTATCTAGGAGGAAACAAACAACTGGTGCTTCTGTGACAAAGAGCAGCCCGCTATCATAGGTTTTTCCAAGGGTGAAGAGGGAGATAAAGTCTCTTTCGATTGTATTTCTCCTTCTTAAGCTGGGTGTTGTCGCTGTAGAGTTTCACCTTTTGGTGTTTTTTTTTTTACTTAAAAATTTCATTAATTCTCGAAAAAAAAGTTCTCTTGTAGGAAGGTGAAGTTTACTTACTAAAAGAGTAGTATTGAGAGAAACAACTTGTTTGGGTGAAAAGATGAATTCGTATTGCAGCAAATGTTGTGAATACACAGTGAGAAAAGTTAATGCGACAGCTGAACTGATCATTTGCATTAGTAGAAGTTAAAAAGAAATATCTTGCAGCTGATTGTGTTACATTATGTAACAATAATGGCTACTGTGAAACAGAAAGTAGGAAAAATGGGAAACACTGGGCTGCGAAAATAATGGCTGTTGTTGCTTATAACAGCTTATGATACCATAACGTAATACTGTTACATTTATAAAAGAACCCTAAAGGCCATTATCACATATAATGGTCATTATTGAAACAAGAAGAGCACTTATTTTTATCATATAAGAAAAGAAGGGAAAGAAATCTTTTGAAAAAAGAAGGGAGAGAATTGTATGAGAGCGAAAATAATACAACTATCTGTTCTCTTCCCTAAAACCTTTGTTTATAATCAAATTGGTTACCAGGATTAACCTAAATCAGAATCACATAGATACACCCTAATCCCTCTAAGATACATCTCTATCTTCTAAAGTTATGATACACTGAAGTACCACTTAACAATATGGACATCCCTTTCTAACCATGCTCATGCTTCTCTACCACCATAACCTAACAAATTTGAAAACGAAGATCATTAGTTAAATGGACATTTCTCATTATGTAACAAGAAGTGATATGGAAGGAATGCAACAATAGGACTGTCTTTAATGGAGCCGATTCCTTGGAGGTGGTTTTTCCAAAGGCCAGGAATAGAGTTGTATATTGGGCTTTGGGGCTAAATGTGTTTTAGGGGTGTAATAGGGATTTCTTGATGTTTGAAAGGCAAGTGGCTTTAGGCCCGATATTGTAGGATGGTCATTCATCACCTGTGCCTTTGTATGGCCTTCCCGGCCCTTCTGGTTTTCCTTAGCTTTAATAAATAACAGGATGGACATCCCTTTCTAACCATGCTCATGCTTCTCTACCACCATACCCTAACAAAATTGAAAACAAAGATTATTAGTTAAATGGACATTTCTCATTATGTAACAACAAGTGATATGGAAGGAATGCAACAATAGGACTTTCTTTAATGGAGCCGATGCCTTGGAGGTGGTTTTTCCAAAGGCCAGGAATAGAGTTGTATATTGGGCTTTGGGGCTAAATGTGTTTTAGGGGTGTAATAGGGATTTCTTGATGTTTGAAAGGAAAGTGGCTTTAGGCCCGATATCGTAGGATGGTCATGCATCATCTGTGCCTTTGTATGGCCTTCCCTGCCCTTCTGGTTTTCCTTAGCTTTAATAAATAATTGTTACCACTCCAAGAAAAGAAGAATGATGGTTCTGTTTATGTGTCTCATGAGTTTTCTAAATCTTGTTATGTCAAATTGCCAATGCTAGAAGTTACAAATCAATGAGTACTGTAATTCCAAAAGTGATGTTGCTAAACTTGTACTATAATTGTGAGGCTACTTGTATATTTTGCTTCCTTTTGTCAAATGGAGAGTTTTGTGTGACTGTTGATTTGCCTCCTTTTGTAAAATGAATAGTTCTATGTAACCGTTGATTTATAATGCACTATCCTAACA
This sequence comes from Magnolia kwangsiensis, assembly GCA_037074715.1. Taxonomy (NCBI): domain Eukaryota; kingdom Viridiplantae; phylum Streptophyta; class Magnoliopsida; order Magnoliales; family Magnoliaceae; genus Magnolia; species Magnolia kwangsiensis. Next base: position 111,978,618 of record CM073580.1, read on the forward strand.
ATCCCTATGGTGCTTTTGTAGCTCGAACGTGATGCTATTCGGTTCGTAAACTGCAAAAATGGGTTAAACTTTTGCCCGCTTGGTGCTTGTGCATTGGCTGGTACTGGCCTTCCAATAGATAGGCACATGACTTCAGATGCTTTGGGGTTTACTGCACCTATGAGGAACAGGTAGACACTGCAACAGTTCCTGAAATATTTTTGTTTGATTTAAATGTTCCTGAAATATTTTCATTCATTTTATTTTCCCACCACATGGTCATATTGTCGGGAGCACTAAATAAAAAGCTTGCTCCAGCCATTCAAAAATAAAATAAGCAGGCCTGCTCCCTATTTATACTGAAGAAAGTAGTATCCTGAAGAAAGTAGTTTGATGCATTCAAAAATGCCTCACACGTGCCAATGGATGGCATGTGTGAGCGATGTGAAAATCCATTGTAAATATATTCATGGGACAATACAGTCCCTATAAAATCAGCACCACATGCATTTTAGGTGGGCCAATGATAACAGTCCACTGTCAACTGTTCAAGGACCATTTGAAGAACAACTGACATGTGTTGACACCGTTATTTCAGTGTCGGTGCCCTAATAGGCATCTCTTACAGAAATTAGGCTTAGCTGATTTTAGGGTAGCACAAAAACAGGCCCTGGGTCTGTTTATTTTGCACCAGTGGCATTCCTCATTTAACATTTCTAGCAACTATAGGCTATTTTAGTCCTTGGCGGATCAATGTTTTAAATAGCATATGCTAGGTAGCATGCAGTAGCCTACATGCTATTTAGCATACAAAAATAGTGTATTTCGACCGCAGTGTATGCTATTTTGGGTGTAGCATACATTACATGCTACGTAACATATAGCAACCGAAGCATACGCCGCATGGTTTTTTGGGATTTATAGCTTAAAAACTTAAGTTTATAGGGGATGTACTTCCATGCTAGTTTAGCATCAGTTTTAAAAGGTAACTCATCCTCACACGTAGCACTGATGTACAGCTTTCCAAACCTTCCAAATTGTGGGTTCCATTGTGGAGCAGATTTATAACATGACACTGATCAAGGAATTGTAACCATCCTTCAACCAGGCCAAGTGTAGTGTATGGTTGCAAGCCACAATCATCTTCTAAATTTTAACTAACACATGAGTCTAGCCTTTGTAAAACATGCTTTCAAATGAAAGCATTCGAAGCCGTGAATACACAAATGCAACCATCACTGATGCCCAAAACTTCAGCTGCTCAATTCTCTCAACTCACAAAACTTTTCTTGACGAGGTTTTAGCTGTTGAATCGGCCGTAGGGTAAGATCACTCGGCAAAATTTTCAGGGTCATTGGAGCCAAAACGTTGGAGATACCAATTTTTCCCCCTTTTCACATCTGTACAGCTGTGGAACTCGAATCGAAGTTTTCTTCCTTCTTTCCCCCTCTTTCGTTTGATTGAATATCTTCTATAGGTCAAGAGAGGTATTTTCTTGTCTTAACCGCCCTTGGTGCTTTTTGTTTGTTTGATTTTGAATGCTGATTTAGGTTTTTTTTAAGATTCCAAAAAAAAAAAAAGGATATAGTTTTTTTTAGTGTCGTCAGTTCCTCTGCAACGTTGTAGAATGAGTTTGTTCTATAGCACTTGTGTGGGGCCGGATGTGGCTTGTGTGTGGCATCCAACTCATCCAGCAGGGTTGACCTAACCATCATGCATGCTATCACATAAACTAGATATTCTTGGGCGGCTGTCCATTGTTTTCTATGGTGTGGCCCACCTAGTGATTAGATACGCCTAATGTTTGTGGCATCCCATCATCACGGTGAGGTTTACTTGATGTACAGGTTGGGCGGCATACACAGTTTCAAAGAACACGATGAGCCCCACACAGGCAGTTGCATAGCTTTTACACGTTTACTCATTTACTAATACTTGCGATTTTTCTCAAAAACTTCAAAAAGCAATTATGTATATTTGTTTACTGATACTCAATCGTGATCTTTTTAATGACTTACAGTATTTGTTGTTAGATTTCACTAAGATAGTTTAGTGATATTTGGCTTAGAAACTCGTTGATGTGATTTTTATTTTTTATTTTTTATTTTTTTCTTTTACGGCTTCAATATGAGTGAGTTTGGCTTTTGATACCTTGTTCTGGATGTGCTTTAACTTGAAAATCAAGGATATATTTCTATATCTTTTTAGTATTTTTTGCTATTTTATCTTTGTTTTTAGTATTTACCATTTTTTTTCTCTTGTTTAATTAAAAATTTAGATGTAGCATGTAGGTGATGTAGCGTAGAGTATGTGCTTCAGAGGGGTGAAGGCTGTGGATTTACCATTTTTTTTCTCTTCTTCATCGTCTTCTTGTTTAAGTAGTTGGATTTAGTTTCTAATAAAACATGCCTCGTTAATTTTCTAGTGGTCTATTGGATATATCCCTCCCAATAGTATGATATCGTATTTGTATTATTGTTTATTGTCCACTACTAGATGTTTCAAAAAAAATGTGCAGGGCTCAACTACATGTAGAATGGCATGCCAGCTTTCAACCAAACTTCATAAAAATGTCATGTTATGCTTTTGGTAGAGCTGTACACGAGCAGCAAAAGCTTGGTAACTCGCTTGACTCGGCTCGAAAAAACTCGACTCGACTCGGAACTCGCTCGACTCGAGCCGAGTTCGAGCTGATTTTTGGAGCTCGAAATGAGTTCGAGCTTGCCCCCTGCTCAACTCGACTCGACTCGAATACTGCTCGAACTCAGCTCGACTCGATAACTCGGTACAGGGTATATATACCCTTTTAAAATTAAAACCCTAGTCCCATTCCCAGCCTAGGCACTCGTTTGGTCGTTCCCCTTAAAAAAAAAAAAAAACCCTCTCTCTTTCAAAAAAAAAAAAAAACCCTGTTTGATTGTTTGCTCAGAGAAGAAACCCACTTCTCTTTCACCATCACAACCTTCATCATCTCTGTAGTTCAATCTTTTTCAGAATCCAATCTCCGGACATCTTGATTTTCCAAGGTATAACCTTCTCTAACCTCTGCCTTCAATTTCAGTTCTTTCTCTCTATTTCTCGATTTTGGTTTCATCTTCTTCTCTGATGTGGGTTTCTACTATCATGGATGCTTCCCTAATAATCTCTACTTTGGATTATTTTTTTTCGCCATTGAAAACAAATCAATCTCGCAAGAAGGAAATAAAGAAAACCCACTTCTCTTCTACATTTGATTTTCTTTCTTTTGTGGGTTTTTTTCCCTGTTCTTTTGCGAGTTTTATAACTATAAAGATCTCGAAATCAGCTCGAACTTGGCTGAGCCGAGCACAAGCTGGTGCTCCGACCTCGAAGCCTGAGCCGAGCTGAGTACGAGCTGGGACTTGAGCAGACCGAGTCGAGCACTAGCTGAGCAAAGCTCGGCTCGTCTCGACTCATGTACACCTCTAGCTTTTGGTGCTATCTGCTTGTCAACGATGAAGCGTGGAATACAAATATGGGTGACACCAGCCTAGTCAATCTTCCTTGAACTGGATTTGTTCCAAAGGCTTGCACTTCCATATCCTTAAAGTTCTGATGAGACAACATCCAAGTCTGGTGGATGAATCATCACTGTGCTATGAGAGTGTGGTAGATTGCTGAGATCTCTTGTGGGTACTGGCTGTAGAGGAGTGTTCTCAGACGGTTACTTCCAGTTATGATAGTCATGCATTTGTCTGACAGACCAGCCAAGTTAACTTGGTTTAGGCGGTCACAATTTGGAATCAACCCCTCGAAACATGTAAAATTTCAAACCGAGTTGGAACTGTTTTGGTCCTAGGAAAGTCGCACTCCAAAACCAACTTTTTGACTTCCTGCTATGAAGAATGATCAATTGTTATGTAAAATGTTATGTAATTCAATTGAGAGGGATAAATGTTAGGTAAATAGTGTAGGTGATATGTCATATCAGTCTTAGCCAATCTAACACAGGATCAGGAGATGGGATTGCTTTATCTACTCTTTGTTGTATCTTACCAATAACATCTGCTTTCCTTGAATGACACGTTGCATTACCCATGTCCTCAAACAGCATCGATGCAGTATCAGACAGGGATTTTGTTTTGGAGTTCTTGTCCACCAATTCTATCACTGCTGTTCATCTTTCTCGACTTGCCGAAGAATGGGTTTTGTGGGCATCAGAAGAATTTGGGTTCTTGACCCCTAATGATTCAGTCTCAACTGGAAGCAGCATCATGCCTCAGAAGAAAAATCCAGATCCGATGGAACTTGTTCGTGGAAAGTCCGCAAGAGTTGTAGCAAGCCTGGTCAGTCTTCTTGTATTGTGCAAGGGACTCCCACAAGCTTACAATCGTGATCTGCAGGTAGAACTCTCTTTTAGAAATATGAGTTTTAGGTTTGTGGGTTATACCTGTGCATATGAATTGGCCCAAAAAGCAGGTCAGTCCATTCATCAGGAAGGCCACATGTACACTAAATGGGGACCCTTGGCATTTTCTAGAACCATCCATTGTTTTCAACAACAGCCAAAAAAAAGTGGCCCAGCTGACAAGTCAATTGGCATAATTCTCGGACTGGGCCTCGCCTACAAAGTGGGCTCATGCGATGCATGTTTCCAGCATCCCATGTCAGATTGGCATCTCTGGCTGCATGTCTTTGTGTGTTGACTAAAGCAAAGCTTGATTTTATTTTATTTTTGAATGGCGAGTCATGGTTTGTGTTAATATATTTGTCTGATGTGACTTTCTACCTTCATCATTCTGATTGTAAATAGCTCTCTTGTTAGAACAGGAAGACAAGGAGCCGCTATTCGACAGTGTTAAAACCATCAAAGGAATGCTTGAGGTGACAGCAGAGTTTGCACAGAACATCACGTTCAATCGTGAGAGAATACAAAGGTCTCTACCTGCAGGGCATCTTGATGCCACTACACTTGCAGATTACTTGGTCAAGAAGGCAAGTCATATTCCACTTCCAAAATTTGCTTTTCATGGGTAGAAAAGAATGTGGTTTGGTCTCTCGTTTTTCCCTCATTTTCATTTTTTGAAACTGTGATGATTTTATTGAGAAGAGGCCAAAGCCTAAAGAATTACAAATCACCCATTCCATAACATTTGCTTTAGCCAACTTTTTCCCCTCAAATTTCCACAATATAGTAGATAAGTTTCAATTGGGAAAACCCAATTCCAACTCAATGAGGGCCCAAGTCCAAGCCAGCTCAAAACTCGATGTGATTCAAAATGTTGATTTAACAAGCTTATGCCACAGTCTAAAACTTCTTTTTTTTCCAGTTTTTCGAGTTGATCAATCGGAGCAGTCAAGCATGTGTTCATTATAGTTGAATTAAGATTTTTTTAGTACTCTATTTAGTTGTTTTGATTTCTAAAAAATCCAAGCTACCCCTTTTCTAGTAGTTGGTTGAGTTTATAAATACATAACTAAGAACCCCCAAAATTACACCGAAAATACTGAAATTGCTGCTAATGAGATTTCAAAGCAGCAAAACTTACCATATTGTTCAGACAATTGTACTATTTTGTGCACATTTGCCAGCAAGGTCCACACCTTACAATCTTGCTCCCAATCTGCTTGCCCCTTCTGTCCCACCACATGAAAATCCAGACCTTTCATCTTGAAGGTCCCATAGTATCTCTCACAAGAAAGGAAAAAAAAAACTGACTGATTGGAGATCCTCACTGTCCATATGAAGGTGGGTTAGAAACTGCTTTTCTAAGGGCAAGCCTTGCTAGCATGGTGTGCCTTAAAGACCGTTACGTAAAGGTAACGGTGGCGGCCGTTACATGTTACAGGGTCGTAATGGCTGTTACGGAAAAAATGACCTGTAAAGGCTGTAAAGGCCCCATAATGGTCCATTACTGGGGGCTGATACAGGTTTTTTTTTTTAATTATTTTTTATATTTTAAATGTGTGTGTGTGTGTGTGTGTGTGTGTGTGTGTGTGAGAGAGAGAGAGAGAGAGAGAGAGAGGCCATTACAGCCCCTGTAACAGCCGTTACACCCCACATCATAAAGGTAACAGAGGTGGCTGCTACGGTCACCGTTACTATTATGGAATACCTCTCTTGCTAGGGAACCCCTTTTTTGTGCTTTCGTGATTGTTTTTGAAATTTATTAAGTCTGTTAACTTTGAGCATTATCCAGATTCCAGAACCAACGATCAGTTTCATATTGCTTCTCTATTTCGATATTATTTTTTCATGTTTCTCCTTTCCTTCTTCTTCCAAATTCATCAAGCCAGTTACTTTACTGGGGGCTGATACAGGTTTTTTTTTTTGTTTTTTATATATTTTAATTGTGTGTGTGTGTGTGTGTGTGTGTGTGTGTGAGAGAGAGAGAGAGAGGCCATTACAGCCCCTGTAACAGCCGTTACACCCCACATCATAAAGGTAACAGAGGTGGCTGCTACAGTCACCATTACTATTATGGAATACCTCTCTTGCTAGGGAACCCCTTTTTTGTGCTTTTGTGATTGTTTTTGAAATTTATTTAGTCTGTTAATTTTGAGCATTATCCAGATTCCAGAACCAACAATCAGTTTCACATTGCTTCTCTATTTCGATAGTATTTTTTTTCATGTTTCTCCTTTCCTTCTTCCAAATTCATCAAGCCAGTTACTTTACACTTTCATGTCTCTCTCCATCTTCATTGTGACGATGCAGGGTGTACCCTTTAGGACTTCTCATGATATAGTTGGGAGAGCTGTTGCATTTTCCCTCTCAAAAGGCTGCCAGCTTTGTGAGCTGACTCTCGGGGAGCTAACAAGTATAAATCCCGTGTTTGATGCGGATGTTTACGATTTCCTTGGTGTCGAAAACTCAGTTGAAAAGTTCTGCTCATATGGATCAACAGGCTTGGAACGTGTGGCCGCGCAACTAAACTTCTGGGTCAACACACTCAACATTGACAGTCACCAGGAGCCATAGAGGCATGCAAGAAACGAAATTTCACCTATAAATGCATGGATGATATTCATTTTTGAACTGTGGATGTGCTGGCTTGGGCATTAATGCTTGTCCTCATTGAATGGTGCACCCGTTCTTGAGCCGGGCCCATGTACCGGAGGAACCACCAGCGATCTGAACTTTCTCGAGAGCAACTTGGCCATTGAAATCGTCCATGACACCTCATGCATTGTTGTTAAATCTACAAATTCTCTCTCCGCCGTTAGCAAAGCAGGATATTTACTGTGTTTTGGTTGGGACTTATGAGGAACATAACTGCAATTTAAGGTATATTTTGTCGTTATGAACACTATCCATGCCTATCCAAAATGCAAATCATGGTATTCATTCTTATGGAAATGGGAATGAAAAAGAGGATTATTTTCTCTCTCAAAATATGGATGAATGGAAGTGTAACACCGACAAGGGGATATCAGGATCTGCTTATGCATCCGAATGCACCATTCATTCCATTGCATTTGAAGTGAATGATGTCAGGTCAATCTGCTTGTGCATCCAAATCTGTTGTTCATTCATGTAGTTTCAATGGACTGTTCCCTGTCCAATCTGATTGTGCATCCAAACAGACATTATATATCGTCGGAAATCCATTCCTCCTCAATGACATTGTGCGGATGTTCAAATGCAGCACTGGTTGCTACTTGACAGGGTCTAACATGAAACATGAGCAATCTGAAGCACCACAAGGTGGAACAAGGATAAGGTATTCGGATCCCGGGAAGAGGAAACCTAGGTTTTAACACATTTGAGTGTTTGGATTGAAAGAATACTAAAATTTTTATAGAAATTGAGTTTGTAGATGCTTGTTTGAAAACGTAAATGCACGGTTCAAATTCCATTTCTAAAGTTTCCCTCAGCAGGGCCTGGGATTCTAGTCTTTTGTATTTCCTTCTTTCCTAGCCCTGGTTGTGGTGGCCCACCTATCACTCCATTTGGTTTCTTTGAGCTTTGCCCACTAACCGAACAATGGAGCCGTGTTCGATTCTGTAGTTGAGTTCATGAAGGTTTTATATGTTCACGGTTTACATTTTCTCTACGAAGAGACTGACATCCGCACCGTGCTGAAGGTGGGGTCCACGATGAACATGATCTTACATGAAAGCCAGGCTTGGTCACTCAACAACATGGTGTGCCATAAAGGCCGTTGCGGGCCATAAAGGTAATGGTGGCAACCGTTACATGTTATGGAGTCCTAACAGCTGTAACATCCATTATGGAAAAAAACGACCTGTAATTATTATTAATGCCACATTACATTCCCTGTAAATGCCATAGTAGTCCCGTAGCGGTCTATCACAAGTTCTGTTTTTCATATTTTTTAGCAACATTACGGGAGTAAATATAGATTTTTCAGAGACTGTAACGACAGTTATGACCCAAAGGTAACCGTGGTGGCCGTCACAACCATCCTTACTGAACACCTTGCTCAACAGGCCATGCCTGAACTTTTACCATCTCTTCCTCTTCTAACGTGCAACACGTAGAGCATCTTCACACGTGTCAACTCCTGACGAATTCTTCAAGAGATAAAACTCTGATACTCGGGCAGAATGTGAGGGATGATACGCAGGCACGTTAGTCACTTCGAAAATCCATGTGTAAGATTAATTATGATCAGACCGTTAAAATCATGGGGGCCGTTTTATATATATATATATATATATATGGGAAAAGGTACTATACGCTCGACCTTACCGTTGGAGCATTCGGTAATAAACCATTATTATAATTTACTAGCAATGGTTAGAGACACCATTATGATAATTTTGAACCCAGAGCCTGATCCATGTCAAGACCCAGAACCTTAACCTAACTCGGATCCGGATCTAAAGCCAAAGCTTGATCCATGCCGAGACCTTACCTGTAACGCTTAATCTGAGGTCTGCACTGCGTGATGGTAAAGAGAGAGTGGGTGGGGGGGGGGGGGGGGGGCGCGGCGGTGGAGGCGGCTGCACAGACATGTGGCTGGTGATAGGGATTGAGGGAGAGAGAAGGGCCGCAAAGGGACGTAGTTGCTAGACCAAATCCAGCGAGAGAGAGAGAGAGTTGCGCGGCTAAGGATTCAAAAGGGTTTGAGCGGCCCGAATCCATTCTCAAATCCCAAAACCTATAACCTAAACCAAAACCAAAACTTATGACCTAAACCTGAACCCATTCTCAAATCCCAAAACCTATAACCTAAACCTAAACCTAAACCTATAACCTAAACCTGAACCCATTCTAAAATCCCAAAACCTATAACCTAAACCAAAACTAAAACCAAAACCTATAACCTAAACCCAAACCGATTCTCAAATCCTAAAACCTATAACCTAAACCATAACCATAACCAAAACCTATAACCTAAACCCGAACCCATTCTCAAATCCAAAAACCTATAACCTAAACTTAAACCTTATCCTAAACCTATAACCTATAACCTAAACTAAAACCAAAACCTAAGACCTAAACCCGAACCGATTCTCAAATCCTAAAACCTATAACCTAAACCATAACCATAACTAAAACCTATAACCTAAACCCGAACCCATTCTCAAATCCAAAAACCTATAACTCAAACCTAAACCTTATCCTAAACCTATAACCTATAACCTAAACCAAACCTATAACTTAAACCAAAACCAAAACCAAAACCAAAACCATAACCAAAACCTATAACCTAAACCTGAACCCATTCTCAAATATTCCAAAAACCTATAACCTAAACCTAAAACCTTATCCTAAACCTCTAACCTATAACCTAAACCAAAACCTATAACCTAAACCAAAACCAAAACCAAAACCTAAGACCTAAACCCGAACCCATTCTCAAATCCTAAAACATATAACCGAAAACAAAACCATGACCTAAACCTATAACCTAAACCTGAACCCATTCTCAAATCCCAAAACCTATAACCTTATCCTAAACCTATACTTATAACCTAAAACTATTCCCAAATCCCAAAACCTATAACCTAAACCTAAACCTATAACCTATAACCTAAACCCAAACCAAAACTTATAACCTAAACCCGAACCCATTCTCAAATCCCAAAACCTATAACCTAAACCAAAACCAAAACCTATAACCTAACCCGAACCCATTCTCAAATCTCAAAATCTATAACCTAAACCAAAACCTAAAACATATAACCTAAACCCGAACCCATTCTCAAATTCTAAAACCTGTAACCTAAACCCGAACCCATTCACAAATCCCAAAACCCAAACCCAAACCTAAACCTAAACCTAAAACCTAAACCTATAACCTAAACTCAAATCCCTAAACCAAAACCAAAATCAAAACCTATAACCTAAACCCGAATCCATTCTCAAATCCCAGAACCTATAACCTAAACCAAAACCTATAACGTAAACCTGAACCCATTCTCAAATCCTAAAACCTATAACCTAACCTAAACTTATACTAATAACCTAAAACTATTCCCAAATCCCAAAACCTATAACCTTATCCTAAACCTATAACCTAAACCTAAATCTATAACTTATAACCTTAACCAAAACCTATAACCTAAACCAAAACCAAAACCTATAACTTAAATCCGAACCCATTCTCAAATCCCAAAACCTATAACCTAAACCCAAACCCATTCTCAAATCCCAAAACCTATAACCTAAACCTAAACCTAAACCTATAACCTAAACCCGAACCCATTCTCGAATCCCAAAACCTATAACCTAAACCTAAACCTAAACCTATAACCTAAACCCGAACCCATTCTAAAATCCCAAAACCTATAACCTAAACCAAAACCAAAACCAAAACCTATAACCTAAACCAGAACTGATTCTTAAATCCTAAAACCTATAACCTAAACCAAAACCATAACCAAAACCTATAACCTAAACTTAAACCTTATCCTAAACCTATAACCTATAACCTAAACCAAAACCTATAACTTAAACCAAAACCAAAACCAAAACCTAAGACCTAAACCCGAACCGATTCTCAAATCCTAAAACCTATAACCTAAACCAAAACCATAACCAAAACCTATAACCTAAACCCGAACCCATTCTCAAATCCAAAAACCTATAACCTAAACCTAAACCTTATCCTAAACCTATAACCTATAACCTAAACTAAAACCAAAACCAAAACCAAAACCTAAGACCTAAACCCGAACCCATTCTCAAATCCTAAAACCTATAAACTAAACCAAAACCATAACCAAAACCATAACCAAAACCTATAACCTAAACCCGAACCCATTCTCAAATATTCTAAAAACCTATAACCTAAACCTAAAACCTTATCCTAAACCTCTAACCTATAACCTAAACCAAAACCTATAACCTAAACCAAAACCAAAACCAAAACCTAAGACCTAAACCCGAACCCATTCTCAAATCCTAAAACCTATAACCTAAACCAAAACCATAACCAAAACCTATAACCTAAACCCGAACCCATTCTCAAATCCCAAAACCTATAACCTTATCCTAAACCTATACTTATAACCTAAAACTATTCCCAAATCCCAAAACCTATAACCTTATCCTAAACCTATAACCTAAACCTAAACCTATAACCTATAACTTAAACCCAAACCAAAACTTATAACCTAAACCCGAACCCATTCTCAAATCCCAAAACCTATAACCTAAACCAAAACCAAAACCTATAACCTAACCCGAACCCATTCTCAAATCCCTAAACCTATAACCTAAACCAAAACCTAAAACATATAACCTAAATCCGAACCCATTCTCAAATTCTAAAACCTGTAACCTAAACCCGAACCCATTCACAAATCCCAAAACCCAAACTCAAACCTAAACCTAAACCTAAACCTAAACCTATAACCTAAACTCAAATCCCTAAACCAAAACCAAAACCTATAACCTAAACCCGAATCCATTCTCAAATCCCAGAACCTATAACCTAAACCAAAAACTATAACCTAAACCCGAACCCATTCTCAAATCCCAAAACCTATAACCTAACCTAAACCTATACTAATAACCTAAAACTATTCCCAAATCCCAAAACCTATAACCTTATCCTAAACCTATAACCTAAACCTAAGCCTATAACCTATAACCTTAACCAAAACGTATAACTTAAACCAAAACCAAAACCTATAACCTAAATCCGAACCCATTCTCAAATCCCAAAACCTATAACCAAAACCATAACCAAAACCTATAACCTAAACCCGAACCCATTCTCAAATCTCAAAACCCAAATCCAAACCTAAACCTAAACTTAAAACCTAAACCAAAACTTATAACCTAAACCAAAAATAAAACCTATAACCTAAACCCGAACCCATTCTCAAATTCCAAAACCTATAACCTAAACCAAAACTAAAACCTATAACCTAAACCCGAACCCATTCACAAATCCCAAAACCTGTAACCTAAACCCGAACCCATTCTCAAATCCCAAAACCCAAAAATCAGTGGGGATTACAGCAGGGAAAAGGGAAAAAAAAATGAAAAAGAAGCCAGCAAGTTGGGGTCGACCGAGTCAGGCCGGTCGACCGGCCTATAGCTACAGATTATAACCGTAGCCATAGCTATAATGCTCTGCACTTTTTTTTTTCTTTTTTATTTTTTATTTTTTATTTTTATTTTTTACATGGAGAACTTTATTGTACCTACATTTTTCTTTAATACATGTTTATATAAATATGTGTGTGTGTGTGTGTGTGTGTGTGTATATATAAATTTTTCTCCTTTTTTTTTCATTTCTTTTTTTATTCATTTAACAAGAATATCTTCTAAACTAAAATTAGTTACTTGACGTACCACATATGATTTTGGGGTAGGAGAAGCTATTTTAGCCAACCAACCTAGTTATTTTCAAGATTCCATCAGGTTGATGGTCGAAAATACATTTCATTTACTTCACGGTCAATTTCCAACACTTCATGGTCAAAGTAGAAATTGAGCAAGGCAAATATGAAATTGAGTGAGTAAATTGAAAATTGAGTAGGACAAGGTATGAATTGAGTGAGGGAAGCTAGAAATTGAGTGAGGTTTAGGCTACGTTAAAATTAAACGAGGTTCCCTTGCTCAAATCCTAAGTTGCCTCGCTGAATTTCTACGTTGCATCGCTCAATTGCTAGGTTGTCTCGCTCAATTCGTAGGTTCCTTCGCTCAATTTATATATTGCCTCACTGGATTTCTAGCTTCCCTCGCACAAAAGCAACATAGCAAAAATAAATAAATAAATTCAGTTTGCCCCGCTCAATTTCTAGTTTCCCCCGCTCAAGGCAAACTAGAAATTGAGCAGGGTAAACCGAAATATATTTTTTTTTCTTTTGTAAGTCCCATCATGATGTATGTCTTATATCCAAACCGTCCATATATGAGTGAGGCAAACTGAAAATTGAGCGGGGCAAACTGAAAATTAAGCGGGGCAAACTGAAAATTGAACGGGGCAAACATGAAATTGACCCCACTGTCAATATTTAGTTTGCCCACCTTTTATTTCAGGGCTTTCATGTTTGCCCCGCTCAATTTCTAGTTTGCCTTGCTTAATTTTCAGTTTGCCCTGCTTAATTTTCAGTTTGCTCCGCTCAATTTCCAGTTTGCCCCGCTCATATATGGACGGTTTGGATATAACGCATACATCATGATGGGACCCACAAAAGAAAAAATAAAATAAAATTCAGTTTGCCCCGCTCAATTTCTAGTTTGCCCCACTCAATTTCCAGTTTGCCCCGCTCAATTAAGGTTTAGGTTATAAGTGTCAGTTATATGTTAAGGTTTAGGGAACTGAGAATAGGTTAAGGTTTAGGTTTAGAAAATCGGGTTCGGGACCAGGTTTAGGTTTGGGTTTTCAAGTTTAGGTTTAGGTTAAGGAGTTGATATTAGGATTAGGTTAAGGTTTAGGTTTAGGGATTTGAGAATACATTTAGGTTTTAGGTTTAGGTTATAAGTGTCGGTTATATGTTAAGTTTAGGGAACTGAGAATAGGTTAAGGTTTAGGTTTAGAAAATCGAGTTCAGGACCGGGTTTAGGTTTAGGTTAAGGAGTTGATATTAGGATTAGGTGTAAGTTTCGATTTAGGGATTTAAAAATACATTTAGGTTTTAAGTTTAGGTTATAAGTGTCGGTTATATGTTAAGGTTTAGGGAACTGAGAATAGGTTAAGGTTTAGGTTTAGGAAATCGAGTTAGGGACCGGGTTTAGGTTTGGGTTTTCAAGTTTACGTTTAGGTTAAGGAGTTGATATTAGGATTAGGTGTAGGTTTATGTTATAGGTTTTTGGATTTGAGAATGGGTTCGGGTTTAGGTTATAGGTTTTGGTTTTGGTTTAGGTTATAGGTTTTGAGATTTAATAATGGGTTCGGGTTTAGGTTTAAGTTTAGGTTTAGGTTATAGGTTTTGGGATTTGGGAATAGTTTTAGGTTATAACTATAGGTTTAGGTTAGGTTATAGGTTAAGGTTTTGGGATTTGAGAATGGGTTCGGGTTAAGGTTATAGGTTTTGATTTTGGTTTATGTTATAGGTTTTGGTATTGGGATTTGAGAATGGGTTCGGGTTTAGGTTATAGGTTTTGGTATTGGTTTAGGTTATAGGTTTTGGTTAAGGTTATAGGTTATAGGTTTAGGTTTAGGTTAAGGTTAGGTTTAGGTTATAGGTTTTGGGATTTGATAATGGGTTCGGGTTTAGTTTATAGGTTTTGGTTTTGGTTTAGGTTATAGGTTATGGGTTTAGGATAAGGTTTAGGTTTAGGTTTAGGTTATAGGTTTTAGGATTTGAGAATGGGTTCGGGTTTAGGTTATAGGTTTTGGTATTGGTTTAGGTTATAGGTTTTGGTTAAGGTTATAGGTTATAGGTTTAGGTTTAGGTTAAGGTTAGGTTTAGGTTATAGGTTTTGAAATTAATAATGGGTTCGGGTTTAGGTTATAGGTTTTGGTTTTGGTTTAGGTTATAAGTTATAGGTTTAGGATAAGGTTTAGGTTAAGGTTTAGGTTATAGGTTTTGGGATTTGAGAATGGGTTCGGGTTTAGGTCATAGGTTTTGATTTTAGTTTAGGTTATAGGTTTAGGTCAATTTCATGTTTGTCCCGTTCAATTTTCAGTTTGCCCCGCTTAATTTTTAGTTTTTTCCGCTCAATTTCCAGTTTGTCCCGCTCAATTTTCAGTTTGTCCCGCTCAATTTATAGTTTGCCCCGCTCAATTTCCAGTTTACCCCGCTCAATTGAACGGGGCAAACTAGAAATTGAGCGGGGCAAACTGAAAATTAAGCGGGGCGAACTAGAAATTGAGCGGGGCAAACTGAAAATTGAGCGGGACAAACTGAAAATTTGGTTATATGTTTTGGTTTAGGTTAAGGTTAAGGTTTAGGTTTAGGTTTAGGGTAAGGTTTAAATTATAAGTTCTAGGTTATAGGTTAAAGCTTTAGAGAATTGAGAATAGGTTAAGGTTTAGGTTTAGGGAATCGGGTTTAGGTTTGAGATCGGGTTTAGTTTGGGTTTTCAAGTTTATGTTTAGGTTAAGGATTTGAGATTAGGATTAGGTGTAGGTTTAGGTTTAAGGATTTGAGAATACATTTAGGTTTTAGGTTTAGGTTTAGGTTTTAGGTTTAGGTTAAGGTTATAAGTTTAGGTTAGGTTTAGGTGTAGGTTATAGGTAATATCGTAGATATTATCGACATAAGTTGTAGATATTATCTACAAATCATCGATATATCGACTTAAGTTTTAGATATTATCTACATATCATCGATATATCGACGTTAGTTATAGATAACAATTTTTGATACACTTTAGCTACGGATTATAACCGTAGCTATAATTGCGTCGATATAATTTTTGGATTTGAGAATGGGTAGGTTATAGGTTTTGTTTTTGATTTTGATTTAGGTTATAGGTTATAGGTTTAGGTTAAGGTTATAGGTTTTTGGATTTGAGAATGGGTTTAGGTTTAGGTTATAGGTTTCAGTTTAGGTTATAGGTTTTTGAATTTGAGAATGGGTTCGGGTTTAGGTTATAGGTTTTGGGATTTGAGAATGGGTTCGGGTTTTGATTATAGGTTTTAGTTTTGGTTTTGGTTTAGGTTATAGGTTTTTGGATTTAAGAATGGGTTATGGTTTAGGTTTAAGAAATCGGGTTCAGGTTCGAGATTGGGTTTAAGTTTGAGTTTTTAAGTTTAGGTTTACATTTATGTTAGGGAGTTGAGATTAGGATTAGGTGTAGGTTTCACTTTAGAAAATTGAGTTTAGGTTATAGGTTTAGGGAAAGGTTAGGTTTAGCTTATAGGTTTTGGGATTTGGAAATAGTTTTAAGTTATAAGTATAGGTTTAGGTTAGCTTATAGGTTAAGGTTTAGGGATAGGTTATAGGTTTTTGTATTCGAGAATGGGTTCGGGTTTAGGTTATAGGTTTTGGTTTTGGTTTAGGTTATAGGTTATAGGTTTAGGATAAGGTTTAGGTTTAGGTTTAGGTTATAGGTTTTGAGATTTGAGAATGGGTTCGGGTTTAGGTCATAGGTTTTGGTTTTAGTTTAGGTTATAGGTTTATGTCAATTTCATGTTTGTCCCGCTCAATTTTCAGTTTGCCCCGCTCAATTTCTAGTTTTCCCCGCTTAATTTTCAGTTTACCCCATTCAATTTCGAGTTTGCCCCTCAATTTCTAGTTTGCCCCACTCAATTTTCAGTTTACCCCGCTCAATTTCGAGTTTGCCCCGCTCAATTTCGAGTTTGTCCCGCTCAATTTCTAGTTTACCCCGCTCAATTTCCAGTTTGTCCCGCTCAATTTCTAGTTTGCCCCACTCAATTTCTAGTTTGCCCCACTCAATTTAGCGGGGCAAACTGGAAATTGAGAAGGGCAAACTGAAAATTGAGCGGGGCAAACTAGAAATTGAGCGGGGCAAACTGGAAATTGATCGGGGCAAACTATCAATTGAGTAGGGCAAACTAGAAATTGAGTGGGGCAAACTAGAAATTGAGCGGGGCAAAGTGGAATTTGAGCGGGGCAAACTACAAATTGAGCGGGGCAAACTGGAAATTGAGTAGGGCAAACTGAAAATTGAGCGGGGCAAACTCAAAATTGAGCGGGGCAAATTGGAAATTGAGTAGGGCAAACTGAAAATTGAGCGGGGCAAACTCAAAATTGAGCGAGGCAAACATGAAATTGACCTAAACCTATAACCTAAACTAAAACCAAAACCTATGACCTAAACCCGAACCCATTCTCAAATCCCAAAACCTATAACCTAAACCTAAACCTGAACCTTATCCTAAACCTATAACTTATAACCTAAACCAAAACCAAAACCTATAACCTAAATTCGAACCCATTATTAAATTCCAAAACCTATAACCTAAACCTAACCTTAACCTAAACCTAAACCTATAACCTATAACCTTAACCAAAACCTATAACCTAACCTAAACTTATACTTATAACCTAAAACTATTCACAAATCCCAAAACCTATAACCTAAACCTAAACCTAAACTTGAAAACCCAAACCTAAACCCGATCCCGAACCCGAACCTGATTTCTTAAACCTAAACTTTAACCTATTCTCAATTCCTTAAAGCTATTACCTATAACCTACACCTAAACCTAACCTAAACCTATAACCTTAACCTAAACTTAAAACCTAAACCTAAACCTAAAACCTAAATGTATTCTCAAATCCTTAAACCTAAACCTACACCTAATCCTAATCTCAACTCCTTAACCTAAACCTAAACTTGAAAACCCAAACAAAACCCGATCTCAAACCTGAACTCGATTCCCTAAACCTAAACCTTAACCTATTCTCAATTCCCTAAAGCTTTAACCTATAACCTAGAACCTATAACCTAGACCTAAACCTAAACCTAAACCTTAACCTAAACCTAAACCAAAATAAATAACTAAATTTTTAGTTTGCCCCGCTCAATTTTTAGTTTGCCCCGCTCAATTTCTAGTTTGCCCAGCTCAATTTTCAGTTTGCCCTGCTCAATTTTCAGTTTGCCCCGCTCATATATGGACGTTTTGGATATAACACATGCATCATGATAGGACCCACAAAAGAAAAAAAAAAATTCAATTTGCCCAGCTCAATTTCTAATTGAGCGGGCAAACTGGAAATTGAGCGGGGCAAACTGGAAATTGAGCGGGGAAAACTGGAAAGCAAACTGGAAATTAAGCGGGGTAAACTGGAAATTGAGCGGGGCAAACTAGAAATTAAGCGAGGCAAACTGATTTATTTATTTTTTTTCTATGTTACTTTTGTGGGTCTCATCATGATGTATGTGTTATATCCAAACCGTCCATATATTTTACAAGCTCATATTAAGGCTTGAGACGAAAAATAAGATAGATCTAACTATCAAGTGGACCACACTGTAAAAGGCAATGGGAAATTGAACGTCTACTATTGAAACCCTTTTAGGGGTTACAGAAGTTTTGGATCATTATGAAATTTTTTTTCCTCTTCATACAGGTCTTTATGACCCTATGAATAAACTTAGACAAGGAGGATTTCTCACAAACATCACAGTGGGCCCCCTAAAGGTTTCTAATGGTTGACGCTCATTCAACACTATTTCTTGTAATGTGATACACTTGAGAACTGGATATATCTCATTTTTGGTCTCATACCATAAAATGATTTAGAAAAATATATGAATTGAGCGAGACAGCCTACGAATTGTGCGAGGAAAGCTAGAAATCCAGTGAGGCAATATATAAATTGAGCGAAGGAACCTAAGAATTGAGCGAGACAACCTAGCAATTGAGCGATGCAACGTACAAATTCAGCGAGGCAACTTAGGATTTAAGCGAGGTTCCTTCGCTCAATTTCAACGTAGGCTAAACCTCGATCAATTTCTAGGTTCTCTCGCTCAATTTCTAGCTTTCCTCGCTCAAATCCTAAGTTGCCTCACTCAATTTCTAGATTCCCTTGCTGAACTCCTATGTTACCTCGCTCAATTTCTAGCTTCCCTCACTTAATTCATAACTTGTCCTGCTCAATTTTCAATTTACTCACTCAATTTCATATTTGCCTCGCTCAATTTTTAGTTTGACCATGAAGTGATTGAAATTGATCGTGAAGTGAATGAAATATATTTTCGACCATTGACTTGATGGAATCTTGGAAAATAACTAGGTTGGTTGGCTAAAATAGCTTCTCCTACCCCAAAATCATATGTGGTACGTCAAGTAACTAATTTTAATTTAGAAGATATTCTTGTTAAATGAATAAAGAAAGAAATGAAAAAAAAAAGAGAAAAAAAATAATAATAAATATATATATATATATATATATATATACACAGTCACAGACACACGTATTTATATAAACATGTATTAAAGAAAAATGTAAGTACAATAAAGTTCTCCATGTAAAAAATAAAAATAAAAAATAAAAAAGAAAAAAAAATACATTTCATCCTGGTTATGGCTACGGTTATAATCCGTAGACATAGGCCATTCACCCGGCCGGCCCCAACTCGCTGTCTTCTTTTTCTTTGTTTTTCTTATCTTTTTTTTTCCCTCTCCCTGTTGCAATTCCCATTGATTTTTTTGGGTCCCATTATGAGGTATATGTTATATCAAAACCGTCCATCTATTCGGTGAACTCGTATTAAGGCTTGAGATGAAAAATAAGACAGATCTAGCTATCAAGTGGACCACACAGTAAAAGGTAATGGGGAATTGAATGTCTACCATTGAAACCCTTTTAGGGGTTGCAGAAGTTTTGGATCATCATGGAATTTATTTTTCCTCTTCATCCAGGCCTTCGTGACCTTATGAATTGATTGGATGGAAAATAAATGTTATGATGGGCCTTACAAAAATTTTTAACGGTGAAAATCAATTTCCCCGCTGCTCTTTGTGGTGTGGTCCATTGATTTATGGATATGATTTTTTTATTTTTTTTTGGATAATGCTCCGGAGTGATTTTGAAATATGGATGAACGTTGTGGATATGATAAATACATAGCTGTGGGGCCATGTAACTTTGATCTCTCCTAAGCCGTTCGTACAACTCTCGTCAGCTCTCGTCTTCGCAGTGAAAAGGAGGGGTAGTTTCGTCCTCAAAGTCGCTGTCCGCACGTGCTAGTCTAAGTTGGTAACTTAAGTTTGTATTCCGTGATAAAAACCGCTGGGTAAAAGGTTTTGTCTACAGTGGTCATTTTCTCTTTTGAAAAACCTATTTACATTGCCATGTATACACAGCCACAATGAAACCGGTATCACCGGTTTCTCTCCTTCATCCCGCGTTAAAGCGTCAGCCGTTGGATGCAAACCGCCTCCATCCGACAGCCAGCAATATGACAGTGCTGGAACTTACAGAATGTTACGGTAAGGTAAGGTCGAGCGTATAGTACAAAAATCTAATCTTGTATCTTGGTCGACCAAGATGTGAATCCACAATTTCGACGGTTTCATTTGAATTAATATAATCCACTTTGGCCATATCTGAGGACCTGCGTATCAAGCATTATACTCTTCCAGAGTATCAAGTAACTTCTCTTGTTTGATTGTGTACTGAAGCGTTTAGGTGGTGTAAAGACTCTTTGGGGCCCACCTTGATGTACGTGTCATTATCCACGCTGTCCATCAGTTTTTCCAGATATTTTCGGGTAATTTGAAAAAAAAATGAAGTAAATCCAACACTCAAGTAGACCACACCATAGAAAACAGTGATGATAATGACGTCCACCGTTGAAACATTCCTAGCGTCCAAAGTGATTTTTAGTTGTCATCCAACCTGTTAATAACGTTACACAGATCTATATGATGGGAAAGACAAATATCATCTTCATCCAAAAGTTCCGTGGCCCCCATGAAGTTTTCAAAAGTAGGCAAGCAATTTCCACCGTTTCCTGTATTGTGGTCCACATGATCGTTGGATATATTTCAATTTTTTTCAATGGAAATAAAACGAGCTCAAAAAATGGATGGACGGAGTGGATAAAGTACTTACATCACTATGGGCCCCACAAAATCTTCATACCGGTTAAAGGTTGGTGAGAGACTCACTGCACAATCCACGTCCGTTTGAAGGCGGTGTTTTCAAAAAGCAAAATTCGGAAAAAAAATAAAATCCAAAAGTAGTTATTTAATACTCTGGCTGAGTACGATGCTTGATACGCATGTACAATGCATCAACTCAAATTAAACCGACTAAATTGTGGGACCCACTTTTTTCAAGTTATACTCTGAACATCATATCGTTTGAAAGATCTCAACCGCTGATTCCTGGACTTTTTTTTATTGAAATAAAGCCATGGTTTTTTTTTTTTTTTTTTTTTCATTTTTAACCGTCCAATAAACGTCTCCCAACCCAATAGTCAGATATAAAAAGAGCTAATTTTTTGGTTATTCATACATCCAATCTAAACTGGACCAAGGGTTTGTACAGTTCAATTGCCACGTATGCAATTTCCAGACAAGTTCTAAATGCATGCGTATCATCAATCACACTCCACCAGAGTATCGAATCTCCTCAGAGCGAAAACCCAAATATCAGAAATTCCCATTTCATCTTTCTCCTCTTCTCCTCAGCTCTGCAGCTGCAAAATCCTAGCGAAGAAGAAAAGAATCCCCAGAAGAAAAAAGAGAATTGAAAATTTCCAAAAAATCTCTCTCTCTCTCTCTTCTCTCTGTCTCTCCCTCTCCGTGTAAGGGTTTGTAATTTGAGGAAATTCCCAAGACAGGAACCCTAATCCAATGGCGAGAAACGGAGATCAAGAAGCCTCTCAGAGCCAGAGGCCTTCTCATCCTTCTGCATGGATCAGATCAGGACCAGATCCTTTTCTCGTCGTTTGCAGATGCTTCAGCTTCATCACCGCCTTGACGGCGATCCTCTGTGTCATCGTCAATGTCTTTTCGGCCGTCCGATCTTTCAAGAATGCATATGATGTAATCCAGCCCTCGATTATTGGAATTTTCTTTTATTGTTTTTTATTATGTGGTTTTGATTTTTGGGTGGTTGGGAGTTTTTGGCAGATATTTGGCGGGATTTTCCGGTGCTATGCGGCGGTGATTGCGTTATTTGTGGCCATTGCTGAGACAGAGTGGGGATTCATATTGAAGTACGTGAAGGTGAGTTTTGGCGTTTTTTTTTTTCTTTAACTTCAATTTGATTGTAAATCGATGCATTTGTTGGACTATTGGTATTTATGCAGTGAGCATGGCTGTATCTTTGATGCAATGTTCAAGTTCTGAAGGGTGAATTTCGATGAATTTGTACTTGATTTGATGTTTTATCTGGGCTGGTGAAATGCCAGATTGTAATATTCAATATTTTAGTTGGGTTTTGGAAAAAAACCCTCTTACAATCCCAATGGTTTAAAGAGACTAGTTTGACATGTTCCATCAGTCCTGGGGCTTTTGGTGCATAGGTTAGGTTCTTAACGATTGGTATCAGAACCAACACCACGCCTTGTGTTCGAGTCACAGAAGGGGCGACCTGTGGAAAGGGCAACTTGGACCAGAGTGAAAGCCAGCACAATGTGGGAAGGGCTAGCGTACAACCAGAGTGCAGCTGCCAGGTGGAAAGGGCTTCCTGGATAACCAGAGTGCACCCGCCATGCCCTCTCCAACTGGACGGGGGCTAGTGGAAAGGGCTACTGGACAACCATAGTGCAGCTGCTGGGTGGATAGGGCCTCCTGGATAACCAGAGCGCACCTGCCATCCCCTCAACTGGACAAGGGCTAGTGGAAAGGGCTACCTGGGAAAGAGTCCAGAGTGTCGCCACAGAGTGGGTCGCTGCGGATGTCGGCTACAGAGCATCATGGCATGTTACGATCCGAATGGTTTAAAGAGCCTAGTTTGACAAGTTCCATCAGTCCCGGGGCTTTTGGCGTATTGGTTAGGTTCTTAACAAGCCTAGATTGTAAAATTGATGCATTTTTTGGATTGTTGGTATTTCTGGAATAACTGATGTTGCATCTCTGATGCAATGTTCAAGCTCTGGAGGGTGACTTTCAATGAATTTGTACTTGATTTGATGCTTTAGTTGCGTTGTGAAAAACCCAAATCGTAATATCTATGTTTTAGTTTGGTTCGGAAAACCCAGAGTATAAAATTGATGTTTTTGTTGCATTATTGGTATTACTAGAATAACAGTTGTTGTATCTTTGATGCAATATTCAAATTCTAGGGTGGCTTTCAATGAATTTGTACTTGATTTGATGTTTTAGTTGGGTTTGAGAAAAGCCCGGATCAGAATATTGATGTTTTAATTAGGTTTTGGAAAAAGCCAGATTGTAAAATCGATGCAGTTGTTTGATTATTGATATTTGTGGAATAACGGTTGTTATATCTTTAATGCAATGTTCAAGTCCTAGAGGTGAATTTCGATGAATGTGTACTTGATGTTTGGTTTGTGAAAAGCTGGATTGTAATATTCAATGTTTTAGTTGGGTTTTGAAAAACCAAGATTGTAAAATTGATGAGTTTGTTGGATTGTTGTTTTTCTGGAATAACCATTGTTGTATCTTTCATGCAATGTTTTAGCTAGGGAGGACGACTTTCAAAGAATTTGTACTTGATCTGATGTTTTAGTTGGGTTTAAGAAAAGCCCTGATCCTAATATTGATGTTTTTGTTGGGTTTAAGAAAAGCTTTGAACCTAATATTGATGGTCTAGTCGGGTTTGGAAAACCCATATTGTAAAATTGATGCATTTGTTGGATTATCGGTATTTCCGAAGTAACTGTTTTTGTATCTTTGAAGCAATGTTCAAGTTCTAGAGGTTGAATTTCGATGTATTTGTTCTTGGTTTCGATGTTTTAACTGGCTCGAGAGAAGCCCAAATTGTATTATCAATGTTTTAGTTTGGTTTTGGGAAACCCAGATCGTAAAATTGATGCATTTGTTGGATTATTGGTATTTTTGGAATAACAGTTGTACCTTTGATGCAATGTTCCAATTCTGGAGGGTGACTCTCAATGAATTGGTACTTGATGTTTTAGCTGGGTTTGAGAAAAGCCCAGATTGTAATTTTGATTTATGGTTTTAGGCTTTTGGGATTTAGGGTTTAGGGTGAATTTTCAATAAAAATTCTATAAAGTTATATATATAAGAATATTCTTATGATAATAATTAATCATTTTTAATGGAATAGAATTCTATTCTTCATTCTATTAAACCCAAATTGTAAAATTGTTGCATTTGTTGGATTATGGGTATTTCTAGAATAACCATTGTTGTTGTACCTTTGATGCAATGTTCACGTTCCAGAGGATGACTTTCAATGAATTTCTACTTGATTTGATGTTTTAGTTGGATTTGAGAAAAGCCTAGATTATAATATTGATGTTTTAGTTGGGTTTGGAAGAACCCAGATTATAAGATTGATGCCTTTGTTGGATTATTGGTACTTCTGGAATAGCTGTTTCTTTGAATTCTTTTCTGGAGGATGAATTTTAATAGATTTGTAGTACTATTGATCTTTTTTTCTTTTTAATTTGGAAGGGTGTAATTTGATTTTTTTTAGTTTGGTTTAAGAAAAGCCCATATTGTATAACTCATGCATTTCGTTCATAAAAACCCTGCCAAACTAATCTCATTTCATGTAGCACCTGGAATGAAGGAAATACTTTTTTTTAATAAGATTACTCAACAAAGAAAATACTATTGGGGGCAAAAAGAGAATGATAGCCATCCTGTATTTAATTGTGTCGTGCTGACCTAGATGAGCAGTATTCAACAACCCCACTAACATATCCAACGAAAAACTTATTTGAGATTACTCCGGATTGTGACCCGTAATGTTTATCATTGATAAGAATTAAGTCCTCCTAGGATGATTTGGACCAGTGTTTGTTACAAAGCTGCTTCCTTAAACAGTTTGGTTCTCACTGTTGCATTGTCTTACACCACTTTCTGGATTATTACGCTGCAGGTATTGGAGTATTGGGCTGGTAGGGGCATGCTGCAGATCTTGTATGCACCTTTTCATTAATGTAAAAAATGCTCCATTTTTGAGAAAAGAAAATTAGTTTTCACTTGTAATATTAAGATGTTATGGGGCAGGTGTTAAAATTATATGATAATTGACACCTTTCAAAAAAAAAAATTTATATGATAATTGACATACTAGTGTAAGTAATTCCTCACTGATTGAAAAAGCATCTCTTTCAGTGTCGCAGTGATGACAAGAGCTTTCCCTGATGTTAGTGGAAAGAGAAAAGATCTAGTGCTCCTACAGGAAATTGCGAGCTATCTCCTTGTTGCTTGCGGGGTGACATACGTAATCTTGGTGAGACCATGATCTCACTAATGTGAATCATCATTCATGCACCTAAGATGAAACTGAGTGTATAATGTTTTGTTGTTCTGAGAAAGTGATCAAGATTTCAATTTGCAGGGTGTTCTTTGCATTGGATTTCTGAAGCGTGCTCGTCTGCGTAAAGAGATCACGAGAGAGCAAGCAGCTAAAGATTTGGAGGTAGGCTATGAAACACTCCAAAGATTGAAAATTAACAGTTGGTATTAATCATGGTGACTTAGCCACTGCCACATATATCTGAGCTGTGCCAAAAAAAAAAAAAAAAGTTGTGGGCACCACCATGAGATCGCTTAGAGCTGTTGCTTTTAAGGGCCTAGACCTCACGCCTCAAGGTGAGGTGTTAGAAGTTGGCCTCAAGACATACCACATACATACATAAGGCTCAAATATCTCGTAGCCGAGGCTTATGCCTCATGCCTCAAGGTGAGCTGTTAGAAGTGGGCCCCAAGACATACCTTGAGGCATACATAAATAAGGCTCAAGTCTCTCATAGCCAAGGCTCATGCCTCAGCCTCTAGACATATGTCTCAAGCCTCAGGTATTTTGGCAGGAACAGTTGTTCTAATTCTATGAATCTTTCTAGAACTTTCTTCTCTTGAATATCATTCAAAGAAGTTTTGGAAGATTTTACTAGTTAGTGTTCAATTAGGCGGTCTGTGGACTTTTGTTACTTTCCATGGTGCTTTTTGACTAAACTTCCATTCTGATCGACATGATAATTCTCACAAGGAATCAAAGGAGGATGCGACGATTTCTTCCAAGAAATCCCCAATGAATAATACACTATTGCTTCTTTTCTATCAAAATGATCATAACCACTATCTACATTCCATGAAATTGTATGTGTTTTTATTAACCAAACAGAATTGCCTCCTAGGACCTATAATTGCCTCAAAAGGTCCAACTTATATACATTCTTGTACCTTTTGAGTAACAGTCAAGAAGATCTTATGAGAATTGAACATTTTCACATAGATGTGAAACCGGTCTATTTTTATTTGGACTTTTTAAGGAAATTTTTTTGCTAATTCCAAGTTGGTGGCAGTGGTAGGTAAGCCCATGGGGTGATCTGCAGTGGTGGTGGACCCCACCATGATTATTTTTTATTTTTTATTTTGTACCTCACACAAGCATCTACATTAGCATCCCTCACTAGGTCATAACATGGAAATAAGGAAAACAAGTGGTGTGCAATTTACTGATTTGACCTGTTCATCTAGTTTTTATTTATGAGCCAACTGATTAGGATTGTTCGGACTACTATGACCTTTGGCCATGAGGATTCTTAGGTGGGCCCATTGATGACAATCTAGGCTGACAGTCAATTTAAGATCTTGGTCATTTTTTGTTTTACTTGTTGATGCTCTAATCATTTGCTCTACATTGCCCATCATGTGAAGACATCTTGTATTACCCTTGGGCAATCTAGTGGAAACAAATTCTGCAGTAATTCCCAGAAATTACCGAATTTGAATTTCCTGCCTTTTGTTTGGATGGTGGAGGTAATTGTGAGGTTAGACGCACCGCGTTCAGCACACATGACATCACATGTAATGAGAGAAATCCACCAGGAAATCCTGTGTACTGATCGAGGAAGCGGTTATGATGCTTCGCCCACTCATTGGTCCACAGTCTACAAGAGACTATAGTCTCGCACAGTGAGATAGATTTAAAATGCAAAGCCCCTGTGTAACTTGCTACCCTCATCTCACAACCATTATCGCAAACCGTGTGTACTTCCTCGCAGGTTATTGGGTTGCATGGATGCTTCTTGGAAGTTTCTATATACGGCTAGTCGGGTGTATGTGGGTGTTTTCTCTTGCCTTGTCTCTCGGGCTATTTGCTCTAATTTCTTTGTATGCTTCTTCCCTTTTGAAATGGTTGAACGGATAGCTGAATTTTCAGCATGTCTGTTGTATTCAGACTGTCAGCACGATGGATGAACAGCATCAGTTCAAATAATTACTGCTGCCATCACAGTGTGGTCCACCAGCAGGTTAAGACCCCTTAACTTTACTGCCTCATGACCTGTGATGAGGGTACAAATTAGATGGACGGTATGGATATGGTGGAATTAATCAACAGTGGGTCATACTGCTTGTTGTCCATTCGGAGGCCATGGTTGGTCAGTGCAGTGTGCAGACAACGGTGGATGAGTTGAAAGGAAGACTGGCCACATTGTTTCCTGCAGGTATACGCAAGCATCTAATTTCTGTTGCGGTGATCTCTCATTGTACAGATCTTCCATGCTACCCCAAACGCTTGGAGCAGATACAGTTCAGTAAATACATGAATTTACAGCCCCATCCAAACATCATACCCAATAAGTCAAACTACACTGACAGAGTCTGTCAGGGTAATGTAAAAAATAATCATTGCATTCTTGCAATGCATAACTGGGGTATTTGTTAAACCAAACAGGCCCTAAGGGAGCTTTGTCCATTGAACGTGGATTGTTACTCGCAATGAACAATCCACATGTATAATGTGGAAAATGATCTGGTGCTATTATTTGCATTTGAACATATGGATAGTCCAAACAATTGATATGGACCACATTTTGTAGGCCAAGCAAAAATCGCACCAATTGGATGGTTCGTATCTTCCAATCAATGGCCTATAATGGATGGTCGGGAACCAGGATTGTTCTGGATGGCTGAACAGGATTCATGTAGCCAACTCCAACTATTAGTTATGTAGCTTTAGATGGTGACAATGATGAAGAGCATTTACAGACAATAGGTCCAATCACATTGATCCGAACCAGCTATTGCTATTTCCGGTAGTATGATTTGTGCCCTTTGGCACTTAGCAAACTGATTTCTGATATGTCCTCTTTTCTCCTTTTTTTTTTTAGTCCAATCCTTTTTTTCTTTTTCTTTTTCTTTTCTTTTCTTTCTTTCCTTCTTCTTTCTTTCTTTTTCTTCTTCTTCTTCTTTTTTTTTTTTTTTTTTTGAGATTTTATAATTTGCCACTTTGGCATTAGCCATTTGGTCATTTTGGTATCTTTTAAGAGGCTAAGGCACAAGTTCCTTTGCATTGCTTAGTAATAATTAATTTGGTGCTGGGTGTTTTCTTTTATTCATTTAGAGTTTGTTTGGCTGCACCAAATATCATGAAATTTCATGTTAACCATACAAATTTGGTGCAACCATAGGCACATCTAATTTAGTTATCATATTGCATTTGGCCATTACCGATGCTTGTTTACTGTTCTATAATAACACAAGGCAATCACTTGATGTTGTAAACTAAACCTACAGACAGTCTCATTTGACGTACACATGTCCGCTGCCTAATGAGTGGACAGGCCTTTTTATACGCTGTATAATCTTTATGGCAGGTCCTGCCTTTTTCACCTTTACAAAAAGTTCTAGCCTGCATTCTACAAACAAAAATGCCTGCAAGCACGCACACGCATCCTGCTTTGTCGTAAGGCAGTTTACTTGTTGTTGGTGTTGTTGTGGGCTGCTGATTCTTTTTTTGTATAAACATACAACTGATGCAGGAATTGGAGCGACGCAGAGAGGAACTCGAAGCATTGTTGGTAGCGGAAGGGGCTTGATGACAGCATATAGGTAGCTGAAAATCAGGTTCGTGTTCTCACCTTTGCATCTGTTGAATTTGCTTGATTAGATGACAATGTATTTTTTAAGGTACCACAGGAGCATTGACTTTGTAAATTTTGTAGTTAATCAATAACTCGACCACGTGTACAAGATCTAGACTATCCACCCATTGTGCCCTTTCCAATCATTCAACAATCTGTAGTTAATCAATAACTCGACCACGTGTACAAGATCTAGACTATCCACCCATTGTGCCCTTTCCATGCGGATGGGCCGAAGATTTTTGCCCATTGCACGATGACTGTTTGTTGAACTGTTTCCTTAACTGCCTGTGTGTAATTCTCAAGAGTCCTGCAATCAATGGTTAAGATCCACATTGTCTAGAGGCTTGTGTCAAAGTCTCACAGCTAAATCGAACAGCGTAGAAGTGAAACTTTGCGAGCCAAGGTAGTGAAGGGGTATTTTCATAAATAAAAGAGAAGTGGATTATTATATTTTTTCGTTTTTGAATTCCTGCATAAGGATATAAGATCATCTTTTTAATTACTCCCTCTATCAGACTACGCACCTCTCAGATTTACAATTGGATCATCTGGTGCTCAAACATTGGATTTTGGTGATTTATGCCTCATTGAAAAGCTTGTTTGATGCTAACTAGTGCACTTGGTTTGTGATTATAATTCACTGGACCGTGTGGCACTCGGATGTCAGATTCAGGTGGTCTACGGCTCATTGAAAAATGAAAAGCTAGTTTGGTGAGCTAATTAGATGGGCTTAGTTGGTTGGAGATTAAAACTCAGAAGTAGTTAAGATGTGGTCTGGAAGTTGCTGACTTCTTGGATTTTCAATTCAAAACAAATCTGTGTTTTTTTTAATAAATAAATAAATAAATAAAATGGGTCAGGAAAGCCAGGGTAATTGATGCCTGAAGGTGTAGTTCAGCTTCAGCACACGGGCTTCCTGGTGGCTAAAGAGGTTTTCTGCTATCCAAGAAAGAGAGGGGATTGCCTGTGACTCCGGACACAGATGTCTCTGTGCCCGAGGTTGTGTGGGGTCCACAGAGATGTCCGTAACAAATCCCATCCGTCCATATGTTTTTTAAAGACCAAAATAGGACAGGATTCTAAAAATCAGGCAGATCAAAAACATAGGTGACCCACACCAACAAAACAGTGGGAACAGAAACGTCCACCACCATTGAAACTTTCCTGGAGCTGACCATGATGTTTATTTGCCATCCAAACCGTTCATACAATTATTACCACTCAGATGAACTGTAGGAACAAATATCGTCATGATACAAAATTTCTCTCACTGCCAGGCGTTCAATCCCCACTGTTTCGGGTGGTATGGCCCACATGAATTTTGGATCTCCCTGATTTTTACAATCCTGTTCTATTGTGGTCTTTAATAAACAGATGGACGGAGTGGATTTGTCATGGACATCTAATGGCCCCCACAGGCAATCCGCTCCTCCAAGAAAGCATATTTTCAAAGAGATGATCCAGTGCCCCGGTTTGATTGAGCAATCTAAACTGTCTGATGGACAGGTGGATTTGTCACTTAGACAGTTTAATCGATGGATCTGAACTGTCTATAAAGTCCAGAACAAATTTCATGGACTAGCAAATCGGATGATCCATTTTTCCCACCATGGATGTGATGTCTAAGATTGCTTAATGAAAGTGATTCTTTGGAATCATATGCAACCCATTATTTGAGCTGACAAATAGATGGATCAGATTGTTCATTGAACCTATTTTTGCATAAACAATGTCAAACGTCCATATTATATTACACTGATCAAATGGTTAAAATTTGTCAAATTAAGGACTTATTTTCACAGTAGCCCAAGAAACTGCTCTGGACCTAATGAACAATCCTTCTTTAAATGGATTGGGCTGTCCAAGTTTCTGGATGCAACTAAGAGCACCATAACTTGTATTGCTTGGAGAAAAAAGTATTTTCATTATTGAATGAACAAATCTAATTTTTAAAATTCTGGTACCGAGCAACGGCCTCTCGTCTCCTTGCCCAACTTGCCGGGGTGGTCCACCTAATGGACGGTCCAGGCCTCGTCCACTTAGAGACATTCCATCCACATCATCCAGCCATCGTAGATGCAAGCTTTTTGGGCTTTTTGAAGTGAAGAATGTGGTGTAGGGATTTGGGGGTTTGAGTACTTAACCTCAGTGGTAGACTCCAAGGAGTTTCAACACGAGGTCTTGCGTTCGATACCCATAGGTAGAGGTGTACGTGAGCCGAGTCGGGTCGAGCTTGACGAGCTTCGTCTCGGCCACTAGCTAACGCTAGCTTGAACTCAGCTTGGCTTGGTCGGCAGCTCAAGCCGGTTCGAGCCGAGTTCACCTATGCAACATTTTTACAAACACATGGACTACACATTCAAAATCTCATTGTGTGTAAAATCATAGCATAGTTATTTCATCAAACACCTTGTAGGCGACATCAAAATCAAGAAAAAAAAATTTTTCTTTCATATACATACCTTCCTTGCACCAACCAACACTTTGTTGAGTCATTTCATCAAACACTCGGCGAACAACATCCATATCAAAATAACCGAGTCACCTATCTAATTCTATCTGAGGTGGTTCAAGTTGAGGTTCAAACTGATTCGTGTTAAGCTTGGGCAAGCTTGGACTCGGCTCAAAATTATTTTGAGCTCCAAAGATCAGCGTGGCTCGGTCCGAATCCAATTTCGAGCCGAGACAAGTCGAATTTTTTTGAGTCGAATCTAGCGAGCTAACAAGACTCGTGTGCAGCCCTACCCATAGGTGGTGAAATCCCACTATGGCACGCGTGGGTGCATGTGTTTTAAATAAAAAATAAAAAAAATCTCTTCTACTTGTTTTTTTTGTTGGATTTTGGAAATCCACGCCTCCGTGAATCCGTTGATATTAAGTAAATTTTATAGAAATTTTATTTTTTTTTTCTAGAATTCGAATTTTATCAAATAGTGCCTCCCGGTAGGTAGTGCTTATTAGGTGAACAAAAATATGGTTGATCCAATTATAAGGTGGGCTGCTCTAAAATAATAACACACCACTCAAAACATCCAAATTCAAGTGTAGCCCATCTGATGATTTGATCGGCCTGATTTTTGGTTCGTACGGTCACCATAGTCTGTGCATATGTTGGATGGCTTGGATGTTTTACCATACAAGGGGACCAAAAAGTCCATCTAACTTTTCAAGGAAAGGGAAGAAAAAGAAAATGAGGACATTCTTGTAATTTCCTCTCCTAAAAAGCGTCTCCTTGTAATTTGCAATCCTTGGATGAATTGAGCAGTAAAAATCCCTAAATCCAAATCCCCATAGCGAAAAAAAATAAATAAATAAATCCTCAACATGAAGAACTTTTTTTAGAATATGTTAGCCTGATTATCATCATGGCTCTGCACGTGAATGGGTGCTCTTGCGACCATTCCATCAAGGATTGACTGGAATGAATGGTCAGGATTTACCCACACAATGTCGGGGTATCTACAGTTCCACATTCTTCAAAAAAGATAAACAAATAGTGGACTGGTGCACGATTCATTGATCTGATCTGTTATCTAGTTTTGATTAATAAGCCGTTGATCAAATAGTTAGGATTGTTCTGACGGCTATGATCCGTTGAACCATGAGGATTCTTTGGTGATAGATGACCTAGATGTCAATGAAGATCTTGATCATTTTCTATTGGACATGTTGATGGCCCAATTGCAACTCTAAACTGTCCATTAGGTGGGCCATCTTGGATTTCTCAGGATCAGCTGACTGACTGGTAATTGGCATTGAACATGTCCACCGTTGGATGATGATCGGTCTGAACTATCCATTATTTGGGACCCAAACGAATTGTTGGCTATAAAAAATACTTATTATAATATGACCATTCTTCATCTTGAAATTACAACTGAGGCCCACCGGCTGAGCTTACAAGCCGGGCCAGGTCATCAACAACGTGTGAGCCGACCAGATGTATGGTTCAGATCTGCCATGATAGCATGTGAGCCACGTGTGAGCATACGAGTCTCTAGCGTGCATTCTACTGATAACAAGGAAAGATCTTGACTGTCCGTCCACTGTAACCAACCTGTCGTGCCGCACGCTTGACTTTTGGGTCTGCGTTATTTTTCGGCTCATGTCCTCAACATAATCTGGCAAAACGGACGGACGAGGTGGATTTCTCAAAAAGAAAATCATGGTGGGCCCCACCTTATGAACAGGTTGGATGGTAAAAAAACATTAAGGTGGAAGCTTAGGAAGTTTTTAGCGGTTGACATTCAATTACCACTGGTGTGGTCCACCTGAGATTTTTATCTGCTTCATTTTTCAGACCATTTCCCAGAACGGATGGAAGGCATAGATATACAACACATACATTGAGGTGGCCCCCACAGTCAGGCTGGATCCACGTCGTACCCAATCCGCGTCCTCGATTGCGACCTGATAGATGTAAGGTTTGGATCTCGTTAGGTGTGTACCGACTATAATTTATCCTCAACATAAACGGTCCACAGCAGACGAGTACAATATAAAGCCGTCCATCAAGTGGGTCAAAATTGAAGGCCATCAAAACAATAGACTGACCTGATTCTTGGACTGAAGCATCCACATAATGGTATCCCTCTGATGGCGGATGGGATTCCATACATACGTGTGGTGTGTGCATGAGCTGCCATACATGGGCTTAGAAATGCCCACGAAGACAGCATTTAGCCATGTTTTTGCAATTTCTCTAAAAGCAAGATCCAGCAAACTGCTTATCTAGTGGTACCCACTGCGCATGGCAAATGGACCACACCCGTATTTCTCTATTTATCAACGGATAGACATTGTTCTCTACCATGTGGCCCACCTGATGAGTACATATAGCTGATTTTTGCCCTAGGTGAACTTAATGGTGGGACCAACCAATTGGAAGGGTTGGATGTTGCATTCACTTAGGGCTTGTTTGGATTCGTGTATAATATTGTATTGTATTTCAATACTATTCATGTATACATTGGATGGTTTTCAGAATACATCCAAATCAATCATATACTTATCAATGTTTGGATAGGAGGTATTGTTTGGCATTATATACAATACTTTACTTTATACAGATCAATATTTGGATAAGAGATATTATGTTTGCGTATTGTACAATCTTAATTGGGTCAGGTGGCATATTTGATATATGAAACTTTCTGATTTGTAACCCAAATGATTTTCACATTGAAATGTACCAAATGAACAGTCTCAATCTTACACTGCAGAGGTACTAGATATCTTATAATTATATAAATTTCAAACTTTCATCCGCTGCCGAATATAGTGCAATGAATACGAAATATTGACTGCGAGTCTATATTCTGACAACACTATACCGCGCTTTCAATTTTTTGAAAACAGTATGAAATCGTGCGTATAGAATATGACGCTTGTACACTCCAATTCAAACGCCAAATAATGAAAATATTCAAAAATATTCAATTATAATACGATACAACATATTCTTATACGTGAATCCAAACAGGCCCCTAGTAGGTTGGAAATTATGCTCTAGGGGACCACAACTTTTGGTCCAACCGGTTGGACTCGAGACATTCTCCTGCCCAAAAGAAGTGATAAAGAACAAAAGCAAAAGCGTGCATGCATTCACCAAGGGTCACACCATCCACAAACAACAGGCGGGAATCATAACATGCATTTCAAAATCGACTTTGAAAATTCTAACTTCCAAATTGCTTCTAGATACGCGCCATCACCGAATCATATGAGAGATAACAGGCGCCGGACTAAGCCCAAAAACAACACCGGCTCATACTAAATTACATAATGTCTCTTGCAAATGAGTGGGAAAGCAATCCGCTTACCGAACAATCCTTACTAATCACATTCCGTCAGTCCCCATTTTCGCTTTCGGCAGACCCGCCGGAGGATTCCATCACACGGCAGCCATTAACCAGCTACTGAACTCATGGGGAAAAATAACAAGGTAGTTAGAAATAGCAGACCATCGACAGCATTTTGAATTCCACTAATGTACCACAAACTCATATCCGGTTGTTCTCTTTCTCATTCAAGTCTGTTGCCCGTCGGACGGGGCTTCTTTGAGCATTTACGGTAGCTTCCTTCTCACTTGTGGATTCGTTCAAGAGATGGGAGTTCCTCTCTCTCAAGGGGTTGCTTACTACAGTTGTTGGGTTCATCGCCCTCGGTAACTTCAGAGGAATGTCGGGCTCGATCACATTGTCCATTGGCTTTGGTGCTTCATTGCTCTCTGGTTGAGTGGAAGCCGGGGGTGCGGCCGGAACAAGCTGGATCTCTGACTTGCGCCATTTTTTCCTCTGGCTCGGCCTGGGCGCGTTGCACTTGATCTGCATTAGTTGCTTATTTCAGTTAGCGAAGATTTCAGAAACAGCTGGTGAAGAAATTGCATAGTAAAAAAATCAATATCAGAAAAAATTGTCTGGCAGATGAAAGTAATGATTGTTTCTCATTGACAACACTTTCGAATAATTTTCAAAATTTTGCCGTTGTAGACAAACCAATAAACTCAATCATAAATCATTTTCAGAAAGAAAAGAAAAGGAAAAAAAAAAAAACATTAAATAATACAGAACCAAGAGAACATTCAGTAGCAGTCATGTAAAGGTCTAAGATATCTGTAGGGAAAGAACACAGGTGTTCAGAAAAAGAAACCGCTTTGATTTCAAGTACTTTTCATAGCTCAATCTAGCATTGCCTATGTCCTGATTGGTTTTGCATAAAAATAGATACATCCCAATTCCCAACAGAACGACTGCTGACAAAGTATCAAGGACCCCTCTTTGGAATAATGTTTTCCCATTCGCACTTCCTGCAAAAGTCTACACAGGAAAAAAGAATCAAATGGCATTTTCGTAGCTGATTTTTTCCTCTTCTCATTGCCCAACATGGAGGGTCTTTGACAACCCATCAGCTTGTGGAACATCGTCCGACAAAAACAAAATACCTCCAGACTGGCGAGTCTATCGGACTTCCACAACCATTGAGGAAAATGCACTAGTACTTGAGGGAAATCCATCATAACTAGTATAAATTTATGGAGAGAGAGAGAGAGAGAGAGAGAGAGAGAGAGAGAGAGAGAGAGAGAGAGAGAGAGAGAGAGAGAGAGAACTTGCATGAGAGGCTAAAATGATTTTGCATGCCAAGGTTCGGAAAATAAACCCATACCACGGTATTGCCGATATCTGATAGGGGCCTTCTTTGCTGTGTATCACCATCTTTCAACTCAACAGGCTTCTCACTCATTGCACTCTGAAGTAGCATGGCACCATGTGAAGCAAGTACCCTGTTGTTGTCAGCGTCATTGGTGCCAACTGAGTCAGGTGATGAACCAATCCCGCTACCTTCACTTATTTCTGTCTGTGATGAGCTTTCCACCTCCTTCTTGATCATGTTGCTGCCTTCTCTATTAGCACACTTACTGGATCTGCAACCACAAGTTTGCC
Organism: Magnolia kwangsiensis; assembly: GCA_037074715.1. NCBI lineage: Eukaryota > Viridiplantae > Streptophyta > Magnoliopsida > Magnoliales > Magnoliaceae > Magnolia > Magnolia kwangsiensis. Next base: position 112,014,831 of record CM073580.1, read on the forward strand.
CACATGTTCTACTTGAAGCCCGGCACTCACATTTCCCAGTTTTGCATGAAGAGTACTTGCTGCAGGAACAACAGATGTTGGATGCAGACTTCTCATTCTTGTTGATTGCTTCCTCATTGGTCAAGTTCTCTGAATTCAAACTTTCCGGGTTCCTGGCATCCTCTTGACAAGATGAAATGGCTTGCTGAGCTCCTATTTTAGATCCCCTCTTCTTCGCATTTAGCTTTCCTGACTCTACCCAATCACCATCATCATCATCATAACCAGCATAATCCTGGTCAGATCTATCAGAATCTGACGTGTCCATGTCCTCCAAGTCCCCAATATTTCCGACATAGCTGTAAACCTGGGAGCTCCGTGGACCCTTACAAAAAGTAGAGAAAAGATGAAAAAATTGAATGCAAGTGATCATAACACCAAGTATATTGGTGAATAATGAGAAGAAAAAAAAAAGATGAAGAAAAGTGAATGGCCAGAGCACTGGTGACATATGAGTGAGTGCTGCTGAGGGTGCTTGCAGTCACAGGCACACATGTCACTATGACATTCATGCAAGATCTGCATTGTTCATTAGGGAAAACAATGTGTATATGCCATGTTCGAAAAATCAGTCTGGTTACCAAGTAGGTCACACATGTATGAAAAGAAAAGATGTACCAATTAGTAGAAAATTGACCAACAGCCCATGTTCAAGAGTACGAGGGCAGCCAACCTGCTGAGTGCATCAGGCTCCTTTAGGGCCAGGGAACATACATTTCAATCTGGCCTGATGAAACAATACAGATCTCACACACATGCCCCTGGCAACTTGTCCATGAGTGAGATTCCTTACTCATCCTAATTTCCTTCACAGTTTTCATTTTAAAAGAAAATACAGCAACAAGGAAGGCCATATATTGTAAAATGGAATTATAACAAGTAGCAACCAAGGTATTCCATAACAGTAACAGAGGGTATAACAGCCACCGCCATTATTGTTTACAGCCCCCTTTTTTCCTCAAAAAAGAAAACAAAAGAAAATCTGTTATGGGCCATTACAGGCCATTTTTTCTCTACCAGTTGTTACATGTAATGGTTACCACAGTTGCCATTACGTAACCATTTTGACATACCATGGTAGCAGCTGTTGACTACCATGGTATTCCATAACAGTAACAGAGGGTGTAACTGCCACCGCCGTTATTGTTTACAGCCCCCTTTTTTTCTCAAAAAAGAAAACAAAAGAAAATCTGTTATGGGCCATTACAGGCCATTTTTTTCTCTACCAGCTGTTACATGTAATGGTTACCACATTTGCCATTACGTAACCATTTTGGCATACCATGGTAGCAGCTGTTGAAGCCACGGCAATTATCTACTTCACATGCATTGATATTTTTCAACAAATGGCTGGCTCAACCCCAAAATAATAGTTGTTAAATCCGTATGGAAGGAATCATGCTTGTAAAATTCACAATGCTGCAATATGTTCCTTTACTCTCACCCTGGACTCTTAATTCTGCTGTTAATGGAATTTATTGGAGGCAATCACTCTCTAAGAATACTATCTTTCACCGACAAGTCACCTATGTCTATCTTCTATCTCGCCTGGACTTTTTAGAGACAGATCCTATTGGAAGCTAGAAAATTTGGAAATGCTCTCGCTCATGACGCCAGAGAGGAATTGTATGGTCCTACAGTTTGCTGATGCACACTATTCCACACATGCTAGGTCCATTGTTTGATGATCCAGTTTATTGATCCGAGTCCCAGGGTTTAAAGTATCGTCTGAAATCATTATATATTGGTCACATATCGGTATTGGCCATAAAATATAGGTGTGTTGGCCCGAAACAAGTGAAACAGGGTGATACGGGGCAACATGACCCTGTACTGGTCGTGAATGCACAGTATGCCGAAACCAAATTTTAAACCTGGGACTAACAAGCGCCGCTAAATTGAGATGCTCAGAGCCTCTGATAGTATCCCAGATTGGAAGATCATAGCCATTCCCCAGAAGGCCTACAAATAGTCCTAAAGAGGATTCCAAGTCTGGGAGATTTGACAGCATTCCCCACACACTGTTGGGTCTATCAGATCAATGATCTAAATCAGCAAACCAAATGCCAAACAGGTGCATAACATTGCGAATCAGAAAGTTGTATGTTTGCTGAGGTGTTAGGCCCAATAATGCCTTGACAATATGATGTTTGAACTTGAAGGCTGACAAATTTTCTGCCTACTGAACCCATGGCAGAATTTTGCAGAACAAAATGTTTTTGGATCGAAATATCAGTGGAAATGAGAGAGAGAGGCCAAAAATACCTTGCGCAGGTCGTATGGGCGCTTTTCATCCCCAATAATTGAGAATTGAGATGCAGGACTTCCTGTCAAAACATTCTTAGATGCTAATCTCTGTTCCAATTTAAAGACAGAAAGACTGGTCAGTTCATCAAAGAGGTAAAATCAATTTACAAAGTGAGCTTGAAATGAACTAACCCTAATCTTCTCTTGTTGACGCATTTCAGCCACTTGCACTTCCATCTGCCTAACTAAGCTGTTGAGTCTGACCACCTTCTCTTTCAAGTCTTTTATCTCTGAAACCTTCTCCCTGCAATCCACCTCTTTATCTCGTAACTGGCACCTGATAAAATCATGGAAAAAGGAAACAAAATGTTAGAATGACATTAGGATGGTAGTGGTACTACGAATAATGCAAAGTGTGTCCACGCTTGACCCCTATCTCACCGATGCCCCTTATCAGTCTCAAGCAAAACATAAGCACACCCATGCAAGTATACTTGCGCACAAATAGAAGACAAATGAAAGTATGTCCAAGCTTGACTCCCAATTCACAGTTTCTTGAAAGCGTGTACGGTTAGGATCACTTGATGTGGGAGATTTTGGGGTCTCTCCCACACAAAATGGACCAACCATACAAGCAATTTGATCACTAAAATTTGAGCATCACATGAACAGCTTGTCTACGCAAACAAAATGATGGGGACATCATGCGCACACGCACACCCCCCACCCTACGCACGTACTCAAGGAAGAGGAAGGCTCCACTATCGATATGGATTGACGACAACATCTATGGAGGACCTCTAATTTAGGAGGTTGTGCTATAGATCATTGGAGTAGACCCGATCATCATGTGGATCCCACCATTGGATCTCATGATCATGGCCCACTACCCTAGATGATCTAGGATTTTGAGTTTTAGTTATTATCGCTATTAGAAACATCATGAACGATTTTGATTGTGTTGATTAGTTGTTATTTTTGTTACTTCATCTCTAAGTCTTAGTGTGTGCACATGGCGCGGCTTTTGGGGTTTAGGGTTTTCTTATAAATAGGCAACCCCATGTAGGTTTTTTTCAATTAAAGTTTACGAATAAAATTCTGCATTTTTTCTTCTCTATCCCTCTGAGTTGAAGAAGCTAATTGGGTGTAAAACCCTCCCTTCTTCAAAGAGCTAACTACCGTCGTGCAAAGCCACAGCTATCTCAAATCATCCCCACCTCCTCCACCTCACATCCACCATCTTCCACAGCCCTCCCATCTTCAGATTTATCCCTTTTTTGTACCCAAGTTTCCCACTACAGCAAATTTCCAAATTCTGGCGGGCTGAAACTTCGGCGGAGCACCACGCACACACCGGAAGCCGGATTGTCGCAAAACTTAGTGTGAGAGTGGGCCTACCCTGGCCAACCAAGCCCTAGGTGGCCTTTTTCAGTTTTGTGGGCCCCACACACGTGCAGCCAAGCAGTCACGCACGTGCGCCCAGGTGGGCCTGTTGTCCACACGCATAATCCTTCTCAAGTTCTTCTCTCCTCTCTCGCCTTAAATCCCAAACCCTAACCCTAATAAATCCCAAATTCCAAGTATTTCCAACTTTCACAAACCCTAGGTTTTTCCCTATTTGAAACATGGTGAATCTCTTGAATTGGGGAACAGTCCTTTGCAGGATTGGATGAATCTTACACTCCTTTGGGTATTTTTTGGTTTATAATTTTACTTGATCCAGCCCTAAATGTGTGTAGGCTTGGACCCCCGTAGATTCCCGTTGTTGAATGTTTGAACTTACGTGGGACGTGGATTTTTTGTGATTGTTTAGCAATTGGTATGATTTTAAGCTTGAAATCTTGCACCTCATATTTAATTTCATGTCTTGCATCACAAAAGCAATATTGCACATTGTGTTCTTCATCAATATAAGATGCCTCAAAAAGTTAGAATGGAAGTAAAAGATGAAGGAAGAAAATACAGCACCCAAACTTTCCCAATCAACAAAATCATGCTGATTGGCGCAAAAGTTCTACAAGAATGTAGCACAAAACAAAACCAAACACAAGAAAATAACTAGAAACACAAATCCAGATCAATTTCTTGCTTTGGAAATAATGTTTTCAAAAAGTGTGTACCTTGAGGATGATAGTAAGTTGAACAAATAGTTCATCAGGTTTTTTGCTTCAGCAAGTGATCGAACTTGATTCCAGCGACCCCTGCCACTAAAGATACGTTCTCGCTCCTCTGCTTCCGATAACTGTGACGCCATGGATACAAGGGTGCTGGAAGAAGTAGCCAGCATATTTTCCAGTGCAAAAATCCTGGAATTTCTTGCACCAGGAGACATTGTCTGGGGGCTGTTACTGCAGTTGAGCACTACTATTTAGAACATCCAAAATACCTTATATTATGAGAAAAAAATAACACAAGCAAACGAATGAAATGATACAAAATCATACATGCAGCTCACCTCATAGTTTTCTGCTTAAGCATTTCAGATTCTTCCTTAAGCTTTGCTACCTCTTTCGCCATTGCCGCCCTCCTGGTTATTAGGACACCATGCCCAAATTAGGCTTCCCAATCAAATGCATCAAGGCTTATTTCATGAATAAAGATCTAGGAATGCAAAGTTCACAATACAAGAAACATAGTGCACAAGTGCAAACTAAAACTCAGAAATTACTCCAGGAAAGAGCTACTTGTTGATGGACAGGGGGACATCTCAGAAAAATATAAGAATTTAAACAGAGGAAGAAAAAAAAAACTCATTAGCATAATGAATATCCTTAGCCTTACGCTTCCATTTGTCGCTCGTATTCCGAACGAACTTCATGCACGCGAACCATAACTTCAACCTCATGCTCAATAGCTTGCATCAGTGCCTATTCATTGCAACCAATGCACCGGTATTAGTCCCTTCCCATTTCAAAATAATGCATATCAATATGATGTTAGTGCATTTCAAATTTTCATGAACAGTAATTTCAAATCCATAAACTAAGTGAAAACAAGGTAATGAATATAAATATATATAACAAAATGATAAGAGTTTCAGTTTTTAGTACCTGCATACCCGGACCATTCCCGTTGGCAATGCCTGCACACCAACAAAAGATTTTGAAAATTATAAACCGTGTACAACAACATGAATGGCAACAAGATATAACACAGTGCCCATACCAGAAGTTTCGCGGGAAGAAGCCTTCCTTGATTCTAGTAGCTCTTTTAGCCTTTTAGTAGCCATGGAAGCTTCCTCAGTCTTCCGTTGCAAAACCTAAAATGAATAGACAGTGTAAGTCCAAGTCGTATAACGGTAGCAATAACTTAGGGCGAATGAATAACAGGATTTACCATCTTTTGCCTCTGATTCAACGCCAAGAGCTTGTGCATCTCATACTCGTTCCGCCTTCCTTCCTTCTTGAGCTATATTAATAGAAAATGTTCATATTTCAAAAATATGGACCAAAACAAATAATAAGAAAAGCTTTGAAATGCATGAATCAGCTTGGGCATGATTGAATGGAAAGGGATGATAAAAGGATCAATAGAGTAAGAACAACTTTCAGTGTATTTGATATAGAAACAATCGTGTTTTGATGTATCAGGAGATAAGTAGTCTACTGATTCACCATTTTCAGACAGCAGGTCCCCAAGTTGGGAGATCAAACAATTGATTGGCCCCGCTTTGGATGGGAGATGCTCCAAAACCTCATTAAATGGTTGTAGGGTGGGCTCTTTTCCTTCCTCTTATCTTCGGTTTCCCTTGTGCATTGGGAGGCCGGGGAACATTATGGGGATAAAGTAATTGAGCATTTTGATAGAAAGTTATCCAAGTGGAAGAGGAGGCAACTTTCAATGGGCAGAAGGATTACATTTATTAAAGTGACGCTGACTAACCTGCCGGTTTATTATATGTCATTATTTAAATGTCCGAAATCGGTATTGGAGAAGTTAGAGAAATTAAGAAGGGACTTTATCTTTATGTGGAGAGGGGCTGATGAGAAATAGAAATTTCACCTTATAAAATGGGAGCAAGTGTGTCAACCGTGGGATCAAGGAGTGGGGCAGGGATTAGGAATTTAGAAGTTTCAAATTTAGCAGTTATAGGTAAATGGGTTTGGAGATTCGGGGCAGAAGAGGGTTCCCGTTGGAGGGAGATATTAAGTAGGAAATATGGGGTAGATGAGTGGGGATGGTGGACTAAGATGTTGTCATTATACCGATCTTCTCATATTTGGAAATCGATGGCATCACTAAAACATAAAATTTGGGAAGGGATAGGTTTTGATGTGGGAGATGGGAAAAATATTATATTTTGGTAGGACATTTGGGTGGGAGAGCGAAAATTGTGCGACATGTTTCCAAGATTAGTGACTTTAGCTTCAGAGACAGCTTTGAGGGTGGCTTCTTGCTTATCTATGAGAGGGGAGGAAGTGGTGTGGGCTACTCCATGTAGGAGGAATTTGGAGGATGAGGAAGTAGAGTTTATTGGTCTTTCAGTGGTGTTGTTAAAGGTGTTCCCGACTCCAAAAAATCCAGACTCGAACATATGGTTGAAGGATAAATCAATCAAGTTTTTAATTCCCTATATAAGGTTTTTAGTGGGGGTGATATTTGTATTGAGATTTCTCCAACAACAAATGTATGGCGGTATGGAGCTCCGACAAAGGTAGCGACTTTTGCCTGGCTTGTGGGGAGAAAGAAGGTGCTAACTGTGGGTAACCTTTGCAAAAGAAGAATGATCTTGCCAAATGCTTGTCTACTTTGTGTTCAGGATGCAGAATCGGTAGACCATCTCTTTATGCATTGCTCTTTCACAAAAGATGTGTGGGACAATTTTTTTTCAGCATTTTGGAGTTTTATGGGTCCCGGGTTTTATTGATCTTTTTTTCTTATCATGGCGTGGCAGGGGAGTTGGAAAAAAAAGGTTAAAAAAAAACTTTGGCACTTGGGTTTGCTAGCAGGTTAATGGGCCTCGGGGTTGGAAAGGAATGATCTTTGTTTTAATAACCAGAGGGCCGAAGCTTCAAAGGTGTTTGATCTGGCAAAAGGTTTTGTAATAGATTGGGTGGTAGATTTGAGTGATTCTAGTTCCATTCCATTTTCCTGGGGGGGGGGGGGGGGGAGGAGTTTGTGTGTGTGTGTGTGTGTGTAAATTTCTCTATATTTTTTTAAATATTTGGCTTCAGCCTTTTTTAATGATACTATCAATGTTCAAAAAGAGAGAGAGAGAGAGAGAGAGAGAGAGAGAGAGAGAGAGAGAGAGATGTTCCAAAAAAAACAATCCAATTGTAACATCCAAACTCTTCAATTAGTGCAAATAGGAAAATGAAATATAGCAACATACTGGAGAAAGGCTACAAATAAGACGGTGGAACTCATCAGATCAGGGGTTGATCACCAGACCATGAGCCCCACTTGTACATTACGAACACATTACTCCGTGATATATCAAGACTATATAATTCCGTATATGCAAGAACAATCGAAAAAACATGAAGATCCAGAATTGTAAGGTGCATATATACCTGAAGAACTTCTTTCTCCCTCAAAGCCTTCCATGCCCTAAATTGCTCAGATTCCTGCTTGATTTTGTGTTGCAGTTGAACCTAGACAGTGTATGTTTACTTATTAAAAGAGACAGATGGAATATAGAAAATGTTCATTCATAGGAGCAAATTTCCTTTGACATGAAGACGAACCTTCTGAGTTTTTATTCTTTGAATCTCTTCCTGAAGCCTTTTTGATGCTTCATCACTTTTTTGCTTTTGCCTCAAGAGTTGAGATTGTGCTTCTTGCTTTCTCTTTAACTCTGACACCTGCAAATACAAAAGGTGTTAGAAGTAGATAGGATGCAATTGAAAAGGAATAGCAATTATTGACTAACCTGAGATTCAAGAAAGTTCAACTTCTGAATATAATCATCCCTCAGCTTTTGAGCACCATCATCAGAGGTAGATGAAATATTGGCGAGATTGCATCGCAGATCCTCAATCTCTTTCTGTCATCAAGGAATGTAGAAAATAAAGCATGCAAGATTCTATAATGGAAACACAAAGAGAAGCAGTGGAAATAGAAAATTTACCAGCAAAACTTTCTTTTCCTGCTCCAATTCAAGTAATTTCTTCTCATAGTGTTGCTTAAGCACTGATGTATCAACCTTTGAAAAGCGTTTCATTTCCGCCTTCAATAAACAAAAGAAGTTACAACATGAGAAAGGAATCTACGGCTATTGTATATATACAATTTGAACACTCAAAGGTGTAGACTATGCTTTTGTAAAGCATTTCCAAGTCATTTCTCTTAATAAGAAGAGAATTTGACATAACATCCACTGTACACTGTTACTTGTATACCCCCCATTTACATCCTTTTTCTATATGTTGCAAATAGTGACCGAGTTTTCGTTCATTCTTCTATAACTAAAATATATGACCAACAAGGTGTTTGAAATTATCACAAAGATCATTACAAAGCTCAGTTAACTCAAGAATTTAACAAGAATTACTTGTATACCCCAATTTACATCCTTTTGCTATATGTTGCAAATAGTGAAGAAGTTTTCATTTATTCTTTTATAACTGAAATATCTGACAAGAATTTAACTGAAGTATCACGAAAATTATTGCAAAGTTCAGTTAACTCTACACTTTAACAAGAATTAGTAAGACAATCATCAGAGGACTGCATCTTCTGTTGATATTGATCAGGACTCCCGAAGAAGGTAAAATTAGAAATACACCAGAATGTTGGCAGATGATAAAACATTTTGGAAAAGAAGATATTCTTTTAAAAATTTAGGAACACAGAGACAATGAAAAGGAAACAAAATTTACAAGAATTTTCCGCAACAATTCATTCATCATTCAGAAATGATATGCTTTTTTAACTATAAAAGAAGACTAATAAAAAGAAGGAACAAATCAATGCTGATGCATGATAAGTGTGTAAGCCATGATTTTAAGTGCGGTTGAAAGATAAGAAAAGGGAGAAATAACAAAAAATATATATATACAATTGAGAAATGCATAGACGGCAGTGCAAAGAGGATTTAGACTTTTGTTTCTCGCAGCAGACATGCCAACAGTACACACGTGTGAGATCCAGCCCATAGGAGGGCCCACCATGAACATGCCCTGACCTAAATTAACCAAATTGCTAAGAACAACATGTGTGTGTGTGTATTGTTGTTTGAAGCCACCCAAAAAGAAGCCACAATTTGAAACGAACTTTCAAGATGAATTAATCATTATATCTTGAGGAAACTGAAACGGCATACCTCTTTCTGCTCAAGTCTTTTGTCCAATTCTTGAAGCTCCTTATCCAACTTATCTTGTAGAGAAGAATGTTCTAGCTCCTTCTCAACTACTTCAGCATCACCTGTGCACATTTGTCCAAGATCATTGCAATCAGTTTGAAGTTCAAACTTCAAAACCTGCTCCCTTAGCTAAGTACAATTGCATATTTTCAAGCCCAATAGGGAACCAACCAAAATAATGTTGTAACATTTGAGAAATGTTAATGAACATGGATATTGATGTGAATACATAGCCATGCCCTACTCGGACAGTTTGAATTGCATCACCCATGGCTTAGTCCCATGAAATGCATGAGACAAGTAACGTCAAGTGGGACATTTTTGTAAATTTTGGAGTTCCTTCTAGTGTTTGTTAGTTGCTAGTTGCTAGTCAGGGACTTACAAAGTTTGTTAGAGCTACTTAGATTGTTGGGGTTACTCGTGAATTGCAGTTAGCAACTAATAACCAAGGATTAGTTAGTGATTAATAAGGGTATTACAAGAGTTTTTTTAAGATTAGTTGCACAAGGTCTATGAAAGGGGAATTCTCTAGAATTTCATGTAGATTTGGCTTTGAAATAGAAACTAAGAGAAATTTGAGAAGACAGAGCTGCTTTTGTATTTTTTAGTGTGTTTCGATGCTAGATTGCATTCCATTTCCCTTAAACCCTCTTTCTTCCTGTTCTAGTTACAAAGCATGACTCCTCTAAAATCTGCCAAAACAAGTAATCCAGGTTACATTACATACCTTATGATTTGGATGTTGATAGCTATACCTTTTAATGAAGGTCATTGGCATCTAATATTAACAAGTGGAGAAGTCATCCCGCTAAAAAATGCGTAGGTGATGGACTTATAGAAATTATAAATTCTTTAAGAAATCGAGCAAAAGATTGAAATCATATGTTGAGTTTGGGAGCTTTGAAATGAAAAGAGAGGAAATGCATTTCCATGGAAAGACCATATATCACTTAATTGGGAGTTCGATGAAATCGAGCCTTTCCACAGAATATATAACTTCAAATAATTTCCATTCAAGCCAGTCCACCCACCATGATAATGATGTCAGCTGATAAACCCTAGCGAGCTCCTCTCTTCTATCTCCTTCCTCTTCTTCCTTTCCACAACCGATGACCCTATGGTTATTTTTGAGTTTCTTAATCCAGCTGGCAGCCATTAAATCAGGTGCGTTCTCCCAGCAATTGTGGTCCTTTGTAATTAATTTTTTTGTAAATGTTGTATTTCACAGTGAAATGGTCATTGATATTCACTCAAAAGCGAATGAACTCGTGAAGCACAACAGCCATGTTTAAGAATCTTTCTGAATAATTGGCTGTGTAGTCCATCTATTAATCTTTTTTTTTTTCAAATTCTTGTGTTCAAAAACCATGTTTAACATATGATTTTGAATACTATTCTCTGATTATGGACTTGGTCAATCATCTGTAATTCTTTATCCAAAATCTTGTATTAGAGAATATAAGTGTTGATCTTTGTATTCAAAAGCCACTGTACTCATGAAATGGTACAGCCAATTTCAAGCATATTTTTGAGAGCTACGGTGTGGTTAAGCTATTTGTAGATATTCTAAAACATTTTTGTTAAGAATATTGTTTTCTTTCTTCTTCTTTTTTTGGCCATTTCAAAATGATGTATTCAAGGATCACTAACTTTATCCAATGCAACAGCCATGTTCAGGAATTTTTTATTGTGAAATAAGAAGAGGAGAATGAAAGAGATATGAAAGTAGAAGAAGAACATGAGAAGGGAGAGTCATAATATCCCCCTCACCTTAAAGTTGCATTTATAGAAAAGATTAAGAGAAGATAATTTACAATAGGAGTCTTTAAGGAAGAGAAAAGGCTTAAAAAAACATATTAGAGGATCTAATCCTAATCCTAGTCATATATGGTACTCCATATGTGTACATAAATCTGTGTACACCAGAGGTGTACGCTAATCTGCATACATCAAAATTTATAAATGCTTTCATGTGCTCAATTTATTTGTTTTTCTTCATATTCCATTTTCTGGATTAATCACAGTGCACATAAGGGGGTTTTTTTCTCTGTCAGCAGATGATACTTAGGCAAGCACATAAATATTATACATGTAAATTGATTCAATCATTAAGTGGCTAATTTGTTGAAACCACTATAATTGGGACCCATAACTGGACAGGCTAATCCACTAATAAAATACTTATAAAATTAGCTCAGTATATCTAAAACTGAGAACCATCACTCGCCCAATCCGATTTCATTTTCTTACGTGCCACATGTACAGATTCGTGCTTGTTTATCACACATCACATTCTGCTATAAAATTATCTTATTTACCTCTCAAAAGGAAAAAAAAAAAAAAACTTAACCTCACCAAAAAATACCTCATTTGTAATCATTGTATCCGATCCAATTCTTCAAATTAAATCCCCACCCTTTATGCTGCACACATTTAGGTCTCAAGGCCAAAACTCATCTATTACCATTTCAAAACTTTGAAGACCAAAACTCATTTTAATGGTGAGCAATGATGAACATGGAATTAAGGTATACAAGGACAACAATGTAGATTAAGACGAAGAAATTTTATAGGAGCAATTGTAACTATTGTTTCCATGGCTACTTCTATGGTTGTAGCTTCTTACTATGAATTAGGACACATGCTGAGGAAGCCCATCCAAAATAGAGACATTTGAAGATTGGAGTTCATAGACACTCAAAATTACAATGATACGCTAGAAAATCGAGAAAAATCCTGTTAGTCCGATTTTAAAATTATTAGACAGTTGCAAATGGCTAGCAATTTTGGTTGGGATAACTAAAATGAGAAGACTGACACATGCAGTATGCATCAAGTACTTGAAGGTAAAGCAATAGAGTTTGTTCTTCAGTAAGCATTACATGTAGTAATAAATTCCGAATAAATGTGTAAGTTGTCTCCCAATTTTCATAAAAACTGTAAACAGGGTCACAAAAATGAGATACCTTTCGAGAACAAGCCAACAGAGAACTTTAAAGAATTTGTATGGAAACAATGACCAAACCGACGAAGCCGGTGCACAGATGGGGACTGAAAATCAGTTCAATGTGGACCTTGGTGGTGGTGATTCTCAATCAAATGCTGAGTTCCAGGGTGCAAACAGCACTCACCTTGGAGACAACACAAACATGAAATTAGCTTGTGTCGGTTCCACCCATGAAGTTCCCTACGGTCAGTTTTCCAATGGTGGCATCAAGAATTGGCTGGAAGAAGGAAAGTACCATTGGCATCGAAGTTGCGAGGAAAGTCCATGGAGATATACAAGAAAAATTAGGTTGGAAAGCACATTGCCGCCTCACTTGAATGTCTTGCATTGCTTGCTATCAAGATAGCTGACCAGATCAGGATCAGATGCTCTGCGTATATACAGTGTACTAGAGTGTTGATTAAAGCATTGTATTGTGCAAGTTTGCGGTGCTCAGTCAGGCTAAACTTTTGGAAGGTTGTAAAATAATTATAAAAGACAAGCAGTTTGTTGCTTTTTTCCTTTACCTGATCAGAATATGAGGAAGAAATAATTGGTTATGATGTTCATGGAGTAGAGGTATCATGTGGATCGTGGTTTTGACCGGGTTGAGTGGTTCACTTGTAGTGTTGGGCTCATGTGGAGTCCCCTTTCTAGTTTATTTTGGTATATATGTTGTCTTGGACACCCTTTTTGGAACTTAAAATCTCAATTAGATGGCTTGTTTACATGTTTGTATAATTGGACATGATTTCCCGTATACACCCTTCAGTTAGTCTTCTAAGTTTGGGCTGTACAGATAATTAGCAAAACTATGCTGATAATATATTTAAGATGCGTGTTTGATGATATTTGTCCATATATGAATGATTTAGATGTATTGATGTTCTACAGGTTTCCGTTTGATTTTCTATTCAGTAATGGCACAAAGAAGGTTTTATGCCATCTTTAGTGGGTGTAAACAAACATATAGACCAAATGGGAGGCCTGTCATGCACACAGGTAAACAGGTTCTGGAGCCTATTTTTTAGGTTTGCAAACCAAGGAGGAGGTTGGGAATGTATCATCCAAGTGCATACGTTGAAGCCGAATAACGTGATCTGATGAGGGCATCCGAGCACCTACACGAGTTTATCGAAGGAGGAGAGTTGAGGCCCCAGCCTCAGTTTCATTATAGTTGGATGATCATTACATGGGGCCCAGTGGACCCAATTCGAGTTCTTAGCCACACTAAAGACCCCACATGCATGGTTGTGCATTTTTTAAGACACCACACCAGGAAGATTCATGTGAGCTGCTTATTCAGAACTGATCGATACATCTTTGGACTGTTTGGACATCACCCAACCTTTCATGTACCACATTTGGACGTTACAAACGTTAGATTATGTTGTTGGATATATTTGACACATTAGTTTGGCGATTCAAACCGTTGGATTTGTTAGGATACTCAGCTTTAGGTGTACGGACACTTTGGTTTGCACATCCAAACCATAGACACGTTGGACCACATTCATTCAGGTTGTTGATCACATGTGGACATGTGGACATACATGTTGCACATTAGAGATCATCCTTGTTTTGTGTAGAACATCTTTATTTCCGCTTTATTTTTCCATTTTCTTTTAGGATAGATATTCATGTTTTGATCTTGACCTTTAATGAGTCAGACGGTTAAGAATAGTTATAGACTTAGGGTTTGCTAAGGTTTTCTCATATATACTTGTTTGAGACTTGAGACTTGAGATTATAGACATATTGAATGAAATTTCTCTGCATTGCTTCTTTTGAGCAAGAAAAGTTCCTGTGAATGAAATTCGGTGTGAAGCCATTGAAGTGATTCCAAGTTATCTTTCTTATTCCTATCAAAGTATTTCTTTCTTCTCTCTATCAAATCTTCTTTTTCCATTGAATCTTTTCTCTTATTTCTCAAACCCTATCTCCATTGTCATCATCCCAACTCATCACCAACCAAACAGACCTAACCCCACCACACTGTCCGTTCCACTGTACAGACGTGCTCGTACACTACACAGACCTATTCGTACATCGTCCATACAGCCAAACAGCCGCCCCCTCATTGATCATTTCTCTTCTTCTCTATTTTATAAAATCCTAACCTAATCCTAGTCTTTTATAAAACCATAAATTCTCAATTTCTTAATTTCCAAACTCAAACCCTAACAAAGCGCAAGTGAATCCTCAAATCTTGAACAAATCATATGCTAGATGGAAATTCTACCTTCCATTGGGCCATGTCCGAACGATAACCTCAAGGATTTATTTTACGAGATTGTGATTTGATCTTGAACTTGAGCTTAATTGAATATTGGATTTCTCTAAATTTGTGGTAGATTGACTTCATTTTACACTTTGATTTACTCTAGTATTCCGTTAATTAATTTATTTGCATCATTCTAGTTTACGCCATCCACCCTACTTGATCGTTCTTCTACTCCTATTGAATTTGCGATTCATGTAAGAAGTGAGAATTGCCACCATATGGAGTTGTTGACTGTTGTGATAATCTTTAGAATTGTCTCTACCATGTTATTGTTTTTTGCAAATAGTTCTAACCAAACTAAAGAACACTACTTTTTTTGTTATGGTATCAGTGATGAATACTTGTGCCCATTTTGCTCATGTAATACTTTTAATACATTCTACGTCTACAAAAGGTTCCATGTACATATGATCACAGACATAATCTAACTTGCTTACAAGCGCTACTTTTGTGCCATTTGAAGGTGAACAGATTTTGGGATGGCAAACTGTATGACTAACAATGTGCTAATGTGGAATTTGCTTCCTTGTTTGAAATGTGTTTTGTTCCCCCTTCTTGTAATACATTTGTATACAGGGATTTCTGAGTTAGATGGTCCTTGTATAATTATGAGAAAAATGAAAATGACATCATGACACATTAGTGTTTTCTACTCTGACATGTGGATATGGAAAGACTTCCAAATTGTCAATTTCAATTTCAATGTAATTCTTTGAAACCATATGCTTCCGAGAAATTTTTCCAGGCTCCCAAACAGGGACTTAATCCATAGATCTTAGTTTGCAAATGGATAATGAAGTGACGTAAACATATATTCAAAAAAAAAAAAAAAAAAGTGAAGCAATATAGGTGTGATAAGCCTACAGCAGCTTACCAGATATTTCAATAGCTTTATCATCACCAAGAGGAGAAAACTCATAAAGACCTGGCAGATGTGCTTCTTTGGGGCGGAGCCCATCATCCTCTAAATCAAAGCAATCCATTAAACTATTGCGTCTAGAACCATTCAAGCCTCGCAGCCTCTGCAGATCTCCTTCTAGCTCCTGAATCTTGGACACATAAGTCTTCAATAAATCAAAATCCTGTAACAGCACATTAAGAAATTAAAGCAGCAACAAAAGAATTTTTTATAAAAGAAAATTCAATAGCTGCAGTAGTGTGCTCAAAAACTAAGAAGAAACCACTTAGAGCAAACCTTCTTCCCCTCAGCATTATCAATCTCATCCCAAGATTTTCCATTTCGAGCCGATTCAATTTTCATAATCAGCTTATCTTTATCAACCTGATATATTAAGCCATAAAGGGCTAAGCTTATAAGTTGACTTGAATAGTTGAATATGTTAGTGAAGAATGGACAAACTTGCTCTAAAATGACTAAATAGAATTTACATAAGAAAAATATATAAACATTGATATCAAACAAGCTCCACGCATGGATGTATACGAATGGAAAAAATATATTAAAACATGTAAACTTGTAGCAAACAACAAACCCCACAGATGTATACGAATTAGTGCATACACCACAAAGGCTATGACCTCTTCTTTACCCAGTCCATCTTAAAATACAATAAACAAAACCATTTTGATTATCTAGTTTAATGAAACTTTATTAGAATATCCTCTATTGCGGCTAATAAAAGTGGGAGAAAAGGTGCAGTTGTTTCAGTTTGTTTGGCTTCAAAACATGACATGGAAACAAGGCAGTTATTTCGCTTTCAAAACATGACATGAAAACAACTAGACTCATCCATGCAGTCTAGAGAGTACATTAAAATGAATCAGACAATAGTTTAAACCAATTGAGTAAACCTGAGCATCTATAGCACATTGTTTTAAATGTTCACAAGCATTTTGACGTTCTTGAAGGGCTTGGTGTAGTTCAGCGTTGCTAGCTTCAAGCATCGAGTTCTTGTGCCTGAGAACCTAAGAAAGACAAAGAATTCATCCATAAGGTTTGTATCCATATACTAAGCAGCACTTCGTGACATCTCCATTACAGATTTTACCTGAAGTTCCTCAAAAGGAGCAGCACCTTCACCACGAAAATAGAGGAGCTCAGCTTGCAATTGCTCAATTTGGCTCCGCATTCTTTGCATCTGTGCTGCCATGGGATCGCGATTTATCTACATCCACAAGATAGCAACAAAAACTTAATATGTTACAAGAGAAAGAAACCAGCTTCCTATTATGAAAGTAAACTTACAATTGCTTTATTTTGGATGTTACGAGCACGATTAGCATACTTCAAGGTATTCAATGTCTCCTCAGCATTAGTATCTGCTGGGCTAACGCAAGCTGCCATAAAAATGTATTGTCAAAACAAGCAGCAAGATGTTTCATAAAAATAACACAAGAAACCAAAAATAGATGTATAAATGAAATCGCTTCTTAGCAATTAAGTTGAATAGAAATATTAAAGGAACTCACCAATCATCACGGTTCTGCTGTTTCCCCCTAAAGAATCCTGAAAAAAGAATAATAAAGATCTTCTCAACATCAATGGCAAGCAACGTCACAATTAAGACAAGACCCAATGGTTGGTCAGTTTGAGTGGAAGGTAAAAGCAAAGTAAACAAATTGGGTATCCTTGCCTGCAATAGGCGAGTCAGCTTGCTGTCGCGATATGGAACATGCCCCCCTTCCTTTCTCTTTTTCTCATCACCCAAAGCACTGATTACATTGCCGAGAGCTAGCAATCCTCTGTTGATATGAATACCTAAGAATGCAAAAATTATCTTTATTAGCAACAACTTAAGAAATCAAGGGTTTGTGTTGATAAGGGATCTTGCAAAAACAAGATTCAATCAGATACAACACGCTAACACTGTTTCGCCCTGCTTAATTGCATTTATGGCATATTAAGTATTTTTTTCTAACACTCCCAAAAACACAATTGTGCAGAGGAAAGATCTCCCACCCCAACAGACCCTATAATATAATAAACAAGTCTTTAACATGTACATAAGTTAACCTTCTTTGAATCGTAATCCATCTGCTCCTGTTCGCTTTGCACGTTCAGAACCAGCAAGATCCACCAAATGAAGCTTCGCACATAGGATGTCATCACCAACTTCATCGCTATTCGCTAGTGCTTTCAGGCAACTAGTGCTTCTCTTTTGTTCCATGGATATTGTAAATATGGCATGTGAACGACTACAAGCAAAAAACAAAAAAAAACAAAAAACAGAAGATTAAAAGTATAGATGATATCCAACAACCAAATTTTTCAATATACCTTCTGATAAAAATGTAGTCCGGGGAAGACTTGTAGCGAATGAAGGAGAAAAAACGTAGGTATGTTGTTGCTATGTTGTTGGCATAATAGGCATAGCAACTAGGGATTGCAATAGCAATCATTAGTCTTTATACGTGTAAAATGAATGCGATGAAAGCACCATTAGAGCAACCAAATTTCAACTTTGTACCATCTTCTAACAAAAACAATATATTGTCCACGGAATCTGGGTAATGCAATTTTCTGCAAAAACTTTTTCTGCTCAACAACAATTTCAAAGCACTATAGGAATTGTTACAGATTCTCAACCAATTTAAGCAAGATTGACTTTTAAGTGAGTACCATGGCTATGCCTGTAAAATACTAGAACAAATAAAGCTTGAGTGATATTTTAGTCTCTAGAGAAATGCGGGTGCAGTACCTGTATTTAAACTCTAATGCAGTTTACACAAATCCTTTCCAAAAACTAAGCAAATCACTATGATGATGAAGTATAATAGCAAAATAAGGATATTGTTGTAAAGCATGATTTGAGTCAGAAATGTCAACCTTGATTGGCTATTCATATTTGTGCTTCCAGTGGCACGAGATAAAGAACCTCGAGCCAAATATAATGCCATTTCTTCCTTCGACCTAACCTCTGCCTCCATAACCCCCGCAAGAGTTATCCCACCATTCACTGTCTCTCTAATTTGAATAGGAACCCTAGCAGGAATGGCAGGCTTGGCTAAAGAAGCCCCTTCACTTTTCAAAGATGAATGTAAGCTCTGGTCGAGCAAATCAAACACTTCTTCCTTGAAAATCTGTAAGTCAACAAGTTCCTCAAATAAGTTACCAAGCACAAGGAAATATATCATGAACAGAATATCCAGAACAATACCAATCCAACCCATTTCATGAAGAATAAGTGATCAATTAACCAACCAAAAAACTACTTGTTACAAATAACATCTTGCTGTTGCATCGAAACAATTAAATGTTGGCTAAAGATTGGCAAAATAAGATGACTTCTGATAAAAGAAAATGAAAAGGGGCAACTAAGCAAGGAAGAAATAAAGTGGTGATACAGTGGCTTTAGTTATATACTACTAAGGAAGCACGTGCAATGCATGTACAAGGATGATTTGCAAACCATGGGAGGGGAGAGGAAAGCAGTTACAAGAAGTAGGTTTCTTCCGGTGGGCTAAACTGATGGTGATAATTAACCACCATTTCAAAAATAGTGGGAACTCTTCAACTGTACACATGGTGTGGTTGTGCGGAAATCCAGACAACCCAAATCGCCAACCTAATAGTGGATGGATTTAGCTAAAACTACACTGAGAACATGAACGTTACCATCTGATTTTGCCCTTGGAATTTGGATCCTAACTATTTTACTTGTAGCTATCTATTTGATAGCCATGGGTCAAGATTGCTTGATCAACCTATTTTAGCAATCCGATCCAGCCACAATGCACCTATCAATTTGAACAGTTGGGTGGTCAAGCATGAGAACAATGTGTGAGAAGATAAGTCATTGTTGTTTTCAAGATGGTGGTGAACTACGGTAGGAGTCTAGCCTAGCGGAGAAAACACATCAATTGGAAACTTCACCTTAATTCTGCAAATGCCCTTTACTTTGAATTAAAACCCTTCCCATCCCATGCCCTAAAATAATCCATAGATTTAGCATTTCAAAAAGTAATTTCATGCAATTTTGCCGCTATCTACTCAAGATATAATGATATATATGGTAGAGATGCAGAACAAAGGTTGAAAACTCTAATGATCAAAAAGGCTTCATCTCACAAGTTTCCTAATATATATGAAATTAAAAAGGGAAAAAAAATCATGATCATATGCATGCTAAAATGGAAATTTTATATTTTACAGTTCCGTCAAATAATTAGCACCCTAAAGAGGAAATTAAAGAGAGAACATGTTCAAACATAAAAAAGAAATTGGAGAGCATCTGACCTCAATAAAGGAGACTCGGATGAGAAATTCTGTGTTGTCTTTCATTTGTTCTGTCTTTGCAAATATCGTTTCCATAACTTTTGGTATAATTCCACCACTATTTGCCTCTCCTGTATAATTAGTCCCCATTGTGTATGTCTTTCCTGAACCAGTCTACACCAAGAGGCGATAAAATATTGTCAGTTCAACAAAAATAAAAATATGTCTCAGGAATATGAAGAAAACAGCTCTTTGAAAGTAGATATAGGAACTTAAGAACTGAGTTGGAAAATAGTGATGAAACACACCTGCCCATAAGCAAGAACTGTAGCATTATAACCATGGAATAAAGAATCAACTAATGGAGCGACACAGCTATCATATATAGCAGAATTTGGAGAGCTGCTGCTTCCGAATACGTGGTCAAAAGTGAATGCATGAGTTCCTATTTGAACCTGTGTATGTATCAAAAACACCCAAGCAACAATAAGGAAAAAAGAAATTACTGGCCAATGTAATGGACTTATTGACTCAAAAGCCAAAATAAATACCATCTTGAAATATGAATGGCCATACAGCCTTAACATAATCCCTAATGACAATTTACTTTGAAACATAACACCCATGCAAATAATAATGATGATGATGATGATGATGATGATGAATAGATTCTGGATTTTTCTAACCCAATAGATTTTAAAGGTCAAAACCAACGGAACTGATGTAATCAGATTGTGAGTGGTTGAAATATATTAGAAATAAAATGTTCGGCCAGACTAGCAGCAGTTATGTTCAGGGTGTCATTGCATAGAGGGGAAGCCACCTTTTAGTTGCCCAGACCATTTATATGACCACCCTAATGTGGATGTGTTATTCAGAGAGCATAACCTCGATACACAATCCTACCCATTGAAACGATAATCAGCAACAGGGATGTCTAAAAATAATGTATAGGCAAAGAGAAAATGCCCAGCAACCAATGGCTGGGATTGTAAGATGGAGAAGATTATTTTGTCAATCGTGATGCAATGGAGCAACCAGATGAACTGACTTCTATCAGTGAAAGGCAAGCCCCAAATGTAAGGAATGCCGGCCCAAACAATAAAGTCATCAGTTCAAGCCAAGCAATGTACTATAATATCTCAAACAGAATAAGTCGTCGTTTGGATGAGTAGAGAACTCCATTTAAAACATGGATGTACGTGTCCAAGGGAGCTGACTAGATTCTAGATGCAGCATTTACTTAAGACAGAGTTGTCCATTTAGACAGTGCTGTCTTAAAAATTGAGTATAGTGGTGTCCAATGGGGAGGCTTGAATGAAATTGTCCTGGATAAAGGCTTCCGCAAAAATATCTCTCCGCTTCACATCCCCACTACAACTGTACTCCAGAAGATACAACCCAACATTACATGGCTTAGATTCTGGGAGAGCATGTTCACATTTTAGGACCACCTTATACAAGGGCCAGATCTCGTGTATGTTTGCCAAGTTGGCACATTTACTATATAGCTCACCTCTTCAATATATGTTCCTATGGTATGCTCATCAGGAAAAGAACTTCCAAGAGGTGCCATCCAAAGACAAAACATCAACATCCATGCACACCCCTGCCCATGTATCCATCCAAACACAATGCATAGAATTCGATGTCCAAGACAACCAAGTCCATGGACAGGTCTTCCGCTTGGAAGCCCTTGTGAACACATTCAAACAAGCTCTAAACCTGTAAAACCCATATAAGAACTGAGGAAAAGCAGGATCTTCAAGCTGAGGCTGCACGCCCGTGGGGGAGACATCAGAAAAATGACCAACTTCGACTCCTGGGTTTTCAGTTCTAGCAAGTGGAGCTCATGTTTTGGTCTACAAGACTGCTGGTCCGTTGCCCCACACCATGGAGTATCATAGGACAATCCTAGCGTTTCTTGTCAACAAATGAATGGTTGGAAAGAAAACTACAGCAAGGATCCACATTCAACTGAAAGAATAAATCCTAACACCAGTGACCAGGATCTATCAGCCTGGGAGAGTTTTATACGATATAATCCATTCACGACAGAACTGTGGGCCCCACTCGTCGGAACTGAGAACCACAGTATGCTGTCCAAAGCCTCAAATCATAAATCCTATACAAAAGATACACACTACAAAGCTACAACAGGAGGAATCAAGACATCCGCAGCAGGTTTAACACTGCAAGTTAATCATCAACAAGCTCAAAATTTTCAAATTAAAATTCAGTGTAAAAAAAATTTTTAAAAAAAAAAAAAAAAAACCAAGAATCAAGATCAGCCATACCTGAGGCTCTCCAGGAACAATAGTGATACAGTCTGTACAC
The DNA here is from genome assembly GCA_037074715.1 of Magnolia kwangsiensis. Taxonomy (NCBI): domain Eukaryota; kingdom Viridiplantae; phylum Streptophyta; class Magnoliopsida; order Magnoliales; family Magnoliaceae; genus Magnolia; species Magnolia kwangsiensis. Next base: position 112,037,203 of record CM073580.1, read on the forward strand.
CCAAGGAGAAGCTCGGTGGTAATCAGCGGCCGGATATTAACAGCCACTCTGACACACTGAGTCAACTCCTTTTCATGTCCAGAGACCATCTTCCCTTCCGAACTCTCCATTTCTTGAGTTTTATATCCTCCGATTTGAGAAAGAAACCCTAAAAAATGGAAGTAGCAAACTGCAAACGGTGAAATTAGGGCAACTATTCAGACAAAAAAATTCAAAAAATTCAAAAACAAATATATATAAAAAATGCAAGCAAGCTAACAGATCCATATGAACTTCAAAAAATGATCTTATTAAAAAAATGAAAAAAATCACGAAAATTGGAAAATACGAAATGCAGCGTCTGATGCAGATGTGAAGGTCATAGATCTTCGTTTGAAGATCTAATCACGGTTAATGAGAAAATGGAAATGGCATGGACGGCTGAGATCGGAGGGAGATTTCCCTACCTTGTGTGAGAGAGAGAGGGAAGGGACGGCTATGGATTTTGGAGAGATTGTGAGTGAGAAAATGGGAAGACGAGAAGATAAGAAATGAGAAGATGAAAGGGGTAATGAAGAAAGGGGCTAAAGAAATGAATTTGGTTTTCGGGAGAAAAAGGCGCCCGCTTCAGAATTCAAAAACGAAAAAACACGTGCCGTCGAGGAGATTGCACGTGACTGGATGAGAAATTTCAAGTGATTCGCACTTGGAGAGGGAATAGGTGCTTCACGTCGCAGGAGAGAATGTCAGGAACATGTGGGAGATCTAGGACGTTTAATAGGTGGGTCTCTATGTGAGTATGGTCGTTCTGAAAATATAACCTGGTCACACATGTTACTTTATTGAATATAGACCGTTGGTGATTTTCTCTATAACGGTATTTTCGTGTCATGAAATTTTAGCCCACCTGATGATGGAAATGATCCTATGTAATTATTGGATCTGATCTTGTACTTGTATAAAATATGGCATAAGTGACGTGATTCACCACTTCAGTCTCACTCGCGCGTGTCGCGCTATTAAGTACAGTTCTCCGAAACGAGGCTGCAATCCGGTTGCAAGTGGAATGGACGGCTAAATATAGTCTGATCAAAAGTACACATTTTACTAATGGCTGATGATCATACCAACCGGAATTTCTGGATAAGAAATCTAAACTACATTAACCACGTGATGATTGGCCTGGATCTTGTACACGTGTTACAATTTTTCAGAAATGACTGGCTCGTGTTCAAGAAAGGCGCATTCTCTGCGGAAGCTGATTGCGTCCTGTTCCTACCTGCACGAGACCGTCCAGGTAGTGAATCTGTAGGCCCGCCTTGATGTATGGGTACTATCCACGCCGTCCACCTATTTTTTCAGATTATTTTAGGATGCGAACCAAAAACTTAGGCAGATCTAAGACTTGAGTGGACCACACGGTGCGGATTGAACGATAACCATTAAAAATATCTTGGGAGCTGCAGAAGTTTAGATTAAGCTGGTATTTGTGTTTTCTCTTTATCCAGGTCTATGTGACCTTATGAACAGGTTGGATGGAAAATAAACATTATGGTGGGCCTCAGGAAGGTTTCAACGGTGGGCATCATTATCACCGCTGCTTCATGTTGTGTGGTCCACTTGAGCCTTGGATATGTCTCATTTTTAGGATAATGTGCTAATGTGATCTGGAAAAATGAATGGACGGCCTGGATAAAACTCATACAGTACGATGGGCTCCATGTGGCCCCTGCCTGGACAGTAATCCGCTTCCGGTCAGGCGGTCACTGCTGAAGTGCACCTGGAATTACTCACCGGGCAGCTAATTGATGCTCCGGCTACGTGTGACGCTTGATACGCACGCACTTAGAAACGATACACGTACCTTTTGATTCAATAAATGTCAAATAATCTGATAGCCAGATAATCAAATATGTGACTTTTGTTTCGTGATACATCGAAACTATGAGGCATAGTTTGGACAGCTTAACTTGAATTAATTATATCCACCGTACGCAAATTGTTAGTAATTTATGAGTACTCGAGTATCGTCGATGACACTTCGCCAGAGTACCAAAGTTTTTCTCTTATTAGCACATGACTTGCCTGCTTGATTCTCTGCCGTGTAAGATCGGGACCGGAATCTTCTGCAGCACATGTTTTGTGCAGAATCTGTGGGACCCACCATTTTGTACGAGTAAAATCCACTCCGTCCATCTTCTATGCTAGGCCATCAGGACAAAACTCGACCAGATCCACAACTCCGATGGGCCACACCACAGGGGAACAATGGGTTTGACCCGTCATGAGAGTGGCCTAGGTTCGAGCCGAAGTTCTAACTTTCAGACCGAGATTGGATAGAAAACGGTCCAACTAACGGACGCCGATTAGCTACTGTACCTGTCAGTAGCAGTCTCGCTACTGAAGTGACGTCACCACGTTCTGTGGGCCCTACCATGATATATTTGTTGTATCCACACCATCCATCAATTTTGAGAGATCATTTTAGGGCATGAGCCAAAGAACTAGTCAGATCCAATTTTCAAAGTGACCACACCATAGAAAACAGTGGGACAATGACGCGCACCCTTGAAACCTTCTTAGGGTCCACCATGATGTTTATTTGAGATCCAACCTGTTAATGAGTTTTAAAAAACCATGGTATAAGGAAAAACACAAATATCAGCTTGATCTACAACTTCTGGGGCCCAAATAAATTTTTAATGATAGGTGTTCAATCCCCACTTTTCCCTGTGGTGGAGTCCACTTGAGCTTTGGATCTGCCTCATTCTTTGACTCATGCCCTAAAATGATCTCTCCAAACCGATGAATGGTGTGGATAAAACATATACAACATTGTGGGTCCCACAGAATTTGGTGACGTCACTTCAGCAGCGAGACTCGCTAGCTAATCCGCGTTCCCGCTAACCAGCCCAACAAAAAGAGACAAGCTCTTGTACACTTAGAGCACCGTAAGTTACAGTGCTCCTGGCTGCATAGGTTCATTTAGAGAGTTAAATGATCAATCTGAACCGTCCATTAAGTTATGAACACATTTCATGAGCCACAATAGAAAAACCACATTGATTGAATGATCCAAACCATCCTTGATTTGGCCTTATTTTTTATACCCATCCTTTTCCAAAGCAATGGATGGGATGGGTATGGTTGCCTAACAAAGGTGGTTCTTTAGAATCATAATCAATCTACAATGGTCCCGAGCAAATAGATGGATCAAATTCTTGTTTGGACCTATTTTTATATAAATGAACTTGATTGTCCGTATTTAGGGCCATTGATCAAGTGGTTAATATTGGTTAGATCAACATGATGTTTTCATGATAGACCATAGAATGTGTCTTGGACCTAATGAACGGTCTATACCAATAGATTAGACTAACAATGCAACTAATAACTCTATAGTGGAGCTTTTGTCAGATATCAGTGGCATGTAGAGGGAGACCAGATAAAAGTGGCCAGATAAAAGGAATAAAAAAAGCAGTTTTGTTGCCGTTGACATTATTAGAAAAAATTATACATTATATATGAAAATCTTTTTTGCACCATCCTATTGAAAAACATTTTTGTGAAGCATAATAGTGTCAACACTTGAAGACTTGAATCTTAGTGTTGAATTATACATTTGTGATTTTATTATATCTCGTAGATATTTTGTCACCTCTATTCTCTTGCACTTGGGGAATATTTTAAAAAAATAAGAGTAACGGTCTCAAGATACTAATGAATCGGGACAATATCTAAACCCTTATATTTAGTATATTCGCATTTAATTTCTTCTTTTCTTTTATTATATGTTATTTTTTATTCTCATGTTGTTTGTGCAATTCAATTAAAACACGGTGCCGCATGTGTTAACAAATGCCTGTATTCAGTTAGCATATGGGATTAGGATAATGCGAGTATGCAAGAGTTGTACTTGTCACGCCTTAAATTTTGGGTACCCGAGTAGAGCTACCAAATACCCAAATTCCAAGCACATGAAATACAATTTATATATTATCATTAATGCATAAGTAAATACTCAATCCAACAAGGCTGTGTACATATAAAATAAATGATCACGATTACTAATTTTTTAACTTAAGTAATATTGTTCATACATCCATAACTAAAACAACTAATTAAATTAAGTAACTTAACTTATTACATTAATATTGAAACTTTAAACTAAAGCTAATGCAACTAATAATAAAGGCCCGTCTGCTCGAAATATTCCAACTCAGCACCTGTATAGTTTAAACTTAACGTGAGAAAAACGATTCAGTAAAATCGTCTCAAACACAAATCTGAACTTCTAAAATTCTTATGTCTTTAAGTATGTAATATATTTGGAATAAACATAATAACGGAACTTATACAAACATCAAGTAAAATGAATTTAAAAATGATATGCATACGATATTATTTGATGATTCAACATAATTAATTAAATAAATATCTAGGATTAATTACAACACCGTACTCAATGTATGGCCACGATACATTAATGCTCATGCACCAGTACCTCGTGGTGATGGACTTATTTATACGTTAGCTGGTCAGACTACTACTCCAGTTGTACTTTTTACGTATGTCCACGCATACAATTGTACTCATATACCGTACACAAATGAGAGACTCTAAAGAATCCAACGGGTTTTAGGGCCTTTCACATAAGAGACACAATTGTCCTGCTTGCTAACTATAGGGTCTCTTACCCAATGGACACGATTGTCCTACTTGTTAGCTTTAGGGTCTTTCACTTAAGGGACATGATCGCTTTACTTACTGATACAAATATATTTTATTTATCTCTTTAAAATATTAAATAAAAAATCAATAAGTAGTAGAGAAGCATGAATGACATGAACAATTATAAAATCAATGATAAAATAAATTAATAAATATAATTTCTACGTTATAATGCAGAATCTATAAAAGGTGCATAAATTTAACACTGATAAAAATTTAGCCCTTAAGATTGTCATATATATATATATATATATATATATATATATATATATATATATATATATATATATATTGTAACCTACGGTAATTTGAAATTTCTGAGGGTATGGGCCGTATTTCATAATAGTGTATAAATTTATGCCAAAGCCCTTGACCTTTTCTAAAAATTTTATTTGAGATCGAAGGGAGATTTTCCTACCTTGTGTGAGAGAGAGATGGAAGGGACAGAAATGAAATTTGGAGAGATTGTGAGTGAGAAAATGGAAAGGCGGGAAGATAAAAAATGAGAAGATGATAGGGGGCTAAAGAAATGAATTTAGTTTTTGGGGGAAAAAGGCGCACGCTTCACAATTCAAAAACGAAACAACACGTGCCGTTGAGGAAAGGACACGTGACCTGATCTGAAATTTTAAGTGATTCGCACTTCGAGATGGAATAGATGTTTCACGTCACACGAGAGAATTTCAGGAACACGTGGGAGATCCGGGACATGTAATAGGTGGGTCACTATGTGAATATGGTCTTTTTGAAAGTATAATCTGGTCTTACATGTTACTTTATTGAATATAGACCGTTGACGATTTTCTCTATAACAGTACTTTCCTGTCATGAGATTTTAGCCCACCCAATGATGGGGTTGATCCTATCTAGAAGGAGATTTTTTTCTAGTGATTTCTATTTAATCATTGACTCAAATCTTGCACTTGTATAAAAACATGCACATGTGACGTGATTCACCACTTTAGTCCCACTCGCGCATGTCGCGCTATTAAGTAACGTTCTCCAAAATGAGGTTGCAATCAGTTGTCAAGTGGAATGGACGGCTAACCATAGTCTGATTAAAGGTCCACATTTTACTAATGGTTGATAATCATGTCAACCGGACGTTCTGGATAAGGAATCTAAACTACAGTACCCACGTGAGGATTTATGCTAGTAATTTAATTTATATACATCATTTTTTATAATTTACATTTAAGTTAATTATTTTATAACATTAATTATTATATTTTTTTTCTATAAATTTATGGATTAATTTGAAGTTAAATATAAATGAATTTCAATTAATTGATAAATTCTTAAATTTAAAGTGAGTTTTATATTATTGATGGTAAAGCAGTTCAATTCAAAATAGTTTATAAATTACAAAAAAAATAAAACCATAAATTTGCGTAAATATTTTAAGTAATAGTTTAAAATTAATAATTCTTATGAATTTTATATTTTAAATTAATTATATATACAAAAATTATAACAAAATTTAAATAAATAGAAGCATCTAAAAATTTCATATATGAGTTAAAATCACACCAAGAGCATAGAATAATTTATTTAAAAATTAAAGGAGTGGCTAACATATTATATGAATTTTAATTAATTAATTATAAATAAAATTGTATGAAAATTCGAATGTAAAAGCATAGAAATATAAAATTTCAAATTCGTATAAGATCACCTACCTTTTAAAAAATTTCATTGATCAAATTTAAAATGACCCGATTCAATATCGATCTCTCTCTTAATCCACAGAGTTCTCCTTATCCTCTCTCTCTCTCTCTCTCTCCTTTTGATTTGATTGTTTCTTTGTTTGTTTTTTTTTTTAATGTGGGTGATAAGTGGAATGATATAGTGGGCAATAAGGGACAATTTTGATTGGTGGGAGTGTTCGGTGCCCATTACCGTGCGGAAAAAGAATGAATAATGGAGAGAGTCGAGGAGTGGGTTGGTTCGGGCGGTGACGTGCTTCCGCATGTCATTGTAGATTTTTTATTTTTATTTTTTAAAGATGTGGTGGCTCCCACTAATGAAGTTATAAATTCACTTTGTCTATCATCTTGGCCTAACCATGAGAGGATATGAGACCAAAAATGAGGTTGATCCAAAACTCAAGTGAGCCACATGTAAGCGGACAATGGGATTAGTTTCATTTAAAAAAAAAAAAAAAAAATGTTGTTACAGTACTCAACTCATTTTTTTATTGAACTCTAGCAATCTCAGTGTTAGATATACCGATTAAGATTGAATTTATGGGATTGACCGCTTTTATCATCTACCAATTGTTACAATAATCAGGCAATTTTATAATGAATGAGGCTAGTTCTTACGAGTGAATTCTTTTTTCCTTGCGTTATGGATTTTTTTTCAATGATAATAGCAAGTATCATATTTATTAATAGAACAATAATGGATAAAATATTTAAAACTAAATGCTAATAATGTCAAATTTATTGCTTTGTATTTAAAGCTCGATGTAATCAACAAATTAAAAAAATAAGTGGATCGATAAATGAAAGATGAATACCTATAATCGCCCATATGAACAAATAATCGAGGCGAATGGTTAATAATATATGATTAGTGGTTCAATCTTCTAAATAAATACTAGGTTGATTGGGGATCCAACGATGGTAGGTCATGGATTTATACTACTCCTAAGTGTACTGCAATGATGTCACTAGATAGTAATGATCTAAACTAAACTTTGAACGTTCTATAGCATGGCTGAACATGAGTGGAGAAATTATAAACTAAGATAAGCAGTGTCACATTTTATGTAATTAATTGTGTCTAGCGTGGGCCTTGAGCTATTCATCACCTGCTCCTTACATATCCTGAGAGGAGGCAAACCCTCAATCGGTTTCTTAATTGGTCCAGTATCCTTAGCGATCACGGTACATAATTATTTTTTTATCATCCAACCACGACCAAATAAATATTCAGGTTATAAATTGTTTTCAAATCTCTTGCCAACGTGATCTAAGAGATCCATAGGTGTTATAAGATCAGTCTTACTAGACCCGAATTCACTACGATGCCTCTAGTTTCCATGAGCTTTTAGAAGAATCCACTTCTCAAACCTTTGCAATCGCCACAAGAGCATTGGTCATCTCTGGGAGGATCTCCTATTTTGGTAAGACTATGTGAAACAATCTTACCGAGTATATAATGGGTTTGCGATAAGATCCCTATCTCAACAAGTCTTTATAGACTTATTGAGTACGTTGCTTCTATCACACATTTCGCTTGTGCCGGGTTACATGTCATTTATCATAGTGCTTTTTTTTTTTTTTTGTAAATATGCACTAGGCTCTGTACTATCATGCACTTGTTAGGTGAAATGCCACCGAATAATGTAAGCAAAAGATATATTTGATACGCGAGTAGGATTTTATTTCTCATTAAGTGCGCGGTGCCGACACATGGCAGCATTTTATTAGTCCATATGGACGCCCCATAAAAGGTGTAGAAAAACATGACCATGTAAAAACCTTGCCAACAACTGAGTGATTGGACTTCAATCATTTCATTTCGTAAATTTACACTCTCATGAATAGTGAAGTAACATGATCCGATATTATAATGAGGTCCATTTGAAGGAAAGTGCGGGTCAAATCCTATATTATCATGTAGTCGTGTGTATAAATGTGAGTGGCTCTGCATGTGCATCTCTTTTATGTAAATGGTCTTGCAATTTTTTTAAAAACAAAACTTTATATGGCAATGGTCTGGTTTACAATATCAGGGTGAAATTAATTAAAATACAAAAAGAATAAAATTTTTATATTTATAACAACATATAACAATGGCAGTGGACATACCATGTGCAATATAAGGTGAGGAGAGAAAAGGTGGTATGCAAGATGTGGGGGAGAGCTGAAAGAGGGATAAAGAAGTTAAGAATTACAATAAAAATAAAAATAAAAACAAACTTGGCTTATAAGGTTTACTACCATGCATCTCAATCTATTTGACGAGATAGTGTTGACAATAACTATTAGATCAAAAGTCATAAATTAACATTTATGCTATATTTTATTGATGAGCATATCGTAAATGGGCACCAAAACAAGGAAACCCAAAAAAAAAAAAAAAAACTCTTGACTTATAATATTTTATTCATGTGAACATTTAACCCTCTTCCTCTAAATATGAAAGACATCTTTCGAGTATTATTTTGTAGTGCAATTATAAAAATATTAAGATTATCCAAGCTTGAATATTTATGACATGACCACCATCATTCATATGTATATCATGAAATCAACAATCTAGGTCAGAGCTTTTAAAACTGAAGATTGTTATCATAAACACGACTTGCCTTTAACCCAAGGTTATACGACTTTCCCGTTAGCCAAAGCTTTGTGGTGCCTGCCATGGTGTTTGTACTATATTTGCTCTGTTCATCTGTTTTGTTGTGTGTGAGCACCATCTCATGAGAAAAAGCACTCGTTAAATAAATATCAAGTTGTGACTTTGTTTTGAATGTGTACGATGTGGATCCAAAATAGTGCGTTTGAAAGACTTGGAGTTGCATTGGTGGATATAGTCATAAAATTTGTGATCAACTAAACCCGTAGAATCGCCTTATGTTAGAGAATCAAAGACTTCCCAACTAAGATGACTATTGGACAAGAATAACGACCATATATTATAGGTAAGGACCTTAGGAAGGGGTTAGGCACCCTTATCCACTTTCACTTGCGTTGAGTCTCTACTTTATGATTTTTACAAATTTTAAATGTTTCAAAGTTCTAAACAACCTTGTGTTAATTAACTAGCTAGTTGATGATGATGTTAGAAACTGACCAGTAAACTACAACTCAATTCAAACTAACACTAAGGAGATTGCAATATCTGGCCTGGCCTAGATTCGAAGAGTAGCAAGAGAAAAAAATATATAGATAAAATGTGTTGGTAAATTTTTTTTCTAAAAAAAAAAAAAAAAACGTTCAAGCAAAACTTAACTTATTATATCCTAGGATATGAGGGTTTGGTTGGGTGTAGAGTATATGATCAATAATTGTTTAAACTATAAGCAATAGGTGCACAAGAGGGAGGATATGTAAATGCAATGATAAAAACAAAATAGATGGTTAGATAACTACTTTTGTGCATGTGGATATGTAGGAGGAGAAAATAAGAGTTAGAGCACTCATATGAAATATGAGAAAATCATAGATCTCAAATCCCAACGCTACTCCGTTGATCTAGAATTGTTAGAGTGGTTCATATGCTTGTACAAGATAAGATTAAATAGCCTGGATGAGCTAGTTTACTTCTATAGATGAGTTGGGTGGATGAGGCACAGTCTCATCATCTTCTCCACTCTCACTCTTGAGTTTACTCTGTTAGAAAATAAGTGAATTTTGTATACAACGGAGGATAGAAGAAAAAGATAATAAAATAATCAGATCTATTAAAATCAAGGCTTGAGTTGAATAATCAATATCTCAAGACATATTTGCTGTCATTTTTCTAGTAGTTCCAGTAAGTACAAACGTAGGAATTCTGCAAAGTATCTTCAGGATATAATGAACTCTCAATCTGAATTTCAATACAAAATTTTTTATATTTAAGTGTTGAACAGATCTATAGATTTGACACTGATATGCCTTTAAGATGTTTAGAAAATTAAAGAGGTGGAGGGTGTAGATTTATCAGCTACCTCGTTATGAGTCCCATAAGTAGAAATCCACTGTAAAATTCTATGCATGTGAGTGTGAGGCTGGAGTTTTCCAGTCCCCCTTACACCTACCGCTGTGGCCCACCTGGGATGAGGATAGACTTCATTTTTTGGTTTAAGGCTAAAACAGAATGGAAAATCAGATAGACAACTTGGATGAAACATACACAACAAGTTGGGACCCACGAGTGGAGGCCCCACCCTTCCCCTACAACTTCTTGGAGTGGGATTTGGAGAATCAGCGAGAGATGGCAAAATCTCACCCATAGCCATGATGTTTGGGCACCAAACCCAAAATAATTGTCATCATCAATTCCAAACATGCCAACAAGATGTATTAGATGAAATTATAAATATCATCCCATCTAATACCACCTAATGCACCTGGCCAAAGGCCCCAGTGGCATGGCCTCCGGCGTATCTTCTCCTCTCTTTAAAATGTGAAGGACTAGTCCCTACCCGTAGAGAAGAATGGTATTGTTTTTATAGTGATAAGTAGTAATTTGGCGAGTAAACTTGTCATGTAGAGTAATTCAGTCAGTCCAGGAATACCTAGTATCATGAATTTACTTTGATAAGTAATAAAACAATGAACAGGTGATAATTGTTTTGTAGTAATAATATTATTGTTTAGCGGCTAACTCTCATCCTATGATCTTCTCTAATTTCCAAATACATGGTTTGCAATATTATTGCCGCTTGTGTGTAATTTGGCACCATTTGGTTGTAGCGCCGTGTGGTGATCCCTTTGTGGGTCTAAATTACTTAAATATGTGTTGATGGCCATATTTTTCACACCCTTTGAAAACTTATAAATTTCATGATAGCAACTCCCAAAAAAAAAAATAAAAAAAATTTCTACATCCACACACAACACGATGGGTAATCGAATCCAAGACCTTTGTGGAAACCCATTTCATGATTTGGTAACTCATTATGCCTCCCAACTATCAAAATAGGTTTGGGTGTTTTTGTTGCCAACGTAGAATCTGGCCTCCAAAATTCCCTAGTCGGTTCATTGGCTTGTAGGGTCCCCTTTTCAATGAAGCCATGTTTGGACCGTCCTGGTGGTCCCATCACTTCGATTTTTGGCCTATAGCTAATCCAAGTGACAACTCATCAGATCAACGGCCCTGATCACATGTTTGCCTACGTGTTCAATCAAAATGGTGGAATAGTAGTCGGCCAGCTGGGTACAAGCCCTTCATGGGCTAGGCCCACCATGGATCGGCCGGGAACTGCTTTTTTTTTTTTTTTTTTTTCTGTAAAGATGGTCCTGACCACAAGAAAATTTTGACTCGGGCAGTCGGACGTAAACTGTTGAAAATTCCATGATTTCTATCCATCCATACATCGAAGGGCTAGGATTATTTAAGGGCCCACCCATTGGGGGGACCACCTCTTGAACGGACTCGTAAGGCACGGCGCAGCTAGCGGATCACGACTTGGCTTCGCGAGACCGGACGCAAGTTTCCTGCAGCACTAACCTCTGTGGGGCTCGTTGCAGTGTACATGTGAAATCCGCTCCGTCCATGACTTTCATCAGATTGTTTTAGAATGAAAACATAAATCTGAGATAAATATAATTTCCGAGTGGGCCACGCCAAAGGAAACAATGGGGTAGAAACGACCACCATTAAAAACTTCCTTGGACTTACCGTGATTCTTGTAGGCCATCCAAACCGTTGAATGGTGACTTAAACGAGGATGAACAGATAACATGCACGTCATCTTGATCAAAAACTTCCGTGGGCCCCAGTAATTTTTCAATGGTGAGCGTCCAATGCTCACAGTTTCTAAGGCTGTAGATCATATTAGTCTTGGATCTGGTCCATGTTTTGGAATCTTACTTTAACATGAGCTATAGAAACTGATGGACGGAGTGGATTTTACACTGACATAGCGGGGGCCCCACACGGCTTTGTGCTGTCGGAACTCCATGTAACGGGCGTTGCAAGAAACTCCCGTCCTACGAGACCTTCCCTGCGAGTTATTTGATACTGTGGTAGAGTTAGAGCTTGATACGCAGCAATCAGAAAGTGTACACGTGGCATATATTAGTCAAAGTTAACCAACTAAATTGTGTAATCTATATAATATCCTAATCAAAATCTCAAAATGAGATCGATTAGACAATTCTAACCTTTGATCTGTGGACACTTGTTCGTTGAATTAGGACCATCAGATATTTTTCATTTTATAAATGTCAACCAATACGATATTCAGATAATCAAATAAGCTTAATTTTTGGATTGATGATCTAAAACGCTGCCCCATGATTTGAACAGTTTAATTTGAATTATTTGCAAAGCGCCTGCGTATCATCCATCACACTCTGCCAGAGTATCAAAGTTCGACAAACGGAAAAGGACGTTTTTGACGTTTGTGGTGGAGAAAATGACCACTGTAGGCAAAACCTTATCGAGGAATACAAACTTAAGTTACCAACTTAGACTACCACGTGCGGATAGCGACTTTGAGGACGAAACTACCCCTCCTTTTCACTGCGAAGACGAGAGCTGACGCTCCTCCAACTGAGAGTTGTACGAACGGCTTAGGAGAGATCAAAGTTACATGGCCCCACAGCTATGTATTTATCATATCCACAACGTTCATCCATATTTCAAAATCATTTCGGAGAATTATCCGAAAAAAATAAAAAAATCATATCCATGAATCAATGGACCACACCACAAAGAGCAGCGGGGAACTTGATTTTCACCGTTAAAAATTTTGCAAGGCCCATGTAACATTTATTTTCCATCCAATCTATTCATAAGGTCACGAAGGCCTGGATGAAGAGGAAAAACAAATTCCATGGTGATCTAAAACTTCTGTAATCCTTAAAAGGGTTTCAATGATAGACATTCAATTCCCCATTACCTTTTACTGTGTAGTCCACTTGATAGCTAGATTTGTCTTATTTTTCATTTCAAGCCTTAATATGAGTTCACCGAATAGATGAACGGTTTGGATATAACATATACCTCATAATGGGACCCACAAAAATCAGTGAGGATTACAACAGGGAAAAGGAAAAAAAGAGAAAAAAAAAAAAAAAGAAGCTAGTGAGTTGGGGTTGGGTCAACCCGGTCGACTGACCTATGGCTACGGATTATAACCGTAGCTATAACTATAATGCTATGCACCCCCCCTTTTTTTTTTTTTTTACATGGAGAACCTTATTATACGTACATTTTTCTTTAATACATATTTATATAAATATGTGTGTGTATGTGTGTGTGTGTGTGTATATATATATATATATAATTTGTTTTTTTTTTTTTTTTTTTTCATTTCTTTCTTTATTCATTTAACAAGAATATCTTCTAAACTAAAATTAGTTACTTGACGTACCACATATAATTTTGGGGTAGGAGAAGCTACTTTAGCCAACCAACCTTGTTATTTTTCAAGATTCCATCAGGTCAATGGTCGAAAATACATTTCATTCACTTCACGATCAATTTCAATCACTTCATGGTCAAACTAGAAATTGAGCGAGGCAAATATGAAATTGAATGAGTAAATTGAAAATTGAGCAAGACAAATATGAAATTGAGTGAGTAAATTGAAAATTGAGCAGGACAAGGTATGAATTGAATGAGGGAAGCTAGAAATTAAGCGAGGTAACATAGGAGTTCAGCGAAGGAATCTAGAAATTGAGCGAGGCAACTTAGAATTTGAGCGAGGAAAGTTAGAAATTGAGTAAGGGAACCTAAAAATTGAGCGAGGTTTAGGCTACGTTGAAATTGAGCGAGGGAACCTCGCTCAAATCCTAAGTTGACTCGCTGAATTTCTACGTTGCATCGCTCAATTGCTAGGTTGCCTCGGTCAATTCCTAGGTTCCTTCGCTCAATTTATATATTGCCTCACTGAATTTCTAGCTTCCCTCATACAATTCGTAGGCTGTCTCGCTCGATTCATATATTTTTTCAGATCATTTTATGGTATGAGACCAAAAATGAGATATATCCAGTTCTCAAGTGTACCACATTACAGGAAATAGTGTTGAATGGGCGTCAACCATTAGAAACCTTTAGGGGGTCCGCTGTGATTTTTTTGAGAAATCCTCCTCGTATAAGTTCATTCATAGGGTCAATAAGACCTGAATGAAGAGGAAAAAAAATTTCATAATGATCCAAAACTTCTGTAACTCGTAAAAGGGTTTCATTGGTAGACGTCCAATTTCCCACTGCCTTTTACAGTGTGGTCCACTTGATAGTTAGATCTATCTTATTTTTCATCTCAAGCCTTAATATGAGCTCGTAAAATATATGGACAATTTGGATATAACACATACATCATGATGGGACCCATAAAAACAACATAGCAAAAAATAAATAAATTTCAGTTTGCCCCGCTCAATTTCTAGTTTGAGCGGGGCAAACTGGAAATTGAGCGGGGCAAACTAAAAATTGAGTAGGGCAAACTGAAATTTTTTTTTTTTGCTATGTTGCTTTTGTGGGTCCCATCATGATGTATGTGTTATATCCAAACCGTCCATATATGAGCGGGGTAAACTGGAAATTGAGCGGGACAAACTGAAAATTAAGCGGGGCAAACTAGAAATTGAGCGGGACAAACTGAAAATTGAGTGGGGCAAACTATATATTGAGCGGGGCAAACATGAAATTGACCCCACTGTCAAAATCTAGTTTGCCCACCTTTTATCCAGCTGTTTTTATGAAAGAATTCAAACTTACTTTTACAACTTGGACCTCCACGTGCGGAGACCTAATTCTAGGACAAAAATACCCCTCCTTTTCACTGTTGTCGACTTTTCCTCTCCTTTTTTACTGTTTGATTTTCATTTCCTTTTCCACTGCTGCTTTCATGTTGCTTTCACCTCCCTTTCCACCCTCCGGTTCCACGAGAAAGATGAAAAAAACTCATTTTGTGGGCCCCCCTTATTAGCATTTTGTCTTCTTCCGAAAATGGTCAGTCCAGGAAAGAAATCACGCATCAGTTGGGCCCACATTGAATGTATGTAGTATAGAAAACGGATTGACTACTCCCCCTGACACAAACCCCGTGGCTAGTGGTCAGTACTTTGTGGGCCCCACCATGATGTACGTGTTTCATCCATTCCGTTCATCTATTTGTAAAGATCATTTCAGGGCTTCATCCTAAAAATAAGAGAGATATAAATCTTAGATGTACCATGCTACAGGAAAACAATAGTGATTGGATATCCATCATTTAAATCCATCAACCTGATGAAATCTTGGAAAATAACTAGGTTGATTGGCTAAAGTAGCTTCTCCTACACCAAAATTATACGTGGTACATCAAGTAACTAATTTTACTTTAGAAGATATTCCTGTTAAATGAATAAAGAAAGAAATGAAAAAAAAAAGAGAGATTTTTTTTTTATATATGCTTACACACACACACACATATTTATATAAATATGTATTAGAGAAAAATGTAGGTAGAATAAAGTTATCCATGTAAAATATAAAAATAACAAACCAACGTGTTGGGGTCAACTAGGTTGTGACCCGGTCGATTGGGTCAGAGCTGGGCCTATGACTGCGGATTATGCTACAGTTATAATCCGTAGCCATAGACCCGGCTCTAACCCGGTCGACCCCAACATGCTGATTCTTTTTCTTTCTTTTTTTTTCTTTTCTTTTTTCCCTGATGTAATCCCCATCGATTTTTATGGGTCCCATTATGAGGTATGTGTTATATCCAAACCGTCCATCTATTTGGAGAACTCGTATTAAGGCTTGAGATGAAAAATAAGACAGATCTAGCTATCAAGTGGACCACACTGTAAAAGGCAATAGGAAATTAAACATCTACCATTGAAACCCTTTTAGGGGATACAGACGTTTCAGGTTTAGGTTAGGGAGTTGAGATTAGGATTAGGTGCAGGTTTAGGTTTAGGGATTTGAGAATACATTTAGGTTTTAAGTTTAAGTTTAGGTTATAGGTTATAGGTTATAGGTTTAGGTTAAGGTTAGGTTATAAGTTATGAGTTTAAGTTATAGGTTATAGGTTATAGGTTATAGGTTATAGGTTAAGGTTTTGGTTATATGTTTTGGTTTATGTTAAAGTTATAGGTTTAGGTTTAGGTTTAGGTTATAGGTTAAAGCTTTAGGGAATTGAGAATAGGTTAAGGTTTAGGTTTAGGGAATCGGGTTCAGGTTTGAGATCGGGTTTAGTTTGGGTTTTCAAGTTTAGGTTTAGGTTAAGGAGTTGAGATTAAGATTAGGTGTAGGTTTATGTTTAAGGATTTGAGAATATATTTAGGTTATAGGTTTAGGTGAGGTTATAGGTAATAGCTTTAGGGAATTGAGAATAGATTTAGGAAATTAGGTTCGGGTTCGGGATCAGGTTTAGGTTTGGGTTTTCAAGTTTAAGTTTAGGTTTAGGTTATAGGTTTTGGTTTTGGTTTTCGTTATAGGTTTTGATTTATGTTTAGGTTATAGGTTTTGGTTTAAGTTATAGGTTTATGTTAAGGTTTAGGTTATAGGTTTTTGGATTTGAGAATGGGTTTGAGTTTAGGTTATAGGTTTTGGGATTTGATAATGGGTTCTGGTTTAGGTTATAGGTTTTGGATATAAGTTTTTATTTTAAGTTTAGGTTATAGGTTTTGGTTTAGGTTATAGGTTATAGGTTTATGTTAATGTTTAGGTTTAGGTTATAGGTTTTTGGATTTGAGAATGGGTTCGGGTTTAGGTTATAGGTTTTGGGAAAGGTTAGGTTTAAGTTATAGGTTTTGAGATTTGAGAATAGTTTTAGGTTATAAGTATAAGTTTAGGTTAGGTTATAGGTTAAGGTTCAGGGATTTGAGTTTAGGTTATAGGATTAGGTTTAGGTTTAGGTTTAGAGATTTGAGTTTATGTTATAGGTTTAGGTTTTGGGATTTGAGAATGGGTTTGGGTTTAGGTTATAGGTTTTGGTTTCGGTTTAGGTTATAGGTTTTGAGATTTGATAATGGGTTCCGATATGTGTTATAGGTTTTGGTTTGGTTATAGGTTTTGATTTAGGTTTATGTTAAAGTTTAGGTTTAGGTTATAGGTTTTTTTATTTGAGAATGGGTTCGGGTTTAGGTTATAGGTTTTGGGATTTGATAATGGGTTTTGGTTTAGGTTATAGGTTTTGATTTTGGTTTAGGTTATAGGTTTTTATTTAGGTTTATGTTATAGGTTTTGGTTTAGGTTATATGTTTTGATTTAGGTTTGGGTTATAGGTTTTGGTTTAGGTTATAGGTTATAATTTTATGTTAAGGTTTAGGTTTATGTTATAGGTTTTTAGATTTGAAAATGAGTTTGGATTTAGGTTATAGGTTTTGGTTTTGGTTTAGGTTATAGGTTTTTAGATTTAATAATAGGTTCGGGTTTAGGTTTAGGTTTAGGTTTAGGTTATAGGTTTTGGGATTTGGAAATAGTTTTAGGTTATAACTATAGGTTTAGGTTAGGCTATAGGTTAAGGTTTTGAGAGTTGAGAATGGGTTCAGGTTAAGGTTATAGGTTTTGGTTTTGGTTTAGGTTATAGGTTATAAGTTATAGGTTTAGGATAAGGTTTATGTTTAGGTTTAGGTTATAGGTTTTGGGATTTTAGAATGAGTTCGAGTTTAGGTTATAGGTTTTGGTTTTGGTTTTGGTTATAGGTTTTTGGATTTGAGAATGAGTTATGGTTTAGGTTTAGGAAATCGGGTTCAGGTTCGGGATTAAGTTTAAGTTTGATTTTTTAAGTTTAGGTTTAGGTTTAGGTTAGGGAGTTGAGATTAGGATTAGGTGTAGGTTTCAATTTAGAGAATTGAGTTTAAGTTATAGGTTTTGGGAAAGGTTAGGTTTAGGTTATAGGTTTTGGGAATAGTTTTAGGTTATATTATATGTTAAGGTTTAAGGATAGGTTATAGGTTTTGAGATTTGAGAATGAGTTTGGGTTTAGGTCATAGGTTTAGGTTTTGGTTTTGGTTTAAGTTATAAGTTATAGGTTTTGGAATTTGATAATGAGTTCGGGTTTAGGTTATAGGTTTTGGTATTGGTTTAAGTTATAGGTTTTGGTCAAGGTTATAGGTTATAGGTTTAAGTTTAGGTTAAGGTTAGGTTTAGGTTATAGGTTTTGGGATTTGATAATGGGTTCGAGTTTAGGTTATAGGTTTTGGTTTTGGTTTAAGTTATAGGTTATAGGTTTTAGGATTTGAGAATGGGTTCGGGTTTAGGTTATAGGTTTTGGTATTGGTTTAGGTTATAGGTTTTAGTTAAGGTTATAGGTTATAGGTTTATGTTTAGTTTAAGGTTAGGTTTATGTTATAGGTTTTGGGATTTGATAATGGGTTTGGGTTTAGGTTATAGGTTATACGTTTAGGATAAGGTTTAGGTTATGGGTTTTGGGATTTGAGAATGGGTTCGGGTTTAGGTTATAGGTTTTGATATTGGTTTAGGTTATAGGTTTTGGTTAAGGTTATAGGTTATAGGTTTAGGTTAAGATTAGATTTAGGTTATAGGTTTTGAGATTTGATAATGAGTTCGGGTTTAGGTTATAGGTTTTGGTTTTGGTTTAGGTTATAGGTTATAGGTTTAGGATAAAGTTTAGGTTATAGGTTTTGAGATTTGAGAATGTGTTCGGGTTTAGATTATAGGTTTTGGTATTGGTTTAGGTTATAGGTTATAGGTTTAGGTTTAGGTTAAGGTTAAGTTTAGGTTATACATTTTGGTTTAGGTTTTGGTTTAGGTTATAAGTTATAGGTTTAGGATAAGGTTTAGATTATAGGTTTTGGTTTTAGTTTAGGTTATAGGTTTTGGGATTTGAAAATGATCTTTACAAATTGATGAACAGAATGGTTGAAACACATACATCATGGTGGGGCCCACAGAGCACTGATCACTAGCCACGGGGCTGGTGTCAGGGGGAGTAGCCAATCCGTTTCCTATACTACATACATTCAATGTGGGCCCAATTGATGCGTGATTTCTTCCATGGACTGACTATTTTTGGAAGAAGACAAAATGTTGATAAGGGGAGCCCACAAAATGAGTTTTTTTCATCTTTCTCGTAGAACCGGAAGGTGGAAAAGGAGGTGAAAGCAACGTGAAAGCAGCAGTAGAAAGGGAGATGAAAATCAAACAGTGAAAAGGGAGAGGAAAAGTGGACAGCGGTGAAAAGGAGGGGTATTTTCATCCTGAAATTAGGTCTCCGCACGTGGAGGTATAAGTTGCAAAAGTAAGTTTGTATTCTTTCATAAAAACGGCTGGATAAATGGTGGGTAAACTAGATTTTGACAGTGAGGTCAATTTCTAGTTTGCCCCGCTCAATTTTCAGTTTACCTCGCTCAATTTCTAGTTTGCCTAGCTTAATTTTCAGTTTGCCTAGCTTAATTTTCAGTTTGCCCCGCTCAATTTCCAGTTTGCCCCGCTCATATGTGGACGGTTTGGATATAACACATACATCATGATGAGACTCACAAAAGCAACATAGCAAAAAAAATAAAATTTCGGTTTGCCAAACTAGAAATTGAGCGGGGCAAACTGAATTTTATTTTTTATTTTTTGCTTTTGTGGGTCCTATCATGATGTATGTGTTATATCCAAACCGTCCATATATTTTACGAGCTCATATTAAGGCTTGAGACGAAAAATAAGATAGATCTAACTATCAAGTGGACCACACTGTAAAAGGCAGTGGGGAATTGAACGTCTACCATTGAAACCCTTTTAGGGGTTGCGAAAGTTTTAGATCATTATGATTTTTTTTTTTTCCTCTTCATCCAGTTCCTTTTGACCCTATGAATGAACTTAGACCGGGAGGATTTCTCACAAACATCACAGTGGACCCCCTAAAGGTTTCCAATGGTTGACGCTCATTCAACATTGTTTCCTATAATGTGGTACACTTGAGATTTGGATATATCTCATTTTTGGTCTCTTACCATAAAATGATCTGAAAAAATATATGGATGGCATGGATGAAAAGCACACATCAAGGTGGGCCCACGGCTGGTGGCAGGCGGAGTACCCAATCCGTTTCCTTGAAAGGAACGAGAGAAGGAAGGGAGAGGAATAGCAACGGCAGTAAAAAGGAGGGTAGTTTCGTCCTCAAAGTCGCTGTCCGGTGTCCGCACGTGCTAGTCTAAGTTGGGAACTTAAGTTTGTATTCCTCGATAAAAACCGCTGGATAAAAGGTTTTGCCTACAGTGGTCATTTTCTCTTTGTGGTGGGAGTGTAGCTGGTTTGTTAAGCCCGCACGGGTGAACAGCCCAGTCATTCACATGCAATCACACGCGAAGATACATAGCACGTCTGATAGAGATCTGAGCTTTTCATCCGATGGACCATACTATAAATATTTGTTGTATTAAAATTCAGGCCGTTTAACTTTCAAATGGTCGGAGATATACCAAAAACAAATGGACGGCTATAAAAAAATGCTTTAGCGGCCAGTTTATCTTGTACATTATGGCCCACCTGAGTAGCTAAAATCCAGATTTTTTGGACAGAGTATCTTATCAGTGTGGCCTACTTGATGGAAATCCTGGTTCTCGCACACGTGTGCATTATTAACATGCGTACTTGGGTGCGGATGTGCAGAGATCTACGCGTGTTATGGGTTAGCACTTTCCCCTTACGGCGGATCTCACTTCAAATTTTCAAACTGTTGGAACGGCTAGCTTTCAAAGGTCTTCCATTTTTCTAACCATCATTCAGTGACACGTGTAGTCGATCTATTGAGGGGCGCACCGTGGAAAAGTGGCCGTTGATCAAGGGAAAAGTATTCTACAACAGAAAGTTCTCTCATCATGATCAGCACCAGAAAAAGGGTTGGACCGTTCATTTAGTGGGCCACCACTGCGGAGATATCTTAAGCATCTCTAAGCATAGGGTGGTAAAGCCGTCATTAGCTTATTTTATAATTTTGTGTGTAGACTTTACTGTGATGCGTGCATAACATCTAATCCGTCCAACACGTGTGCCTTTCGTTTTCTTCGTAAGTCCCAAAAATCAGGCTAATCCAAAACTCAGGTGGGCCACACCGTGTAAAATCATGCACCAACGCCTTAGAATGGCGTGATGTCGTTCACGGGCTTTTTGTAATGGCTTGGGCCGGCCTTGGTGACAAAATAAGGGGAATTGTGAAGGTGCAGTGACTTTTGATCTGTATAAGACGCACAGTCTATCAATTTTTATTGCAATGCCTTATTATTTAGATTAAACCTCAAATTCACAAAAATATGCATACTTTTAGCTTCAAATAAAATTTTAGAAAAATTTATTATTTTTAATAAATTTAATTTTTATAGTAAAATTTTTTTAAAAAAAAAATTTGAGTTATAAAATTATTAAAATTATTCTAGAACTCTTCAAGCAAAAAATTATTTAGAATTTTTATTCTTAGAAATTAAGTTTTGTTAGAACTGAGACTTTTATTAGAGTTAGAATTTTGATAAATTATTTGAATTATAATCAGGCTGAAGCATGCACGCATGAGATACAATGTGTTTAAAGTGTGATTTGCCCCCTCTCCTCTCACATAATGGATCACTTGTGGGTTATTAGTGTACTGCTTCCAGGAATGACTGGCATGTTTGGCCTTGCATGCAACAATTATGAAGGGCCATGGTTGGAATTCGTCTAATGCAGCCAATATCCGATAAACTCAATGAGCAACTTGGCTCAAAATTCAATAAGTTTCAAGTCCTTAGCGTATTGCGAAGGGTTACAAATTTAATTGTGTATTAGTTGTTTTGATTATCAAATTACTTGTGTTGCTGGGAAAATGATACCATCAACCTTTGCTTTATATAAGCACCTAAGGTTAGGAGTTACGATTCGGGTCATAAATTATATGACCTGCATGGTTATAACTAGGGGTGTACACTGAGTCAAGCTGGCATCAGCTAGACTCGGCTCGACCACTAGTTGACCTTAGCTCGAACTCAGTCCTTGAGCCTAACTGGCCAGCCCGGCTTGGTTCGATCAGCAGCTCGAGCTAGCTTGAGCTGAGTTTGCCTGCGTAGCATTTTCACAAATACATTGATTACATCTTTAAAATCTCATTATATGTAAAATAATAGCAATGATTTTATAAGTATTTTATCAAAACACTTTTTAAGCAACATAAAAATCAAGAAAAAAAATAGTATTTGTTTCATATATATACATTCCTTGCCACTAGCCACATTTCGTTGAGTTATTTTATCAAATACTTGGTGAGCAATGTCAATATCAGAGTAATCGAGTCACCTAACCGGTTTGATTCGAGTTGGGTTCAATCTAAGTCGAGTCAAGTTGAGGTCAGCTTAAACTCGGCCTGAACTCATTTTCGAGCTCAAAAAATCAGCTTGACTCGGCTCGAACTCAACTTCGAATCGAGTCGAATCGAGTTTTTTTGAGTCAAGTCCATCAAGCTAATCAAGCTAGCTTGGTTCATGTGCACCCCTAGTTATGACCTTTCTAGGAATGTTTAATGCACAATGAAAATATTGGTAACAAATAAAAAAAAAAAAAAAAAAAACCCAGCCTTTGAAGTACAGAGTGTGCCAACTGGCACCAATGCACCCATATTGCCCGTGTTGGTGGGGACTCACACTAGAACATGCAATCCAAGTTCTCTCTCCATTTTACTAAGTGAACACACTAAATCATAACTTATAAACTAGAAAAAATCTCAATATCTGAGTGAAATGGGACAAAGGATTTTCCATAAATTTTCTAAACATTTGGAAAGGATGCGAATTTTGAAAATTATTTTTTAATTTTCAAATTTCCATTTTGTTTTTATCTTAACCAACTAACTCAACAAAAATTGCCCCTCTACTTTAGGTGTCATCTACATAGCAAAGATGACAAATATTCTCATTTCACGCATCTCTTCTATACATAACGGCAATAGCTTGGGACACTTTTGCCCTTGCAACTAGCTTTCACACCATTGGTTGAAGAACAATGAGGTTGTCATAAAAATGTGGTTAGATGGCAAGTGATAATTAAAAAAAATATTTACTGCACAAGGGACGACGTTGATTGCACTCACTTCCTCTCACCTTTTTATTATTTTTTGTATATCTCATAGTGACTTCTCCCCTTCCCTCTCCCTTGATAAAGACAGAGAGTTCAATTAAAAAGATCAAGAGATAAAGACTCTGTGGGGCCACTATGATGGTTGTCTGGCATCCACCCATGCATTTGTTTCATTGACTTATGCTTAGGGCATCAACCTAGAGGTGGATTGGGGACCTGAGAGCAGGGCATGGCAAGGACATTAGTGAGGATGGATCACTACTGATCTCTGTTTTTTTTTTTTTTTTTTTCTCTCTCTCCATGTAATATGCACCTATGCATAGGTCTACCCTTCCATCTACACGGTCTCATTTTTGCTCTTGCCTCATAATCTCCTTCTCTCTTCATCTCTCAATTCCCGCCTTGCTTCACTTGGGTTACATATGCCATAGCTCCAGCGGTAACTAAAGACGACCGAATTGCAATCACCTATGGACAACGCCCAAAACTCATGGCTGCATCCCATTTTCTCGGCCAACATGCAGCTCATATTGAAACATACCAGTAGGCCTACCATGTATGTCACACTCTAAAACGAAGCCGGGCCCCTAACTCAAATCTTATAATATGATTTGGATTTTTTATTTTTCTTTTTCTTTTAATAGTTGGTGCTGTTTCCTTCCCCTATGATATCCAACATTACAAATATGATGGAGAATAACTCAATATTTCATTTCATTATGAAACATTTATAAGCACAATAAATATATAAGTTCTAACTATATTCATACATCATGGAAAAAAAAAAGTATAACATTATAGTATGCAATATATATATATATATATATATATATATATATATATATATATATATATATATATGAAAAAGGTATAATGCGCTCGAGTTGATTTTAACATCCCATGAGGTCGAGCTGTGTGGGCGCCACCGTGATGTGTTTCGAACATCTACCCCATCAGTCAGATGCACCATTCCATTGTGGGCCTAGGTCTCAAAAATCAAGTCAATCTGTTACTTGTGTGGGCCACACCATATACAGAAGTTAAGAGGGGCCATGCACCATTAAAACATCCATAATAATTTTTTGGGCCCACGAGATGTGATTTGAAAATCCAGCCCATCCATTATGTGTATCCAAGTTGGATGAGGGTTCAGACCAAGTTTCAGACTCATGAAAATTTCATGTGGGCCCTGCCAAGTGATTTTATATATTTTTGGCATGTCTTCACATGATTTTAGAAGGTATGGCCCACCTGAGTTCCATATACAGCTGATTTTTGGGATATCTCATAATTTAAAGGGGACCCATCAAATGCACAGTGTTGATGGTCGACACGCATCACGGTGGGGCATGGGACGTTAAAATCAGCTCAAGCGCATCATACCTTTTCCCATATATAAATCACATGAAGATCACCCAAAAAAATATAATTTTTTCTGTTCATCAGATGAGGTAGACTGCTGGAATCAGTGAACAATTGAGGGGGCTGACTGATTTTCAAGCAGCATGATCTTGGCGGGGGGTCCTACCATTTTCACGGTAGTTAATAGTCATTATAAACACTTGCATTTTAAATTCCTAAAATAATTGTATCAAAAAGCCTATCTCACTATCAATGCCAATTAGCCGTTAAAATCATCTGGACCCATCGACATCAATCTTATTATTTCATTTCTAAAAATTCTGCCCCTTTTTTCGTTTTCCCCACCTTTTTTTTTTGTAAGTCATGGAATAGGGTCTGCTTAGCCGAGATGCATGTGAGAGAGTCTATTTACATTACAAATGTGTCAAGGTGGGACACGTGTGTGCAATCTGATCCATCCATCCGATATGCCCTGACCCGACCTGGACACGATCTAGGCAACCAACTCAACCAATTGACAGTCGTAGCGTTAAATGGGCCTGGCCCTGATCCAAAAGAATAAGCTGATCGATGAATCAGGTGGGCCACACTGCAGGAATTGTTGAGAGGGGGACTCACCGTTGATTAAGGGGACCATGGTGGTATGAATTTGTAATCCCATCCATTCACACAAGGGACACGTGTGAAATAGGCCATTCAACCATCAGGTGGGCGCTAGAACAATCAAGGTTGGGCGTTCCCACCACAATGCTTGCCTGTGGTGTGGCCCACCTGAAGCATGGATTGGGCTGATTGAGTGGTGCATCTGATGGTCGGGATGGATATCCTGCACGAATCATGATGGGCCCACATAGCTCGCTAAAGTGCCAGCGTCAACGATACTAGATCATCCATTAACTGTGGTACGTCTGATCAGTGGCGTGAAAATGACGGTTGAGAAGAGAGGCACAATAAAGTTAAAGAACGGCACAAAATTGATTGCTAGAACGTTCCAACGTCGTAGATTTTTTGGGGCATGGCCCATCCACAATAATCCCAACAAACCAACGGTTTGGATCAAAGATGACTATGAGGCATAAATCTGCCTGGAACCAGGGAGTAAGCTCACAACACCACCATTGTAACGTGCCCATGTGGCGCATGTGCATAGAGCTCGGCATGAGATGACTCGACTTCGCAAACTCAACTCGTCCGGCCTGTTCCGACTTTGATTTGAAGCGAGTCGGCGGGTTAATCTGAACAGAATAGATTTCATCCAATCCGAACTCAGACTGAGTTGAGTTCGGGTCACCCAATAACTAAACTCAACTCGGCCTAAAATCCAACTCGATACTGAATGGACTCGATCCAAAACTTGACTCATGTGTGTGTGTATATATAAAATGCTTTAAATATGAGATGTGGTGTATGTTGATGTCAAAATGTGGTCGGCCCTCCCTCCACGTTGCTTTTCCTTCAGCGTACAATCCTTGGGACCTGCATAGGGAAAACGGGCAAAGGTGACCCTGGCTAAACCGGGGGACCCTCCGATGCCTAAGTCAGGACACGGGAATCGGGATCTTAGTCGAAAGTAGAGGGGAGAGTACTTGCTGTTGCGTAGCTGTAGATATTGCATGATGTGATATTTATACTTGCCTGTGGGATGGTCCGGATCCAATAATCTCGGCACGATCAGGGGGATTCCTGGATCGTGGAGATACCGTCCGCAATCTATTGATTGTGTAGTGTATCCGGCGAGTAGTACATATCTGCGAGCGAAGTTATCGGTCACGTTCGGTTATGGCAATTTTCATGTTTAACGAACGGGGTATGTGCCTCTGAATATCGGCTCGGCTCGGCCGACCATAAAGTAAAGGACTCTCCAAGTCAAATGGCACCCGACCCGACCCTTGGGGTCCGATCCGATGTGGTTGGCCATGAGTACATTGTGGTTGGCGAATAGCCGGTTGTCCAATCGGATTTATAGGACACCTCCGAGCCGAACCTCACTCTAAGACTAACTTATCGTTGTTGTGACGCTGAGATCAGACCAGATGGGTCGTGCCTCGGACGTAATGGCGCTGAGTCGGCTCGGACTCACAGTTGGATTGACGTTTTATCATGGGCTCGGATCTCCCCATAACAGTGTAGCTGTTGAAGTGGCTGTAATTCTGATAACTGCACGAAGATTTTGAGTTGTGATTTTAGTACGTGGATATCTGTCACACCCAATTCGACTTGGTGCCACCTGGACCCAACTCTGTCCTTGTGACCAGGAAGGACTTTGTCCATATTAGTCCAGGCTATCAGTCCTTGTGATCAGGTTAGGCATGTTGGACTCAATACTGAGTTGGGTCGAATTCGGGTCAGGTCCATTTCAAAACGAGATTGAGTCGAGTCAGCCTTAATTTGTCCAACTTGGCTCAATGTTTAGCTCTACATGTGAACGACATGGTGGGGCATGACAAACTGAGTAAAAGAAAAGGTGAGCCCATTTATCAAGTGGGCCATACAATTTTTGGAACTCACTATACACGTTTCTTAGGAGAATTGATTTATTGTGGATCGTCAATGGGCTGGGCCTACAGCTTCGGTTCATGGGCGATGCCGACTAAGACCGGTTTGAATTTTGTTGGCCCTGATATGGGCTTGGGCTAATTTTCAGGCCTGTGGACCGGGGATGGGTCTAAATTGTAGGCTTTGATACTCTGGCAGAGTGTGATGGATAATACACAGATACTTATTAATTACTTAGAAATTGCATATGTGGCATCCATGTAATTCAAATTAAACTGTCCAATTTGGAACATATAAGTTTTGCTGTATAATAAACCAAAAAATTACGCTCCATTAATTATCTTGATATCAGATTTGTGGACATTCATTGGACGGTTAAAAATGGAAAAAAATAATCCAATGGTCTGATTTCAACAAAGAAGCGTCCACGAATTGGAGGGTAAAATTTTGCAACGAATCTAAATTTTGAATAGTGTCTTGGCGAAGGTGGGTTCCACAATTTAGCCGGTTTAATTTGAATTAGTGCTTGCCACTTGTACTATATAAAACAATCGCGTATCAAGCATCATACGCAGCCGGAATATCAAATAACTCCTCAAATTTAAACGGGTCCGGCTTATCTAACAGCTCGGTAAAACAGATCCAAGAAAATCTTTCAGTAAGCACGTGCAACGTGCATTTGTCTAGATCGTCGGTTATGTTCATATGGACTGGCTCGACTATGATTGGACAGTTGCTTTCCATGGCCCACCCTTTGAAACCGTTAGGATGTCCTACAAAAGCTGTTAGAAAATATTTCGCAAATAATATTAAAAATCAAAAATAATAAAATAAAATTTAACACCAGGTAAACCAGTTATGTAATACACTGTCCTCAGAGTTTGATTCGTCCCCTTATTGTTGCGGATTTTGACCTGTGGAATCATACAGATCTAGATATATGATAGCAATCCAATGGCACCAAGCACACGAGAACACAGAGAACACCCAAATTTAGCGTGAAAAATCCTTGCGGAAAAAAATCACAGCACAAAGCGACAGATCTCCACTATGAAAAACATAAATTATAAAGAGAAAGGACTTACCCGATTCAAACAACCTCAAATCTCACTATTCTTACACCCTTTAATTTTACTAGAACCCCTTAGGAAAGCTTTCTCATGCCCTATAAACACCTATTTATAGTTTAAGCAACTTCCTTCCGCATATCAGTTGCGAAATGACTCAAAATTCGCAATCCGCACAAAATCGCCGAACGAATCTGTATAACTTACGACCAATCGAGTGGGCTGCACGACCGGTCGAGCATGGCCCACGACCGATCGAGCACCTCGAACCAAGAATCTTTATGCTAGCTGGACTTTGAGTTGAGCAGGCTACGACTAGTCGAGCCTCTCCCACGACCGGTCGAGCAAACCCTACGACCGGTCGAGCAACACCAGGAAAAAAACAGATTTAAGACTTTTCACAGTAATCTCCACCAGGTCTTCAATCTTCAACCGTGTAGCTCCTTAACCTCTTCTTTTATCTCTGCATCACATCATAGCTTCTTGTGCACACTCCGTCCTTCTTTTACACCATCGTCAAGCCAAGCGAAGTTACACAGAACTTGAACTTTTCTACAGGAATGACCTAGGTGAGCATATCTGCCGGATCAAAATCCACGTGCTCAACCACCTTTGCTCTTGTTTTCTCAAAAGAAAAACGTAGTCTTCTTACTATCTCACCACTACCCAATATTGCTTGTCGGGGTACTTGCTCACAACACTGATAGCCTATGAAATAACCGGTCTAAACCAGACCATGACATACACTGCCCAGCGCATTTGAATATGGCTCATGAGATATCCTGCTTTTCCTCATCTGTTTTAGGACAAATCTAGAGGAAAACTTGAGGAGAGAAACGTAGGGAACGCTCTCCAGCTTTACCTGGCTCATCACATCCTGGATCAATACCTACACACAAGATATTTCTCCTGTAATTACCAAAGGCTACTCCTCCTTCAGTCTCAACACCAAGAACCATCTTTGCAGCCCCCGATCCTTCATTCTCAATGTTCTAATTGACCGAGTCTTCAGTACATTGATTTCAGACATGTCACAATTGGTGATCCACACGTCATTAACATACAATACCTGACCCACCATGAAGGAATCAAACCACTGCTTAGGCGACGAGCCGAACAACGACCTCCTGCAAAGTCTTTTCTCAGCCCCTTTCACTTCGAACCGTCGTGGTTGCTTCATGTAGATCTGCTATTCACTTTTCCTTGCATAAGTGCAGACTCCACATCCTTCATTCCAGCTCAAGATCACATTGGCCAACCAGCGCCAACACTGATCTAATAGACACCTGCTATACCGTCAGCGCGAATATTTCTGAGAAGCCGATCTCTTCTCCCTGAGCATAACCTATTGCCACCAATCTCGCTCTGTATCTATATTGTATCCTCCTGAAGATCTACCTGCATCCAACCGCTTTCCGACCCACTGGAAGCTCCACCCGCTCCCATATATCGGTCTGGTACAATGAATCTATCACATCGCCCATAGTCACCTTTCACTTCTCAGCACCAGGCTCACCTAGAGCCATCTGAATAGAAGATGAATCCTCCTGCGATATTGGAGTCGTCCATGTACCTCGCCGATTTTTCGTGATTATGCCGTGTGTTTTATCTCACGGGTGGCTGCTTCACCTGCTCTGTATCCCTGTCTGCGCATCTCAGCCTTTCTACCCTGCCCGCTCATGTGGCCATGTCCAACATGCCACACACGTGCAGAGGTGGAATCTACTACATCTACCGTAGCTCCACCTTTTGAAGTGCTCTCAATCAACTTGTACAAGTTACCGAGTCGTTATGCTTTCATGATTACCTATGCCCCCTTGGATACTTTAAGAGCATCATCAATACCTGTGTACTTACATCCATTTGCCTCAAGCACACCAAGAGAAATTAGATTCCGCTTCAAATCAGGAACGTGCCTCACATCTGTCAAGGTACGCTTCATCCCATTAAACATCCTGATGCGCACAAAACTAACAGCTACAACATTACAGGTAATGTCATTACCCATAAATACTTGTCCACCATCGCACTCCCTGTAGTTGGTGAACCAACTTCGATGAGAAATCATCCTTATGATCATCATATGACCGTCGGAGCGAAGACACAGATAAAACATCAACATCACTTCCATCTAACGTGACAACGTTAGCCTCCTTGCATGAGCCTTAAAATCTTCTCTCTTCAATTTAGGGTTTTCACAATCCCTCTTCACATGTCCTTCCTTCCCACAATTCCAACACTTTACCTTTCTTTTGCCTTTGCCCCTTGATTTGGATCTAGAACCAGAAGAACCTGTACCTTATCCAGAATTCCTACCCACTGTAAACAGTGCATCAAAAGATATCCCCATGTCACTGTTTAGTTGTCTCATAGCCTTCCCTTGAAGGGCTGAGATAACTGTGTCGACACTCAGAATTTTATTCATGCTGCACATAGTGTCCTTAAATGTCTCATAGGATGCCGGGAGAGAATTCAACAACATACATACTTATTCTTCATCTTTCATCACTTCCTTCATATCCAGCAATTTGCAAACCAATTTATTAAAGTTGCTGATGTGAGCCCCAGATCTCCACCCTCTGTCATCTTGAAGTTATACCACTATCACTTTAAGTGTAGGTTCCGAGGATTTATTCGCATGGACATCCTCTAACTTCGCCCACAAACCATCCGCAGTTTTCTCCCTCATGACATTGTAGAGAACCTCATCCGTGAGACATAAACGGATCGATGAGAAAGCTTTCTTATCAAGAGTATTCCAATCAACATCAGTCATAGTAGACTTTCGCTCCTCAAGAGCACCATCTTCGCCTTGCTTGGTTAACAAGCTAATCATCTTAACCTTTCATAACTCAAAATTATTTTTTCCTGAGTACTTCTCAATCTCATACTTAGCGCTTGCCATTATTACTAATCCCTCAGATTCAAATTTGTACCCCAACGATCGCTCTGATTCCACTTGTTGGGGATTTTGACCGCAGAATCACACAGATCTAGATCTAGGATAGCAATCCAATGACACCAGGCACACAAGAGAACACAAAGAACACCTAAATTTAACGTGGAAAATCCTTACGGAAAACAACCATGACACAAAGCCACAGATCTCCACTATAAAAAACATAAATTACAAAGAGAAAGGACTTACCCGATTCGAACAACCTCGAATCTCACCCTTGCCACACCCTTTAATTTCCCTGAAACCCCTTAGGAAAGCTTTCCCTTGCCCTAGAAAAATCCTAGGAACACCTATTTATAGTTTATGCAACTTCCTTCCACATCCCAGTTGCGAAAGGACTTAAAATCCATAATCCGCACAAAATCGCGAAACGCATCTGCGTAACTTACGATCGGTCGAGTGGACTGCACGACCGATCGAGTGTCACCCACGACCAGTCGAGCATGGCCCACGACCGGTCGAGCAACTTGAACCACAAATCTTTATGCTTGCTGGACTTTGAGTCGAGCCGCTCTCACGACCGGTCGAGCAACGCCAAGAAAAAAACAGATTTAAGACTTTTCTTAACACTTATCAATTAAAATTGAAATTATTAATGAATTATTGACGAATTACTTCCAAGATAAGGTACGTCTTTTCTTGTTTAAGGTCTTGCTTGGAGTTGTACACGACCAGAGTTAGCTTGGGACCTCGACTCAACTCAGATCGAAGCTAAGTTTGAACCGAGTCGAGCTAATTCTTGGAGCTCGAAATGAGTTTGAGCCGAGATCGATCTTGCCTCAGCTCGACTCGAATACTACTCGAACTAGGCTCGACTTGGTTCAACTTGGTATAGGATACATATACCTTTCAAAAATAAAAAAACCTACCCATTTTCAAAAACTATCCCACCCGCACGAACCCTAGACCCTAACCCTCTCTTCCTCCCTCTCTCTTAATTCGGTGAGGCTAACCTTCCTCCCTCTTTCTCTCTTTACTCTCTCCTTCATCCTCCCTTACCTGCATGGCCGCACCGACGCATGACCATCCGATCTCCCTACTCTCTCTCTCCTCCCTTACCCGCTCGGCCCGCTAAGTTTGCCATTATTGCCTGCAACTCACCAGTCTGGTCACCCCTGCCACTGCTGCAACTCGACAGTCTAGTCGTCCCTGTCACTGCAGCTCGCCAGTCCGATCGCCCCTGTCACTGCTCGGTTGCCCCTGCCACTGTTACAACAACCTAGTCCAGTTAGCTCCTGCCCCTTTGAACTCGACTCGAACTTGGTTGAGCCAAGTATGAGCTACCATTCCAAGCTCGAAGGCCAAGTTGAGACTCGAGCAGTCCGAGTCGAGCACGAGCTGGGCAAAGCTCGGCTCGTGTACACCTCTAGTCTTTCCTATAGCAATTATGAAACGAGGGACTCAGTTAACTTAGTTCAGAACTTTGGTAGTTTTATTAACTGATTGAACTCATTACTAAAACAATGTTCAAGTCACTTAGCAAGTTCTTCTTAAATAACATAAAAAAAAAACTTAGAAAAATCAAATGAGATTAAATTTGTTGGACTTGGATGATTCTTAACTTAGATGATCCTGTTTATATGGTATATGAAGTGTGAACCATTGTTAGGTAATTATCAATGGTTTATAAAACATCCCTTGTATCGTCAATGGCCATCTGATTTTCAGATCATTCATTTTGACTATTAAGGCCACTACAACTATAATGCCCACAATTGATCATTAGATTAATGATCTAACTAGATATCTCTACCTTTACCTTTATAAATAATAATACCTAATGCTAAAAGACTTACAAACTAAAAGTTCTTTCACTCTATCTAATGTGAGACTAAATAAATAATATATCTTTTTTGTTTGTATCAAATTCATTTTTGGAAGGAAATAATTTTTTAAAGTATTATTTTAGAAACCAAAATCTCAACAAAAGCTACACACTGCGTGGCACGTGAGAGTCGTAGAGTAGTCGGTGGGCTCAAGAGATGGGTCTACTTTCACGCCCAACATGCAGAGTTGTGCGCCCAGTTCCAAACACGTTTTTAACTCAGGCCGATCGAGTACGGGGCCATTACGGCCGTTGGTTAGGTGGACGGTTGGAATATTTTTCCATGCTTCTTTCTCTAAAGAGAAAACAGGTACACGTGTTAATATATCAATCGAAACCGTCCAAATTTCACAAAACACTTTCCTTTTAAGGGTCATAGTTCAATAATCACATTGATAGGATGATCCTAACCATCTGATCAATGTATATTTGCTGTTTTTTTCGTTGTCCATACTGATGTGTGTAAGAAATAAAAAAATAGAATCATCATATCATTTTAAAAATTAAAAAAATTCTATGAACTGGATCAAAACAATTTAACGGTCTGGATAGAGTCATACGGATGACAACACCTGCCGTTTCTGTATGCACACGTACGATATTTCATCCTCCAGCAGAGCACGTGTAATAGTTCTTACGTTTAAGACAGTCTCCTCACTGCATCCCACGAGCTTCTCGCGCTAACGTCTCCAAATGCCAAACCCCAACAGCTCGCCCGCCATAAATACTCGCTCGGATCGATATTTTCCGGCGAATCTCGACCGTCGAAAATCGCGATGGCTTCTTCTTCCCATGGCCCTCCGGAGATTGCGATGGAGCTACATGCTCTCAATCGCGCGAAGCTCGTGCATTCCTTCCGCCAATATCTCAAAGCTTCGTCTCTTCCCCTCTTCGGTTTCATCCTGTTGCAGGTAAGATCCCATTATCGATTTTCTCTTCAAATCGTATTCTCGGCATACGAGAAATTGAAGTTGAAATTGAAATTGACAGTGAGCTTTGTAATTTCTCGCAGGGCGGTGGGGAGCAGTCGCGGTACTGTTCCGATCATGTACCTCTCTTCAGGTAAGCCGCGTGCTACCATTTTAGAAAAAAACTGCTGTAGTACGCTGGAGTTCCCCAAATTGTAGTCCTCATGGGTGACGATCCTGGGTGATGACCGCCTAGTGGTGATCGGAACCGTTCATTCTGTTGGCGGCACTGCTGATGGGTCTTGGTGCAAGAGTTCCACTGATTGGATGCTCTGGTGGGCCAGCAGTCGATGCTTTACTTTCAATGAGCAAAAGTTCATTAGCTGGATGGTGCTGATTTGTGCGCTTTTTGGCGGGTTGGTCGTATATGGCGGGCCCCACTGGGTGAACTGTCCTGATTACTGGGGTTGGAGCTCGTGTACAGTGGAGACCCCATGCACTATGATTTTTATGTGTTCTTCAACATTAGAAGCCATGCCCCTGATGAGTTCACTCATCTAACACTTACATTCTCTTAAAACTTCAGTGTCTTGAGATAATTCTGATGGGTTTGGAACATCTTGGATCTTGGGAGTCTTGAGAGGAGTTGGGACTCTTAACAAGATCTTTGAGTGATGTCCACTTGATGTATCTCTTGTCGACATGGATTGCCAACTTGTCCGAGTTGATTCGGACTTGGTTGAGTCCAATTCGGTTCGGCACCACGAAGCATTGCAAATATCTTTGATTTGGAGTTGGTTGAGTCTGAGACAGTTTGGGACCATGAGTCAACTTTGGAAATATGCTCAGCTCAGACAAATCACCATGGAGTCTTCAACTCAAGACCGAATGACCATATCGGCCCCTCCAGCTGATGGAGGACTGAATGAGTCGGTTCTACTCACCAAGTCTTCAATCCATGCTCGTGGATATGCCTCATTATTTTGGAGTTTTATTCAAAATTTGAAGTCACACCTTTTGATAAGTCCATGCTTCTAGTGCTTACATTCTCATGACCTTCAGTTTTGTGATGTAACTTTGATGGCTTGAATTTACTAAGCCAAATGATTGGATTGTATGGTTGAAAGATTTGTCTGAGTAGGACCTCTAACATACAATGCAATGTTAGTTTCTCAACAAACGGCTGCCATGCTGATGCATGATTGTTTGATCAAGTACATAGTGGTCCCATTGTTAGTCTATCTAAGACCAGGGCCATCAAACTGTGAATCAAGCCCAAATCAGGTCCATTTGAGGGTCCTGATTAAACATCAAACTGTCTAGATTGAAGATCTGGACCATACAATCATTCAAAGTCTTTAGATTGAATATATAGATCACATTGAGGTTCCATGTTAATCTAATGGGATATGAGTTCTAGATCAATGGTCTTATTCGATAGTGAGATTTACAATTCCATAAGTTTTGTCATTTAATAAATTATTTGAGTTAGAGTTAACTTTGGGAAAGCATGATTGAGCAAAGACTAGTGCATGAGACAAATGTATTGGAAAATCAATTTGGTTTCATGCCAAGGAGGTCTACCACTGAAGCTATTTCTTACTTGACAATTGAGGGAGAGGAGGAAGAATCTCCACATGGTCTTTATTGACTTAGAGAAAGCTTACCATATGATCCTTAGAGACTTAATCTGGTGGGTATTGGGAGAGAGGAGTTTAAGGAGGATATATTGACGTGATTAAGGATATGTATGAGAGAGCACTAACAAATGTGAGGACCACTAGTGGAGAGACAAGTGAGTTCCCAATTACCGTAGGCTTGCACCAGGAGTTAGTGTTGAGCTTGTACGTTCACATTGGTTATAGTCTTATAGACGAGTTAACGGGGCATTTGTTGGAAGAGATCCCATGATGCATGTTGTTTGCAGATGACATAGTTTTGATTTACATGACGTGGGGGGGAAGGCTAGATTTACAGAGAGGTGCTTTAAAATGTAAAGGATTTGAAATTAGTTGGACTAAAACGAAGTATATGGAGTGCAATTTTAGCAACAATAAGAGTGGGAGAGAGGAATTAGTAAAGATTGTTGATGCAGGACATGAAAATTAAATATAATATGCGAGATTTCAGGCTTAAGATCACGTTAGTACCGAAACAATTACACAAATTCCATATTCCATATGAAAGTCCAAACATTTAATTAAGGGGAATCTATGCGGGTCCAGGCCTAAACATGATAGGGCTGGATCAATAAAAATTATGAACCAAACGATACTCAAAGATAAGAAATAATCATCCACACATGCATAGTAATTAGTCAATAATCCAAGGGATTCAGAAATTTCAATTCGGGCAACCCTAGGGCAAGAAAATGGGCATAAAATTGGAGATTTGAGTAATTTAGAGTTAGGTTTAGGAATTTTGGATGGAAGCGGAGTGAAAGAGAGGAGAGAGACGAACCAGAGAAGTACCGCACGCGTGGACAACAACAATGGCCCAGACACACGTGCGTGTGATTATGGCCGCATGTGTGTGGGGCCCACTATTCAGAAAAAGGCTACCTTGGCAATGGTCGGTCAGGGATGGACTCCAAAACCTCCAAATCTCAGCTTCATCTAATATACGGTTTGTGCGTGGTGCTCCGCCGAAGTTTCAGCCCTCCTGCAGGGTCAGATTCTTAAATTCTGATGTGGGGAAGAGAATTACTACAATAGATGATTGATTCAAAGTGTATATGATGGGGTGAAATGAGAAGAAGGGATGGTAGAAGATGGGTAGTAGATATGACGATGGATGAGGGCGATCGGGATAG
The DNA here is from genome assembly GCA_037074715.1 of Magnolia kwangsiensis. Classification (NCBI taxonomy): domain Eukaryota; kingdom Viridiplantae; phylum Streptophyta; class Magnoliopsida; order Magnoliales; family Magnoliaceae; genus Magnolia; species Magnolia kwangsiensis. The sequence goes on from CM073580.1 coordinate 112,074,002, forward strand.
ATGTGGCTTTGTATCATTGTAGTTAACCTTTCAATGAAGGGAGAGCATCGCACCTAATTAGGTTTCACAACTCAGAGAGTAGGAAAACGCAAAATTTTTATTAATATTCAATGAATCAAAAGAACTACAAGGGGTGCCTATTTATAGGAAAACCCTATACTCCAAAACTCGCGCCATGTGCACAACCTATTACTCGGCGGTGAAGTAAACTAAAATAACAACCAAATAAAGAAATTTAAAGCGTTCATAATATTCTAAATAATAACAATAATCAAAACTTAAAATATGAAATCAATCCGACTAGTGAGCTACGATCATGAGATCCCATGGTGGGCTTTTATTGATTGTCGAGCCCACTCTTTTGAATCAAAACTTCGTCTCTTAACTAGGAGGCCCTCCATGGACGTTGTCATTGATCAAGATCGACAGTGGGTCCTCCTTCTTCTAGCGTACGTGCGTAGGGGGCGGCGCGCGCGCGTGTGCGTGTGCGTGTGATGTCTCCATCAATTGTTGACTAAGAAGTTTCTCAAAATGAACACTTTCGATATCTTGGGTTGATAATTCGTGAGAGTGGAGAGATTGAGAAAGACATTACTTGTAGAATTCAAGTATGGTGGAAGAAATAGAGATGTGCCTTTGGAGTTTTATGTGATTGTTGTGTACTACTGCAATTGAAAGAAATTTTTTATAGGATGGCTATAATACTAGCCATGCTTTATGGGACAAAATGTTGGGTAGTCAAGGAACAACATGTCCATAGGATGAATGTAGTTGAAAAGAAGATGTTGAGATGGATGAGTGGCAAGACAAGGAATGATAGAATTAGAAATGAATGCATTCTTGGGAATTTAGGAATGGCACCAATAGGTAACAAGATGAGGGAAAGTAGACTTACATGGTTTGGTCACGTGCAATGGAGAAAAAAAACTGCGTTGGTTAAAAAGAGTGAGTTGGTACAAGTTGAAGGCTCTAAAAGGGCAAGGGGAAGGCCCAAAAGGACATGGGTAGAGGTAGGGAGAAAAGACTTGATGACCTATGGCCTAATTGAAGTTATGCACCCTAATAGACTGGAATGGTGAAAAATGGCTCATGTAGCCGGCCCCAATTAGTTGGAATAAGGCTTAGATGATGATGATGATTAGAGGTAGTGTTTGTCATGACTTGTTGAACATTTTCTCCATTTAGGTCTTGTTTGGATTGGTGGAATCCAAAAAGACACTTAGAAAGGAAAGCATTACATCTGAGGAAAGCCATGCATACTGAAATCCGTGGAAATGAATCCTAAAAAGGTTGTTTGTTTTAGTTTCCATGTAAATGTGGAACAATCAATGGTTAAAAGTAAAATCTCTCTCTTGGATAGTGTGGAAATGAGGAATCGAGTTTTATAGAGGGAAAGGAAATTCCCTTTTTTGAGGAACACCGTAGAGAGGAAAACAATTTTCCACAGGTATATTGTTGCAATCAACGGAAAATGTCACATTTGCGGAAAACGTTTTCTTTTCCATGGCTACCTTTTTGTATTCCACCAATCCAAACAGGCTCTTAGTACCTTCTTCACTTATACGGGGCCACTTTTAGGGTTATAAAAGGTGTTAGAACGGTGTGGAACTGGTCTAATTTGAAAATTACTGAGTTAGCTCTCAAACGAGACCATGATCATGCAATTTATCATTGGAGTGATCTATGACCAATTACCAAAAGCATATATTGTTGTGATAATATTCACAAATATTTTAGACATTTCAATATTTTATTGATATGGAGGTAATGATAAAAGCTTGGTTCAAAATTCTGAAGACTCGACTTGATTTCCAGCAGGGTGCTGGGGTCGGGTGGACTTGAAGGCTTGGATGAGTCTTTACTTGATTTGATTTGCTATTTCGAAATTAAGTTAATAATATTTAAAGTAGTACTTAATGTGTGAAATAGTTATACACATGCGAAATATAAAAAATTGTAAAAAAAAAATGATAAGCTTGTGGTGCACTGGTTATAGACCTCTCTTGTAGAGGTTGGGGGTTCAAAAGTTGCCCCTTTCTTTTCATGAACAAGAATTGTTTCCCAATGGAGTGATTGGGTTCGAGTCATTGCAAGTCTCTCCAAGTCGACTGAGTCAGTGAGTGAGTCCTAGCAAGTTGTGTCGAGATTTAATCACATTCATCATTAGGGCTGTTAACAGGTACCCAAGGTATCCAATCCAAATTTTTTTACGGGTGCGGGTCCATTTTTTCATGCCCATTGAAAAGACTGGTTTGGTTAAAATCAGGTTGGGTCAGGTTGGGTTTTGGTCGGGTCTGGGCTGGGTACTTGGGTAACTAATAATAATATTATATATGTATATATTAATATAATATACCGATTATTCAACAATTGAATGGGGTCTGCAAAGCCTATATGCGTGTATAAGAGAGCCCATCTACTTGCCAGTTGTCACCCATGTGTTAGCATGGTGGATGTGTGTGAGGTCCAAGTGTTACATGCCCTTATCAGACCTGGGCGCTATCCAAACTCGAGGTCTGAGGAATCAACACATACTCGATGAGTATCAAACCCCACTGGATCTGGATCTAAGTCCCTGGGACCTCAAATATGGTACCTGGACCTGGACCCAATCCTATTAGGCAGATATTACCTGAACCTGAGCTGTTGGCAACGCTACTCATCATAGAGTTTCCTATTGACTTGAACTAGGCCAAGTTTTGACTTTTGAGTTAGTCGCCGAGTTTTAGAATTATGATTAGAAGCATGGAAACCCTGACTAAATTGAGGTTTCCTTTTGCCTCTAGAAAAAGTTATATAAACATATCGAGAATCTTTTATGGGGATATTTTAATCATGGATTGAATACAAGTTTCTCTGAGTTTCTTAATTATTAATTTCCTAATCCCTTTCATGTGTTGCTTCCCCTAGCATTAGTTGCTCTCCTTTAGCATTCATTGCTTCCTATCCATCACAATTCAATTCACATGTGTACTAGTTTTAACTAGTAGGAATGTGCAAACTGTCCTTTCTATGGACTTCCATTGATCTTGTTACCTATTGAAGGATCTTGGAGCTGCAATTTAGCGTCTTCAAATCTATTCAAATAGATTTTATTTCTTCAATTTGGTTGCATCACGTACGCTCCATAATCAACAGATTGGATTCGGTAGAAACCACAACTTCAATGTGTCAACATAGAGAAAACTAATATTTTCATTTGCATTTTCCTGAACTGCTCTTTTCCTTTATTATTTCTTTCCATAGCCCAGGGTGTTGTTGTTCTTAGATTAAATTGGTCTTTATTATTTGTTTTTCAATTTGGCAGTGCTCGATCAACTATTATTTGTTGGTTGTGCTCATTGTGAGAAGCAGTTGGAAATTTGTAGATGTGGGATGAGGTGTTTGTTTAGAAATATTGTAGTAAGCATCAGGCTTATTTCTTAGACACCAGCGCAGTTAGCATCCAAAAGACTGAAAGGTCAAGATTGAAGGAGCGTTTGGATGCACTCCAAATCGCGAGTGGAATGGATGTTCTGGTGAACAGTGGGTTTATGCATTTGGGGTAGCTTGGGAGACCACACAGTATGTGGGATACCGGTTTTCTGCATGAAATATGTTGCAAAAGCATTTCAGGTAAAAGGTGAAGGGTTTTGCATATTGAGTTGGTGGAAAAGCAATCCACCTGCCCGACCTTTCTGTGATATCCAAGCGCAGCCTTAATGTTCTTTTATTATTATTTTTTGTTGAAGATTTCAATAAAATTGAAGAAAAGGGAAATGGGTGGTGGCCAAAACCCATCAAATAGAATTTGAAAGGAAGATTGGCTTAAGAATGAAGAGTTGCAAGTCAAACTTCCTATTCACATGGCTTTTTGTCATTAAATTTGCACTCAAAGAACTATTGAAAGCAGTATTCCCACAGCAAGAATAGTCTCTTATCATCAAATTTCATCATGAGGTCTTCAAGGACGCACTTCTCTCTCCCATGCAGACTCAGTGGCATTCAAATCATCCTTTTCAACCAAATGCAAAGGGGTAAGCAAAAGCAGTAGCTTCTGTAACAGTGTGATCTTTAATCTCAAGAGGGAACAAATGGAATGTGACAATCGAGGCATAACTGAATAATATGGAAGACATGGGAAGCTGATCACCTGGATTTTGAATCATACGACGCAGTTCCATTGATTCTTGTGCTTCTAGTATCTGCTATGTATCTTACATGCATGTAGTTTTTTCTACGGTTCTTTTTAGAAATGGATGCTTCTCAATTTGTTTTTTCCCCATGGAAAAATTAGGTCACTGATTGTCTTGTTGGACAACTCCGCCCCACACAGTCAGAGGGACTATACTTCAGATTTTGGGTAGAAGAGGATTGTCCTTTAACATGGGTTATACTGTATGCTGTCAGTTAGAGTAGGATTTTACTGTATGGTTCCTAGATTTTCGTTTGAAAATTACAGATGGCTGTTCTCTAATTTGAACCCAATTTCTTCATTTTGCAGGCAGGAGAGCTATTTTGCATATCTATTTGGAGTAAGGGAGCCTGGCTTCTACGGAGCAATTGTAAGTTTTACTTCCTTTCTTTCCTTTTTTCTGTGATGTGGGAAATATGTTTCTTGGCAGTTCTTGATGTATACATGGGTTTGCCTTACTCAAAACTATCTAAAATGTATTTTACGAGTATGCTGAAATCTTGTTTTACAGATTCAGTATATATTTTGAGTTCTAGATGCTTGATTGAACTAATGCTGTATGCCTGTATCTATGCATGTAGGCATGTACATACATAAATACACATGTATGCTTGTACATACGAACATACAAATGTATGCATGTACATATGCATGTCTGTATGTATACGTGCATGCATGTTGCCCATTTTAGAAAGTTAATATAGAGGTTACATATAAACAATGGAAAAATCCACTTTTCCAGGTTAAATGGTATTGGGTAGCCAATGGGTTTCCGTCAAATAGTTTATGGCCGGAAGAGATGCCACGCTTTTGTCATGAATCATGATCAATCATTTCTTTAGCCAGGTTGTTAGTGGCACGCATGTTGGAGTTTTATTGCATTTTCTGTTGACATCATGAGGGGAAGACTTGTTTGGACCCTGAGACATTGATGGGATGCACTTCCATCTTAACTAGTCATGTATATTCGGTCATCTCTTGTGGCATTGTAGCTGAGGATAAGTGAAGGTCACAACAGGGCAAGATTTTATGGTTTGGTTTACTTTTCCCCTTTTCTGAATTGGGTGATCTTTATTAATATATGTATTGATCATATCCATCCACACCCTTCAATAGATTAAACCCTCAGTGGACTTTGACAAGTGTGTATCTCTGGTTTCTCAACATCAGAGCCACCGAATCTTTGTTGTAGTGCATTTCGGTATTGTCACTAAAAATGATTATTTGCACATTGAAACTCCCCTTCTGCAATTCATAACCATCTAACTCTATTTGGGGCCCATTGATTGTTCACTCTAGACTGAACGCACCATTTACTATCATATAACTCTAGGGGTTTATGACTACTAGACAATGCGCCAGTGGTTCGTTTGAGACTCAGGAGTTGTTAAATTCTCGTTAATGGACAGGTTTCATATAATAGCATTTATTTATAATTGTTCTTTTTCTTTCCAGCTACTGAACATATTCTGAAATTTATACAATTGTCCTCTTCAGGATGTATCCATTGGGAAGTCTGTTCTTTTTGCACCAAGGTTAACTGAAGATTATGCCATTTGGTCTGGCAAGATAAAACCATTATCCTCTTTCAAGGTGATGGTGTTTTTTAACTGTCTATGTTGGGCATCATATCTTTTTATGATTTTGTTTCCAAACATGTGTACTGTATGACTTGTCTTTACAGGAAAGGTATATGGTGAGCTTGGTATGCTACAGTGATGAGATTACTGAAGTGTTGAAAAGTCATTACCGAGGCCCTGGAAAACCTTTGCTATATCTCTTACATGGGCTCAACACTGACAGCAATAAGTTCTCCACGCCAGCCAAATTCGAGGTGCTTTTGTATTTCTTTCAAACCCAAGATCAATATTAAGTATGATATATAGATTTATCTTCCCTATCCATTGTTCAATTAGCTTTTATTATTTATTTATTTATTATTATTATTATTTTTAAAATAATTAATTTAATTAATTTTTAATTTTTAATTTTTTAAACGTAATTGTATTTAGAAGGTATGCATAATGTGACGTGGCTTATGCCAATTTGGCACAATTTCTTATAGGATATGTATAAGATCAAAATTAACTTTTTTTTTCCCCCTTTTCTGAATTATTTAATTATTTTATGTTAGAATCTTAATGTGAATTTCATTGAACTTTTGGATTTGATTTTCATAATCCAAATATACCAGATATGACCAGATGGTGGCATGACTTTTTAGTTGATAATCCTTCTGATATTAGACTAACAAGCTTGACTTGAGGGGAAATGCAAGATAGTGACAGTTTCAACACCTTTTATAAATTTCTTCATTCCTGAAGGTTTTGATCCATGTTCAATGGATACAAGTCCAACCCCAAGTCCAAAAACCAGGCCCAGTCCTGGGACCATATCCACGCCCACAAAGGTCCAGGCCCAAGCACAAGAATAAGAGCCAATCCGAGGTCCATATCCAAGCCCATATCCATAACTTGCATCTAGTCCTGCCCAAGTGCCTAGTGACCATGGTTAAAAGACTTGGCGATTCGACCCGACTCCTTTTGTCCTAAATCGAGTTGCGACTCACTTGAGTTGGGGTTGAATCAGCCTAACTCGCCTGAGTCAGAGGTGACTTGTGGTATTGAACTAGACCGACCGAGACCAAGTCAACTCTTACAAGTCGGATTAGATTTGTCTGAGTCTTAAAACCATGTGAGCAACTATAAGAATTTAAGTCATTAAATAGGGCATGCTTGAGAAAGGTGAATGCATGGGGACTTTAAAAAGTTGGTGTTCCAACAGCTAATGACATTGAAAACCATCTTAGTTGCATATAAAAAAAGAAGTAAGGGAAATAAGCAAGGAGAAGAGGAAGCTGCTAATGTTTATGAAGTTAATGATCATGATAGCTTTGAAGACGTGAGAAAATGAATAGATGCAACAGAGAAAACCAAACACACAAAAAACACAGAGGATTTACGTGGTTCGACATTGTGCCTACTCCACGGATAAGTCCCTGTCGAAAACACTAATTCTCAAAAAGGATTACAACCCTAACAATATTCTAGCTCAAAAAAAACCAGAAAATAGTTTCTTACATAACCCTAATTCGACCCCATAAACAATATTATACCCCATACATGGAAATACCCAAAATACCCTATTTTGGTTGGGTCGGGTCTTCGGATTTGGCCCCTTCCCTACACCATTTTGCAGAATACAAGACATCTATCGCAATAGAAGAATTGAATGATGGACTTTTGTTGTTAGGCTGCTATGAGCATGCCAAAAAGAAGAAGAGATGGAGAATTGGTGATGCACCAATATCTTTGACACCTGTGCATCATGCCTTGGCCAGTTATGTACTATCGCTGGGGCCTGGGGGCAATAATATGAATGTGTTGTTGCAGGAGCTTGTAGACAAGCTTTGGTTTAATGTGGAGAAGCATCCGCGACTCTATCAAGTTGTATGAATAAATCACTCTTCTACTCGAGTAAATCATTGCTGCCTAGTTACTTTGTCACTAGGTAAAGGGGTTGCTGGGGCCTGGGGGCAATAATATGAATGTGGTGTTGCAGGAGCTTGTAGACAAGCTTTGGTTTAATGTGGAGAAGCATCCGTAACCCTATCAAGTTGTATGAATAAATCACTCTTCCACTGGAGTAAATCATTGCTGCCTAGTTACTTTGTCACTATGTAAAGGGTGTGAATATTCCGTTTAGTGTTACATTATGCCTATGAAAGTTAGCTTGGTAGACCATGGTTATTTGATAGGAAAGTGCAGCACAATGGGAATACCGATACCTGCTCATTTCTCCACAATGGTTGGAAGAAGACTGATTCCTTAGAAGGAAATTCCACCTTGAAAGGAACCAGAGCCGAAACAGGCTGTTAGCATGTTCCCTACGCCTGAATTTGAAGAAGAAAGTTGAGAGAAGGGATCATCATGCGTCGGTGACACGTGAATAGAACTGAAAGGGCCTATGGAGAAACCCACCTACTCAACAAGTGAAGATATTGATGGATTTACTAAGAATATCGGTGAAGTTCATGACGGGCTTCAATAATGAAAATTACAAATAAAAGGTTGACTCTGATCATCAATTTGCTTAGTTCAAGGAAGGTGACATGATAATGGTTCAATCAGAGCATGAGAGAGATCAAAATTTCAGCTAGACAGAATTGAGAGTTCTTTCAAGCAGTGTTGGAGATGAGCCCTGGCCCTGACAAAAAATCAGTGTCAGGTGCAAGCCCAGACACAATCCTAGGCCCAGGCCTATAACTTGCATACAAGCCGAGTGCCTAAGGACTACAAATTATTCAAGTCATTAAAGGGGGTGTTGGCTTGAGAAAGTGAAATGCATGGGAACCGATGAAGGTGGTTTCCAACAACAAGTGGAAACTAGGTTAGTTGTGTAGGAAATATGAAGTGATTACATAGGAAATATAAAGCAGTAGATTTCCTAGATTGACTATTAATTGTATGTAGGTTATATAACAAGTGTGCTCTTCCATAAAAAAAGCCATATATTATTATTATTATTTTGAGCTTGAATGAATGAAGATAAAAATTTCCAGCACTTGCTTCCTTGGTGGTGTGATTCCATCAACCCATTTAAGAGGTGCAGTGTCTTTGATGGATTGGTTTGACTCCAATATTGAATTAGAGGCCTGAGGTGACACTCTAAGGGCCGTAGTTCAGGTTGTGCTCAGTCCAGTATTTGTCAAGCCCCGCAATTCGAATACAGAGTGTGCACCCTTAGACCCAAGTTACGGTCCATGACTCGTATACCAAGTGTACTTATTGATCCATCATACGGTTGCTTGGAGGCATAGTTTAAATATATTATAAGTTCACACTAGAGTTTATCATTCATACATCCACACATGCCATAAAATCTCACACTTTTTCATTACCAGCACCACCACCACATTCTCAAAACACATCATCAATCTGAAAATCAACTAAGTCCACCTGTTTGGGACTTTATTCTATCATGAATATCAAATACCATCTAGCAGAAATGTCTATTAACTAATATCCAAAACAATATCTAACTATAAAAAGTATCATAAAAGATTAGGGAGATGCATGATCAACAAATCTTGTTAAGTAATTCATTCAATCAGTTCATCGCACAAGTTCGTCTTCGGATGAGTATGACCACTGATCTTGTGGTTCATCCGCCATTTTAGCCTCATTCTCTGGCATCTGATTCAGATTTTTTGTTTCGATCACCTCTGTACGGTTGTCATTCAATACACGTCAGTTGGCCAGGCTCAATGAGCGAACCCATTATGGTTCATACACGGCACAATTAAGATAGTATAAATAACATACGAAGTACATGTATGCAGAGATGTCATGAAGCGCATGCCAAATGGGATAATCGTTCACTTACATCGGTTGAATATCCGTCAACTCGCATCTGCACCTAGCAGGCTTCTACCATATTAGGTAGGCACGGATAAGGCCTGCATCTACTCCTTGAGTAGGCTTCCACTAATCGTGGGCATCCGATAATGGATATACTAGGAAATCATCTAGGAAGATCCCCTAGGAACCCAAGCACGAGGTATGCATGCAATCATCTAGAGCGGGTCTCTAGGAATTGGCACATGAGCGCTACGTAATGCGTGCTCAATGTACAATGCATCGACATATACAATTGTCATATGCATCTCTCCATACGAGAGGCAACTTATGAATTCATGATTGTAATGATGTACATCTCCATATATGTAATTCATAGTAATAACTGTTGATCAAAGTCATCTTACATCAACAATTTAACTTAGCATGACAATACAACCAATATAGCAAGCATAACAATCCATCTTAATCATGCAAATATGAGACATGTTGGAATTTACTCACCTGTTTTTGATAGAGATAAATCCATTGAACAATCGTACATGTTTGAATTTAAGACCCTTAGTAAATATTTTAAAGAAAATTATGAATTGTTCTAACTATTCCATCCAATGGGCCCACCTTTGGTTAAATCAAGATGACCCACCTTCGTTAGTTTATTTTTCTGTAACCCAAGGTTAAATATTGTAACTCAATAATCCAATTATCTCATTTCAGGATATGATAGATTAGCACAAGGTTCTCTCGATCGATCAAGTGATTGAGCTTCGATTGAAGTCCTTTGATCGAATTGATCTTTGATCTAGAAAATCAAAATTAATTCAATTTGGTCGCTGGACCATTTTACTATCTTCGATCGACCGATCCAATCAAACATGGTTCGATAGGATCGAGAAAATCCGAGTTTCACATATTAAGTCTTTGGACACCTTTTGATGTTTTCGATTGATCGAAACCACTCATCAATTGATTGAGAAAGTCTCGAAATATGAACTTTTTTGGTTGCTGGACAATTTTGGCCCGCTTCGATCGATTGAAGTTCCCTTTGATTGAATCGACGAAGGTCGAATATGCTTTGTTACAATCCGATTTTTGCAAAGTTTATTTATGTTTTATTATTTTTTTCTCAATTTTCTTAGTTTTCATGGATTTCTCACACTCATGGTTTGAATCCAAACTATCCATTGATTTCCACAACTTCAAGTTTGGGGAAAACCAAAGGATTGCTCGGATCTGGACCATCAAATATCTACAATCATCATACAACATGATTTACCATTAATGCTATTTTTCATCGCTGTGGACAATCCAACAGTCAGATCCATCTAAAATTTTGGGTAACATCCTAGATTTAACCCGTAGTCATTGTGAATGGTGTAGATTGATCCGAAACATTGCAAAATCCTTCAAATCAACGACTTTGCAAAACAATGACCAAGTTTTATTTATATTGGGGTGGTCTGCCTGGTGGTCATATCACTCTAGAATTCGGGGCCCTAGCGTATTTTGGCCTTAGAAAACATATGATCTGAACAGATCTGTGCTGACACTGTTAGACGGCCGCACGCCGATCTCTACAACAAGAGATCCTGCTCAAAGCCTTCTTTTTATTACCAAAACATTCCACAGATCAAGGCAATAAACGTAAGGCCGATCCGCCCCATTCATGGTGTAGATCTAGGGATTTTTAATCCAAAGTACCAAAAAAAATAAAAAATAAAAGAAAAGATTTAGAACTTACTGATGGAAGCTTTCGCCATAGGCCTCTCCTCTCTCTCTCTTTCTCTCTCTCTCTTGCTCTATTCCTTAGGGTTTTCACAGGAGAATTCTCTCTACAGAGAAGAGCCCTGGATCTGGAAGGTTCTTCTGGGGTTTTATAGATTTGCGCAAAAAGTTGTAACCACGGTTACAAGAATCAATCCTCTGACCTTACTCTCCACTAAGAGTGCCTCTACCAACGTGCTTAGTGTTTCGTTTTTATTAATTATGAAATTAATTTTTTAATCCAATTAATCCAAAGTTTTATATGGCTCAAAAATTCAGGGATGTTATAGTATCCTTCTTATCCTTGTTATTTCTTTGACTTTTTGATTTATTGACCACCTCGTGAATCTGTCTCCATTCTTATTTGACCAGTCCTAAATCTCTTCGCTCAAAGCCTAAAATTTCAACTGCCCAATCGATCCATCCTTCATCAATATCCTTATACACCTATCATGTAGTCTTTTGCATTATTTATACAATTGAAATATCATCTACGAAGATTAAATATAAGCTGTTGATTAGAATGCAGTCACCAGTATCATCGTCATCAACATCATTATAGCCTTGTCCTAACTAGTTGGGGTCAGCTCTTTGAATCCCGTTTTGCTTATCGAATTCTTGTGATTGCTTGGCAAAAGTTCTATGACCAGCTGGCTGCTTGACACAAACCTACTCTTTTACATGGGCTTGGGATTTCCAAGCACAGGAACCAAACTACGAATGTATGGCCATGGGAGCACATGGTGATTTTCATACTAGGGTTTTGTATGGGGAAATCCTAATCCTAACCATCCCTTTTCTAATATGAGGTTATATGCAGTCACGTGGTCTAAAATAAGCTAAAAGCCTCTCCAAAAGACAAAAACAACTACTTCAGGTGCTCTCGAGTGTCCATCTGCTCTCTAATCAATTTCTTTTTTCTTTTCTTCTCCTTAATGCTCTACTCATACAAGAAATAATATGACCCATCTGTCAATTGTTTGTTTATTGGAACATCACAATACCTAATCTGTGGATTTTGTTTTTTGTGTTTTGAAAGATTAGCATGTTCACTACGCGTGAATTTGAAGAAGAAAGTTGAGCGGATTTTGAATTTATTTTAAGATACTAATCAAACATCGTAGGTTTGGATGTCCGTGAAAGAACATCAATAACAGATGATAGAGCATCAAACTAATAAAACTTGAGTTACAAAATTTTCAAACATATTTCTTTGCATAGGACCTAACCACATGTTCTATTGTCCATATTTCTTCATTAAACTGCAATTCTTGATTAAATTTCAGTTCTATTTTACTGCTTGTACTTGTTTTTCTATAGATGTTGATGTAGGACAAGATTGTGATTATTTTGTTTCAGATGCTGAGTGAGGTTGTCCTTTTGTTGAATATCTAGGGTATTGAGGCATTTCAGACAGATATGACCTCTCTACATCCTATCTTATCTGAGATTCGTGTTTTAAAATCCGAACTGGAAATCGGCCTCATTAAATATGCCAATGACATAAGTTCGGCGGCACACATAGAGGTATGTGTCTTTCGTGCATCTTATAAGTCATTCCACACTGAAATTATTATCTCCATCTTTGTCATAGTTTAAGATAATTGCCACTGTTAATAATGTGCTTTATAACTTTCTCAAGTATCTCCCTTTTTGTTGAATGCTTTAATCAATTAAACTAATGTCCCATTGGAGAATGCAACTGAACAGTACACATGCTTTTCATTGTCACTTTTGCATGATAAACAAGGGAATGTTTCTCCAAACAAACTAATGCATCCATTTTGCTTAAGCTATATTTTACCTTGAATGTTCGGGTAAAAATGGTGCCTTTTGCAATTCCTGTACCCACTGCCCCAAGTGCAAAGGGGATATATTTTACCGACTTTATGGAATCATCCCTATTCATAAGCACTTTCATATAGGCCCTTAATGGGTGTGTCTATTTCTTTTTGACTTTCTACGTTCTCTACATATTGACAAAAAAAGAAGACAGACTGAAGTAAATAAAATTTTGCCACTATTATTCTTAGGTTTTATATATATATATATATATTTTAAAAAATTATTTTTTAACACATGCTCACACCAACACACACACACACACACACACACACACACACCCCACAATGGGTACTCAAACCCATGACTTTAGTGTTGAAACTCTTGTGAGTCTACCACTTAGCCATGAGTAGAGACCCTACTATTATTCTTAGTTGTTTTTATGTGAGATTCATCAAGCTACCTAATTATGTACAGGTTATGCAAAAGTCAAAAGTTGGAATGAAAGAATATCAACTGGAGATGATATTTCTCCATCATATATACATGCATGGCGGTTGCAGACATTGTTCCTATACGTGTATATGTGCCACCGGGGAAAATAGGTGTGTCATTAGCATATCCAATGTCTGCATGCTCTGTGTCTAATTTATTTGGAAGGGCAATGACTATTGTTCACATATACTTTTTTATTTTGAATCTCATTTCTTAGTGTCTGTGATGATTGTGCACAATGGAAATGTTTTGACAACAAGGTCCAAGAAACCAACTGTTTTTGTGTTCTCCTTTCTACTGCGTACCCAACTCAAAAATCCACAACATGATCAAGGCCTAGGGAAGAAAAGTGTACGTGTCTCCCAAAGAAACACCAAATCCTCTCGAGGGCCAACCAAAATGTTAAATTGGAATTCGGTTTAATGTGAAAGTCCGGAAACCTTTTGGGCCCAAGTAGCACTCTAGAACTGATCGGAACAGGTTGGGACACCCACTTCAAACACACTGCACATGCACAGAAGAAAAGAAAGTGAAAACATGTGAACCCATGTCTATAGATTCAAAAGACAAATAATCCTCATGAAATGCTAGTAAATCTCCTTGGATTTTAGAAATATTTTCAGTTGGGCCTCTTTCATTTGTAGATTATTATCAGGAGTAAATCTCTTGGTACATCTTAGAATAAACCCTCTTTCAAAAAATGAATTATTACTCTCAAATTCCAACCATGCCAAAACTGCAATACTACTATAAGTAAAAGGGGAAACACTTTGACAAGTTTAGGTGCATTGTGTAGAAGAAAGTGATAGAAACAGACATAGATGGACACCTCCACAGTAACATCAAAGGCCAAAAAGACATGCACAAAAACAGGACTAACATGCTAGTATGCTACTTGGATAAGCAGCTGTTCCATACTTCCCCTAAAGTTTTCAACCCCTTTCTGACGCCCTGAGGCCATGAAAATGGATGCAAACCTAATCCCTGCAGTCAGTCTGCAAGTAAAGAAAATTTGCTCAGATTGTGTGGGATCAAATTTATTCTAAAGATGTTCTGCTAATTTTTGGGTACTTTTTTGATTGTCAATGAAACTTTTTCTTGGATCTTCTCTTTGTTGTTAAACTGATTCAGAAATTTTGAGCTGTGCCAATAGCGTTGATTTAAAATACATTCATATTCCAAGGCTTGACCTATAAGTGTTTTGTTTGTAGTGCCTTCATTCACTATGGCCATGCTGCTGCTCCCAATGATCGGGTATGTTGACACTAGCATTTTCTTTCCAACCCGTATATGATTTGAGATGCTTGAGTTGCTTGACTACTTTCTCGGAAGTTCTTGTATTCTTTCTTCTCTTCCTACTTCCGAATAAAGCATATCAAGAGCTGCTTTGTTTTGGATTTATGTATTGTTACTATTCCATGTTTCATCTTATGAGATTAGCTGAAGTTTGAACAGATTGATACTGTGTGTTTAATGCATTTGTTGTTGTATTTCATTCACTTACAGACAACGATTTACCTCTTTATTCTTACCCTCAGTTGGATTTGGTTCTCTACCTGTGGACTAGAGACATTTTGTTTTGGTTCTCATGTTTGCTTACCTGATTTGTTGATGGCATCATAAATGTCACTACTGGGCATGTGACCCACCACAGTACTTGCTGCTTTTGTAAAAGGTTTAGATCTTAAACCTTAAGAGTGCAATGAAGACAGTATATTGCAAGTAAAACTATATTTAACTTATACAAGCAGACATTCTCAAAGTAATACCCATCAGATAGTTCCAACTTTTAGTAGAGCGCCAGTTAGGTGAGGGAAGTTACTGCTTTAAATAATCTGATGCCAAGCAAGCTCCAGTAACAAGGGTGCACTGTTTAAACGAGGTTTCGTAGCATATGTGTCAAGTGAACAAAGTGGAAGAGTTGGTGGATCACCTTGCAAGGGGGCTAAGTTCTTTGGAATATGTTGGGTCTTTCGGAAAAGCATTGTGGAAGCTGTGGAAGAGTTGGATGGCAGGCCTGTATTGAGAGAGGAGTTAATTCTTATGGAAGATGTTACCTTCTGCAAGGATGTGGGGCATCTGGAAAGATGTGGGTCCATCAAGAACTATATTATCCAATAGGTGCTTTGGGTAATCACTCTGTCACAAATGAATTTATTGGTTACCACGTGTTGTAATATTATAGACTACTATAAGTTATCAAGATTAGTTGTTTGGATGTGTCATCATACTATTGGTCACCAGTCAATCAGAGATGTGTTGTTACTGTTTCTTTTCATCTGGAAAGAAAATAGGAAAATTAATTTCATACATGATCTGTTATGATGGATGTATTCAAGGGGTTTGCATTTATTTATGACTCATTGAGCTTCTCCATGCATCTTTTTATTTTTAGGATTTGCACGATTATCAATATTGCATGGTGCAGATCCATGAGCATTTGTTTGGTCGCAATCATAGTTCAAAAACCCGAAAACTTGACTTGACTTGATATGCGGTCAGGTCAGGTTGACTCAAAACTCAACTCGATATGCCAGTCAGGTCAGGTTGAGTCAACCTGAGTCAACTCAAAGTGACTCAATATATTCAGTAACTAAGTTGAGAACTTTTTAAAGTAATAATAGAGATTTTAAAGTAATATAGGTTAAAAATGGATAAACAATGCAACAACGCAATGCATGGAAAGTTGGTATTAACGCTTGCTTTCGTTCTAGAGGTTGTGTTAGACGAGTCTCGCTAAGTCATAAATGCATCCAGCTCGTCCGCGAGTTTCATAGTGACTTGGCTCGAAATCTCGTTGAGCTGAAGTTGATTCGGCCAAGTTTCGAGTTAAATCACCGGGTTTAAGAACTATGGTTGCGATTCCTGAATCAGTCACACTTCTATGCCTAGGCTTTTGCTCATTCTGCAGTTTCTTACTCACATGCTATTGTATTTGCTGTTCTTCATCCCAATATGGTTATGCAGACACTGGAGGATGGTGATATTGCATTGATGGATATGGGGGCAGAATACCATTTTTATGCCTCTGATGTTGCATGTTCATTCCCTGTGAGTTCATGTCTGTCTTTACTTGGTTCTTTTCTTTCTCAATTTTATGTGCGCTAGTATGTTTCAACTCCCAAGCCTATTTACATCCATAAAGCTTTCTGTTATTAACAATACCTAACATAGCCAAATTCCACATATTTGCATCTGCAGAAACTGTAAACATGCGTTACTTGTTCTCCTTTCTCTATTGACTATGATAAAATTAGGAATGGAGTTCCAGGATGTCTATCCCAACAGATTGACTAATCTTGCCTTAACTGTACTCACATCCATATGGCATGTGAGATGCCTTCAGGCATGAGGCAAAGTCCATAATGAGATGTCTACAGGCATGAAGCAAAGTCCATAATGAGATGTCTACAGGCATGAAGCAAAGTCCATAAAGAGATGTCTACAGGCATGAAGCAAAGTGTATAACATGATAAGGCTGAAAAGAAGATTTCAGCCATCCTGCAATGTGAAACTGGCCCTTAATCCACCCATCTGACCAAATTGAGCATGTTGTCCTTTGTCAAAAGATCTCTAAATGTCAAGAAAGCCACGTGGAGTACCCACTGAGAGCCTTTAATTACATTATAATTACACCTGAATTTTGATTTTTTAGTCCAACATCTGTAGGGCAGCAAATGCCAGGAGCTGTTTTCTGTATGTAGCAAATTTCATACCGTCGTCCAATAAGCACGTTGCCTGAATAGCGCCACTCCAAGAAAGCACCGTATAAGGACATATTTGTATGCAGCCCCCCTCAGCAGATTTACTACGATTTATGCCCACCTGTTCTTCCTTTGTTGCTATTGAAAATTCTGCAGCTCTCTTTCAGTAGGTTCCATATCGTCAAAGAAAATATGATGCTCTATGAAGGATTTGGAGTTGGTTTGATCAGAAACCCTAAAAACGAGCAGAATTGTTGACAGAAAGCTCATGGGACAACGGATTTGATTTCTTCTCTCCATCCGGACCCAAAGGAGGGAAATCTGGTCTTGCACTGGAAGTATCTCTTGCACTTCAATAAAATCTAAAATGGTGCGTCAATCAATTCTCCGCATTGAAGGAGTCCAAGCTCATTAATATCCCATCCAAGATATACAGCTTTTCACCTCGGCATCACAATCATTTGCTAATTGATGATCTACATAAGAGATTCCTCCTCTGCTTATTCTTCTTATTCTTCTTCTTCTCCTCCTCCTTTAAAAAAAGAAAAAGAAAAAAACAAAAAAGAAAAAAAGAGAAAAAGAAAAAGAAAAAGGAAAAAAGAATCATAGAAGAGACTTTTATTTCAAATTCTGCTCCTCTTACCAAATGTCAAGCAAAAATTTCACCTCATCTGCTCTCCAAATCACAATTCACACCTAAAGACCATGTAAACACCACTCCCCACAAAAATTCACTGTATCGTTTTTATTGTGATGCAGGTAAATGGAAAATTCACTGATGATCAAAGTCTTGTGTACGATGTAAGTATTGTGCATTCACTTATTGCCTATTTCCAATATAGCGGAATGCTTTATTTTGCTAGAATTGTTTTAAAAAAACCCACTGATTTCTTATTTATTTCGTTGTTTATCAGGCTGTTCTGAAAGCACATAATGCGGTTCTCTCTACAATGAAACCAGGAGTGAACTGGATAGACATGCACAAGTATGATTGCATCGACTTCAATTCTTTCATCATTGGTGTTCTAAAAAGGCCGCCTTATTTTTTTGGCGGTAAAGGAAGTAACAGATAATATAGATGAAATCCAATTGGTGTGGTCTCCAACTCTTGGAGTGCTTGAAAATTCTATTTTGCAGCCTGCATTTATGCATCTCCCTACTCAAAGCAGGTGTCAAACATTTGTTGATCATTACTACTGATCTGGTAAGCCGCCAGGTGAATGGACTATGGGTGCAAAAATCGCAGCCATTGGATGACTCTGAACATCCAGTTATGAGTTTTGCTGGTTGAAGGTGGACCTTTGTTCTAACTGTTCCTTTTCCAGACCACTGGTTGTAGGGCTGATTGACCCAATCCGAGTTTGGGTCCGGTTGCCAAGGTCCTCGGGTTGAGTTTTGGTTGGAAAATGCCAATCCAATTTGAGTATGGGTTGAGAAAATTCAGGTCGGGTTATGTTGGATTGGGAATAATGTTTTTGGGTCGGTTCGGGTTGAGTATAGAGGAACTTCGGTTTGGGTTTGGATTGGGCACCTCAGGTTGGAATGCGGGATAGGTTGGATTGCAGGTTGGGTCTTCTCGAGGTTGGGTTGACCCTTAACCGGACCCAACCTGCCTGAGTTCCACCCCTAGATGGTGGCCCATCAGGTCAACAGTTCCATTCACCACAAGTATGTCCCATGGACGATGAGGTGGAAGCTGCACAGGAACTTCAGCAACGCTGGACTGCATAATAGCATTTCAATTCAATGAACTTTGTTCATTTTAAATATTTATGATTTTCTTGCTAATTTTTGATCTGGCGATGGTGTTAATCTAACTTTTATGGTAACAGGTTAGCTGAGAAAAACATTTTGGAGTCCCTGGTTGCAGGAGGAATTCTTGTTGGGTATGATTTTTTATTTTTATTTTTAGGGAGAAAAATTCAGTATGATCTACTAGCCAAGTATCATCTCTGAAACAAATCAGCTAGTCGATAATGTAGATGTGATGGGGTTATTGCTTGTCTTCTTTCAGTGAGGTTGACAGTATGATGGAAGAAAGATTGGGAGCTGTCTTCATGCCTCATGGCATTGGACATTTTCTTGGGCTTGATGCACATGACCCTGGCGGTTATCCTAAGGTCAGCGCATTGGTTCGAGAGTATTGCTCTATTACTTTGTGAAATGTTATATGCAGATGGAACCATCAAGACCTTATTTCAATTTTATTTTATTTTTTCTGAGTCCTTCACTCTCAAGATTATAGATAGAGAAAACGTCTTCTGATTGGTCTGTTATTTTGATATTCTGCAACTAGGGGACGGAGAGGCCAACTGAACCTGGACTAAAGGCTCTGCGAACAACCAGAGAACTCAAAGAATGCATGGTCAGTCATGGCAATTTTCTTTGCTAGTGTTGCTACAATGGGGACTGGTCTCCAGTTGACTGTTTCTGTCTTGCATAGTTCTAAACTTGGTAACTCGAACTGAACTTGGCCGAGTTGACCTGACTCGGCAAGATTTCGAGCCGAGTCATGGTGAAACTTAGCTGTAAGCCTGTATCGGCTTCTACCAGGCGTGTCTTGTCAGGTCAACTCACCGACTCGGTCCACTCAACACGACCCGACAAGAGTTAGGCGAGTCACTTGATTGTGAAGTGAGTTAACAAAAAAGTAAGAATTGGCTTTTGAACCCAAGACCTCAAGCAAAAGGAGCTGCGACCCTAACAAACAAGCCAAACACCATATGTTTGCATATCCTTCCATTATTTTTATATTATATTCATATATAACTATTTAAGAGAATTATATATAATATTATTTAGTTATTAATAATGTGTCAAGTAAAGACTCGTCTGAGTCTTTGAGTCAACTTGACCACTGGCTAGACACTGAGTTGAGTCTAGTTTTTGAGTTTTTAAGCTATGTGCGGTCTATTGATAGATATCTATAGTTTGTTAGAAATGTCACATGGATTTTTTTCCCCCTAGAATCGACAATTATTTATTTATTAGAGAGGAGCCTGAGGCTCAAATTTACAATATTTACAATCTAGCCAAATCGACCCATCATTTGGATCAAAATCCTTTATACAAGAAATCCACCCAATTACATTCATTTTTGCCCTTTTATATAATTCCCCTTCCGGTTCGCTAGTGTCTCGGAATCGCCATGGATTCCTTTCCCTCCAAATCGCCCAATTGCCGCCATCATCATTAGCTTCCACCACTTCTTCCTCTTTTTTCCTCATGCCGCTGTTGGGCCATGACAAAAGGAAGCCTGAGAATGAACCTGGCGTGAAAATAATCAGATGTCAGTGGTTTAAACTGCACCTTGATGTAAAATTAAGAGATCCATAAGCAGGACACATGGTTGATAGTCATCTTTTAATATGGTGAATTGCATGCACTTAATGTACATGCACCAACATCTTGCTTAGCTAGCTCTAAAGAATGTGGAATATTCCTCATTCATTGCACTTGTTATACAACCAACCACTGGTAGACGAAGGGCCTGTTTGATTGAGGCACAATTATCATTTTTTAATGATTTATGCTTGTTGCTGTCACTGTGAAATTCTCAATGTTTTTTCATGAAAAATAAAGTGAGGAGGTGGTGTTTAACCACTATCCAGCAGAGGTGCCATACTTTACAAGCATGTGGGATCCAAACCATCCATCAGTTGCCCCGTCTCGTAAAGCTACCTGGGCCCGAAGGGCTGTTTGATAAGCAGGAAAAGAAAGCACTTTTCCTATGATAGTGGTTGGAGAAATCTGAAACCCACGTCCAGTTTCTGGTAGTAGTTGACAACTCTATTGTGCTAGTTGGAAAAGAAGAAGAAGAGAAGTATGTGTTTTGGGTGTCACCCAAACAGGTCCTTTGTATGTTTGGAGAAGTTATGTAAATTCTTTGGGTAGCATATGGGGTTGGGGCTCTTTTTGTTTTATTGGTAAAACTCTATAACATCCACATGAGTGTTCGATGATGAGAAATTAAAAATAAAAATAAAAAATCCATTAGTGTTATTTCATGTTTTACTAGAAGTTTAAATCCCAAAAATCATGAATTATTTTCTTGTGCATTGAGCCAAATGCACCTTCACCTCAGACAGATATAAGATCTACCTTCATCGCGATTCTGAGTTACTTCTACTGAATTGCAGGTAATAACGGTTCAGCCAGGGTGTTATTTTAATGATGTTCTCCTAATGCCGGCAATGGAAAACCCAAACACATCCAAATACTTCAACCAAGAAGCCATCGAAAGGTTTAGAAAATTTGGTGGTGTCCGCATTGAGAGTGTTGTGGTATGCATTTCACTATTGAGGAATCATATGTTGTTGCCTTTACCATTATCTACTGAGGTGCATGATTCTGTATGTGTGAGTCATCATGGTTCGGTGATTGTGATCTGACAGGCCCCATCATGAATGGGGGATGCTAAAATCTCCCAGATTGGAAGATCCCAATCCTTAGACGTTTGTCCCATTCTCTGTTGAATGCAGACCCCTGTTCTGCCCATTTGCAGGCCATTGATCGATCTGTTATGATCTTACAATCTGGAAGGATTTTGGGTGATCCATCATTCATATTGTAACTGATCAGGTCAACGGTCTGGATCACCGAGCCGTGGGCCTCAAATGTACAGGTTTGCATGTCTTGGCAAACTATTAGTCTTGAGTATCCTATATTTTCTCATTCCTCACCAAAGTGGATCTGTAATTCTGAATTGAAATTATCCCTTGTGGGAGCAGATGTTCGATATTTGAAATCTTCATGGCTTAGAAAAATGCAGCGTTTGGCTTGGGCCGAAAAAAGAAGTGATTTTTGGGATTTCTACTCTTTGTATAATTGCCAAAGATCGTGAAATGATATTTGTTTGGGTACAAAATAGCTCCTTTTGAGCCTTAGTTTGCGGATCTTGGAATTCTACTAAGGGTAGAAATTCCAAACCTGCAGTATTTTTCTCCATTCCTAAAATGGCCATGAGCCAAACACAGCCCAAGATCAAACCATGCCGTTGCCAACATTGTCAGTAATCTTTAAGAAAACGAGTCCTAATGAAGCCACTGCCTGTGTTCAGCACGTGACTTCAAACGGATGTGAGAACCTAACGGATTTGCCTCGTGAGACATGGGAGATTGAAGCTGTCATGGCAGGAGCATCTTGGCCTTTGGACAGCGAAACTATCCAGAAATACAAAAGCACATCATCATCATCATCATCATCATCTGTGGCACCTGAAGCTCCAGCAACTGAAGTGTCCACCTGAATTGTTTGCAGAGAATTTTAAAGGTAGATTCTTTTATTATTTTTTCTTGAAAAAAAAAAGACCTGTAGGACAACTGATGCTATTTGGACTGGGAGAAATAACCGATGCTTCTGCTGCAAAAGTATTTGGGCGGCTGGAATCTTCAGCAGGGTTCTCCTTCTTAGGGATTGTGCCCCCTAGTTCTGTCATAATCTAGGGTGGCTTGTTGAGTCTTCCATCCATGGGCTGGTGTTGTTGTATTTCTACTTTTTGTGGTTTTTAGTTTGCCAGTTTCAGGTTGTGTAGCATCCCTTTCTCTGTTCTCTCTCTTTTCCCTCTTTCCCTCCTTTTTGGCTCTGTGCCTAATAAATTTCACCTTTCAAAAAAAAGAAATAAAGAAAGAAAGAAAGAACTGTAGAACATTCCATATTTGCTATATTGTTATTTCAAGCAGAAAACTGATAGCTTGTCCCATTGAGTTCTGTTTTCCATGAATAAAGTCGGTCTAACTTAGGGCTGAAAGTTGGGCAGGTTCAACCTGACCGACCCGACATTGAGTTGGGCTCGAGCAGGATATATCAGGTCCGATCTCAAGCATGGGCTATACAAACACCAACCCGATAAAACTTGGGTTGGGCTCGGGTTGAGGTCTCGGGTTGCTCGACCCAACCCAAACCCGATCAATATATTAGTTACTTATAAATTATAATTGAATGTGGATCATTTGTGTCGAAGGCACACTAGTGATGTCGGGTCTCATTTATCCACGTCATTTCCAAGAACTCAAGCTAACAAGATATGCTGGATTTCTCTCTCCCAAATAGATTGCGTGCTATGCTACATAACTTTTAAAGGAGTTGTTGTCCTATATTTTAGCTTTTTTTAAAAAAGAAAAAAATGAAGTTCTTTATGATGAATAATCACATCTATGATTAATAAAATCATAAATACAAAAAATAAGTCCTATATTGAAATATAATAAATAAATGTAATAACGAAAATATTAGCACGTATACACCGGACCAACCTGATCAACCTGATTGAGCCCGCTTGGGTTGGGCTTGGGTTGAGAATTCTTAACCCGAGATTGGGTTGGGTTGGGTTAGGGTTGAGGTATAGGAACCTTGGGTTGGGTTAGGGTTGAGCACCGACCTGACCCGACCCGACCCAACCCAACCCACCCGACTTTCAGCCCTAGTCTAACTACATATTCCACGGAATGCAGATCTAGGGGTAGTTTGAAATGCACCATAATCAGTATATTTCTCATCCAACATGATTCTTGGTGAGCAGGTCGGCTACGGGCCATGCTTGCTGTCAACCGCCATGGTCTAGGCTGCTACGGGCTGGGATTGGGTCTGATTTTTAGCCATAGTTTTAAAAAACTAGCTGACTCGACTTGAAACTAGGTTAGTCAGCCTAGAGATTTCGAGCTGAGTCTGTAGGAAACTTGCTTCTGGCACTGACTTGGAAAGACTTGTTGAGTTGACTCGATAACTCGGTCGACTCAACACAGCTTGCGGTGACTCGGGTATGAGTCAGTCACTGGGTGAAGGCTGTCTTTAACAACAACAACAACTACTACTACTACTACTACTCTGCTGCCTTGTAACGATATGACTAATTTAGACATCCTTTTTCTACTGTGTATGTTTTAATTTATATTTATCTAGTCTTCGAGTCAGCTGGGTCGAGTCATCGAGGCAATCTGATCCGGTCGACCATTTTTTAAACTATGCTTTTAGGTCGACGGCTGGGATTGGGCCTGATTTTCAGACTCCGGTCTATTATCAACATTTTCTATTCAGCCCATCTGAACCCTCTGTGGCAACGGTAGCATTATAAGATTATGGTGGTAACTGGGATGATGTGGGCCCACATGTAGTCACGCATTTAGACTGTTTATCAGATGGATCACTTCATATTACCCTTGAATTCAAACTTAGCCGGATCCAAAACTAAGGTTGGCCACAGCAAAGGAACGAGCTGGGAGGGAACGCCCACCCTTGAATTTCACAGGGGCCACTTGAGTTGTAAAACAGCCTGAATCTTTGCCAGACCGTTCATCTGTGTTGGTTGAAGGGTTTGAACGGCTTTGATTACATATACACAACGTGCTGAGCGGCCCATTCTAATCAACAGTGGTTGTTCCTTCTCAATATGTATCCTGTGCAGTGGCCTGTCTTAGTTTTGGATCGGTCTGATTTTTGGGTTATATAAGTTCTCTGAGGAGATGCGTCTGATAGATGGTTTGGATTGTGAGTACATCATGTGGGCCCCATATCTGTCCAGTGCCAGTGTAAGCCCTCCCTTTCAATGGATTGCCGTTAGTCCGAAGGCCAAACAATCTTGGATGTGAGATTGAGGGAGGCATTTATTTTATTTTATTTTATTTTATTTTAAATCCTATGTAAATTGCAATTTATTCAAAGATAGATCCCAATTCTAGCTTCCTATGGCGGCAGATAGCGATGAAAGGCCCACCATGATCATAATGCTGAGATCAACGGATGAAAGGCCCACCATGATCATGATGCTGAGATCAACGGATGAAAGGCCCACCATGATCATAATGCCGAGATCAACGGATGAAGGGCCCACCATGGTCATGATGCTGAGATCAACGGATGAAGGGCCCACCATGATCATGATGCTGAGATCAACGGATGAAAGGCCCACCATGATCATGATGCTGAGATCAACGGATGAAAGGCCCACCATGATCATAATGCTGAGATCAACGGATGAAGGGCCCACCATGATCATGATGCTGAGATCAACGGATGAAGGGCCCACCATGATCATGATGCTGAGATCAACGGATGAAAGGCCCACCATGATCATGATGCTGAGATCAACGGATGAAAGGCCCACCATGATCATGATGCTGAGATCAACGGATGAAAGACCCACCTTGATCATGATGCTGAGATCAACGGATGAAAGGCCCACCACGATCATGATGCTGAGATCGACGGATGAAAGGCCCACCATGATCATGATGCTGAGATCGACGAATGAAAGGCCCAGCACGATCATGATGCTGAGATTAACGGATGAGAGGCCCACCATGATGATGATGCTGGGCTCAGTATCTCAATTGCATCTAAAACCAACAAGCGTATAGCTTAATCAACCTCCAAGCAAGGTCCCAACTTCGGAGGCGAGTTGCCAGGAGGCCCACCATCATGATGTATGTGTTTTATCCACGCCGTCCATCCATTTTTCAGGACCATTTAAGAGCATGAACTCAACAATGAGGCAGATCCAAACTCAAGTGGACCACACCACAGAAAACAGCGGATAATGACGTCCACCATTGAAACCTTCCTAGGTCCCACAGTGATGTTTTTCTGCTATCCAACCTCTTCATAAGGTCACAAGACATGGATGAAGGGAAATCACGAATATCAACTTGATCCAAAACTTCTGTGGCCCCCCAAGAAACTTTCAATGGTTGGCGTTCAATTCTCAATATTTCCTGTGGTGTGGTCCACTTGAGCTTGCGATATGCTTCAATTTTGGCCTTATTCCATAAAAGCAGCTGGAAAAACGGATGGACGGTGTGGATAAAACATATACATCACCATGGGCCCAAAGAGCTTAGAGTTTAGGTTGACGTTTTCCACGTGTACAATTTCTCAAAAAAGACTCCCCTTCACTTTAGTAGTCCGCGGACTACGGGACTCGGCCTTCCATTTCAAAGAGAAAAACTTTCATACTCTGGAAGAGTGTGACGGATAATACGCAGGCACATATAAGTGTACAAGTTATGAATACAATTTTATGCTTCTTTGATCATCTAACTATCGAATTGGTGCTCATTTATTGGACGGTTAAAAATGAAAAAGATCCAATGGTCCAGATTCAACAAATAAGTGTCCTCTAATCAGAGGTTAGGATCATCCAAACAGTATGATTTTGAGATTATGACTTTAGAGACAGTTGGATCCACAACTTAGGCGGTTTAATTTTATTTAGTGTATGCCAAGTTTAAAATTTATGACCCGCATATCAAGCGGCGTACTTTGCCAGTGTATCAAATAATTCCCACCATTTCCGACCACAATTGTCTACCGCAGCACGTGCAACATAGAGCTCTGTGGGCCCACCATGTTGTCTACGTGACATCCACACTGTCCATCAGGTTAAATCCTCTAAGTTCGGCCCTGTGACAAAAAATCAGACAGATCCACAACTCAGGTGGGCCGCACCACATGGAACAATGTAGATGTGGACACCAACCATAGGTTTTTGTATATGGCAACCATTTGTATATTTCATCAAACTCGTTCATCAGGTGTGAATTAAAAGGATGAAGGAAATATATAAAAGCTATATTGACCAAAAACTCTCACGCGTTCCACACCATGTGAACTTAAGAGGTTTTATGTAAAATTTTATGCTTTTCCCATTGGTTTGGCACGTTTAAGTTTTTAATCATGCCAATTTTCTTTATGTACGGTAAAAATAAGGTTTATGATCTTGTGTACGGAGTGGATTTCATTCATACAACATGGTGGGCCTCATAGAACTGGGTGTTTTACCCGTTGTGCAAAGCAGGTGGTGAAACCTGACTGTGGGGGCCTATGTTGATATATTTTCGTTACATCCACTCCGTCCATTCATTTTGAAAAAACATTTTAGTGTATGATCTTAAAAAATTTAATTCGATCCAAGTCTTAGGTGAACCACACCAAAAGAAACAGTGGTGATTAGATACCCACCATTAGAAACTTCCTGGAGGCCACTGGATTTTTTTTTATTTTCCATCCAACTCGTTGATAAGGTCACAAAGACCTGGATGGAGGGACTACAGAAATATTAGCTAGATCAAAAAAATTTTGTGGCCCACAAGAAGCTTTTAATGGTCAACAACCACTGTTTCCTGTAGTGCGGTCCACTTGAGTTTGGATATGCTTCATTTTTTAATCATAACCTGAAATGAGCTTTCCAAACAGATGAATGCTTTGGATGCGAGGCAAGTATATCAAGGTGGGCCCCACAGTCAGGGATCCACTCGGTGGGCTATATAAAAACTGATATTTCTGTAGGCCCCACGCTCAGGGATCCACACGTTATTGACCATTAAAAACTTCTTGTGGGCCAAAAGTTTTTTTTTTTTTTAATTTTTATCATGCAGATATTTCTGTAATTCCTTTATCTAGGTCTTTGTGACCTTATCAACGAGTTGGATGAAAAATAAATATTCCGGTGGCCTCAAGAAGTTTTTAATGGTGGGTATCCAATCGCCACAGTTTCTTGTTGGTCCACCTAAGACTTGGATCTATTTAATTTTTGGGATCGTACCCTAAACGAGCTGTCAAAACGAATGGACGGAGTGGATTTAAGTAACATATGTCAAAGTAGGCCCCACAGTCAGGGATCCACCGAAGCCGTGCCCCGCCCATCGTAGACGATTCAAGAGAAAATTATCACGGTAAACGCCATCTTTCATCCAGCGTCTTTTATAACAGTGAAAAATCTACCTTCCCAATTTATACCTTGTACGTACGGACAGAGCATTTGAGGACGAAAATACCCCTGTCCGTACGTGCAATGTGCGTAAAAATGGGGGTATTTTCGTCCTCGAATGCTATATCCCAACCTACAAGGTCTAAGTTGAGAAGGTAAATTTTGGACATATCGTAAAAACGCTGGATAAAAGGTAGCATTTACAGTGGTAATTTTCTCACGATTCAATGGACGCGGATTGCGTACTAACTCAGCACGCTGCATGTTCCATCCACCGTGATGAGTAAACTCTGTGGGGCCCACCGTGATGTATATGGTTTTTATCCACACCGTCCATCCGTTTTTCAGCTCATTTTAGATCACTAGCCCAAAATTAAAGCTTATCTAAAGCTGAGGTGGACCGTAAGGTCCGTAACAAAGGAAACAGTGGGAACTGAACGCCTACCGTTGAAAGCTTCTGGGGAAACACATAAGTTTTGAATCCATATGATAGTTGTTTTTTCCATTCATCCATGTCTTGGTGACCTTATAAACAGGTTGGATGACAAATAAATATCACAGTGTGCCCTAGGACGGTAGCTGTTATTGTGTCCACTTGAGCTTTTCAAATGTTTAGATTTTGGGATCATGCCATAAAATAATCCAGTAAAACGGATGGATGTCGTGGATAATGATACATACATTAAGGTGGGCCCCACATAGTTTACTCACTACATAATCATTCCTGTCGATTGTCAAAATGAAAAAAAAAAAAAAAAAAAAAAAAAAAAATTAGTCAAATTAAACAATCCATATTATAGTATTCAGTGTAATTGTAGTATGAGTTAAACATTTAAGCTTATTTAATTATTTTTCTATCAGATTTGTGGATATTTATTGGACGGTTAAACTTGAAAAAAATAATCCAGCGCTCCTATTTCCACAAAAAGGTATCCAAGAATAGAGGTTGGAATTCTTAAATCAATATGATATTGTGCAAGTGACTTGTAAACAGTTGGATTCACGTCCTAGTCGGTTTTATTTGAATTAATACATGTAGCATGTACAATTTTCTGAGTGCCTGTGTATCAAGTATCATACGCAGCCGGAGTATCATATAATTCCTCTTTCAAAATCCCGCCCAAGTTCCCAACCTAACTTCGAAAATCTCTCTCTCACATCGGGAAAGAAGAAGAAAAGAAGGCGAATCTCTCTCTCTCTCTCTCTCTCTCTCTCTCTCTCTCTCTCAGATCGGAAAAACAAAAGAAGGGTATTCTTGGCGAATTTCTCCGCTCTCCTCTAACAGGTAATTTCTATCCATCCATTTCGGTGCTGAAATCTGTGTTTTTCTTTTCGCGATTTTTTCTAGGGTTTTTATATTGTCTTGAAATTTCAATTCTAGTTCCTTTTCTGATGAAAATTTACAATTTTCGATTTCTTCTGTTTCTATTAATTAAAAGTCATTTGAAATGCTTCTGTGAACTAAAAAACTGATATTGTCGATTTTTATTTTTTATTTTTTGTATTTCTTTGATGAAATATGGACAGAAATTTTCTCATTTTTCGTATTTTCTAGAGCATAATATATTTGGGTTTTTTCTTTATGATGGTTTGGATTTCAAGGGCTCAAATTAGTGATGTTTCCTATCTATAAATTCTTGTGTCTGAGGTCCATTGCTCAGCCTGTCTATCATGTGGCCCCACTTGATTGGATGACCCGAACTGTCTATCTGGTGGGCCCTAACATGGATTTACCGACAGTAAAAAATATTTTGCACGGTTCACAGAATAGTAGCCATACAGTTTGAATTGACAGTAAGAAAATAGAAAATTCAACCATTCATGTCGGACGGGTGAGATCGTCCCATTTGTGCAGTCACCCACTGGATGGATGGTCTGGATCATCCAACCTTGCAGCCATGTGGGCCACATCATGGATGAAACAACGGGCATTGGATTTTATGAGCAATTGAGGCAAATAAGTCAAATGATCAGATACAGCAGCTGTATCATAAGTTATTATACGGCCATTTTTCTCCTGGCTACATGTAAGGTATGTCGAATATCCTACCCGCACCAAAGGCACGCAATATCAAAGGTGGACATCTCTACTTCAACTGTTATATTGGTGTGGCTCACCTGAATTACAAGTCTGCCTTATATTTTGCCTCTAGACTTACAATGAGATTGCACATCTGATGGTGGGAGTGGATTTTACATACATGACACGGTGGGCCATATCAAAATTCAAGGTTAGCTTTGAGAAAAGGTGCGTTTTTCTAAAAAAAAAAAAAAAAAAAAAAAAAAGAAAGAAAGAAAAGAAAAGAAGGTGCAACTTGTTCTCAAGCATTACTGTGCATCCTTGACCTTAATATGCTTACTGTATATCTATGCCCTACATCCATATTTTCAGCTCATGATAGAACATAATTCTAAAATTAAAGTAGATAAAATTCTCAGGTGAACCACACTACGGAAACTGTGGTTAGTAGGCATTAAAAACTTTGTGGTCCAAAAGTTTTAGATCAAGTTAAAATTTGTTTTTATTTTTATTTTATTTCATCAAGGTCTTTGTGACCTTTTCAATAAGTTGGGTGCCAAGTAAAAATTACGTTGGGCCTTAGGAAATTTTCAATGGCCAGAGTTCAATATCCACTGTTTCCTATGATGTGGACCACTTAGATTTCTAACTGCTGCATTTTTTTTTTTTTTAATAATGTTCTAAAGTGAGCTGAAAAAACTAATGAACAGCCTGGATATATAATACCTACATCAAGGTGGGCAGCATGACCAGCGACGAATTGTGTTGCATGAGGAAGGGGCCGCACTTAATCCACAAGTTTTTTTTTAACTCTCATATGGGCTGTTTTTCTTCTATCGGAACCCAAGAAGTTTAACGGAAGAAGAGGACGCCTAACCTTATTTTTATTGGCCCCTTGGTGATGTAGTGATGTGCACGTGAGATCCACTATGACCGTCAGATGTGTCATCTCATTTTTCTTTTGGAGACAAAATATCATACTGACTTTTGATCTAGGCCACACCAATAAAATAGTAAAGGGGAAGACTTCTTCCTTTGATTTTCACAGTACCCACAGATATGAGTAAGTGAAATCCACACCAATAATTGAATGTCATACCAGAGGTTACGCATGGAACTCAAAAATCATGGCAATACTTCATTTAAGCGCACCTCATCAGAGGAATCATTTTGGAAGGTGAGCTTATTTTTGCACACCATTTTCAATTGTGCCATCTATTTGAATAATAGATGGAATTGATTTTCGATTCCTAAGTCTAAATGGGGTGACAATGGTTATGATCAGGATGAATTTTTACATTAACACCAAAGTGGGGCCCACCCAAGCTGGGGATTACTTTCAAAAGACCTCACAAAAAGATACCCTGGAGCAAAGGCACTCTCTCTTAACAATAGTTAGTACTAATTAATGAGAACTTCTAATGTACATAAGAGAAATTTTTTCTCATTAAATGCCAGCCAGTTGGACTATAACAGTATCCCACTAGTTGTCTTGTGTGTGGGCATTTCTCTCTCTCTCTCTCTCTCTCTCTCTCTCTCTCTCTCTCTATATATATATATATATATATATATATATATATATATATATATATATATTGAAAAGGTACTAGCTCAACCTCACGGGTCCGTCCCATGAGGTTGAGTTGTGTGGGCCCCACTGTGATGCGTTTCGAACATCTACCCCATCAGTCAGATGCATCATTCCATCGTGGACCTAGGTCTCAAAAATCAAGTTAATCCGTGACTTGTATGGGCCACACCACATACAGAAGTGGAGAGGGGCCGTGCACCATTAAAACATTCATAATCATTTTTCAGGTCCCACCGAGATGTGGTTTGCAAATCCAGCCCATCCATTATGTGTGTCCCACTAGGATTAGGGGTCATACCAAGTTTCAGCAGCATTCAAAACTCAGGTGGGCCCCACCAAGTGCTTTTATATGTTTTAATGGTGTCTTCACATGATTTTAGATGGTATGACCCAGTATATGGCTGATGTTTGGGATATCCCATAATTTAAAGGGGACCCATCAAATGCACGGTGTTGATGGTCGACATGCATCACGGTGGGGCCCACACGGCTCAACCTCACGAAAAGCTTATCGTGAGGTCGAGCGCATAGTACCTTTTCCCATATATATATAGTCTCCACTTTTGGGTATTTTACTATTTTAAGGTCAAAATATTCATCCACTTACTGGAGTTTCTTTCATCTCACTATGAGCTTTCAGTTTCCTTTGAAGATCTAAAGAGATGGTTCTAAACGCTGTATGGAACCGAGTCAACTCGTCCTAGCCGTCTTGGTTTTGGTGGCAAGTAAAACAAGTCAGTAGATGGAAATGTGACTGAAACCGGACTCAGGGCGAGTCATGCCGGTTTCCATTTCCTGGCGGGTCTTACCCCAGAGGCGCTATTTAAAACCGCCATGTGATGCATGAATGATGTGTTTCTCTATCCCTTGTTGTATTGAGTTATTATATGATGCTTGGTTGAGGAAAGCGAAAACATACAAGCTTTTGGAGTTTGTTTCCAGAATACTTAAGCTGTTCACCAGCTTGGCCCAAACACCCAGCTGCCCTTGCCTTAAGATCAGGCCACATGAATCACCAGGTGGGCTACATCTCCCAATCCAATAGAAAACCAGAAAAACATTTGCCCAAGTTTTTCTAAACTGTCCATTTTTTATTTTTTATTTTTATTTCCCTAACATTATGGCCTGCCTGATGAGCGAATGGCCTGATTTCAAGGGTGGGTCATCTACATGGTGGGCTCCACTTGGTGGGCAGTCTGGATCTCGCCCAGTGTGCCACATTGGTGCATGTGGTGGTGTGCATTGGAGCTGCATAATTCAGCGTTGGATTAGCAAACCTCTCCACCTTGCAGAATTTTAAATCTATAGCTCTATGTTAATATCTTGTCTGATTTGTTTTCTTCATCTACAAGCAGAAATACACAAAATCAACAGAAAGAAGCCTTGGAAATGGACGAAGCTTGTAAAGAGCTGGATGAACTTAAAGCAGCAATGAAAAAGCTCACGGCTGAGTATCACGCAAAGGCCGAATTGTCTGAGAGTTTAAAGAAAGCCCACAGCGAACAGCTTGTTAAGGTCCAAGAGGCGAAAACCCAGATTGAGAAGCAAGCTCAAGAACTAAGCGCGCAAAGAGATGAGATTTCTCATGCCAGGCAAATGTATGAAGAACTAAAGTCTGATTTGCACGAGAAAGAATCAATGCTGAGACATCTGAGTTCTGCAAACAATCAGCTCCGGACCAGCTGTGATGAGAAGTGGCAGAAGCTAGAAACAGAGAATAGGAAATTAGTTTCTGCCTTGGATGAATCAAATGCAAAAACAGAAGATCAGGAGCAAAAGATACGTGCATATAAGGAAGAGATCGAAGATCTGAAAGGCCTGCTTTCCATCTTGCAGAAGAAACGTCTTGATGCAGAGGAAAGAGCAAAAGCGCCTATGGAACTGAAACAAAGAGATGATATGCTGATGACAGTGGAACAGGAGAAATGGGAAATTAGTGATCGGCTCAAATGGAGGAACGAGCAGTTTGATCATCTTGAAGAAGCACATGACAAGCTTCAAGACCAGTTTCGGGAAAGTAAGGAGGAGTGGGAATTGGAGAAATCGACATTGCTAAATGAGGTTTGCTCGTTGCAGATGAATTTGGAATCTCAAACTAGAGTTTCTGAAGGTTTTCGCTCTCAGTTACAGATGTGCAACCATGCACTAGCTCAGGAAGAAAGCCGAAGAAAGTTGCTGGAAATTCAATTGTCTGAATCCCAAAAATGCTATGAGAATGTTGTTGCAGAATACCGAGGGGCACAGTCGATGATCGAGAGCTTGACAGCAAGAAGAGATGGAGACATTGCAGCATTGAGGGACTCTTTGGCAATGAAAGAGACCATTTTCAAAGAAATGGAGTTTATAAAAGCACGCCTTGAACAAGAGAACCAGGAGCTGCTGGGATCTCTAAAAGAACTTCAAGAAGCTCAGATCAGCCAAGCTGGGGCTGCTCCTCTTTCAAAACTCCGTCAGAAGCTTAGAGTCTTGGAGCAGGTGCACAAAGACTGTTCTGCTGTTCTCAAAGCCAAAGAGGCTGAATGGAGTTGCAAGGCAGAAAAGATGGAGATGGAATTGAATGAATGTCGGCTTGAGTTGAATTCCAAAGACAAACAAATTGAGGAGTTGCAGTCAGAACTAGAAGGTTGTCATTCTTTGATGATGCGACTAAAGGCAGAGAACGAAGAGATTTCCATGATGCTTATGGTTATGAAATCGAAATTTTCAAAGGCTCACTCAGAACTCAGAGATTCAGAAGCTGAAATGGAATTGTGCAGCAAAAATAAAGATGAAAAGATGGAGACCGAATTGTATGAATGTCGGCTCAAGTTGAGTTCCAAAGACAAACAAATCGATGAGTTGCAGACAGAACTAGAGGGTTGTCATTCTTTGATGATGCGACTAAAGGCTGAGAACGAAGAGATTTCCATGATGCTTATGGTTATGAAAACAGAATTTTCGAAAGCTCACTCAGAACTCAGAGATTCAGAAGCTGAAACAGAATTGTGCAGCAAAAGGAAAGACGAACAGATTTCTTCCCTGACTGAACAATTGGAGAAGAAGAACAATTCCTTGCTTGAAGCCCTAGCAGAGATTGAGCGAGAACGTGAGATGAAAGCGTCATTAATGCAGAGGGTCGAGTCATCGGATTGTAATGAGCATAAGCTATTTCTGATGCAAAAAGAGATTGAGAAGTGTAAAGAAATGCTTCAAGAATCATCTCACCATCAGGATCGACTGAAAGAGCAAGCTTCTAACAGGGAAAGCTCTCTAAGAGAGGATCTGAGGAAAGTTTCAGATGCTTTAGACAAGGCAAGCTCCGATTTAGCTGAGAAAACCGACAAAGAATCTGAAATCAATTTCCAGTTGGAAAGATTGAAATCAGTTGCAGAACAAATGGAAGCATCTAAACTGGACGCAGAAACCCAACTGAAAGCTTGCCATGATGAAAACCGAAAGATGCAAAAAGAACTGGAAGCAACAGTCCTTGCCAAGATGGAGTCGGAGGAAACCTTCAAGCAAGAGAAAGCTCTCTTTCTCCAAAACGCAGCAGATAAGGATGAGAACTTGGACGATCTCTGCCGACAACTCAATTTACTTGAACAAGAATATGCAAGAAGAGAAACAGAAGCTTCTGTTCTTGCATATGGGGAGGCAGAGAAGACCTTCATGCAGGAGAAAGAGAGCTTTCTCCGAATCATGGAAGAGAAGGATAAGAGAATTGAAGATCTCCGGCAGCAATTTCTTTCACTCAAGCAACAGTACAAAAGAAGAGAAACAGAAACTTCCGTTCTTGTGAAGGAGGCCGAGCAAGACTTCATGCAAGAGAAGGAGAGATTTCTCCGAATTGTAGAAGAGAAAGGTAAGATGGTAGACAAGCTCCAGCAGCAAATTGTTTTGTTGGAACAAGAATCAGTGAAAAGAGAAACAGAAGCTGCCATTTTTGCAAGAAAGGAGGCTGATAAAACCTTCAATGAAGAGAAAGACGGCTTTCTTTGTATTGCAGCTGAAAAGGATAACAGAATAGATGATCTTCAGAAACAGATTATGTCACTGGGACAAGAGCTAACAAATTCAGTCAAAATGAAACAGTCTGAGATCGACACCCTTTACAAGGCTTGGGAGAATATATCTGCAGATTGGATACTATCTCAGCTTGAAATTGAAGGGCGGAAGCATCTCATTGCCGAACAGGAAGAAGAATTTGATGAGTTAAAGAGGAAACTTGAAATGGAAGAGAAATCACTGTCTGAGTTGAAGAACTTGATAGAGCATCTTGAAGCTGAAATAGTTCTGAAACGGTTGGAAAGAGAGAAAGAGATGGGAAGATACGAGGAAATATTAAGAGGCTTGGAGTCTACTGTACTATTATTAGAAAGCCAAGTTGAGGATCTCAAAGCAGAAAAGAGAGCATTGCTTGAAATTAATGCAAGATTGGAATTGGAGAAAGATGAACTGGTGGGCCAGATGATAGGATTTTGTGACCAACTTGACGGATTTTCGAGAAAGGATGCAGAACTGATGGTAAGCTTGGAGAGGATTACATGGATAGCCGAAAATGAGAACATCTGTAACAAAGAAGAAGAAAAGAATATCAATTCTCACTCAAAAAGGATAGCCAAAGTCAGTAATGATGAAAGATCACCACTGAAAATTCTCAACAGTTAGCATGTGGACATGGATGGAAATGTATTTTTAACACATGGAATTCATGTTGAAATCACCTCCGTTGTATGAGAACAACAGTAATCTCTCTCTCTCTCTCTCTCTCTCTCTCTCTCTCTCTCTCAAATTATTGTTTGAGCAGATTGTGTAGGAGCATTTTCTGTGAGTGTTTCTTTTTTCTTTTTCTTAGTTTTATATGCTTCTGTTTCAGCAGATTGTTGTAGCATTGTAACTCTCTCTGATGGAGAACTTTCTGTTAGGGGGTTTTCTTTGAGCTTCTGTTTCAGCAGATTGTTGTACCATTTCCTTCTCTCTCAAACTCATGTATCAGCAGAATCTGTAGGAGCATTTTCTGTTAGGAGATTTTTTTTAAATGCTTTTATTTCAGCAGATTGTTGTAGCATTTTCATCTCTCTCTCTCTCTCTCTCTCTCTCTCTCTCTCTCTATTTTCAATGCGGGAGTTATTTAATAAGCTGGCAGGGTGTGATTTGTAAGACTAATATAGATGTATTTAGGAGACAAGTAAATGTATTTGTAATCATTACACTTTTTCATGTAATCATCGTGAACATCTCAAATCCAAACAGTGACATTAATTTATTTTGGTGATGATTTGACATTAATTTGACATTAACGTAATGTAAAAGTGTCATCATTATAATTTTACCACCATCAAATCAAACACGGGAGTTGTGGTCGTGTCGGGAGACAGGTGAAGTAATTTGTAGTCATTGCATATATCATTTAGGTTACTGAGGTAATAGGTGAAACAAATAGGCTCGTAATTTCATTTGAAATGAATGAAATATTAATTGAGGCTATTTCCTCTACAAGTATTTGTACAATAAGCTTATTCTAAGTGATTCACCAGCTTATTCAACTATTACCCTGCTTATACCTGTAGGGCCTACTGTGTTGTGGCTATTCCTTCCAACACCTGTGAATTAAACCCCACCATGATTGTGTGCTGCTAAAAAAAAAATCAGGCTTATCTGGTCACTCGGCAAGCCACATCATAGAAAACAATTGAGAATTGCTGAAAAACCTCCAAATTCGAGTGGTGGACCACATGATGGTGGGAACCGCCTGATTTATGGGCTGACTTTAATGATGGGGCAACCCTTATGGACAGGTTGGATGCCATACACACGTCACAGTGAACCCTTGTAGAAGCAGCATGTTTTGCAAGGACTTGTAGAGGAACTGGCCTCCTAATGTGCACTAAAAATCTTGTCAGATATGGCATGAGTGCCAGCATGGACCAGATCAGAGCCATCCATCAGGTAATCCTATCATCAATCCTGGCCCAAAAGTCAAGCCCGTCTGGTTTATGGGTGGGCCATGTATACTGAATGTGGATCATCAGTCAAAAAGTCTTTTCAACCATTTATTTACATCCTATCTGTGTATTGTGCAGGGCCAGGCCTGCCTATATCTCACATATGTGAGCCATGCCAGCAACCCAACAAGCGAACGCATGAGAATAGCCGTAACGGGGTTAATCTTGTAGTGTTCTGATATTCAAAGAGTCCTAGCAAATAGCAGCAGCCTATATACACTACCATATAACAGCCTGTGTTGTGTTCGTACAACATCCAACCCATTCAAAAGGTTGGCCCCATGAGGAAAAACACCCAATGCAAAGATAAGACCAAACCACTCATCAGATAATTACGCACTAGCTAGCTGGGGGAAAAAAAAAAACATTTGGTAGGCAAACATTTTGGATGGGCTTTGTTCCCCACGACTCAAGATACAGGCCACCACCTACAGCTCTGCAATGGAATTGTAGCCTATAGTATGCTGCCTCGATTCAAATGAGATTGGAACGAATGAGTTTGTGGTTTTTTTTTGTTTTCTGGTGAAAGGTAATGAAACTTACATGAAAAGAGAATGCTTAAAGAAAAGCTAAGGCAGAAACAGCAACAGTGGCCCAAACAAAGAAGATATATTACAAACATCAACGGTGTTTGGTTAAGAGGTTAAGAGGCCCATTCCACCACATCTCACTTAACCCTTCTAACCACCGCTAACACTGACCCACTAAAAATCTGTTGTTCCTCACCCCCAAATATGCCACATCACTCTTCCTGCTTTCCCTGCCTCTCTGTGCCAAGCCAAGAGAAGTCTTCAATAGGCCACGGCATCACCTACGAAATTTTAAGAATAATGAGGAAGCTCTCCCACATCTTTTGAGCAAAAAGGCAATCAACAGAGAGATAATTAACCAAATCCGCATTAGACATGCACATCAAGCAGTAAAACTAGTTCAGAACATCCCTCAACCCAAACAAGCTCATAGGAGTAAAAACCCAGAAGCAATTAACGGAAAAGAGGAAGGAGAGTAAGAAATCTCCATTTCATAAAGAATGATGTCTTTGTAGGTTCTACATCATAGTTCCTAGTCCTGAATATTGTATGACATTCCCAACTATTCCCAATCACAAGCCAATATGACTTCAATGATCAAAATGATTATTGTACAAATGTGGACCAATTCTACAGGGCACGATTCAAAAACATGTCCTTGCAGTTTATAGCTCTAAATAGACAAATTACTTTCGCTTATTTCTATCAGGAGTGGCAGAGTTGCGGGTGAAATTTGTTAGCCCCAGCCTCAAAGCTCCGAGATTTACTCCATTGTTCACCAAAATGCTTGTCACCCCCATCTGCGATACCTGCAAGGATTTCACCGTTGTTAGTTCCATGGTCAAATTGGAGAGACTTTTGAGAAGCCCTTGCAACCTCCATAAGCAGCCAACTGTGTCACGTATATCTGATCTTTAAGATCAGGTGGGCTCCACATTGCCTAGTGCATGTTGAATGTACCTTACCACTATGTGTAATTTTTTGTTATTTATTTCATCTTAACATATTAGTAGTATCTGAACATGTGTGGCCCACCTAATCAGTTTCAACGGCCTGATTTTTGGGCTGATTTTTGGGCCCCACAGACAGGTCGGGTGTTGACTACTGGCAATTGTTTTTTCCATTGTTTTCATACATGTGTAGCCCATCCAATGAATTGACTGGCCCGATTTTTGGCCAGGACATACATGATTTGGCTCACACCTGATGCACAGCTTGGATGTCACTTGTATGCCAAGTTTGCACATGAGCTAAGAAAAGCTCTATAAACAAAATAAAAACAATATCCCCACAGATATGAAATTGAAACTATGCAAAGATCTTGATGAGTTTGGAACGCTTCACAAGTAAATGATGGAAGAGAGTAACAAAATCTAGAAAAGCAAAGGTGAGGAAAAGATAAATTGGGTTACCGCTTCAATGTTCCTATCCTCATCATCGAAAAAGAGCATTGATTTATAAGGCACCTCCGTCCTCCGATGGATTCTTTGGAAATGATCCGTCTTGTGTGTCCAGCTAGAAAAGATCTCCTACAGATGCAGCAAAATAAACATTTTCCATATAATATGCATACTATCAAATGCTCAATGGAGTGGGTAATTATAACAATCTAAAACCACAATCTGAGAAGCTAGATGAGGCTGTCACATGATTTGTGATTCATCAACCAAATCTTCAACTTGGTCAATGTAAACTAGACTCTTCAATGTTAGGAATAGGTTCTGGTATCATTGAAGGCAGTTATCCATTCAAGGGGAATATAAGACCTTTAAATTCAGGTTACTTGTCTTGGAGTCCGCGAGTTTTGGGTGTACCACAAATTGTGGTTAGTAGGGCTTCACAAGACGTGCTTTGTGAATGGGGAGGTGAGGAAAACAGAATCCACATTAGTGGGCTAGCATTGTTGACTAGGGAGGTGAGGTAAACAGAATCTGCATTGAGCGGTCTGGTGTTTTCCTGCTTTCCTGCCCCAAATCACAAGTGACAAAAGGGGAGGGTCCCAAAAAATAAAAAAATAAAAAAAAAATCTCAAGCTGTGATTTGGTAGCCGTGAATCCTATTGGCCTTGGGAAACAGGAACAGCCAAGAGCACAGGGGTGTCAACGGGCTGGGTTTTAGATTACCCATACCTGGGCTGCTGGGGTTCAGGTCTCAACGGGTCTGTGTCCTTTCAAATCTGGGTCTCTTTTTGAGAACCTGAACCCAGATCCTAGCAGGCTTGAGTGCTCATAAAGTGCTCATCGGGTCTTTGGACCTTGGTTTCAAGTCCGGTTTGGATCAAGTTTGGGGACAATAAGGGCGTTTTACATGGTAGGGCCACTTGATGGGTGGATAACATCAAACACGCATGCCACTTTGATACGTGTGGTGCAAATGAGCCAAATGAGCTCTTTTACATGTGTGGCTTAGAAAACCTCATTTTATTGCTAGAATCACTACTATATATTTAAGATATATAGTATTCCATTAAAATTAATTGGACCTGAACTGACCCAAAACCAGGTCCAACATCGTGGAACTGACCTGAACCTGACCAGACCAGCTTTTAATTGGGTCTGAACAATTGGATCTGGACCCACTAAAATCATGTTGGGTCCATCGGATACATGTGGGTAACCGTACCCGTTGGTAGCCCTGCCCACAATTGTACCCGGATACCAAATAAAAGGGTAAACATGTAAATGCTGACAAAAGAAGTCATGCTAATTTTGATTAAAAATGGGATTAAAAAGTTATTGTAAGCGCTCACTTGTGCCACAAACATGGATTGTATCTCCAATTTGTTGAGAAAAGTTTTTGCTATGTCGGGAGTTGGTGATCGAGAAGCAATCGCTATGTCAATTCCCTTATCCTTGAGTGCATACAGTATGCCCTTAGCATGTGGATAAAGAGATGGCATTTCTCTTTTGGAGCGGCATTCACTGCAACAAATAAGCAAACAAAAAGGTGTGAATGGGAAATGCCATTTCATTAGCATTTCAAAAGAGAGTTGTTAACACTAGTACAATGATTGCATTCAACCCCTCCATCCCACCGCCTCTCTCTTTTGTGGGGCATTTGCTACCACAAATGACCCTCCTTGCGTGTGTACGTCCATGGGTGCACATGTGCCTGTACTTTCATTTTTTCTTTTTCTTTTTTTCTTTTCTTTTTTGATAGGCAAGCTGGGCTCAAACCCAAGAACTCGATGTAGAAATGTGCCCTGTTTATCATTGAGATACGGGCTTGAACCTGCATGTCCCTTTGCTATCTGCAGACTTGCATGTCCAAATATGGGCTTTGTTAAGCTTCATCATGAGGGTGATGTCTGTACCTTCACCGCATGTGTGCCAAAAGGTGGGGCTCACCTGTCACAAAAATCAGGCCAATCCACTCAACAGGAGGGCAACGCATGTACATTGATTCAGACCATTGATAGGTCTGATTTAAATGGTCTATATGGTGGCTCGCCTGATTTTTGCTCACTTTGCACATCCACCTATCCATCCATACATTACGTACTGTAGAATTCCTTGAGAGGTCATCCATCCATCCAAATTTCTCAAGGGTTGCAACCAGTGACTTAAATATCAACAGCATTGGCTGATACTATTGATATTGCATGTGGCCGATACAGTATACAGGGGAACTTGTTAAATTCCCATGTACCGCACAAAATATTGCAATGTATCGCCGATGTATTGCAATATATCAATAAATTGCAATATTTTGCCAAAAACCCTTCATAAAATTCCATTGTATTGTCAATACATATGCTGAGGGTTATCTAGACCTATCACATTCCATGAAAGAATCTTCATGACAGGGAGACACCAAAGAACTTGTTTCATCTCTTACTCTGGCTTGAACACTTCTCCAAGATTCCCTCCCCTTAACTAGCCAAGGATAAGCAACGATACATTGCGATAAATTCCCTACCGAAAATTTTTTAAAAAAATCACAAAAAAACCCCATGAAAATCCATTTTCTTCTGAATTTATCTGGGGGAATCTATTTTATATTTGTATTGTATGATTTATGAATTATATGAACTCATTTTGGATATAATTGCATCAAACAATGCATAGTTTACAAAGGAAACTTGTTGTGCATGCTTGTTTTTTTGTGATTTTTTGAATTCCAAGTGTGTAATCATGTCTCTTTCAACACATCCCAGGGTTTTATTGAAAAATTTCATCATTTCCCGACGTTTCCCTCAAACAGCAACACATTCCCCAATACGTGTGATAACAATATGTTTCCGTATCCTGAGGATGCAATATGCGCATTAATGCCAACATTTAAACCACCGGTTGCAACCTCCTGGTAACCAACACAGTGAGAGGTCACAGCATCTGAACCGAAAGGACATATACGGCATAAAGTTGCACAATAAGGTAGTATAATTGATCTGCGGCCTGAAAGGTTCTTGAAATTTCTACAATCCTCCAAAAGCCCAACATACAACATTAGGGCACAAAGAAAATGAACAAGTGGTATTTTAGTTGCTAAGATTAGAACCAAATTAAAAATGTGTCTGCGCCCCTCATTCCAACTCATCTTACATGAACAACTACGGCTGTCTTGATACATGTCTCTACCATAATACCTGAAAACTCTGCGATTACCTCCTGGCATTCTATACAAAAGGCGGCTCATCTTCATCAACATAAATAGGAATGGTCCAGACTTCATGGGAGCTTTAGGGCATTGGACTTTGAACATTCTCTATTGTAAATTATAAATATGAATATTAGGAATGGTCCACAGACAGTCAGCTGTCGACTGATTCCAATGGTGTATTCCACCTGATGAGCGTAATGGCTTATATTTTTGATGGGTGATCTTCAGTTGGGGCCTAGAGCTTTCATTGTATTGATGTCCTGCACAAGTGGTATACTGGCAAGAAAGATGGTACAATACCACAAGTTGTGGTACTTGCATGTAGGAGATCAGTTTTCATTGGATGAAATGCTTTCTATGTGGTTGGTGTGACACTAAACCTACATGAGGCGTGGAATAAAAATCTAATTGTTTCTTTACTTGATGCATTCAAATTATTCTTTGTGATTATGATTGCAGTCTGATCATAAGGATCCAACAGCCATAGCTTGCATCAACAATCTCAGGCCAGGTGGGTACCTGCTTGCAAATAGGGGAAATAACATATTTTCTCCTTATATAAGGGAAGGATGAGTGTAAATAGTGATCCATTAATCCTCAAAACTAGAATAGAACAGGTTTGCAACCCCCACTCACACCCCTCTCGATGCAACTACCACCCATCCACACGTGCGGACAAGAAACGGCCCACTTTCCTTTTTTAGCTTGTTCTTAATTTTCTTTCTTTCATATTCCGATTTTATGAAAATATTTATTTGTTAGGAAATAAGTATTATTAGATTTTCTTATGTAAGGATTTTCTATTTTAGAAATATTGGCCAGCAAGGGATCCTCTTTTTAGACTCTTTAGATTATGTTAGAGATTGTCTCAAAGAGGAAATCTTATAAGGACCCATTAAAAATAAGGCATACACCTATGGGACAAGATGCGGTTGAATGATATTTCCTTTGAGCAAGTTCTCTTGTTTCTCTATGGTAGTGTGTTGGAGAGGGAAAAGTGTTGATCTCTAGAATATGGCTAGAGGACTATTGAGCTTGATTACAATCATTGCATCTTTTCTCTTCTGTGATTCAAACTTTCAGTCTGGTATGTTAAATTTTATTGTAATTAGTTTCTTCCTTGATTTAGTTGCTCTATTATGATCAAGAGGCATTGTGTTATTTGAATGTTCATAAGAAATTAAGTGCAAAGCATACTAAGTGGAGTGCTTATATTCAGGAGTTCACATTCAACTTGAAGTATCAGGTCGTTAGAACATAAGGTAGCAAACGTCCTTAGTTGAAAAATACGTCTATTGTCTACCTTATTAGTCTCCATTGTTGGGTTCAAAGAACTTAAAAAGAGGCTATGTAGCAGATGATGATTTTGAGAAGATATTTTCAACACTCTTTGCCAATTCAAACACTGAGTACTCACATTATAGCCTGCACGATGGGTACTTATTTTATGATATGGGGTTGTGTCTTCCTAAAAGCTTATTGCGAGAGCTTGTTATATGAGAGCTTCATTTGGGAGGCTTGGGGTCACTTTGGCACTGTCAAAAAGAGAAAGATATAAGAACCATTGTTTGAGGATTGTTTTTATGAAGAAACAAACTTG
Organism: Magnolia kwangsiensis; assembly: GCA_037074715.1. Classification (NCBI taxonomy): domain Eukaryota; kingdom Viridiplantae; phylum Streptophyta; class Magnoliopsida; order Magnoliales; family Magnoliaceae; genus Magnolia; species Magnolia kwangsiensis. Next base: position 112,118,307 of record CM073580.1, read on the forward strand.
TTTGAGGATTGTTTTTATGGGCTAAGTTTGAAGAAAGATATAAGAACCATTGTTCACCAATGTTAGGTGTACCAACTAGTCAAAGGTAGCGGGCAAAATACTGGTATGAAGACTCCACTGCATATGCAAGATGCTCCATGGCAAGAAATAAGCATGCATTTCATCCTAGGATTGCCTAAGACTCAACTTGGTTATGACTCTATTTACACTATGGTTAACAGGTTTGTAAGATGGCAAGAAATAAGCATGCATTTCATCCTAGGATTGCCTAAGACTCAACTTGGCTATGACTCTATTTACGCTATGGTTAACAGGTTTGTAAGATGGCAAGAAATAGCATGCATTTCATCCTAGGATTGCCTATGACTCAACTTGGCTATGACTCTATTTACACTATGGTTAACAGGTTTGTAAGCTGCATTTCATCCTAGTATGAAGACTCCACTGCATATGCAAGATGCTCCATGGCAAAGATGCATTTCATCCTAGTATGAAGACTCCACTGCATATGCAAGATGCTCCATGGCAAAGATGCATTTCATCCTAGTATGGCAAAGATGCTCCATGGCAAAGATGCAAGACTCCACTGCATATGCAAGATGCATTTCATCCTAGTATGAAGACTCCACTGCATATGCAAGATGCTCCACTGCATATGCAAGATGCATTTCATTCTTTGTAATATGAAATAAGCATGCATTTCAACTTGGCTATGACTCTATTTACACTATGGTTAACAGGTTTGTAAGATGGCCCATTTCATTCTTTGTAAGATGAAATAAGCATGCATTTCATCCTAGTATGAAGACTCCACTGCATATGCAAGATGCATTTCATCCTAGTATGAAGACTCCAATGCATATGCAAGATGCTCCATGGCAAGAAATAAACATGCATTTCATCCTAGGATTGCCTAAGACTCAACTTGGCTATGAATCTATTTACACTATGGTTAACAGGTTTGTAAGATGGCAAGAAATAAGCATGCATTTCATCCTAGGATTGCCTAAGACTCAACTTGGCTATGACTCTATTTACACTATGGTTAACAGGTTTGTAAGATGGCAAGAAATAAGCATGCATTTCATCCTAGGATTGCCTATGACTCAACTTGGCTATGACTCTATTTACACTATAGTTAACAGGTTTGTAAGATGGCAAGAAATAAGCATGCATTTCATCCTAGGATTGCCTATGACTCAACTTGGCTATGACTCTATTTACACTATGGTTAACAGGTTTGTAAGATGGCAAGAAATAAGCATGCATTTCATCCTAGGATTGCCTAAGACTCAACTTGGCTATGACTCTATTTACACTATGGTTAACAGGTTTGTAAGATGGCCCATTTCATTCTTTGTAAGAAGACATCAGACACCTTACACATTTTTTAAAGAGAACATCAGATGCCATACACATCGCCAATGTTTTCTTCAAAGAGGCAATTCATCTACACATTGTTCCTAAAACAACTGTATCCGATTATAATGTTAAGTTTATGAGCTAATTCTGGCGAACCTTGCGAGAAAAGTGCTTATTATCCACAAACAGATGGGTAGACTGAGGTCATCAGCCGCAGACTTGGAAATTTACTTCGATGTTTACTTGTTAATCATATCAACTCATGCATCATGTTAGCACAAGCTAAGGTTACCTATAACAGTTCTGTGAACCACACTACAAGACTCTATCCTTTAGAAATTGCAATTCGTATGTGACCTCAACTTCTCGATTTAGTCCCACCTCTTGTTGTGACTTGATCGAGCCAAAATGCCAAAGCTTTTGCACAACATATTAAGGAGATACATGAGGAAGTTAGGCAAAAGATTACCCTTAGTAATGAAAATTACAAGGGACGTCCGGATGTTCGATGACATTTTGCACATTTTCAAGAAAGGTATAAAGTTATGGTGCAGCTCAAACCTGAGAAGTTTCCAACAAACTCTTACACAAAGCTCCACTCCAAAAGGCTAGGTCTATTTTGAAGAAGCTAGGTGAGAATGCATATCTGATCAAGCTAGGTAAGAATAGGTTATCCATGTACCCAAGGTGTCATGTAGCTCGAAGAAATCATTGAAAATGTGTTGGACAATCACATAGTTCCCACACACCAATGTGGTTATCAGAAGTTTCTCATCAAGTGGAAGGGTCGACCGACAAAACGTTTATGTCATCAGATGATTTGAAGTGCATAACCTAGAGCTTTGCAAAGAGTACATTACCATTAACTCAACAGAGCCAAGCTTTTCTAGGCCAGGGGGAGTTGATGTGATCGCTGCACATCCCACATGTGTGCACAAAATAAGGCCCACTTTCCTTTTTTAACTTGTTCCTAATTTCCTTTAAGTCATCTTCCTATGTTAGGAAAATATATCTTTGTTAAGAAATAAGTATTATTAGATTTTCGTATTTAATTGCTTTCTTATTTTCCTATTATTAGATTTTCTTATTTAAGTGCTTTCTTATTTTACAAATCTCAATGTTAGGAAATAAGTGTTATTAGATTTCCTTATTCAAGGGATTTCTTATTTTGGAGATATTGGCAAGCAAGGATCCTATTTTTAAATTCATCATGTTAGAGATTGTCTCAAAGAGGAAATCTTATGAGCAAGTTCTTTTGTTTCTCTATGGTAGTGCGTTGGAGAGGGGGAAGTGGCAATCTCTACTTGGGGTCTTTGTGCGGTCATACATTGTTTTCTATGGTGCGGCCGACCTAGTATGTGGATTGGCCTTATTTTTGCGCTGCGTGCACATCATCTAGGGTTCCGCCTATTGAACGGTTCCGATATCATGCAGAAACACCACGTGGGCCCCACAACAACTAGCTCCAAGTTGACATGGGAGCACTCCCCCAGAGAAGAAATCCACGATTTCGTGAAAGAAATGAAAAGAAGAATCCACCAGATTTCAATTGAAGTAGTAACAAAAGCAGATCAGATCAACGCGCGGAAGCAAAGGAAATCGAGAAAAGAGAAAGGAAAAGATGCAGAAATGGGATCGACATCGATATGATTTGATACCAGTAGAAAGGCCAGAGAGTGTAATCGAGATCGAAGATGACCAATCGAGGAAGGACTTGGAAAAGTCCCAAGATCCCAAGAGCTTCTTCTCGAACCCTAGATTCGTCTCCCATCTCTCTCTCTCTCTCTCTCTCTCTCTCTCTCGTTCTCCTTCTCTGTTTTCCTTTTACGTGGAGGAACGAGCCGGATTTCCAGCTCTCTCTCTCTCTCTCTCTCTCTCAAAATGCGGATTCGTTGGTAGGAAAACACAGCGCCTGCCAGGGCGGAGTCGGTCCTGGCAATACGGAAAGTGGATTGGAAACGGATTGGCTACTCCCCCTCACACCAGCCAATGGCTGATGGTCGGTGCTAGGGCCCCACTATAATGTATGTGTTTCATCCATGCCTTCCATGTATTTTTAAAGATAATTTTACAGTATGTGAACAAAAATAAGATACATACCAATCTCAAGTGGACCACATTAAAGGAAACAGGGTTGAATCAGCGTCGACCATTAAAAACATTTTGGGGGCCATACGAGTTTTGGATCAAGCTTATTTTTGTTTTTTTCCCTTCAACTGGGCCTGTATGACCTGATCAACAGATTGGATGTCAAATAAACAGCACAGTGGGCATTAGGAGGATTTCAATGGTGGATATCCAATCACTATTGTTTTCATGTGGTGTGAACCACCTGAGATTTATATCCTTCTAATTTTTGAAATTAATCCTTAAAATGATCTTTAAAAATGGATGAACCGAATGGATGAAATACATACATCATGATAGGGACCACAGAGCACCGACCATCAGCCAAGGGGCCACTGGCAGGGGGAGTAGCCAATCCGTTTCCGGATTGAAAACGGATTGGTTTCGGATTGAAAACGGATTGGCTGATGGTCGTGCCATGTGAGCCCCACCATAATGTATGTGGGCCGCACCTAATTCGTTTCCAAGCGGATTAGGTGAGCCCAGCCTCACCAAGGACAGTTCGACGGGTCCAACTTGATGCATGTATTCTATATCCATGTCATTTTTCTGTTTTTCTATATATTTTTAGAGCATGAGCTCGAAAATGAAGCAAACGCGATTCTCAAGTGGGCCATATTATGGTAAACAGTGGTGATTGAACACCTTACCAAAAACTTGGAGGGCTTTGTATGCCGCCTGTAAGTTAATAAGATCACACAACCACCAATCAAGAAATATATATATATATATATATATATATATATATATATATATATATATATATATATATATATATATATATATATATATATATATCGGCTTGGTCCAAAACTATAGTGGACAATTGATAATCAATCACTACTATTAGACGATGGATTTAGTGGGATGGAATTGCATCACGATGAATTAATAATGATTACATGTTTGGAAATACTACAGTATTTTTATTCTACAAGCACACGATTTGAGATTAAATTCTTCCCCTAAGACATACATTATATTAATTGAAGCTTGCCTTGGGTGGACCACTATAATTAACTGATCGCATCTCCCAATTAATGGCCGTCACATGCGTATGGCATATATGATGGACGGTGTGGATAAAACATATACATCAAGGTGGGGCCTGTTACGACCACTTTCGAAAATCAGCTCGTTTCGACCAATGCACGACTTGTTCCCGCATCACCTCACAAATAGAAATGAGCATCTGCTCCTGTGGGTACAGACTTTGGCAAGGCATGACTCTTAAGTCTCTGCCTGCTTGCGCCCACCAAAGACTGGATACTTTGGTAAGGCCAAGGAATCATCGAGAACTAATAAGACCTAGCGAATGATATGTTCCGAGCTACATCTTATATTGATTTAGTCCTGATTAGCTTGGCCTAAATTAGTTCAGCTCAGGACGTCTTCGGTCGACCGGTAAAACTTGGCTTAGAGTAGTTCAGCTCAAGAAGTCTTCAGTTGATCGGCAAAGCCTGGTTTGGATTAGTCCATCTTGGATCACCTCATGTTGATCAGCAGAGTTCGGTTTAGATTGCCTAGGCTTAGAATCCCCCTTGGTAGTACATGATTCGACAATAACCGCCAACGTCTACCTGTCGCGTAACTGTCCTCCGCGTGATTCAAGGGTAACGACCTATATTGCACATCCTGCCAAATGGGCTAAGATCTTGCATAAATTGACAAATTGTCCTACCCCATAAGCACTATAAATAGGTAAACCATCAACAGAGGAAGGTACGCAAAATCTCTAGCCCTAACTTCTCAATACAACCGGACCTAGATTCCTACCCTGACTTTGGCATTGGAGGGTCCCCTGCTTTAGACAGGGTCTCCTTGGTCTTCTTCCCATGTGGGTATTTGGAGGTCAGGGAAGAGCAGTCCAAATTCTTGCATCAGCAGGGCCCACTACTACAACAAATTTAATGATTCACTGAAAATCCCACCATATTTATCATTGACTATGGATAATATGATATCGAGATTGATCCAATCCTTTTTAGCCATTTTTTGCATGGTATGAAATGTAATTCGGTATTACCTAATTTCACTTAATACGAAGCATCAATAAGGCTCAAGTTATTATATTGAAGTGATCTAACACTAATGGACTGATGGTGTGGATATAGAATATACATATCAAGGTGGGCCCCACGACAAGGGCCCTCTTTGGGTAGGACACAGATTGGATACCACTGTGCATGTATTAGTAGCCATGTATGGCTTCATCCACACGGTCCATCTATTTTACTATATCATTTTAGATCATGAGCCCAAAAATAAGATAGTTTCAATGCTAGTCTACTATTGAAAACTTATCGAGGCCACAAAAGTTTTGGATCTAATTTATTATTATTATTAACATTAATATTATTTTGTTTTCAAAAGGTTGAATAACAAATAAACATTATGGTGGACGGGTCTACACGAGCAGAGTTAGCTCGGTAACTTGCTCGACTCGACTCAAAAAAGCTCGATTTGACTCGGTTCGAAATTGAGTTCAAGCCGAGTCGAGCTGAGTTTTTAAGCTTGAAAAAATTTCAAACCGAGTTCGAGCCTGCCCGAGCTTGACTCGACTTAAATCGAACCCAACTTGAATCGATTCAGTTTGGTGACTCGGTTACTTTGATATTGTTATTGTTCAAGTGTTTGATGAAATGACTTAATGAAGTGTGGCTGGTGGCAAGGAAGGTACGTATATGAAACAAATACTCTCTTCTTCTTCTTTTTTTTGATTTTTATGTTGCTTACAAGGTGTTTGATAAAATACCTGTAAAATCATTATTGTTGTTTTATATATAATGAAATTTTGAAGGTGTAGACCATGTGTTTGTGAAAATGCCACATATGTGAACTCAACTCAATCTTGACTTGAACTGGCCCAAGCTGCTGATCGAATCAAGCTGAGCTGGTTAACCAGGCTCGAGGACCGAGTTCGAGCTAAGGTCAGCAAGTGACCAAGCCGAGTCGAGCTCTGCCAAGCTCGACTCGGTTCAACTCGTATACACCTCCTAGGGTCTGAGCTCGACTCGGTTCAACTCGTATACACCTCTAATGGTGGACCCTAGGAAGATGTCAATGGCGGGTGTCATTATGACATGTGCTTCATGTGGTGTGGCCCACCTGAGCCTTGGATATACCTCATTTTTTGGGATTATACCCTCAAGTGATATGGCAAATGGATGGATGGTATGGATAAAACCCAAACGTCGAGATGAGCCCCTTTAGAGTCCAAGACCATGCTGATTGCTGAGCTTGGGCAAGTAGCTAGGCACTACACCAAAATATCAATACTGGAACGAAACCAGATTTTGGTTCTGGAACGGCTTTAACATTTTAAGCCGTTTCAGATTTAGAACCGTACTACCATAGGAAAAAAAAAGAATAAAATAATATTCCAACGAAGCGAAACAGTGTACGGACATTTTCTGATTAAAAACTCCCCTTCCATACCCTATTCTCTCCCGCTTATCCTTTTTTCTTCTCATTTGGTTAGAAATCGATTTCCTATCTTGTTTCTCCTCATTTCCTCCGGCCAAGGTCCGCCAGCCTCCTACCTAGCCCCTTTCAAAACCCCCATCTCCTTCCAAAACCTCATACTCATCCCTCTCAAAACCCCCATCATCGTCTGCACCTAGCCCTTTGGAAAACCCTAAACCCCTATAGATCGAAACCCATCGATTTTGCATATGAAACCTTCCGATCTGGCAATGCTCCCCTTTGACACTGTCGATCTTCGTCATCTTCTTTGTTTACTGATCGATCTACAAAGGTAAACCATATGGGCTTATGCAGTGCACAAACGATCTGCCGAGGAGAGATTGCGGTGCGTGTTTAGAAGATGTTGTGGGTCTGATTCCTACGTGCTGTAATGGAAAACAAGATGGGAGAGTTGTTGGACCAAATTGCAATTTGAGGTATGAGACGTACAAGTTCTATGAGGACTTGGGCACAACACCGGCTCCTCCATTAACTAACACAACTAGCACTGTTAAGTTTTCATATCTTCTTTTCTTGATTTTTGTCCGTCTTTTTGGTTAATTGAAGACAGAGACAAGAGGCAAAGATTGTAGGTTTGATCTTATTGCTGGGTCAAAACATATTTAAGACTGGACTCACCTAATGGATGGCTTGCGCGCAAGCTGTTTGTTCTGTGTTTTTAAAATGGACCGAGCAATGTTAACATGTTTGATGTTGAACTGAGTTTGCAAAAACATGAACTAGCTTTTTAAATTTTTCTAAGGACAGTAACAGGAGTGGATTACGTGTTACTTGGGTAACACACCTTAGTGGTGTTACCCTTACCGGGGAGCCCGCTTTGATGATGTGTTGTATATCCATGCCGTCCATACATTTTTCCAGACCATTTAAGGATATTTTTTCTTATTTTTTTAGTTATAAAATGGTATGTATCTGGAATTATTAGCTGATGCTTCTTCCAAGTGGATTTTTTGGAGTATATTTTTCCTTTAATTTTTTCTTTTTAGTTTTATGATAGTTTGTTCTATCATTTCTTGATCTAGATTAGTTGATTTCATAGACACATTTACATCTGCTAGATTGAGTTCCTCACCTTTATGACTTTTTTCTTTCACATACTTGATAACCCATGTTTGATCTGTATGTTGGGACCTCTTTGATTGATATGTATGTAAAAGGTGGTTAGATTAATGATGCACACATACTGTTCGATAAAATGCTTATGAGAGATGTTTCTGAGATAAATGTGGTTTTCTAGAAGTGTTTTCTCTTCGGCCCTTGCCAATGTAGTTCTTTGGTTTGGGCTGCAGCTCTTGTAATTTTTGTGCTTCCTCTTTCTTTGTCTTTTTTGTTGTTTGTTGTTCTTTTTCTTTCGGCTTTGCCATTTTTAATAAAGTTGTCGTCTTTCAAAAAATAAATAAAATCTGGAATTCCTTCATTGGATTTTGTTGCATCAAACAACTCACAATTGCCTCATGAAGACATTATGATATTATTTTCTAGTATTGTAATGATTCATCCATTTCAATCATTTACTTCTTTCTCAATTTTGACTGTTTTACATATTGTTATAGAAACTAAAAAGGGGAGTGGTGGAGGCCTATCCTTCTTAGATGGCTCTGATTAAAATGAAGAACAAAAACTAGGTGTAGCAGAAAACACCGATGGTGAAGAACATGTTGATGGTGATAATGGACAGCGTGTTGAGGAAAATGTCGAAGTAGACTACTCGAATCTTACTGGGAGACAGAACAAACTGTTTGAATTGATGCTGAAGATGGCAACTCTCTTCCAACCCATAAAAATAGTAGTATCATTATGTGAAGTTAACATGACTTGTGTCATTTCCTTTTACCTTAAAATAGTAGTATCACTATGTGAAGTTTAATATGACTATTTCTCGCCATGGTTCTCTACTTGCAGAATGAGGCAAGAAAGACCAACCAAATTGCAATGCTGGCAGAGAAAAACGAATAGAAGCTCCTCCTGAGTCAAGAGGCGTTTCCAAACAGAAATGGATTGAAGAGAAGTAAAAGAAAATTCGAAAACTGCTTGATGCAAATGGGTTGGATATGAGTAAGGCATACATGCTTGATACACAGGAGACAGCATAGTCAAAATATAAAAAATGGGCTAAGGATCCTGCCCCGTTTGGCTGGGATGGTGAGCTTAAATTGCAGTGCTCTTTTTTTTTTTTGGTACTTGTTTGGTTGTATTAGCCGACTCTAAACAGCTGGGACAAAGCTATGATGATGATGATGACGACGACGATTTTTTATTGTTGTTGTTGTTGAAAGGTCAAGAAACTTGCCTCCCTTATGTTCACAAATCATCTTTCTTCCTAGCTACAGTGATGTCAGCACGTTACCAGTTTAGGAGCTTGAAATATATTGCTAGGAGATCCATTGAAAAAAGTGTATTGTTAGAAGATGATAATTAGCCATTTGCTAAATATTATCCCATGGCACTTTTCTGAATTTTGTTCTTCCTAGAAATCTTTACATGCCTTTTTTAGCATTAATCTGCAATATCTTCCTGCAAGCTTATGTTATTTTTTTTCTTCAATGCATATGATGTAGGGGAACTAATATGAGCAGTCCACATGGCATACATGTTGGCCTATTAGACCGTCTTGTAATTATACGGACAGAAACTTATGGTCCAGCTGACATGATACAGGTTCATGCTCAATTACTTCTCTGTTTCTGTAAAAATGCATAATCTACTCTTTGTAGACTTGAATCATTTGATTTGGAGATAATTCTAGATCTCTGCTTCTTTTTCTTCTGGTATGAGATCGTATACCAGCTTGGCATTGCCAATAAAAGCACCAGCATTGCCGTCTATTTGCTGTCTTGGATCTATGTGGTTGTGGCTGCCGCTATTTATCTGGTAATCATGCATGCTCATGACAAGTACGCTGCGAAGGAGCACATTTACTACCGGGCAGTTAAATTGTTCGTCATCTGCCTCACTACACTGGTGGTCATCATATTGCTGAGATTCACCAGGTGATGATGTGGTTATTTCAAACACACGGCTTTATGACAGTTTTCTCAAGCAGAGATGCTCCTTGGTGTTGCTGGCCAAATGGGTACTCAAAACTTCAATGTGGCTGATTTTCATTCTCTGGATTGCTTTGATTTTTCTCAATCCTAGGACTGATTTTATTTTATTTTTTCCTTTTTTTTTTTCTTTTTTAAGAAAGGAGAACTATCCTAGTTCACTATAGGAATCCTATTTATGTTGTCCTAATTTTGCATGTAACTGTAATAAAATATGATGTTTCTATTGTTGATGGAAAATACTCCACTAATCATAAACTGAACATTCTTTCTGTGGCCTTGTCTCCACTGAAAATGTGGGCTGTTGGCACTCGGCACTTTTCTCCAACAGTCACTTACAGAACAACCAATTCACTGGATCAGTTATCTTCCTGGCTAATCTCCCACGGTCTGAGTTGTATGTCTCAAACTCAAGTGTGTTCCTAGCAAGTCTTTAAACATGTTTTATTTTTGTGCTGCATACTGAAGCATTTGCTGATCATTGATTTGCACTGTGCAGCAGGCCTATTTGTGTAATGTCAGCTGTTTTATTTACTTTGGGTTGGCATTTGTAGAGTCTATATAGGGATTTGGGCTGCACAATTAAGCACAGGCCAATTATCAATCAAGTACAGCGGGCATATCTGTAAAGTCATCTGTTGTGGTTGCTTTGAGTGGGCTCCAAGGTGCAATCCAATTAGCATATGCTGTATTTCAGCATCTCTTTATATTGGTTCTCTAATTCAGCTATCTTTTCTATTGATATCTTCAAGGCAAAATTTTCCACTAAAAACATCTCACTATTGTATTTTGGGGTTATTTTTTCATTGTATCCATATTCTCCTGGCATTCTTCACTATTGTATTTAGAAAAGATAAATTTCTTATATGCTTCTAACTCTGAGATTGATGGTTACAGAGTAATGTAGAATGTGGCTGTCCCATTCGACAACTGTGAAAAAGGTGATGAGAAGGCCGCCAAGAAGATTGAGAGGGACAAATTCTTCGACTGGATTTCCCTCGAAGCTGTTTTCAGATGCAAGTAAGGCTCTCTCTCTCTCTCTCTCTCTCTCTCTCTCTCTCTCTCTCTCTCTCTCTCCATACATGTTTTTGGTTGATTTTTATGTCAATGTCTTCCATGGAGTATATTTTTTTTATGGTTGGTCACAATAAAACCTTGGGATGCTTCAAACATCAAGCTTCATGGGTGAAGGTTCTCATGGTCACGTACATGAAGAGCACGGTTATTCTTACCTGAATGCTGATTTGGTGCTCTGTTTTTGGTAAGGTGACTTGTTTTGTTATTCCTTTACATTTGTTCATCAACACTAATAGATTGCCTAATAGCAACTATGTTAAGGAGAAAAAGTTCTGGTAAATGAAAAAGGTACTGGATGACAATCATAAATTGTACTCTTAACTCTAGCCTCAGAAGCAAAGAAACCAAACTGGATAGAAAAATGGAAAGCGGAAACAGATCAAATTGAATTACAAAATAATACCATAAGTGGTAGAATTCCATTCAAGTTCGTCAGGAATATAAAAGCACTGCCCTTGTTGATGGCACATGCTAGACATACAACGTTAATCATACCAAAGTCCATTTTTCCATACATTGGGTTTGCAGTTTTGGATCTCGGTAAGCAGTTCTTGATTCAAGCTTGTAGCATTTATAAAAACTTTTCTATGGCTGAGTATATTTGGGCTGACATAGACACAGTATATTTGGGCTGACATAGCCTAAGTATATTCGTATCCTGGGATGTAAATCTGTTGGTGCATCTGTCATGAATAGATTTGAGCTGACATAACCTGAGTTCTTGCTTATCTTTGTGCTTAATATTTACTTCTAATCCTGTAGTTAAAGTTGGCATTCTTTTAATGATGCAATTGAATGAAAATTTAAAATAGCACATTGTTGTCTGTCCAATGGCATTGTTAGGCTAGTGGAAGGTAAGATTTCATTTTTTCCAGTTGTTGAACACACTTCAGTCAATAGTGCATCCAAACACAGCCTTGTTGCCTGATTTTTTATCATTTTAGCTGGTGGGTCTTAAATAAATTACAATAGCCATTAAAATGCCTGTTTTGCAATGGTTACCGAATAGTCTGGAAGACCTCTACAGCCTTTTGTGCTTCTTACACATCGAGCCATGGTGCAACTGGGCCTAGTATGTGCATGAAACAATACTACCAACTTAAGAGTATGTTCAAACTTCTCGCAAACCAAAACAACATAAATGTAAAAGAAGAAGATAAAAGATAAATAAATACAAAAAAAAAATTTGGCCATGTCTCTTTAATTGACATAGCAGGTGGTTTTAATGTGATACATTCCGTTTGTTTGGCAGGCATTGGATAAGGTCAGATTTCTTTTGCTTATGGATAAGGATATTTTGGGTGAAGGCGATACTGCAAAGCTTGAGATCCTGGTTAGTGATGGCTCATTTTTTAGTATACTAATTATTTTGGGTGAAGGTGATATTGGAAATGACAAAGAACAATGATGCTTCCTAATATTTATAATGAGGAAGTAGAGCTATGTGTTTTTAAATTCGAACTTGAAAGTGATTTAGAGGCCCTCAATATAAGTAAGCTGTGGAGAAGGATTTTACAATTTGGTTGTTTCCACTTTATTAGACCAATACATGCATTCAAGTTGCTGGTGCATCACATCGCACCATAAGAATGATGTTTGATATTAACATTCTGAGAAGTGGGTTAGTTTCTCTTTTTAACATTTTAGTTTGCTGTATTTGTCGTATAATGCAGATGAAATTGGACAAGGAGAAGAAAATTCTTTCTATTCGTGACCGAGGTATCGGGATGACAAAGGAAGATCTGATCAAGAACCTAGGAACCATAGTAAAATCTGGAATGTCAGGTATTTCTTTTTATCATCATTAATGTAGAAAACATTTGCTCCGTTACTGATTTTCAACATTTTCATTCTTTTATTGTTGAAAAACAGAAACATAGATTTCCATTTCATTTTTAATTTGAATATCCATTGCGGCATTACCCAAAATGCCTCCACGTTCCCAATAGATGAATTACCACTACACCAAAATCGATGATCAGAAACGGCTCTGTTTTTATGGGTAAAAAGCCCCATAATAGGGAATTGATTTGGGTTTGTTTTGGATTTTTGGGTTTTTAATTCCAATTGCATAATCCAATGCAATAGTTTCAATTAGGGTTTTTTTTGTTTTTTCACAATGCTATAGTATCTTGTGGCATCCTATCCACTCAACAAGATGGGCCACGTGTATTGCAACCATCTTTTTATTTCCGCAGCTATGCCAGTTCTGAAATTTCTTATTGTGATTGGTGTTGGGTCATATCTCACATTTGAACAATGTGAGTTTGTAACTAACTTCTGTTTTCTCCTATTGCAGAACTGGTTAGCCAATGGATGTGACAGTCTAGGCTCATGTTTCTTCACAGGTACGCATGTCTTTTCTCCATTGCTACTTCAAAATGATACATACCTGTATCATTTAATAGTCTGTCTGTTTATAGTCTCCAGATTTCAGCACTTGCTCAGTTGCAGGTACCTCCCAATGCAATTCTTGACTATCTTTATTGATTTGAAAGGCCAGCTCAGTTTAATGCTTTTCATTATTTTTAATTATTTTTATAACCTTCGTTTTGCTGTGCAACTTTCCAAAGGTGCATAAAGCCCAAGACATTGCATCGAAAAGGGGGAAGCTTCTGACAGCGGATTTCCTATTTCTAATTCATAAGGTACTTTCTAAAGTTTTATAGTGGCTGTGCTTCATAAGGAGGTGAAGTCTTTGGATGAAACATCGACTTGTATGCTGATTGCCTCGTAAGTTCTCTTTTCATCCCAGATTTTGACGAGATCTTTAAGTTTGAATAAGCATCAATATTGTAGAATTGAACATTTTCATGGGCTTTAGTTTATTTATTTATTTATGGGTGTACAGTTTACCTCACTGTTAGTCATATTTATCTCATATTCACTTTTCCTTGTTTTAGGTGATCAAAGTGATCTGCATGTTATAATTTTTTGACGAAATTGATGTTATTTGCAAGGTACGTACCTTATTAAACTTCGACTTCAATGTACCTCAATTTATCCTTACTGTAAATGGAGAAAGAGTATAATGGGGAAGTAGCCCTCTAGTTGCGGTTACGTTTCTTTCAAATCCATCTTGAAAGCATTCATAATGAGTCCAAGCAGATACTGGTAAACTCATATCCTATATTATTCTTTCACAAAATTTCTATTGTTGACTAGTTTCATTTTCTTTTAAAAAACCATTACCTTATATTGTTTATGAATGTGGATGTGGATTGCATTTTTTGCTTATGAAGTAAATAGAAGGTTATCTTATTGGCATTTCAAAACTACTTGATGCTGGGAGCTTTGATTTTGTGGTGCTGACTAGTGTCAGTGCCAAGCTTCTCAGCCTCTTGTGTGTGTTTCCAATAAGCATGGATGTGAATGAGAAGTGGCACCCAAACTTTAAATTGATGTGCCGAATTAGTTTCCATCTTTAATACGAAGTCCAGTGTCGAATCCATGAGACGATACATAACCATAAACATTAAAAAAGAAAAATATCCAAGTATAGGATTTCTATATTTTCTTACAGCAGGCTTTGCCCTTTTGCTGGTCAGAGGGAAATTTTAAATGTATGTATACTATGAACTACAATAAGTAGAAAAAATAAAGGTCAATCTATCAAAAATGGTAGTTTCAAATTAGATTTGAGAAGAGCATCCAAACAAGCCAAGAACGAAGCAAAATTATCAGAAACAACTCAAACTACTGTCAGTTGAAATTCAACAGTACAACTTTGTATGGAATTGCAGTAGATTTAGTTATTAGACTGAAAATGCTTGTTTGATGTGCGGTATTAGGTGGTATGGAATTGCATTTGATCCCATTTGAGTAACTCGTCAAAATCATCCTTGGCTTATCTTATGTCTTGAACTCGTGTCATGCACTCACATATGACAAAAAGAATCTGGCTGTGTGACTATTCATAGACATGCACATGGCACTGTACACGTGGCGCACATGTATGGCAGTCCCAAGTCCAAATCATGGGCCTAGTTGCAATCAACTCAACATTTATTCAGATTAGTGAACACACCTTTTTCTTCTTCTTTAAAGTTCTTTTGGTATGTGACAGTGCAGAGATGTGAATATGCTGTTGTTCATGCACATGGTTTATTTATTTATTATTATTAATAACACCACTAGACGTGACATGTTCTTCAATGATCGGTTATGTAGGTGAAACACATGAACCACTGAGTTGGGATTTGAGGGTTCATATAGCACTAGATGTTGCAAGGGGTTGGGAATATCTTCATGATGGGGTACAATTTCATTTTATTTGCAGAAAACACAAAGATCAACTACTGAAAATTTTGTACGAACAGATGTGAAGGCTTCTTGATGGAGTAGGACTCACATCCGACTATCACAGCACGTGTCCATATAACGTGTGTGAGAAGTGTGTAGTTCATCAGGCGAGCCCCACATATGTGGCATCACCCAAAATTTGTGGGCATTTACAAAGAGAGGAATGACAGTTCAATTGGTGAGTTCTTATCCTCTCGATCAGTCTCTTGCTATGTAGGACTGTGCTTTAGATATGAGGTGTTCATGCACTTACCAAACTAGGACTCTGAAAGAAAGAGAGGAGGAAGTAGTGTGTGAAAGAAAACCTGGCCATAGGTGGTGAAATTCCACCCGCGTGAGTGTGTGTGTGTGTGAGAACAAAAAAAAGAAGCCTGGCCATATTTACTACAACGGATTTGCAGTGTGGGTGGATGTGTATGGTTTGTGGAAATCTCATGTATTTATAAAGTGAGAGAGTATTAATATGGTGACGCGTTGTATCCTTAGATACATGAATACATCCTACAATCATGTTGGAAAATTGGATATGGGATTCAACAAGGACCCAAAAATGATCTAATGAGATGATCACAGCCATCTGAATGAAGACCTAGAAAATGGATGGTACACCTGTGATTTCCCTTAATTGTGGCTATGATTATCCAATTAGGATTATTTTTGGGCCATGTAATTTCTATGTTAGGCTCATCCTATCCGATGGTCTTCTCCACACGACAAGTTAGATGTGTGCCCCACTTGATTAGTGGAGTGGTCCTTTTCCTCAGCAGTGCATATTCATAGGTCTACCACCAAATGAACGGCTTGGATCTACTTCTTTAAAGACAGATTAGAAGAAAACCCGAGTAAAAGACAGGACGAGAAGGAAGCAGTAAACGTAAGAAATTTTGGTCATCTCTACCGCAACTATTTTTCGCTATGGGTGATGGTGTATGGTTTCTGTGATATCTCGCATATTTATACATTGACACCTATAGATTTCTTGCTAGAACAAAAGAAGAAATCTATATACTAGTTGATTTCCTGAATGTTTTATTTTTGAGATATCATGTGATGCTTTGATCGAAAGGCTTGACTTGTTTTTGTTTGACCCTATAATGTACTAGTGGGCCCGCCTCTTGATCCGATATTACCCACCATGGGCTGGGCAATGCTAATTTTTTATTTTATTATTTTATTATTTTTTATCTTATTGTTTTCAGGTTAAAATAATCAATCTGAAGAAACACTGCATCCTAACACAGGCATTGTTTTGCCTGGGACGACATGCAACATTACAGGTGATCCTCTAGTTTTTGTTGTTGAATAGTCAGTCACTCTGTGTGTAGTTTTTGAATCTTTATGTTGTTTTTTGGCTAATCAAATTGCTTACTGTCTTTGTTTTGATTTTCATAGTTACAATGCAAGCCCAAAAAGCTCTGCCTGATATGCAATGCAAAAACAAGTTTCTCTTTCAAAGTGTCATTGAAAGTCATGGTGCAACCACAAAGGACCATGTGTTTTCTCTAGGAGTGGAGCACATCATGGAGGATTTTTTTTATTTTTTATTTTTATATTGTATTCATGCAATTGTAAATTTAATTGTTGTAAATATATATAATTTTTATTATTCAGTTGTAAGCAATTTGTTCAATATTAATTTTTAATTGTATGTAATATTCTTTGATCTTTAAATATAAAAACAGATGTACAGCTTTTATTGGCCATTCGAAATAATGAAAAATACCGGTCCACCAATTTAAAATTTGACTGTTGAGAACGGTTTAAAACCGTTCTTAAAATTTTGAATTTGACCGTTTGCAACCTTGTGAACGGTTTGAAACTGTTCCTAAGAGGGTTCTTAAAATTTGAAACGGTACTTGATACGGTATTGAACGGTTCCAGATTATATGCGACGCCACTTTTAGAAACGGTTTAAAACCGTTTCTAAATGACGTTTTTTGGTCTACTTCCCAATCGGCATCTATACTGGGTTTTGTCGGGCCATCATGATGGAGCAAGACTTGCTGCGAACCCAGAACCAACTATATTGGTGAGACCCTGACCGTAGGAGCCCACCTTGATGTATTCATAGTATATCCACACCGTCCATCTGTTTTTCCAACTTGCTTAGACGATGGTGTCAAAATCAAAGATCATGCGATAGCGAATCCGAGCCAACTTAGACTAAGTAACACGGGACACATCCGAATCTTAGAACGGTGATCCCAACTATATTCCTAATGGACCTGGTCCAATCAATGGATGTGTGGCTATCAATGGACTAGGCTGGCCCATCAGAATTTCGGGCTCAACTTGAGGTCGAATACTCGGCATTGAGGCCTAAGCTCGTTTACTTATTGGGCTGGTTTTGGCTTTGTTTTGGATCATGTGAACCAATCTTGGCCGTTTACCCTTTTGCGTGCATTCGTTGCATGGATAGGATTGCCCAAACAGTCAGATTTTGGACTATTACCTACTTAATAGATAGCCTATTAAATGAACGGTTTTTATCAGTCCACAAATCCCACGTGCGTAGCAATGACATGGAAGTGTAGAGCCATGCCATGCTCTTTGAAAAGCTGCCCCAGTCCCTAGGAGACGGGGGAGTAGTGCTGGGCACAGATGACTCGACTTGACTCGGCAGACTCGTTCAGACCCAGTTCAACTCGAGCCAAGTGGGTGAGTAGATCTGAACTAAGTAGACTGTCCAATCCAAACTGAGTTGACTTTGGGTCACCTAATAACTTGACTCGACTTGACATGAAATCCAACTCAATACTGACTCAACTCGACTTGACACGAAATCCAACTCAATACTAACTCGACTCGATCTAAAACCCATCTCATACATATGGGAAAAAAAAAAAGCACCAAATTTAACATTTCATACCTGAGCTGCCGTGTGTTTTAAGCTGTGATTTCAGCCTGCGGGCCGCACTCAACCTAACTCGGTGTTAAGTCAACCCGGCTCGGTACTTGTGATCGGGTCAAACTCGATCCAAATTAGTCCAGGCTAGACTCAGACCCAGATCCAGTAAGGTATGCTGGACTCGCGTTACTAAGTTGGGTTAAGTTTAGGTTATGTCTATTTCAAAACTGGGTTGAGTTGAGTCCGTCCTAACTCAATCCTACTCGACTCGATGCCCATTTTTATGTGGGAGTGTAACTCCCATGGGTAGATGGGATCAGGCCAGTTAATTTCGTAAGCCCCACCGTTGATAGACTACTAACCGAAATTATTTTGATAGGAAGTTCCTAACCATCTAAAACCACCATTTCTTATTAAGGTATCATTCCATGATTTCAGGGATTGGAATGTCACCCATTGTATTAGTAATGTATCGTGGTAAATTCATATCACGATATGGACATCCAAACGATATTTTAAGCCTAGCAAATGGTAAGTTTAGACTATTTAAAACCATTGACCTTGAGATCAACGGTCAATGTTGCGTAGATTGGCACTTGGTAGAGGAAAGCTCAAAGAAGTGAAAGCAGCAGAGGAGCCAATGTAGAATAGGTATAAGAGATCCATGCCGTTAATCAGGTGGGCCTATCGATGAACATTACCTGGCCAATGAATCATGCTAACCAATCAACCCATCAGGTGGGGCCAACCATGAACATACCCTGGCCCATATAAGTCATGCAAATCAATCAACCCATCATCTGGGCCAAAATCAATGTCCAATAAATGGACGGTCCAAACAAAATCACCGGTATAGATTTCAGGGTAGTGCATGTTCACAACAGAGCCTCACCTAGTACGTGGCCCGCACCTCCTCACGCCTGCAGCGTGCATGCCACAATGAAATGTGCCTTCCCTGTTGTTGTGTGGCCACCCGCTGGGGCCCGCATGCTGAGATGGTCCCATGAATTGAACCGTCCATGCTTTAGAGTTGTATTCATGCCACTGAAAATCTTATTTTTGATGTTCTAAATTAATGTATAAATATTATGTGGTTTACAAATCGTAGAGAAACGAGATGAACGGTTCTGATCATAAAATCACTGAGCATGCGGGCACGATGGGTAGAGATACACGGTGGATTATTGCACCGCAACGGAGGCAAAACGATTACTACCACTGTTATGATTTGGTATCCGACGTCTCTCTCTTGCATGACGGAGTTCCACAGAGGTTTGCTGCAGTACATCTCGACGCACTGCAATACGGTACGCAGGGACTTGAGCCTTTGAATGTGAATGATCTTCCAATGATCCAAGCCGTTAATATTTCCCAACATCACTAGTGGAAAAGCAGCAAATAAAAGCTTATTTTTAATTATTTCAACTATTCTGTACTTTAGCTCTTCTGCTCTAAAAATGAACGGTCACCATAACCATTGTATGATCCATGGGTTAAAATACTCATTCTGAGGTCGTTTTTGGGTGCCCCCATCAAGGATAGCCCTATCAAAATAAACGGTTCGTATCATTGAAAAATGCTCAGATCCAACGGCTAGAGTCGCGATGTCTATTTTTGCAACAGCTGTTTTGTAAAAAAATGCTGATACAATTGTCTGGTCTCACGTTGAGTCCTGACCTAGCCGAGTCAGGGGAATAGCCCTGACTCGCCCGAGTTGGGATTGACTCGTGGCGTCAAACTGGATTGGGTTGACCGAGTCCGAGTCGACTGGGAGATGAAGTCTTAAAAACAATAATGCAAACGGTCAAAAAGCTCAACAGGTTTGCACCATAACTCATCTTGATGTATTGCAATGGGACACAGATTGAGTCCCTTTCAATGATCCAAACCGTTTAGAGATGGTATGACTTGAGATTGCAGACATCCAACGATTAAAATATTAAAATATTCCTGTTTAAGAGTTTAGCAGAGTTTCTTATGAATATCCTCTCAAGTGGTCAACTCTATCCGCTTGGTTGTTGCATGGAAGAGAGAGAAAAGATTCAGAGGCTAGAATATTCCAATTTGGGAGATTTTGCAATAATGGTCTATCCATGATAGGGCCCTCATATCAATGGCTTTGATAGACCTAACCATTGGCCCCACATTTATGAACTAAGTTCCAAACACGAAAGTAATTCCATTTTCATGGATAGAAATAGGGCCTCCTGAGTTCTGTGTTTTTTTTTTAAAATAAAAAAAATTAAATTAAATAGTGAATTTTCAGCTGACATGTACATAACTGGGTTAATTGATTCCACGAGAGATTTGATCCAACCATGCACAAACCTTTGGCTGGGATTCCTCGACCATGCATTTGTTTTTATGAACCATAGTCCAATAATTTAGTAGATCAACTAGATTTTTGAGCCAGAACATCTATATAACTCTCTCATGGATGAATTGTACTTTGTGTATGGGCTCATTTGGGAGACAGATCCTGCATTGAGGTACTGAGTAAACTCTATGGGGCCATTGTGGAAATATGTCTTATCT
This sequence comes from Magnolia kwangsiensis, assembly GCA_037074715.1. NCBI lineage: Eukaryota > Viridiplantae > Streptophyta > Magnoliopsida > Magnoliales > Magnoliaceae > Magnolia > Magnolia kwangsiensis. The sequence continues at coordinate 112,139,088 of CM073580.1, forward strand.
ATGTTGTCAATTTATTTTATCATATCATTTTAAGGGCATGAGCCCATCCATGTTAAAATTGTCATAGGGCTTATGGTACTTATGTTTAATGATAAGCATTTAATTCACATTTTTTCATGTGGTGTGGCCCAAATGAGCTTTGAATATGCTTCAATTTTGGACTCATGCCTTAAAGTAAGCTACTAAAATGGATGGACGGCTTGGATAAGATACATACACCATGGTGGGCTGCAAAAATTTACTTAGCATGCACACAATAATCTTCTAATACCTCACTTTTAAATTTAAGTTGATTCGGAATGGATTTAAAAAATATAAATGCATTGAAATTTATAATATATTTATAGGAACTTAAATTTGATTACTAAATTAACTTTTACATCCTTAATCAGCAGGTGTACATACGTATATGTATGTGTGAAAAGAATGATATTATAATAAGCCCATTGAAATATATTGTAAAACAAAATATGATAAAATTTCAAACCTCAAGTGGATTACAAGCATATGATCACAAACAAGCGACTAATCAATGTCTTTCATTCAATGATTTATACATCCAATATTTGGATGGCTTGGATCATTCTATCAATTACAATTTTAATAATGTAGCTGATAAAAGAAAGTGAAAATTATAAATGATTTTAAATCACAACCTAGATAAAGATTTCAAAACACAATAAAATTGTGGGTTCCAATAACTTTTACTCTTAATACCCAGATTTCTGCATCAACACCTTCCAATCCAAGCGTTTAAACACTTTTTGATTCTCTCCATATATATATATATGTGTGTGTGTGTGTGTGTGTGTGTGTGTAACTGCCATATAATTATGTGTTTGTAAGCTTAATGAAATTTTAAGAGCCACTTTTTCTTAATGAACTTCTTTAGAAGACACTTTTTATTTTTTAAATCAGAACCGTTGGACTGTTTTGGACCAGAAACCATGGCCTTTCCGAGTTGGGTCCCTATGATACCTGGGTTTTTGAACCAGATCGACCTCATCACATCTTTTCCAGCTCATTCAATCCAAACGATTTAAGCAGAGGTGGGCTTCCTATCCTATTGGATGCATGTAATGAATGCATTAGATGTCCGCATGTATCATGTGGGCCCCACAATAGTCCGAACTGCTACTAGCTATGGTTGTGACACTACCACTAAGGGTACCTCTCAAATGATAAAATCGCAGTGGCACCACAGCTTGACCCGACCATACTGGTGGATGGTCCATGCTTTTAAGAGCAACTCATCCAACTCGGCTCATTCACCCTTGACTCGGGCGAGTCACGAATCGACTTGAACGAGTCGATTGGAATCGTATGCCTTTTATCATATCGTTTGACCGTTGAATATATCTCGACACGCGATATTTTGGGCCATGATTTTCAACGGCTGAGCACTTCACAAGTTTCCTCTTGACCGGATAAAAGTTAAAAGATTACGATGACGTGGACCAATCACAACGCAGGAAAATAGAATTTTCCTTCCCGTGACAAAACGTTTGTCCGTACTTAAAACGTATAATGCTTTTGAATACTACTAAGAACACACAGCCGCATTTTTTTTATTTTTCAATTTTTAATGTTTTCTGCAATTCCGTTGAATTATACCGTTTGGACTTTGAATTAGCGATTGTTTTTACTTAACGGAATTGCACTCCTGCGTTATACGAATTCGTCAGACGTGAGAAAAAAAGGGCACACGTGGCATTTCGTAGGGGAGAAAAAATCTCAGGCCACGCGGTTTGGACGGTAGAGATTGACGTGTGTGCCAATGTCAAATGGAAGGAATTAGCTTTGGTAGTTTGGCGGAGTGTGATGGTTGATACCCATGCACTCAAAAGGTTTACACCTACCAACGCATGTGCCAATCTCCGAGATCGAATCCGTCGATCAAGAATATTTTCGTGGGACCCACCTAATGGACGGATTAGATCTTGTAAACATGCACCAAGTCGGCACATGTTGTAGTGGATCAGCTAACTTATTCACGTATGCGTGCGCTCGGTATGCACGGAAATAAAATCTAACCGTCCAAATCATAGGGAACCAGTATAGATCGTTCATGACCTGAAAATCAGATCGACAAGAGTGGTCCTAACCGACGATTAATGGACATAGGTTTATTGAGTGCAGACCGCCAGCTATCATTCATTTGACCGTCTGTTGCGGGTCCAGCAATCAATCATTATCCCATCTAAAGTGGGGCCCACGATTTAGATGGTTCGATCTGAGTTACAAACATTCCAATTGTACAACTCATGAGTGCATCCGTATGAACCGCCATCCTCTGCGAGTGTACCAAAAAAATCACCACCACAAAGGACTCGGATTGTGTAGTGCGTCGCTCACCACGCTTTACCGTTGTGTGAAGACTCTGTGGGGCCCACAGACATGAATTTGTGTTATCCACTCCTTCCATCCATTTTTAAATATTATTTTATGGTATCATACTAAAATTTAAGTGTAAAAAATCCTTGAGCATACCACAATAAAGAAAACCGCGGGGGATTGAACGCCTGCCATTTAACCCATTTTGGGGGTCACAGAAATTTTGGATCAATATTATATTTGTTTTGTCTCTTCATACAGGTATTTTTGACCTTATTAACATATTGGATGGAAATTAAACGTTATGGTGGGCCCTACGAATGCTTTAACAGTGATAATCACCGTCCCCACTGATATTTTTGTTGTGGTCCATTTGAACCTTGAAAATTATTAATTTTTGGGTTCAAGGTCTAAAATTATCTCTTCAAAGTTATTAACGGTGTGGATATAATAAATACATCATTTGTGGGGCCATGTAACTTTGATCTCCTTTGAACCGTTCAATCCCACACTCCGGGGATTGAACTCCCACCATTAAAATTTTCTTGGGGGCTACAGAAGTTCTGGATCAATCTGAAATTTGTCTTTTCCCTCCATTGGTGGCACCTAACAAGGTTTCAACAGCAGGAGTGATTATCACCCATGCTTCCTGTGGTGTGGTCCACTTGAACCTTGGATCTACCTCATTTTTTGTTTTATAATATAAAGTAATTTTTAAAAATGGATGAACGACGTAGATAAAACTCATACATCATGGTAGGCCCCACAAAGCCTCTGCTGGACCCTTTCCATTCAGGCGGAGTTGTACGCAATCCCCTTCCCACAAAACCCAACATCTGACCATGACTTTTCAAATTAAAAATAGAGAGAATCCACCATCGCTCCACTCTATAAATACCGGTGCATTCCGTTGCATGGAATATCACAATACAAGATTCTTCAACTCATAGCTATGGATTCACTTCTCCTATTGCAAGCAATATCTAGCCTTTTTGCATTAGCTTTCTTCTATATTCTATGGCTATCAAGGCCAAAAAACAAGAAGAGCAATGCCCACAAGCCACCAGAGCCGTCCGGTGGCTTTCCCATAGTGGGCCACCTCCTTCAGCTGGCAGGGCCCGATCCGCTCCATCGAACACTTGGATCCATGGCTGATAAGTATGGCCCAGTATTCATGCTACGGTTCGGATCACACCGTACACTTATCGTGAACGGTGGAGATGTAGCAAAAGAATGCTTCACAACCAACGATCAGGCCCTCTCGGCCCGCCCCAAGAGCGCGTTCGGTGATCATATGAGTTACAACTACGCCATGTTTGGATTCGCGACGTATGGGCCGTACTGGCGTGAGGTCCGTAAGATCGCCACATCTCAGCTTCTGTCGAACCAACGGCTCAAATCGCTCATGCACGTCCGGGCCACCGAGATCAGCACGTGCATGGATGGATTGTATGGGATGTGGGTTGAGAATGATCAACGGCCAGTTAAGATGGACATGAAGAAGTGGTTGTATGGTCTCGCATTCAACATCCTGGCCAAGATGATCATCGGCAAGCGATTCTTCGGCACGATCGACGGTGATGATGAGGCCGTTCGTGTGCGGCGAGTGATGCAACAAGCATCTTATCTTGGTGGGGTATTTGTACCGTCCGATGCGCTTCCCTTCCTTAAGTGGATGGATTTGCAAGGGCATGAGTGGGCCATGAAACGAACGGCCGGTGAGATGGACACGATCCTATCGAGCTGGCTAGCGGAACACCGTCTAAAGAGGCAGTCTGATGGGCCCCACAATGATCAGGATTTCATGGACGTGCTGTTGTCGATCCTGGAGAGTGCCCAGGTCCCTAGCTACGATACTGATACCATTATCAAGGCCACAGTACTGGTAAGTTTACGGTGTGGATTTATTTGTGGGGCCCGACTCGATCTGCATGCATATTATCATGGTGGACCGATCGGATGATCCTATCCATTCAAACAAGGGCTTGATCAGAAATGGATGTTCAGACCATTCTTGTAACGTCCATTCTGCATGTCCTTATTTTCGAACGCGGATTGCGTCCAACCCCCGGCCGTCTCCTGCTGGGAACGAGCAGGATCTTTGATGGCCACCATGATGTGTGGGTTTTATCCACACCGTCCATACATTTTTATGAATTTTTTTAAGAAGTAAGACCAAAATTTAGGCAGATCCAAAGCTCAAGTGGACCACACCACTCGAAATAGTGGTGATAATGTTATCACCGTTGAAACTTTTCTAGGGCTAACCTTGATGTTTATTTTCCATCCAACCTATTCATAAAGTTACATAGACGTGGATGAAGAGAAAACACAAATATAAGCTCGATCGAAAACTGTGGCCCCCCGACAAGTTTTCAACGGTAAGAGTTTAATCCCCATTGTGTAGTCCACGTATTTCTTGGATCTGACTCAGATTTAGGCTTCTATCCTAAAATGATACGGAAAAATGGATGGACGGTGTGGATAAAATCCATACATCACGGTGGCCACTCAAAGCTCCTGCCCGTTCGGGGTAGGACGCAATCCTCGTCCCTTGTTTTCATGCATTTGAGTACGAAATCACGGAGGTTTCTAGTCATACTCAGTCTACGGTGGGCCCCCTCCCATCCAACGGTTCCTGTTGATCATAGGGTGGTCCATTTATATAGTAACTGATCATAGCTCATAAAATATATGATATTCAAACTCATCAGGTGGGCCACCCGGTTCAAAAACATGGGATACTTTGATACTACGTGTTCAATTTCTAAGTGCATGTGTATCAAGCATCACACCATACCAGAGTATTAATTAACTCCCACTGATTCACTTGATTGAAATAGTACTGTCATTCTCTGCAGATGATTATTGAAGCTGGATCGGAGTCTATGAGCTCTGCACTGATATGGACCCTCTCTGTACTAATGAACAACCGCCACGTGTTAGTAAAGGCCCAAGAAGAGGTGGACCGCCACGTCGGCAGGGACCGACACGTGGACGACTCAGATGTCAAGAACCTGGTCTACCTCAATGCCATCATCAAGGAAACGCTGCGCCTGTACCCGCCATCGCCGCTCGGTGTGCCGCACGAGGCCATGCAAGATTGCTACGTTGGTGGATACCATATCCCCAAGGGCACACGTGTGATGGTCAATATGTGGAGGCTGCATCGGGACCCACACGTATGGTCGGACCCACACGAGTTCCAGCCAGAGAGATTTCTCACCGATCACATGGACACGGACTTTAGGGGCCAGCATTTCGAGTTTATGCCGTTCGGATACGGCCGTCGATCTTGCCCAGGAATGCCACTCGCACTCCCGACCGTTCACTTGACACTCGCTCGTCTGATCCATTGCTTTGAGTGGGCCACAACAGATGGTGGGCCTGTGGATATGACGGAGACGTTACAGACTACTCTCACCAGATCAGAACCGTTGGAGCTCGTATTCACCCCCCGACTCTCTCCTCAGCTCTACAAACACTAGAGAGAGAAGTGCCATGTGCGTGTGTTCAAGATCTAAGCTGTCCATCTGGTGAATCTTACCGTGCATATTTTCTATCCCGAAAATCAAGCAGATCCGACCATCAGATCGGTTGCAGTGTTTGAAACAAATGGTTGGATTGGCCAAGTTTTGTTTTCCATATTGTGGCCCAATTTTTGATCGGACTGGATTGATTTTCAGTACATAATATTTACTTGATGGTACCTAGCTGATGGATGGCTTGGATCTAGCACATGTATGGGCTTAGCAAAACTATAGTTGTTTGTATTATTCATTCTGATTTATTTTCCGTTTTCATTGTTTGCATTGCATGTCTATATTACTAATGAATTGTATTGAATAATGAGTGAAGAGAATTCACGTTGGATATTAATGAGAAATAAGAACTTAGATTGTTTAATTTTTAACAATAAAGGACCACTTTTTTCTGATCCAGACCGTTGATACGTTTGGATCAACGGGCGGGATCTCTTCATGATGGACCCTACATGTACAAACCAGCGGTAGATGTCTGTTATTGCACCCAAAGCTTTTGGACTCGGAGAAGATGGTCACATCATCCATCTGGATTATCTAGTGCATGTGACCCACATTTCATGTATGGACGTCAGTGTAAGGTTGTGGCCCAGTTAATGAATGGCTATGATCATTTGAATGGCACAAACTTCGGTCAGTGGCCTAAATCATCCCAAACCTACCTAATCATTATGCACGTGCCTCAATATATATTTCATGGGAGGACTCTGCCAATTGACATTTATAGTTTGACTGGTTGATTATTTAGCACGTGCTAAGTTCAGCACTGTTGAAATTCACGGCATGGGAAATCGAAGAAAATCCAACGGTTGATCCTCAGTCACTTCGGATTCCCGTATTATTGTTAGAACATGACTTGGTCCGCCGAGGCAGAATAAGGGGTGCGTGCCCGCAGCTGGGATATGATTATACAAGTCATGAGCATTGACTCGCATGCATTTTGAGCGGGAAGCCGATTGGCTGGTGTACCACACACCACCCATTGTTATATCCAAACCGACGGTCCATTTAAATGCAGTTTAATAATGTGGGCCAATTAAATTACATTTAAATGTAGTGTAATAGTGTGGTAAAATTAAACTGCAACAAGTATTATTTTATGCTTGTAACAAGTAAAGGATCGGGGTTCCTCAAACCTAATTCTTTGTAATCTAGTGCACCAAAATAGTTCACTTATGACTGAATCTCTTGAACATCGGCATGACTATTCACTTATCAATTATACAAAATTAAACAAATTATGAAGAAAAGAATTAGTCATTTTGATGAGTGTTTTTTTTTTTTTTTTTCCTTTAAAGCATTACTTATGATTAATTGTGGTATTTGCTTTCATACGGTTTCAACAATAAATGGATATAATTAAAATGATAAATTAGGTCGAAGACGATTGACTAAGTGAGAGAGTTTTAATAATACTCGGTAGAGAAAAATAAAAAAGGGAAAAAGAATAACTAACACAATATGTTCGTCGTTGAAAATGATTGTTTGTTCGTGATAAGAATGTCGAATGGTCACGAGAGTCAAATAACTTACGTAATACCTGGATGGTTGTTGGGAACAACAATCCATTCCTTGCGAGTGGAGATTCGTTATGCGAGACATTCGTAGTTTGTGGGATGGTGCGTGTTCATTCATTCCTTAGTTGACTTAGCAGTTGGATAGTCATTGTGGCAATTATTTATTCATTATGTAAGATTGAGTTCTATTGTAATTGGGGTTGATCTTTGATGGTTTATTCATTGTATGATGGGGTTTCATCATGAGACGGTCATTGGGAAACAACAGTTTGTTCATTATTCCAAATGATCGAGCTGTGTGGGTAACTTGGTCATCGTTTGGATAATTGACCATTAATGAACACTTAACTATGATACTTCATGGTGAGAATGTCGTTAGGGTGACAACTTGTTCATCACTTTGAGTCCTCGCTTTGTGGCAAGGTAATTAGATACGATCATTGTTGTGTCGAGTGGATCCTCACTTCATAGGTAAGGTTGTCATGGAATGATCACTCATTTGTTGCTTGACTGGGCTTTTTGGTGAGGCAACCTTAATTAAACAACGATTTATTCATAACTTAGTCAAATTTTGTTGTGAAATGGTCAAGTGGTATCACTAGGTATTTATAGGGTTAATGATGTAGTCACGGGCATATGGTGCCTACTATAACTTATTCTAATATATTTAATCCATATTGGTTTTGCAACACGGTATTAGCTTTGGCAATAGATGAGTTAGATTTAAAATAATAATAATAATGTGTCCATAGTAGATGAAGGATAAGCAATGAGATTGGAAAGTAACATTGCACTGTATTGGAGTGGCATCTGGCCTGAGCTCTTCATTCTCTACTGACTTTATAGATTGTTAAGTGGTTTGCTAGATACACGTATTGGTATCTCTTGATTGATTGGTTAGTTAGCAAACGTGGCCCATTATGCTACGCGAGGTGAGTTTACATGATTTTCTCCCAATGAGAGTCAGTCATTAGGCAAGCGTGGCTGATCGGCTTTCTAATTTTTCGTGATTTGTGGTAATTGGTTTGCTTTCAGATGTGTTTGCTTAATCATGCCATGCTATATGTCCATGGTGCTCATCTCTTTAGCTAATCGTGCATAACGGAGCTCCTTGCTTATGGCTATACACATATGCATAGCTAACAGTCTTTCACCATGTGTTGTGATCAGAAGCATCATCATTAGTTAAAATAGAAGTCATGACTTCATTTCTATGCCACTATAGAATGTACGACTTCTCTCGTATTGTCATGTGTCATGCTATTACTTTTCTTTAGGCACATTGATACATGTCTTGCCATAGCACATTCATTGCATTTCACAATCGCTTCTTGTTGATTGTATTGGCAATGAAGATCTTGTCTTAATCCTTTATACAGTGGTGCTACCATGTGTTGGCTTACTAGCTGCTAGATTTGGTACGGTCAGATTAGATGTAAACTCTTTGATACTCTAGCAAAGTGTGATGAATGATATGTACTTAGAAAATTGCCAGAAAGTGTATTAGTTGGCATGAAAAAAAAAAAAAAAAAACACAGTTCAAATTATGAATAATGATTTAGATGTTTCATGGACAAAAAATACCATTTCTTTGATTTTTATTTATCTAATTGTTTAAAATTTAAAGGCAGTTTGGATTGTATAAAGTTGTTTTACATGATCTACTTTTACCTCAAATATCTTATCTTAGTTTCTACTTATTTATTTAGCAGATAAGTATATTTGCTAACATACTTATCCCTTAAGTTTGCAGAAAAGCATATGTTTGGTTTCCAATATCACATAAGAACTCATCCTTAAGGTTTTTCCAATCCACCCTTACATCCACCATCCATTATGTGGGCCTAACCTTTGATGTGGACTGTTTATTATGTTGGGCCCACCTTGGCCCTCTTTTCAATGTGAATCGTCCTTTGTGTGGGTTCTACCTTTGATGTGGACCATCCACTCTACAATACCCAACTTCATGTGGGCTGTCCATCGCTCGGCACCCACCTTGGATGTGAATCGTTCATCATGTGGGCCAACCTTTAAGGTGGGCCATTCATTTCATACATGGCCCAACTTCGAAGTGAGCTGTCCATTAAGGCCCCGCTTAGATGGGTCATTCATTATCATCATGGGGGGCCAACCTTTGATTTGAAATGTCCTCACTTGAGGTCTACCTTGATAAGGATCATCTATCATGTAGGGCCCACTATCAATGTTGTTGTCCATCGCGTGGAACCCGGCTTTAATATCCATCGCCCGTCATATGAGTCGTCCATCACGTTGGGCTCACCTTGGATGTGGCCCATTCATCATTGGTTCCTTTGATGTGGTCCATCCATTATGTGGGGCCCATTTTAATGTCGGTCATCCATCATGTCGGGCCCACTATCAAAATAAACTGCCCAACATGTGGGGCCCACCTTTATTGTCCACCCCATCACGTGAAGCCCACCTTTGATATGAATTGTCCATGTGTGGGTCCCACCTTCAATGAGGGTTGCCCATCATGCAGGGCCCACCATAGATATGGGCCATTCATCATTTGGAGCTGGCCAATGATATGGAGTACCATCCATTATGTAGGGCTCACCTTGATGTGGGTCATCCATCATGTGGGGCCCACCTTCAATGTTATTGTCTATCATGCGGGGCTACCTTCAATTTCCTTTGCGCCTCATGTGGAGCCCACCTTTGATGTAGAGTTTCCATTGTGTGGGCCCCACCTTCAATGTGGGTAGTCTATCATGCAAGCTATTTTGGATGTGGGTCATTCATCATTAGGAGCCAACATTTGATGTGGTCAATCCATTATGTGAGCTCACCTTGATGTGGATCATCCATAATGTGGGGCCCATCTTTGATGTGGAGCATCCACATGTGGGCTCCACCTTTAATGTTGTCCATCCATAGTGTGGGATCTCGTTTGATATGGACCATCCATCCGATGGAGAGAGGGAGATAAGTAGAAAAGTTTAAAGTTTTAATTATTGGACAATTAAAAATGAAATGTATCCATTGATCTTGTTTCAACAAACAATTGTGCCCTAATTAGAGGTCAAGAATGGATGATTGAGTTCAAATGATTCTTTGACAGTAATTTAGGGATATTGGATTCCATCATTTAGTAGGTTGAATTTGAGGTACATATTCCATGTACACCATTTATATGGATCCTAGCAACGTGAAAAGAGTTTAGAATAATTTGGAGAACATGCAACTTGATGAAGCCAAATGGGACACTTGCTATTTGATACAACTCATCACGTTTACCCCTGCGTCACTGATCCAGCCGCATGTGTGAAACAACCTTCATCAGATTCATCTGATCATCCATCAAGTGACTTGTCTCTTGTTTTTCCTGGGAAGAGTTGGGATGGAAAACCGCACATTAGTTGAGTATGGGCCCACTGTAGTTTATATATGCCATCCAAACCATTCATCTGACACAAGTATATATTGCAATAAGGTACTTCGGTCTTTAGGCTTTGGACATGGTCCATCTTCCAATTATCAGAGCCGTTTATACAGTGAATCTTATTTTCTACGGCGGATAGCTAACAAATTGCTTATTTTGTTTTAATATGGACGGTCACCGTGACTTCTGTATAATCTACACTATGAAATATTCAATCTAATATTTTTATTTTCTTGGCGTCTCCAATCCAAGAGGATCCCTGTTACATGAACGGTTTGGATCATTGAAACATTCGAAATCCAACGGCTAATATCCCAACGTAACGTATCCAATCTTGATACGTTTGGGTTGTATTTCCGTAAAACTCAACATCACGATTCACGATAAAGACACAGGGAGTTGCTTCTTGCTTGACGCAACTGTAGCATGGCAGTCATGCACGTGATCGAAACTTGGTCTCTGTTTAATTCAAACTAGACCGTCCAAGTCGTGGGACCCGCTAAAAAAGTTAGATTGATGGGCCATTATATATATATATTGATGGACACTTTTATTGACTTTGGAACGCTACTTATTTTTTCATTTACCACAAATGGCCAGTTATAAAATCTCGGGTTATGACAATCTAAAGTCGGGGCCGGCGATTTCAACGGTTTGATTTGAGCATGTAATGATACTGTTTATCTCCATGGTCACCATTTCTCATGAGAATCAATTAGATTAAATTATATGTGATTTGTATGAATTTGCATGGTGTTTTTAAAGATTTGTAAAGATGTATACGAAAATTTCTTGATAACATAACAAGAATGCATCGGAGTGATGTCGTGATAGTAAAGGAATGGTTACAGGATAAGTGACAATGAAGTTCTAAGAAAGTCATGTTAAACAGTTATAACAACCATCAAAACGTAAAGATGGCATATATGGCAAGATTAAGGTTATAAATAGTAAAAAAGTTCTTTTTCAACCGGAAGAATTTGTCTCGTACGAACCCAATTAAAACTAAACATTATCTTTTAGTTATCAATTTTTTATATTCCATGGTATAATGCTATATTTTTCACATGTTATTTATATTTCATAATATAATCTGTGACATTAATCAAGTAGTTGATAATTTGAGTCTACACTCTCCCATGCTAGATTCATTTATGCATCAAGAGATCTCGCATGCTGGATTCAATTCTGTATTAGGGGAAGTTTTTCACCGTTGTTTTTCATAGTTGAATATAATAATCTTTTTCTCATCCCACTTTAGATGTAATGAAAAATACTACGCAAGTTAAAGTTGTAACTCATCATACCTTTTTAATATCACCTGATCTTGTTTACACATTTAATGAGTGGCTGAATAGGTGGCGAACTCAGCAAATCTCAATCATATACTAAGTATTTGCCTATTTTGGCACTTTGAGTGCTTGAATTGAGCCGCAATTTCAATTTTGACATCACGTGCCCTGTACATGCAACCGAAAATACAGCAACAACATACACGTGCACAAGTTTTGTAGGCGCATGCATATAAATGGTTAATCTCTCATAGTATGGACGCTAATATCTTATTATGGGTTCTAAATGTTAAAAGGGACTGGGCTCAATCTTTCCCAATTGGAGTGGGTGTCACGCCCCAAAATTCGGGAATCGGATTCATAAGAATCCCGATTACCGAATCTAGTACAACAGCCTCCGTAGTACCCCATTCTTGGCTCCTAGCATTCATATGCCAGATTCCGATCCTAAGATCCTAAAAGGAGAATTTTTTTTTTTGTACATTTAACTAATAATAAGCATAACCACAAGATTACCCAATTCACAAAGGCAACATCATCATCACATATCCACTAATATAATCGTTTGAATACAATACTGAAAAGGAAATGCATAAATAGAGAATCAAGCTCCAGAAGACCACCGCACGCTCCAAGCTCAACACTGCTGCAGCCTAACATCACCTGCACGCATCTATCGTGCATAAGCTTACAGAAAGCTTAGAGGGTGGTGTAAGTGTGTGCACAAGGTAAGTGCCAAGTATTCAATACAATGTCATAATCATACAATACCGAAAATCTAGTAATCCATAAACCATATAATGTTTGAATAAGCAGAAACACTGACAAGAGCAGAAATTATCAGAGTAAACAAAAGTATGGACAAGTCCATACGTCAATCAATATCAGAATACGCAATATAAAACAGCTATGAAATAAGGAGTAATAAAGAGTCAGATATCAATGCCAAGGATGCAATGCAATATACAAATCCTGCTAAGTCTGCCTAGGTCATGTGAGTGCAGAAATATAGAAAATCAAAATGCCATATACTTGCAAATGTGATGCAATATGCGATGCGAATGGAATGGCCATGCTGGAGTGTGAAGTCAGGATGATAGTACGTATTATCGCAGGCTACGGGGTCCACCACAAGGGACTTCTATCCAAACCAGTCTCATACCTAAATTTAGATAGTCAGACTCATCATGATAAACTCCTGATCTCAGGTTAATCGCGCGCCCAACCGAAATCTTTGCCATAACGAAGGTACACAACAATTAGTTGCGCACCACCACCCCGAGTGGATAGTGAATGAATGAATGAATGAGCATGCAACTCCTACTCAATAAGTCCACATATCAGTACGGTTCCTCTTTGAAAAAATCACCAGAGTCTATTTCACTCCATACCAGATTGCCACCCCATCGCGTGCAACAAGGTGAGTGGAAGAGACCTCACTATCCGCCTGCCAATATCGGGCCCGACTCGTCAATAGCGGACCCATTCCTCGAGCTGGTCAGACTCAGCCTAGCATTACCCCCTCCTCTCGGGCAGGTAAGGCCGCACCCCCTTCCAACCGACCACGACATAGTGAAGAGCGCAACCATCTGGTATTCGGCACTCGGCGCTCATCTACCCACTCGGTCTAGACGTTGGAGCAACCTCTGGAACCAAGAGGGTTTAGGGACTTTCACCCAGGGATATCTATAGCACCCCATGTAGAACAGATTTCCGGTATCCCATCTGGCCATCCACGATATGCCTGTGGAGGCTACGACCCTGATGTCGCTAGGGCATATAGTAATCACAACACACAATGCGAGATGCATGAGTCATACAATCCAATCATGCATCAATCCTATGCATACCGTGCGCACATGTGAGACAATCACCGCCTATCAGGGAGTCTCATAACAACCAGCACTATGACATATGCGATGGTCAATCATATCTCATAACAGACATGCAGATGATGCGTATGGTCATGTATCATGATGCTATGCAGTCACATACTCATAACCGGTATCAATAGCAAGCATTGACAATCGACATCGACAACGTGGACATTTAACCAACATTGTCCCCCAAGGAACGGCCCACATAAAGCCTAACATATAGTGGACTCATGGCCTCACATAAGGGCCAAATATATAACACAATGGGCCTTACGCAAGGGTTACATGTACACAACAGGTGAGCCCTGCTCATGGGCCTAACATACATCACAATGGGCTCCTTTGCCTGACCCTCACATGAATCACAATAGGCCTCATCACCGAGGCCTCAATATACATCACATTGGGCCTCGACAATCGGAATCGGCGATCAGCCACGACGATCGGAACAACAGTCGGCCACGATAATTGGCCTCGATCGATAATTGGCTTCGATCGGTAATCGGTCACGATTATTGGCCTTGATCGGTAACCGGTCAATCGGCCACGACAAGCAGAATCGGAAATCGGCCATGATCGGTAATCGGTCAATCGGCCACGACAAGTAGAATCGATAATCGGTCACATCAATCGACAATCGGCCATGATCGGTAATCGGTCATGATAATTGGCCTCGATTGGTAACCGATCAATCGGCCACGACAAGCAGAATCAGAAATCGGCCATGATCGGTAATCGGTCAATCGACCACGATAAGCAGAATCGAAAATTAGCCACGATCGATAATCGGTCAATCGGCCACGACAAGTAGAATCGGCAATCGGTCACGAGACGGGGTTTATAGATGAATGGCCGATGATAGTCCAAGCAATACCAATGAGGCCCATTCTTTTAGGGTAACCCACTAGAGGATGATGAAAATGAGCCTATCCAGGCCTAAAGAAAAGTCACAATATGAACATTTAACCATCACAGCTTATCAATTTGGACATTTAACCAACATTGCTCCTAAGGAGTGGCTTACATATAGAGCCAAAACATATAATGAGCTCGTGACCTCACGTAAGGGCCATATACACATCAAGTGGGCCGCATTGCATGGGCCTCGAATACATCACATTGGGCCTCGCCCATGGGCTGGGTGTATATCAAGTGGGCCGCATCAATGGACCGCACTGATGGGCCTTCTATATATCAAGTGGGCAGCATCAATGGGCCGCACTAGTGGACCATAAATACGCAACAGGTAGGCCCTGCACATGGGCCTCAATACCCAGCATGCGGCCCTACACATGGGTCTCATATACATCAAATGGGCCTTATAAATGCCAAGGTGGGCCCCAACAACGGGCCATAAATATATCAATATGGGCCCCGACCCATGGGCCCTATACACATCACAGTGGGTCTCAAACCATGGGCCCCACATACATCATAATGGGACCTAACCCATGGGCCCTAATACATCACCATGGGTCTCAAACCATGGGCCATAAATATATCACAATGGGGCTCATCCTTGAGCCACAAATACACAACAGGTGGGCCCTGCATATGGGCCTCATTACATCAAGTGGGCAGCATCAATGGGCCGTACCAATGGGCCTCATATATATATATATATATATATATATATATATATATATATATATATATATATATATATATATATATATATATATATATATATATATATATATCAAATGGGCCGCATCACATGGTCTTCATATAATCAAGTCGATCGTACTACATAGGCCTCAACAATGGGCCTCATATATATCAAGTGGGCTGCATCAATGGGCCGCACCACATGGATAGTTTGGATCAAATACGTATATCACGTGGGGGCTACGTGGATGGATGGTATGAATATACAACACAACACAAGGTGGGCCGTATAAGTGGACGGCATAGGTGAAATATGTACAAAATAGTGGCCCACATAACTTGCTGACGACATACGACATCTGGATGCTGCTGGAAGGTACAGATGAAATTCATAGATCAGGTAGGCCACGAAATGACTGAATTGGTAAGGATGAAACATGTATATCATGATGCACACAGCAAATTTGCTGACTGCTGGCCCAATTGACGATGGACCCGTCTGGTATTTGGGCCATCCCTAGGGCAATGTGGGCCCAAATACAACATCCCAGTGGGGTCCACCAAGACATAGGCTACCCAGGAGATGGGCCAGCCCACCAATCCACCCCAGCCAGATGGGCCAGTTGGGTAAAATGCATATAATCAGGGTGGGCCAGCCCTCAAAATAATTAAAAAAAAAAACTGGATGGATGGCTGGGCGCAATACATTTCAGTGGGGTCCCACCACACGTGCAGCATGTGCATGGTGGGCCCTACACGAAATTACATCTATCTCATTCTCTTGTACAGCTATAAAACAGTCTCTACAGAAGGTTGGATGGTATAGATATAACACATGCATCATGAGGGCCACACTGTCCATGTGCGGAGAACATGGACAAAACATACATCAGTGGGCTCCAAGGGCTGGATGGACGGTTTGGGTGTAATACAAACATCATGGGTGGGGACCACGTACGTGGCCCATTATAGATGAACGGTCAGATGGAATACACCATCAGCCCTCTGGACGATGTGCATACAGCACCTCACGTGCAGCAACACAGCATATCTTTATATATATATATATATATATATATATATATATATATATATATATATATATATATATATATATATAGCTGCTGTAGGTGCGTTAGTCAGCCAACCAAAACAAAAGTGGGTCCCACGTGGGGCCCTTAGAAATAATATATTAACATACATTACATATATATATATATATATATATATATATATATATATATATATATATATATATATTATTATTATTATTATTATATGAGCCAATGGCTCTATACCCTCTAGTGTCCAGATGGACTATCTGGACGGATGGATTCCATCCATACATTCAAAGGGGCCCACCGTCCAGAGATCTGGACGGTGTGGATGAAATAAACACATCATGGTGGCGTCCATGTTACCAAACAGGTGGACGACATATATATAAAACGCATACATTAGAGAGGGTCCCACCTGACCACCGTCCAACACATACCTCGCTTGGTGGGCCCCACCTCCACACATACAACACGTGTGGGGTGGGTCCCACATGGACTGAATGGATGGACGGTTTGAATGTAACCCATACATTACGTGGGGTCCACAGCTGGACGGGGTGCATCCAAAACATACATCATGGTGGAGTACATAGCACCGTCCATTAAGTGAGGTACATACATCAGAGTGGACTTCCACCAGATGAACGGTGGATAATACACATACATTTATATTGAATGGGCCCCACCGTCCAAATCAGTGGACGGTAGATAATACACCCATGCTAGTGGGTCCCACCATCATTGATGGACGGTGTGAATATATGCAGCAAGGTGGGCTCCCACGTGGATGTGGTCCCACCACAATATGCATATCTATATCATATCATATCATATCATATCATATCATATATATATATATATATATATATATATATATATATATATAAAATATGCCACTTGATTCATTCCAGCGTCCAGACTCTGTCGACGCTGGATGGCTAGTGGGTTTCTCACGCAGCAGGGTGGGTCCACGTGGTGTGGCCCACCAGGGATTAGATTAGTTGACATGTGTGGTGGCACACGCCTAGCAGTGCAGTATACCTGCAATACCTACATAGATGGTGGGATCCACACCAACGAGCCACTCCAACAATCGAGCTGATATTTGAGTTTTTCTTCATCAAATCTGTCTCGAAAATGGGCAGCAACATGGTGGGCCTCAAGATCGGATGGTGAGGATAATACATCAAGGTGGGTCCCACTACAAGTGGGCCGTCAAATCATTAAAATCAAGAAATAAAAGCACTCACCTTTGATCTTCTTGGACTTTTTCTTCCATTAATGTATGCCAGAGATCCAATGGATGCACTTCAATGGTTGAGATCGACTTAGGATGGTGGAGATGGGAGATAGGAAAGTGGGCCACACTTGCTCTCCATGGAAGCCATGGACGTTAGGTGCTCTCATGGGGCTTAGGAGAAAATGAGAGGGAATGAGAGAGAGGTGATGAGAGAGGGGTGATGGGAGAGAGGTATGGGTGTGATGGGTGAAAAGTGAGTGATGGGGGGTACTTTGTGTAAGGGAGTGTTGACTTTAAAGGTTGCTTGGGGATGGGGTGATGTGTACTTGACATATGACATGATTGATGAGATTGATTTGAAAGGTTGTAGAGATTCTCTTGGAATTTTACAAATGTGCGGCGTTTTCTCGAACCGAACGCGGGCCCACATCTCCTGGCCTAGGTATCGCCTCGGGGCGCGGGACGCGGCATCGGAACCGCGTCGACGGTGCGGTCGTCAAGGTACAAGTCTCGAGTTGAGCCGACTCTGAAATACGGAATATGACTCGGGATCGCGCGCAAATGTCAGAAAAGGTCGAAGGTTGTCGAAATTTAATCAGGAGGACCGCGGAGGCATATGGAACAGTACGGCTAAGATATGGGTCCTACAGTGGGCCTCTAGCCTACCACAATCTAGGCCGTTCATCTCAAAAGGTCTCTCAAAATTAATATGGGGCTTAGATATGACGTAGTTCATACTAAGGAGAGCTAGGAGCGTCTTGCCTGCACTTCTGTTCTGGATCATCTTTCCATGAAGGGGACATACAATGAGTCACACTTAAGGCATGTTTGATTTTCAGGGTCTAGTGAAATCTTAGGGATTTCACCCATCATGAATGCGAATCGTGTTTGATGGGATGAGTATTTATATCGGATACTTCACTCGCTTCTGCAGACGATTCTAACGAGGAAATCTAGAGTTACGCTCGAGGCGTCGATGTGACTCTTCCACATTTCGGTAGTCCGCATGAGCACTCACCATACGACGCCTTCACAGCTGCCTATATTATTTTTAAAATTCCTTTCTGTATCTTCCACCCATGAAAATAACCCGCACAGGTAAGGTTCTCTCCAACGGTTGTTTGCAAAGGAGATAATACCTACCAATCTGGCCACTGAATCTGCCTTTCTTCCTCCTTACAAGTGACAGAAGGGACTGTATTGTTGGTGAAGAAAACAGACATTGGTTGCAGAGCAGGGACTTCTCCGAAAGGCACGACTCGTAAAACAAGTATGTACTCTAAACTTGTGGTGCGAAATCCTTCGTCTTGGTCGTTCTGGTGAAGTAGACGTGATGAACGTCTTTGATTGGACCACCTGCTGCAGGTAGTCGCACCAAAACCATTGCGAATGTTTCAAGTGGAGTGGTCCACTGGAGCTTTGGATATGAAAAAACGGATGAATGGATGTTTGCTACTCCCCTGCCACCAACCTTGTGGCTAGTGTTCGATGCTTTCTGGGCCCCACCATGATGTATGATTTCATCCATTCCGTTCATCCATTTTTACAGGTCATTTGAGGGTTTATCCCAAAAGTGCTAGGGATATAGATCTCAGGTGGACCATACCACAAGGAAAAAAATAGTGATTGGATATCCACCATTAAGGCTCCTATGGCCCACTGTTTCGAATATTTGACATTCAGGACTGTTGAGTACGTCATACAGATAGAGATGAAGGGAAGAACCAAATATCAGCTAGAAACAAGACTTTTATGGGGCCTAAGCAGTTGTTAATAGTCGACGTTCATTCAACACTGTTTTCGATCATCAGGTCCACTTGAAATTCGAATATACCTCCTTTTTTGTCTCGTACCATAAAATGATCTGGAAAAAAAGATGAACGGCATGGATGAAACACATACACCATGGTGGGCCCCACAGAGTACCGACCAGACACCGGTTCCGGTTTCTTAGAATATCTCTCCAATCTGACAATGTTACACGAGTAGGCCGGACTGCTATTCTTGTAACATTTTCAGATTGGTTCCCATGATCCAACGGAAGAGAAAAAAAAAGTCCTCCATTGATTCGGATTGTCAGCAAAGCATGACCAATTTTGAGGGGAGCATGACTCAAAAAACTATAGCCTATTCGTGGGCCCATTTTGAGTGGAACATAGCTAAAAAATCACTGTTCCACGTTAAACATAAGATATCACCCGTTAAATTTGGACAGTTGACCGTTCTCTTTTACTATCCATTTGATGATCATCAATTGGATGGTTAGATTATCCATTTTATCTGAGGTTCGGGTTAATCTGGACAGATATACATTCGTGCCACGTGTATGGCGAAAGGGTCATCGCCCTATGATGAAGAATGATCATACACAGCCCAGCATGTTTGAGCTTACCACACTGCAAAGTTCCTTCTTCCACCACCAATCTGCCATATGAGAGGACATCCTAGCCGTGCAAATTTTTCAGAACCAGTTGTGGATATTAGCTGAAATGTGGATCTGGTAGATCCCTCATCAGGTGGGGCACAACTCTACATTGATTCAGATTCTTGGCCATCCTTTGATTTCAATGGCGAGAAGCCCAAATGATGGTAGATTGACCTAAGCTTCTAATCAAGACATAATCATGATGGGACTCAACGTTTTCACGGCTCAGATGTCCTATATATGTCGCACATTAAAGTAGAAAACTATATACCACAGTAAGCTTAGCATGCTCAGGCCTGCATGGGCGAGTCCTCTACAATGAATTTAAGGGCCCTGTGGGCCCCACCATAATGTATGTGTACGAGAATTGCCTGCTTTCGATGCTGTCATTAGCTACAGGATGTTGGAGTGTGCCCTGTGGGCCCCACCATGATGTATGTGTTTTATCCATTTGGTACATTTTTTCATATCATTTTCATTTCAGGGCACGAGACAAAAAAATGAGACATTCAAATCTCATGTGGACCACACTAGTGGATCAGTGTTATGTCTAACATCCGCCGTTAAAAACTTCTTGAGGCCACAAAAGTCAAGGGTTGAAGCTAATATTTTGTTTTCTTCCATGATTTTCATGTAATCTAATCAACAAGTTGGATGGCAAATAAACATTAAAGTGACCCCTAAGAAGTTTTTAATGGTGGGCATTTAATCACCACTGTTTTCCTGTGGTGTGATCCACCTATGATTTGGATCTACCTCATTTTTTGGATTATTGCTTAAAATATATATCCAAAATAGATTGTTGGTATTGATAAGAAAAACACATCATTGTGGGGCAGACATAGCACTGTCCAGTAGCTGTCTTGCTGCTCGCACCATTTAAGATGGGTATTTTTGTATTTTGCGCTGAACCGCAATTCCTCTATGATCACTATGAAACCATTACTTCGTTTGTATGTGATCACTTCTATATTAATTAACGTTGATTAGTATTAGTTGATTTTACTAGGGTGATTAGGGATTTAATGGTCAACGTAAAAAGTCTAAATTTTTTATGACTTCATCTTACAAGCGCCGCATCGGTTCTTCTTGCGTATATTTTTAGGATGGAAATGTAATTTTGATTGATGACTTTTGAATGGCCTCGATCTCTGATGGATGATATTTGATGGATGACTTTTGAATGGCCTTGATCTCTAACACGTGTTCCTTGAGTCAAGACCCTTTTCCTAAAACCAATGCATGGCACAGATGGTCCACACCATGTGATCTGGCATCTATACATGTGGCAGTCATCTCCCTTTTCTCAAAACACCAGTGTTCTTAGTGGGTAGATGGACTGCAATTAGCACGGTCAACAATACAGTTAGTCATCCACAAAAATTTTTAACATCCTCATAAATTATCATGTCATCGTTCTAATCAAATTCACATGCATCCTGTATGGAGAGAGAGGTGAATCACTATGGCTGGGAACGAATGGACGGACGAAGAGTTGGAATTCTTAGCAGTAATATTGGCTGCGGGATCTGCTGTAATAGTAGCTGGGGAGTATTGTCGCACGTACCTCTTTCGAAACCCTCCCAGGTCTACTAATTTTGATCGTGCTCGTATTATCAATGGGATTATTAGGGCAAGGGAGACTGATTGTGTTTCCCAACTAGGATGAAAAAGATTATGTTCTTCAATCTTTGCTCAATCTTACGAGATAAGGGACTGTTGGCGAATGCGAAGCACGTAAGTATGGAAGAACAACTTGTTATGTTTCTTCATACATTAAGCCACAATGTCTGGAACCGAGTGATTGGACATCATTTTATAAGGTCAGGCGAAATCGTGAGTCAATATTTTAATCGAGTCCTGGATGCAGTCATCTCTTTATATGCGGACTATGTTACACTACCTACACTCGATACCGTATCTGAGATTTCATCAAACCCACATTGGGTGAAATACTTTCAGGAATGATAATACATATACTCATCACAATTGATTACGATCTGTCGGGATTAAATTACATATGCCAATATCACATAATGATTGACAAGTTTAACTTAGGATTGTATTGGAGTAATTGATAGGACACACATCCCATCTTTTGTAGCATCTGCGGATAGTGCTGTCTATCGAAACAGGAAATGATACATATCACAAAATGTCCTCGCTGCTTGCAAGTTCGACATGAAGTTCATATACGTGTTAGTGGATTGGGAAGGTTCCGCATCAGATGCACGCGTTTTACAAAGTGCCTTGACTCTCTCAAGCGATCCTTTCGTAATACCCCGTGGTAAACCCATGGACATCAAGTACTCTAATAGCTTTATAACATCAAACGAATACGAATTGGTATTGATCAGAAATTATTTTTTAAATGTAGGTAAATACTACGTAGTTGGTGCAGGATATGCGCACTCACCCGGTTTCATGGCCCCATATTGCGGCATACGTTACCATCTTCATAAGTATCGTACAGGTCGGAAACCATCCAATGCTCATGAGTTATTCAATTATCGCTATGCACAACTACGGAATGTAATAGAAAAATATTTTGGAGTTTTGAAAGCCAGGTTCCCAATTCTGAAGACTGCTCCACAATATCCGATACAAACTCAAGTAAAGATAATGCTAGTTTGTTGTGTGTTACACAACTTCATAAGGATATCTGGAGATGATGACATGTTTGAGTTTGAGGAGTCGTCAAGTTGTGGTGCCGATGGTGTGATCCCGTCACCTACAGAAGTATCCGTCCTCGATAAAAGTCGTTTGCTTTTGAATGTCACTCCATATGAAAGAGATGAGTGGGCCAGAAAACGCAATGAAATAGCTTATAGAATATGGAACGAAGCTCATCCAGTGAGTCAAACAAATTAAATACATTGTAATAGAACGTACATCATATCAAGATTTTTGGAGTATCATTCAGGACTGTCCAAATTAGATCACTAATTACTTTGTGACATATTTTGCCTTATTTAATATGCAAGTTTTTTTTTTTAATCTTTTTTTTTAAATGAAGCCTGGATGGACTTCATATTATATAATCATGCGGTAGAATGATTTTTTGAACTTGTTGTCGCATCATTTATCTTCTCACAGATTGAGGTAGACCAAAGTGGATCCATGTCACCGAATAGACGATCTGTACTATCTACTTCGACAAAATATCACCTGGGATCACCTAGTAGCACCCTACGAAGATCTCCCAGGAAGCATACACTGAACAGTGGAACTGAGGACCGGTCCTATAGAGGTGTCCTCCGTTGGACGGACTACATGGATGACATCCTCATTGACGGACTAATGGAGCTAGTCATTGTTGGAAGACGAAGTGGTGCTGGATTTAAAATAGAATCATTTACGGGAATTGTTGAAAATATGATGTTAAAGCTACGCCTCAAGATCACTAATGCGAATATAAAAAATCGCATCCGCACGGTGAAAAAAAAACTTCTTCACTGTCAAAGATCTACGGAGTGCGTTTGGTTTTGTATGGGATCTAGATCTACAAATTGTCGTCGCAACAGATGAAGTGTGGATGAACTACGTTAAGGTATAGTTTCTTTATAAGTTACATCATATCACATCATATAACGTGCAATGTTTATAACTGATTTCTTTTTTGTGTTATGCCTAGTCTCATCCTGATGTTGCCCAGTTTCACGGCAAACCCATGCCCAGATATGTTGATCTCAAGTTCATTTTCAAAAACGACAGGGCTACTGGTAAAGCATCTGTCACTGGAAACTTCCCTCCCTGTGCAACCACTCCTCGATGGAGAGATACAGATGTGTCGTCTAACTACATTGTTGATCTGAATGATGATATTAACCTAATATCTTTTGAAGATCGCACCGATGATGCACCGCATATCCATTGGTCCAATGACAGCCCTGGAGGCAACAACATTCCTCATCCGAGTTCCACACAGCATGAGAATGCCTCCCACAACACGAATTCCACGGTTAATTATAAAAAGAGACCGAGGGTGGAACGACCTGCTGATATGATTGGCACCGGGATGGTTGATGTTGGGGGTGCCATGAAGTCAATTTCCATTTCAATCGACAGGGGTCCGAACTTTAGTCGGATGTTACAAATTATACCGGCTTTGGAAGAGTTGGAGGGACTGACGGCTGATGAGGTCTTGTGGGTGACGAAGTTGTTATCGAAAGAAGAAGCGTATGGGGCCTCCTTCCTGAACTTTGTCAAAGAGAAGAGAATTTCATTCATAAGAATGTTGTTGAATGGGGGTGGACCCCAAGTATGAAAGAACATTTTGCCTAGTTTGACTGGCTGGAAGTAGTGATTCGTAGGCGAGGCCTTTATGACAATTTTTAACTATATTATTTTTTACAGTTGTAAAACTTAATTTTAGATATTTCTACTTATTTTTTGCTGCACTTTTGGATAACACATCACTCGTTGCTAATAGTTGAACACAACATGTGCATTGATAGGGATTATTGTTATTAATTTGAACAATATGCAGGCTTAAGTTTCACGTAAGTTATGGCGACACTTGTGCCACTGACATATTACCCAGTATGTAATTGCTTATAATTATCGATAATCTAAAAATCATTAATGACTTTTTTGTTTAGACAGATGAGAAAAATTTATATTGCCTTTGTAGGAAGAGAACCAGGTATTTATTACTCGTGGGAGGATTGTAAGGCTCAAGTCGAGAGTTACTCTAATGCTCGGTTCAAATCTTTCAAGTATGCAGACATTTATTGCCTGGAGAAAGTTCGTAGGTGAATCAGCGCCCAATTAGGCAAGCCTTGGTGTATCCGATGCGTCTGGATCTTACTACCCATGCCCAGATATTCCACATCCTCCAAAACCGACGACTTCAAGGACAACACAGCCAGAGACCTATTGTGGCTGTAGTGACGTCCCTCGTGACTCATTGCTAGTTTTGTATATTGTTTTCAGTGTTGTTGTCATAGTTATGGTTTTTCAGTTAATGGTCCTATATCGGTGATATATGTGTGGTGGATATTGGAGTCTTTTGAATTGTTGAACAATTTATCTTTTTATTTTTTTGGTAATTTTCTTTTGGATAGACAACTTGGGTGAGCTATGTGGCTAGCGCATGGCTTAGTTTATATTGAATCAAGGTAACTGTCAAATAGGTATGGACTTACCTGGGTAGCACGTTAGTGGGTGTTTCCCTGACTTTGGGCCCACCTTGATGTATGTGTTGTATATCCATGTCATCCATCCGTAGTCGATATCATTTAGGAAATGGTTTCAAAAAATGAAACAAATCCAAATCTCAAGTGGACCACACAACAGGGATTGAATACCCACCATTAAAAACTTCGTGGGACATCAGTTTTGGATAAAGCTGATATTTGTGTTTTACCTCCATCCAGGTCTGTGTGACCTTATCAACAGGCTGGAAAATATCCACTGTGCAAGCGATTCTAAGTATCCTGTTCATCAGGTCTTAAATGGACAGTTAAAAATAAAAGGATGAGCCACCAAATTCATCAACAAAAATCAAATGGTTAAGATGTTCTACTAGTGTGATGCGTGGGCCCACATCTTGAGTGGCATGTACATGTACGCCCCGTGCAGTGGGTGATTCAACAAGAAAGGTGGTAAACTACCACCATAAGTGTTAATTGTAGATACGCAAAGACATGGAAAGAGAGATAGATCTGGACCATTTATCAGGTTGGTATACTTCATTTTTATTCTTATATCATAAAATGATATATAAAAATAGATAAACAGCTTGGATGATACACAAACATCATGGTGGGCCCCACAGAGTACCGACCAGTAGCCCATGGCTGGTGTCAGGGCAAAGTAGCCAATCCGTTCCCATACATGCCACTTGCTTTTTGCCTGCCACATCAAACGCGGGAATTGCCATTGCCGATCTGATTGAAAAATTTTCAAACACGTGAAATTGAAATGATGACTTCGGACACCTCATTCCATTTCCCTGGGCAAGTAATAAATGCCCTGAGAAAAAACAATTACTAGCGTATTGAAAAAACAAACAGGCCCTTATGCCTTGCGTCTATCTACGGCGTGGCCAGCTAGATGAACGGTTTGGATCATCTAACAATGTCGTGGGGGCAGAAGTAGGCCCCCGATCCTCTACAACAATACATAACCTAAGCTCTGTGGAGTCTCCCATTTTGTGTGTAAACATTCACTCCATTCACCAGGTGGGCCCCTCAATGTTATGTCCGTGGGGCCAAAAATCAGCCAAATCCATAATTCAACTCAAGCGGGCCACACCACGAACGGTGGCGATGAGATGCCAACTATAGGCTTGTTTGTGGGACCCACCACGGTGTTTTATTCCTTCCAAACCGTTTATACATCATCCTAATTCGAAACTTGTGGGGCACACCGCATAATTTTACATTATTTTTATTGTTGTGGCTCAAATAAGTTTGGGATCTAGCTTATTTTTGGGACATACGGTTATAACGAGGTTTCAAACCTGATGGACGAAATGGATATCACATAGACACACAAAATTATGAGCCCCACAACATGTTGCCCAGGACAGTGGATTGGTGTGAGCTGTATATGCGCCGAAAGGAGTTGAGCTTGGCACAGCTTAGCTTGGCTCAAGTCGGCTAGTAACTAATCTTATCTTGAACTCAGCTTGGGTTGGTCCTCAAGTCTAACCAGCTAGCTTGACTTACTTCGGTGAACAATTTGGTCCAGTTTGAGCCGAGTTCGACACTATGCGACATTTTTCTCGGACACATAGAATATATGTTTGATTTTTCACAAAATGCAAAAAAATAGCATCGATATATGAATATTTCTTCAAACATAATTTGAGAAACATCAAAATTATGATTTGAGAGTTATTGTATAGTCTGGAGGTTTTTTTTTTTTTTTTTTTTTGCAGTGATTTAACTTGTATCCACTCCTTCCACACCATTAGCTGATTTGGCCAAAAATATATACACGCAGAATAATATTTTATTAAGTCATTTCATCATATGCTTGGCGAGAAACATGAATATCAATATAACTAAATTACCGAGCTGATTCGACCGAGTCGATTCAAGCCAAGTCAGAGCTCAAGCAAGCACAAATTTGGAGCTAAAAAATTCAGATGATCTCGGCTTGGACTCAGCTTTGAAGTACCGCGCATTTTAGCATACCATGCCAATCACCACCCAGAGTAATCAATCCAACCCCGGCGGTTTGGTAGCCGGCTGTCTACCTCAATAAGTGGTCCTGCTTTGTCTCCACGTGTAAGAACAGTCGCGCGGCCCCACGACCGATAAGCCTATTGTCTGAAAGTCATGACAATCCTATTTTGGGGTGTGGTATAAACGTTTATCAGGCAGCCTGCAGACCACCGTCAAAGCAAAAGCTGGCCGTTGATTCAACTGAAACGAGCAAAATTCTATTTTGGGATGTGGTATAAACGTAGCTCAATCCGGACCATCCAATTTGGAATCCCACTCATCGTACAATTCTATCCATCCATTCGTGGTTGAAACGATACACGTCCGTAGCCAGCATTCAATCATCCAATCGATGCTAGATTTGTATTATAACCTGTACAAATTGGGACACGCAATTTGAGCATCTAGATTGGTATACACGAGTGGTAGATGTGCGCGTGTTAGTACCATTCACCATACGCTCCAAACCATCATATAATTTTTCTCATGACACGCAAAACCCGTTCCCAAAGTGCATTTGATTCCTGGAAGATGTGCCGTGCGGTAGAGCCGGCAGAACGGGAATACGGTGGAGACATCTTTCTACCGTACACGTGGCAGAATAACATGTAATCTGGGACCGTTCATCAATTTTCTCTTACCGTGGATGTCGAATTTTTGAAATTCATACACGTATTGAATGATTCTATCCATCTGATCAGTGTACTTGAAATTCGACGGGAGAATGTTAAAATATTTAATGATAAATAAATTTATGAATTTATAATAGATTTTGTGATTAAAGAATATACCAGATATGATGGGTCCCACTAGGTGGACGGTCCAAATTCATTCATCATCCTTCAAGAGTACGGTGGATATTTTGCTCTACCACATTTCGGTGCTTCCACCTGTACGGCATCCTTTCCATCGATTTTGACCAGGAAAAGAAGAAACTGTGATATGCTATGTGCACAGTCCCAATCTTCAAGCGCCAAATACAAAAACATACCACATGGCGATGTGACATACGTGTGAAGAATCCTGGTCGTTCAAATGGT
The DNA here is from genome assembly GCA_037074715.1 of Magnolia kwangsiensis. Taxonomy (NCBI): domain Eukaryota; kingdom Viridiplantae; phylum Streptophyta; class Magnoliopsida; order Magnoliales; family Magnoliaceae; genus Magnolia; species Magnolia kwangsiensis. The sequence goes on from CM073580.1 coordinate 112,167,602, forward strand.
GACTCCTACGATTCATACCTTCTACACTGTATTTCAGATGGGCCCACACATCACTTGACTCATACTGACTTTAAAAATAGGCGACTGTTTATCATTTATTTTCAGCTGCTCATTCTTCGTGTATGAATGGCCTATATTGAGCAAAATTCACCATGTTCAACTCTATTAACGGTTAGGATTGTTCACATATGTCTCACATAGGCATGCGTGGTGCGTTGTTGTTTGGCGCGTGAAGATGGTGCGTCCGGAATTCGGGATTCCTGGAAGGAGATATCTTTACCCTTCGCCGCGCTCGAGTACCGACATTTCCCTCTTCCTCTCTCCCTCTCTCCTCCTCTTCTGTTTTGCAGAGCTGAAATCTAGGGTTTTGATTCCAGACGGTGAGATTCGTTTTCCTACATCAGATCTAGGGTTTCTTATCGTTGTCGCAGCTGAATTTCACGCAGCTTCTTTCAAATCGGAAGGTTAGTATCCGAAAATTCTCAATCCGAAGCCTCTGTAGTTCCAATCCGTATCTGATCTTTTTCTGTTTTTCTCAGAAAATTTGTAGAATTTATGTAATTCATGATTTTCTTGTGTTATTGACATCTTTACCCCTGCCAAGTATGTGAAATTACTTTTTTCTTTTCATCGAACTAACGAGAGTAATTACTTGAATTTTATGTGAATTTATTCATAAATTGATTTCAAGGGGCACCTATTTTTAGCAGCTATTTAGTTTTAATTTGGGTGCTCCATTTGGAAGTAATGCTCATGCAATGCTCTTTTTTTATTAGGTGGAAATAGAGGAAAAAACGAATTGGTCCCATTGGTTTTGGATGCTTAGGTTGTCTTTGAATGGATGGTTAGGTCGGTCTGCCTAACCATCTGATCGGTTGCTTTGTAAATGATGGTTTATGTTAATGGCCTGTATTCAGCTTGCCAATGTCCATCGATTAGACGCTTATAGTCATGCGATCGATTATGATGTGCTCCACTCACTGGGCCCACAATTTGGAATTAGATTGGCATACTTGTGGTCCCCTATTCAAAATGCATTTGGTCTCGACTGCCAATGCAAGAATCTGCAATGTAATGACATTTCTGACCGCTTTGTTCTCTCACCCTTTCCATTGGAAGGTAACTTGTTTTGTTCTGGTGAGTGGCTTCGGTCATGTGCTCGTCATTCTAGGACAGGAGTTCATGGGAGCACTCACATGAGGGGGAGGTACAGAAGAGGTCCTGTTAGATGAAAACATGTACTGTAGTTTTGATGGGAGAACATTTTAGAATTCTTAATTGGAAACTTTTGTCCATTGGATGATAACTTGTTTCTTGATGTTGGCCAAAAGTACAAAAAGAAAGAAAGAAAGTTCCCCATGGTGTATGTTGTTGGTAGATGATATGGTTTTGATTGATAAGATTAGGGAGGGCGTAAACACAAAACTAGATTTATGGAGATGCGCTTTAGAATCTAAAAGATTTAAAATTAGTTGGACTAAAACAAAGTATATGGAGTGCAATTTTAGTAACAATAGGAGTTGGAACGAGGAATTAGTAAAGATTGTTGGCCAAGAAGTTTCCCAAAATGACCACTTTCAATATCTTAGGTCGATAATTCATGAGGATGGAGTGATTGAGAAGGATGTCGCCCATATAATTCAAGCTGGTGGAAGAGATGGAGATTTGCCTTTGGAGTTTTATGTGATTGTTGTGTACCACTACCATTCAAAACTGAAAAGTAATTTAATTTCATCGGATGGCTATAGAACCAGCCGTGGTTTATGGACAAGATATCGGGTAGTTAAGGAACAATATGTCCATAGGATGAGTGTACTGAAATGAGGATGTTGAGATGGATGAGTGGCAAGACAAGGAAGGATAGTAATAGAAATGAATGCATTCGAGAGAATATAGGAGTAGCACCAATGGGTAACAAGTTGAAGGAAAGTAAACTTATATGGTTTGGTCATGCGCAATGGAGATCAAGAACTATGCTGGTCAGGAGTGAGTTCGTACAAGTTGAAGGCTCTAAAAGGTCAAGGGGAAGGCACACAAGGATGTGGGTGGACGTAATGAGAAAAGACTTGATAACCTTTGGTCTAACTAAAGTTGTGGTCCTTGGCAAAGTGGAATGGCGGAAAAGGATTCATGTAGCTGACCCCATTTAGTCCGTATAAGGCTTAGATGATGATGATGATTTTCATGTGTTTCGTTGTTGAACAGTCTTCAATCATAAGCATGCCTGCTGAACTTTGGATTTTCTTTGACAGGTTTTGGATTTTTTGAGGCTCCCATTGTGCATGGTCCTTAATTTGGTGCCTTATTTCCGGCTGTCTTGTCGGTAGCTGTTTCAAGATTTATCTGGAGTTTACCGGTTAGCAAAACTGTGCAATATTATGGGTTTTTGCCACTAGCTGCATCTCCCGATCTCTTTTTTTTTTTTTTCTACAATGATTGCTGCTGGTTCTTTGCAATTGTTCCATGAATTGGGAACATGCAAGCAGTATGGAGTATTGGGACATCCTAACCAATCTAAGGTACTTTATCCTTCTCTTGATGTTCTTTTGCTACGTAGGTTCTTTTTGCTGTGGCTTGTTTTTATGCTGCATTTGTATTTGTATAGAGAATGACTGTGTCTTTGATTTTCAGAGGAGTATGATAAGAACGAGCAGACAACATTTATTGAGACCTGCCCTTTCCTCACATGCTTCGGTATGGCTTACTTTGATATCTGGGACATGGATTCTGGTCCTTTTGCTTGTTGCATTTTGTTGTGTTATAATTATAATAATTGTGGCACACATTTTATGTTTTAACATGCATATTTACATGATTATTAATATGAACAATAATTTCACGTCTTAGATTTTTCCCATTTCATTTTATTTTATCATGGAATTTTGCATATGGATCCAAAAATTGACTTCCTGGGGTGCCACATTATGATTCACCCTGCAGCATTGTTGAAGACTCAAAATATAATTCATAAAAAAAAGTTTTCTTCTCTAGACTCAAATTATAGCACGCACTCTCTCTGTCTCTAATCTGAATTCTATTTCTATCATCTGGTAATTACTATGAATGACTGTAGTGGTACCCTAGTGTAAGGACAAAGGTTTCTTTCTTTCTTCTTATTCTTCTTCTTCTTCTTTTTTGGGAGCAAATAACGATAGATTCTTTAAAAGAAAGATCCAAAGATCAAAATGCAAACGAGAAGAAAGAGAAAACAAGAGAAGAGACTTGCTGAAGCAATGCAAGGGTGCACCCACTAAGTAAAATGTTTTAACCGGGGGAACACCCATGTGCTGTGTCATGAGACTATGCCACTGAATCCCAATATCATAAGCTGACATCCTCAAAACGATAGTGATTTTGAAAGAGGAAAGGAAACACAAAAACAAAAGAAACAAAAGCCTGGATTGCCTAAAAAAAAAAAAAAACAATAGTGATTTTGGACTTAATGTGTTCACATTGAAAATGTGTGAGAACTAGAATCTTTCCGCAATCGAATTTTGGTGGACCGATGAGTTTGTTACTAGCTTGGATTGCAGCAATGCTTCTAGTGTAACTCTTTGTAAAAGAAGTTTAAAGAAACTCTGTTGATTTCATTTGCAGCTACAGGATGCTTGGGCTCTCCATCTTTCAGACACTCTCCACAGACCAATACATTGTTTTCCTTCCAGATATAATATTTTCGTTTGCAGATCTTTTTTAACACCAGGTCGAGCAAATGAGGCTCCCATTCTGAAAGCTGCTACTCTGGCTTTGACTAGGTATTGTCTTCTTTCTGTGTCCATCTTCTGTATGTATATGGATCTCCACATTGCAAACATAAATAGAATTGGGTAATTTACATTGTTCCTTAGTGTTGCAACTTCTGCTGGAGTCATGTTTGTGTTGCCTGCTGGCCAATTGGCATAGCAATGTCTAGCATTACATTGCTGTAGTCATTAAAAAACACAGCATCAAAATATAGCCCGCCCAGGGTTTCCCCTGACCACTGCTATTGGAGTGCATACCAACAATCAGCTTGGTGGGGCCATCCAAAAATATTTACTCTCGACTCTAGAGGATTAGCTGCCACCAAGATGCCTTTCAGTCTGTTGACGTTTGTACCTCCAATAAGGTTGTAAATGTGTCGGATATTGCAATATCCGTATCTGATATCCGACTTGGACATCAGATACGGGTACGGATTTGGATGTTGTCCAAAGAGTTCAAATATAGGTCCGATGCAGATAATATCCAAAGAAATCGGATATAAGTCAAATAGTCGGATAACTGGATGTCCGATTAATATTTATTAAAGAAACTAAAATAGGTTGCATATCTAATAATTAATAAAATACTAAGATTTAAGAATAGAAAAACAATTTCCATAAGATAATGAGCTAATATTAAGAAAAAAAATCCTAAAGCATTTAAACAAAAACTTACCGTCTTCAGCAAAAGATAAGTATAATGGTGACCATATCAACCTCATAATCCATGTTAATGTCAGTTAGAGCTGAACACAAGTTGAGCTAGCTCAAAAAATTCGCCTGAACCAACTCAGTTAAGCTCAATCCGACTCGACTTGTGGACTAGTTCGGGTCAATTTGAAATCCTAAATCTGTAGCTTGAAAAAAATCGAGTCGAGTTCAAGCTGGGTCAAGCTTGAATTGACTGGACTCGAAACCAAGCTCGAACCCAACTTGATCCTGACTCGAACCTAACTCGCTCGAATTTTATATATTTTATATATAATGTATGTTACAATTTTAATGTTTTTATTACGATTTTTAAAACAATATTAAAAAAATTCATATAACTCGACTCGACTCGAACAACTCGCCTGACCCGACTTGATCCTAGCTCGAACCAACAAGCCGAGGCGAGCTAGAGGGTTGAGCTCGAAAACCGAGTCAAGTTGAGCTCGAGCTTGGGTCCAAGGTGGGGTCAAGCTGAGCCGAGCATGGCCTAGCTCGACTCGAACTCGACTCGTGTTCAGCTCTTAATGTCAGTCAACACTGTATAATTTAATATATTGAGTAAATAACGAAAATGCCCTTGGATAATCGGGTAAATGATGGATATGGTAATATTCTATATACGATTTGCTTAGAAGTCGGGTAGTAGGTTAAAAATCCCATATCTGCATCCAATTTTCTTGGGTCGGAGATGTTGCTAGCCCTACCCCCCAATACCCCACAAAAGGATGGCTACAAAGATGCTCTTTTTAACCCCGCCAGTATATTTAGATCAATAAAAATTTAAGCAGACAATGGCGCGAGTATGCATGCATGTGTGTGCTCACTTAAGACTGTTTTTTCCTATGCGATTGATATTTTAGATGATTGTGGTATTTACCTGTACTCCTCTTTGAATTGATTTTGCTTATCCCATTTCTGAACATCATAGATTTGGGATTGTTTATTGGTATGTGAGGATCAATCTTATTTTGTTGTTTCCTTGTTTTATAGTTTGAACATCACCTCTTTTGTTCCTCATTTCCTTTACAAAAGAAACATAATTCGAGTGTACTACGCAGATCATATAAGTATTTGAATGGAACTCCTCTTGTACTTCAGTTGGTCCCAGCAGTCGGGATCATTGCTTTTGCTGTGTGGGGTCTTGGGCCACTCATGCGCCACAGCAGAAATCTGTTCCTCCATGTATGATACTACAGGACTCTTTTATCATGTTCTACTGTGAATTCCCATCTCTTTAACTTTTTACTGTAAATTACAAAAAAAATGCACAGTTATTTCTGGTCAGAAAGTGGCTTAACACTGTTGTTTCCTCCAATTTCCTAACAGCGGAGTGATAGTAGTTGGAAAAAGAGTAGAACTTATCGCATCTTCGCCTCCTATCTGCAACCTTTGCTGCTATGGACAGGAGCAACACTCATTTGCAGGCATATTCATCTTTTGTGTCACCTTATCTTTTGTTGGTCTTTTAACTCCAAAACCATTACTTCGTGAAGTCACCAGTTAACTTATACTAGTGGGCTTCTTGCGCAGAGTGCTGGATCCAGTAACTCTACCATCAGAGGCAAGCCAAGCCATTAAGCAACGGCTTTTGAATTTTGTAAGATCATTATCAACTGTGCTTGCCTTTGCATATTGTCTATCAAGGTGAGTGTGATTTCTGAAGAATCATTGTTTATTTCTTCAAGAAATTATTGATGAGGTTGTAGCAGTCATACAACTAACCTAGTGAATAATAAATATAAATTTCTTTTTATCAATGATTAGTAAAAACATTTGGGGCAATTTGAGTATTTATTGCAGTTAACAATGCAGCGCTTTTATTCTTTATTTTTTGAAAAGCTTGACTATGTTTAGATTCGACATATTATTTCAATGTCTTTTTTTATTATTAATATTTTTGGTTTTTCATGTAGCATATATTTCATTCATTGTAGTCAACCTATGTAATAGACTATTAGATAGTGTGCTTGATTGTAATCAAAATATGTAATAGTCTGTTACATTGTGTCTGTGGGAGTTTTGTGCTCTCATTGCTGGTCCCCAGCCCAAATAAAAGAGGAGGTTTGCATCAGATTGGCAGCCGGCATCAAACTTATGCCATAACTTTCATCATGAATCCAAGCATGCCCTTGATGGAGTGGAATGGCAGAACAAGATTCATGTGCCCGACCCCAATTAATTGGGATGAGGGTTAGATGATGATATATTTCATTGGTTGTTATGTTCCAAAATTGAGCCTATTTTTCAGTTATATATAGAATGTTATCTTACTCACCAGTGATGATCTAATCTTTTATTAAATTTAATTTTCTTTTTTAATACAGAATTATTATTTTGCATAGTTTTTTGGTTTGATGTGTAGAACAATTACTTAACATTTCAACCACCTTTCTGTTGCACTAAATATCGAGGGGTTGAATCCATCATAACATGGTCATATTCTTTTTACGCAGCTTGATTCAACAAGCACAAAAATTCTTCATGGAGACGAATGACTCCAATGATGCCAGAAATGTATGTTTCTGTTGCTTCTCCATTAAACTACTTGCTACCATGCCTCTTGATTTTATGAATTTATATTTCATTGCAATGTTGTCGTTGCACCAGAATTAGAGACTGACTAACGGGTTTGAGGGTTCAGTATCTTTGAGAATTACCAAGTCTGAAGAAAGCAACAGGGTTTTTAATCCATGGATTTCTAGAATTCATTGAATCTAACTATTGAGTTTTGGTTTTAAATATGCAGGCATGGTTTCTGTTTTTTCTTTCCTCATTTTATGCATTTAGTAGATTTGATGGAGAAGTATGGTGGCAAATGGATTTTTTTTTTTTTTTTTTTTTTTGGTATTATTAAAAGATTTGTTGGGAAAAAGGTTTTTTGGGTTTTTGTTTCTAGTGGGATAATACCATCAACTGGACCAAGTGGTAGATAGAGTCTGTTTCAACATTGGGATCTCGAGTTCGAGCCCATGCTTACCTAACCAACTACCCCCCAAATGGGACTAAGTGGAAACATTTATATATAATTGGAGGGTTATCAAATAATTTTCTGTTATCTATTATCACGTTATAATTCATTGGTTTTGTCATGTTCTTGAAGCTGTAGGAGGGCTTAAAGCTGAAATCACATTAGTTATCTACACAAAAAGAAAAGAAAAATGATTCAGCTGGGCAAGGATATATATATATATATATATATATATATATATATATATATATATATATATATATATGTCTCTAGGCAAGTAAAACATTTTATTTGAAATGAAATCAGGGAAAAAAAAAACTCCAATATTACTGTTTTCATGTTTGATGCTTTGACTGTCCTAAGCAATGTAAGTGACCTTGGAGGAAAAAAAAACATGTATTCTCTTTCTTTCTCCTTTTCCCACCAACTGGTTTAGTCTTACAGGATCTTGTATCAATCTGGCTGGTCATAATGATGATGCCAGGGTGCAGGGGCCATTCTGATATTAATCTAATGTTTCTTTCTTTCTTGTAGATGGGTTTCCAATTTGCTGGAAAAGCCGTGTACACTGCAGTGTGGGTTGCTGCAGTTTCATTATTTATGGAGTTGCTGGGTTTCTCTACCCAGAGATGGCTCACTGCAGGAGGTCTTGGAACAGTACTGCTGACACTTGCGGGTCGTGAGGTGCAGCTGTATTTCCTTTATACTTTTTGGCCCATTGAGATTCTCTCTTAGCTGACCATGAAATTGAACTATCATCATTTTGCATCTGTACATATTAGTGAGGCTAACCACCTTTTATGGTTTTGATCCTTTCATTAACTAGGTTTTTGTTTAATGGAGAGGTGGATGAATATTATCTGATGTGTGCAGATATTCACAAACTTCCTTTCGAGTGTCATGATCCATGCGACGCGGCCATTTATTGTGAACGAATGGATTCAAACTAAGATTGAAGGCTATGAAGTTTCTGGTACAGTTGAGGTCAGTACCGGGCATCAATATTCACTGTTAGAAATTATTTCAGTGATTTGATAATCAGTTCAGAAATGGACATAAAGATCTCTCTGTCACAGTCAAAATGGGTCTATCATTTATGTATGTATAAAACCTTTTAGTCTGCTGTTTGCATTTTATTGTTCTTCAATGCTGTTACAGCATGTAGGATGGTGGTCACCAACAATCGTAAGAGGTGATGATCGTGAGGCGGTTCACATTCCGAATCACAAGTTCACAGTGAGTGTTGTGAGGAATCTCACTCAGAAGACTCATTGGCGTATCAAAACCCACATTGCCATTAGCCACTTGGATGTCGATAAGATAAATGTAAGTGATGATGAGGGTGAACCTGCTGGTCAATACACATTTGTGTGGAAGCTTAATCTCATGGACTTTTTCCAAGTGTAATAAGTAGCTACCACCCTTTGTGCAGAATATTGTGGCAGATATGCGTAAGGTCTTGGCAAAAAATCCTCAAGTAGAGCAGCAAAGGTTGCACAGAAGAGTCTTTTTGGAGCATATAAATCCAGAAAACCAGGCCCTTTTGGTAAGCCTTTGTGTCGACTTTTTCCGCTGTAAATTTCTAGTGCCACTTCAATGACAAATAAAGAGGATTGATTACCTGCAACCACTCTTTTACACCATTTCCCCTGAGAATATATTATATTTTCAAGGGAAAATTGGAAACAGAAACTCTTAAGGGAAAAGAAAGTAGGCTGTGTAGCATATGATTGGTTGTCGGTGACAATTCCTTGTAAATTAATGGTATGGTGTGGCTGCGCTGATTATTTACAGCATTATCATGTGATCTGCTATATCTGTTTTTGGGGTTCATGGTGTGACAGATTCTGGTATCCTGCTTTGTGAAGACCTCACATATTCAAGAGTACCTTTGTGTCAAGGTAAGCAGACTTCATTTGCCATTCAAGTTCCTACTCCAATTGAGATTTTAAGAAGGAAATCAGATTCTATACCCACCACATGTTCATGTTGAACATGTTAGACATTTAAAATAAATAAATAAATTCAAAGGAAAGCAAAGTTACAACTTAATGGAGGGAAAATGATGAGCCTATAGGGAGTGATAGTTGTCATTCCCTCTTTCGCAAGAGAATTGGCATCCCTCAAAACATTCGACATAGCCACATTCAAACCAGAGACTAGATTTACACATTCAATTTCCATGGCCCAGAACCTGTCGATGAGACCTATTTGTTTGATAGTGTTCCTAGAATCACATTCAACAATGTGCACCCAGGAAAATGAATTGGAGAAGTTTACAATCCCTCTTGAAGCAAAAAACCTCCTTATTGGATCCAACCACACTACATTACTACTCATTCGCAGTTTCACAATGCGCCTATTCCTAAAGTACCTGGTTTGCCCAGGGAGCACTCATCAAAATCAAGCTTCCAAAAGCTGGCTGGAGGGGTTCCAAGCACTGCTTAGGTTTAAATTTCCTCTCCAAAGGTAATGACTGACCTTTCAACCTCGGAAAAGGCCTCCAGGGTCATCTCTCGATGCATCTTTGAACTCGGGCCTCGCAAAAGCCCAATTGAGGAGCCAAGGGATAATCCATTTGATGCTTATTAGAGGAGACTTTGTTGTCAAAGCACCCTTCCTTCCTTTCCATAAACCTAGGGTTGTACATCGAGCCAAGTCGAGTCGAAGGCCAAGCTTGGCTTGACTCGTCCTTGCTCTCCTCGAGTTTGAGCTCAAGCTCGAGCTCGGCCTTGAGCTTACCATTGGAGCTTGGCTTGTTTGCCAAACTTTTTGAGTCGAGCTCGAGGCGAGCTACTGGATCGAGTCAAGGCGAGCTTATCTTGAGTCGAGTCAAGCCTACTCCCAACTCGACCCAATCCAGCACCCAATCGGCAACCCAACCCCCATATGAAATAATTAATTAATAATACACACACACACACACACATATACATATTAGATAGAACCATAGAGGTACCTTGTTATTGGTGTTGAGAGAGAGAGAGAGAGAGAGAGAGAGAGAGAGAGAGAGAGAGAGAGATGGACGGACTGGTAGGGAAATGGTAAGAAATGGACGGACTGGTAGGGTAGGGTTTAAGTTTTCTTTTTATTATTATATATATATATATATATATATATATATATATATTCGAGTCGAGTCCAGTTCCTCTATGGTCAAACTCGGCTTGTTTTCAAAACGAGCTGGGTCATATGAAGCTTGGCTCGCCTCGAGTCATCATTCAAGTCGAGCTAGATTGAGCCAAGCGAAGCGAGCTTTTCAAGCTAGCTTGGCTCGTGTACAGCCCTACATAAACCTCACTTAGCAGCACAAGGCATCATTCTCCAAAGTGTATTCTTCCAAGGATTAGCCTTTCGATCAAATTCCCAAGGAACTGTGAAGCACCCATTGCCAAAAGAGGAAGGACATTGCTTCACACCTCCCTATTTGTTGAAGGGAAAATGTTCCACAACTCCATGCCACATTACCCTCCCAACATCAGAAGCAAATACTCAGGAAAGCTTGGTGTCTTCTGTGCAAATTGTCAATAGTGAATATTTTATTTGCCATACTCATCCATGCAATAGCCTTTGCACTTAGAGGACATGATTTCCCCTAACTTGTGTGCACAGGGAATCCTTAGTTGCAGGATCCTTCTAATTAGGTGCCACTCCCGCTTTGAATCCCCTCTTCAGAATCTTGCTCCTACTCTCGCTTCCTACATATTTATACTTGTTTATATTTTGGAAGAGATGCTTCCCTGCTCTTGCAACTGACTTTGTTGCCGATTCGCTTCACATTTGTGCAACTATAAGGGAGACTCCTCGGAATTCAAGTTTTTATACTGTCCCTTTGAGATCATTGCTATGAATGAGGAATTAATGGTCGCAACTGTTTCATTGGCTCTAGCATCCAATGGTTTTCAAGTAATGGAATATTACCAATCACCCTCCACTATTTTGGACAGTATTTATGGTTCTGCCTTTCAAGTGAATGAGAAGAGTCTTATGCCCCCTCCCAAATCTTCCAATCTGCCCCATTCACATCGATATATATCTCATTTAAGATTCCCATGAGTTGGAATCTTTTAATCTCCCACCCTTCATATTTCGGCGAAGCTTGTTATTCTACACGATGGATCACCCTGTGTGCTCGTAACAATCTGTCATGCAGCAATCTTTACAAGGGGACAGAGTAAAGAGACATGAAAGCTGGGTTCAAGAGATACCACTCTCACCCTAGGATCTTCCTAAAAGAGCACCTTATCCCTCCACAACGCATTTGGCTCCTCTCCAAGCTCCCCCATCATTTGCTAAGTAGCATCCAATTTTTGTTGCTTATTCTTCCCATGCTAATATGCTTCCCCTACTTAGAACATCCTTCCTATCCATCGAGGGGATGCTTGGAAGCTCTAGATAGCCCACTTTTAAGTAGAGACCTAGCTTGTCTTTTACCAATGTGGGACTACTTTTAAAGCACTCTTTTCAAATGGCAATTGATTGTATGTATGTATGTATGCAGATATGCGTCATGCATACGTCATGCATACATATGTAATATGTACGCACATTATTGGGTGTTACAGCAGATGGTGTATTTGGCAGAAGGCATCATCCCACTGAAACTTAGATCCCAACTTTGAAAATCTTAACCATGACATGCACCCATAAAATTTACTTTTAAGGTAGAAAACAGTATCTATTGTGACTTGATGCTTCCTCTGTGTTGATGATCTTTCTTATGGATCTGTGGCATCACATGCAGGACCCATTGTTCGGTATTAGGTTGTTCAGTGTATGGTGCTCGGCATGGTACATGATTATGGTTATGTAACTGCCGTTATGACCATTACAGTGGTAATGGTGTTTTTAAATTTGGCCATGACAGCCATTACAGTCCCTATCGTAATGGTAGCAACAGCGGCCATTACAGTTATTGAATACCTTGGTGCTGAAGGGTCTGAAAACCAAACATTGTGAAGCTCAAATTTGAAGCTGCTAGTCATAATCTTCCCTGTTTTTCTCTTCTTTTCTTTCCTTCTCTTTTCTCTGTTCTTTTATGAGCTGGTTGAAACCCATGAGCTCATGTGCAACACGGTGCCCACCAAATTTGAGTTTGTGGAATCAACCACTCTTCATTGGCTTTGTTGTCAGAACCTTGCATCAGAAAAACTGTTTTAGAGTTCAATTGAATTCATTTGGGTATGGCAGGGAAAATGCTTTGAGCTCATTTGAAACCAATTGGTGTTTTTAAAAACAGGAGGCCATTTTGTTGGATCTTCTCAGAGTCGTCAGCCATCACCGTGGCCGGCTGGCCACTCCAATCCGCACGGTTCAGAAGATATATGCTAATGCTGATGTGGACAACATCCCATTTTCAGAGACCATTTTCACCCGTGCTGGAGCAGCCACTCACCGACCATTGCTGCTGATTGAGCCCCCATCTAGAATCAATGGTGACGATAGAACAACAAAAGCACGTTCCCCACGTGCAAATGAAGAACAAGATGTGAAGGCAGTTGTGCTGGACTCCAAGGAGACAGGTTCAGCAACAGACACCTCAGCCCAACATGCCTCTGACAACAAACAGTCCAAGAAGGCAGGTTCCGGAGATGCTCGCTCAAAGAGCGGGAAGGTCGAAGGTGCTCCATCTGTAGTTCCAGCATCACCCCCCTCGCCCAAGCAACAGCTTGAAGGCCAGGACTCAATAGGCGAAAAGATGGACAGTCTGCCATCAACATATCACATGAAGCATGAAAGTGAGAGGTCACCACCCACACCCCCAACCCCACCGATTGCCAGGCCTGCCTTGGAAGAGAACATAGTGCTAGGTGTTGCATTAGAGGGCTCAAAGCGGACCCTTCCGATTGAAGAAGGGATGGGTCCCACATTGAACCCTGCTGAGGCGAAGGAGTTAGCTACATGCCGGAATGGGAATGGGTCCTCGTCTGCCACTGCTGGGAAGGATAAGAAAGACAATCAACTTCCTGCAGTTCCCGGTACAGCCAGCAGTGATCAGAGGGATCAGGAAAGATAAGCTGTGGGAGTCTGTTGTAATATTGGAAAGAAAAATGCGTAAAGCTGTGTTTTTGGAAGGCTGTTATTATGCATTTGTATATGTTCGCTAAGTTAATCATATCCATTAAATTGAGGAATTTTACGTGTCTATTTTATTACATGCACGTCTCTCTTAAAAGATGATCTGAACCGTTTGTTCATGTCCTGGACTGATGCTACTCAGGCCATCAAAAGTAAAGAAAAGTTTTATTTTATTTTATTTTATTTGACTAGGTGATTGTTGTGTGAAATGAATATTTAGTGGCTCATATTCAAGTTCCAAGAATTTTAAAGGTGTGCATCATCAATGAAGCAGGATTATAAGACCATAGCTTTTGTACGGTGGTAATGAAAACACAAACAGTCCAGATCATTCTATGGATGCAAAACGGCCGAGTTAGCAAATCAATCGGTTCTGTAGGGGTGGAAGGGCTGGGGCCATGCTAGGCCCGAGCCTGGTCTAACCTACCATGGTCAATCACAGCAGACCCAAGCCTGAGATCCAAAAGAAAATCATAGAACCTGGGCCCGACTTATCCCAGCCCAAAAAATGATAGGTACCAATTTAATACATCTGTTGATCAAGTGGGGCCGAATGCATGTGTTGCCTAATGGCCTTGAAAGGCATAGGATAGACCCACATGTTCACATCAAATAGGCCTAGCAGGTGTGGCCAGAATTACTTGGAGCCCAGGCCCAACCTAGAAATTGATCAAGCCATGTATCCCATGCCCAACCCAGAAATTGATTTGAGCCATACATTCCATGCCCATTCCCAGTCCACAGCTTGAAAACAGATGGTGGAAAATTTTGGAAATTGAACATTTGTCATATATTAAGTGAAGTTAAACGTCCAAATTTTGGAACCCACTGTAGATAGGTTATCATTATATTGATTAAATGATTCTAATCTCCTAACCTGTGATTGACAGGCATTTATTTGTTGGATTCTGGCCTCCTATGCCGAGCTAGAGCATCGTGCCATATATCAGACATGGGTAATTCAAGTTGTGAATCCGACAAATTGAAAAGAGAACTAAATGAGACTTAACTACTGAACAAATTGAGGAATTCTAAAATATGTTGAATTGCAAACTGTGAATTTAAATCCGAATAAATGGAACTGTGATTCAGTTAACTATGATCCAAAATGTCCAAACTGAAAGGCCCACTGTGGATGGAGCATGGACTGAAATCACATTGATCAAAGTTTCTTAAATCAGTGTCTGTCAAATGAACAACTAAGGGGTCATTTGGATGCCTGTAAATGAGGCAATAAATCATTTACAACTTGTGTTTGGATGGCCAGACTGTAAATGATTGACAGCTTTTTGCCCCTTCTCATTTACAACAAAAACTAAGGATTTCATTTACAACTTGTCAGACTCCAACGGCTCTTTCTTTGAATGCATTGCTGTAAAGGAGAGATCTCCCTCTCCTTTGTCTCTAAGAACTTCAACATCTCTCTCTCTCTCTCTCTCTCTCTCTCTCTCTCTCTCTCTCTCTCTCAATGGCAGTAGATATTACTACCAGCCCCCTCTTGATTATTCCCGTGACGTGCCGAGAGTCCTGCCCATTCGATCGATTAGATTTTCAACGGTCCTTGAATTGTCCAAGAATGAAATATTATATATATATCAAAGCCTTCTTGGTGTATCCGCAGAATTCAACTCACTGATGCTGCCCCTCAACTCAGCTCATTTTTTTGGGGACTGACTACAGTGCAATGGGTGCACACTTGATTGATCACTCATTTGAGTTCGATGCGACTTATTCGAGTTTACTTGGTCTGTGTCGAGTCTAATTTGCTTAAGCACCAGCCAATCAGGACTTGGCCTGACTCAGCTGAGTCAGACTCTACGAGTTGGTCCATGTCTCCAAATCTCAACAACCATTCACAGAGGGTAGGAATCCAACTTGTACACCTCCAAACAGGTGGATACTCAGATCCTATTTATAAGGGCACTGGAATTCCCACCCACCGGATTTGAACATCAGACTCCCCTGCACAGCAACCTTTTGGCATGCTTCATGTTTTCAAACAGCGGATACAAGAAACACCCATGAACCAGAAATTACATCAAACAAAATTGTTCTACCTGTCCAATTCAACGGCATCTATTGAATGGCCACAATGAAAAACATCCAATGGTTCGAATTCAACCCACAAGATGCCCATTAATCAGGTTGTTGTTGTTCAATCAACCTGATTTCAAGCTTCTGCAATGACTGTGGGTCCCATGATTCAGGCGGCTCAGTTTGAGTTACATGTGTGCCATGTGTACAATTCTACACTAGTCTTCCATACATGCCATGGCTCGAAAATCAGGCTCATCCACTGAACATAGAAGCCACATTTTACTAAAAGCTGGACAGTTAAAAGAATTGATTAATCATTTTACATAAAAATGTCCTCAATTACCCATGTTGTCCACTTAATGATTGGTTAAGCCCACCCAATGAACCGCCGTGATCTTGCCCTCACAATTAGATAGAGGAGGATCATCGATTAAGTGGGGCTCCAAGCACACAAGATCAGAAAAGCTTGTTCCAAAAAAATATCATGAGGATTTTATTAACAGGCCCAGAAGCATATGCAAATCTAATCAGCAAACTTCTGTCAGAAGCTGCAATTTGAAATTCAGTAGCAATACTGACCAAATCAAGATTCCTACGGTTTAAAACAGAAATGAGAAAAAATTAATAAATGAAAATAAAGAAAAGACTTCCAAGTTGGGAGCGAATTTCAAGCTTCTGACAGTGAATGAATTAATGGAATGCGGGCAATGGAGAAGGAATATTTGGAATATTTTCAAAAGTCTTTCGTTAATACTTCGAGCCAGCAAGAAAGGAAGATATCTAAGACTGAGCTTCTTCAGCAGCAGCGCTGGCGGCACTCAGATCCACCGTTAGATCAAGGACCTAAACCACAGAAAAACAGAAAGAAAATTATTAGTTTAAAGAATTCATTGAGATTTTTGATTAAATCGACAGGATACATTTCGAGATTGGGAATTAGTCACCCAAATTGTGATTAGGCCGGTCGGGTATGAGTTGGCCTGAGTCATGTGGGCAACAACAGGAAAGCGGTAAATGAATGCAAAAACTTCGTATCTACACCCATAGAAGCCGAGTACATAGTAATCAACGACTCAGCCCGTGAATGAAAAAGGAACCAGCTGAATCATTTGGGTTGGATAGGAGCCACTAATCACATAGGAAATTCAAACTCATGAACTCCACTGAGTCAACTTGGTCGAACATCAAAACTATGATTGGAAGTACAGTCAGTGTACAGAGATTTCCTGGATAAAGGGAGGTTTGACTTGTTGCAATCATTGAATTTAAAGAACACTACCACCAGATACTACTGAGAAAGAAGGGCTAAAATTTGCAGATTTACATGGTTGAGGAATTATGATAGGATCCTCAACCCAAGGCTCTGCATTGGTTCTGATGAGTGGAACCCATGCTTCAATAATCCAGACCAATGGTCTGCATCTCATGACAATGGACAGTCCATACACCGAAAATCTCCCTGATTGAAAGATCCTAACCACCAATTATGGGCCTCTTGCCACTTGAATGTGGGCCACTCCCATATTTATCTTTTCCCACCATTAGTTTCTAGGCAATAAATCAAAATGTTAGGAATAAAGATTGTTCTATTAAGGAAATTTTTCTATGCATAGTCCACCTACTGTAGGGCCCAGCAAACAAATGGCTCGGGACTGGATCACTGAACCTGGGGACAACTATATTGTGAAAGACATCCGGTTGAGGATCATATAACCCACAAGGCCACGATCAAAAACCAAAGATTTATAGTTGCTTAATAATCCAAACCGCCATCAAGATAGAGTCATCTTCAGGCACTCTACACAAAATTAAGGTTCTGTGAGCCATCCCTTGATGAATTCCAGATAGAATCATCATCATCTTAGAACTTTCTCCCAGCAGTTTGGGGTTGTGTATTGAATGGTAGATTGGCAAATTCATGATCAGCTGCTCAGCAGACATCGACCTTCCTCTTTCACCTGGGCTCTTGGAACCAACCACTGACATGCCAACATAATCCCACCCCTGTTTTCACCCCAGACCAACTATTACATGCACACCCCAAAAGGCAAGCAATCAAAGTAGGGTAATGGAGGGGCAGTTGACAGGCAAGCCACAAGCCACAAAGCACATAGCACTGGCTCATGTGAAAAAGTCATGACAAGTAGTTAGCGGCATAAAATTGCAGGGAACCCAATGATACATGATTACCAAAACATCTCGCATGCCAACATGGCCCCACGATAGTTAGCAAACCTCCCTTTTAAACTGTATTTTTTTAAAACAATGCAAACCGTTTAAAAATCCATATATTTCAGAAGATAGGAAAAGAACTCATTTTTAGGCAAACCAAATTAAGGCATTTTTTTTTCCAAAAAATAAAAAACAAAAGAAAAAGAACTTTGTGGGGGTGATTTAAAAATAGAAATTGGTGGTCGCCACCACTGATTCAATTGAGTAAATGGTGGAAGATTTTGGTAGAGATGGATCAGTTTACTTGTAGAATAATTGAAAAGGAAGGATTTAAGAGAGTTGAAGAATAATATTAACCCACTATTTGATTACCTATATACACAATTGCTTATGCATATAGATATTTAATCATTTTAATTGAAGTTCTTTACTTGACATATTTAGTCCTTTTTTTTTAAAAAAAAATTTACATTTTGATTTATTGAATGAATTGGAACTGTATTAAACCTGAACTTTTCATTCTCTGTATTTTTGACATTTCCATTTTTTAATTAAAAATTTGACCATCTTTTTAATGGTTGAGTTGAAACTGAATTAAACCTGAACATTTCCTGTACCCCTTTTTTGCCATATGTCGTTTCACTAAGGGTCCCACACTTCACCTTACCACAATTATTTCATGGTGCACACAGAGGGGAACTTGTGAACATTTACCTAGAACATGCAATGCTAGATGAACCCACTAAGCATGGGACATTTCCAAAAAGAGTAATGTTTTAAATTTCATACTGTTCTTTTTGGCCATTCACTAAATACCAAGTACTTATGCCACCTTGGAAAGTTAATGACTATTTGATCAGTTCAACAAATGCAGGCGTGATTCTAAATCTATGAGAATTAAACAGCAAAATTACCTTTCCGGTTATCTGACTGTACATGTCGATCACATCTACCACTGTGGACTCAAAGTGTGTTGTTGCATCGTAACTCTGCAGGGAATTCCAATGACCACATCCAATTAATAAATGTTTAACTCCAAAACAAAAAGGGAAAGCCAAACCACTTCTCTGTGTGGTGGGATTTTATAGTGGCAATGTTAAGTATGCCGCTCTGGTTCAGTCATAAAAAATGCAGGGTTTGCACAATTTGGCCTGTTTGGATGGTGGGTGAATCCTGAATTTTTTGACTTCTTTTCTTCCAAAAGGGTTTGGATCTGAAACTATTGGATGTTTGGTTTGACTTCATTGTGGAATATAGTCTTGGATATGAGTATTCTCAAAACGGTACAAAATTCAGCATTCATCAAACTTATGGTGATGAGAAGAAAGTCTATAAAGAAGAACAAATGCATATACTTACAGTAGATATGAAGCAATTGTCGTCGACATTCTTGTTGGAAGGTTCATATCTGTCATAGATGTCAAAAAATGTCTCCTCTACGGGTCCGAGTAGCTCGATTCCAGGCTTCAGTTCTACCTCAGGCTGGTCGGTCTCTGCTTCGGTAGAAACAAATGCTATGTATTTTCCTTTTGGAGCTACATTGTGAGCATAGGAGCAGCAGAACAAGTACCTGTCATCAGGGTGAAAATCCAAGACCACTTTTAACAGAGGTGTTATGATGCTCGGTCAATTGAAGTGACATCTTTTGTTAAACCTTGCATCCTTACAGTTGGGACCCATATTTGGCAAGCTAGTCTGTTCATCCTATTGGTTCCATCATTGAATTGGGCACACACAGATCTCTCCCTCACCGGAAGATCCTATTCATAGGATGGCTGGCTTGAAAATGGACAGTTATAGCTGAAGTACCATGCCTAAGATGGTATCATCTTGTGGGAGAGATTTTTGAGGTTAACCCCATCCACAATTGGCCCCACCATTCAATCAGTTTGGATGACCAAAAGGAGGGCCCCACCATATAGAAAAGGCTTCAATATTCAGGCCATTACTGACCCCACAGAATTTAGAAGTTATAATTAGTTGGGACCTGAGACGAGTGCATATACATGGAAACAAACATACAAATACAAGTCACTGTGAGAAAATACTGAGGACATACATATCTGATTTACGTCCCAGCTGTTTTTGTGGCAGAATAACCTGCACTGAGTGAGAGTCACTGGTATTCGGAATGGGATGATTCATAATACATATTGCGCGAGCTACTCTTCCGACCTTTTGAACCTGTTGGAATTAGTGGGTTATAATCCAAAGGCCCATTTTAGAAAACCAAGGCAACAGTTAAATCACTACACTGAACTAGAATCATTTGTAACCATACCTTGTCAGGCAAATAAGAAGGATCACACACAACCTTCTTGCATTTAGCAGTTTCACCCTCAGATGTCACACCAAAAGCTCTTCCACTTGCATCAAACTCTACCTGTAATACTGGCATCAGATACTCATTGGAGGTGCTGGTGCTAGTTAATTTATAAACAAGAAAAGAATCAGAGAGCAAAAAGATCTGCTAACCATTAGCAAATCAGGCAATATGCATATACATTTATACATACAGGAGAATGTTCCAGTGCACCTAGTGCATAGAAACCTTCCATAATTTAGTTGTATTTGCAACGTACATATCCATATAACCGATCTGGACTGTATATTCAGTGAGATCAACTTTTCATAGGCTACTTCAGAAAAATCATGCTGATTGGATGATTTTAACCATCTGTAAGAGAACCCTTTCAACACAGAGAACTGATTACTGAAAACAACTTGTTTGTAATGTACCTACAACCCCGCTTTACAAGCATTTTCCCTTCAAAACATATTTGATATTTCCAAGGGAATTTGGAAATCAAAATTCTGAATTGTAGCACAGAACAGGTTGTAGGTGATCTGTCCTCTTTAATATAACCATCTGTTTCTCAAGTAATGGTTTGGATGGTCAACATTGTCCGACCAAAGTGACTCAAGAACCATAAGCAATACAAGGTGAGGTCCACCGATTGAATGGTTGACATTGATGACTGGGCCTATTATCTATAAATGGTCTTGGCCATTCATTTGTTTGCAGGCTATGGATCAGCGGTTAGGATGATCTATCTGCATGGTTTTTTCAGCGCAGCCTATGAGAGTGGGTTGGACTAAATGGAAATTCCCCATGGGTGTAAAATGCAACTAGGTATACAGGAAGGATCCCATGTTCTTATTTCTGGAACATTCTCCACACACATGCATCCTGATAGGAGTGTGCTATGACTGATTCTGTTTATGCGATAGAAATCATAGAATTGCAAGAACTTTGGGATTTTAAAATATTTGAAGGTTAACAAAAAAAAAAAAACCAAACCTTGCACTCTGGCTTGTTAAGCATGTAGGTGCCACCATAAACAGCACTTAGACGAGCAAATGCCTGAAATTTACAACATATTAACAAAGCATTTGGTAAACTTCCATACAAGCACAGGTATGGGCAGAAACATACCTGAGGGAGCTCTCCCAGTCCGTACATTGGGTAAATATATGGAGAACCTCCTTGAAAGCGTGCCAAGGACTCTGCATAAAGCTAAATAAGCAAAGGACTAGATAATTAGCAGCTCAAATATTTCTTCAATTATACAAAAATTAAGAAAATAATGAAGATTTATTCATCCACAAACAATTGTTTGGTTACTTTTGCTAACATTATTTTTAATTTTCATATGGAAGAAATTTTATATTTAGTAGGATTCATCAATTGTAAACTGGATATCTGAAATGAAACATGTGAGTAGAAAATGCGAGAATCAATGCAACAATCTCAAAGTGAATTAAGAAAGTTAAAGAGGTTAATTACGCAACCTTTGAACCCCAAAATACTTGGTTTTCAATAGCAAGACCAGTACTCTTTATTTAAAAGGAAACATTAGCCTTGTTACCTTCATCCTCTTTATAGTATCCATCGCAGGCTCATCCAAGTAGTGATCATCTCTATGAAGCGCCACAGCATGTCCAATAAAATCAACTGTATTGTCTTCTAACCCATATTTCCTACATAAAAAAGTAAAGCTCATCTGATCCTCATCATGCATTTGAATGTAGATAACATGCAAAATTGCAGCCTAAGAAATCTGTTTCCAAATCACGAAACCCACAAAAAGCTCAAAATGTATGCATGCATAATACAAGCTTTCATTAAGTCTCCCTCACTGTTAGTGCCACAGGCCCTTGACACATTTTGAAAACCTTTCATTATCAATATACATAATTCATTTATCAAGTGAAATATATTGCATTTTAAAAGAAAGAAATGACAAGGAAGTAAGTAGAAGTGTTGGAAATGGGTAGTATCAAGTTCTGATATAGTATCATTTCAAATAAAAATATTTGCACGAAATAGGAAAAATTAAGTCACTATCCTTAAAGAATATAATGCTCACAGGTTAAATGCACCTAAAAGGAATAAATAATGCATCAAATACCAACTCAGTACAAGTCAATAAACTACGTACGTGGGTGGAAGTAGTAAGAGAAGACTTGATGACCTACTAACTGAAGTTATGGCCATCGATAGAGTGGAAGAGTGGAAAAGGATTCATGTAGCTGACCCCAATTAGTTGGAATAAGGCTTTAGATAGTGGTTGAGGTGGTGGTGGTGATGATGACAAGTCAATAAACTATTAAAAGTTTGTTTGAATGTACTATTAAGCTTAATTGCAACAACACATTCAGTAAAGTTGAAATGAACAAGTTGGAATTTTCTATCTTACCATTAAACATGCTTTTGGGCATACCACTGAACTAATTAAGTTATATATATATATATATATATATATATATATATATATATATATATATATATATATGTATGTATGTATGTATGTATATGTATATATGTATGTATGTCTGTATGTATGTATGTATATGTATATTCTGCATTTATTTGATTGAACTGATTGAGTTCAATAAAGTGGAAATTAGCAAATTGGATGTCCCTAACCTAGTATTTGCATCAAGGGGATCCAAACTACAATCATGTTACTTTCAAGCTGGACTAGAAAGGAATAAGTGACTGCAATTTGAGGGCTAGTTCCTCATTTTGAATATTGAGGACACATCCAATTTTCTCATACCTCTATCGAACTTATGATTTTTAAATTTTCATTTCAATACAATGATCTATCCAAATTGAGTAAAACTGTAACATAAATAACAAATCATCAAATTAAAATACACAGCAATAACTTTAACGCAAACCGAATGAAGCGTCGTTGGCTACAGGGCCAAACCAGTGCATGCATTAACAACTAGCTCAGCAGGTACAAGTTAACAGAGCATAACAAGGATAAAGATGAGATAAATACGAAATAACTTCTCTTGTTGTAACTTTTGTGAGGTCCAGCCCTTCATGCGATTTTGGATCACTCTCCTCAAAATCTTGCACGTAAATGAAGAACTTCCTAGCACGACGCTTTTCAAAGAGACCCATTAGTTGGGATTTCAGTGCTTCCACATCAGTAGCTGGAACTTTGTAAATCTGGTGTTACAGTACAATGTAAACATGGATTAACCCAAATGACATGATTGGCATTTAATTATAATTCTACAATAGATTAAATAAAAATATTAGGAACTAGGAAAATCAAACTGGCCGTACTTTTCCTTTATTGTAGACAAAACTACCATCAACGGCCTTAAAGTTCAGATATTTAGTAACATCAGTATGGATGAGAACACGGACCAGAGTGCCATTGGCCATCATGAACTGCCGAAGGAAACAGAAAACACACTTTGTCAGAGTTACATGGAGAACTAAAGAGAGAAAATCCATATTAAATGCAAGAAGTTCCATCATATCCAAGTTTTAAAGACTGACCGTTTAATAGAGAACAACATGAAAGTAAATAAACTTGATTTAAGTATTCGGAATTTGATGAGCAGATAACCACAACATAAAACTCATAGCAAACAAATGAAATGCAATAAATTGTCACACAAGTTTAATGTACTGGAACTTATCGAAGATTCTACTTGCACACCATCAATGAGTAAAGACAAGGGTCCATGACAATCCCAAGAATGTGGTCCTACCAATCGCGGACCTTATCAAAATATGAACCAATATATTTTATTGATAATATAGAAAAAATGTAAAAAGAATTACATGGCCAAGAGACGGACTAGCAGATTGGATCATCTGTATAAGGTTTAATGAATAAATTTAACCAAATGATATCTCAATTTGCAAGTTCAAAATTTTTCTGACTTTCTGAAGTTACAAGTTCAATTTCCGGAGCTCTAAAAGTGTACGTCTTTTATTGGTAGCAAACATAATTGTTTCAATCCAAGTTGCCTAGATGTACCTTTATTGATTCCTATAGCCCCAGCTAAGCAACTTTGAGAATGTATGGTTAATGGCATGAAACATAGAATTTAAGAAATACGGATGGCAAATATTTAATATTTTAGGATATGGATATAGAAAAGTAATCCAGTTGACTCCAAGCACTGTAAGTTCTAGTTTTTCTAGTTGCATCAGGACACTTGAACAACCCGATCAATCAATCTAGGCTGCCCGTTAGCTCTGGTACAGTTATAGTGAGCTACTATGCAAAAAATCACACTGATGAACAATTCTAACCATCCAATTGATAGCTTATAAAATGGATGGTTCTGATAATTTCTGAAAATATGTGTCCAATTGACAATCTGAACTGCCTATTTGTTGAAACACATCTTGGATTGCTTATGGCTCCTAATAATCATTTTTGTTACACAATCCTAACCATAAAACATCCCATCCATGGCTTGGAAAATGGATGGTAATAAGAAAGGACAACCTGGACGGATTGGATCATCTAATAAGTGTGATTTTCACAAGGTAGCCAATGAAATTTGTCTACACCTAAGGGACAGACCAGATCCATCAATTGGACTAGCTAAGTGGCTTAATGCAATAGGAGAATTATAACCTTAGTGCTCCATGAGCACTGTATTCTGAAGCACTGAATCACCTCTCATAGATACAAGCTCCTTGTGAAATAGACCAAGCACAACCCAAAAATCAAGTACCTTTGGGATCATATCGACATTGTACTCCCTGCTTGAGCCCAAATTTTCCGGAGGCTTATCATTGCTCCTAAACCGCTTCCAAAGCTACATATGTGAAAAAAATAAAATAATGAGATGATTCCAAGGATGACGTGGTTATCGAACAATATGGCATGTTAAAATCAATCACAGAAACACCTGAGTGAGATTAAGTGAGGTTGACTCTCCTCCATAGTAGTCATTCCTATCCATATGAAGTACCTGTTTCAAACAGTTACACAAAAATCAGAACTCAAGAGGTCATTTATGAATAAATTACAATGATAATGGAAATTTATGACAAGCAAGTTGAAGGGAAACTATGTCATAAGTATGGTTTCCTCAGGTTCATAGTTTGTAAAAGCAAGGCCCACAATTTGGTGATTTAGACTGTACGTATGACAGGCCCCACAGTGGATGGATTGTGCCCCGAAAAATCTCCTTGATAGGTCATTCCTAACTCATCAATCGGTGGTCCGAAAATCTGAAAACGGTTGTGGCATCAACAAATTTCTATATCTTGCGATAACCATTTTGGTTCATTTTCAAATCAGAGGAGAGCATCAAGCAGCCCAAATTTCAGTGAAGGGGTGGATTTTTTTTTATTTAAAAAACTTAATTATAATTGTATAAAAGCCCAAGCCTGGTTTGCATCTGTTTTACTTATAAGGAAGAAGGCTTCTTAGTTCATACATACACCAATCAAACACCATGTTCTTTCTATTCAGCCATATCAAGGGATCAACCAGAAACCAATGAAATTGGATGCCCTTTCAGAGGAACTATATGATCCCTGACATGAGAATATGTAATGTCCCTAGTTCCTCAGATCGTGCAATTTGGCCCATGTTTTGTGATCCAGACATCTGAAACTCTCCCACATTGGAAGATCCTAACCATCCAATCTTTGGCCTTTCTTCCCGTTGAGAATGGACTGTATTTGTGTGTGTGTGTGTTTTCCTGGATTGTTGACTTGCAAGACACCAACATTAGCATTAGGATTACTCCTACCCAGAGATTTTCAGGTACAGCTCATCTACAGCAGGCCCATCAAGTCAACTTTCTGGATCATCAAACTACAGGCAAACTGATATGAACTGAGGAACCAAGGATACTATACACATCCTCAGGTCACATATCATATTCTTCCTTATCAAGTGCTAGGTGAAGAACATTTTTAACTCTCTTTTTTTGTTTTGGGATTCAGAAGAAGGAAAGATAGTTCCAAGAAACTGGAATTCCTTGTGTCTTCCATCATCAACGTCATCATTGTTGTCTTGTTCCAGCTATTTGGCCCTTGGGTTTACAAATCTTGTTTCTCCACATGATAGAGGATTCTCTGTCTTTGAGAAGGACAAAGGAGAACAGTGTTAATTATCAGCAAAAAAAAAAAAAAAACCCTGCAAGTTCCTTTTATCATAGGTAGCATCATCATCATTGACGTCATAATTATCATGTTAGCCTTATCCTAACTAATTGGGGCTGGCTACATGAATCCTCTGTCCACCATTCCACTATAAAATACATCAAGTCATAAATAATTTACGTGGTGATCCCAATAAAAGAGATTCAGATCCACATTGGCAAGGCTCATACAGATCACAAACAGATTAGGGAGATCTCCATTGGTAGCTAGAATAACAGCGGGGTTCCTTTCACCAAAGAACCCAGCTAAGGATCTGATCTAGTAACCGAATCCTACTGTTGCAACACATTCCAATATTCTCCATGGCTTGAGAGTCTGTTTGGTACAATCCTCAGGTTGGGAACACTTGTATGATGAATCTGGACTGTTGGTTAATCCTCTCCAACTGATCATATTTTTTCATGCCTGACCCATGTGAGGACTGGACTGACCTGATTTTTTGTGCCATGGCAAAGATAGTGAGTCCCACCTGATGAATGTCGCTAATTGGCCATAGCAGGATTTGAAATCCTACTCTTGCAGGTAGCCCCTTAGCAACTCCTCCACCAAATTGAAAACATTGGTCTAAAAGATGGATTTAATCCTACCAAATGAAGAAATTTGATTTGCTTTAAGCAAGGCTAAGATGAAATTTCATAAAGCTTTCAATCACCCATCTCTCAAATCTGGCAATAAGTATGTACTTAAAACAGGATGATCCTGAATCCACCCAGATCAAGATCTTGGTTCAAATCTTCAGAGTTGGCATAGAAAAACGAATGTGACTATGGCGTGATGAAGTGTTGTCCAAAACTTCAACGGCATCGGGACCATTCATCTGGTGAGAAATCACGTCAATGGACCAATCTCAAAAATCAAGGGAGGCATGCAGCTACAAATGGACATCTAATAAAGCTTCAGAGAGTACGATCAATGGCCCACATTAAACAAGCTAAAAATTCACAAGATCGGATTTTTAGGCTAGTCTAACCACTGCTATTTTTGTGCTATTCACGATCCACATGATGGTGCACCAGATCAATGGCCATAATCAACTTACAAAAGCTACACGTGTTTAGTGTGGATTGAACCACCTGGGTATCATAGTAGCATTTCTCAGCCAAAAGTCCTCGACTTCTTCATAAAAAGAAAAAAAAAAAAAAAGGAAAAAAAAAAAAAAAAAAAAAAAAAAGGGAAAAAAAAAAAAAAGAAAAAGAAAAGAAGAAGATCTATAAATTATACAAGGAATCAAATAAAAGATAGAAATATCATCATTCTATGAATTTTATTTTTTTAAAAAAAGGGAAATCGAATACAAATCCAGAATCGTCAAAACCACTCGAAATTCAGCTGAATAAAAAGCACCAAACCAATAACAGAAACACAGGAAATGATCAAAGGATCTCTGATCAAACAGATCTCGCGCACAGGATTCATTACCAAAAAAAGAAATTGTCACCATACAAACTGAAATCCAAGCTTTCATCACCGACAATCATTAACAGAAAAAACAGAACAGAACGTTCGATCTTGAATGATAGAGAACAGAGAAAAGGAATATGAGAGAATGGCATAGAGTGATTTTACCTTGAGCCCGTCTACAGAGAGAAGGCCACTGAGAATGCATTCTTTCAGGCCGGTGCCGAGAACGATGACGTCATATTCCTCATCCATGGCGGACTGAGTTGCAAAGAGATTTCTGAGAGAGAGAGAGGGACTGAGTTGCAAAGAGATTTCTGAGAGAGAGAGAGAGAGAGAGAGAGAGAGAGAGAGAATCAGAGAGTCGGGGTTTTGTTATAAGATGAGAGCAGGTCTCCAGCGGGACCTCACGAGATTACCGGTAGAATTACCCGCCTTTGAAATAACGAACTCGCACGTGTTAGTATAGTTCGGTGCGTGTAGTTTGGCTGAGAACTGACCAGCTACAGCCGGCTGCATGCTAACTTAGCATGCAGTTGGAAATGTGGGACATCAAGCCATGTGAACCGTGGGCCCCACTACGAAGATCGATTGCCTCAAAATCCATCCATTCATTGGGAGGCGATCCCACTACTATGAGTCGAACCATCGGTCATCCATTAACTTTAAATGCGTGGCCCACCGGATGAGTTGATCGGTCTACCTTTTTTCCCCATGTGATCTTTGTGGTGTTGTCTACCTTTTACATGGATCGGATTTCCTATATAATGGGTTGTTTACGGGAAAGATGAGGTTGATTGTTAAGTTAGCATACAGCTGGTTGCAGGATAACGAACTCGCACGTGCGAAGTGAAAGGGCATTACACGTGTCACTGGAGTTTGGTGCGTATGGTTTGGCTGAGAACGGAGTACCTACAGCTGGCTGTATGCTTACTTAGCGTGCAGTGTACAGTGTGACTTGTGCAAGAAATCCTCCACGAAGATCATCTTTCTCAAAAATCGTATCCATCCACTCATTGGGTGGCCACAACTGTACAATGATCCAGACCATCGGTTATCAATTGATTTTGTCAGGGTGGGGCTTCGGATGGCTGGATCGGCCTAGTTTTTCTGTTAGGTGATCTTCATGGTGGGGTCTACTGTTTTCATGGATAGGATTTAATTTATACTGATATATAATCGGGAATGACAGGGATGCTTATTAAGTTAGCATACAGGTGGCTGCAGGTGATCAATCCTCCGGTTTAGCACCTCTGGCTAGGGCCGTCAACGGGCCGGGCTTTGTGTAGGTCTCAGCCCGCATTATGAACTTTCGGGCTGGGCCAACGGGCCGACCTATCAAAATCTGAATTCTTAGGCCCGCGCCCGGCCCATTGACACCCCTACTTCTGGCACGGATCTGGGAAGAGGAATGGTGAGTGTGTGGCTGTGATGTGATCGAGCCATCCTTCGGTCTCTACACGTCGGAGTTAGATGGAGGATCGGGACTGTCCAACATGTGGACCCTACGGTGATGGACCATGATTCTAAAACTGCAACGCTTTTTCCATAATCCACGCCATCTGGTTGGCTGTTCCACAACGGACGGTAGAAAACAGAAGTAATTAAACGGTTGATATTCAGCAAGAAGGTTGAAAAATTGATGGTTCAGATCGTCCAAATGTTGGTTTAGATCAACTATTTGACCATGGTGGGGACCAAATTATAGACGGTCTGGATCTTCCCATACGTCCTGATGAGATGAAGGGTGGCTATCGTATCAGCACCCATGCTATGTCCGGTCGCTTGTATGAGATGGTGGTCAGGCTTCATGGGTGACGTGTCAATGCTGCATACGTGTGCAAGATCCAGCCCGTCCATCCGGTTGGGCCCACCATGACTTTACGTTGGACCATAGGTAGAGCCTGGCCACTCACCAGGCACACAGCACATGTACGTTGAATACGGATCATTGATATTTTAAAGCTACACATTTTCCATTACAAGGGTAACAACCACTCTAATTGATTTTAATTGATTTTTATGACAGCACATGCTCAATATGCCACCACTGACGTTGGATGAATTCTAGAGGATTTTTTTTAACGGTATGGATCGAAAAGAAGCTCCAAATGTTAGATATAAGGATAAAAATGGGCATTTGAAGTCTTGAGAGACTGTGAGCTAAGGCATACAACAACATTAGGATTATGAAGTCCTAACATGACCTCAAGACTACAGATTAATTAAAATTAGTACATGATCAAGTCAATTTGATCCATACATGATGGGTCTTTTAGGGCCTGTTTGGCCATGTGGATTAAGAGGAATTAGGAGGGATGGGATGGTAAAGTCCCGGGGTATGCCAAATGGGTCAAACAGACCCGATGATCTTGTACCGGGATATAGCAAACCCAAGGATCTTAAACCAATCCACTGAAATCACCATTGTTACCTTAAAATTGATCCCATCCCTCCTAATCCCGTTCAATTGAGCTTGGGGTGTGTTTGGTTACATGGATTGGAAGGGATTGGAAGATAAAATCCTGGGATATTCCGGGCATGCCCAACAGACTTGATGAACTTGTCCTGGGATATAGCAATCCCATGGATCTTAAACCAATCCACTGACACCACCATCATTATCTTAAAATTCATCCCATCCCTCCTAATCCCCCATCCCTCCTAATCCCATGTGATCCGTCCGGCCAAACAGGCCCTTAGTTCAAGAGTCTCCGCATAATCCCTTCAATGCTAGTGCTCAATCAAATCCAACCATAAGAACTTGTACACAGTGAACACTTACATTCCTCTGTTGGGTAGCGTATGGCCTGGTCATCTATATCTTTGAGCCGGATAGAAGAGATAGCCCATCATGTTGCAAAGGTGTTAGATTACACGGAGTTACATTGTTAACATTCAATCAATCCCATGTCGTGAAGACTGCTTCTGTGTTGCAATCTCAGCTTAGAGGAGTGGATTGTAATAATGTACTGGGTTTTACATTAGGATTTGATGATTAGGTTTGTTATCTTGGTCAATCTAATCAATTGCCTGTTGATTAGATAAAATTTAATACAATGAAGTATCTTTTATTGAAGATTAAGATTGATGTGATCTTTTTTCTGATGTGAACTATTGTATCTTTGTACAATTATGAATATTAGATCCATTCTCTTTTAAATTAAGGAATTTTCTATCCTTTATGGCACTAACTTTTCATAATTAAAAAATGCATTAAAAATTACTCTTGGTTGATCTGTTTT
Organism: Magnolia kwangsiensis; assembly: GCA_037074715.1. Taxonomy (NCBI): domain Eukaryota; kingdom Viridiplantae; phylum Streptophyta; class Magnoliopsida; order Magnoliales; family Magnoliaceae; genus Magnolia; species Magnolia kwangsiensis. Next base: position 112,198,400 of record CM073580.1, read on the forward strand.
AGTGATCTTCATAGATAGCATGATGGTGGATTAATGTGTGTATCTAAACATTGAAATGCTCTCAATTTGATTCAAAAAATGATCGAGGAATTCACTGTGATTTTTTATAACACTCAGGTGCACGGATTAATCAAAATTGTAAGATCAAGTCAAATCGATCCACACATGATGGGTCTTCTAGTTCAAATTCTCGATGTAATCCCTTGAATGCAAGTGCTCCCCCAAATCCAATCACAAGGATTGTACACAGTGAACACTCATGCTCCTTTGTAGAGTATGACTTAGTCATCCATATCTAGGGGTGTACACCGAGTTGAACCGAGTTGAGCTAACCTTAGCTTGGCCACTAGCTGACCCCAGCTCGAACTTGGCTCGGTCATTGAGCTTAACTGGTCAGCTCGGCTCAGCTCGGTCAACAGCTTGGGCCAATTCGAGCCGAGTTCAAGCTAAGATCGAGCGAAATTCATCTGTGCAACATTTTCACAAACACATGAACTATATTTTTAAAATCTCACTGTATGTAAAATAACAACAATGGTTTTACAGATATTTCATCAAACACCTTCTAAGCAATATAAAAATCAAGAAAAAAAATAATATTTATTTCATATACACACCTTCCTTGCCACAAGCCACACTTCGTTGAATCATTTTATCAAATACTTAGTGAGCAACATTAATATCAAAGTAACCAAGTTGCTGAACTGGTTTGAGCTGACTTCGATTCAAGTTGGGTTTGATTTGAGTTGACTTGAGCTCGGCAAGCTCGAACTCGGTTCAAAATTTTTTGGAGCTAAAAAAATCAGCTTGAACTCAGCTACAAGCTGAGTTGATTTGAGCTTTTTTGAGTTGAGTCCAGTGAGCTAACCGAGCTAGCTTGGTTCGTCTACACCCCCTATCTATATCTCCTTGATCGAGATACGGAGGAGATATGCCATCCTAACTTATTGACGATTCCCCTACTCATGATGACCAATGTACTTTTATAAATTACTTAATCTTGCTACTATAGTTATAAATTTAGAATGCTTAGATTGATGAAACACAACCCTCCTTTGACCAATGGCATGTTCAAACTCACGTTCTCTCAGGACAAATGGAGGAGCCGTTTCCTTTAAAATTATAGATTGAAATGATCTAGGCAAATATAAGTTCTGACTCTCAGTTTTTCAAAAAATTGAAAAAGTGATATTTATATCTTTTTTTCAATTTCTAACTTAATGATTTCTCAATTGCAAGTGCCTGCGTATCAACCATCACATTGCCAGAGTATAAAAGAACTCTCTCAGCCCCTTCCCACTGAATCAATGACAAGAGTATCAACCATCACACTCCCCTTGGATTGTGGTATAAGAAAAGCCATAGGCATGGGATCCGCTTCCCCTCCAAAACCGTCTATTTTCTGCTTGAATTTGAAATGGCCATTTCATTTTCCCCACCAAAACCCTAACCCCAATCCGAAAACCCCAAATCCCTGCGATTTCGACGCCCCTTTTCTGTTCAAATCCGTCCAAAGCCTCTCATCTCTCGCTCTCAATTTCCTCCACTCCGCTTCCAAAACCCTAGAACTCAAACCCCACCAGATCAACGGTCAGATCCCAATCCAGAAGATCCAAAAGAAGGCGAAGGCCTTGTCGCCTGAAGAACAGGGAGAGGCTGAACAGCGGGCCCTTGCATCGGCGCTGGCGAGCAGGAAGGAGGCGACAGTGATCGAATTCTACTCGCCCAAGTGCAGGCTCTGCAACTCGTTGCTCGATTTCGTATTGGAATTGGAGGCAAGGAATTCCGAATGGCTCAACATCGTCATGGCCGATGCTGAGAACCAGAAATGGCTCCCCGAGGTATCTCGAATTCTCTTTCTGCCAATTTGTCTCACGCGATCTTGAATTTAGATTCTTCTCTCAAGGGTGTGTTTGGATGCGCAAGAGAGTTGGATTGCGGATATTCTTTTGCTGATTTCATGACTTAGGATTGCCAGCTTGTGTTGCTCCATTGGAGCCCACTGCTTGGATGATCGGATGATTTGGGCTGCCTATGTTCTTAGTACCAGCATAACTAGCATGTGCTTCAATAATCTCACTTCATTAGTGATCCTTACCATTGATTTTTGGAGTTGAATATAAGCTATTGTAAATTCCCGTAGCAATGTTGTATATTCATGTACACAGCGATAATTTAAATAATCTGTTCAGCATGAGTTTTAGTGCATCATAACGTACTGTTCCGATGATCTGACCATCTTAGCATTTGGGCCCCAATAGAGCGATAGGAAATGGGATCCTGAGTTGCGACATAGGCAAAATGAACTCAATATGACAAGTTAGGCCCTGTTTGTATGTAAACCCAAATGCACATTTACTGGTTTTTGAAGTCCTTCCGCCCATACCAGGTAAAAAGGTGCCAGTTGGGAATTGCTGCATTTGCATTGTGTAGCTGCTTGTTTTCTATCAAAGCAAGCCAGAATTTAGATCCTGTGAAATGGAACTCCCACTAAATATTTTATTTTGAAAGGAAACAGAAACTTTCATTAAAAAGGAGAAGAAGTGCTGAGGTCACTAAATACAACCCACACAAAAGCAGAAAAACAAGGAAAGAGATGCAAAAAATTGCAACCTGACAATGCATCGCAGATCCACGACCCATTCATGTATAAGAAATATTCCTCTACTAGCAACCCACTCCTCCTGACTGCTTTCATTTCGGAAGCACCTTCCGTTTCTTCCATTTCGGAACTACAAAATATTACTCAATGTAGATTTGGAGGGGTGGTTTGGATGACTGTAAAATTTTAAGTTGTAAACACTTTACAAACTGAAACTCTTTTCAAGTGTAAGGTGTTTGCAGTCTGTCCTTGTTTGCCTTTAAGCTGTAAAGTGTTTTTAGGTAGCTGGTAGCTGCAAGGAGACTGCTAGCTGCAAGCTTTCTTGAAGAATTTTTTTATTTTTTATTTTTAAAGAAAGAATGTTGGCATTTAATCAGATTACCTGTTATCTGAAACTCAACAAAATGCCGTGATTCTAAAAGCCCTTGTAACATATATAAGTGTTTACAACCTATAAAGGGTTTATAGCTAGTTACAGGGATCCAAACAGGCTTTATAATGTATTTACCTGCAAACCCTTTACAAGCAAATGACTTTACAGGCATCCAAACAACCCCTGAAGCTCACTTGTTGTCAAGCAAAAAGTAACATCCAAGCAGACTCTTAATGATGTTTCCCAGTACAGATAACAGGAAGCATCACTACAAGTTTACTTGAGTTTATTTCTAGTCTGAATGCTAAGGAGATTTTGATTTGGTGATCTCCACCTTATCAGATTGCCAATTGGGATTCAAACAGGTAGTGGATCTGAACGCTCCCTCAAAATGCTTTAAGCATCAATATCTAGAGCAGGTGTTATTGTTAAGGCTTTGATGATGGTGATGATTTAGATCAGTTGTTAGAGATATCAATTCAGTTCTTTGGTGGAGTTGGAAAAAAAAAAAAAAGAGCATTGTAACATGCTCAATCTCAGAACATGTAGTGTTTGCTCGGGTTTTTAGTTTGTACAAGTTGGGCACATGGTTTAATGATCAGAAGTTTTGGTGTTATGGCCCCCTAGATTGGAAGATCCTGGCCGTCGGATCTTTAGTCCTTTTTTCAGCTGGATTTTTGTGTTTATCATATGTTTAATCTTAACCATCTATTCACTGGCCACTAGTTATACTGGTCGCCCTATTGACAGATCCAATCAGAAGTAGATTTTTGGGTCCTTCCAAATGCTGACTTCCACGTTTCTCTTAATTGCATTCCATGTGAAGCCAGCAAAGAACACTGACCTTTCCTGTACTCCATGATACCAAATCTTGTCCATAGATCATGCATACTTTTTGCAGCTGTCCTAGTTTCATGCATTTATCATTTGATAAACCTCATTGCCCATCTTTTGGCTCAGTTGCAGGGCCATATTTTCTTTATACTTCTGCAGTTTTACCTGCTTCTATATTTTTACATGCTTTCTTTCATCATTTTCTTGCACTTAGAGCTCTCTTAATCTCACATGCACATAAGGCCCACATCTACTCCCACCACATGCACCCACCTGGCATGCATTTGCTAGATTGCCTGTCAAGTGGGTCCTGCCATGTAGGTTCCCTGGCCAGAAAAAGGAAAAGGCTGGTCCAGTCATCAGATGGGCCAGTGTTGAAAACATAGGTAGTGAAAGAAACTTGGCCTAAATATCCAGTCCGTTTCTTCCAAAACTGTGGCCTACCTGATGACTGGACCTGTTTCTTTGGCTTGGGCAAGTACGTGTCGAGAGACACCTGATGGACAGCTTAGAATCTTAGATGCCACACATGTATGCTAATTTGGCACATTTGATTGTGTTTAAACAAGTTTGGGATTAGCAAACCTGGAGACATGCATATGTTCTTAAGCAATTCTGCTTATGTGAGTTAGTTTCCTGCATGTGCAGCTTCTCCACTACGATATCAAGTACGTTCCTTGCTTTGTGCTCCTGGATATACATGGAAATGCTCTTGCAAAGACAGGCATTCCGACGAGTCGGCTCCATGTGGTTGCAGGCCTGTCGCATCTTCTCCAAATTAAGCAGCCCCAAAAACACAAAGGCAAGAATGCTCCTTGATTCGGGCATCCAAACAATCTTCACAAAATCTTTGTAAAGTTGAGTGAAACAAGGATTATTTTGTCCAAATGAGTTCTTGCAATAGGAAATGAAAAATGCCTTCTTTTTTTCCCCTTTTAGTGACAAACACCACGATCGACTGACTGCTTTGATTTTGCAATAGTTTAAAAAAAAAAATCAACATGATCATCCTATTAGGGTGATTTCTGGGCTTAGTGCCATTAATGGGGGCACTGTTGGGATTTTTCAAAATGCAGAGGAAAAAAGTTCTTCAAAATCCAATTTTAGATTTAGAACCCTATGGATTTCTGTTTAAATATTCTCTAATTTCTAGAATAGAAAAATAAATCAATCGGGTATGATTTACTTGATTAGTGCCATTGATGAGCCATTGGTTTGTCAATGCCCTTCTTTCAACTAGAAAAGCCTCTCTTTCATCCATCCAAGATGAAGGAGAGAATAAGAGCCATATGTCATGCCTTGGAGTGGGCCAAGGGGACACTAGAGCCATATGTGATGGATGAAAGGACCAGAGATGGGTCTCTCTCTCTCTCTCTCTAGGGGTGTACACGAACTGAGCTAGCTCAGTTAGCTCGCTCGACTTGACTCGAAAAAGCTCGATTTGACTCGGTTCGAAGCTGAGTTCAAGCCGAGTCAAGCTGATTTTTTGAGCTTGAAAATGAGTTCGGGCTGGCCCCAGCTCAACTCGGATCGAACCAGTTCGGTGACTTGGTTACTTTGCTATTGATGTTGCTCACCAAGTGTTTGATGAAATGATTCAACGAAGCATGGCTGGTGGTAAGGAAAGTATGTACATGAAACAAATACCTTTTTTTTCTTGGTTTTTATGTTGCTTAGAAGGAGTTTGATAAAATACCTGTAAAGCCATTGCATACAGTAGAATTTTGAAGTTGCAGTCCAGGTGTTTGTGAAAATGCCTCAATGGCAAACTCGGCTCGATCTTGGCTCGAACTCGGCCCGAGCTGCTGACCAAACCGAGTTGAGTTGGCCAGTCAGGCTCGAGGACCAAGCTGAGCCGAGTTCGAGCCGAGGCCAGCTCGACTGATTTCGACTTTATTTCCCCCCAGCTCTCTCTCTCTCTCTCTCCGCAGATAACGCCCAATGGGGTGGAAGTCTAATGCTCTCTGTCTCTAACTTTAGAGCCACTCTCCCACCAGAATATGATATATAAAAAAGGAATGATTAGGCTCTTCAAAGAGACACATGTTATGGTACTCAACCATCCTACGATCTTTCATATGGTAAGCTATATTAAAAGATTGTTCCCGCGTTATCCGTTTACCCAATTTGATGTAACCATTTCATTATCATGGCTATTTGCTATTAATTCAATACTCATTTAGATCAAGTAGTGGACCTCACTAGAATTAAGCCATTAGACCATCAAGTGTGATCAAAACAATTTTAAAATATAAAATATTAATTTAATAATTGAAATATTTGAGAACTTCTTGAATCCTGTGCTTAGTGGAAAAATCACTTGATGAATATCTAATTCTCAAGATCTAAGCCATAGAGATTTATTTGGATGGAATGCAAATTAAAGAACACCACTAGCTTACATCAACAAGACATTGGGGATGTTGCAACAAAGTGTTTGCATTTGCTTTCCCTACATTAAGAGAGTACAATCTTCTTTCTTTCTTTCTTTCTTTTTTCAAATAGTTAAAATAAGAATTTATTATTATTATTATTTTAAGAGTTTCTATCTAATGTGATATTTTAAATGACAATTTTAGAGGGAAAAGAGGTTTATTATTATTATTATTATTATAAATTATTGTAAAATTGCAATCTAAGCAATTTCAAGTGTAATGGAAAAAAAATTTTAAACATCTTTTTAACAAAACAAGCAAGTGTAAAGGATTTACTTCTTTTAGGGCTGATGTCATTTTGCATTCGATTACCGTTTCAAACTTTACACTCTAATCAAACAGGTCTTAAGTGAGTTCATAGAAAACTAGAGAATCAAAGTCTTAACTGACTTTGATGGATGCATCCAGCTATATCCACTTTGTTGGCCACATGATAACCTTATAAAGCAAGCTAAAAGTAAAGTACTTACAATTAAGACTTTGATACCCACACATCTTTAGGTGTATTGTTCGGATTGTTTTTGTATTGATCCACATCCTCATTCACATTCATATTCACATTTAGATCCATCTATAATTTAATACTTAAGAAATCAATTTATATTAAATCATCCGCAATAATAATAATCAACGTTTAAATCATCATTCAACAATAATCAATTCTAGTAAATAGATTTTTCCTAGTTTACTCGGGCATCAAACCTTTTTTACCACTAACCTTTCCATAGCAACATCACTGATCGTGTGAGTAGGATTCTTCATTAGAGCTAACCAGAAGGACAGTTTCAAGCATCCAGCCAATCAGCCATCCAATCCATTTATCAATTGGGATCCTGAAGATATGATCTTCCAGTGCAGGCCCACCTTACTTTCAAACGAATGCAACATTGATAACTGAATCGCCCTCAATTTCTAAATCGGTCAGCTCCACAGTCACCACATGGATAAAAATAATTCGTATTGGTTTTCATACTGTCAGTGTTCTAGCCAATCTTTTGTCCAATGGGAGAGATGAGATGGATGTTTGCAAAGTGCATTAAACACACTAGGTCAACTGCTGTATGAACAAAACATCATTTAGGCCTCAAACAGCCATTCGAAAGTTGCGTTCAAACAGGCCCTACACAACTTGATGGTGGCCCCCACTTGATATATATTTTATAATAGAAAGAAATTTTTAAAGGACAAAACAATCAAGCCGTTTGGACATTCGGTTTCCATACACTAGTTATTACTCTTATCCAATAGTTAAGATTCTTTAGCACAAGAAACACGGTTATTGTTTAATGAATTTCACAATTCCACTTACATTCCAAACAAAAACCTATTCATAGAATCCATGTTTCCATGGTAAAATTACCAGCAAAGTATGCAGATTTGAATGAGCACTGTCCATTTTTGGTGGGGTGCCAGATCCTCACGCTCCTCACATTGGAGTGGGTTTAGAGGCATTTGCCGGCGAATGCCAAATAGAGTGGACTAGGTGAATGTCCCGCCAATCGCATCCTTTGATAAATGATGCCATTTACTTTAGTAGTGCTCTGAATTTGGATTTGGGGTTGAACGAGCAGGTTGGAACACCATCTGTCAATGCCAAAGATGGACCCTGACCATTACCAATGCAACAAGACAATCCATCCTCTATGACTACGCTTCCATACAGGAGAAGAACTCGCTGCAGATCTCAACCATGGTCTACTTGGGTTCCGTAGTTCGCAACCGGGCCAGACCGATCCCATGAGTCAACCCCAACTTGGGCAAGTTGGGCCGATTTGATCGAGCCGCTGAGTCAATTGGAACCATCGTGTCATTGGTTCAAGCATAGCCCACCATTACAGCCTGCAAATGGATGGGTAAGATGAAGCTGATAACAAAGGAACTGGTTCGAAGCTCATCTCTAGAAAGGAAAAAAAAAAAAAGAAAAAAAAAAGAAGAAGCCAAAGATCAAGGGCTGGGATCGTTCAATCAACAAAAGTTTTGTGGGTCATTTACCAGATTAACGGTCCAACTAAAGAAAAATTCTAGCTGTAATGTAATGTAGGACAACTCTTGGTCCATCATAATGGATCTCTTTGAAATGAAACTAAGAGTATCAGCGGCTAGGATGCACCGGTCACAAGTGCCATCCCCCAACCACCCAAAAAAAAAAAAAAAAGATTAAGAAAAAGAAAAAGAAATGCAAAGGCCAACTCTCCCAAAGCAGGATCAGCATCCCATTCTCAGGCACGCCAAAGTGGCACACTTGCAAATGATCTGGGCCACACTGTCTATGCATTCTAGGCCGTCAATTATGACAAGCCGGTCATCAGGTGGGCCATGCTTGGATGTTGAATGCAGACCGTTGATTAAACTCTCTTGGAGGCATTAACCAGACAATACAATGCCGGGGTTTACTTTTGTAAGCATAGTGAAGGTTTTCAGTTTCCTCAAGTGGAGCCCACATGGTTCAAAAACAGTTGATAGCATGGGCCTCACCTTGGATGGTCCATATCTCTGGGAGATCCTACCTTTTAGATTATCTGGCTTCTTTCTTACTTGAATGTGAACCATTGATGTATTTTCTTTCTTCCCCATTTGTTCCTTGGCCATCCGTGTATCTACAGTAGAGCCCATAATATCAACGGTTCAGATCACTTTTAACTGCAGGACCCACTTATAAAATCTGAAAAAACCCAACCGTTGCAGTACAAACTTTCAGCCCAAGCATTGTATGGTACCTCTCTTTCCACCATCTATTTTTTTTGCTGTACACGTCACGCCTGATGAGCAGGCCAGCCAGATTTTTCAGCCAAAAAGCATACGAGGTGGGGCCACCTACTGAACAGCTTGGATCATGACCACATGTGGCGGCTCCGGCACATGTGACAAAGGAAACAAAGTTGCACCCAACTGCTACAGCAAGAACACTGGGATATGACACTCCAGAATGGCGAGGAGATCGTTTCTGGTCCGCCAGATGACTTGCTCAATGTTGTCGAAAGATCCTTTTCCGAGCCTCCAAGCAGCCTCCACCAGCTGACCCCTCAACCATTGAGAAAGCAGTGGCCCGCCTGCTTCAACGCATTCTCTGTACAAAGGCAAGTATGCGATTGCTACCTGCAAATACACAAATAGTTGATAAAAAGATGCATGATCACATGCATGTGAACGAGCCATGTGGGGCCCACCTGTGATGTGCATGCAGAATCCAAACCGTGCATCTGGTGAGCCTACTCACGGGCAATGTACATCCCGGGAACCACCCCTACAAAAAAATCAGGTGGGAGACCACATGGAGCAACGTAAGACATGTCTAAAAGTGTCCCCATTGTTCCCTTCGTGTGCTTTGGCACGTCCCTTCATCCTGGTGGGGAACACCTGATGACTCGGTTGGATGACATAGGCACGACATCCCATCAGAAGCTTCTATTGGCAGGTGCCGCCTTCCCCCAATGTTCCCATTGTACCCTTTGGTGCATCTGAGTTATGGATCAGGCTGGATTTTGGAGATCTACGCTCAACATTACGGGAAGAATATAATGGGACAGGTTGGATATCACTAGCACATCATGGGCCCCACAAAGCTCAAACATATGGTTATTACTATACGAATGAATGTATGTGATAATTCCCCTACAAGAAAAGGAGACTAGGAGCTATAGGGTCATCCATATGCTTTGGTGATCCAGATCGTTGATCTGAGGCATCCCTTTCAGTTGGAACGGTCCTAGCCCTTGATAAAATGTGGACCATTAATATATTTGCTTCTTAACTGTCTATTGGTAAGCCACTGATTAAAGGCTTAGAATCTTCCAATCTAGAAGTTTGGGGCATCCTCAATCTACATGTTGCCCATCAGATCACAGTCTGGATGACCGGCCCTTGTGCCACATATGTAGGGTGTCGAAGCTCAGACCTCTCTAATTCCTCTGTAGAAATTTTGCAGTGAAATTTTCAAAGAGCTCCATCTAATTTGGTTTAACAGATCCTTGATATACACATAGAATACTTCGTCCTCAGTTTGCACAAGTGATGCACATAGTTCAGTAGACAGACTTTTCCCAAAAATCTCCTCCACAGGACAATCCCAACCTTTCAACTTGCGGCTGTAAACAGACTTAAAAAGAATAGAAATGCAGCAAGGGTGCAAATCAACTGAAAACGGGCCCAAGATCGGCGGATAGGATATTCCCATCTGGAAATTTTTTGGAGAATGGTCTCTTCCACTTCGGCTCACATCTGCCAGACGATCTGGCCTGCTGAACCACGGGCCCACTTGTCCAAACTGAAGACCAATGTATACTGTGTGAATCCTCAGGCTGAGGTTCAGGTAAAAAGTGAGGACACATTCAGCACAGGGCTGCTTCAGGAGGGGAGAAATCCATTTGTGACTTGGGAAATTTTCTAAATGGTTAGAAATGAATTGATTTTAACAGCTATGGTTTTTTATGTTGTTTGTATTATAAAAAATAGCAGTAGAAATCAATTGTCGTTTATTACTGTTTTTCTCAGAAAATGAGTGGATTGATTTCTCCAAAAAACCATGCGCATTTCCTCTTTTTATTGGTGACACCATCCAACCTTTAAGGGCTCTTTTCGGTTTTCCAGGATAAAAAGAAGTGCAATCCAAACAATGGCAGAGGGAAAACAGGGTCTCTTTTATGTTGTATTGGAAAGAGGGCTGTCTCTGAAATGAGTTATTTTCTTGCACCCAGAGCCGAATGCAGCTAAGGTAAACACAGAGAAGAACATTTTGTTACCTGCAATGACAATGGTAGATCTTGAAGATGCAAAGGCGACAATCCCCGTTTTACAACTCTCATCACGTTCGCATAGTGGTCTTGACCAAACCTCCGTCCACGCAGGAACGCATCCTCAGACCACTTATCATGGAAAAAGGCTCTCAACTCTGGAGAGATGGTTTCATCCTCCGATTTCGCCACGCAATCTGCAGCTGCATAAGTCGCTTCCGGATCACGCAAGAAATTCGATCTCATTAGATACCCAATGCCAACAAACGAATCGCTGCTCTGTTCTCCGGCCGCTTTGATCAGCTCTATACACAAAGTAGAAAGGACATGGTGGGGCACGTTGGGTAACAAGTAGTCTATCACCTCAATTCTACTACTTGAAGCTGCTGCTGTGAGTGTCAGGCAAAGATCCATATCGGTGCAGCCCCTCTCGACGAACCATTTGACTACTTGAATGCAGCCCTTCCCCGCTGCTCTCATGAGAGGGCCCAAGAAGTCAGTCGCGTTCCCTTCCACCACCAAGCACTCGATCGTGCTAATCTTGCAAAAGCGGGATGCAAAGGCCAGAGCAAGATCCACATCGACATCCAAGTTGTTGCGCTGGGATATCTGAAATCAAGACATACAATGAAATCCTAAAGCAACTCTCATTCCACAGAAAACACGCAGAAAATGAGAACTGACAAAACCCAAAAGAGGTTTGATAGAATACATCTGGATGTACTACAATATGATAAGTTGGGACTTAGCCCTTGGACCTAGGTCATCTTTCCATGATCTAAACTGTTTACATGGTGGACCACATCTTGGATGGGGCATAGGTAGAGATACTCTCATATTGGAATATTTCAACACTTTGATCATTTGACTCTCTTTTTTAATATGGACGGTCTTCTAAACTTTTGAATAATAAAAAAGGTGAAATTATCTCAATTTGAGGTCTTGTTTGGGTATACCCCACCCATGGTGGGGACTATCATCTAAATGGTTTGGGTCATTGAAAAGACCCTGATCCAATGGTTGAAGTCCCAGTGTACCCTTTACAATACAACGGAAAGTATTCAAGTAACGTCAACCCAATATGCACCGATGCATTGGAAAAAGAGAGTTTTCCGTTGCCAGAAAGAGAGTCCATAGCATGGTTGCGAATGGAGTCCTGCCATGGCTGCTTGTAAGAGTAGGATTTTAAATCCTACTCATGTGCTATTGTGGCACATCAGTGAGAGATCCAGGTAGTTCATCAGCTGGGCCCCACCATGCGTGTGCCGTGACCTGAAAATCATGCTGGTCCCATCACTGGGTGAGACAAGTGCAGGTTGAATATGGACTGTTGGTTTTTGTTTTACTGTATGAGTGGCCAACCCCAATTAGTTGGTATAAGGCTATGATGATGATGATATGAGTGGCCAACCTAATGAACTGATTGTCCTAATTCTCAGGTCACAATAAATACAAACAGTGGATCCCACCAGATGAAACCTGATCTCACAAACACATACCCATGTGGGGAGAGAAGCATTCAAAATCCAACCATCGCCTGTAGCCATCGTATTTGTCATGTGCATGCATCCATCCTAGTAGCAAGTAAAAAGGAAGTCGTGTGCTCTCTTTACCTGTAAGAGAATGCGAACCAGCTCGGTACTACCAAAGCAAGAAGCTTGAAGAACCCAACGGTTAAAATCGTCTGCGCCCCACTCCAACAATATTTCTAGGAAGCCTTGGATTGCACTCGACGTGATTCCAGACACCCGACCAGGATCGATCGCACTGAAGAAGAGTGTGAGAGCAAAGCATGCAGCGTCAAAGGCCTCAGTGAAGTCCTTCACTGTAAGGTGGACACCTATGAGATCCAAAAGTTCTCTGAATGCAGAAAGCTGGAGTTGAAGCTCAATGACCCAGCCGTTCATTACCCTGTCATTGTTTCCCTTGAAATAGGAGTAGAAACCGACACAATTCAAAGCCCATTCCGTAAATCCCTGAATTTTGGCAGCAGCTCCAGACTTCAGAACTGCATTGCCCTCGCGTTCTTCAAGACGCTCACTTAGCCTACCAGCAAACAGCAATGCAATTAGTGCTTGATTAATTTGCTGGTGCTAGGTCTGATGATTGCACGTGTGTAGACACCCACCCCTCTATACAGCGCCATGTGTGCCAGGGCAGCATGTCTGTGGAACATCTGAACCGCTCATCACGTGTGCCCCACCTTGTAGATGCCAGTACCAAGAAATACACCCACCCATTCATCAGGTGGACATAGTTTCTGAAACAAAGGGACCCAGATTTTTAAGCTGTTCATTTTTCATGTACACTGGCCCATCTGACGAGTGGACCAGGCTGATTTTTGGGGTTGTCAGGTGAGGGTATTTATGTGGTTGAGATCACAATGGACAATTTGGATCTTGCATATGTGTGCTACGTTGGCACATGTCACGGCATGTAGAGGGGCTGGAATCTACCCACATATGGTTTTAGCAAACCATGGGTGCTATAAGACATGACTCATGGTCATAGTTAATTAATGATAAATGCATGCATCTGAATTTACCGGTGTGCCTATCCAATAAAACAGGACATGAGCATCAAACATGGAGGTATTGATGGGTTGGCCAGACTGTTGATCTTCAGGCCTAGCCCATAAGGGACAGGGCTCAGGTATAGACTCATAGGTTTTGTGGGGCTGATTGGATCCAAAAGTTCAGGCATGATTAGCAATTGGGTCAGGTGGGACCAGATTAGGCCGAAGGGACATAAAAATAACAACAGATATTACTCCTATATATATATATATATATATCATCCTGGGCTATGCGTAGGCCTCATAAAGCTGTACTGGTCATGGGTCAGGCCTTATATTATTCACCTGGGCTCGGACTGATCCTGACCATGCCTAGACATAGGCCTTTTAATGACACACCCATTTTATGTAACATACATATATTTATACATATGCATATATTTGTGTGCACACAGCTTCTGTTGATACAATTTTCTTGAACTATAGTAGGCCACGAATTTGAAATTTAGTCACAAAATACGATTATGCATGTTTGATATGGCATAGAATAGGTAAGGGTAGGGGTGTCAATGGGTACCTGATGGACCCGATCTGATTGTAACAGGTCCGGGTCCACTTTTTTGGGCCCATCAAGTAATCGGGTCCAGTTTCGATCTCAGCTCTTGGGGCCGGGTTAAATTTGGGTCCAGTTGGGTTCATGTTGAGTCCGTCAACTAGGACCCAGTTAAAATTGGTTGGGTACAGTTAGTTGTAATGGTGATACTATATATGATATACATTATTTATTCTAGCAACGGAATAAGGTTTCCCAAGCCATAGACATGTAAAGGAGTCCATTTACACACCACACGTGTCAAAGTGGCACATGTTTGTGATCTAAAGCCATCCATCAACTGCACCCAACCATGTTAATGTTCTTCTTTGACCCAAACCAACTAGAAACCTAGATCCAAAGACCCAATAGGTCTGGATCAAATGCAAGACTCGAACCTAGTTACCCCAGGTTCGATACTATAGAACCAGGCCCATAACTAACCTGTTGACAACAGCCCTGGAGATGGGGTTGCATCGCATATGGCTCAAGCACTCAAATATTCTATGTTGAAAAATAAACAGAACAAAACACCATATTATATTCATGAATAATGCAAAATTACTTCAATAACAAAAAAAAACAAAAAACAAAAAAAACAAAGAAAAAAAAAACCCTAATATTTTAAGTAGATTTGTTTTAGTACACTGATATTCAGGAGTCAAATAACTTTGGCACCCCAAAAAAACCTAATATTTTAAGCAGATTTTTTTTTTTTTTTTTTTTTTACAATGATATTTGGGAGTCAAATAACTTTGGCACCCATACCTGTATTTTTGCCTGAGTGACACAGGGAGAGGTGCTTTCAGGCTGCAAACAATAACTTTCTATAGTGCTGTAGGGCCTCACTCACCAATAAACTGGAAAAGATCCAGAAAACTTCATGGGCGATGGTGGGTTCACAAGGACAATGGATGAGATTTGTAACCCTTTTTTCTTTTTCTTTTTTCCTTTTTTTTGAGGAATAATCCACAACACATCTTTGCAAATAGAAATCTTTGCTCTTTCAAGCTTTCAACATGGCTCCTTTAAGGAGATGGTAGTCAAGAAATTACAAGCAAGTCTCAATACTGCTTTGACATTTGAAGAAAAGAAAAATGAGGCCAATTTTTTCATGGAGGCAAGAAGACTCACATGTCTGCAATATTGAAGGGATGGAAATCGACCTTCGATTCTTTTGCATCTAATTTAAGGTCAAGAATCAAAGAATATATATATATATATATATATATATATATATATATATATATACACACACACACAGAAGACACATGGACAAGGGTGCCCCCACCTCCTAGATATTCCACTCTTTATAGAAGAGTGTCAATTGGTGGTTGCATAGTTCCATAGTAGAGGTCTGATTAGGGTTTTTAGCAGTAGGATGCTGACAGGTGCAACTTGTATCCTAGGTCTTCAATGCAAACAACTTTCTTTCTTTTTTTTCTTCCAAACCCAATCGAGTCATAAGGGAATAAGTGATACTATCAAAAGGTACCAGTGGAGTCCTTTGGTAAAGTACACGTGGAAAGAATTGTAGTAGAGTTGCACAAAGCATGAAGGGAAGCGGCGGCAGGTTCAAGTCTGGGAACAGATAAGTGCCTATTTTAAAATGTTTGCCAGTATAAGTGGCTAGGAAGCAGGAGCAGGAGAGCGTGTTCAAATTGCAAGTTTGAAGCAGGAGCGGCACCTGATGGAAGGTTCTTGCAACTAAGATTTGGAGCTTGAGCCCTCCCTCTTGCTCCATTGTTTTCACACAGTTGATTTAGCTCCATAACTTGGACTTGGACATGTGGGTCAGCATCAAACACTAACACGATGTGTCAGACATGGGGACCCTGAAAAACTCAACATGCTGACACACGTAGATACAGATACATAATGATATAGGAAAGGTAGTTACTCTATACTCTAACAGTTTATGACCCTTGATAGTTGACAGTAATTGTACATGTCGCATACATCAATTCAAATTAAACTGACTAAATTGGGAATCCCGCTGTTGTGTTACAGTTCGTAAATCAGATTAGCGGACAAATCCTAACCTTAGTTGCAAATCATTCTAATTAGGTGTGGCTCTCACTTCGAATCGTGCTTTGGACTTGCGCTCCCACTTCCTATCTATTTATACTTGGAAAACACTTGAAATAAATGCTTCCACACCCTCACACCCAAATCTGTTGCTGCTTCGCTTCACAGTTCATGAAACTATAATCCTAACCTTTAAGTCGTGGACACTTGGTTGTCGAAAAATCACCATTGAATATTTCCATTTTTAACCTTCCAATGAATGTCCAACATCCAATAGTCAAATTATCAAATAAGCTTAATCTTGGTGATGCATTTAAAGTGGGACCCACAATTTGGACAGTTTAATTTGAATTACTTGCATGCCATGTATGCAATTCTAAGCAATTTCTAGATGCCCGTGTATCATCCATCAAACTCTATCAGAGTATCAAAGTTTTTCTCTATTGGAAAATGTACTAGCATATACGTTTTACCTTGCATACATGAAATTGAAAATTGTATCATCATTAGCATCATAGTCTTGTCCCAGCTAATATAGAAAAATGTACTTATATAACTGAATATAGATTTTCTTATGAACTATACAGGAAAGATATAAATATTTCTAAAAATACAAAAAAGAAAGGATAATTTTTTATCGATAAGAAAGGGTGACTTGGGGCCTGTTTGGTAATGCTGAAAATTTTGACTTAATGCAGAATCGGAAAGCACTCGGTGTTTAGTTTTGTTTGTTAACACAGAACGTGGAAAGCGCTCCGTGTATTTTGGTTAAATTTTTAAAGGTCTAGCTAAATGGTGAATGGAGAATGCGCTCCATGTATTCTTTTAAAAATTCCAAAATTGCCCTGCTCTTTCTCCTTTGCGCAAAACATAACCCAACTTTTAACGTGTGGCACTTCTCTAGGCCCACTATGATTTATGTTTTAGATCCACACAGCCCATCTACTTTTTTGTATCGTCTTAGATCATGATCCCAAAAAATGAGGCACATCCAAACCTCAAAGTTGACCACACCATAGAAAGCAGTGGGAATATAATGACTACCGTTAAAACCTTCTTAGGGTCCACTGTGAAGTTTATTTGCCATCTAACCTCTTCATAAAGTCACACAAACTTGGATGAAGGGAAAACACAAATCAGCTTGATCAGAGGCTTATGTGGCCCCGAGAAATTTTTTATGGTATGCACCTAACTCCCACTATTGCTTGTAGTGTGTCCCACTCAAGCCTTAGATCTGGCTTGTTTTTTGTCCTTTTCCCTACAATGATATGGAAAAATGAATGGACGGTGTGGATAAAACATATAAATCACGGTAAGCCCCATAGAGCCCTTGGACAGGACCATCCATCTTTAGCTAAACCGAGTGGGGATAGTGCACAATCCCACCCAGATTTGGGGGGAGCGGATCATGTGAGACCCGAATCCACCGAGGTGGTGGGACCCCTGGCTATGGGCCCACTGTGATGTATGTGACTACATCCACATCATCCATCCATATTAAAAGCTCATTTTAGGGCATGATCCAAAAAAAAATGAAGCAACTCCAAATCCCATATGGACCATGGTACAAGAAACAATGGTGATTGTCCATTAAAAACTTCTTGTGGGCCACAAAAGTCTTGGATCAAGATGATATTTGTGTGGTCTCTTCATCTAAGTGTTTGTGTCCTTATCAACAGGTTGGATGGCAAATAAACATTTTGGTGGAATCCATGAAGTTTTTAATGGTGAGGATTAAATCACGACTGTTTCCTATGGTGTGGTCCGCATAAAATTTTGCATCAGCTTCATTTTTGGGATAATGCCCTAAAATAAACTTTCAAAATGGTTAGATGGTATGGATTTAAGGTATACACATCATTGTGAGCACCACAGTCAGGGGTCCCACCCACAGTGGTAGATCCAGGACCTCACCTAATCTGCTCCCGAATTATGAGCGTTTAGCGGATTGTGTGGTGTGCCACATGCCACCGACCTTGGCCCTAACCGTCCGGCCCACCTTGATGTGTGTATCATATATCCACTTTGTCCATCTATTTTTTTCAAATCATTCTGGGGGATTATGCAAAAAATGAAGCAAATCCAATTATCAATTGGGTCATACCGTAGGAAATAGTGGTGAGTGACCATTAATGGGCCAAGAAAGTTCTAGGCCACATGAGATTTGGATCATCCTCATTTTTGGGATCAATCCCTAGAATGATTTGGAAAAATGGATGGACAAAGTGGATAAAGCACATACATTATGATGGGGGCCGCACAATACTGTCCAATAGCTAGGGGCTACTGACGTCGTTAGTATGCAATCTGGATCTACCGAGGTGGGTGGGACCCTGACTGTGAGGCCCACCGTGATGTATGTGACTACATTCATGCTATCCATCCATATTGAAAGCTCATTTTTGGGCATGATCCAAAAATGAAGCAGATCCAAATCTCATATGGGCCACAATACAAGAAAAAAGTGGTAAATGACCATTAAAAATTTCTTAAAAGCTACAAAAGCTTTGGATTAAGATGATATTTGTGTGGTCTCTTCATCTAGGTGTTTTTTTTTTACCTTATCAACATGTTGGTACATAAACATTTTGATTGAACCCATGAAGATTTTAATGGTAGGGATTCAATCATGATTGTTTCATAAGGGTAAATGTGTCAAATTAAAATATTCCAAACATTTCAGAAGTTAGTTAACAAACAGGTTGTTCTAGATTCAATACTAGGTTTTTGACTTCAGATTCAGACTTTAGATTCAGACTTCGAACTTCAGATTTAACAAACAAGCCCTTAGATGTTTTACCCAATAGAAGTGTCCACACATGTCAGCATGTATGTCTGACAGGTTGCCAAACACAGCAATTTCTGTCAGACAAGATCGATCTTTCATGAGGTATGTCAAGCTATTGCCTCTTTCATGGGACCAACTAGATCCATGATAACAAATGAAGTGGCCGTTCCTGCCGTTGAACCAAAAATCATAAGCATGCTGAAATTTCCAAGGTCGATGGCAAGGATTGTGGGACTCCCTGAAACTCCATGAGATAGTTCAAGGTGGGGATGCAACTCAGGCGTGTTTGGTTTGGGTTAACCTGAGCCTGACCTGACCTCAAGAGGACCCAACCTGCAATCTGACCCAACCCAAGGTGCCTAACCCAAACTCAACTTCCTCTATGATCAAACCCTAAACTGACCCAACCAATCCATCCCATCCCAATCCGACACAATTTAAACTGGGTTAGAGTTTTCCAACCCTGACCTGAACTCAGGTTAGGTCAGTTGGGTTCAGGTCAACCTGAACCCAATCTGCAGCTCTTAGCTCAAGAGAGAGAGCCTATTGCTCCATTGTAACAGCACTACCATAAACTTATGGCGGTACTGAGCTTATGTGGGGCCCACATGTATAAATGACATCCAATATTTGTGATATCAGCCAATATTATCGATATTGCACCTGCAGGAAGTTGCAGGGCATTTGGATATCGACGATATTATTGCATTATATCGATGATGTATCGACAAAAGTATCGTCAATACTCAATATATCAATACCAACAGCACCACTTGGTTTTTTCCCAGAAAAAAAATAATTTAAAATTAAAATTTGAAGGAACAACTTAACCCCAGGGCCCAAAAATCAACTCCAGACGTGAATCAGGTGACCCATAGAACAGGAAATAGGTTGGGAGGGGACCCCACCACCTCGATTTTCACTAGAGCCCAGCTGAGTTGCAAAAATACCTGATTTTTGGACTGAAACTTTATCGAGGCCAGACGAAGGGTCTGAACGAACTGTATTTCATATAAGCAACACAGTAGGCCCCCAACAATATCAACGGTTGGCGTCCCTACTCAAAGTGTTCATTGGGGTGTGGCCCTCCTGAGTTTTCTATAGGCCTGATTTTTGGGCCTTGGGTTAAAATGAGGTGGAGCATTTGAGTTATGGATTGGAAGCAGTGCACACATCACATGGACCCCACCACAAGCCTGTATCACTGTAGCTAATGGTGGTACCGGTGCCACTGGAGCGTGTGCCATAAAAGACTAGCTGATTCTGATAGTCCAAGACAATTCGCACACAAATAGAAATTTCATTTGACTACATACTGGCACGTAGCAATACCCAGTTTGATTGACAATGTGGTGGGAAAAAGACAAATAACAGGAACTAGAACATACCTTTTGGCCATGATATTGACAGTATCCTGTAAGCTCATTGTCCGGCACCTACAAACCAAGACACATGAAGCAAGAAAGGAGGTCCTAAGCATTGCTCCTCTATAGTCAGTAGCACCACAAGCGATAAGCTTCTTGATTAACTCTAACACACCCTTAAGTTCGCGCTCCGTCTGCAGAAGCCAAATGGCATCCAAAGCAACACCCAAAAAGTCATTCAGACCCTGCCTATCTGTAAATGGAATCAGAATTTCCGCAACAAACCAATCACAAGAGCTAACTGCAATCTGAAACCTTCTCCCCAATCCAACACGATCACATTGACCGAGTTTTGTGCCGTCCTGACTGATGACCATTTTCTCTTTCTCGCTGCTGCTGAAACCACCAGAAAGTTCAGCACTGTTACAAGAACAGGGCATTTCTGTCATACAAGTGCTGCTGCTGGATTCCCCTATTTCCAAAACCAGGGACGATGATTTTGGGGGTGCTTCATCATCGATGCAACTATGTGTAAATGAATCTGGAAATGCGTCTGCGGCTAATTCTTGAATCCCATCTTCCTCCAAAGAAACAATGTCCTCCATTTCCGAATCTATCGCTAGTTTCCCAATTCAAAAGAACTGCCTGGTAGACAAGCCAGCATAAAGACTATAGCTCAATCTGCATCAAAATAAAAGCTCTTCTTAATACCCATACAACCTCTCTTTTCAACAGCTTATAACCATGAATGAAAAAACCTTCATCAACAATCTTCTTGCAAGGGTCTTAAGTAAATTTTTTTTAAAGTCCAATTTTTCTAGTCAGCAGAAAGATTTTCTCTCTAACAATCTTCAATTGCACATAATAATCATACCATGGAGAACAACAGAAGAATCAAGTCATCTCAAAACTGTGGTCTGACCACTTAAAATCCTAAATCAGAAACACTAAATGTTAGAATCCAACAAAAAGAGTATTGAAATCCAAAACAGAAAATGATTAAAAAGAAAAGAAAAACCCAAAAAACTTTCCTTGCTAAAGAACATCAAAATCCCCAACCTAAAACAATTTTTTTTTAAATGTGACTGCTCGAAAAGCTCTATATCAGAAACCCCAACAAAAGGGGTCAAAGAAATAAATACAAAAAACAAGAGAAAAAATAATAATAAATACTTTCTATGAAAAAATACAAGAAAGCCTAAATTCAAGAAATGAATAAAAAATAACTGTGATCAAATACTACATATTTCAATTACCCTTACAAGGGGCAAAAAAAAAATCAAAAGACTAAGGCCTGTTTGGGTTCCATTGAGAAGGTATTTCATGAGAAGAACAATTTCTGATGGGTGCTAATCATTACATGCCACATCATGTGTTTCTCAGATGAAGAATTGCAAAACTGCAATGAAGAAACAAGAAAAGTACAACATTTCATTAGATGGTATATATGCATCTGAGTTGGAAAGTAATTGACACAATCCAGCAAAATTGCTATTCTCATGATACATCTTTTTAATAAAACCAAACAGACAATAAAACATGAAGGAAAAAAAATGCGACCAAATAAGTAGGTCTAAGAAAAAAAAAAATTTGTTTCAGAAAATCTACAGAAACCAACCCAAAATTCCTATTCCATTTGAAAACAAGCAAAACCCAAAACCAATAACAGGAAAAGGAAAAAAAAAAATCAACCAAATCACATCTCTTTAAGCTATCCCTACTGTTGGTGTCAAAATTTAAGTAGGCTCATTTTAGTTTGCTAATAATCCGACCAGTGGGAGTTTCACACTCTCATTGCCGGTCCAAAGCCCAAATAAAGAAGAGTGGGAGTTTCTCATGAATCCTAACAATCTGACATTTCGACAATAGAGTGGAATGACGGAACAAGATTTGTGTAGCCTACAACTACCCCAATCAGTTGGGATGAGGCTTAGATGATGACGACAATTACGATGATGTGTTAGTTTAATAATATTAAGATGTCACAAGGGTATTTTTGTCATTTCCTATAATGTCTTCAGCACTTTTGGCCCATGAGTCTTATAGTTGGTCCCTACAAAACTATCTCCAAAATTTTGGCTGGCTCAAAGACTGAGACAGGTGATTTCTAAGGTCGTCTCCCCCTTCCAATTTCCTTTTGTCGAGGGTAGACATTCCTTATTGCTAATGAATCTTTGGACTCTTGTGCTAGGGAGAAGAGATCGGGCATTCTATGCAAACTCGATCTCCAGAAAGCTTATGACCATGTTGACTGGTCTTTCTTGGATTATATGCTTCAAAGATTGAGTTTTGGTTTTTCTTGGAGAGCTTGGATAAGAATTTGTATTTCTTCTCCCAAATATTTTGTCCTAATCAATGGATCCCCTTTCGGTTATTTCAAAACATCTAGAGGCCTTCGTCAGGGGAACCCGCTGTTCCCTTTTCTTTTTGTTCTAGTGATTGAAGCCCTTAGTGGTATGCTGACCAGGGGCTAGGAGATTGGGCTGTATAGATAGTTCTCTATTAGAAATCTCCCTTTTCACATTAACCATCTCCAGTTTGCTGACGATACCCTGTTTTGTGATGCAGAGGAGAGTATGGTAACCTTCCTTAGTATGTTTATTTGCTGGTTCCAAGTGGTCTCAGTTTGAAGGTCAACATGTCGAAATCTAAACTCTTTGGCATTAATCTCTATACATAGGTGTGTAATTCCTTTGTAGATTCCTTTGGATGTGAGGTAGGCTCCCTCCCTACTCTCTATCTTGGTCTTCCTTTGAGCATACGTAAGCCCCCACTCGTCTTATGACAACATCTTGGAAAGAAGGGAGAGAAAACTTTCATCCTAGAAGTTAAATGTGTTATCTCTAGGGGGCAGAATTAATTCATCTCTTTCGAGGATGCCCATCTTCTTTTTTGTCCTTGTTTCAATGCCCCAAATCAATTATTTCCAAAATTGATAGTATACGCAGGAAATTTACGTGGCGAGGGAGCAGCAAATCTTTCAAGTTCCCTTTGCTTTAATGGAAGGAAGTGTATACCCCTTAAAATCTTGAAATCGTTAATAAAGCCCTTCTTGGTAAATGGATCTAGAGGTTCAGGGTTGAGACTAATAGTCTATGGCAACAAGTTATTGTTATGCGGTTGCATGGAGAAGTATGTGAACACCCCACCCCCCCCCCCCCCCCCAAAAAAAAAAAAGTCTTGTTCTCTCTCTCTCTCTCTCTCTCTCTCTCTCTCTCTCTCTCTCATTCTTTCTTAGATCTCTTACTCTTATCTCTCATTCTATCTAGCACTACAAGTCTACAAGGCCAAGTAGACCCAAGTGTTTGTGAAACATGGTTTTCCAAAGATGCATAACAGATTACTTAGTGTCTGTGAAAATGGGAGAGAAGGGCACCACAATCCTACCAATCTATGTCGATGCAATTGTTCTCACAAGGGTTGATGAAGAATCAATTAGGAAGTTAAAATCGGGGATGGAATTTGATATTAAAGATTTTTGCTCCCTTGACTTACTTTATAGGGACTGAAGTTGCTTGCCCAAAAAAGGATATTTTCATATCCAAAAGAAAGTATGCTTTAGAGCTTTCAAAAGATACCGGAAAGCTAGGGGTAAGTCCAATTGGTTCCCCAATGGAAGGCAATAGAGATCATTAGTGTTACCATTTTTTTTAAAAGATATCGGGAACTTTCATTGAAAAAGCGCTGAGATAGTGCAAAGAGGAAGCAACAAAAACAAAAGAAAAAAGGGAAAGAAGGGAAGCAAAATTACAACAGTCAACCCTTAGTGGCAACCCACTCCATAGCAATATCTGAAACATGCGAAGAGACCCAATCCACACTACGACAAACATTATTGAAACATCTACCATTCCTCTCGGCCCAAATAGCCCATAAACCAACAAGGTGTGAGAAACCTCATTCAATTTCTTGGCCCAGAATTTTCTTGGGAGATTTTCAAATTTTAAGGTTTTTCCTGTCATATTATCGGGAAAATCTCACCAAAATAAAATTGATTAAAAATATTTATTGTAAATTAATAAAAAAATTTAAAAGTTAAATAATATTTATATAACAATAAAAATGTGATATCTTAAAAACTACCAATATTTTGAAAATATCGTGATAATATGATTAGGGATATTTTGCATGATCTTAACACGATATTTTCAAAATCTCGATGATATTCGTCACAGTACATGTGGCAAGGTATTAAATAATGGTAATGGTGGCCATAATGACAACAATCATTACTGTTACAGCCAAAATCTAAAAAACATAATGAAATGAACCATTAAAGGCCCGAAATGGCCTGTTATGGACCATTTTTCCATAATGGCTGTTACGGCCCCATAACGTGTAACAATAACCAATGTTACCGGCTGTTGTGACTGTTATGTAACCGTTTTTGGATACCATGGCCTGTGAAGAAGTTGATATGCTTAACAACCCTATTATTTATTACTCTATAGGGGCCATTAGTCAATTCATGCATTCCCCATGGAAGTTGTTCAAAGGATCCTTTGGTGCCTCAAGTCCTCTCCTCAATAGGGCATCTTGTTTTCTAAGCATGATGAACTTGATGTATGGGCTTATTCCGATGCTGATGGGGCCAGCTCCAAGAGATAGGAGATCTACTAGAGGTTATTGCACTTACGTTGGAGGTAGTTTTAGTCACATAGAAAAGTAAGAAGTAGAATGTTGTAGCGTGATCAAGTCCACAGGCTGAATATCATGCTATGTTGTGCATCGTTTGTGAGCTTGTTTGGTTGAAGAACTCTATGAACGAACTTGGTTTCCCCGCTTAGAAGCCTATGGAAGTATTGTGTTGACAACAAAGATGTTATTCATATCTCCTCCAACCATGTGTTTCTTGAATGGACCAAGCACATGTAAATGGACTGCTACTTTATTTGGGAGAAGGGAGCTAATAAGAAAATAAGTACTCCATTTGGGAAGTCAGAACATCAACTTGCCAATATTTTCATCAAGTCTTTGAGAAGAGATTGCCAAAGAGTTGTAAGCATACCCTACACATGTACACTCAAGCTTGGGGATAAGTGTTGGTGTTGTAAATTAAGTAGCCTCATGCAATGTTTTAAATATCGACGATATAGGCTGATATATCCCACGATATATCTTGTATCCCACCTGCGCAATACAAAATGCATAGTGCCGATATATCCCACATGTTCGATCCGGAGAGCATTTTCGATTTCCGATCCTTTTTTTTTATTGAAATTATGTTAAATTAGTGTCAAATGGTTATAAATCCATTGGTTCTTTATGTTTTGCATGAAAAATCATGGAGTTGGAGCTTTAATTTCGATATTCATTGGCTCTTCATGTTCTCCATGTTTTTTCTTTTCAAAATTTTCCTTCAACTAGTTGTCGATTGAGACTAATTTCAAAGTATTTAGGAGTATTTGATGAAATGATCATCACATACACTATAATTTCAATTTTTAAGTGTAGGTGGTTCGATTTTGGGGAAAATTCAAACTTTTCCTAATTTCTCCCAAAATGCTTGCAATGTTGCACTCCAAACATGAAATCAAGCATGTATGAGGCCTGATCTATTAATTTGTTAAGTCCTTGTCAATTTTCAAAAAATAAAAATCATTTTTAATTAAAAATTAATATAAATTTAGTAAAATATTTTTTTTTTCAAAATTTCCCTTCAACCAGCTATCAATTGAGACTAATTTCAAAGTATTTAGTGTTTGATGAAATGATGATCACATATACTTTAAATGTTATGCATTTAATTTGAATATTGTTGCATTAGTTCAGTCAAACAATGCATAACTTAGGACCCTAGACAAAGGAAACTTATTATGTGCACTTCTTTTCTAAGATGTTATGATTTAAAAATGTGTATTAAAGTCTTTTTTAACAATCTTTGAAGTTTCATTGAAAATTTCAACCATTTTCCCAATGTTTCCCAAAAAGTGCAATAAACAACCCGATACAAATGATATATCCCGTGCGATAACCGATACGTATCTGTATCCCAACGAAGCAATACGTAATGTGATACCGATATTTCAAACACTAGCCTCATGTTAGTTTGGTGATATAAAGATATCCAAAGGTAATATAAAACTCTCGGTTGCAAGAGGGTTTGGTGTTTTTTCTCAAAAACTTACCTTTTTCCACTTTTTCTTCTCCTTCTCAATACACACAAAGAAGAAAAGTAAATACACACAAAGAAAAGAAAAGAAAAAAAATTCAAATTCAAAGGCACGAAGAACCATTAACCCAGAATTTGATACAAAATCCCTAACGCCAAAACTTGCTGATTTGTATGCAAATAAATACAATCAAATAGCATCTATCCATACTTTCAACACAAGAAGAAAAGAGAGCAACCAAATTCAGTCAAATTTAAAAAAACACATAAATCCATAGCAAACTAACAAGTGGGTCTTATAAATAAATTCATTCAATACACAAGCCCAAAGAAACTAACTCAAAATTCCTACTCTGCATATAAAATACAAGAAAACCCCAAATGAAGTAACAAGAAAATAACTCCAGATTCAATAAATGTAATAAATACATCCAATAAATAAACAACTATTAAAAATTTCAAACTATATATAGAAGAACCAAAATTAAAAAAATTGACTACAGATGAATTGGCGAAATTCCCAACAAAAATAATAATAATAATAATTCCCAGGAAGGAGTTGGCATAAATCAATGCATGCAAAGTCCCAAATCCAAAACTCCTACATATGTCAATATGAGCAGAATCAAAGTCAATAAGATCAACTTAAAAAATCCATTAAGAAAATTTTAGAAGGGGAAAAAAACAAGTTCTATTAACTAAAAAACATATAAGAATCCACAATAACCCACTAAATAAACGCATTATGATAGAAAATCTCCTACTCATGCAAATTCAAGAATAACCCAAATTCAATCAGAAAACAAAGAAAATCTATTCGAAACAAAGGGAAAAAGTCCAATCTACTAAAATACGCATAAATAAGAAAATAAAAAAATACACCCAAAAATGCATTCGATACACAATCCCAAGGAAACCCAAAATTCGAAAACAGGAAATTACAGGAAAAAAATCCAACCAATTGTCATGGATTTCAAACTATTAATCGAAACTAACAAAACCCAAATGCAATACCAGAAAAAAAAATCAAATCAAATCACAGAACATTGATTCGAACTATTCATTGAAACTAACACACGCAACCAAATCATTAAAAAAAAAAAAAACCAACAAATTGAAGTAGAAAATGGAATAACAAAAAAATACCTCCGAATGCATGATAAGAGCAATCACTCACCGAAGGAAGAAATCCTTTTTTTTTGAGAATTTCGGGAGTAGAGAGCCTGCGAGGAAGTACGACTCTGCTGGTGTGGAATGGGAGTTTTTTTATTTTTTATATTTTTTGGGGTGTATAATACCGCTCTGAACACATGGGGCCCACTTTCATCAAATCAAACGGTCGATGTTGTTTGACTATCTTCGGATGGAGTTTTATTAAAAACACCTCAGATTGGAGAATCAAAGCCGTTAGATATGCAGTTAATACATAGACGGTTAGGAGAAAATATAGATTTGGGTACTGTTCATTCAAAAATAGAGGCCAAATATCATACACTTGGGTCTTCCGATCTTGGAGATAATTTGGTTCCTGGGCCATCCATGATGAGGCCCATCTTATCAATGGTTTAGATCATTTGATAGTGATATAAAATTTTAAAAATGAGAACTGAAAATCCGCACGTTGCTGTACAACTTTTCGGCTTGAGGTTTATTAGAGAGCAGATTCGGTAGGCCGGGGAAGCACCAACTTCGGTGAAGCGGTGACCCTGGGTCCCACATTTATGTATTTTTTTGTATATCCACACCGTAAATCTGTTTTTTGATATAATTTTACAATATAATACCAAAATAAATTCAAATAAAAATCCAAGGTGGACCACACCATTGGAAACAGTGGTAATTGAATGTTTACCATAAAAAAATCTTGTGGGCCACGAAAGTTTTATATCAAGATGATATTTGTATTTTCCATTCATCCATGTCTTTGTAACCTAATCAAAATTTTGGATGGAAAATAAACATTACAGTGGGCCTTAGAAATTTTTTTACTGTGGTTTTTCAATCAACATTGTTTCTTGTTGTATGGTCCACATGATATTTTAATCTACCTTAATTTTTGGATCATGCAATCAAATGATCTGAAAAAATGGATTGGACGGAGTGGATAAAACACATAAATCATTGTGGGGCACACACAGCACCGAACAGCACCGACGCGAATTAGAGGGCTCCGTACCGAATCCGAGTCCCTTGAAATTTATTAATCGCAGACGCGTGTGGAGACCGTCAAATCTATACGCAACAAACACGTACCATTAAGGAATACGTGTGAATGTTCAGATATCTTATCGGACGGATACATATATAAAACCTTGTGGATAAAATAGAAAGGCCATTTCTTACATGTCATTTAAGCTAAAAATGTACAAAAGAAACGGATGGTTGAGATGCATCTATTCGTGTTGAACACGGTGGACCACCTTAGGAATCAAAAAAAGTTGATTCTTAGTCCATTAGATCTCAAAAATTATATCAGATGAACAGATCGGATTTCTCACGTGTTTGATTTATTAGCACGTGTTATTGCACGTACATGGAAGATATCTGCGCGCGTGTTTCTGTCGGATCTTCCTAGATACGGACAGAAGAGAAGAGTCCGTTTTACCTCTGTCGCGACTATGTGTTCAGCATGTGTCTCTCCCCATGGAGCCCACGTTCTGTGATGAATTATGATTTCAACCGTCCATATCCTCAGGAGTCTAACAAATAACAGATTTATAAAAAATCAGTGCACATTGATGTTATTGGTATTTGATTTTCAGAGTTAAATGTAACCCATTGAAAAATATGTTCCTACGATTTTCAACTCGTTGACATTAATTTCAAAATTTGGGCTTTCTAGCGTATTGTCCGTAAATTTTACGGTTTAGATCATCGGATCAACTCATCATGTGGGCCCAATGAGGAGACATACTAGCATCTTGAGTCGCGACATAGACAAAAACGTACTCGAGTACGTGCGTTTTCCGCACAATTACGAGAAGGGCGATTCGCGCGAGTAAAGATTAAGATGGGATACGCGACACACACGTGTGGTAGTTCCACGTCATTTTCTTTGGGCGGGGATTGGGGTACTATCCCTACCAGGACCTAGCTAGCCACGGACGGTCCTTTCTGGGGATCTTTGGGCCCACAGTGATGTCTGTGTTTTATCTACACCGTCCATCCAATTTTTAAAATTCATTTTATACGATGAAACCAAAAATGAGGGAGATCAAATGCTCAAGTTGACCACACTACAGGATACAGTGAGGATTGAATTCCGACCGTTGAAACCTTTTTGGGGCCACCGAAGTTTTTATGTTTTCCTTTCATGCAGATCAAAGTAGCCTTACCCATAGGTTGGATGACAAATAAACATCACGATTGTTTCAAACGGTGGTGGTCACTGTCACCACTGCTTTCCGTAGTATGGTCCACTCCATCTTTCCATCTGCCTTAGTTTTTGGGATCATTCACTAAAAGATCCTTCAAAACGGATGAATGCCTTAGATTAAACACATATGTTATAATGGCCCCACAGTACCTTCGACAGGACGTCCGTCTCTTGGTGGTAAACGGATTGGTACTCCCCCTGTCACCTGCCAATCACTGATGGTCGGTGCTCTGTGGGCCCCGCCATGATGTATGTCTTTCATCCATGCCGTCCATATAATTTTCTAGATCATCTTAGGTAATGAGACCAAAAAAGAGATATTTACCAATTTCAAGTGGACCACATTACAGGAAACAGTGTTGAATGAACGTCAACCATTAAAAACTTTTCGGGGGACATAAAAGTTTTGGATCAAGCTAATCTTTGGTTTTTCACTTCATCTATGTATGTATGATATAATCAACAGATTGGATGTCAAATAAACAGTACAGTGGGCCTTAAGCGGATTTTAATGGTGGATATCCAATCACTATTGTTTTCCTATAGTGTGGTCCACCTGAGATTTATATCCATGTGATTTTTTGGGATCAAGTCATAAAACAATTTGTAAAAATGAATGAACCGCATGGATGAAATACATCATGGTGGGGCTCACTGTGCACCGGCCACCAACCACCGGGCTAGTAGAGGGGGAGTAGCCAATCCGTTTCTGTACCCAGTTAGTGCCCATTATGTGGACCACATTGTGAACAAATATTGGCCGAAGTCTGTTTTAATAGCTCATTTTAAGGCATGATCTCAAAATTGAAATATATCCAGAGCTTATAAAACTACACGATAAAGAGTGGAAATTAAATGCCTACCTAGGGGTGTACATGAGTCTAACTTAGTCGAGCTTGGTATGACTCGACTCGGCTCAGCCACTAGCTGACCCCAACTTGAACTTAGCTTGGCTCGTCTCAGTCCACGAGCCTGATTGGCCAACTTGGCTGGGTTCAATCAGTAGTTCGGGTCAATTTAAGCCTCTGTAGTATCTTCTCGAATACGTGAAGTGCACTTTCAATTTATCACGGAATGTAAAGCAACCACATCAGTTTACAGGTATTTCATCAAACACTCAGTAAACAACATAAAAATCAAGATACAAAGGTATTTGTTTTATATCCTTACCTTCCTTGCCACCAGCTAACACTTCGTTGAGCCATTTCATCAAATACTTTGAGCAACATCAATATCAAAATAACTGAGTCACCGAATTAGTTCGATCTGAGTTCGATTCAAGTTGGGGTTTGATTTGAGTTGAGTTGAGCTTGGGCAAGCTCGAACTCAGCTCAAAATTTTTTCGAGCTCAACAAATCAGATCGACTCGGCTCGAACTCAATTTCGAACTAAGTCGAATCGAGCTTTTTCAAGTCGAGTCAAGCGAGTTAACCGAGCTAACTTGGTTCATGTACACCCCTATGCCTACCATTGAAATTTTATGAAGGCTACGGAAGTTATGGGTCAAGCTAATATTTATGTTTTCCATTCATCTCTGTTTTTGTGACCTCCTGAACAAGTTAGATGACAAATAAGGGAGTGGATTAGCCGTTATCCCCGTTAACACCTTAGTGGGTATTACTAGGGCTGAAAGTTGGGCGGGTTCAACCCGACCGATCCGTGACCGACCCGACATTGGGTTGGGCTCGGGCAGGATATATCGGGCCCAATCTTAAGCTTGGGCTATATAAACCCCAACTCGACAAAACTTGGGTTGGGCTCGGGTTGAGGTCTCAGGTTGCCCGACCCAACCCGAACCCGATCATGATATATAAGTTACTTATAAATTATAATTGAGTGTTGATCGTTTGTGTCGAAGGCACACTAGTGATATCGAGTCTCATTTGTCCACGTTATTTCTAAGGACTGAAGCTAACAAGATATGTCAGATTTCTCTCTCGAATAGACTTTGTGTTATGCTACATGACTTTTAAAGTAGTTGTCTTATATTTTAGCTTTTTTTTTTAAGAAAAAAAATGAAGTTCTTTATAATGAATAATCACATATATAATTAATAAAATTATATATACAAAAAATAAGTCCTATATTGAAATATAATAAACTAATGTAATAATGAAAATATTAGCACGTATATACCCGACCAACCCAATCAACCCGACCGAGCCCGCTTGGATTGAGCTTAGGTTGAGAATTCCCAACCTGAGATTGGGTTGGGTTGGGTTAGGGTTGAGGTATAGGAACCTTGGGTTGGGTTAGGGTTGAGCACCAACCCGACCCAACCCGCCCGACTTTCAGCCCTAGGTATTACTCTAACAGTGGGGCTC
Source organism: Magnolia kwangsiensis (assembly GCA_037074715.1). Lineage (NCBI taxonomy): Eukaryota > Viridiplantae > Streptophyta > Magnoliopsida > Magnoliales > Magnoliaceae > Magnolia > Magnolia kwangsiensis. The sequence goes on from CM073580.1 coordinate 112,230,473, forward strand.
ACCTTAATGTATTTGTTCTATATTAACTCTATTAAACTATTTTACATCTTATTTTAGGACATGATCCCAAACCTTAAGAAGATCCAAATCTTAATTGGACCAGACCATTAGAAACAGTGATAAATGATCATTGAAAACTTTTTGTAGGCCACAAAAGTTTTGAATCAAGTTGATCTTTGCATTTTTCCTTTGTCTAAGATTAATTGCAATTACTAATGAGTTGGATGGTATTGAATGTTATTAAAACCTTATAATGGGCCTTTGGAAATTTTTAATAGTGAGGCACTAAATCACCACAATTTCTTCTGATGTGGTCCACCTAAGATTTTAATTTGCTTAATATTTTGGACCACATCCTAAAATATTCAGCAGAAACGGATGGACAGCGTGGATATAAAACACATCATAAATGTGGGCCCCATTATCCCTCACAGTCACTTTAGTTCTTTTATATATAATAAATTTTACATCTTAACGATAAACTGGCCTATTAGCTCAGTTGGTTAGAGCGTGGTGCTAATAACGCCAAGGTCACAGGTTCGAGACCTGTATGGGCCATTATATAATATTTTTTAAATAAATTTTCTATCTTATCTAAAATTAAAATAATAAAATACTATATTTTAGAAAGATATTTAGGCACCCCTTCTTTCAAATCCCATCTTTTATGCTATTTCCAAATAAGGTCCAGATATTTAGGCACCCCATTATTTCTTCTTCTTCTTCTTTTTTTTTTTCTAAAAATAAAATAATAGATACTATATTTTAGATGTTTATCCATTTAAGTATTCTCTACTCAAATACCATCTTGTATGATATTTCGAAATAAGAGCCTCACATGTGGGCAAGGGTTAAAAAGATCATGCTCTCAACTTTGACAAATGCAAAAGTGATAGTAAAGGTTGTCGGCTACCAAATGACTATTTTGCTCTAAGCAGATCAACAGATAGGAAGTGGATAGGAATGGTCAATTTTCCTTTGTCATTGATTTTTTATATTTTTATTCTTTTCTAGTAATAAATGATAATATTATATTTTAGGGATATTTTCATACAAACCCCTATCCGTAGTCAAATTCCTTCTAAGTCCCATCCTTTGTAGTATTTTCAAATAAGAGCCTAATTATTACAGTAGGTTTTTATCATGATGGGGCCCAGATTTTTCTATTGGTGACCACGCCTGCATTAGGAGGATAAAAATGGGGCCACGTGCAACTGGTTGTAGGTGTCACGACTGGAATTTTGAGTATCGAATGCACATTCTAGACCTGCGTTCCATGTTGTGGCTTGTACACCAAGTGTACTAAATCAATTGAATATGTTTAACCAGAGGCATTATTAATGTGGATTCTAAGTTCATCCACCATCATTCACACACATTACACCCCAACTAATTTTTATTCAAATGGATCTTTAAGAAAGCATACAAGGACACACCCATTTAGAGTCTTATTCACATGTCTAAAAATAATAATTAATTCAAATCAAATAATTGTAATATCGTATCCAATGTCATAAATAAAATTAACACCATCATCTCAAGCAAATCATAACTAATCATAAGTAGTCACAAAAGAATAACGAGTGAGGACTAAAATGAATAATTAAGATCAGTCCAAGGTGGTCAATTCTTCTTCTATCAAGTAAGGTCACATGTCACGTAGATCATTCACTAGCTTGGTCACATTTTCTTGTCTTTGTGCCAATGGTTCGATCTCGGTTATATCATATGGTTTTTCATCAGTAAAAGATAAACTAATTATGCCTAGTGAGAATTCTCATCATGGTTCATCACAATAAAATTAAAATAGTACATCAATAAAAATACACAAAATAACCATCAAGCAATGCAGATGTATGAATTGAATAAATGTGTTAATGTCATGCAAATGTGCAAATGTATTAATGCATCAAGTGGGATAATCGTCCACTTATTTTAGTTGGATGACCGTCAACCCACGTCTACCACTTGGCAAGCTTCTACCAGTTTGGAAGGTGTGGCCAAAGCCCACATTGATCACCTCTTGGGCGGGCTTCCATCAGTATGGTTTGCATGGGCAACGCCTACATCTAGAGAGATCCCCTATGAAGATACGACCCGTAGCGTGCATGCAAGAGCTCAATGTTTAATTTCAATTATAAAGTGATAAACAAATTTATCACACACACATATATTTAGCATTATAGAATAGAAACAACTCAAATTACAAGTAAATTGATGAAATCAGCAACTAAACAGTTCTTAAATGACACAAATTAATTCATAATTTAATAACCTGTAACTCATATAGTTTTAAATTAATTAAATACACAATATTAAAATGAATTAAGAAATTGAATTTATTAGAACATTAACGCTATGTTAATTATAACGGAGAGAAAACATGTTGAAATCACTCACTTGCAATTCCATCATGATGATTCCAAATACTAATCGAAGTAGAGGGAATTAAAAGTCCATAATACAACCATATAAATGAAATCACGTTGTTGATCGTCTTACTTCATATGTTGGGCTCCGCTGATCTAATCAAAGTGGTTGACCACCATCCAACGATATTTAAATAATCTGGACATGCATAGTTACTTAAATCTATAAGTAATGGATCAAATCGACTCGAATCGACATGAATAGAAATTCGAACTATCAGTCTTTAGATAATTTTTAACTATGTCGATTAAATCGATACAAATCAAAAGTCGAATCGACAACCTCCAGACTCGATTTGTTTTTTCCTAACCGAATCGAAAATTTGTGGATTTTTCTTAATCTCATTTTTAAGGTCTAATGGTTCATGTTGGTTAGATCCAAACTAACCATTGTCCCTCTCGCGATCGATTCTACGAGAGGTCCATTGATCAATCCAATCTGAAACCTCTACAGTCTACTTTATTCAAAACTACACGATTTGTGCGGCCCACCAGATGGTCAGATTGATCTAATATTCGAAGCTCCAATGTAGTTTGATCCGATAAGTCAAATGTTTTGTGTAGATCTAATCCCACATATGAAGGTGGCCCAACACGATTTGTGTAGATCTAATCCCCAATGTAGTTCTCTACTCCAAGTCGCCAACGTACTTTAGTAGATAATTATGTAATTGTATTGAATATTCCAAACACATTGATACAATGAGCGTTTGACTAATCTAAATCATTCATTGTGTTGATTAAGGGAAATAAAATAAATTTAAAAAATACATAAAAGGAAAAATAATAAGTTCACCGTAGATTAGTACAGTCCAGATGATCAGATAAGCCCGTTTTATTGAGGTCTTTGCATATTTCAACCTTGGAACTTAATCATATATATTCATAAGGCCAGAAATAATTCCCCGCACAAAAAGCCATTTGACTCTTTGTAATTTGTTTCTCTTTTCACTTAGTGCATTAGGGTTTTTTGTTTGTTTAATGTAGGATTTCTTACCTTTATTTCCCTATGAAGTAAGATGCATTAGAAATGAGGGAGATAAAATAAGGGAGATAAGATAGTAATCTATGTCAATTTTAAATAATTTAAATTTGAATAAATTCTATTTTATTAAAAAAATTACAGTAGTTACGGAAAGTGCTTGAAATTAGGTCCATTGCAAAATGTCCAATTTGCCCTTATTGCAATTATATATCTAAAACTATCCAAAATCACATGGTTTTAGTGGGTGGTTACTTCCCTTTTAAACAAAAGAAGAAAGAGAAACATGTGAATCTTCAAAGCCTTCCCTGACAAGACTCTTACCTACCCTTTAATACAAATACTGATCAATCACTCAATCTCTACACACGTAGCGCACTTGCACAAGATCTGGACCGTTCATATGTTGGGCACTACTATTGATGGGCCATATGCAAAAAATTCACACCATTCTCATGATTTTGATTACCATGTAGCTGAAAATCACCAATTTAATATTAATGGTCGCAAATTTTCCTAATTGATTTATTTTAAATTCTGTGGAAGTTGTTTAATTGGTGGATGTGAGCTTACCATCATCCATGGTAGGGCCTAATGAACGAAAGGTCCAGATTCCATGGAAAGATCAATGTTGTATTAGGAGCAGTCATTGCAGCTGGCATACAGGTGGGGAGAGAGGGAGAGAAGGAGAGAGACAGAAGAGGAAATAAGTATGGGTATTTTGATCATATTCAAAATACGTTATACAATCCGTATGCAATTTGTATGGCTAGCTAACAGTAAGAATTTATTTTTACTAACGGCCAAATGTTAAGTGCTTATTTGGAAATACCACAATGGGTGGGATTTAGGAGGAATTTGACCAAAGTATAAGGTTTTATATGGGAAAAACCCTATATTTTATATTTTTAAGTTTTTAAAATAAAATTAACACTATCATGTTTTATATTTGTTGGTTTTATGAATTACGATATTTGATTACTATAAATAAAATAACAGTATAATATTTTATATATATATTTTTTATTATTTGTAAGTTTTTTTAAATAAAAGTAATACTAATAATGTTTTATTTTTTGTTAGATTTCTAATATTTTGATTAGTTGTATAGTTTGGGGTTTTTATGATAAAATTAATCATTAATTAGGATTTACTAAATAATGCCCCGAGGAATCAGAATTTTCAGGTGATGCTTCTTGAGGGGTGCAGTTACTAAATGCTTTGTTTGTACTTTTTCTTTAAAATGTGATAAAGTTGAGAACTATAGGCCAGTGTATTTTTATGACATCCAACCCTTCAACATATGAATCCCACCACTATGACCACACCAGCAAAAATATGGCCGATTAAATCATCATATGGGGAGAACTTGATTTTGGGTGCATTTGTGTGTATGTGTGTGTATTAATGGCATGAGATGGGCATGCACTTATGGTCGATGCAAATTCATTATACTTGAAGTAACTATATTATGTGAGAATGCAAATACCTATGAATATTATGTTTAGAAATTTTACTTGAAAGAATTTTATTATATGTTCCAATATGATTTTTAAAAGTTTTGTTTAAGAATACAATATGTGTGTGTTAGCTTTTATTTAAGGTGAAAATAAAATATTATGAAAGAAATTGTTTAACAAGGCTGTAAGATTAAAGAATATTTCAAAGGAATGGAGGAAAAGTTATCATGATATTTATTTACAGGAATAAAGGAGACATGGTGTTGGGGGCCTTGCACAAAACCTTAGGATCTAGCCCTCTAGAACAAATTAGAATTATGAAATAATAATATAATGAAAATAACTCAAAGCAACAATCACACACCACACAAGAGATTTTTACATGAAAAATCCTCAAAGAGGTAAAAACCACGGGACCTCGTCCAAATCAACAATCCACTATGAAGTAAAACATTACAACCGATCACAGGCACACCTTGCTATGATTAAACCTTCATCACTCACGCATGAGTGGATTAATAGTAAGAGAAACAAAGAAAACGGAGAAATCTCACCGATTACGAGGACGTAGAAGCGCTGAGATGTTGATTGCATAGTAGATCACCTCCACGAGCATAACCTCTCTTCTACAAGCTTCCTCTCCTCTCTCTCTCTCTCTCTCTCACACACACACACACACATATCTTTGATAGCCCTCTTGTATTTTTCATGTCCCTAGAAAAATTCTAAGAACCCCAATTTATAGTTTTAGGAAACTCCTTTCCGCATCCCAGTTGCGAAAGGACTTGCGAAACGAATCTGTGTAACTACAATTGGTCGTGACGAGTCCACGACCAGTCGAGGACACCCACGACCAGTCGTGCACCTCCCACGACCGGTTGAGCACCCTAGAGAAAATTAACTCAAAGTCGTTGGACTTTAAGTTGTGCAACTTACGACTAATCGAGCATCAGCCCTCGACCGGTCGAGCAGGGCTCACGACTGGTAGAGCACGGGACAAAAAATCCCATCAAATCTCTTCCTTTTTGACCCGGGAGGAATTCACCTTTTTTAAGCCAACTTGGTTTCTACAAACATCAAACTTGCCCTTGATCAAAGCCTTAGTCATCATGTCTGACCCATTATCGTCCGTGTGGACCTTTTCAAGTTATAACACGTTCTGTTCCAAAGTATCCCTGATCCAGTGATACCGAATCTCTATGTGCTTCGACTTGGAATGCTGACTTGGATTCTTGTTCAAGTGTATAACACTCTAACTATCGTAATAGACCACGTGCTCCTCCTGCTTCAGGCTAAGTTCCTGTACGAACCTCTTCATCCAAAGCATCTCTTTACATGCTTTTGTGACTGTAATGTACTCGGCTTCTGTTGTCAATAATGCTACGACCCTTTATAGCTTGCTCTGCCAAGAAACTGCTCCCCCAGCAAACGTGAACATGAACCCTGATGTAGACTTCTTGGAGCTTATGTTACTTTCCATATTTGTATCTGTGTAGCCCTCTAGCATAGGTTTACCATCACTATAGCATAGACTCAACCTAGATGAGCCTCTTAGATACCGAATGTAATACCCTGAAAATCAGGGGTCGAGTAAGAACTCAACACCCGAGTTTCAGAACATCACTTATGCAACATAAATGCTTATGATTAAATGTTGTCTATGTTAGTGCATTAGTCATGAGTGAGATTATACCAAAGCAGTACTTCATACTCCAGATTGAGTTATAAAATGGAAGCGGAAGACTAAAAGATGTATAAAAATGTATATAAGTTAAAAATCATGATCGGTCTTCAGAGTATGAATACATCACTGAGCTATCATATACATGTCATAATACAAAAAAATCAAAATGTCAAAAGAATAGTTCCACTAGCATGGTAAACCCTGTAGTCTCATCACTCCGAATGGCCTAAGCAAAACCATCAGAGAACTGCATGTAGGAGAACTCATCCTGCTCATCATAGTAGTCAGGCTCAGCTTCCTGCACCTCGCCAATACCTGCATCTAAGACAGGGTATGGTGGGCGTCCAGAACACCGTCCCGTAATGTGGGAGTGAGTAGCTAACTCAGTGGAACAATAAAGCATATGTTAACATGTTATCAATTCAGTCAAGCAGTAATGATAAAGCATTACAATCAAACACTCCTAAATACTGTAATTAATGTAAGGATGAGATGCAATCATGATGCATGCCCTCACCGACATACTCCCTCATGCGACACCATCTTACGTTCGCGGCATGCTTTCGTCCCTCAGTGCTCCACATCTTCCAGGCACATGCAATGTGATGTGGGCATGATTACCGAGTTGTTATTAGTCCTTTTCATACAAAAGGATTGAGAAACTAAGGTACCTCCCTTGTATCATTCCCAAACAATGATCCATTCTAGGGTCGTTAGTCCTAGATAATCTCATACGATGATGCAGTTCTAGGTCGCTGTAAAGGGCTGTCAGGGCTGTTACACGCACTCGTTGCACTGCTCCCCCATCACCTTATCAATACAGGCCTAGTTTATACTTTGTTTACTGTGGGTAGGCTCGTCGCCTCTCCACAAATTCAGAGTATGCTCGAGGTCACTACAAAGGGCTGTCAGGGCTATTACACGCACTCATTGCACTGCTCCCCCATCACCTTATCAATGTAGGCCGACAACTCGAATACAGTGTCCCATACCACCATATTCGGCTCACGAGTCTGGGTTGCTCACTGGTCACTATGGGGAGGCTCGTGGCTCCAGCGTAGGCAGACAGCTCGACCACGGTGTCCCATACCACCATGTCCGGCTCATGAGTCTTAGCGAATCAAGGTACCAAGGTTAATGGGGTTATCACTGGTAAGTTCAGTACCCTAGGTTCAAGCAGTTATGACAAATAATATAAGGTGAACATACAACGGTCAATTGGGTTACTTGACGAGTTCAACTAGTACGAGCGCACACTGTATCGATCGACATGAAATGCGTAAGCACTTCCTGTGGCCTAACCACTGCCGATGACCAACGTAAGACTCGGGTTCGTCAAACATGTCCTACGTGGTGAATGAATCTCAGCCACGTACTCCAAACCTGTTACTGATTGCCTGAGCCATAACATGGCCCCAAACACATTCCGTTTTCACGAGTAATCATAAGAAACAGTTAAAGCAGTAATAAACAGATAGTTCGATCTTTACAAGCATATGAGCATGTTGTGAAGTGTAACATAAACATGAGTTTACACACATTCATTCCATAAAGAGAGCAGACATCATAATGTAAACGTGCATGGAGGAAATCATACACATAAGTAAGGTAGCCAAGATTTACATCTCAGCCCTCATACAAGCATAACTTGATAACAACTAGCTCATTCAATCAGTTCTACAAACACTTGGACTACACACAAACACTTAGACTACACATAACATCATACATATGGTATGTTGGCTACACATGTATTAGGCCAAATCCTTTCACTAGGGAGTTGCCCCGTATGCCACGCACATATATCTACAACGAATTCTCATGGCATACATGAATCTGGGTTCCATATTCATTTGGACATTTCTACAAACACGTAGTCACATACAACTTATATTTGCCGTGACGGGATTTTGGGCAAGTCCTTTCGCTAAGGAGTTGTCGCACAAGTATTAAGCATATATTCACGACAAATAAACATGTTAAGCGCAAATCCAAATTCCAAACATATTCAAACATTCTAACATATGTATAGAATACACTATATTCTACATAGTTCATGTGAACACATATAACGAAACAGACGACGTATTTTGCATGAGAAATAGCATCCACGTTAAGAATAAACCATTAACCGACATTGAAGGCCTTGAAAACCATAACCTATACGTCTAAAGTCCGCACCTTATGCCGTAGAAGCGTAATGAATTTGTTAGAAACTCTATACTTTCGTCAACGTCGATATGACGGCCTACAACACAAGGTAAGTCAGCTGCTTTGCTATTTGAACCAATAGAAACTCTAAAATATGTTAGGGTTTGGGTTTTCTTACCTAAGAACGAAGCCGGAATCCCCAGTATAGCGATTGTAAAGTGATGGTTAAGCACGTATATCGGCAGGGAAGATTCTTCCACTTCTCTCACACTTTTTCTCTTTTCTCTCTCTTCTCTCTCCTAGGGTTTCTCTCAAATTCGTATGGGCTGAATGATAGAGGGTTTAAGGCCTTTTTATAAGCCCAAACTCACTAAATTAGACTCAGGGCCATGGTATACCTAGGTTATGTCCAAACACGGACTATTCCGTCTCAACGGAGCACTTCTAGAGGTCCTGCTACTGTGTGCGGTCGGACTTAAGCTCATAGATGCTGGATCTTGATCAAGTTAAGTTTTCAGTTTGATCAAATTTTTAGATCGACCGTGACGGATCAGTTTCAGTTCAACGGTCACTGAAAATCGATCGGGGATTTCAAATACATAGGCGTGTATGGGAAATGTTCCCTGATCCGATGGTGTATTTGGGTCAGATTTCGACAGTCTGATTGCTTATAAATGGCGCGCAAGCGAAACGTTCCAGATTACTTAAATTAGATTTAATTTCTAAAGAAAATTACGTTTTCTCACACTCTTCGCTTCGGACTCAAGGAAACAGTCTCAGAGCATCGTTTGGATGTGATTTTCACGATGCTTGTCAAGTCCAACAATGCGGTCAATATCTTCTAAGTTTATCGCAATCGGACTTTCGACGTGCGGTCCAGGTTCAATACGAAGTTTCAAAGTGCTCCCGAGAGCAACTGGGTTTAGAGTTGGATTCTAGATTTCAGGGTATTATAGCGTTAACGATTCTACAAGTTTTGGGTCTTGCAGAACGTATTTAAAGCGAACAGTGCTAATTTCAAAGCTAGTTCAACTTGGCGCTAGTTAACTTACATTTAATTTCTAAGAAAATTAATCCTAAGTGATTTCTGATCGAGGTGGTACTTGGCTCTTTGTACAGAATTTTTCGAGTCGTTACATCGTAGTATCCACTTTACCGTTGTCCAATGCTCTTTACTAGGATTGGCAAGATACCAGCTGACAACACCAACCGCATATGCTATGTTTGGGCGTGTACACACCATAACATATATCAAACTTCCCACGGCTGACGCGTAGGGTATTTTCTACATCTCTTCCACCTCTGCCTTCGTCTTGGGACACTGTCTGTCGCTTAATCTGAAGTGACCATCCAGTGGAGTACTGATCGGCTTCACTACATTCATATTGAACCGTTATAGGACTTTTTCAATATACTGCTCCTGTGATAGCCAAAGCTTCCTGCTGCTTCTGTCACGGGTTATCTCCATTCCTAGGATCTGTTTAGCCAGGCTCAAGTCTTTCATCGCAAATGACTTGTCCAACTCCTGTTTCAGCCTATCGATCTTCTTGATGTCTTTTCCCATGTGAGCATGTCGTCAACGTATAACAACAGAACTAAGAAATTACTATCTGAGAACTTGCGCGTGAACACACAATGATTCGACTTCGTTCTGTCATACCCATGCTATAACATGAATGAATCGAACTTCTTGTACCATTGTCGTGGAGCTTATTTCATCCCATATAAGTTCTTCCTCAGCCTACACACCATATGTTCTTTGCCCTTGACTTCGAACCCCTTTGGTTGGTGCATGTAGATCTCTTCTTCCAGGTCACTATAGAGAAAAACAGTTTTAACATCTAACTGCTCTATCTCCAAATCCATGCTAGCCGCCAACCTAAGTAACACCCGTATGGATGTCATTTTCAGCACTGGTGAGAATATTTCCTCGAAGTCTATGCCTTTCCTCTGACCGAACCCTTTTACCACAAGTTTGACATTAAACCTCGTATGTGAATTCTTCTGCTGAACCTTCTTTTTGAACACCCACTTATTGCTCAAAGCTTTCTTGCCCTTAGGTAGTTTCACCATATCATAGGTGTGGTTCTTATGTAAGGATTCTATCTCCTTTTGCATAGCTTTCAACCACTCCTCTTTATGCTCGTCGGCTAGGGCCTCAGAATAATCTTCTGGCTCTCCCCATCAGTCAACATAATGTACTCATGCGGCGAGTAGCTCTTGGACGGCTGTTTGTCCCTAGATGACTTCCTCACCTGTGGCTCAACAGGTGGATCAAGTGGAGGCTGCTCCCCTGGTCTATCTTGTGAAGGAACTCCCTCGTCCTCTGCACCTTACTGTCAGGCACCACGGGAAGAATAATCGGATCCATGTCCTCTAGCTCATCTGAACTAGGCTGATTCTTCTCTAGCTTACCAATGTCTTTTATACGCTGATTTTTAAAGAAAACCACATCTCTGCTCCTGACGAGCTTCCTTTTGGTCGGATCTCACAATCTGTAACCGAACTTTTCATCACCGTACCTTAAGAACACACACTGCCTGATCTTCATATCGAGCTTGGACCTCTCGTCCTTTGGTACGTGAATGGATGCCCTGCATCCAAACACCTTGAGAAGACTGTATGATGGATCATGTCCAGTCCACACATTCTCAGGTACTTCTCCATTCAATGGGGCTGATGGAGACCTGTTTATCAAATACACCGCCGTGTGCATTGCTTCTCCACAGAAGGTGTTGGGCAACTTCGCATGAGATAACATGCATCTGATTCTCTTTACAATGGTGTGATTCATTCGCTCAGCTACACCATTATGCTGGGGGGTCTTGGGAACTGTTTGTTCATTCCGTATACCCAGGGACTTGCAGTACTCATGAAAGTCGCCAATGTATTCACCACCATTGTCAGTGTGGATGCACTTCAATGATTTACCTGTCTCTCTCTCGACTATAGCATGAAACAATTTAAACACACCAAAGACCTCGTCCTTGGATTTCAAAGCATAAACCCAAACCCTCCTAGATGCATCATCTATAAAAGTGACAAAATATAATGCCCCACCCAAGATTTTTTGTCCTCATAAGACCACAAACATTAGAATAAACCAAATCTAATGCATGCACTTTATTAACATGAGAAGCAAATTTAACAAATGAAACTCTATGTTGTTTCCCTAATAAACAATCAAGACAGGTTTTGAGAGGTGTACCTGTCACGTTTAGAAGGAGTTGCTTCCTCGCTAGTAGCTGAAGCCCTTTTTCACTCATGTGACCTAGACGCCTGTGCCACATGTCAATAGCTGAATCTTCCACTTTGTTCAACTTACCATTGCACATACTAAGACATGCCTTGTAAAGGGTGTAACACTTCTTTTCTCTGGCTGCAATCAACGAACCCTTGATAAACTTCAGCGCTCACCAGCAAACCGACTTTCATAGCCATCATCATCCAGTCTTCCCGTTGACATCAAGTTGAGGCAAAGGTCTAGGATATGCTTCACATTCCTGAGAACCAATGTGCAGCCCACATCAGTCTTCACACAAATATCACTGATCCTTACGATCTTCGATACGCCAGAATTTTCCATCTTCATGGTCCCATAGTCGCCTAACTTGTAACTTGTGAAGAAATTCGAGCGTGGAGTCGCATGAAAAGAGGCTCCCGAGTCTATCACCCAGTCGGTGTCCTGACTCGTAGCCGTGATACATACATCATGATCTGCAGAAAGAATAACTATAACGTCGCCATCTAAAGCGACCGCAGTGGAATCTGATTCATCTTCTTTCTCCTTTCCTTTTCCTTTCTTGTCGTTTTTAGCCTTACGACATTCATGCTTGTAGTGACCCTTCTTGCCACAATTTCAACATTCAACATCATTTTTGGTACTTAACTTGCCTCTTGATTTATCTCGGGCCTTCCTGACCTTCCCGTTCTTTCCTCTCCCCCGTTCCTATGTCATAAGTGCCTCTTGCTGAGTAAACTCCTGAGACTTCTTCCGTGTCTCCTCATTGAAGAGACAACTAGTAACCTGTTTCATGGATATCTTTTTGTCTGGCGCGGAGTTACTTAGCGACATCACCAATGTTTCCCAACTGTCAGGCAATGAACTAAGCATTAACAAAGCCTGCGATTCATCATACAGGATCATCTTCATAGCGGAGAGCTAGTTCACTATATTGCTGATCTCATTCATGTGCCCGGCCACAGAACCACCAACCTTGAACTTGAGATTCACAAGTCGCCTTATCAGAAAATTTTTATTATCGGCTGTCTTCCTCTCATACAGCCCTTCTAGTTTCAGCCATAAGCTAGCGGCTGAGGTTTCCGTAGACACATGGTGGAACACAGAATTATCCAGTCATTGTCTAATAAACCCCACCACCTTTCGGTCCATTTTCTTCCAATCATCATCGGACATATCCTTGGATTTTGCTGATATGCCTAAAATGGGAGAATATAGGTCCTTATAATAAAACAAGTCATCCATCTTAGCCTTCCATATGGTCCAGTTAGAACCATTGAGGCTGATAATCCTTGATGAGCCACTTTCCATAATTCCAAACCGATCCTACCCGTTCAATGAACTTAACTCTGATACTACTTTGTTGGGGGTCTTGCACAAAACCTTAGGATCTAGCCCTCCAAAACAAATCAGAATTATGGAATAATAATGCAATGAAAATAAATCAAAGCATCAATCACACACCACACAAGAGATTTTTACGTGGAAAACCCTCAAAGAGGTAAAAACCATAGGACCTCGTCCAGATCAACAATCCACTATGAATTAGAACGTTACAACCGATCACAAGCTGTAAGCCCCGTATCCTAGACCGTACCGTTCCATAGACTTCCGCGGTTTTACCGGTCGAATTCCGACAACCTTCGACCCTTAACCAATATTTACGTGCAACCCTGATTCGTATGTCGTCAACCCGTATCGACTCAACCCAAGATCTTTACTATAGCGACCGCGCCGTCGCTGCGGTTCCGATGCCGCGACTTGTGCGCCGAGGCGATACCTTGGTCAAGAGATGTGGGCCAACGTTCGGTGCGAAGAAAACGCAGCGCGTTGTGAAACCCAAGAGAATCTCTACGAGGTGTCACATCAATCCCATCAATCCATCAATCCATCACATGTCAAGTACATGTCAAGTACACATTACCTTTCACCCATTCCCAAGCAACTACAAAAGTCAAGAATCTCTTACAAGCTCATACCTCTCTTACACCAAAAGCCCTCAAAGTCAAAAAGTTCTTACACCACCTGTAAGACCCGTATCATAATCCGTACTGTTCTGTCACTTCCCGCGATCCTTCTCGTCAAATTTCGACAATCCGCGACCTGTAATTAACGTTGCGCACGACCGTAAGTCGTATCATATTCATTTGAGCCGGCTTAATTCGAGACTTGTATCGTTGCGATCGCACCGTCGCCGCGGTTCCAACGTCGCAACTCACGCACCGATCCGATACCCAGACGATGAGATGCGGACCCACGTTCAGTTCGAGGAAAAACACCGCGTGTTGCAAATCCCAAGAGAATCTCTACAAAGTGTCAAATCAATCCCATCAATCACTTTATGTCAAGTACAAGCACCCATGCTTCCTTTCTCCACAAGTCAAGCAACCACCTAAGTCAACTAACCTCTCACTTCACCCATCACTCACCTCACCCATCACTCACCTCACATCACTCCATCACTCTTACAACTCTCTCTCTCCCTCTCATTTCTCAACACTCCAAACCCAAGCAAGGGAGCCCTCTCACGTCCAAGCTCTTCTCATAAGAAATGTGCATTTTGGTGGCCCACTTTCCACTCCCAAACCCATCATCCTAGCCATCCATCTCCCATCTCCACCATCAAAGTGAAGATTTAGGAGACCGGCATCCCGACGGACCAAGAAGATCAAGTGGTGGGTGTTTTCATAAGCTAGATTTTCATATTTCTATGATGGGCCAAGTGAGGCCCACCGATCAATGGTGTGGATCTCATTTGGGACCCTAAGATGTGGCCAATGGCCCATCTTGATCATTAAATCATTCCATGATGGGGCCATTCTCCATGGACCCCATCATGATGTTTACTTTCCTTGTATTAAAGAGGTCATCTAGACCGTCCATTTCTAGTGGAGTGGGATCTCCACCGTTGATCTTTTGTTTGATGGTCCATATGCAATGGGCCCTTTGATGTATGATTGGATGATTGAAACGGAGGGCCCATAGTGTCGGGGGTCCCTCCATCACGCGTGTCTCACTCTATCTCTCTCTCCCTCTCTTTCCATTTATTTTTTTTTATTATTTCCTTGCGTGTGATGAAATGGCTGGATGGCCCACTTGGATGGACCCCACCTTGAAGTAAGTATTTTATCCAAGTCATCCATGAGTGGGCCCACCTTATATGCATTGTACCCACGCCACCTATTATGTGGTGGCCCACCTAGGCAAGGCCCACTTAAAAGTTGTATTTAGTCCAAAAGAGTCCAGTGACGTCTGGACGTCACTGGAATGAAAACACAAATAATGGCTTATTTCTAAGCCTTTGGGGAAGACCACTTGTATAGGCCCCATCTTGATGTATGTATTCAATCCATGCCGTCCATCCCATTTAGAGCTCCATTTTAAGCGTTGAAATGAAAGATGGGGTTGATCGGAGCATTTGGTGGGCCATAGTTTTAAAAATAGTACCATTACCATTGAACTCTACTAAAACTCTTCCTACACGCTGAAAAATGGCCGATATTGGTCTTGATGGGTGTATTTTGTGCTCGGGAATACAATGGACGGAGTGGATGCACTTCACGCGGGCCCCACACCTGAAAAACCTTGGAAATACATTTTTTTTTTTTAAAAAAAAAAAGAAAAAAAAAAGAGAAGCTGCAGACGCTGCTGCATGTCAGAGGAGCAGGCAGCGCCTGCGCTCACGCTAGCGGGTGGACGAGGCCGACCCACGGCCCCTGCCGTGGGCCCCACATGATGTATATGCTGTATCCACGCCGTCCATAAGGTGGCCCATCCTCTGAGGTGGGCCCTCCCCAAAAATGAGACACATCCAAAGCTCAGGTGGCCCACACCATGAGAAACAGTGTGAATTGAATTCCACCATTAAAACTTTTTGGGGTCCACAAAAATTTTGGATTAAGCTGAAATTTATTTTTTTCCTCCTCACCCAGGTCTGAGTGACCTTATCAACGGGTAGGATGGCATAAGAGCATTGTGGTGGGCCCCACATGGGACCCACAATGATGTATGTGTTCTATTAGTACCGTCCACCACTGTGGACGGTGGTTTCCACCATATTTGTGTTTGGGTAAAGCCGTCCAGTCAGTTGCTGGACGGCCAGTAGGCCCACCCTCCAAACCGTTCATTCAATTGGTGGGCCAGGTGTGTGGACCCCACCATGATGCGTGTGTTGCATCCAACCATCCAAACCATTTGAAAGCTCATTGCATGAGCTACAGAATGAGGCAGATCTGAAGTTCAAATGGACCCCACCATTTAGGTAATGGTCAATGACGCCCACCGTTCAAAAATATCTAAGGGTCATTGTAGCTTCCCATTAAGTGGATATTTGTGTCCCACTTCATCTATCACTATGATAGTTTATGAATAGGTTGGATGAGAAACATATGTCATAGTGGGCCTTAAGAATTTTAATTGCAGAAGTCTTTTCACCACTCTTATTTGGTGTGACCCATTTGGTATATTTAAAGCCCATGAGAGTAGCCCATTTGATGAATGTAAGGCCCATTTTGATGTATTCTAAGGCTCATGGGTTATGGCATTGCAATGTACATAAGGCTCATTGGTGAGGCCCATTAACGCAGCCCATTTGATGAATGTAAGGCCCATGTGATTCGGCCCATTTGATGTATCTAAGGCCCATGGATCGAGGCCCAAAGGATGTCCTTAGGGTCTATTGCAATGTGTGATTTCTCATGGTTCATGTAATGATATTTATGGCGGGTTGTGCCTAAGGAACAATGTTGGTTTGACGTCCACATTGTATGTATAATGTTGGTTAAATGTCCGCATTGTAACTCTCCTTAGGGTCCATTGATTGACCCATACTCGTTAATATTCATCACTTTATAACATGCTTAGTATAATCTCATGACTCATGCCCATACGCATCATATGTATGCTTGATATGAGTAATGACTGATCATAGCACACGCCATTAGGCAGACCATTTACGGGACTCGTTATGTGACTGAGTGCCCCACATGATCGCGCAGTACGCGCTGGATTGCTGTATGTTTTGACAGCGTGATTCATGCATCTCTCATACGTGTGACTTGATCACCGCACGCCCTAGGATGTCCTTGGGTGAAAGTCCCAGAACCTTTTTGGTACCAGGAGAGGCTCCAACGTCTAGACCGAGTGGATACACGAGCGCCCGAGTGCCGAATACCAGTAGGCCGCGTCTCCCACTGTGTCATGGTCGGTTGGAAGGGAGTGTGGCCTTATCCGCCTGAGTGAGGGGGCTATAAGCTAGGCTGAGTTTGACTAGCTCGCAAATGAGTCCGCTATCGACGAGCCGGGTAGGTATTGGCATACTACTGGTCAGGCGGATAGCGAGGTCTTTTCCGCTTGCTTGACTGTGCAGACAGGGAGGTAGCAGTCTCTGCAAAGTGTATTAGACCCCGGTGATATCCAGAGAGGAACTGTACTGATATACGTACCTGAGGAGTACCGACTTGCTTGGATTGCATTTCGCATATGACATTCGGCTATATAGGCCTTGCATTATATCGGTGTGGCTGATGACATTCATATCTCATCGCATAGCTTTGGCATGGTTGATTCTATGGACTTACCACATACTTCCGCATTGTTCTGATACTGTACACTTAGCGTTTGCCTTACGCACACACTTGCACCACCCTCTAAGCTTTTGTAAGCTTATGCACGACAGTTGCGTGCAGGTAGCGTTGGACAGCAGCAGCGCTGAGGCAGGAGTGCATATCAGGACCTTTTGGAGCTTTTGATCACCTTGTATTTCTCCTTTCCACATTGTACTTAAAATTTTTATAGTGGATATGTGGTGATGTTGTTTTGTGACTTGGTTATATCTGTGGTTATGCTCCATTAAAAAAAAAAAAAA
This sequence comes from Magnolia kwangsiensis, assembly GCA_037074715.1. Lineage (NCBI taxonomy): Eukaryota > Viridiplantae > Streptophyta > Magnoliopsida > Magnoliales > Magnoliaceae > Magnolia > Magnolia kwangsiensis. The sequence continues at coordinate 112,248,286 of CM073580.1, forward strand.
ATTCATTCTGAAAATCCTCCTTGTAAGATCCCAGGATCGGAATATGGCATTCGATTATCAGAAGCCGAGAATGGGGCACTACGGAGGCTGTCGACACCGGATTCGGCAATCGGGATTCATGTGAATCTGATTTTTGAGTTTGGGGCGTGACACCACCCATGCTTTTCTTACACAAATGGCCACAAAAGTCAAGATTTTCTTACACCCATCACTCACCACATCCATCACCCATCTCTCTCTCTCCCTTTACAACTCTCTCTCTCTCTCTCTCTCTCTCTCTCTCTCTCTCTCTTTCTCATTTTTAAACTCAAAAAAATCTAAGGAGAGAAATCCCATACGTATGAAAATTCTCCAAGCCTCTTCCTCTCTTTCAAAACTTCAAGTGTGGTCCACTTTCCTACCCTATGATCTCCCATCCTAACCATCCATTCCCCATCTCCTCCATTGGAATCAAAGTTAAGGTGCTAAAGAACTCATAGGAGCAAGAAGATCGAACGGTGGGTGCTCCTCTAGAGGTAAAAAATCTGATTTTTATAGCCTAGATATTTTCTTTCTTTCATGAGGAAAGTGTAGGACCCACCAATCAATGGTGGAGATCCCACACAATCCCATGGTTGTGGCCTAATGGCCTACCTTATGCATGCATGATCCATGCATGGGGCCTTTCTCTATGGGCCCCATCATGGTAGTTTTATTTCATATCATATTATGTTTGGTTCATCTAGACCTTATAACCATGGTGGGCATGACATCCTCACCATGCATTTTAATTATAGGCCATGCATGTGCAAGATTCATGTTGTAAATGTAGATCTAGGTATGATGTGCGGGTGTGATTGATCTTGGGAGGGCTCAATAGTAGCGGAACCCCTTTCCCTATGGCCGGATTGTCCTTCTATCTCTCTTTTTCCTTATTTTATTTCCTGATATGTGTGGCCCATTAATGTATTTTTCTTTTTATTTAACTTATATAATAAATTTTATCTAAGTACATGTTGCTGTCCAGAATTTTCTGTACAGTTTCTGGTTGTTTTTGGACCAGATTTTGGGACTGTTTGGGGGACTATTCATACCTATTAAATATACTTTTCTGAAAGGTGAGGATCTCATCTTGATGTCCCCCAAATTTCAGCCCCAACTGACTTTCATTGGGGTCTCAAAGGTGTGGTCCAAGTGAGGTGGACAGTTTGAATTTTATTCACTGTTCCAGCAACATTTCACCATGGACAGTTGGATTTTTAAAATTTATTAAAATACCTATGGGTGTTTAAAAATTATAAAAATTTTCAGGGGAGTGGCCTACTTATATTAGGACCCACCTACAAAATTTTGAGGCCAATGGACACCTGTACACACCATGGTGATGGCGGGACCGACCCATTATAATATGGTGTCCAGATCAGTCCGATTTTCAGGACAGATTGATTTATGTAAATGAATTAAAATATTTACAGATGTCCAAAAATTCTAAAATTTTTTAGGAGTGTGGTCCACTTATGTTAGAACTCACCTACAAAATTTCAGGCCCAATGGACCCCTGTACACACCGTGGTGAGGGCCGGACTGGCCCACGACGTTGGGACGTTCAGGTCTGTCCGATTTTTCTGGACAGTCTGTTTTGTTTAAATTAATTAAAATACTTAGAGATATCTAAAAATTATGAAATTTTGTGGAGGTGTGGCCCACCTATGGAACTATCACTCTGTGAAATTTCAGCCTCAAGTGACCCCATTTGGGTATCCAAAAGAATGGGCCAAGATGATTGGACTCCTAGATTTTTTCTGTTGTGCAGTCCAGCAATATGCCTTGATAAAAAACCATAATTCAAAAATATTTCTTCTGATGGTGGGCCACCTTTTTGGGTTTCCTCTCATTGTATGCATGATGAGGGACCTTGGCACTCAATTTTCAGAGTTTTAGAAGCCTTGGACCCACTCCAATGGAGTGCCCAAATTTAGGATAGCAACATGTTATAATTATGCTGGCCTTGGGCTGAAATTTTGAGGAGTGGGGCCCACCATATTATAAAGATCTTAGAGAAAATGATTTATAGCTTTAGTTTCTTAAATGTTGGGCTTAATGAATGCGCTTTTGAGGCCCACCACAGTTGAATTTAATTGGGTCCATGAATGTAGCTAGTTGTTGAACTATTTAAGGCCCATAGAGTGGACCCATTTGATGTATTCCAAGGTCCATGGGATTGGACCCATTTGATGTATTTTAAAGCCCATGGGATTAGGCCCATTTGATGTAATTTAAGGCCCATAGAGTGGACTCATTTGATGTGTTCCAAGGTCCATGGGATTGGACCCATTTGATGTATTTTAAAGCCTATGAGATTAGGCCCATTTGATGTAATTTAAGGCCCATAGAGTGGACCCATTTGATGTGTTCCAAGGTCCATGGGATTGGACCCATTTGATGAATTTTAAGGCCCATGGGATTAGGCCCATTTGATATGTATAAGGCCCATGGGTCGAGAACCATTTGATGCAATCTAAGGCCCACGGGTTATGACCCATTGCAATGCACATAAGGCCCATTGGTGCGGCCCATTGATGTGGCCCATTTGAGGAGTAAAAGACCCATATGACATGGCCCATTTGATGTATTTAAGGCCCAATGGGGTATACCTAAGGTCCATTGCAATGTGTGATCCCAACCTGGTTTACGTAATGTTATTCACTACGGGCTACACCTTGGGAGCAATGTTGGTTTGACGTCCACATTGCGAGTATAATGCTGGTTAAATGTCCGTATTGCGACTCTCCCTAGGGCCCATTGGTAGGCCCGTACTTGTTATATGCAAGCCGTCTAGGCCAGCTGCGTTGTAAGGATAGGGCATTACTTTATAACATGCTTAGTATAACTCCATGACGCACAGCCCATTTGTATCGGTCTATTTGATCGGCCTGCTCGTATCGGCCATTTGATTGATTTAGCCCATATGATTGATTAGGCCCATCTTGATATATTTGTGGCCTGTTGCTAAGGCCATATATGAGGCCCGTTATTGAGGCCCACCTTGATGTGTATAAGGCCCGTTGTTGAGGCCCACCTTGATGTGTATGAGGCCCGTTGTTGAGGCCCACCTTGATGTGTATGAGGCTCGTTGTTGAGGCCTACCTTGATGTGTATGAGGCCTGTTGTTGAGGCCCACCTTGATGTGTATGAGGCCTGTTGTTGAGGCCCACCTTAAATATATATGAAGCCCATGTTGCAAGGCCCATTGTGATGCATGTAAGGCCCATGGGTCATGGCCCATTGCAATGTATGTAAGGTCCAATTGGTGCAGTCTATTCGATATATTTATGGGGTCCATGTCATTAGGCCCATCCTGTTGTATTGGTGACCCGTCCATTGAGGCTCACCCGTGGTATATATTTGAGGCCCATGTGTAGGGCCCACTTATTGTGTATTTAAAGCCCATGGGTTATGGCCATAGTGATGTATATTAGGCCTATGCGATGTAGCCATACTGATGTGTATTAGACCCAGGTATGTGACTCACCTGCGAAGTATATTTGAGGCCCATTGTGATATATCTGAGGCCCATGGGTGCGATCCATCCAGATGTATTTGAGGCCTATGGGCAAGGCCCATTGTGATATGTGTTAGGCCCATGACCAGGGCCCACCTGTTTCGTATATTTGGCCCTTGCGTGAGGCCATGTGCCCATTATATATTTGATTCTATGTGGGCCATTCCTTGGGGGCAATGTTGGTTAAAAGTTCACATTGTCGACGCCGGTTATTGATACCGTTTATGAGTATGTGACATCCTAACATCATGATACATGCCCATTCGCATCATCTGCATGTTTGTTATGAGATGTGATTGACCATTGCATATGTCATTGGGCAGGATGATGTGAGACTCCCTGATAGGTGGAGATTATCTCACATGAGCGCATGACATGCGAAGGATTGATGCATGATTGGATTGTATGACTCATGCATCTTGCATTGTGTTGTGATTACTGTACGCCCTAGTGACATCAGGGCCGTAGCCTCCACAGGCATATCGTGGATGACCAGATGGGACACCGGAAATCTGTTCGAGCATCGGGCCACCATAGATGGCCCTGAGTGAAAATTCCTAAACACCCTCTTGGTTCCAGAGGATGCTCCAACGTCTAGACCGAGTGGATAGATGAGCGTTGAGTGCCGATTACCAGATGGTTGCGCTCTCCACTGTGTCGTGATCTGTTGGAAGGGGGTGCGGCCTTACCCGTCCGAGGGAGTAGGCGTGGCTAGGCTGAGTTTGACCAGCTCGAGGAATGGGTCGGCTATCGGTGAGCCGGGTAGGTATTGGCAGACTACTGACAGGCGGATAGTGAGGTTTTCTTCACTTACCCAGTTGTGCGCTTGATTGGGGCGGCAGGTGGTGTAAAGTGTAATAGACCCCGGTGATTTTCCAAGAGAGGAACCGTACTGATATGAGGACTGACATGATATTATGACACCCTATCACTGTTGTGCATGTGGGCGGATGCTGATGTGGGCGGGTGTGATGTGGGCGGGGCTGAGGCTTGGGCGAGCTACCACACTGGGCCAGCTACCAGCGGTTGGCAAGCTACTGTGCTGACAGGCTACTAAGTAAGAGTTGCATACTCATTCATTCATCCATTCACTATCCACTCGGGCTGGTGGTGCGCAACTAATTGTTGTGTATCTTCGTTATGGCAAGGATTTCGGTTGGACGCGCGACTAACCTGAGATCAGGAGTTCACCACGTTGAGTCAGACTATCCAAATTTAGGTATGAGACTGGTTTGGATAGAGGTTCCTTGTGGTGGACCCCGTAGCCTGCGATACTACGTACTATCATCCCAACATCACACTCCAGCATGGTCATTCCATTAGCACCATATACTGTATATTCCATTACATCTTCGGCGTATGGCATTGTGGGTTGTTATGTTTCTGTATTCCTGTGACTTGGATGAGAGTGATGATATTTGTTAGCTCTTTCGAATTGTGTATTACATTATATCCTTGTCATTCGACATTTGATTATCCATGACTCATCATTTGCATAGCTGTCTTATATTGCGTATTCTGATATTGATTAACTTATGGACTTGTTCATACTTCCGCTTATTCTGTTATCGCATGATTATAATCTTGTCAGTATTTCTGTTTACGCTGATAATTTCTGCTCTTATCAGTGTTTCTGCTTATTCAGTCATTGTATGGTTTATGGATTAATTACTTTCCGGTATTGTATGATTATGATATTGTATTGAATACTTGACAGTTATCTCGTGCACACACTTACACCACCCTCTAAGCTTTCTATAAGCTTATGCACGATAGATGCGTGCAGGTGATGTTAGGTTGCAGCAGCATTGAGCTTGGAGCGTGCAGCTGTTTTCTGGAGCTTTGATTTTGACATATATATTTCCCTTTCAGCATTGTATTCAAATGATTATATTAGTGGATATGTGATGATGATGTTGCCTTTATGATTTGGGTAAACTCGTGGTTATGCTTATTACTAGTTAAATGTACAAAAAAAAATCCTTCTTGTAGGATCCCGGGATCGAAAATCTGGCATATGAATGCTATGAGCCGAGAATTGGGTACTACGGAGGCTGTCGGCACCGGATTCGGCGATCGGGATTCCTGTGAATCCGATTTTCGGGTTTGGGGCGTGACACAAGCACACCTTGCTATGATCAAACCTTCATCACTCACACAGGAGTGGATAAACAGTAAGAGAAACAAAGAAAACAGAGAGATCTCACTGATTACGAGGACGTGTAAGCGCTGAGATGTTGATTGTACAGTAGATCACCTCCACGAGCATAACCTCCCTTCTACAAGCTTTCTCTCTCTCTCTCTCTCATACCTTTGATAGCCCTCTTGTGTTTTTCATGTCCCTAGAAAAACCCTAGGAACTCCTATTTATAGTTTTAGGAAACTCCTTTCCGCATCCTAGTTACGAAAGGACTTGCGAAACGAAATCCGCACAAAATCGCGGAACGAATCTGCGTAACTACGACTGGTCGTGACGAGTCCACGACCAGTTGAGCACACCCACGACCAGTCATGCACCTCCCACGACCGGTTGAGCACCTTAGAGAAAATTAACTCAAAGTCGCTGGACTTTGAGTCGTGCAACCCACGACTAGTCGAGCACTAGCCCTCGACCGGTTGAGCAGGGCTCACGACCAGTTGAGCACGGGACAAAAAAGCCCATCACATGGAGCTGCACTAAAGGCTTGTTTGGAAGCATGAGTTCTAAGGGCGTGTTTGGCCAGACCGATCCCATGGGATTAAGAGGGATGGAGTGGATTTTAAGGTAATGATGATGGTGTTAGTGTTTGTCCCTTGATCCCATGGGTCTGGGATAGCCCATGGGATATACAGCAGCCTGTTTGGACCGTAACAAATGGATGGGTTTGCATCTCCACATCTTCTTGTGGTGTGCCCCACTGATTGTTTTATATCTGCCTCAAAACAGGTTCATGGCTGAATGTGGGCTGATGAAAATGATGGAGGGAGTGGATATCTCATTGATATCTCGGTGGGCCCCACATAGCGGTGAAAACTCTCATCCTTAGATTGGGAAATCCGTCTCGGATCTGGGCGCTATTTACGAGGGCAAGGCGCATCCCGCCATCCCAAACAGCGGATGGGATGGTAGGGCGAGGATAACCCTCCTAATTCCATCTAATACCACATCCAGCGCCCGGCCAAACACGCCCTAAAGGATTTGTTGAATTCCTACATCAAGGTTGATTTGCAAAATTTACTCGATATCATTGGTCACAAAATTAATTGGATTTCACAAGACTTAAAATTCACGTTGCCAAACAAGAGCTAACTATCATGGGATTAAACTTATAAGTCATACTACAAAACTTTTGTTAGCCTAATTTGCGAAATAATAGATCATCATATGCAACAAACATAGAGATATAGGGAACTATTCACATACCTTAATGGTAGAAGTTTCTTTAGAGTGAGCAATTGAATAAAGGTTAATGTGTGAGACGAATATATTAGAAAATCAGTTTCGATTTATGCCAGTGTGGACGTTGGATCCTGGGTGGATTGCTCTCACGCTGACAGTAGTCTTTGAAGGGTGTTTGTGAGTGTGATTGTAAAGAGGTTTCGTTTGACTGGAATTCCCACTAGCCAGTTAATCAGATTCCATAGTTGGCTAGATCATGTAGAAATGTTAAGACGAAGAATCCGATGATTCCTTGTCCTAAGATGACTCACTTGATTTGCGGTGGGAGATTCTAAATAAGGAACTACGGTTACAGAGAAGGAAGGTGTTAGGCACCTACTCTGCCCATACAATCGTATGGTCTATAATGACCTTAGAGATGTGTCTCTTGAGTTTTATGTGATTGTCACGTACCAATCAAACTAATTGAAATTTTTAGCTGATAGCCATAAAGGTAGCCATGCTTTATGTGATTGGATGTTGGTAAGTTAAAGAACAACATGCTCATACGATGAACGTAATTGAAATGAGGATGTTGAGATGGATGAGTTGCAAGACCATGAAAGATAGAATCATAAATAAATGCTATTAAGGGAATTAGGAGTAGCAACAATAAGTACAGATGAGGGAAAGTAATATTAGATGGTTTGGACCTGATCAAGGAGACCAGGAACTGCAGCTATACATTCTGGTGCGGGTCAATCTTTGCTAGCTTAGGTTTAGGACATGACAATGGTAAAAAATTGTGATATCTTTTTAATAGTATGATTTAGTTGATGAAAGAGAAGAAATGAAGAAAAAGTTGCAGTGATGACACCTTGTAGTAGATGTTCCTATTGTAATTTATTTTGTATCCTATTACCAAATAAATCTTAACGGCATCGACAAATCAAGCAAGCTTGTTGGGCTAGCAATAGCTACAAGCATCGCTTTCAAAATATGAGGGTGAGTTTCGTGTTGCTTACGAACAACAAATGTCCCTGTTATGTAAGTGTGGGGCCTACAATTGGTTTATCCAAGCTATTGATTTGATGTCCCCCAGCATGGATGAACCATTCCCAGAAAAATCTCTCAAATTGAAGATCCTAACTAGCAAATCTTTCGTCATTTCTCCATAAAATGTGGACTGTTGGTGTCTTTCTACTCAACAATGTATGTGCCAACAATGGAAGGTTAGAGTTGATCAAATGAAGAGATCTTTTGGGCATGGTTCATCCATGATGGGGGCCATCAGATCAATGAATTGGATAAACCAACCATGGGTCCCACATTTACGGATGAGGTACCACAAAGGGAAGCTTGGCCTCTGAATATTTTACTTTCATTTCAAATAACTGAATTGATGCCTTAGGATAGTCTCCTATTCAACTGAATTGCAATTATTAAACTAACAGAGTGAAAGTGACCAAATTGCAGTTTCCTTAGCATTCAAATCAATGGTCTGGAGTTCACAATTCAATTCAACTTTGAACTGAGATTTGAGGGCTACTTCCACTCTATGAATTCAAGGAAACATCTTTAGTTCTTCCATTTCTCTTGATTAAATGGACGTTCACAATTCAATTCACTTTTGCATCCAAATAGAATGCCACCATACATACACACTCCCTTATGCCATGACTCAGCTGACTCAACTCAGACTCGAGTGAGCTGGTTCAACTCATATTACTGATTTTTTCAAAACTAGGCCACTCGAACTATCAGGCAACCCACTGGCACCGCACAAAAGCAATAGACGTTTAAATCGGATATGCTGATGGCCTTATTCAATATAAAACCTGAGGCCCTCCCAATGACTAGATCAACCTGATTTCTACGCCTGATGATATTAATGGCGGGACCCACCATTTGCTAGGTTGGATGGTAACATGCTGTTCAGTTATGTCTATGTAATAATTCCTCTACATATGACTATATTTCAAGATCGTATTATTTAAACAGAACCAATTCTCCCAGCCGAACCCGACCCAGCCAGTCATTGAGTCAACTCGGTTGACAACAACAAAAACAAATTCAACACAATGTTAAAAAACCTAAGGCTGTATTTGGATGCGACATTCAATCAAACTGCAATAATCAGCTCAATTTAGTGGTTTTGATCAAATTGCAATTACATTTCCTAGTATTCATATCAAGGAACTAGGCTCCATATTGCAATTGCATTATTTTCAAGTTGGCTTGAAAGAGGAATACTTCCACATTATGAAATCAAAGGAAGGTAACTGCATTTGGGTCATCTCCACTTAATTGAACTGATAAGTGCAGTTCCATTCGACGTGCATCCAAACGTGGCCTAAAGCGCAATTCAGCGGAACAAAAAGAAACGGTGATTGATGAATGAAAAATCTTTATTGCGTACATGAGTGTGAGAAATTGTACATCTCACCTTATTAATAGAGAAAAAAAAAAACCTCAAAAAGAAGTTATTAGCTAGATTTTAAGTGGCCAAACAAGATTTTGAAAAAGAAAATAGTGATCAAGGGACCAAAATCCGTCTCAAACATCTACATAGATAGTATACATCTAGAATTACTTATAGATTCGATGGCCTGATAGCCATTACGAAGTTGCTGTCTGAAGAACTGATTTTGAAGCATCTGGACACCATCAGTCTACAGGTGAATGAGATAAAGCAGGGCCCACTGGCTTCCCGCGGCCCATGGTGAAACCACGTGTCCCATCTGGCATTCTTGGCCCCCGGGTTGTCTGCTTGCCTGATGCTTCCAACTGGATGAGGTTGCTCGGTAGAGGGGATGGAGCTAGGAGCCCACGGCCATTGTGATTCTGGCCACGCCCGCGGGACTTACCACGGCCTCGAGCCCACCCTCTTTTTGAACTGTTTGTGCTATCATCGGCCTAGGAAGACATGATCAATAACATTATATTTATAAGGCTGTGCTATTACTACGCGAGTTTATATAATATTGTAAAATCACTTACATTGTTCTCAGATGATGGTTGTTCGTTGGTTTGGCGTGGGGTGTCCTCCAATGCTTCGGATGGCGGTGGAGGTACCTCATCGTCTTCAGAATGCCCATCGAAATGGTCGTATTCTGACTTTCTGTTCCTTATAACGGACCTCGGCTGTACATTCGAAGATGGTTTTGAAAATAAATGATTTAAAGTGTACAATGTAAATAAATGGTGGGACGATCAATCAATAAATGAAAGGGCTATTAGATTGGAAATCTTCGATTTGGATGTCGACTGAATCAAACCACAATTTTTAAAAAAGACCCTAGTCACAAAAAATAAGGAACATGTCTCAAATTGCGATTACAGTCACTTTGAGTCCAACCAGAATTGCACGGGCTCGAGATTGGGGGTTTGGTTGTCATTACAAATAGAAATGGCGCCAGTTCACTATGGCCATTTCCTCTGCCATGAATTGAATGAATTGTGATTCAGTTCGGTTGAGCATCCAAATGCACCCAACAGCCAATGGTCGTAATCATGGGCTAGTAAGTAGAATACCGAGCGTCTAAGCAGCAGTCTAACACGGAGGCCTTTCCGCCAGTTCCGTTCGTCATTAAGCTTTTCAACCTGATCAGTGTTCAAATACTCTCAAAATCATATAAATATGGAAGAAGCTAGAAAAAGGGCTATTCGATGTTCTAGCAATGCAAGGCAACGCTTACCGCTTTCTCCGCTTGCTCAATTGTCTCATACTCCACAAGAGCATGCAACTTAATTTGAAAAATGGATGCCAATTCAAGAAGACACAGAGTCAGAGAAATCCATGAAGCACCGAAACCGCGGAACATTTTGATTGCACACATCACTTATACATTGTATCAGGACTATCGATTTGGTGGGCCACCACAGGGCAGGGCACCAGAATGCGCATAAGAAGGGGCGGTCATCTCAAAAGAATGAGCACCAGTCCACATCCAGCAGGAAAAACTCACAACAATAGGATGGTTAGAGTTGTCCAATCACCAAAAACTTCGGCCCACATGGTGGCTAGCTGATCAATGGTCCCAATTATGCAGGCCGCAATAACATTTCTTTACATATTACAGTACATTTATTGGATTTGATCGATGCAATACCTTGTTACTGATAAGCACATCGCCTTTAGACGATCTTGAAGCATTGGATTCCTGAGGATGGCATATTCGGATGGTCTTCACGCTGTTCGTAACAAGAGAGCTTCTTGAAACGGATCCAAGACCCATAAATCTAAGCATGAAACAGAGAAAATCTGACCTTCCAACGACGCCGAATATTTTTTCAATGTTTTGGTGAGAATAGTCCTCGGGCAAGTTTTCAACCACAACGATACGAGACTGCAATGCACGAAAATTATTTAAATCGCACAAAAGTATTTCAATGAAGTTATGCATGCAAATTACACAATTGAATGTATGCATTGTGCTTTCGGAAATTTATCGCATTAGAATAACCTGCAATTCTTCTTTATCTCTATCAGTGAAGAGGTTTTTCCGTCTAACTTTCTTCCCGTCATCACTCACGACCTACAAGAGAGGATGGTGTCGAAATAAGCCCTTCTGATGCTGCTCATGAGACTAGGATTTTGAGTCCTACTGTCCTGCATGTGCCGTTGTGTCACATTTATGCGTGATCAAGTACACTCGTTGGGTGGGCCCCACCATTCAAATTTGTTGTGGTCCACAATACAAGCCAGCCTGGTCATCAGGTGGGAAACAAGTGTAGACTGATTGCAGACCTTTGAGCTGTTTTAGTTGTCCATCTTTTATAATATACACAAGGCTTACCTGATGACCCGACAATGGAAGATACTGGCGAGGTCCACCTGATGAACAACCAGACACATGCAGGAAAGTAGGATTGAAATCTCATGATATTTTTCACCAAATTGGATTGCTTAATAATGAAATGTCGTGAAATTTCATGATATTTGGTGCAAACAAACACACCCCAAAAAAAATGCTCAATAAGTTGAAGAAATCAGCTTACAAGCTTCGAAGATCCCTGAAGTGCTGTTGCCAACATCTGATTGTTACTGATGAGGGACTTCATTTTCTTTGAAGATGCAATGAATGATATGGGAACTGTTACATTATGCATAATAAATCGGTTTGTTATAATTTAGATTCAGATCATAATAATTCCCAAAGCAGTTTCCATCATACAAAACACAAGGTCTCAAAAACCACTATTTTGAGGCATAATTGCAGTAATGTTGCATTCAAGACAGAAGAGATGACCGAGGTGGGGTGGACAAACAGACCCCTGATTGCAAATCCATGTGTTTGTGATGGCTCTGACTGAACAAAATTTCATTACTGAATGCTATCTCCTCATTATGATTGGATTGGGGAAAATCTCACTTCAGTCATTTCCACTTTGTTAGAATTGGAATGTTACAATTCAATTTAGTCAAGCATCCAAACACGGCTTAAACTACACAACATGCAAAATCTCATAGTTCTGTTCCACAAACGTACATATGTACCTATGTGTATATAAGATGCTAATCTCACTTTGGTCATTTCCGCTTTGTTGGAATTGAAATATTGCAATTCAATTCAATTGAGCATCCAAACACGACTTAAACTACAGAACGTGCAAAATTTCACGGTTCTGCTTCTAAATACGTACATTTATACATATTCGGGTATGGATGTGGCTATAGGATGCTAATCTCACTTTGGTCATTTCCACTTCGTTTGAATTGAATTATTGCAATTTACTTCAATCAAGCATCCAAACACAGCATAGACTACAGAACACACAATATCTTATGGTTCTGCTTCTACATGTTTGCATATGCGCAAAGGATGCTGTTTTCTAAGAGGAAATTCTCAATGGAGTAGAAAAGAAGATCCATTTTCTTCAACGGATATCTTGTATATAAATGGTACTCACCGTAGCCTTCGGCATCTTTGTTTATAAGCTTTGTCACTGACTCATTTGCAATCAAACTAGCATCACTGAATTGATATTCTGCCTGTTACATTCACCATCTTTAGAAAAAAAAAAAAAAAAAAAACTGAGAGGAAATGCCAAGGCAAGCAATTACTGCCAGGATAGATTAAAGAGGCAATTTCCAGCGTTACATGCAAATGTAGCACATGTGCACGAGATCCTAGCCATTCACCAGGAGTAGCCACCATGAAAATGCTTGGCACCAGGCCAGTTCAGTCATCAAGTGGGCTGAACACGGACAGTTGGAAAACACCCACATGTCTATATCTAATGAACACATGGCCTACCTGATGAGTGGACAAGCCTAATTCGTGGGCCAAGGCTTGTTTGTGGAATGACCCACCTGTGCATGGCCCAGATCTCACATCACGTGTGACAGGTTGGCATACATGTGCCACTCACTCTATCCTACCATAAATTGCTGTAGCATTTCTCCAAAAAAAAAAAACTCGCTGGTGGTGATATTATGAATGATGGGCTGAAGAAAACCTATGCTTCATAGATTGTGAGATCTGATTTTCCCTTCATGGTTAAATTCATTAACATCCATATTTGAATTTTTACAGCGATTATATGCACGCCGATATTTTGAATTCGTTCTCTCTCATACAAACAGAGAGACCAACAGAGCTCATCAAGAGTCAGAATCTAAGAAAGCTTGATAGGCTAATCACCCCTTCTAAAGCTCCAATACGAGGCTTTGGATCTATGACGAAAATTAGCACTGACCCACTTAATTAGATCAATTGATTCATGCGAAGATAGTTTCAGATGACTTCGATGGGAGGACAGAACCCAAGAAAACCAATTCTCATCCCATGAAAATAGAACAGGAAAAAACCAAAGGAAACTCAATTCACAAACTCTTTAATGAGATCTTAAACCAGTGTTTTTTTTTTCTTTCCATTTGGGTCAGTAATCTGTACGGCAAGGCCACCTTTTGGTGATCGAAATAATCCAATTGATCGATTGGCTGTGGATGATTAAGTAAATCTTATTTTCCTCCACCCATTTTCAGGCCAGTGGTGAGATGGCAAGGATTTTTGGAAAGGTGCATCTCTTTGCAGCACCCGTCCATGGTGAGGTCCAGATCCAAATGTTCTGGACCACTGAAAGGTGGGCCACACATGCACAAGATGGCCACTGTGTCGTACCAACCAGCATACATTTCCTCATCATTTTTTTAAAAGAAATAAACTGAAAGAAACAGAGAAACCGAGTTCGGAGATTCACTGTAAGAACTAAGTGTCAATAATTCATAAGAAAAACTGAAAGAAATGAGACCCAATACTGGTTGGGAAGAAACATCGATACCTGTTTTATAATCTTCTGCTTTAGATCGTTGCTGAGGAAATTCTTTGAAGATTGGGGTTCCCCAATGCTCGAATTGGCAATCAGCTGGACAGGTTCTTGCTCCCCGACATAAAACCAATCCGATCCGCCGCCGATGAAATGGAAGCATGGATAGAAGTAGCCCGAAATGGGCATCTGGGTCTGTGTCCTCGGGACAAATTCCGGCGCCTGGGCATTGAATTTGAACGAGACCGTCGTTGTCGACGAAGTGCTCGTCGTCGATTTCATCTCGTTTTCTTTGGATTCCTGAATCTCTTCTTCTCGGTTTGCATGTGCCATCTCTCTCTCTCTCTCTCTCTCTCTCTCTCTCTCGTATTTTTTTGTTTTTTGTGGTGGGAGTGACAGTTATTTTGTAACTGTTTTTTGAGATTGAATCCACGTTTCCCGCCAAAATCTGAGGGAAGACTACATCAGCTTCTCTCTCTATTACACATTACCGTTTGCAATGTGGGGGTTTGACCGGATTTTACAAGGATGGATTTTGATGAGGGTATTTTGGTCATTTGAGGTTCTTGAGGGTTATATTAGTCTTTTTCTCATTCTTCCAGCCCTAAACACACGCACCCCTTACATGCCAACGTGGCGTATGTATGTTTGATCGGAGACGTTCATCGAGTGGGCCATGTGGTGAATGTTTGTTAGATCTGAATCCAGATAATATACTAATTTCACAAGCGTGTAGAACCGTACATATCCTCATGTTGGCACACGAGCAAGTATGAAAAGCATGTGTAAGATCTGAGATTTCAGACTGTTGGAAATAACGTTTGGATCTGATATATTAAAAACCATACAATTTTAGGTGGGCCACAACGTGTAAATTAAATTGATGGTTAAAATATTTTCTAGCCATTCATTAGTTATGGAATTCTGTGGTTCACTCACGTGTAAAATGGTCTGAGTTTTTTTGTCATATGATCTAGACAGTTTACCTCACCTATTGGAAAGCTCAGATCTCACACGTGTCACATTCACCCTTGTGTGGATGTGTTTGGCACCGGTGCGCGTGTAGATTAGCAAACCTCTTTCTCAGGTGAGATCCACGTGACCTAATGGGACGGGGGAAGCGGATTGGCAGGTGTACCACACAGTAGCAAGGGGTGTACATCTACTCGAGCCGAGTCCAGCTCTTGGCTCGAACATTAGCTCACCTCAATTTGAACTCAGCCTAGTCCTCGGGCCTAACTGGCCACCTCGGTTCAGTTTGACTAGCAACTTGGACTAACCCAAGTCGAGTTCAAGTTAAGATTGAGCCGAGTTTATCATTGAGATATTTTCACAAACACCTGAACTACAACTTCAAAATCTTATTATTTTTTAATTCAAAAAATTAACTTGACTTACTCAAACTTAACTTCGAATCGAGTCGAATTAAACTTTTTCGAGTCGAGTCGAGCAAGCTAACTAAGCTAGCTCAATTGATGTACACCCCTAACACTAACTATATAGCTGGTGCAGGTAAGCATGGTGCAAATACGGGCGCTAACAATCCTTGAGAGAATAGTTGTACGAACGATTCAAAGGAGATCAAAGTTACATGGGCCCAAAATGATTTATTTATTATATCCACCCCGTTTATCCATTTCTCAAGTTCATTATAGAGGATAATATAAAAATGAGTGAATCATATCCAAAGCTCAATTGTACCACACCACAAATGGTAGATGGGACAATGATTTTCACCATTAAAACATTCATAAGGGCCACTAGTAGGGATTAAACATTCACCATTAAAACATTCATGTGGACCACACAGTAGGGATTAAACACAAATCGTTGAAATTTTTTTGAGGGCCAAAGAAGTTTTGGATCAAGCTAATATTTATGTTTTCAATTCATCCAGGCCTAAGTGATCTGATGAACAGGTTAGATGGAAATTAACTATCACGGTGGGTCCTAGGAAGGTTTCAGCGGTGTGTTTCATTTGGCAAAATGGATGGATGGTGTGGATAAAACCTCTACAACACGGTGGCTTCTGAAAGCCCCTGTCTGTTCGTTGCCGGGGTCAGGCGGGGTAGTACCCAATCCGCGTCCATCGTTTTGGTATAGGGTTATATCGGTCTTTTACCTATCAATAGTAATCTAATTCTATACGCTCCATCTTCAAGCGCCAGAAACAAACGCACCCCACGTGATAACCTGGTACATGTATATCAGATGTGAGATGCTCGAGGAAGGTTTCCACGCTCAAAGATCCTTACCTTAACTGAATACAGCCGTTCCTTTATCCAGGTGGACCACACATGAAGGAAAGAAATGGATACTTTTAGAAAGATTATAACGAACGGTCTAGATTCAATGTAGATACGTTGCTTTCCTGGCGAATTTTCCGAAATGATTTTCTGTGATGGCATACATTTCTATAGGTACCATCTAATGAACGTCTTGGATTTTACATGCATGATCCAGTTTGGTAGGTGAGGTGCGTTTGTGTTTAGTGCTTGAGGATGGGGGCTGTGGATTATTATCATTTATCTTCAGAGCCGGTTTCACGTTTCCAGTTGGTCGCCTCAAGATCCGCACCGTTCATTCGGTGTGGCCCACCATGAATTTTAAAATGAATATCTTAGATGGGATCTACGTGGAGGTATAATACAATGCTCCAACTGAGATTTTGTACAGAAATTTCAGGTTTTCTATTTGTACAAGATGGCCCATTGCTTAGTGATCCAAACCGTTGAGATGATAGGTCTCACTTTGATGGCCCATTCCCCAAAAGTCTCCCATACTGAGATTCTAGATGTGTGATAATTAGCCTTCGTCGAATTTGAACTGTTGCTGCATTTTTTTCAACCGTCTATCTGTTCGGCCACCTATTGAAGGGGTAAGATTTTTTCATTTGAGAAAATTTTGATGTATCTGCCGTCCAAATTAAGTCCTATCGTATCATCGGTTTGGATTACTAAAACATGGCCCGGCCTGGAAGAACTGAAAGCCCCAATGGGGGTGGTGTTGTACAAACTACGTAGGGGGCCAAACCCAATGATATGATGGGCTCACCATGGATGGCCCATGCATGCGTACGGCTTGGATTTCATACCTTGTCCAAATGCAAGGTCTTGGTGAAGCTTTCTAAGCCCCCATCCTCATCCTATGAGCCAACATGGCACATGCATGCAAGATGGGACCTGTCCATGAGATAAGTCCGGCCTCAGAGAGGCCATCGATCAAAAATCAAAGTGACCCACTGATATGTTGAGTTACGGTTTATAAAATGTTTTCTTAAGACTTCCTTTAAAGGCCGTTTTCTTAAAATGGATTTTGATGTCTTGAATAGGCATTTGAGATTATGTCAT
Source organism: Magnolia kwangsiensis (assembly GCA_037074715.1). Taxonomy (NCBI): domain Eukaryota; kingdom Viridiplantae; phylum Streptophyta; class Magnoliopsida; order Magnoliales; family Magnoliaceae; genus Magnolia; species Magnolia kwangsiensis. The sequence continues at coordinate 112,265,807 of CM073580.1, forward strand.
GGACTAGTTATTTTATTAATAGCTAAGGAATATTTCTTAAGGGAAATTAAAATGAATGGTGATATATCCTAACACATAACACATGTAAAAGTATATAAGATTAATAATAGCACATGTAGCATTTATAAATATTAACATGTATAACACTTTAAGGTTTTGAAGACTGATAATGGTATATATAATTAGAGCTCTACATGAGTCGAGTTAGCTCGATCAACGCACTTGACTCACCTCGACTTGGATTTGAAATAAGTCAGGCTGGTTTTTAGAGCTTGAAAAAATTTTGAGTTGAGCTTGTGCTTGCCTGAGCTTGACTCTACTCAGATCAAACCTCAACTTGAAACGACTCGGATCAAATCAGCTCGGTGACTTGATTATTTTGATATTGATGTTGCTTGTCGAGTGTTTGATGAAATGACTTAACGAAGTGTGATTGCCCTCGTATCTTGATTTTAATATTGCTCGCTGAGTGTCTGATGGAATAATTATAAAGTATTGTTGTTGTTTAGCATTTTGTGAGAAATTGAAGATGCATTTTACATATTCGAGGAAACGTTGCACATGCTTGAACTTAGCTTGAACTAGCCCGAACCGGCTAGACCGGCTCGATGATCGAGTTCAAGCTAGGATTACCTACTAGTCAAGTCGAGCCGAGTTCAAGTTGGGATTACCTATTAGCCGAGTCAAGCCGAGCTATGCCAAGCTCAATCCGGTTCGACTAGTGTACAACTCTACCCATGTATAACACATGAGAGTGCTTGTGCACAGATGATAGCAGATGTGGTGTATTTTGTGATGGCTTAGAAGACCTATTCATATTTTATCAGTGTCATTTAGTTTGCAATAATGCTCGCCAATGGATAGAGAGCATTCAGGTGTCATGGATCCCTTGATTTTAGAGCTTGGGTGGGTCTTACTGCTTGAGATCGTTGTAGTCGAAATTATTACCATATTACAAAATATGATAAAGATTGAATCATATAGAATTATAATTTGTATTATAAATTATAATAAAAAAATATAGTTTTTTTTTTTTTTTTTAAATTAAAAGTAAAATAAAAATAATAAGTCCTCAATCATCCATTTTCCATCCATATGTACCAAGTAATATTACCATATCATAATAATGTTAGTGAATTTTTATAAAATCTTTTAATAAAATTTATTATTATTACTTATTATTATTATTATTATTATTATTATTATTATTATTATTATTTGTGTACAATCATATTAGAAAAGTAGCATTTAATTATATATACTAATAATAATTTAATTATGTTGGAGCTTCCCATGAGGTCGAGTTGTGTGGGCCCCACAGTGATGTGTATCGGACGTACACATAGTGCATTTGGTGGATCACCTTCCGTTACGGTAAAATATAAAATCATGAATAAAACATTCAAAAGCACTTGTTAGGGCCCACCTGAGTTTTGGATACGGCTGAAACTTGGTGTCACCTCTTATCCAAGTGGGACACATTCAACGGATGGGATAGATTTCTAAACCATGTCTCTACGAGCCTTATAAAAGATTATGAAGATTTTAATGGGTGGGTATTCACTCTGAACTGCTGTATATGGTGTACCCCCCTAAGTCATCAATTAGCCTGATTTTTAGGCCCTATGTCCCATCATAAAATTGTGCATTTGAGTGATGGGGTGGATGTCTGTCACGCATAACGATGGGCCCACAGAGCTTGACCTTAATGGAAGCATCCATGAGGTCGACCTTATATATTTTATACGTAAAAAAGTCCAATTGATTAGACCACATATTACATCCCACTCAGTGGATTACATCCATCTTGTAAAGTGCTTGAGACATCCAATCCTCCTAATAGGTTGGCCCCACCATAAGAATTGCCTAGTGAAGAAATAAGCCCTATCTAATCATCAAATAATCCGCACTATAAAAAACAACGTATAGCCATTGATAAATGGAAAAATACAAGTATGGCCCACATGATCAGTGAATGGGATTGAATTTTTCATGACGTGTTCCTCATGGTGAGACCAATCTATTGAACGGGTTGGATGTCCCATGAACTTATCAACTTAGAAGTTATCCACCAGGTGGACCATAACCTATGGTTCAACCTATTGAAGTAGATACCTTCTTATATATATATATATATGTGTGTGTGTGTGTGTGAATGTAATTTCTTATAAAGAATAAAATAAAATCTAAGTAAAAGTTAAAATATAAAAAAATAAGTGTAATTTCAACTGAATTCAAAGATTCATTTGAATAAGAGTTTCAAGATGGGATTAATATCATTTTGCTTTGGGTTTAGCCCAACTGGCATATACTTTCGTATGCGTGAATATATACTTAATTTTTAAGTCGTTGCTTCTGTTGCCTTATCTTTCACATTTCATTGTGTACTTGCAATTTAATGGAGAACAAGAGAAGATGCTAGAGGCACCGGTTAAGGTTGAAGACCTTCCGATGCCTAAGTCAAACGCATAGACTCATGCGGTAGGATCAAGATAGTTGTTTGTACCTCTTACCCATGGCATGAGATGCATTTATAAGCTTTGTATGCAGTTTACATATTTGATTTAATTTGCTGAAGGGGCCATATGTTGGAGTTGGATTATAATTTTAAGAATTTCTCCGAATTTACCTCGACCGATGTGATTTTCAGTGGAGATTCGAGAGGTAATCCTACCTATACATGGAGATAATTTTTCTTTCTATTCAAATGTCGAAGTCGGTACCCGGGATTGAGGTCGTTATCTGAGGTCGAGATAGGTACCTGAAGTTGGGTCAGGGGTGCAAGTAACAACTGAGGCCGAAGTAGAAAGTAGCCAATACCGAAGGTTAGGGTGATTTTTTGGCCCTCAAGTAATATATAAAGTCACTTAGTCTTGCTACTCGGCTCATTTATCGCATGCATTTGTTTAACTACATTTCACCCACGACATCTACGACGAATTTTGTATTTTTTTGTGATGAGGACATTGTGCACACGCACGCCCGCACACCACCACTCCTACGCACGTACGTACGCAGAAGGAGGACCCCACCATTGATCTGACTCGATGACGACATTAAGGGAAGGTCTCCTAGTTAGAAGATAAGTTTTGGTTCAAAAAAAGTGGGCCTGATAATCAAGAAAAGCCCATCATGGGATCTCATGATCGTGGCCCACTCGTCGGATTGATTTTATATTTTAGGTTTTGCTTATTGTTATTATTTAGAACATTGTGAACGATTTAAATTTTTCTATTTGGTTTTTGTTTTAGTTTACTTCATCGCTAAGTAATTCGTTGTGCACATGGTGCGAGTTTTGGGGTATAGGATTTTCCCTATAAATAAGCATCCTTTGTAGTTCTTTTGATTCATCGAAGTTAATAAAAAAAATTCCTGCTTTATTTTTCTACACTCTTCGTAAGTTGTGGAAGAATTCAAAAGTAGGTGCGAAGCCCTCCCTTTTCGAAGGGCTCACTACCGTGGTGTGAAGCCACATAAACCCCGATTCACCCCCATCCTCCATCATCTTCTTTTCCATCTTCCGCCACCATCCATAATCTTGAGCCTGAAATCTCGCATATCATATTTAATTTTCATGTCCTGCATCACTTTGGCACCTGATCTTTGTAGGGGTTGGCATGAACTTCAATCCTCATCTAATTGGGTACTTTGTCTTGTTTGTTTGGTTGAGATGAGTAGACTCATTCTCAATTCTATGGAATTGAGGGGCACAGGATTTGTACACGTGGATCTCATTTTTTTATTATCTAGAAAGAACCTACCAGACTGGAGAAAGCTAACCGTTGGATCTTTTCTCTTTGGCCCATTTTTTTTTTTTTTCAAATGCAATCCTGACCTCACGTTAGCAGGCCATAAATCGAAGTGTGGGGTCCTCTAATCCGGGGGAAGTATCCATGGAACCCAATCTACAGTGGGGCCCATCAAATCAATGGTGTGGACTAGAAAACTAAACATTTGCTCACCTTGAATTTTTAATTCTTGTATGTGGTTTTGTAATTGTAACATTCCGAAAATCGGGGGGTCGAGCAAAAACCCAACTCCCGAGTTCCAAAATGTTATTTATGCAACATAGATATGTATGATTGAATGTTGTCTGTGATAATGTATTAAACATGAGTGAAATTAAGCCAGAACAGTATATCATACTCCAGAGACAGTTAAATTAACCAGCGGAAGTCTGTAATAGTATGTATAACATATATAAACTGTTGTATGTCTCCAGAGTGTGAACATGTTACCAGGTTATACACATACATGTATACTCCAAAAGTAGATGAAACGAATATATATGAGTGCGCTAAAAATATAAAATGACAAGTGTCAAAGTATCTAATCAACCTCCCTGTAATCCCGTCAATCAGAACACGCATAAAGGAGGGATCCTCCTCATCATCATCAAGTCCAGCTCCGCCTCACAGGCCGCGCCATCATCTGCAATCACAAAAGGGTCCGGTGGGTGTCCAGGAACACCGTCCCGTAACGTGGGAGTGAGTAGCTAACTCAGTGGAATAATAGAGCAAGGATTAACATGTTCTCAAATCAATCATGCGATAATAGTAAAGCAATAAATCAAACAATCTTAATACTGTTGTTAATGCAATTATGACATGACGTGATGTATGCCCTCACCGACGATCTCCCTCATACGGCAACATCTTACGACCGCGGCATGCCACACTCCCTAAAGTGCTCCACATCTTCCAGGCACATGCAATGCTATGGTGATATGATTTTCAAGTTGTTATTAGTCCATTCAAACAGCAGGATTGGGAAACTAAGGTACTTATATCAATCCCAACACAGATCCTGTCTAGGGTCGTCACTCCTAGTAATCTCATACGATGTATATTTTTGTAGGTCGCTGCAAGGGCTGCCAGGGCTGTTGCTCGCACTCGTTGCACCGCTCCCCCATCACCTTATCAATACAGGCCTACTGTACTCTACTGCAACGGAAGGGTCGTCGCCTCCCGTGGACTCAGAATACGCTCGCGGTCACTACAAAGGACTCGTCGCCTGATCAGTGTAGGCCGACAGCTAGAATATAGTATCCCATACCACCATAATCTGCTCACGAGTCTAGGTGCTCACTGGTCACTACGGGGAGGTTTGTGGCCCCAGCGTAGGCCGACAGCTCGACCACGGTGTCCCATACCACCATGCCCGGCTCATGAGTCTTCGTGGATCAAGGTACCATGGTTAACAGGGTTTACAATGGTAAGTTCAGTACCCTAGGTTCAAGCAGATATGACTCATGCAGGGTGGACATACAACGGCCAGTCGGGTTACTTGACGAGCTCGACTAGCACGAGCGCATCGCAAGTCGAACGACATGAAGTGCGTAAAACACTTCGCATGGCCTAACCACTGCCGCCAACTCTAAACACGACTCGTGTTCATCGACACGTCGTTCGTGGCAAAGATAGGCTAACCACGATATTTCTTGGTTACCGACTGCCTGGACTACGTATAGTCCCAAACACATATGAATCCACGTCAGCGATCATGTGAGAGCATTGGAAATGAAATACAACCATGTGAGCATGTTAACACATGTTATAACGTACAACTTAAGTGAATCATCCTACACATGTCTTTCACACATATAATGAAATTATGCATATCGCCAACATATAGGAAATCCTTTCCATCAGCAAATTAATTGAGAATTCAATCTCAAACTAAATCATAAGGAAATCATCAAGCACATGTTATAACATATAACTTACATGAATCATCAAGCACATACATTTCATTCATATAATGAAATCATGCATATGGCTAACATGAAGGAAACCATTTACACCAGCATATTTATTGAGAAACCAATCTCAAACTAATCCATAACATCATTTAATTCAATACATACTAATACAAGCATTTATGCAAACACTTACACTACACACTTAAGTCTACATATAGTATGTCGACCCGAAGTGCGCATTTAGGCGAATCTCTTCGCCAAACTAATTATGCACGCATTCCTAACATTCTAATGCGACAATAAACCATGTCAATCACATCAGCAAAATATGCATGAAAACAGTACTTCCTACAAATGACTAAAATGTCCTAAATCTCATATTCTTCGTTAGTTTACGAAACAGGAAACGGACAGCATGTTGTACATGTCAAACGGCGTTGCCGTCAAGAATCTACTATTAAACGACATTGAAAGCTTTGGAAACAGTCAATCAAAGCGTCTAAAATCCGCACTTTTTCCCTTTTAGGGATGAGAATTCGAACGGAGCGTATACGCTTCGTCTACGGCGAATAGAGAACCTAATTTACGAGTTATATCAGTTTACATGCTATGGAACGGAATGAATGCCAAATCAGCAACTTCTAGGGCTATTTCTTACCTGAAAACGTGGAGGAATCACCGGCAAAATGATTGGAATACGCCGCTTAAGCACGTGCAGCAGCAGCAGGAAAAGCTCTCCCACCTTCTCTCACAAACTCTCACCTTTTCTCTCTCCCAATCAAGGGTTTTTGCAAATTCGGATGGGAGAGAGGAGTGAGGGTTTCAAGCCCTTTTATAAGCCCAAACTTGCCCGAAATAGATTCGGGAACAAGTTTCACTTGAGGGGTAACCAAATCGGGGCTGTTTCGGTCCAAAAGATGCTTTCTGGTGGTCCCCTGGTCGAATGCGATCGGACTTAAGCTCATGCGTACCAGATCTAGTGCGCATTAAATTTTCAGTCCGGCAGGGTTCGCAGATCGCGCGTGGCGGACCAGTTTCAGTTCAGCGGTCACCGCACGTAGATCAGGGCTGGAAGTCTCATAATAATAAATAGAAATTTTTCCTGATCCGAGGGTGTAATCTGGATGAATTCTGACGGTCAGAACGCTTAATACTGACGTGTCAAGTTGTGTGCCAGATTTGAATTTGAAATTCCAATTCTGTCCCTATTCGCGGTCTCTTCAGTCCGGGCTCAATGAAATAGTCTGTGATTATCGGTTTGACTTGATTTTCGAAATGATTGTCAAGTCCAGCTGGGCGGTTCTAACGGTCTAAGATAGGAAGTAACGGACTTTCGACGCGCGGTCTAAATCCAATACAAGAATTCAAAGTGGTCCAGAGAACAAACCCTCTTAGAGTTTGATCCGAGGTTATAGAGTATTATGGAGTCATACGTTCTACTCGATTTGGGTCTTGTAGAACGTATTTAAAGTGATGAGGGACTGTTTCCCAGCTACTCCAGCGTTGCGCTAGTTAACTTATGCTAAATTTCCATAGGAATTAATCCTAAGTGGTTTCTTTGGCTATGAAATTGGGTTCTGAGCGATTTTTCAGGTGTTTTAGTTGACCCATTGCATAAAGATGTCAAATCCCAGATTGGCCAAAATCCGGGGTGTTACAGTAATAGTAGATACAATGCTGATATAATTAGTTAACATTTGGCGTGCATTACAACATATCCTAAAATGGGTATTAAATAGTCTTAAAAGCTGTTGACCGATACCTGAATTTCATTTTGAAAGAATGTAATCCAATCCTTCATCCTACAGGCCCCACCTTGTATAAACCACTGCCCAGCAATCATGATGTTCGGATGGTCCTAACCATCCAATCATTTCCAAGGTGTTTATCTGATTGTTGGGGTCCTCTAGTCAGTGCCAATAGGTGCTGATATAGGCCCATGGGGTCTACACGTGAGCCATCACTATTGGATGTGTTTCATGTGTTTTTTTTTTCACTCCATAATCATCCCTTTCTCCGCTCGTATTCTCGTCATTGTCTATTATCCATCGGCTACCTCTAGATGATTTAAACTATTAATCTAATTTGGGTTATCTAAGTAAACGTTATGTTACGCCCCAAACTTGAAAACCGGGCCCACAAAATTCCCGATCGCTGAATTTGGTGCTGACAGCTTCCGTAGTACATTTTCAGCTTTCAGCACCATAGCTAAATTCCGATCCTGGGATCCTACAAGGAGGATTTTCAACGTACATTTATCTCATAAGAAGCATAACCATAAGTATACCCCAATCACAAAGGCAACATCATCATCACATATCTACTAATATAATCATTTGAATACAATGCTGAAACGAAAAATACATATATTAAAAATTAAAGCTCCAGAGGTCTGCTACATGCTCCAAGCTCAACACTATTGCAACTTAACGCTACCTGTACGCATCTATCGTACATAAGCTTATAAAAAGTTTAGTGGGTGGTGAAAGTGTGTGCATAAGGTAGGTACCAAGTATGCAATACAATGCCATAAATCATACAATATTAAAGTAAGCAGAAATACTGGCAATCTATAAATCATGTAATAACAGAGTAATGCGGAAATATAATAAACTAGATATTAGATATCGAGGATGCAATACAATACGCAATTCGTAAGAGCTACGAATACCATCAACCTCATCTAGGTCATATAAATGCAGAAACATAGCAATCTAAAATGCCATATGCCGAGGATGTAATGCAATATGCAATATGTGGTGACCAAGCTATAGTGTAAATTCTGGATGATAGTACGTAGTATCGCAGGCTATGAGGCCCATTACAAAGGACTTCTATCCAAACCAATCTCATAGCTAAATTTGTATAGATAGACTCAATGTGGTAAGCTCATGATCTCAGGTTAGTCGTGCGGCCCAACCGAAATCCTGACCATTGCGAAGGTACACGTGACAAATAGTTGTGCACCACCAGCCCGAGTGAATAGCGAATGAATGAATGAATGAATAAGTATGCAATTCCTGCCTAATAAGTCCACATATCAGTATTGTTCATCTCAGGGATCATTACCGGGGTCTAGTACACTCAACATGCAAATCGCCGCCCACTAACGCGCGACTATGCAAGTGGAAGAGACCTCATATCCACCTGACCAGTAGTCAGCCAATATCTACCGGCACGTCGATAGTGGACCCATTTACGAGTTGGTCAAACTTAGCCTAGCTACGCCCCCTACACTTGGGCGGGTGAGGACACACTGCTTCCCAACTGACCACGACAAAGTGGGAGACTCGGCCTCCTGGTATTTGGTACTCGGGTGCTCATGTATCTACTCGGTATAGACGTTGGGGCGTCTCCTGACCTCGAAGGTTTAGAGACTTTCACCCACGAACATCCAAAGTGCCCAGATGTTTGAACTAAACATTTTCGGTGTCCTATCTATCAATTCATGACATGTCTGTGGAGGCTACGACTATAATGTTGCTAGGGCGTATAGTAATAATAATACACAATGTAAGATGCATGAGTTATACGATCCAGTCATGCACAATCTTGCGCATACCGTGCGCTTATGTGAGACAATCTCCGCCTATCAGAGAGTCTCATAACAACCGGCACTATAACATATGTAATGATCAATCATATCTCATAACAAACATGCAGAATGTATCATGATGCGTATGGACATGTATCATGATGCTATGCCGTCACATACTCATAATCGGTATTAATAACCGTCATCGACAATTGACCTCGACAATGTGGACATTTAACAAACATTGCCCCCAAGGAATGACTCATATAGAGCCTAACATACAGTGGACCTATGGCCTCACACAAGGGCCAAATGTACAACACTATGGGCCTCACTTAAGAGCTTAATACACATCACTATGGGCCTTTCACATGGGCCTAACATACATTACAGTGGGCTCCATCGATTGGCCCTCAAATGCACCAAAATGGGCCTCATCAAATAGGCTTCACATACATTACATAGGCCTCAAACGCATCAAGCCAAGGTCGAATACTCATTAGAATAGGCCTCAAATACGGGCCACATATACATCACAATGGGCTTCGACAATCGGCCTTGACAATCGGAGTCGACCTCCATAATTAGAATCGACCTCAATAATCGGAATCGGTAATCGATAATTGGAATCGACCTCGACTCTGATAATCGAATCGGTAATTGGTAATCGGTAATTGGAATTGGCCTCGACCTTCGATAATAGAAATCGGTAATCGACAATCGAAATTGGCCTCGATCCCGATAATCGAAATCGATAATCGACAATCGGAATCGACCTCGACCCCGATAATCGGAATTGGTAATCAGAATCGGCATCGACCCCGATAATCGGAATCAGTAATCAGCAATCGGAATCGGCCTCGACCCCGATAATTGGAATCGGTAATCGGCAATCGGAATCGGCCTTGACCCTGATGATTGAAATCGGTAATCAGCAATCGGAATCAACCTCGACCCCGATAATTGAAATCGATAATCAGCATTCGAAATTGGGCTCGACCTCGATAATCGAAATCGGTAATCGACAATCGGAATCGACCTCGACCTTGATAATCGAAATCAAAATCGGTAATCGGCAATCAGAATCGGCTCGACCCTAATAATCAAAATCGGTAATCGGAATCGGCCTCGACGATTAGAATCGGCCTTGATAATTGGAATCAACCTCGACAATCGGAAGAGACCTCAAAGATTGGCCTTGACAATCGGAATCTGTGTCGACAATCAGAATCAGCCTAAAAAAATTGACCTCGACAATTGGAATCGGCATCGACAATTGGAATCGATCTTAACAAGCGGCCTAAGGGAAGGTTACGATGTGGACATTTAACCATCATTGCCTATCGATGTAAACATTAAACTATCATTGCTCCCAAGTCATGGCCTGCCATAATCATTATTACATAAATCATAGAGTAATCTTACATCACAATGGACCTCATATACATCACATTAGGCCCCATACAAAGGCCCCACATACATCTCATTAGGCCTCACTCGTGGCCCTTATATACATCACATTGGGCCTCAACCCATGGGCCATTAAATACATCAAGCGGATCGCATCCACGGGTCGCACCAATGAGCCTCATACATATCATGTGGGCCATATCACATGGGCCCCACCAATGAGCCTTATACATATCATGTGAGCCATATCACATGGGCCACACCAATGGGCCTCATACATATAATGTGGGCCATATCACATGGGCCGCACCAGTGGGCCTAAAAAAGTGGATGAACCGTGTGCATGTAACACACACATCATGGTAGGCCACATAAATGAATGACATAAATATACAATACATGCATCAATGGTAGGCCCCACGTGGCACTGTCCGAAGGTGGCGGCATGAATATAGAATACGTACACCAAGGTAGGCCCCATCACATAGGCCTTGTATACATCACATCGGGCCTCGCTCATGGGCCTAATATACATTATAATGGGTCTCTCCATCTGGGCCGCAATTCCATCATAATGGGCCCTATCCTAAGGGCCTCAAATACATCACGCTGAGCCACACAGCAGGTGTACTCTGCACAACTAGCAGGTGGGCTTGCACCTCCCAAATGGGCCCACAAAATGAACAATATGGATGCATAACACATACATCAAGGTGGACCCTACCATAACATTTATTTTCCATCTAATCTGTTCATAGGGTCACAAGACTCGGATAAAGAGGAAAACAAATTTCATACTTATCCAAAACTTCTGACCCTTAAAAGGGGTTTTAATGGTAGGCATTTATTCCTCACTATTTTTATGATGTGGTCCACCTGATTAATGGCTAGATACATCACGGTGTGGCCTGCCGTGATGTATTTGAAATTCAACATGTACATAAGTTAACATAGAGATTGATGAAGCGAAAACAAAAACATCAGCCGTGGCCCTTAAGAGGTTTTAAAAAGGTGGATATTACTGTCACCATTATTTATAGCAGTAGTGGGGTCTGCTTGAACTTTAGATCCGGCTCATTCTTTCTTTATTCCATAAAATGATCTCTCAAAATGGTTGGACAGTGTGAATACAACACATGTATCCTGGTGGGTCCACACACGTGGCCCACCAGATAAATCGCCTGTGTGGATCAGAATAAATACATCTAAGGTGGGTCTCATCCTACACGTGAAACACGTGTGGGGTGGCCCCACATGTCTGAAACGGATGGACGACATAGATGAAACATATATATATATATATATATATATATATATATATATATATATATATATATATATATATATATATGTGTGTGTGTGTGTGTGGGTGGGGTCCTCAGAATTTGTTGACGTCAATCGTACCAGCTATATAACTGGCATGAGGTACCCCAGCCAAACCGCTCCCACAGCTGGTTGGTCTCACCGTCCTGCTGTGTAGACGGTGTGGACGGCACATGTGCCTCACGTGAGTCCCACCCTGATGAACGGCTTGGGTATAAAACCCATACATCAAAGGTACAGCCCCACACGTGGGTGAGTCCCACCGTCCTTGCAACACATGCATCATGGTGACCCCATCCAAATGGATGGATGATGTGGATGGGTCCCACAGACCCTGTAGACGTCAATACGGCAGCTGTATAGCCGCCGGCTTCAAGCAGAGCAGGCGCGTCCCATGTAGGCCCACCACTATATATTAATATAATAGTAATTATTTAATTACCGAGTGAGTACACCGTCGGTTCACACTACAATGCTAGTCAAACCGGCGTCCAGCGTCTAGGTACGCTGGACGGCTTGGATGTATGAATTGAGGTGGGTCCCACATGGACGTGGCCCATCTGATTTGGATCAAACTGATATATATATATTTTCCTTCATCGAATCTGTCCAAAAAAAATGGACAGCAACATGGTGGGCCTCGTGATCCGACGGTGAGGATAATATATAAAGGTGAATCATGCAATCAAGAAAAAAGAGAGGGAGAGAGAGAGATCGATACAGCAGAGGGACCTCGCCACTAATGGCCCCTCTTTGATCATACACATACATCAAAATGGGTCCCAACATAAGTGGGCCCTTAAATAATCAACATCAAATCATAAATCACCCACTCTTCTTGCTTCTTCTTGGGCTCCTCCTCATCTTAGCTCCAATGGGACATGATTCAATGTTGAGATTGATTATAGAAGGTGGGATTGGGTGGTAGGAAGTGGGCCGCACTAGCTTTTCTCCCCGGGAGGCTCTCTTGCTTGGAGAGAGAGAGAGAGAGAGAGAGAGAGAGAGAGAGAGAGGTGATGGGAGAGAGGGATGGTGGAGTGACATGAGAGGTAAGGTGCTTGTTGACTTTACGGTATTTGTGTGAGAGAGAGGTAAGGGTAGAGTATGAGTTGCTTGTACTTGACTTGATTGAAAGATTGATGTGACATTTGATGTGATTGATGAGCCATTTTCTTGAAATTTGTAACGTGCGGCGTTTTCCTCGAACTGAACGCGGGCCCACATCTTCTATCTTGGGTATCGCCTCGGCGCGCGAGACACTATATCAGAACCGTGGCGACGGTGCGGTCGCTAGGGTATAAGTCTCGGGTTAAGCTGACTTTGGAATACGGGACACGATTTAAGGTTGTGCACAACCGTCGATAACAGATCGCGAGTCGCTGGAATTCGACCGGGAGAACCGCGGAAGTTTATGAAACGGTACGGGCTAAGATACGGGTCTTACACGTTACCGTCAAACAAATTATAACTGATTTAATGAGTCATTCGTAGTTTTATAGTTTGAATTAGTTCACGCTTACACACGCATAACTTAATATTTGAGACGAGTATATGACTACTAATGTAGAGCGGGTCACGGATACTTTCATGGCTAGGATGGATTAGAAAAGGTATGATTAATGACAAAAGTGACCCGGACTGTTAGAACTTAAAATGGAGGTATCTCGCAAATCGGAATGAGCTATCAGATGTACCATGTATGATTTTGGGGTAGGAGCCACCCAACCCTGCTATAGCAGGTTGTGCATATCAAATTTGCAAAATACCATCAGATGAATTCCTGTTTTATTTCGTTTTTACTATTTAGTATAACTCTTCATTTGTTTGGATTTAAGAGTTGCGCACAACATGAAAAGTACTTAGAATATTTAAGAGAATAGCATGGTTGAGCCAAATAGGACATACTATAATTGGCTGAAAACCATGAGGTCTAGTGGAAATCATGACCGTCTATATATAATAAGGTTACTATTTATAGTAAGTTGCGATTTATAGGAGTTTTGGTTATAGCATGATTCTGAAACTTCTTCCTAGGGTTCGTAGCCTTATTTAAAGAGATGTAAATTTATTTTTCACCATCAATAAAATTATTTCGAATATTTTAGAATTATTTATATATATATTTTTCCTTATGAATTCGAGGTTTCTTTATGAGGAGTCCAAAGAAGTTCCGTAGCAATGCCCACACTGCTGTCGTTCCGACTCGAGGTCAAGCAGCGAAGCAGGCCATCCTTTGCTTAGAGCAACAGAAGGAAGAGATGGGGGCCAAAGCCCGACCCATAGCATCCTTCACATCCAAAAGCACGAACGGGTGCTGCGAGCTAGGGCAGTCATCGGTTGACGGAGCCATGGACACACAATCACCGCTTCGAGGGTCATCTTAACCATAGAATTAGAGAAGTGATCAGATCTCTCCCCTCCAATAATGGTTAGGCAAGATCATCCATCTTCAGCTTGTTTTGGAAGATCGAAGTCTCAGGTGGACCACACCACAAGAAACAGTGGTGATTGAATGCCCACTAGTAAAAACTATTCCTAGAACCCAATGTAATGTTTTGGATCAAGTTGATGCTTGTGTTTTTCCTTCATCTAGGCCTATGCGACTTCATTAATAGGTTGGATGGCAAATAAACATCATAGTGGACCATAGGAAATTTTTAATGATGGGCGTTCACTCATCATTATTTCATGTTGTTTACACCTGACCTAATATCGTCAGATCCGATGGCTAATGCAAAAGGCCATAGTTTACGTAATGACTTGAGAGAGTGCATGCGATTGAATGGTTAGGTGGTAGTGGCATGCTCTAAGACGTTCAGTTCAATTCAAGCTGCATTTGGCTTTGGCATGCCTGACACGTGCACATCACATGAATGACCGAATTTGAGCCAAACACCTACGATATGGTCCACCTTAGATTTGGATCTGTCTCATTTTTGAGTTCATGCCCTAGAAGGAGTAGGTAAAATGGATGAACGGTGTGAACAAAATACGTCACGAGGGGGCCTACAGAGCTTTTCCAGCAGCACACATTACCGACGCTAGTGCTGTGTGCTACACCATGCAATCTGAGTCCATGTAGTTGGATAGTCCGGATAGATCGGCATGGACACTAGTTGGAGGCAGAACCTTTTTTTGGTTATCTAGACAGGGTCTCCTAGACCGGAAGGAGATTCAAACTATTGGGTCTTTCATCTTTGGCATTCTCTCTTGAATGCAATCCCTGAATATCCAAATGGCACTGAAAGTCTATGCGGAAGAGTGGGCCCTTAGGATTTGATGGTCTACATGATATGGGACCTCCACAAAGCTAAGGATGAACAGTCCAAGTATAGCATTCCACGTAACCACTACTAGAATAGATAAGTCTAAGCACCCCTCTAATTCCACAGTATAAATGGCCGTGAATTATGATCTATGACTTAGATTGTTTAAGAGACAAGCTAGATGGACAATATTATTATCTCAATTGGGAGTTTGGATGAAACCAGAAATTATCTGGTCTTATCCTTATCTCCCCATCTAAACCTTGTGGAACCCACCCACTCATAATTGCCCATAAGTAGGCCCCACAAGCCTATGTCCAACAATCCCAACCCCACATTTGCAGGCCATTGATCAAAGAGTAGGATCCTTCAATCTAGGGAAGTATCCAGGGAAGCCAATCTATGGTGGGGCCCATCATATCAATGGTCTGAACCAGCAAACCAAACATTTGCTCAGCTTGCATTTTAAATTCTTTTTATTTGGCTTTGAAGCCGTAGATAGAAACAATGCGGATATTGTTAATTAACATTTGGCGTGAATTACAATACATCCACATCCTAAAATGGGTATCAAACACTCTTAAAACTTCGATCACATCACCGAATTTCATACTGGTAATTGGTGACATAAATTACAGAATGTAATCCCACCGTTCATCCTGCAGGCCCCACCTTGGATGAACCACTGCCTGACGATCATGCTGTTCAGATGATCCTAACCATCCAATCATTTACAAGGTGTTTATCAGACTATTGGGGTCGTCCAGTCAGTGCTGACAGGTAATGGATATGGACCCGTCGGGCCAACTCGTGAGCAACAACTATTGTGTGGGTTCCATATGATTTTTTCCTTAATCTCTCTTTCCTCCCATATCCTCTTGATTCCTTCCATTATAAAATAGGAGACATTCCTCCTAACTTAATCTAAATGGAGAGGATATCCAAAAAGAATAATAAGGAAAAATACCTATTGCTAATTAGGCCAGCCTTTAGATGATCAAAATCATTGATTGCAATCCGTGGGCCATCTTAACCATATAATCAGACTGGTGATCAAATCCTCCCTGCTCCATTAGTGGTTAGGCGGACCATTGGACGTTGACTGCCCCATCTTCAGCTTTGTGCGAAGGTCCCAAGATCATGTAAATACCATCAAATCTCGCAGGCCCACTCATCTAGGCCGATCAATACGAGAACTGCTATGATAATTTCAGGCAAAACCAAGGGCAGTTTGTAAGGCTTCCTCTATTCATTAGGAACTGTAAGCCGGCCAACTCCCAACTGTCTTATTAGCTGGTAATTCAGCTTCTGAAAATTTCATCTCTCTACCAAAATAAGCTAGCCTCTGGACAGAGCTCAAACTTCTCCAATGGCTTCTCCTCAGCCTCTGTTCATAGCTCAAACTTCTCTAATGGCTTCTCCTCAGCCAGCCAGCAATCTCAACACTGATTTCTGTCTGCAAATAGCAAAACGTGTAGGACTAAAGGAGATTGAAAAAGGGTTGAATTACGTGTTCTCTCCGCTATCTGTCCATGTCGTCTTGAGCATGATCGCCGCTGGCTCGAAAGGACATACATTAGAACAGATGCTTCAGTTCCTGAAATCTGAAAGCATTGGGGAACTCAACTCGCTCTCTTCTCGACTTGTTCATCTCATATCCGCCGAAGGAGCTGGCATCGGTGGACCCTGTCTATCCTTTGCTAATAGCGTATGGGTCGAGCAATCATTTTCTTTGAAACCCGCCTTCAGAGATATTGTTAATTCCATTCACAAAGCGGAAGCAATGGCGGTTGATTTTCAAACGAAGGTGCGTAAATTTCACTTCTGTTTTACTGCTTTTCCATTTCACATGATCAACTGCTTTCTGAATCATGTTTCTCAATGATGATGCAGTGCTAGATGCCCCACTAGAATTTCAAAATATCTTAGTACAATCAATGTTAGAATAGATTAAGATATTTCCTCGTTAAAGATGTGTATGTGAGATCTTAACAGATCTCCCATCTTTTTTAACCTCAGTGAAATAAATAAGTTACAGTTTCCACAATGTAGTCTCCTATGATTTAATGATCAAACAGCTGGGAAAAGGGGGCCCATTTCCTTGAATCCTAAGAAGGTGAAAGGATTAAGTGGGACCCACTTCTGATGGCCAATCGATCTTTGATTTATTCTGATAGAATTCTCATTCTGGGTCATTTCTTGCAATGTAGGTGAACAATCTGGTATTAGAAACTTGTGACCATGGTGGATCCCATGACATGCATCCTACCCATGAGGCATCCCTGATGGCACAATATGAATTGGTGCATGATATGCGGTCCAAAATACAATTCGACCATGATCACCATCCATGTCGAATGAACAGCTATTCATCTTCCATCTTCTGTTGTCTGAATTTTACAGCACCAGTCAGTACCATGCTTGAAAAACTTGAAAATCCGACTCAATATCCAGCTAGCTTGGCTGAGGCCATGAGTTCGAATCACACCATCAACACTTTGTTTAATTTGAATCTTGATTCGATTGGCTCGGTTCAAGTCATGGCAGGTCATGTTGAGTCAACTGAGTAGGCAGCTGACTCAACGAGTTAAGCAGATCCAGTCAAACTCCTCAGCAAGTTTCATAGTGACTTGGCTCGATTTCCAATTGATTTGAGTTGGGTTGGCTCAGTTGAGTTCAACTCAAGTCACCAAGTTTTAGAACTATGGTTAGAACAAAGAATTTTCGCACACTGAGAAAACAGAGTGTGCGAAAATCAGTGCCATCCATGATGATACTGATGATGAATGAGTATTATGATGTTGATGAAGGGTGATGAAGTGAGAAAGGAAGTGAATGCATGGGCTGAAGAGGCGACCTGTGGGCTTATCGCAGAGCTTCTTCCATCTGGGTCTATTGATGATTCCACCATACTTGTTCTTGCAAATGCACTCTACTTCAAGGGAGCTTGGAACAAGAAGTTCAAAGCATCGAACACTATTCAAAGGGAATTCTACCTCCTTGACGGAAATAGTGTCCAAGTAGCCTTCATGACCAGCAAGATGAAGCAATTTGTATGCTCGTTTGATGGATTCAAAGTCCTTAAACTCCCTTACCAGAGAGGCCAAGACGAGAGGCAGTTTGCAATGTATTTCTTCCTCCCTGATGAGAGGGACGGGCTGAAAGATCTAGTACAAACTTTGAGCTTGGACCCCAAGTTCTTGGATCTGTATACAAGGCTCAGGAAGGTCGAAGTCGGTGAGTTTAGAGTCCCGAGGTTCAAGGTTTCATTTGGGTTTGAAGCGTCAGAGATCATGAAGGAAATGGGACTGGTTTTACCCTTCTCGGATCGAGGGGAGCTTGATGAGATGGTAGAATACGTGCAGAATTATGAAGTGATCTGTGTCTCCAATGTGTTCCACAAGGCTTGCATCGAGGTTACTGAGGAAGGGACCGAAGCCACTGCGGCGACAGCAGGCCAGCTAAGGAAGTCGTGTTTGTATATAGATTTGAGGCCCATCGACTTTGTAGCGGATCACCTGTTCATGTTCATGATCAGAGAAGAGGTTAGTGGGGCCATATTGTTCATCGGGAACGTGATCAATCCGTCATTGGTTGCATCCTAACAGATCATTAGGAACATTTCTATATATCAGGAGGCTGGAAATAAATAAAGACTCGAGCACTATACGCAATCTCAAAAACTGTGATTTTGTCATTGATCTATAAGTCAATCAAAGTGTTTCTAATGATGATCAGACCAACTGCAATTCCATGCAATTCAAGCTGGATCGAAGTGATATTTGATTTGAATTTCATGGGCAAAAGCAATTCAATTCAACTGAATGCCCAAACATGGCCTAAGCTCAGAAAAGTTGAATGTAGGCAAGAGCATTTGAGGTACACATTTTCATTTGGATTGTGGATTTTAAAGACCTAAAAGATAACTTTGAGTTCTGGTTTTGCAATATCAGATTGGTTTGGATGTAATGGGGTGGGCCTCATGTTTAGAGGCTTTTTTATTTTGTAATGAAATCTTTCTCCTTTGTCTTGGGTTTCAATGTTGTAATTCACCATAGATCTCCTACTTTGCCTTTTTATTTTTTTAATTCGATTAAAATATCATTACCTTTATAAAAAACAAACAAACAAACAAACAAACAAAGAAATTCAGATTGTTCCCTTAAAATGCATTAAAAAATGTTCGAAGATGGAGAGGCTGTGATTATTCCAAACTTGTGGATATCAATTACTTACTCGAAGAATTGGATTTCAGGGGATTAAGAGAATTGTCGAAAAAATGATTGTTTTAAACTTGCCTTTCATATGAAAAATGATTTCTTCAACCCTGTTTCAATTTTTGATGGCGTTTTATTCTCATCTTCGCCGAAGAACTCATACTATCATATTTCAATGATCCAACTGCTCTCCGAATGCACATGCTCTATACTAGTAAGGGTGGAGATGGTGACGATCAAGGTGTGGCCCATCGCAATGTGATCATGGCAACAACATAAATTACAATGTATACTGACCCTTAAAACACTGCTACATGATTTGTATACTACACTCATCATATAACATAATTCAAGAAGACGATTTTCTAAACATCTCAGATCTCACCCACTCAGAAGAATAAGGACCTTTCATCCATTGGATCCCACTATGGACATTTCATAGCCTAAAAATCACAGACTCCAATGTGGACCATCGCCGACCATTTTCATTCATCCATTAGGCGATCAGTGATCAGATGTTAAAACCTTCATAGGATTAGAAACTTTTGGTGATGCCACATCCCTAGAAGGGCCCACCTGACAGTTGGTCCAGACCATGTTCACATCCCAAACATGGATAATCAAGGCAAATTTCCTAACCTGCAGAAGATCATTCATGCTTCTCTACAACAGTAATGCAGTTCTTTTCATTGATGTTGAGGTTGATGGTTGTGATTATTAGGATGATAAAGTGGCCCGCCAAGTGAATTCATGGATCGAAAGCTCAACAAACAGCCGAATCAAAGAGCTTCTTCCATCTGGATCTCTTGATAGGTCTACCATGCTTGTTCTTGAAACTGCAATCTACTTCAAAGGTGCCTGGAGTACGATGTTTGATGGGTCAAAGACCCAAGACAGAGATTTCTAACTCCTCGATGGAAGCATCAGCCGAGCGGCCTTCATGGCAAGCAACAAGAAAAAGCACTTCCTCCGCTCTTTCGACGGATTCAAAGTCCTCAAACTCCATGTATTTCATCCTCCCACACAAGAGAGACGGATTGCCAAACCTCATAAAGAATTTTGATCTCAACTCCGGCTTCTTGGGTCATCATCTTAAGCTCTGGGAAGTTGAAGCTGGCCGGGTTCAGCTCCCACGGTTCAAGATCTCATTTGGGTTCGAAGCTTCAGGGATTATAAAGGAATTGGGATTGTATTCACCTTTCTCAAAACAAGGCGGGCTTACAGAGATGGTAGACTATCAAGAACTCTGTCTCAAAGATATTCCACAAGTCATTTGTTGGAGTTAATGAGGAAGGGACTGAAGCTGCCGCTGCCACCGCCGCTATTGTGGCATACAATTGTAGCAGTTGACATCTACACCACATGGACTTGGTAGCCAATCACCCGTTCATGTTCATGATCAAAGAAGAGGTTAGTGGGGTTGTGTTATTCATTGGGAGTGTGCTCAACCCCTCTATAAGTTCTCGATTTGTTGATGCATCTTTTACATGATGAAATGAAAACTTTCTGAAGTTATCCATTTTATTCAAAAAAACCAAAAACAAAAAAGAAGCCGTAAAGTAAGAGGTGTTGAAAATTTGTATGGGAAATAACCTCGAATGGAAAATAAAAGAAAACTGGAACCTCACACATGATCAATGCATCTGCAGAAGGAAGAAGATTTTGAATCTCTGCTGGGGTGAGGCATGAACAACGCCTGATCGTTTCTAGTCTGGCAATGACAGGCTGCTGGCCATTAGTAGATATGTGGTCGGGCTTGCACGCACATATGAACTTGGATATAGCTTAGCACATTCATGAAGGATATATCAGTGGATTCTTATACATACA
Organism: Magnolia kwangsiensis; assembly: GCA_037074715.1. NCBI lineage: Eukaryota > Viridiplantae > Streptophyta > Magnoliopsida > Magnoliales > Magnoliaceae > Magnolia > Magnolia kwangsiensis. Next base: position 112,287,089 of record CM073580.1, read on the forward strand.
CATTCTTTTCTCCATTCCCATCCAATGTAGGACTTACTTTTTTCACAAAGAAACAACAATCACTACACAAAAGACTAAAACCACAGATTCTTTTCTCCTCCTTTTTTTTTTTCTTTCAAAATTTTCTTTATTTTATTTGAAATATTTTCAACAGGAAGCCACTGAATTCTGGTCTTACTAGCACCCTACAAACAATCTTAGACATTATTTTCCTCCTCAAAGCAACACAACTCAATCATAGATCCTGTTGTTCCTTTTCCAAATCCCCCAAAGAATCCCAAAGAAAACAAGGGTCAAGATAGTGCCAATCCAACCTTTAAAAGGACTGTTGAACCATTCAAGCAGTATTGATCAAATCAAAGCATTACCCTGTCTGATTTTGCCTCCCGATACATGTGGACAATTGCTTCTAGTTGTCCATTTCCATTGGATGGCTGGGAGAATCAGATGGGAAAGCTATTGGGGCATTTCCATCCATAGATGGGGTCCACCAGATCAGAGGCTTAGGTTACAGGAAGGTTGGTCCCTCTGGTAGCATTTCTGGTTGAGAAAAATACAAATAAAAATCCACCATCTGCATGCCCTAAACTTATTCAAGTAAATGCCATTCAACTGTTTGTGTGGGTCCATGTGTGTATGCCATCCAACCTGCACATCAAGTGAGTCCCACCATGATAATGATATCCCTAAAAAATCACATCTATACAATCATTAGGTGGGTCGCACCATAGCAGACAACCCACATGAGGGTTGGGTCATTCCACTTTCTTGGTGGGGTGACCCTTCTAGATGAGTTGGATTCCATACAACAATCTGTGGCACCCACAAAATAGAGTTGTAGAATAAGCTTATTCTACAATGTTGTAGAGGATCCAGCCAGGCAGTATTATGCGAAGCAATCAAGCACACAATGTCCATACATGAGGCATATACAATTACATGTATGAGATCTGAACTGTCCATCTATTGTCCCCTACATGGATAATCTAGAAATCAATGGGAGGATCTGTGCATTGAACTTTGACCCTATTTAGGTTGTTTTTCTTCCATCCATCCATTTGTAATCCTCAAGATTAGTCCGATCAGTAGCCAGGATCACCCGACCGGTGTGATTTTTGGGGAAAGCTCCATCCATTTCAGGGCCTAATAGGTGAAAGTTTAAGATCTCATAGATACATACCAAGTCATGAATGTTTGATAACTAACTTAAAGATGGTATTGGTAGAGAATTGAATCCCTCTACAAAGAAATCAATAGTTTTACCTGGCTTGAAACTCAGCTGTCTCAACTCAACTCAGTGAGATTCTGAGTCGAGTCAATTACAAATTCACACTTTGAAACTCGACAAGACTCATCGAGTTGGTTAGCTGATGGGATTGACTAAAACCAGATAAATCAATTCAATGGATGTGTTGAGAGATTCCAGTAAATCAAAGATTCAATCAAGTCCTTAAATCAAACTAACCAAACTGGACACGAAGTTCATTTGAGCTATAGATGGTGCGAGTAAAATGAAACACAAGTAATCAATTAACATTCGAAGCATTTCTTATGATTTGGGTCTTTGATGGGAAGGTTTTTCCCAGCTTAGAAGTTGCAGTGTCTGAGCTGGGGATGGTTAGCAAGTTGCCATTATCAGATATGTAAAAATAATTGTAGTTGATCCTAGTAACCAAGTCTACTACATGAGGGAAGTGCCCCACATAGAGCTTGAATGATTTGACCTACATTCATAAGAATTAGTTATCTAATGGTGTGATATGAACCAGTGGAAACTGTTCAATTGGTGCACATGTCTGTAGCTCCTGAGTCCTGACCATCCTATTGATGGGCCACAAACCAAAGTCACATTGACTGAATGATCCTAGCCATTTGATCAGTGGACCTTCTACCATAAACTCCTAAACTCTCCTTACTGTCCAATAACAGCTCATTAACCGGACAGGAAGGACAGTCCATGAGGGAAGGCACAATTCAATGGACTTGAATTGCAGTGTAGCACATAGCACCAAGGTCATTACAGTGTGCTGTTGGAAAAGCTTTATTGAACCCACCCTGATGTATGTCTTTTATCCACACTGTCCATTTTTCCAGCTCAATTTAGGGCATGAGCTCAAAAATGAGGCAGATCGAAATCTCAGGTGGGCCACACCACAGGAAACAGTGGTGATTGAATGCCCACTAGTAAAAACTATTCATAGAGCCCAATGTAATGTTTTGGATCAAGTTGATGTTTGTGTTTTTCCCTCATCTAGGTCTGTGTGACCTAATTAATAGGTTGGATGACAAATAAACATCACAGTGGACCGTAGGAAGTTCTTAATGATGGGCATTCACTCACCACTGTTTCATGTTGTTTACACCTGACCTGACATCATCAGATCATGGCTAATGCAAAAGGCCATAGTTTACATAATGACCTGAGAGAGTGGGTACGATTGAATGGTTAGGTGGTAGTGGCATGCTCCAAGACGCTCAGTTCAATTCAAGCTGCATTTGGTTTTGGCATGCCCAGCACGTACACATCACTCGAATGACCAAATTTAAACAAACACCTATGGTGCGGTCCACCTTAGATTTGGATCTACCTCAGTTTTGAGTTCATGCCCTAGAAGGAGTAGGTAAAATGGATGAACGGTGTAAACAAAACATGTCATGGTGGGGCCTATGGAGCTTTTCCAGCAGCACACATTACCGACGCCAGTGCTGTGTGCTACACCATGCAATCCGAGTCCATCCAATTGGATAGACCGGCTAGATTGGCATGGGTACTAGTTGGAGGCTGTCCCTTTTTTAGGTTATCTAGACAGGACCTCCTAGACCGGAAGGAGATTCGATCTGTTGGATCTTTCATCTTTGGCTTTCTCTCTCTTGAATGCAATCCTTGAATATCCTAATGGCACTGAAAGTCTATGCGGAAGAGTGGGCCCTTAGGATCTGACGGTCTACACGATATGGGACCTCCACAAAGCCAAGGATGAATGGTCCAGGTCTAGCAGTCCACGTAACTACTACTAGAATAGATGGGTTTAATCACCCTTCTAATTCTATAGTATAAATGGCCTCAAATTATAATCTATGGCTTAGATTGTTTAAGGGACAAGCTAGATAGACAATATTATTCTCTCAATTGGGAGTTTGGATGAAACCAGAGATTATCCCATCTTATCCTTATCTCCTCATCTAAACCTTGTGGGACCCACCCACTAATGATTCCCCACAAGTGGGCCCCACGGGCCTATGTCCAACAATCTTGACCCCACATTTGCAGGCCATAGATCAAAGAGTAGGATCCTTCAATCTGGGGAAGTATCCAGGGAAGTCAATCTATGGTGGGGCCCATCATATCAATGGTCTGTACCAGCAAACCAAACCTTTGCTCAGCTTGCATTTTAAATTCTTTTTATTTGGCTTTGAAGCTGTAGATAGAAACAATGCCGATATTGTTAATTAAAATTTGGTGTGAATTACAATACATCCACATCCTAAAATGGGTATCAAACACTCTTAAATCTTCGATCACATCACCTGAATTTCATACTGGTCGTTGGTGACATAAATTACAGAATGTAATCCCACTGTCCATCCTGCAGGCTCCACCTTGGATAAATCACTGCCCGACGATTATGTTGTTCAGATGATCCTAACCATCCAATAATTTCCAAGGCATTTTTTGGATCGTTGGTGTCGTTTGGTCAGTGCTGATAGGTGTTGGATATGGACCCGTGGGGCCCACTTGTGAGCAACCACTACTGGGTGGGTCCCATTTGATTTTTTTTTTTCCCTTAGTAATCTCTCTTTCCTCTCATATCCTCTTGGTTCCTCCCTTTATAAAATAGAAGATGTATTCCTTGTAACTTAATCTAAATGGAGAGAGTATCCAAAACGAATAAGAAGGAAAAATACCTATTGCTAATTAGGCCAGCCTTTAGATGATCTAAACCATTAATTGTAGTCTGTGGGCCATCTTAACCATATAATCAGACTAGTGATAAAATCCTCCCTGCTCCCTTAGTGGTTAGGCGGACCGTTGGACGTTGACCGTCCATCTTCAGCTTTGTGCGAAGGTCCCAAGATCATGTGGATACCATCAAATCCTGTGGGCCCACCCATCTAGGCCGATCAATAAGAGAACTGCTACGATAATTTCAGGCAAAACCAAGGGCAGTTTGTAAGGCTTCCTCTATTCATTAGGCACTGCAAGCCGGCCAACTTCTGTCTTATTAGCTGGTAATTCAGCTTCTGAAAATTTCATCTCTCTGCCAAAATAAGCCTCTGGACAGAGCTCAAACTTCTCCAATGGCTTCTCCTCAGCCTCTGCTCATAGCTAAAACTTCTTTAATGGCTTCTCCTCAGCCAGCCAGCATTCTCAAAACTGATTTCTGTCTGCAAATAGCAAAACGTGTCGGACTAAAGGAGATTGAAAAAGGGTTGAATTTCATGTTCTCTCCACTATCTGTCCATGTCGTCTTAAGCATGATCGCCGCTGGATCGAAAGGACATACATTAGAACAGATGCTTCAGTTCCTGAAGTCTGAAAGCATTGAGGAACTAAACTCGCTTTCTTCTCGACTTGTTCATCTCATATCCGCAGAAGGAGCTGGCATCGGTGGACCCCATCTATCCTTTGCTAATAGCGTATGGGTTGAGCAATCATTTTCTTTGAAACCCGCCTTCAGAGATATTGTTAATTCCATTCACAAAGCGGAAGCAAGGGTGGTCGATTTTCAAACGAAGGTGTGTAATTTTCACTTCTGTTTTACTGCTTTTCCATTTCACATTATTAACTGCTCTTGTGAATCCTGCTTCTCAAAGATGATGCAGTGCCAAATACTCTACTAGAATTTCAAAATATCTGAGTACAATCAATGTTAGAGTAGATCAGGTAATCGTATTACATTGTAATATTTCCTTATTTGTTAAAGATGTGTATCTGTTGAGATCTATTTCATATTTTCTACATTTCTATTATTCTCAATGAAATAAACAAGTTACAGTTTTCACAATGTAGTCTGTTATGCTTTAACAATCAAACAGTTGAGCAAGTGAGTTTCACTTTCTCAAATTCTAAGAAGTTGAAAGGATTAAGTGAGACCTACTTCCAATGGCTGATTGATCTTTGATCTACTCTGATTGGATACACATACTGGATCATTTCTTGCAACGTAGATGAACAATCTGGTGTTAGAAACTTGTGAATTGTGACCATGGTGGACCCCATGACATGCATCCTACCCATGAGGTATCTTTGATGGCAGCATATCAATCGGTGCATGATATGCGGTCCAAAATACCATTCAGTATATGCCATGCTTCTTCATTATGCCTAACTGGTTCAATCCATGATCACCATCCATGTCAAATGAACAGCTTTCATCTTCCATCTTCTGTTTTCTGAATTTTACACCAACGGTCAGTGCCATAGTTTAAAAACTTGAAAATCCAATTCAACTTGATATCCAGCCAGCTTGGTTGAGGTCATGAGTTCAAATAAATCATCAGCACTTCAAAAATAGTGTCTTGACTCGAGTCAACCAAGTAGGGAAGCCAACTCGATGAGTCAAGCAGACCGAGTCAGACTCCTCGGCAAGTTTCATAGTGACTAGGCTAGATTTCTAGTCAAGTTGACTCAGTTGAGTTCAACTCAAGTCACTGAGTTTTAGAACTGTGGTTGTAACAGAGAATTTTCACACACTGAGAAAACCAAGGCGGTTTGCTAGTGTGCGAAAATCGGTGCCATCTGTGATGATGATAATGAATGAGTATTACGATGTTGATGAAGGGTGATGAAGCAATAAAGGAAGTGAATGCATGGGCTGAAAACACGACTCATGGACTTATCACAGAGATTCTTCCTTCGGGGCCTACTTATGAATCCACAGCACTTGTTCTTGCAAATGCACTCTACTTCAAGGGAGCTTGGAATGAGAAATTCAATGCATCAGAAACCATTCAAAGGGAATTCTACCTGCTCGACGGAAATAGCGTCCAAGTAGCCTTCATGACAAGCAAGATGAAGCAATTCGTATGCTCGTTCGACGGATTCAAAGTCCTTAAACTCCCTTACCAGAGAGGCCAAGACGAGAGGCAGTTCGCAATGTATTTCTTCCTCCCCGATGAGAGGGATGGGCTGCAAGATCTAGTACAAAATTTGAGTTTGGACCCCAAGTTCTTGGATCAGTATACAAGGCTCTATGAAGTCCAAGTTGGTGAGTTTAGAGTGCCGAGGTTCAAGATCTCATTTGGGTTCGAAGCATCGGAGATCATGAAGGAAATGGGACTGGTTTTACCCTTCTCAGATCAAGCTGAGCTTGATGAGATGGTAGAATACGTGGAGAATCATGGTGTGATCTGCGTCTCCGAGATCTTGCACAAGGCTTGCGTGGAGGTTAATGAGGAAGGGACTGAAGCTGCTGCAGTGACAGCAGCCCGGATGGAGTGGCGTATGGGTATGATGCCCATCAACTTTGTAGCGGATCACCCATTCATGTTCATGATCAGAGAAGAGGTTAGTGGGGCTGTATTGTTCAGTGGCAACATGATAAATCCGTCATTGATCCCTTGATTATCTCTGAACCGATCATTAGGAGCATTTCCATATATAGTTAGGCTGGAAATAAATATAGATTCAAGCACTATATGCAAGCTCAAGAACTGTTACTTTGTCATTGATCTCTAAGTCAATGAAAGCAGGGTGATGCCATTTATTTCAAATGACGATCAGACCAATTGCATTTCAAGTTGGATCGATGCGATATTTAATTCGAATTTTTTTGAAATTGCAATTCAATTCAATTCAATTGAACGTGCAAACATGGCCCTAGTTCAGAAAAGTTGAATGTAGGCAAGAGCATTTGGGGTACACTTTTACATTTGGATTGTTAATTTTAAAGAGTTGAAAGATAATTTTGAGTTCTGGTTTTTGCAATATCAGATTGGTCCCAGTTGGATGTAATGGGTTAGGCCTCATGTTTAGAGGCTTTTGTGTAATGTAATCTTTCCCCTTTGTATTGGGTTTCAATGATGTAATTTGTAATAGATCTCCTTCTTTGGCTTTCTTTCTAATAAAATATTGTCACCTTTCAACCAAAATAATAAATAAATCAGATCGGTCCCTTAAAATGGATTACAAAAAAATGTTTGAAGATGGAGAAGCTGTGATTGTTCCAGTCTTGTGGACATCAATTACTTGCTCAAGTATTGGATTTCAAAGGATTAAGAGAACTGTCAAATAAATGATTGTTTTATACTCGTTTTCATATGAAAAATGATTTTTTTCAATCATGATTCAAAATTTGAAGCCGTTTCATTCTCTTCTTCATCAAAGAACTCTGAGCATTATGTTTCAACGATGCAACTGCACTCTGAATGCGCATGCACGATGCTAGTAATAGCGGAGAGGGTGAGGATCAATGCAAGCTTCCTAATTTGCGGAAGATCATTGGTGCTTCTCTACAACAGCAATGCAATTCTTTTCATTGATGTTGATGATGATGGTCATGATCGCTAGGCTTATGAAGCAGCCCACCAAGTGAATTCGTGGATTGAAAGCTCAACAAATAGCCTGATCAAAGAGCTTCTTCCATCTCAATCTCTTAATAGCTTTACCATGCTTGTTCTTGCAAGTGCAATCTACTTCAAAGGTGCCTGGAGTTAGGCATTTTATGTGTCAAAGACCAAAGACAGTGCATTCTACCTCCTCGATGTAAGCATCGGCTGAGTGGCCCTCATGATGAGCAACAAGAAGAAGCACTTCTTCCGCTACTTCGATGGATTCAAAATCCTCAAACTCCCTTACCAACAAGGAAACACCGACCGTCAATTCTCTGTGTGTTTCATCCTTTCACATGAGACACAGATTGCCAAATCTCATAAAGAATTTTGATTTTGACTCCAGCTTCTTGGGTCATCATATCAAGCTCCGGGAATTTGAAGCCGGCAGGGTTCAGCTCCCACAGTTCAAGATCTCATTTGGGTTCGAAGCTTCAGGGATTATGAAGGAATTGGGGTTATATTCACCTTACTCAAAAGAAGGCAGGCATACAGAGATGGTAGACTATCACGAACTGTCTCAGAGATATTCCACAAGTCATTTGTTGCAGTTAATGAGGAAGGGACTAAAGCCGCTGCTTCCACCGCTGCTCGTATGATATACAGTCATTGCAGTTTACATCAACGTTAGATGGATTTTGTAGCAGACCACCCTTTGACGGTGACATCACGCACACATGCACACGCATGCCAGCCCGCTACGCACGTACACATGAAGGAGGGCCCCACTGTCGATTTGGATCGATGACGATGTCCAAGGATGGCCCCCTAGCTAGAAGATGAAATTTTAGTTCCTTGGAGTGGGCCGATAATCAAGTAAAACCCATCATAGGATCTCATGATCGGGCTCCACTAGTCGAATTAAGTTCATATTTTAAGTTTTGATTATTTATGTTATTTAGAATATCATGAACGCTTTAGATTTCTTTGGTTAATTTTTATTTTGGTTTACTTCATCACCAAGTAATAGGTTGCGCACATGGCTTGAGTTTTGGGGTATAGGGTTTTCTCTATAAATAAGCACCCCTTGTAGTTGTTGTGATTCATTGAAGTTTAATAAAAATTCCTGCAAGTTTTTTTTTTTCTACAAACTGAGTTTCTGAGTTGTGAAAAAATTCAAGCAGGTGTGAAGCCCTCCCTTTTCAAAGGGCTAACTACCGTGGTGTGAAGCCACATCTATCCCTATCTGCTCCTAATCTTTTCCATCCATATATCTTACCTTTTACAGCCATCCTCGCCTCGAATCTATCAGTTTTGCAGCAATTTTTTTTCCTACAACCAGTTTTCAGAAGCTGGCCCTGCAGGAGGGCTGAAACTTTGGCGGAGCACCACGCATAGCCCGAAGCTCGGATCGCCTTGAAACTTTGGAGGTTTGGAGCCCACCCCTGGCCAACCAGGGCCAAGGAATCGGTTTCCGGGTGTGGGACCTGCTCACACGTGCGTCGAGCCCTAGCCCGCTGTCCGCTCGCGGGATTTCTCCCGGTTCAGGTGTTCTTTTATTTTTCCTTTTTCATACCTATTTTCAAAAACCCTAACTCAGATTGCATTATCCTTAATTTATTTACCTTTTTTTCCACCCTAGGGTTCCTTGAGTTGAAATTAGTAAATCTCTTGGATTAAGGATTGATTACCGTATATGTGTGGATGATTATTTTTTATCTTTGAGTATTGTTTGGTTCATAATTTTTATTGGTCCATTCCTAACATGTGTAGGCCTGGACTCGCATAGATTCTACTTAATTGAATGTTTGGACTTTCATGTGGGATATGAAATTTGTGTAATTGTTTCTTAACTAACGTGATCTTAAGCCTGAAATCTCGCACATCATATTTAAATTTCATGTCCTGCATCACCCATTCATGTTCATGATCGAAGAAGAGGTTAGTGGGGTAGTGCCATTCATTGGGAATGGGCTCAACCCCTTGACGAGTTGCTTGACTTGTTAATGCATCTTTTACATGTTGCAAGAAAAACCTTTCTGCAATTATCCATTTCTTAAACACAAACACACACACACAAAGACATTTTATTCCAAAAAAGAAGCCGTAAAGTAAGAGGTGTTGAAAATTTGAATGGGAAATAACCTCAAATAAAAATTAAAAGAAAACTGGAACCTCACACCTGATCAATGCATCTGCAGAAGGAAGAAGATTTTGAATCTCTGCTAGGGTGAGGCATGAACATAGTCGCTTGGAAATACACAGAGTTATAGAGTCGAATTTGTGTTGAAATGACCCAAGCAAAGACATTTTTATAGACTTTATTCACGAATGGTCACAAAATGTCTGACTGTTTCTAGTCTGGCAATGACGGGCTGGCCATTAGTAGATATCCAGTTGGGCTTACGTGCACATATGAACTTGGGTATAGCTTAGTACATTCATGAAGGATATATGACTGGATTCTTATAAACACACATTCTTTTCTCCATTCCCATCCAATGTGGGACTGACTTTTTTCACAAAGAAACAACAATCACTACACAAAAAGACTAAAACCACAGATTCTTTTCTCCTCTTTTTTTTTTTTCAAAAAATTCTTTATTTTATTTGAAATATTTTCAACAGGAAGCCACTGAATTCTAGTATTACTAGCACCCTACAAACAATCTTAGACATTATTTTCCTCCTCAAAGCAAAACAACTCAGTCATAGATCCTATTGTTCCTCTTCCAAATCCCCCAAAAATCCCAAAGAAAACAAGGGTCAAGAGAGTGCCAATCCAACCTTTAAAAGGACTGTTGAACCATTCAAGCAGTATTGATCAAATCAAAGCATTACCGTCTGATTTTGCCTCCCAATAAATGTGAACAATTGCTTCTAGCGGTGCATTTCCATTGGATGGTTGGGAGCATCAGATGGGAGAGCTATTGGGGCATTTCCATCCCTAGATAGGGTCCACCAGATCAGAGGCTTAGGTTACAGGAAGGTTGGTCCCTCTGGAATCATTTCTGGTTGGGAAAAATAAAAATAAAAATCCACCATTTTCATGCCCTGAACTTAGTCACCTGCAAGTAAATGCTATTCAACTGTTTGTGTGGGTCTATGTGTGTATGCCATCTAACCTGCACATCAAGTGAGTCCCACCATGATAATGATATCCCTAAAAAATCACAATTATATAATCATTAGGTGGGTCGCACCATAGCAGACAACCCACATGAGGGTCAGGTCTTTCCACTTTCTTGGTGGAGTCACCCTTCTAGATGAGTTGGATTCCATACAACAATCTGTGGCCCCCACAAAATAGAGTTGTATAATAAGCTTATTCTACAATGTTGTAGAGGATCTAGCTTGGCAGTATTATGCGAAACAATCAAGCGCACAATGTCCATACATGAGGCATATACAATTACATGTATGAGATCTGAACTGTCCATCTATTGTGATGTACCATTAATAATGTAGAAATCAATGGGAGGATCTGTGCATTGAACTTTGACCCTATTTAGGCTGTTTTTCTTCCATCCACCCATTTGTAATCCTCAAGATTAGTCTGATCAGTAGCCAGGATCACTCGACCAGTGTGATTTTTGGGGAAAGCTTCATCCATGTCAGGGCCCAATAGGTGAAAGGTTAAGATCTCATAGATACATACCATGTCATGAATGTTTGATAACTAACTTAAAGATGGTATTGGTAGAGAATTGAATCCCTCTACAAAGAAATCAATACTTTTACCTGGCTTGAAACTCAAGCTGTCTCAACTCAACTCAGTGATATTCTGAATCAAGTCAATTACAAATTCACACTTTCAAACTCGACGAGACTCATCGAGTCGGTTAGCTGATGGGATCGACTAAAACCAGATAAATCAATTCAATGGATGTGTTGGGATATTCCAGTAAATCAAAGATTCAATCAAGTTCTTACATCGAACTAACCTAACTGGACGCGAAGTTCATTTGAGCTATAGACAGTGTGAGTAGAAGGAAACACAAGTAATCAATTAACATTCGAAGCATTTCTTATGAGTTGGGTCTTTGATAGGAAGGTTTTTCCCAGCTTAGAATTTGCAGTATCTGAGCTGGGGATGGTTAGCAAGTTGCCATTATCAGACATGTACAAATAATTTTAGTTGATCCTAATAACCAAATCTGCTACATGAAGGAAGTGCCTCACATTGAGCTTGAATGATAGGAAGAATTAGTTATCTAATGGTGTGATATGAACCAGTGGAAACTGTTCAATTGGCGCACATGCCCGTAGCTCCTGACCATCCAATTGATTGGCCACTAACCAAAGTCACATTGACTGAATGATCCTGGCCATTTGATCAGTGGACCTTCTACCATAAACTCATAAACTCTCCTTACTGTCCAAAACCAGACCATTGACCAGACAGGAAGGACAGTCCAGGAGGGAAGGCACAATTGGATGGACTTGAATTGCATAGTGTAGCACATGGCACCAAGGTCATTACTATGTGCTGTTGGAAAAGCTCTATTGAATCCACCATGATGTATGTCTTTTATCCATGCTGTCCATTTTGCCAGCTTATTTTAGGGCATGAGCTCAAAACTGGGACAGATCGAAATCTCAGGTGGACCACACCACAGGAAACAGTGGTGATTGAATGCCCACTAGTAAAAACTATTCCTAGAACCCATTGTAATGTTTTGGATCAAGTTGATGGTTGTGTTTTTCCTTCATCTAAGTCTACACGACCTAATTAATAGGTTAGATGGCAAATAAACATCACAGTGGACCGTAGGAAGTTTTTAATGATGGGCATTCACTCACCACTATTTCATGTTGTTTACACCTGACCTGATATCATCATATCCGATGGCTAATGCAAAAGGCCATAGTTTACGTAATAACCTGAGAAGGTGCGTGCAATTGAATGGTTAGGTGGTAGTGGCATGCTCCAGGACGTTCAGTTCAATTCAAGCTGCATTTGGCTTTGGCATGCCCGGCACGTACACGTCACACGAATGACCGAATTTGAGCCAAACACCTATGGTGTGGTCCACCTTAGATTTGGATCTGCCTCATTTTTGAGTTCACACCCTAGGAGTAGGTAAAATGGATGAACTGTGTGAACAACACACGTCATGGGGGTGCCTATAGAGCTTTTCCAGCAGCACACATTACCAACGCCAGTGCTGTGTGCTACACCATGCAATCTGAGTCCATCCAATTGGATTATCTGGATAGATTGGCATGGGCACTAGTTGGAAGCAGTCCCTTCTGTGGTTATCTAGACAAGATCTCCTAGGCTGGAAGGAGATAACTGTTGGATCTTTCATCTTTGGCTTTCTCTCTCTTAAATGGAATCCTTGAATATCCGAATGGCACTGAAAGTCTATGCGGAAGAGTGGGCCTTTAGGATCTGACGATGTACATGATATGGGACCTCCACAAAGCCAAGGATGAACGGTTCAGGTCTAGCAATCCATGTAACCACTACTAGAATAGATGGGTCTAATCACCCCTCTAATTCTACGGTATAAATGGCCTCGAATTATGATCTACGACTTAGATTGTTTAAGGGACAAGCTAGATGGACAATTTTATTATCTCAATTGGGAGTTTAGATGAGACCAGAGATTATCCAGTCATAGCCTTATGTAACGCCCTGAAAATCGGTGGTCGATCAGGAGCCCAACTCTTGAGTTCCAACGCATCACTTATGCAACATAAATAATGATGATTTAATGTTGTCTGTATTAGTGCCTTAAATATGAGTGAGATTATACCAAACAGCATATCATACACCAGAGACAATTAATTACGCAAGCGGAAGACTGTGATAAGTATGTAGAATATATAAGTGATTGTAAGTCTTCTGAGTATGATCATATTACAAAGTCAAATAATTATATAGAAAGTTTCAAAATATACAAAATGTATAATGTCATCTAGTCAGCTACCCAATAATCCTCATCGATCAGAGCGGTCTACATAGACCTGCCTAACAACTGCATGTTGGAGAACTTCTCGTCATCGTAATAGTCTGGCTCTGCCTCGAAAGCATTGTTATCATCTGCATCTACAACAAGGTCTGGTTGGTGTTTAAAGCACCATCCCAGAACGTGGGAGTGAATAATCAACTCAGTGGAACTATGAAGCAAAGGTCAATGTGTTATCAATTCAGTCAAGCAGTAATGATAAAGCAGTACAAGACTCATGTCCTAGGTAGTCTTGTTAATGCAAGTATGGTATGTTATAATGATGCATGCCCTCGCCTGCACTCCCTCTTGAGGCAACATCTAGCGATCGCGGCATGTAATACTCTCACTGTGCTCTTCCACGCCAAAGGCACATGCAATGCGGTGCATGAGCATGATTACTGAGTTCTTATTAGACCTTTTCATATAGCAGGATTGGGAAGCTAAGGTACCTCCTTTATATCATTTCCCAAACAATGATCCATTCTAGGGTCATTAGTCCTAGCTGATCTCATACGATATTACGGTTCCAGGTCACTACAAAGGGCTCGTCACCACAATGCAGGCCTAGCTTTACTCTAGTTTCTACGAAAAGGCTCATCGCCTCAACGCAGTCTCAGAGTATACTCGAGGTCACTACTAATGGTTCGTCACCAAGTTGTAGGCCAACAGCTCGAATACAGTGTCTCATACCACCGTATTTGGCTCACGAGTTTAGGTTGCTCACTGGTCACTACGGGTGGGCTCCTCACCCTGACATAAGCCAACAGCTCCACCACAGTGTCCCATACCATCATGTCCGGCTCATGAGTCTTATCAGATCGAGGTACCAAGGTTAAATGGATTTTCACTGGTGAGTTTGGTACCTTAGATTCAAGCAATGGCATCCATACATGGTGAACATATATTAGGTCAATTGGGTTGCTTGATAAACTCGATTGGTACAGACGTACGTCGAGCCGATCGACATGGAGCGCATAAGCACTCCGTGTGGCCTAACCACTGCCAATAAGCAGCGTATGACTCGGATTCATCGGGCGTGTCTGTCATGGCTAAACAATTCGGCCACCGATCACTTACTAATACCGATTGTCTAGACTACATCGTAGCCCCAAGCACACTCCAAATAGCAATATACGCATGTAGTAACCAAAGATAACATGTGAGAACTAAAATCAAACGTAAATCCTACATTAAGCAGTTTGACAAAACACCTACTACACATGTTCCGTATATAGGCATTTTATCCTAAATTCACATAGTAATAAGATAGGTTATATAAAGGATGCTATATCCATGGATAGAGGAATTGAGAATCTCATCTCAACATGCTCATTACATGCATTTAGACAGACATTTTCACATTCAGGCATTTTATCAAACATTTTTTTTAATTTCTTTTTTTCAAACACTTAGGCTACACATAACCTATACATGTAGTTAAGTAGTTATAACGTGTATTATAGCAAATCCCTTTACAAGGGGTTCACCATACGTAAAACAATCATGTATTGTTAGTCAATGAACATGACAAGCATAAATCATAATTCAATACTCACTCAAACATTTTAACAAACATATGGAATGCATTAAAATCAACATACCCCATGTATATACATAATATATGGAAAATGTCGTATCTACACACGTATGCCAATAATCAAGTCAGTCATAAATCATTATTGACATTGAAAGCCTTAAAAACCATAACCTAAACTTTTATAATCTGCACCTTTCGCCGGTAGACTCGTAACGAACTCAGTTTAAATGTTAAGTCCTTGTATACAGCGCAACGACAACCTATAACATGGAATAGGTTAACTACTGCACCTTCTACTCTATTTGAATATTTAAAATAAATTAGGGTTTAGATTTCTTATCCAAGTACGGAGTCAAAATCGCCGGAATAGCGATACAGAAGCAGTGGTTAAGCACGTGGAGCAGCAGGGATCAAATATCAGGAGCAACCCCAACTCTCTCTCCCACTTTCTCTCTCTTTTCTTCTCTTTCTTTTCTTCTCTCCCTTAGGGTTTTAGAAAATTCGTATGGCAAGGGAGAGAGACAGTTTAAGGCCCTTATATAGGCCTAGAACTGATGGGAATGGCCCCAAGGCGAAGGTATACTTAGGTTATAGTCAAATACTGGTTGTTTCGGTCCAACGGAGCTATTCTGGAGGCCCCTTTTCTACATGTGGTAGGACATAAGCTCTCTGAAAATGGATCTAGGTCAGGCTAAGTTTTCGGTCCGATCGGGTTTACAGATCGACCGCAGGGAACTAGTTTCAGTTCAACGGTCACCGGTACTCGATCAGGGCCACAAGTACTCTGACATGTGTTGAAAAATTTCCCTGATCTAAGGGTGTAATTGGGTCAGATTCTAACGGTCTGAATCCTTAAATTTGACCTACAAGTGAACCGACTCAATTCACTTAAGTTTCAGTTCATTTCCTAATGATATTTATGTTTCTCACATACTTCGCTCCGGGCTCAAGTTGTGCATTTTTGGGTACTATTAGGACTTGATTTCTGAGATGGTTGTCAAGTCCAGCAAGGCGGTCATGATCGTATAGTTTCGCAGTAATCGGACTTTCGACCTGCAGTCCAGGTCCGATACGGAGTTTCGTGATGCTCCCGAGAGCAATTGGGCTTTGAGATGGATCCTAAGTTTTTAGGGAATGTAGTATTAGCGATCCTACAGATTTTAAGTCTTACAGATTGTATTTAAAGTGATTAGGACTAATTTCATAGGTAATCTAGTTTAGGACTAGTTAATTCTCATTTAATTTCCAAAGGATTTGGTCCTTAGTGATTTCTGCCTGAGGTGATACTCGGGTCTTTGTAAGAATTTTTTCAAGACGTTACACCTTATCTCCTCATCTAAACCTTATGAGACCCACCCATTAGTGATTGCCCACAAGTCCTATGTCCAACAATTCAGACCCCACATTTGTAGGCCATGGATCAAAGAGTAGGATCTTTCAATATGGAGAAGTACCCAAGGAAGCCAATCTATGGTGGGGCCCATCATATCAATGGTCTGAACCAGCAAACCAAACCCTTGCTCAGCTTGCATTTTAAATTCTTTTTATTTGGCTTTCAAGCCGTAAATAGAAACAATGCTGAAATGCTGATATTGTTAATTAACATTTGGCGTGAATTATAATACATCCACATCCTAAAATGGGTATCAAACACTCTTAAAACTTCGATCACATCACCTGAATTTCATACTGGTCATTGGTGACATAAATTACGGAATGTAATCCCACCCTCCATCCTACAGGCCCCACCTTGGATGAATCACTGCCCGACGATCATGCTGTCCAGATGATCCTAACCATCCAATCATTTATAAGGCGTTTTTTCAGATTGTTGGGGTTGTTCAGTCAATGCTGATAGGAGTTGGATATGGACCCGTGGGGCTCACTTGTGAGCAACCACTACTGGGTGGGTCCCATATGATATTTTTTTTTTCCTTAGTAATCTCTCTTTCCTCTCATATCCTCTTGATTCCTCCCTTTATAAAATAGGAGATCGTATTCCTTGTAACTTAATCTAAATGGAGAGAATATCCAAAAAGAATAAGAAGGAAAAATACTTATTGCTAATTAGGCCAGCCTTTAGATGATCTAAACCATTAATTGTAGTTTGTGGGCCATCTTAACCATATAATCAGACTAGTGATCAAATCCTCCCTGCTCCCTTAGTGGTTAGGCGGACCATTGAACATTGACCGTCCATCTTCAGCTTTGTGCGAAGGTCCCAAGATCATGCAAATACCATCAAATCCTATGGGCCCACCCATTTAGGCCGATCAATTAGAGAACTGCTACGATAATTTCAGGCAAAACCAAGGGCAGTTTTGTAACGCCCTAGAAATCGGGGATCGCGCATACGCTCAACTCCTGAGTTCCCGAGTGCCACTTATAACCGATTTCATTAATATGCATTTAAATCCAGTTTAGTTGCACAGCCTGAAATTCCCTGGAACGTGAAGTATCAACATACAAGCCTATTAGAATGAAAAGATCAAATACATATATCTATGTACATGTCCAAAAAGAATAGAAGGGTCGCACATGGCGACCCCCAACAAAATCACAAAAGAATATCTATCCAAAAAGAATGGGGCTGAGCCCTCTGCTCAGCAATCCAATGCCTCATCTACTGATCCGATGAAGGCCCTCCCATTAGCTGAAAGTAAGAGAACTCGTCATCTTCCTTGGGGCTCGCGTCGTTAGGCTCCTTGTGCGCGACATCACCTGCATCTAAGGAAGGTTCTGGTTGGTGTTTTAAAACACCGTCCCAGAGTGGGAGTGAGTGATCAACTCAATGGGTGCTATTATCTCAAGTTACAGCAGGCATCAATTATAATACGAATTTAATGAAAAGTAGGCAATCTCAAATACTTAACTAATCTTATTAATATGCATGCATGCTGAATGATATGATGCATGCCCTCTGTAAGACGCGTATCCTAATCCGTATTGTTCCGTCAGCTCCCGCGACCCTTTCCATCAAAGTCCGACAATTCGCGACCTGTAATCGACGTTTGCGCACGACCATAAGTCGTATCCTATACATTTGAATCGGCTTAATCCGAGACTTGTATCATTGCGACCGCACAGTCGCTCGGTTCCAACGCCGCGACTCATGTACCTATCTGATACCCTGACTAAAAGATGTGAGCCGGCGTTTATTTCGAGAAAACACCGCGTGTTGCAAATTCCAAGAGAATCTCTACAACATGTCAAATCAATCCCATCAATCACCTCTCATGTCAAGTACAAAGCACTATGCTTTCTTTCTCCACAAGTCAAGCAACCACCAAGTCAACTCTCATGTCAAGTACACCATCACCTCACCCATCACTCACATCCATCACCCACCTCTCACATCTCCTTACAACCCTCTCTCTCTCCCTCACTTCCCAAGCAAAAAAAATCCCAAGCAAGAGAGAACCCATGTCCAAGCTCTCTTCCATGTGAGAGAGTGCATGTTGGTGGCCCACTTTTCCATCCCAAAACCTCCATCCTAGCCATCCAAATCTCATCATCCACCATCAAAGTGAAGCATAAGGAGATAGGCTTTCCAACGGACCAAGGAGATCGCTAGGTGGGTGCTTCTATAGACTAGTTTTTATGTTTTTATAATGGACCAAGTGAGGCCTACCGATCAATGGTATGGATCTCACTTTGGACCCTAAGATGTGGCCGATGGCCCACTTTGATCATCATGATCATTCCATGATGGAGCCAATCTCCATGGACCCCATCATGATGTTTACTTTCCTTGCATTAAAGAGGTCATATAGACCGTTCATTTTGGATGGAGAGGGATCTCCACCGTTGATCTTTTTTTGGAGGACCCATATGCAATGGGACCCATTGATGTATGATTGGATGCTTGAAACGGAGGGCCCATAGTGTCGGGGTCCCTCCATCACGCGTGTCCCACTCTTTTTTCTCTCTCCCTCTCTTTTATATTTTTTTGTGTGATGATGATGAGTTTGTGTGGTCCACTTGAATGGACCCCACCATGGAGTGAGTATTTTATCCAAGCCGTCCATGAGTGGGTCCCATCTTCTATGTATTGTATTTACACCATCCATCTTGTGGTGGCCCACCTAAATAGGGCCCACCTTGAATATATTAAAAAACTCAAAAATGTCCAGCATCTGGACGTTGCTGGACGTGGAAGGAAAACACAAATATTGGCTTGGTTCTACAAGCCATTGGGGTGAACCACTTGTGTAGGCCCCACCCTGATGTATGTTTCTGATCCAAACCATCCACCTTACTCCTTGACTCATTTTAGACGTTGAGTCAAAAAATGAGGTTGATCAGAGTATCTGGTGGGCCATAGCGTCGAAAACTGTATCATTACCATTGAAATCTATCCAGATTTTTCTTACACGCTGAAAAAGGCCCAAATTGGTCGTGATAGACTTGTCTAGGGCCATGGGAGCCAGTGGATGGGGTGGATCTACCTGATGCGAGCCCCACATGAGAAAAACCCCAGAAAGATGGGTTTTCAAAAAAAAATAAATACATAAGCAGTAGGCAAACTGCTGCTGTGTCAAAGGGCTGGCCGCGCTAGCGGCTGGCGGGCGGGCGAGCGGATGAAGGCAGACCCACGGCCCTTTGCGTGGGCCGCACCTTGATATTTATGTTCCATCTAAACCGTTCATGAGGTGGGCCACTCCCGAAGTGGGACCCCTCCAAATCCTGGCCGCATCCAGATCTCAGGTGGCCCACACCACACGAAACAGTGTGAATTGAACTCTACCATTGAAACTGTTTTTGGGCCCACCGAAGTTTTGGATCAAGCTGAAATTTGTATTTTCTCTTCATCCAGGTCTGCGTGACCTTATCAACAGGTTGGATGGCATGTAAACATTATAGTGGGCCCCACATGGGGAGCCCACAATGATGTATGTGTTGTACTCCCACCGTCCAGGCAGACGGTGGAGTCCACGGTAAGGTATGTGTTATATTCCCACCGTCCAGCGGACGGTGGAGCCCACTATAATGTATGCGTTTATCCGCGCTGTCCATTGTTTAGACAGTGGGACCCACCATGATTTGTGTATTCTATCCACTCTGTTCACGTATATGGGTGTTTATATATATATATATATATATATATATATTATAATATTGTATATATTATACATATTATATATGCATATATGTATGATGGTGGGCCTTTATGTGGACCCCACCATGATGCATGTGTTGCATCCAAACCATCCATTTATTTTGTAAACTCATATTATGGCTTGAGTTAAAAATGAGACAGATCTATGGTTCAAGTGGGCCCACCTTGGTATGTGTATGGGGCCCATGTTAACTTATTTGTGGTCATTCATTGAGGCCCACCTTGGTGTACATATAAGGCCCATGGGATTAGGCCCATTTAACATATATAAGGCCCATGGGATCAAACCCATTTGACATATATAATGCCCATGGGATTAAGCTCATTCGACATATATAAGGCCCATGGGATTAGGCCCATTAACATATATAAGGCTCATGGGACTCGGCCCATTGTGATGTATTCCAAGGCCGTGGGCTAAGGCCCATTATGATGTAATCTAAGGCCCGCAGGTTATAGCCCATTGCAATGTACATCAAGCCCATTAATGCGGCTCACTTGCTTGATAACCAGAAAGCCCATATGGTATAGCCCATTCGATGTATTTAAGGCCCAATGGGAGGTACCTAAGGTCCATTGCAATGTGTAATTTCTCATGGTTCATGTAATGATGTTTATGGTGGGCCGTGCCCTCGGGAACAATGCTGGTTTGACGTCCACATTGTAAGAGTAATGTCGGTTAGATGTCCGCATTATAACTCTCCCTAGGGCCCATTGATAGGCCCATACTTATTACTAATTCATCACTTTTTAACATGCTTAGTATAGCCCCATGATTCATGCTCATACGCATCATATGTATGCTTGATATAAGGAATGTTTCATCATAACATAAGCCGTTGGGCTGAGACACTTACGGGACTCTTTATGAGACGGAGTGCCCCACATGATCGCGCAGTACGCGCTGGATTGCTGCATGATTTGACGATGTGATTCATGTATCTCGCATATGTGTGACTTGATCACTACATGCCTTAGCGACATCAGGGTCGTGGCTCCATAGGTACATCGTGGATGGCCATATTGGATACCGAAAATATTTTGTTCTAACACTGTAGGCACTTAGGATGTCCTTGGGTGAAAGTCCCAGAACCTTTTTAGTATCAGGAGATGCTCCAACGTCTAGACCGAGTGGATACACGAGCGCCCGAGTGTCGAATACCAGTAGGCCGCATCTCCCACTATGTCGTGGTCAGTTGAAAGGGGGTGTGGCCTTATCCGCCTGAGTGAGGGGGCTATAAGCTAGGCTGAGTTTGACCAGCTCGCAAATGAGTCTGCTATCAACGAGCCGAGTAGGTATTGGCAGACTACTGGTCAGGCGGATAGTGAGGTCTATTCCGCTTGCTTGGCTGTGCAGCTAGGGAGGAGGCAATCAGTGTGAGTGTATTAGACCTCGGTGATATCCAGAAAGAAACTGTACTAATATGTGTACTTGATGAGTACCGACTTGCTTGGATTGCATTTCGCATATAACATTCGGCTATGTAAGCCTCGCATTACATCGGTGTGGCAGATGACATTCATGTCTCGCATTGCATGGCCTTGGTATAGCCGATAGCATTCATGCCTTGCATCACATAGCCTTGGTATGGTTGATTTTATTCATGGACTTAACGCATACTTCTGCATTACTCTGATATTGTACACTTGACGTTTGCCTTGCGCACATACTTACACCACCCTCTAAGCTTTTGTAAGCTTATGCACGGCAGTTGCTTCCAGGTAGCGTTGGACAGCAGCAGCGCTGAGGCAGGAGTATGCATCTAGCTATTTTGGAGTTTTTTTTATCACCTTGTATTTTCCTTTCCGCATTGTACTTAAAGCTTTGATATAATGGATATGTGGTGTTGTTGTTTTATGACTTGGATCTGCTTGTGGTTATGCTCCATTACAAAAAAAAAAAAATTCATTCTGAAAATCCTCCTTGTAGGATCCCAGGATTGGAATCTGGCATATGTTTTCCAGGAGCCGAGAATGGGGCACTACGGAGGCTGTCGGCACCGGATTCGGCGATCGGAATTCCTGTGAATTCAATTTCCGGATTTGGGGCATGACACCCTCACCACAACGCTCCCTCAGGCGACTCCGCTTAACGATCGCGTATGTCAATCCTCCCTCAGAGCGACCTCAACTTTCGAGTCGCCACCCTAACTAATGCGATGCAGTGCGATCGTGTTAGCCGAGTTATTATTTAAGTCCAGACATCCAACAAGTTGGAGAGTCTGATACACCCCACGTATCAATGCTCTAAGCGGGTTGCGAGGCCAAGACCCCCCAATGTGTGAGGCCGAGACCTCACGGTCCGTGATCCCGTCAAGTTCCTCATCCCCGACTTTAAGCACATGAGGAGTGCCGAGGGAAAGGGATCGCTCGCGGTCACTATGGGGAGGCGCGACACCCCAGCGTAGCCCAACAGCTCAAACACAGCTCGGCTCACGAGGTTGTGGATCAGTTTACAAGTGGATTATTGATGGGCTACAATGGTTGTAGGGTGATTCAGGTTCCATACAAATGTGAGAAAACATGGTTAACAAGGCAGGGTTGGTCAGTGAGTAAGATAAACCACACGAGTCAGGGAAGCACGTGACGGACGACATCGAGCACGAGAGGCTCATGTAGTCGAACTACTGCCGCCCACTTGTACCCGCTCAAATCCATGGGTTTAGCCTTAGGGTAGCTCTACCCATGGAGCTACCGTCTCTCCTCATGTTTCCTAACCAATCCAAGGGTTTGAGATCAATTTTATATCATGCCAATATCGAGGTTTTAAACTAGCAAACAGTATCATATTCACATAATATCAACATATGATTCAAATATTCCTAACAAGCAACTACAACATCATAATCAAATTGTGCATTTCCTACACCTTAAGGGATTAAATACACACGAACGATGAATCATATATTTTAGGAAGCAACACATATATGAGAGATCAACCAAACATGAGCATGTTATTATCCAAATATCAAACCACGTGAGAAGCATTATCAACATCAAATAAGAACTTAAACATGTAAATCCATACAATTCCAACAACATTCAATTCCTAGGGTATTCTCTAGATTCTCCAAACATAGCATTCAAGCAATCACAATCATTAATCTCATACTAAAATTGGTGCTAGGCCACCTAAGAACAATAGTCCGCACCTTTAGATTCGATGAAGGCTTGGAACCGACTTAGGGGATGTGGATTTCGGGGTAGATCGGCTGGAATCCCTAAAACCAATCCTTGCATGTGAGAAATTTCATGTTAATCCTTTCTTATTACTTGGATCTCAAGAAGAAATGGTGTGAGGTTTTTACCTAGATGGCTAACGGAGGAATTTGTGGTTGTGGCGGAGAGTTTCTTCTTGGAGGAGAGTTCTTTCTTGGAGGAAAGTTTCTTCTTGGAGGAGAGGTAGAGAGTTGAAAGGGTTGATGCCCTTGGCCCCACCTCAATCTATGGTCCCCCTTGTCCTTCTCCACCCACTCTTTCTTCCCTCTTTACTCTCTTGCTCTCTCTTTACTCCCTTAGCAATGGTGGTTGTCGAGGAAGTAATGAGATAGAGGCTAGGGCTTTATTTTCTAGAGTTGGGCCCTTTGGCCTTAAGTTTCAAGGAATTCCCACAATAGCCCTCTAAGATTCTCTTTTGGCTTTGGGGCGGACCTCACACTCCTTTGGCCACCAAATTGGGTGTGTAAGTGTTTCATGGTCGAAAAAGGATTCATGCAAAGTTCGCGATCAAACGGATAAGCGAATGTGGGGTTTGACCATACGGTCCCGATCTTTAAGTGGCCCTGTAGGGCCTATTCCGGTGATTGGAGAGGTTCTGGTGGTTCCCTGGCTATGAAACTTATAGGATAAGTGGACCATGGCCCGATGAAGGGCCATACAAATTTTGGGGACAATCGGATATTTGGTTAGGTCGTACGGGTCCGAATTGTGATCAACGGTCACCGTGCCATGATCGGGGCCCAGGTTTTGTTGACGGGCGTAGGCTCGCACATTAGACCTTCACCGTAAATTGAGAAGAAATCTGACGGCCGAAACACTCAGAGTCCCGGTTTTATTGTCCCGTGCCAAATTCCAACTATGGCCTTGGGTGGATTGTCAAGTGCTGATGGAACGGCTCGGACAACTAACTTCTGGGTGTCCAATGAGTCTGTGGTCCACGATGGACCACAAGCCCAGTGAAATTTATAGTTCCTTAAAGTTTCATAATTTTTCGACCTCTCTGTGTCGCGGTATAGCCCGTACAAGCTGATACTAAGTGTAAACGGCCATTTGGCTTGGCGGCCCACATTAGGTCCTAACATGACTCATCTGGTCTACTCTGTTGGACTAATCTTAAATTAATTTACGTGTGGTACCTCACCACAAGTAGTCAA
This sequence comes from Magnolia kwangsiensis, assembly GCA_037074715.1. Lineage (NCBI taxonomy): Eukaryota > Viridiplantae > Streptophyta > Magnoliopsida > Magnoliales > Magnoliaceae > Magnolia > Magnolia kwangsiensis. The sequence continues at coordinate 112,311,566 of CM073580.1, forward strand.
AATGAACAGTCATGCGGCAAATCATACGTTGACACCCCAGGACACTGTGCTGGTTAGACAGGACGTTATAAGTTTGTAAGGCTTCCTCTATTCATTAGGCACTGTAAGTCGGCCAACTCCCAACTATCTAATTAGCTGGTAATTTAGCTTCTGAAAATTTCATCTCTCTACCAAAATATGCCTGTGGACAGAGCTCAAACTTCTCCAATGGCTTCTCCTCACCCTCTATTCATAGCTCAAACTTCTTTAATGGCTTCTCCTCAGCCAACCAGCATTCTTAACACCAATGCCTGTCTTCAAATAGCAAAACGTGTCGGACTCAAGGAGATTGAAAAAGGGTTGAATTTCGTGTTCTCTCTGCTATCTGTCTGTTGAGGGTCAAATATTGCATATCAAACCCTAGTTATTGTGTAGATTTACGAACATAATACCGTCTAATGGCTGGATTTTATCATGTTTGTGTTGTAAGGTGACTTTACGAGCATGGGCTGAAAAAGGGTGTTTAAAGTATGGATTTAACGCTCTGATGATCACCAAGGCAAGGGACAGACTCTATGAGATCGAGATCGATGAATGTACATGCCAGAGATCTAGAAAAATTGAGAAATTGAAACTTAAGTGGCCCAAAATTGGTACGGAATGCAAGATCACGTGGTTCCCATCATCTATTCGGCTCGAAACTTCATACATGTGATGGGGACCATAAATTAACCATACACGTCAAAAATCAACCATTGGATCGCTTTGAAAGTAGCCCAACAGATGGATCAGCCCCTTAAATCCTTAAGTGGGGCCCACCTGATATCTGGAATTGCCTCAATTTTAGTCCCAATGGTTTAAATAATATGAGAAAAAGGATGGATGGATCAGATTTCTTGAATGCATCGCAGTGGACCCCGCCTGAACAAAGTATGCATAATTCACTATTTCACTAGCCGTGCACGGCAATTGCAAAGTTGCTTTGACCGTCTCTTGACCGACCAAATAGGAAGGTCTCTGTTGCTAATACGCAGCCCGTCCGCTGGAGTGATGAATGGGCCACCACCTTCGGCCATGTACTCAATCCGGACCGTCCATTCATTCAAGGACGTCAAACCGACCGTACACATGGAATATTTCATGCCCATGCACATGTACACCTGGACACAGCGCCAATGCATCTGATGGACGGTAGGTTTAAAATCCAATTTTCCACGCTCAACCCAATCCAAAACTGGCCTTCTCAAAATAATTTTCTAAGGAGAAATTAATGGACGTATTGGATTTCTAAAATAACTAGTATGTGGACCCACCGACTCCCGTTCAAAAATGGAAATTTCCGTTTCCAGCGTTCGCACAACAGAGACGGTCGGTTCACACTTGTGGGCCCCATATATTGTCCCAATTTATGATCGAAACCGTCCACCAAAATCCCAGTATCGTTATTGCCAACGTGTAGGTGACCGAATTTCAAAAGAAACCGCTTATGGAAATCTATCCGTTCAAAAGCAAGTTGAACGGCAGAGAAAGATAACATGTGGGCCTCGTCAACAGAAGGTAAAAATTACACCTTCCTGACTGAAATGACACAACAAATCTAAGGGACGGTGTGGATTTCCCAATTGACAATGTCCCTGAGCCTCGCCGACATCACAGCGTAAAGATTTTACGCAGTTCTATTTCTGCACCGGAAACCAACTGGTTTTGAAATTCTTGTGGGCCACCATCTTCAATCAGATGGCTGATCCAAACCGTCCATCTAATTCCTCGTCCAAGAACGTCTCAGGAGATGTTATTTTTTTAGAAAGTGTGAAGGAAAGGAAGGGAAAACGACACCATTTTCTGGGTGCGTGAAGGAGTTACGCACTCTGTTGCGTAAGGAATTTTCACAGGAAAAATCCACCGCCTCTTGTCAGCGTGAACCGACCTTCTGGTTCTATAAAAAGGAGGAAAACAAGAGGGGAAAATCATTATCTACGGCTGGAGTCTGACCTTGGACGTGGAGAGTGGGAGAAGAAAGAGAGATATTAGAGAAGTTTTCTTTTCTTGTTTATTTGTTTTTCTTGACTATGGAGAGATCTAGTCCATCCATGTCAAGCTAAACCTCTTAGCTAGGGCTAAGAGGTGAAGCTTGTAGTGAGATGGGAGATTCTATGCTTTTAATTTAATCTTAATGTATGAATTGAAGTTAATTTTAGTTTGATTAATATGGAAATATTTTTAGTCTTTAATGGTCTGTTGTGATTGAAATTACAGTGGGTCTGCAATGGCTTTGAATATTTTCTTTTCCTTTTTATGTTTATGACGTTAGGAAGCCCTGTTGTTCACCATCGTCTCCTACGCATAGTCGGATGACAGTACCCTTCCTAACTTTCATAGCATGTTGATTGGTTGGTAATTAGTTTAATTTTGTTATTTGTCATAGTCTCCTGGGCATGGTTTGGTAATGGAATCCATTCTAATTCATATACCTTTCATCTCTTGAAAACTAGATCAATGACAGTTCAATAAATTTCATGATTCATGAAACAGGCATAAGATCTCCCTGATCCTTACAAGTGGATCGTCTGAATCCCTAGTTTCCTTTCTCTGAATTTTCTTAAGTTTTAGATTAATTATTTTACAATTATTCCAACATTGCTAATTGATTTAGAATTTATCTTAGTCTAGTTCTAAGTCTACTTAGTTTTAGAGAACGTACAAGTTTCAGTCCCTTAGGATTCGACCTCGGTCTTACCGAGTTATTACTACATCACAACCCTGGACTTGGGGAGTGAACAAGTTTTTGGCGCCGTTGCCGGGGACTGACGGTTACGTTTGTCTGAGATTAACTAGTTTTAGGATTAGTTTAAGATTAGGATTTTCTAATTTTAGGTTAGATTTCTTTTTTTATTTTTAGAAACTAATTTATTTTGTTTTTCTTTTTCAAGATTTCAACATAGGAACTGCTCATTTGATACATTCTTTCTAACTTCTCCTCCTCTTATTTTTCACTTTGTTATAGGATTGTTTCTTCTATTTTTCATAGGATTAAATTCAAGTTAAGGGTTTCATCATATATATGCATGAGTGACAACGTTAATATGCTGAGAAGAATAACCTATTTTAAGATGATGATGAGATAAATCAACTTATGTCTCAAAACTTTTCTGAAACTATCATTGAGAACCGATCAGAATATAAAGATCCACCGGCTAAGAAGTCTTTACGTGATTATATGCATGAGAACAATTACACCTCACGGATTAACCAAATAGTACGTGAGTATTTGGGTTATTACAACTATGGTTATGAGAATTATTATCACTCATCCGATAATAAGAAAACAATGCATAATTATATCATGAGTGATAATAAGTATTACCAACCATTAGATTTTTCCGCCTATGATCCGTATGACTACAATCAGTGGAAACATCAAAATTGGAAAAATGAACAAACAACATGTTATAATGATTATTCTCTTGGATCTCCTACCTTTGAGATCCAACCAGAAACGATCCAAAATGATTCATATTAGCTTGACATGGCCTGTCTTAAGAAAATTCAAGAAATAATGGAAACACTCAATTCGCACCTTGAAAAGATAGAGGAGGCTTGCTCATCCCAACCACAACCCAATCCAGAAATATAATGCAATGAAAGTGATCCGCATTCACTTTTGAAAGAATCTGGAATTTGGAATGAGGAGTTGGATTCCCTTAATGAGCATGTGGTTAAATTTTCCGATGAGTCAATCTCGATAACTGTTCGAAAGAATGGTGAAGATACATGGGTGTCTTTTAAATACATTGATGATGACACACCTTCCTTACATGACACACATGATTTCAATGATGAGGAGGTTAGTTTATTCGAACCTCAACTGAATTTAAGAATAGAATGTGAGGAAGGCGATCCCATCCCAACTGTGCACTGCATGGAACTGGATGATGATGCGTATTGGGATGATGATCCTGACTATGCAACCACAGTTCCCCTCGAATCCCTCTCAAGTTTGGTCCAGATCAATGATCAAGAAATACACGAAGTGGTCGGTCATAATGAGCCACTCCCCTCACCTATCATGTCTGATTTAAAGGTGGAGGATGAGCCCCTTACGACGGACCCTTCTAACTCTTGTGAAACATGTTTAGACCACTCCTCTGAATTGAATGATGATGCGATTCAGGAGAAGGACGAGTTGCTCGCTACGACTCTGGAATTTGAAACCACTCAGTTGAGGTCACCATCTAAGTTACACACATTTAACAATTTAACGCCTCAATTGAGTAATCTCAATGAACAGAGTGATCACATCAATGCTTCAACTATTGATCTTCAATCTGTCTGTGCAGGACTAGAGCAAGAGAGCGTATGTAAGGCCCGTAACCTTAACCGTATCGTTCGGTAGACTTCCGTGGTCTTCCCGGTCGAATCCCAGTAACCTCAACCCTTAACCGACATTTGCGCATGATCCTGATTCACGCGCCGTTAACCCGAGTCGACTTAACCCGAGACTTATACCCTAGCGACCGCGTCGTCGCCGCGATTCCGGTGCCGCGTCTCGCGCGCCGAGGCAATACCCAGGCCAGGAGATGTGGGTCCACGTTCAGTTCGAGAAAATGCCGCACGTTGCAATTACCGAGAAAATCTCAACAATGTGTCAAATCAATCAAGTACATGTCACATTACCCAAAAACCAACCCAAAGTCAATTCTCTCTCTCTCCTACCCATTCCTCTTTTACAAATTTTCAACTCAACCCATACCTCACCTTACAACATACCACTCTCTCCCATCACTTCTTACATCACTCTCTCTCCTCTCTCATTTCTTCCAAAAACACCATGAGAGCAACCGTCCAAGCTCCATGGAGGAGCTAGATGTGGCCCACTTCCCACCTCCCATCCCCACCATCCAAAGATCATCTAGACCATTGAAATCATTCCCTTGGAGCTCTAAAGGCTATAGGCGGAAGAAGGAAGATGAGATCAAAGACGGGCGAATCTTTATTGTTAGTGGGTGCCTCTCTCTTTTTTTTTTTCTCTTTCTCTCTCCCCTCTCTTTCATTTCCTTTTGTATTTGAAGATGTGGCCATGTGGCCCACCCGGATGGACCCCACCATGAAGCATACATTTTAACCAAGCCATCTATAGGTGGGGCCCACTTCACATATGTGTTGTACCCACACCATCCATCGGTGGTTCACCTGATGCGGGCCCACCTTACATGCCAAGCCGTCCAGCGTCTCTGGACGCTGGACGTGTATATAAAAAAAAAAAAAAAGGGAAGTTTCTTTTGAGTTTGAGGGTGGACCGCTTGTGCGGGCCCTATCTTGATCATGTACTTAATCCAATCCATCCGTCCTCTTCCTCGGGTCATTTTAGCCGTTAAATAAAAAAATGAGGCCGATCTGATAACCAAGCGGGCCATACCAAAGGAAATAGTATTATTACCCTTAAAACTCATCCTGTTTCTTCTATTTGTCAAAAATACATCATATATTAGTCTCATTACGTAGATCGTGGGCCGTAGAATCCAATGAATGGGTTAGATTTGTCAGATCAGGGCCCCACATGGGAAAAACCATCGAAATATTAATTTTTAAAAAAATAAAAATAAATGAAATTTAGGCAGCAGTTGCTGCTGCTGCCGCTGACACCGCCGCTGGCACCACAGGACGCAACAGCGTCCTTGACGCTGGGCTGGCAGGGACTGTGGGTCCCAGCTGTGGGCCCCACTACATCATGTGTTCCACATCAACACCGTGCATTTGCTGGGTCTCCTCTGACGAGTGAGCCACCTTAAAAACCAACCATTCAGGGAACTTAGGTGGCCCACACAGCATGAAACAGCATGGATTGAATGTCTACCATTGAAACCCTTTTTTGGTTTGAAGAAGTTTTAAATCAATATGAAATTTGTTTTTACCGTTCATCCAAGTATGCGTGACCTCTTGAACGGATTGGATGGCTGATAAACATTACGGTGGGGCTATGTGGGACCCACAATGATGTCTGTGTTTTATTCGCACCGTCCCCAGTACGGGACGGTGGAACTCGCCTGGTGTACGTGTTCTCACGGTGGAACCCCACCTCGGCATGTATATTTCATCCACGCCGCCCGTACATCGGACGTGGACCCACCCGATGGACGTGTGTATCCACACCGTTCATCCAATGAAGTAGGTTTAAATCTCAGGTGGAAACCACACCCTGAGGTGAGTGTTTTATCCGCACCACCCATCTACACCCATCTGACGAGCAGCACTTAGCTGCTGTTGTGCAGATGTCAACAAGATAAATGGGTCCACCGGCATGATGTGCATGCATCATCAGGACCGTCCATTACGTAGGACCCATCTGATGTGCCGTCAAATCATCCAGATCAGGCCCCCACAATGATGTGTATTTGGCATTTCCACGTCCAGACGCTGGACGTATGGGTACCACTATATAGGTATAAAATAATAATAATATCAATATAATATTTATATTTCTAAATATATCTGGCGGGCCATGTACGTCGGACCCACCAGATGAAGCAGATTGGCTGGTGGCCATTACTTTGTGGGCCTGCAATGTATGAGTATATCTCCACCGTCCATTAGGGACGGTGGGATCCCTCTGTGAATTGCTTCCAGCACGCTGGACCAATATCTGGTATAAGATATAGGTATATAGATATATTATAGAATATAATATATATATCATGCATGTGAGGTGGCCCCACGTGGACCCACCAGATGTTTGTCTTTTACATATATATGTATGTATGTTGTAGTGCCCCACCACTGATATAAGTATTTTATCTGATGTCGTCCATCTGGACCACACCTTATATAGGTGTTTGATCTCCACCATCCGTCCAGGTGGGACGCACCGTGATGCACTGTCCACACCGTCCAAATCTCCTTGACGGTGGTTGTTGGACGTTGATGGTTTTAATAATAATAATAATAATACTTAATAATAAATAAATAATATTATTATATTATGTGTGATGGGCCCCATGTGGGACTCACCTTGGTGCAGCGTCCTGCATCCCCACCGCCCAGACACGTCTAGACGGTGCAGTGGACTCCAGCTAGGTGTGTGTGTGTGAAGCACACACACCGTCCATCTACTTTTAGCCCAGGTGGGGCCATCCCACACATGCAGTACGTGTGAAATGGGACCCACCTTGGTGTTTGAATTGTATATCTACGCTGCCATCTGTCCATATGGCATGGCCCCACTATAAGATATGTGTTTTACGTCCACACCGTCCGCTTGATGGATGGTGCCATGTGGGCCACACCGTGGTGTGTTTGTTTCATCCACACCATCCAAACCATTTGGATGGTGCTGGCCTTGACGGACGGTGTTATGTGGGCCACACGATATTGTATTTATTAACCACGCAGTCCATCTATGTCCTGGATGAGCAGGGCCCACTTTGATGGCGGGTTGTATATTCATACATCCATCCATTTCTCCTTGTCAACATGTGGGACCCACCATGATGTATTATTCCATCCACACCGTCCAGATTATGTTGGACGGTGCTGTCCAATGCGAAATGGTGCTATCAGTGTTTGGACAGTGCTAGACAATGTTTGGATGGTGTTGTCCAATGCTTAGATGGCGCCAATGTACATGGATAATATTTGGTTAGTGCTGATCGTCATTAGTGGGCCATGTGCTCCATAGAATGATAGTGTACATTGATATACATGATGCACCTGCCACTATTGAAATGATTTTTGACGTAATCCAAGCTCTCACCCACATCATAACCACCATGATTATATATGTTGTATATTCACACCGTCCATTCATGTGGTCCCCACATAATGTACGTGTTGTACCCACTCCGTCCATCCACTTTGTTGTGGGCCACACCTTGATGTAATTATTGTATCCACATCGTCCATCCTTGGACGTGGGGCCCACCCTGGGCGGTGTATCTGCCGCACCGTCTAGCATGGGACAGTGGGCCTACCATGATGTACGTGTTTTATTGATACGGTCCACTTGTTGTATTTATGGCCCATTTGGTAAGGCCCACTGGGATGTATTTTCAGCCCATGGGTCATGACCCATTGTGATATGATTCCGACCCATTTATTGAGGCCCGACTTGATGTGAATAAGGCCCATTAGTGCGGCCCATTGATGCGGCCCACTTGTTGGATATGAGGCCCATTGGTGCGACCCAATGTTTCGACCCATCGTGATGTGTAGGCCCACTTGTAACGACTATTTGAGGCCCACCTGTTGGATATTTGGGCCCACTTTATGTTTGACTCTATGTGGACCACTGCTTGGGAGCAGTGTTGGTTGAATGTCCACATTGTTGGGCAATGACGGTTTAATGTTCACATTGTGACCTTCCCTTAGGCCTTGTTCGACCGATTCTGATTTATCGTGGCCGATTGTCGATTATCGATTAAGGCCGATTACTGATTCTGATTGTCGTGGCCGATTGCCAGTTATCGATCGAGGCCGATTACTGGTTTTGATTTGTCGTGGCCGATTGCCAATTCTGATTGTCGGGGCCCAATGTGATGTACATGCGACCCGTATTTGAGGCCCGACGTGATGTGTATTCAGCCCGTGTCTAGGGCCCAGTGTGGTGTATATTGAGGCCTAGGTGATGAGGCCCATTGTGATGCATTTGAGGGTCAAGCGAATGAGCCCATTGTGATGTATGTTAGGCCCATGAGCAGGGCCCACCTGTTGTGTATATGTAACCCTTGAGTAAGGCCCATTGTGTTGTATATTAGGCCCTTGCGTGAGGCCGTGGGCCCATTATATGTTTAACTCTATGTGGGTCATTCCTTGGGGCAATGTTGGTTAGATGTCCACATTGTCGAGGCCGATTGTTGATGTCGGTTATTGATACCAATTATGAGTATGTGACGGTATAGCATCATGATCCATGCCCATACGCATCATCTGCATGTCTGTTAGGAGATATGATTGACCATTGCATATGTCATAGTGCTGGTTGTTATGAGACTCCCTTATAGGCGGAGATTGTCTCACATGAGCGCACGATTTGCGCAGGATTGATGCATGACTGGATTGTATGACTCATGCATCTTGCATTGTGTGCTGTGATTACTGTATGCCCTAGCGATATCAGGGTCGTAGCCTCCACAGGCATATCGTGGATGGCCAGATGGGACACCGGAAATCTGTTCTACATGGGGTGCTATAGATATCCCTGGGTGAAAGTCCCTAAACCCTCTTGGTTCCAGAGGATGCTCCAACGTCTAGACCGAGTGGGTAGATGAGCGCTGAGTGCCGATTACCAGATGGCTGCGCTCTCCACTGTGTCGTGGTCGGTTGGAAGGGGGTGCGGCCTTACCTGCCCGAGAGGAGGGGGCAATGCTGGGCTGAGTCTGACCAGCTCGAGGAATGGGTCCGCTATTGACGAGTCGGGCCCGATATTGGCAGGCGGATAGTGAGGTCTCTTCCACTCACCTTGTTGCGCGCGATGGGGCGGCAATCTGGTATGGAGTGTAATAGACCCCGGTGATTTTCTAGAGAGGAACTGTACTGACATGTGGACTTATTGAGTAGAAGTGCATGTTCATTTATTCATTCATTCACTACCCACTCGGGCTGGTGGTGCGCAACTAATTGTTGTGTACCTTCGTTACGGCAAAGATTTCGGTTGGGCGTGCGACTAACCTGAGATCAGGAGTTTACCACGTTGAGTCTGTCTATCCAAATTTAGGTATGGGACTAGTTTGGATAGAAGTCCCTTGTGGTGGACCCCGTAGCCTGCGATACTACGTACTATCATCCCGACTTCACACCCAGCATGGTCCTTTCATTCGATTTGCATATTGCATTGCATCCTCGGCATCTGATATTTGGCTCTTCATGACTCTTGTTGCATAACTGTTATATATTGCGTATTCTGCTATTGAATTACTTATGGACTTATCCCTACTTCCGCTTACTCTGTTATCGTATGATTTATATCTTGTCAGTATTCCTGCTTACTCTGATAATTCCTGCTCTTGTTAGTATTTCTGCTTATTTAGACATCGTATGGTTTATGGATTATCAGTTTTTCGGTATCGTATGATTATGGCATTGTATTGAATACTTGACACTTACCTGGTGCACACACTTACACCACCCTCTAAGCTTTCTATAAGCTTATGCACGATAGATGCGTGCAGGTGATGTTAGGTTGCAGCAGTGTTGAGCTTGGAGCGTGCAGTGGTCTTCTGGAGTTTGATTCTCTATTTATGTATTTCCCTTTCAGTATTGTATTCAAATGATTATATTAGTGAATATGTGATGACGATGTTGCTGTTGTGAATTGGGTAATCTTGTGGTTATGCTTATTACTAGTTAAATATACATTTCAAAAAAAAAATAAAAAAATCCTCCTTGTAGGATCCCAGGATCGGAACCTGGCATATGAATGCTAGGAGCCGAGAATGGGGTACTAGGAGGCTGTCGGCACCGGATTCGGCAATCGGGATTCATATGAATCCGATTTACGAGTTTGGGGCGTGACAGCGTACCTCCATCCACTTTCAAGGACGATGGATTCTTTACGCAGATCATCACAAGCCACAATAAGTCACACTCAATTGAACTTCCTAACTCTTGGGATTGCTTGGCATACTTTGTAGTTTCAAACGATCCCATATTAAAAGACAAAGTGGATGCCTTGCGAGACAACATCTCGGTAGTCATCACTAACCGAGAGAACCCTTATTCTGAAACCCTTTCTTCTCTTGATCCTAAACGTCTACCAGTAAAGGAAGAGGAACCAAAAATTGAACCGAAGTTTGGAGCTTTGGAATGTGTTGAGACTACATCACTTCTTAAGAAGTTTTCTAAACTTTATTTACTTGTAGTATTTAATTCACCGTGCGATACTAACGTTGAAACTTCTGCTGTTACAGGTGAATCGTATATATTATGGATACCTCAAGCAATTCAATAGAAGATTTCTTATGAGGTTCATAAGTCTCTCTGGATAGTCATGCTCCAAGGCGCCCAAGCCTATTGTAAAAAGGGCTTTTTGATGACCCTGTTGAGGAACTTATTGAGAAACTTATTAAGATATTGGCCGGAAGAGGAACCTTGCAGCATGATCGATTCAATGTTTGTGGGTAACATTACTACAAACCCTCACGAGACTACAACTCGTCCACTAGAGGTAACTTGGGGGTTTAAAGGCTTGTTGCATATGCTAAATGCAATCGAGAGCACCTGCGAAAGTGGTATAGGTAAGATTTCATTTTTATTATTTTATTTTTCTTTCTCTCTCGTACTAACCTGCTCTCTCCCAGCGATCTCTTGAAAAATCTCTCTCGATTCGTTATCCAGGTACTATCCTCTCATCACTTCTCATTTACTTTCGTTGTCCAATGTGCATTGTATGCTCATATATCTTTTACATTGAGGACAATGTAGATTTTAGGTTGGGGGTGGGAAATTAGGTTACCTAATCAGTGTTTTCTTAGTCTTGAGAAAAAATTGTGAAAATTTTTAAAATTTTTCTGAAATTTTTTGTGAATTTGAAGTGATTTTGACATCTATCTTTGATTTAGAATTGCGAGATACGTGATGTTAATAATTTATGACTCTTGGATTTAGCTGCCTGATAGATTCCACGGTTGAGTTCGAATTATCAATCCATGATTAAAGGTTTTAAACATTAATTGAATCATGATTTCAGGACACGTCTCGCTTACACATTAAGATTTCAGTTACATATCAAAGGATTAACTTGATAATCACTGAGCATGAAAGGAATCAGCCTGAAATATCTTGCCATCAGGGTATAAAAATTGAAAAGGTTGGGCAATTAATCTTCACCATGGGTTTGCTCCCCATAGGTGTGGATTCGATTCCCCACGGTTAACAGTTGGAAAGAGTTGGGCAACTAGTTTCACCTTAAGTTTGCTCCCTATAGGTGAAAATTTGATTCCCCTCTTGACATTCTTTTAATGAAAAAAAAAAGACTGAAAAAATGGAAGAATGACTCGTGAGGCAAGTTTTGGTATAGGTTTAGGTTGTCAGACATTCTCTTAGTTGTTACCAATGATATCATAAAATAGAGAAGTGAAGCTGAATGTGATAAGTTGGGATTACACTATACACTCATGGATCTTAATGTTTATAAATTGTCTGATTTATGGATTAATACTTTGAACTTGATTATGAGTTTACCATGTGCCTGAGTCCAGCAAAAGTAATGCCCAACATTCATGAGTTTTAGAATTTCTCGTATTTGAATCGTTTTCAAAAAAATCACTCGAGTTCATAGAAATTATCCTGTAGTTCTCAACTTGTTTTTCACATACCTTGCTCGGGACTAGCAAGATGTTGGTTGGGAGTTGTGTTGAGGGTCAAATATTGCATATCAGACCCCAGTTATTGTGTGGATTTACGAACATAATACCGTCTAATGGCTGGATTTTATCATGTTTGTGTTGTAAGGTGACTTTACGAGCATGGACTGAAAAAGGGTGTTTAAAGTATGGATTTAATGCTCTGATGATCACCAAGGCAAGGGACAGACTCTATGAGATCAAGATCGATGAATGTACACGCCAGAGATTTACGAAAATTGAGAAACTGAAACTTAAGTGGCCCAAAATTGGTACGGAATGCAAGATCACGTGGTTCCCATCATTTATTCAGCTCGAAACTTCATACATGTGATGGAGACCATAAATTAACCATACACGTCAAAAATCAACTATTGGATCGCTTTGAAAGTGGCCCAACAGATGGATCAACCCCTTAAATCCTTAAGTGGGGCCCACCTGATATCTTGAACTGCCTCAATTTTAGTCCTAATGGTTTAAATAATATGAGAAAAAGGATGGATGGATCAGATTTCTCGAATGCATCGCAGTGGACCCCGCCTGAACAAAGTGTGCATAATTCACTATTTCACTAGCCGTGCACGGCAATTGCAAAGTTGCTTTGACGGTCAAGAGAGACCGACCAAATAGGAAGGTCTCTGTTGCTAATACGCAGCCCGTCCGCTGAAGTAATGAATGGGCCACCACCTTCGGCCATGTACTCAATCCGGACCGTCCATTCATCTAAGGATGTCAAACCGACCGTACATATGGAATATTTCAGGCCATGCACATGTACACCTGGACACAGTGCCAATGCATCTAACGGACGGTAGGTTTAAAATCCAATTTTCCACGCTCAACCCAATCCAAAACTGGCCATCTCAAAACGGTTTTCTGAGGAGAAATTAATGGACGTATTGGATTTCTAAGATAACAAGTATGTGGACCCCACCGACTCCCGTTCAAAAACGGAAATTTCCGTTTCTAGCGTTCGCACAATAGAGACGGTCGGTTCGCACTTGTGGGCCCCATATATTGTCCCAATTGATGATCGAAACCGTCCACCAGAATCCCAGTATCGCTATTGCCAACGTGTAGGTGACCGAATTTTAAAACAAAGCGCTTATGGAAATCTATTCGTTCAAAAGCAGGTTGAACTGCAAAGAAAGATAACATGTGGGCCTCGTCAACAAAAGGCAAAAATTATACCTTCCTGATTGAAATGACACAAAAAATCTAAGGGACGGTGTGGATTTCCCAATTGACAATGTCCATGAGCCCTGCCGACATCACAGTGTAAAGATTTTACGTAGTCTCTGTTTCTGCACCGGAAACCGACTGGTTTTGAAATTCTTGTGGGCCACCGTCTTCAATCAGATGGCTGATCCAAACCGTCCATCTAACTCCTCGTCCAAGAACGTCTCAGGGGACGTTATTTTTTTAGAAAGAAAGTGAGGGAAAGGAAGGGAAAACGGCACCGTTTTCTGGGTGCGTGAAGGAGTTACGCACTCTGCTGTGTAAGGAATTTTCACAGGAAAAATCCACCGCCTCTTGTCAGCGTGAACCGACCTTTTGGTGCTATAAAAAGGAGGAAAACAAGAGGGGAAAATCATTATCTATGGCTGGAGTCTGACCTTGGACGTGGAGAGTGGGAGAAGAAAGAGAGAGATCAGAGAAGTTTTCTTTTCTTGTTTATTTATTTTTCCTGACTATGGAGAGATCTAGTCCATCCATGTCAGGCTAAACCTCTTAACTAGGACTAAGAGGTGAAGCTTGTAGTGAGATGAGAGATTTTATGCTTTTAATTTAATCTTAATGTATGAATTGAAGTTGATTTTAGTTTGATTAGTATGAAAATATTTTTAGTCTTTAATGGTCTGTTGTGACTGAAATTACAGTGGGTCTGCAATGGCTTTGAATATTTTCTTTTCCTTTTTATATTTATGACGTCAGGAAGCCCTGTTGCTCACCATCGTCTCCTGGGCATGGTCAGATGACAGTTCCCTTCCTAACTTTCATAACATATTGATTGGTTGGTAATTAGTTTAATTTTGTTATTTGCCATGGTCTCCTGAGCATGGTTTGGTGATGGAATCCATTCTAATTCATATACCTTTCATCTCTTCAAAACTAGATCAATGACAGTTCAGTAAATTCCATGATTCATGAAACAGGCATAAGATCTCCATGATCCTTACAAGTGGATCCTCTGAATCCCTAGTTTTCTTTCTCTTAATTTTCTTAAGTTTTAGATTAATTATTCTATAATTATTTCAACATTGCTAATTGATTTAGAATTCATCTTAGTCTAGTTCTAATTTTACTTAGTTTTAAAAAACGTACAAGTTTTAATCCCTTGGGATTCGACCTCGGTCTTACCGAGCTATTACTACATCACAACCCGGCACTTGGGGAGTGAACACTGTCCATGTCGTCTTGGGCATGATCACCGCTGGATCGAAATGACATACATTAGAACAAATGCTTCTTGAAGTCTGAAAGCATTGAGGAACTCAACTCGCTCTCTTCTCGACTTCATCTCATATCCGCCGAAGGAGCTGTCATTGGTGGACCCTGTCTATCCTTTGCAAATAGCGTATGGGTCGAGCAATCATTTTCTTTGAAATCGCCTTCAGAGATATTGTAAATTCCATTCAGAAATCGAAAGCAAGGGTGGTCGATTTTCAAACGAAGGTGCGTAATTTTCACTTCTGTTTTACTGATTTTCCATTTCACATTATTAACTGCTCTTGTGAATCCTGCTTCTCAAAGATGATGCAGTGCCAGACACTCTACAAGAATTTCAATATCTGACTACAATTAATGTTAGAGTAGATCAGGTAATTATATTACATTGTAATATTTCTTTATTTGTTAAAGATATGTATCTGTTAAGATCTATTTCATCTTTTCTATATTTTTATTATTCTCAATGAAATAAACAAGTAATAGTTTTCACAACATAGTCTGTTATGCTTTAACAATCAAACAGTTGGGCAAGCGAGTTTCACTTTCTCAAATTCTAAAACGTTATTCGGATGATCCTTACCATCCAATCATTTACAAGGTGTTTATCAGATTATTGGGGTCGTCCAGTCGGTGCTGACAGGTAATGGATATGGACCGTTGAGCAACCACTATAGTGTGGGTCCCATATGATTTTTTTTCCTTAAAGTAATCTCTCTTTCCTCCCATATCCTCTTGATTCCTTCCATTATAAAATAGGAGACGTTCCTCCTAACTTAATCTAAATGGAGAGAATATCCAAAAAGAATAAGATGGAAAAATACCTATTGCTAATAAGGCCAGCCTTTAGATGATCAAAATCATTGATTGTAATCCGTGGGCCATCTTAATCATATAATCAGACAGGTGATCAAATCCTCCCCACTCCCTTAGTGGTTAGGCAGACCATTGGACGTTGACCACCCATCTTCAGCTTTGTGCGAAGGTCCCAAGATCATGTAGATACCATCAAATCCCGCGGGCCCACCCATCTAGGCCAATCAATAAGAGTACTATGATAATTTCAGGCAAAACCAAGGGCAGTTTGTAAGGCTTCCTCTATTCATTAGGAACTGTAAGCCGGCCAACTCCCAACTGTCTTATTAGCTGGTAATTCAGCTTCTGAAAATTTCATCTCTCTACCAAAATAAGCCTCTGGACAGAGCTCAAACTTCTCCAATGGATTCTCCTCAGCCTCTCTTCATAGCTCAAACTTCTCTAATGGCTTCTCCTCAGCCAGCCAGCAATCTCAACGCTGATTTCTGTCTGCAAATTGCAAAACGTGTCGGACTCAAGGAGATTGAAAAAGGGTTGAATTACGTGTTCTCTCCGCTATCTGTCCATGTCGTCTTGAGCATGATCGCCGCTGGTTCGAAAGGACATACATTAGAACAGATGCTTCAGTTCCTGAAATCTGGAAGCATTGAGGAACTCAACTCGCTCTCTTCTCAACTTGTTCATCTCATATCTGCCGAAGGAGCTGGCATCGGTGGACCCCGTCTATCCTTTGCTAATAGCGTATGGGTCGAGCAATCATTTTCTTTGAAACCCACCTTCAGAGATACTGTTAATTCCATTCACAAAGCGGAAGCAAGGGCGGTTGATTTTCAAACGAAGGTGCATAATTTTCACTTCTGTTTTACTGCTTTTCCATTTCACATGATCAACTGCTTTTTGATTCATGTTTCTCAATGATGATGCAGTGCTAGATGCCCCACTAGAATTTCAAAATATCTTAGTACAATCAATGTTAGAATAGACTAAGATATTTCCTTTCTTGTTAAAGATGTGTATATGAGATCTTAACAGATCTCCCATCTTTTTTAACCTCAGTGAAATAAATGAGTTACAGTTTCCACAATGTAGTCTCTTATGATTTAATGATCAAACAGCTGGGAAAAGGGGGCCCATTTCCTTGAGTTCTAAGAAGGTGAAAGGATTAAGTGGGACCCACTTCTAATGGCCGATCGATCTTTGATTTATTCTGATAGAATTCTCATTCTGGGTCATTTCTTGCAATGTAGGTGAACAATCTGGTATTAGAAACTTGTGACCATGGTGGACCCCATGACATGCATCCTACCCATGAGGCATCCCTGACGGCACAATATCAATTGGTGCATGATATGCGATCCAAAATACAATTCGACCATGATCACCATCCATGTCGAATGAACAGCTATTCATCTTCCATCGTTTTCTGAATTTTACACCACCAGTCAGTACCATCCTTGAAAAACTTGAAAATCCGACTCAATATCCAGCTAGCTTGGTTGAGGCCATGAGTTCGAATCACACCATTAACACTTTTTTTAATTTGAATCTTGATTCGAGTGAATCAGTTCAAGTCATGGCAGGTAGTGTTGAGTCAACCGAGTAGGCAGCTGACTCAACGAGTTAAGCAGATCAAGTCAAACTCCTCAGCAAGTTTCATAGTGACTTGGCTAGATTTCCAATTGAGTTGAGTTGAGTTGGCTCAGTTGAGTTCAACTCAAGTCACCAAGTTGAGTCACCAAGTTTTAGAACTATGGTTAGAACAAAGAATTTTCGCACACTGAGAAAACAGAGTGTGCGAAAATCAGTGCCATCCATGATGATACTGATGATGAATGAGTATTATGATGTTGATGAAGGGTGATGAAGTGAGAAAGGAAGTTAATGCATGGGCAGAAGAGGCGACCCGTGGGCTTATTGCAGAGCTCCTTCCATCTGGGTCTATTGATGATTCCACCATACTTGTTCTTGCAAATGCACTCTACTTCAAGGGAGCTTGGAACGAGAAGTTCAACGCATCAGAAACTATTCAAAGGGAATTCTACCTGCTCGACGGAAATAGCGTCCAAGTAGCCTTCATGACCAGCAAGATGAAGCAATTCGTATGCTCATTCGATGGATTCAAAGTCCTTAAACTCCCTTACCAGAGAGGCCAAGACAAGAGGCAGTTCGCAATGTATTTCTTCCTCCCCGATGAGAGGGACGGGCTGCAAGATCTAGTACAAAATTTGAGTTTGGACCCCAAGTTCTTCGATCAGTATACAAGGCTCTATGAAGTCAAAGTCGGCGAGTTTAGAGTGCCAAGGTTCAAGATCTCATTTGGGTTCGAAGCGTCAGAGATCATGAAGGAAATGGGACTGGTTTTACCCTTCTCAGATAGAGGGGAGCTTGATGAGATGGTAGAATACGTGCAGAATTATGAAGTGATCTGTGTCTCCGATGTGTTCCACAAGGCTTGCATTGAGGTTACTGAGGAAGGGACCGAAGCCACTGTGGCGTCAGCAGGCCAGCTAAGGAAGTCGTGTTTGTCTATAGATTTGAGGCCCATCGACTTTGTAGCAGATCACCCGTTCATGTTCATGATCAGAGAAGAGGTTAGCGGGGCCATATTGTTCATCGGGAACGTGATAAATCCGTCATTGGTTGCATCCTAACCGATCATTAGGAACATTTCTATATATCAGGAAGCTGGAAATAAATAAAGATTCAAGCACTATACGCAATCTCAAGAACTGTGATTTTGTCAGTGATCTGTAAGTCAATCGAAGTGTTTCTAATGATGATCAGACCAACTGCAATTCCATGCTATTCAAGCTGGATCGAAGCGATATTTGATTTGCATTTCGTGGGCAAATGCAATCCAATTCAACTGAATGCCCAAACATGGCCTTAGCTCAGAAAAGTTGAATGTAGGCAAGAGCATTTGAGGCACACATTTTCATTTGGATTGTGGATTTTAAAGAGTTAAAAGATAACTTTGAGTTCTGGTTTTGCAATTGGTTTGGATGTAATGGGGTGGGCCTCATGTTTAGAGGCTTTTTTTTTTTTTTTGGTAATGAAATCTTTCTCCTTTGTCTTGGGTTTCAATGTTGTAATTCACCATGGATGTCCTACTTTGCCTTTAAAAAAATAATAATAATAATAATTCGAATAAAATATCATTACCTTTATAAAAAACAAACAAACAAACAAAGAAATTCAGATTGAGAGGCTGTGATTGTTCCAAACTTGTGGATATCAATTACTTGATGAATTGGATTTCAGTGGATTAAGAGAATTGTTGAAAAAATGATTGTTTTAAAGTTGCCTTTCATATGAAAAATGATTTTTTTCAACCCTGTTTCAATTTTTGAAGGCGTTTTATTCTCATCTTCGCCAAAGAACTCATACTATCATATTTCAATGATCCAACTGCTCTCCGAATGCACATGCTCTATACCAGTAATGGTGGAGATGGTGACGATCAAGGTGTGGCCCATCGCAATGTGATCATGGCAATAACATAAATTACAATGTATACTGACCCTTAAAACACTGCTACATGATTTGTATACTACAGTAATCATATAACATAATTCAAGAAGACAATTTTCTAAACATCTCAGATCTCACCCACTCAGAAGAATAAGGACCTTTTATCCATTGGATCCTACTATGGACATGTCATAGCCTAAAAATTACAGACTCCAATGTGGACCATCGCCGACCATTTTCAGTCATCCATTAGGCGATCAGTGATCAGATGTCAAAATCTTTTTAGGATTAGAAACTTTTGGTGATGCCACATCCCTAGAAGGGCCCACCTGACAGTTGGTCCAGACCATGTTCACATCCCAAACATGGATAATCAAGGCAAATTTCCTAACCTGCAGAAGATCATTCATGCTTCTCTACAACAGAAATGCAGTTCTTTTCATTGATGTTGAGGTTGATGGTTGTGATTATTAGGCTGATAAAGTGGCCCGCCAAGTGAATCCATGGATCGAAAGCTCAACAAACGGCCTAATCAAAGAGCTTCTTCCATCTGGATCTCTTGATAGGTCTACCATGCTTGTTCTTGCAAATGCAATCTACTTCAAAGGTTCCTGGAGTACGATGTTTGATGGGTCAGAGACCCAAGACAGAGATTTCTACCTCCTCGATGGAAGCATCAGCCGAGCGGCCTTCATGGCAAGCAACAAGAAGAAGCACCTCCTCCGCTCTTTCGACGGATTCAAAGTCCTCAAACTCCCTTACCAATATGGAAACACTGACAGACGATTCTCCATGTATTTCATCCTCCCAAACAAGAGAGACGGATTGCCAAACCTCATAAAGAATTTTGATCTCAACTCCAGCTTCTTGGGTCATCATCTTAAGCTCTGGGAAGTTGAAGCTGGCCGGGTTCAGCTCCCACGGTTCAAGATCTCATTTGGGTTGGAAGCTTCAGGGATTATAAAGGAATTGGGATTGTATTCACCTTTCTCAAAACAAGGCGGGCTTACAGAGATGATAGACTATCAAGAACTTTTCGTCTCAAAGATATTCCACAAGTCATTTGTTGGAGTTAATGAGGAAGGGACTGAAGCCGCTGCTGCCACCACTGCTCTTGTGGCATACAATTGTAGCAGTTCATGTCTACACCAGATGGACTTTGTAGCCGATCACCCGTTCATGTTCATGATCAAAGAAGAGGTTAGTGGGGTTGTGTTATTCATTGGGAATGTACTCAACCCCTTGATTTGTTGATGCATCTTTTACATGATGAAATGAAAACTTTCTGAAGTTATCCATTTTATTCAAAAAAACAAAAAACAAAAAAGAAGCCGTAAAGTAAGAGGTGTTGAAAAATTGTATGGGAAATAACCTCGAATAGAAAAGAAAAGAAAACTGGAACCTCACACATGATCAATGCATCTGCAGAAGGAAGAAGATTTTGAATATCTGCTGGGGTGAGGCATGAACAATGTCTGATCGTTTCCAGTCTGGCAATGATGGGCTGCTGGCCATTAGTAGATATCTGGTCGGGCTTATGCGCACATATGAACTTGGATATAGCTTAGCACATTCATGAAGGATATATGAGTGGATTCTTATACATACACATTCTTTTCTCCATTCCCATCCAATGTGGGACTTACTTTTTTCACAAAGAAACAACAATCACTACACAAAAGACTAAAACCACAGATTCTTTTCTCCTCTTTTCTTTTTTTTCAAAATTTTCTTTATTTTATTTGAAATATTTTCAACGGGAAGCCACTGAATTCTGGTCTTACTAGCACCCTACAAACAATCTTAGACATTATTTTCCTCCTCAAAGCAACACAACTCAATCATAGATCCTATTGTTCCTCTTCCAAATCCCCCAAAGAATCCCAAAGAAAACAAGGGTCAAGAGAGTGCCAATCCAACCTTTAAAAGGACTGTTGAACCATTCAAGCAGTATTGATCAAATCAAAGCATTACCCTGTCTGATTTTGCCTCCCGATACATGTGGACAATTGCTTCTAGTTGTCCATTTCCATTGAATGGCTGGGAGCATCAGATGGGAAAGCTATTGGGGCATTTCCATCCTAAGATGGGATCCACCAGATCAGAGGCTTAGGTTACAGGAAGGTTGGTCCCTCTAGTAGCATTTCTGGTTGAGAAAAATAAAAATCCACCATCTGCATGCCCTAAACTTATTCACCTGCAAGTAAATGTCATTCAACTGTTTGTGTGGGTCCATGTGTGTATGCCATCCAACCTGCACATCAAGTGAGTCCCACCATGATAATGATATCCCTAAAAGTCTCACCATAGCAGACGACCCACATGAGGGTCAGGTCATTCCACTTTCTTAGTGGAGTCACCCTTCTAGATGAGTTGGATTCCATACAACAATCTGTGGCCCCCACAAAATAGAGTTGTAGAATAAGCTTATTCTACAATGTTGTAGAGGATCCAGCCAGGCAGTATTATGCGAAGCAATCAAGCACACAATGTCCATACATGAGGCATATACAATTACATGTATGAGATCTGAACTGTCCATCTATTGTCCCCTACATGGATAATCTAGAAATCAATGGGAGGATCTGTGCATTGAACTTTGACCCTATTTTGGGTTGTTTTTCTTCCATCCATCCATTTGTAATCCTCAAGATTAGTCCGATCAGTAGCCAGGATCACCCGACCGGTGTGATTTTTGGGGAAAGCTCCATCCATTTCAGGGCCCAATAGGTGAAAGTTTAAGATCTCATAGATGCATACCAAGTCATGAATGTTTGATAACTAACTTAAAGATGGTATTGGTAGAGAATTGAATCCCTCTACAAACAAATCAATAGTTTTACCTTGCTTGAAACTCAGCTGTCTCAACTCAACTCAGTGAGATTCTGAGTCAAGTCAATTACAAATTCACACTTTGAAACTCGACAAGACTCATCGAGTCAGGTAGTTGATGGGATTGACTAAAACCAGATAAATCAATTCAATGGATGTGTTGAGAGATTCCAGTAAATCAAAGATCCAATCAAGTTCTTAAATCGAACTAACCCAACTGGACACGAAATTCATTTGAGCTATAGATGGTGCGAGTAGAAGGAAACACAAGTAATCAACTAACATTCGAAGCATTTCTTATGAGTTGGGTCTTTGATAGGAAGGTTTTTCCTAGCTTAGAAGTTGTAGTATCTGAGCTGGGGATGGTTAGCAAGTTGCCATTATCAGACATGTAGAAATGATTGTAGTTGATCCTAATAACCAAATCTGATACATGAAGGAAGTGCCCCACATAGAGCTTGAATGATAGGAACTACATTCATAAGAATTAGTTATCTAATGGTGTGATATGAACCAGTGGAAACTGTTCAATTGGCGCACATGCCCGTAGCTCCTGACCATCCAATTGATGGGCCACAAACCAAAGTCACATTGACTGAATGATCCTAGCCATTTGATCAGTGGACCTTCTACCATAAACTCATAAACTCTCCTTACTGTCCAATAACAGCTCATTAACCAGACAGGAAGGACAGTCCATGAGGGAAGGCACAATTGGATGGACTTGAATTGCAATGTAGCACATAACATCAAGGTCATTATTGTGTGCAGTTGGAAAAGCTTTATTGAACCCACCATGATGTATGTCTTTTATCCACGCTGTCCATTTTGCCAGCTCATTTTAGGGAATGAGCTCAAAAATGAGGCAGATCGAAATCTCAGGTGGACCACACCACAGGAAACAGTGGTGATTGAATGCCCATTAGTAAAAAGTATTCCTAGAACCCAATGTAATTGTTGGATCAAGTTGATGTTTGTGTTTTTCCTTCATCTAGGTCTGTGTGACCTAATTAATACATTGGATGGCAAATAAACATCACAGTGGACCGTAGGAAGTTTTTAATGATGGGCATTCAGACCCTATGGCCAATGCAAAAGGCCATAGTTTAGTTAATGACCTGAGAGAGTGCGTGTGATTGAATGGTTAGGTGGCAGTGGCATGCTCCAAGACGTTCAGTTCAATTCAAGCTGCATTTGGCTTTGGCATGCCCGGCACGTACACCACACAATTGATCAAATTTGAGCCACACACTTATGGTGTGGTTCACCTTAGATTTGGATCTATCTCATTTTTGAGTTCATGCCCTAGGAGGAGCAGGTAAAATGGATGAACGGTGTGAACAAAACACGTCATGGGGGGGCCTATAGAGCTTTTCCAGCAGCACACATTACCGATGCCAGTGCTGTGTGCTAGCCTACACCATGCAATCCGAGTCCATCCAATTGGATAGTCTGGATAGATTGGCATGGACACTAGTTGGAGGCAGTCCGTTTTTTAGGTTACCTAGACAGGATCTCCTAGACCGGAAGGAGATTGAACTGTTCTTTGGCTTTCTCTCTCTTGAATGCAATCCTTGAATATCCGAATGGCACTAAAGTCTATGTGGAAGAGTGGGCCTTTAGATCTGACGATATACACCATATGGGACCTCCACCAAGCCAAGGATGAATGGTCCAGTTCTAGCAGTCCACATAACTACTACTAGAATAGATGGGTCTAATCACCCTTCTAATTCTACAGTATAAATGGCCTTGAATTATGATCTACGGCTTAGATTGTTTAAGGGGCAAGCTAGATAGACAATATTATTCTCTCAATTGGGAGTTTGGATGAGACCAGATATTATCCCATCTTATCTTTATCTCCTCATCTAAACCTAGTGGGACCCACCCACTAATGATTGCCCACAAGTGGGCCCCACGGGCCTATGCCCAACAATCCTGACCCCACATTTGAAGGCCATTGATCAAAAGAGTAGGATCCTTCAATCTGGGGAAGTATCCAGGGAAGCCAATCTATGGTGGGGCCCATCATATCAATGGTCTAAAACAAACCTTTGCTCAGCTTGCATGTTAAATTCTTTTTATTTGGCTTTGAAGCCGTAGATAGAAACAATGCTGATATTGTTAATTAAAATTTGGCGTGAATTACAATACATCCACATCCTAAAATGCGTATCAAACACTCTTAAAACTTCGATCACATCACCAGAATTTCATATTGGTCGTTGGTGACATAAATTACAGAATGTAATCCCACCATCCATCCTGCAGGCTCCACCTTGGATAAATCACTGCCCGACGAATATGCTGTTCAGATGATTCTAACCATCCAATCATTTCCAAGGCATTTTTTGGATTGTTGGGGTCGTTCGGTCAGTGCTGATAGGTGTTGGATATGGACCCGTGGGGCCCACTTGTGAGCAACCACTACTGGGTGGGTCCCATTTGATTTTTTCCCCTTAGTAATCTCTCTTTCCTCTCATATCCTCTTGATTCCTCCCTTTATAAAATAGGAGACGTATTCCTTGTAACTTAATCTAAATGGAGAGAATATCCAAAAAGAATAAGAAGGAAAAATACCTATTGCTAATTAGGCCAGCCTTTAGATGATCTAAACCATTAATTGTAGTATGTGGGCCCTCTTAACCATATAATCAGACTAGTGATCAAATCCTCCCTGCTCCCTTAGCGGTTAGGCGGACCGTTGGACATTGACCGTCCATCTTCAGCTTTGTGCGAAGGTACCAAGATCATGCAGATACCATCAAATCCTGTGGGCCCACCCATCTAGGCCGATCAATAAGAGAATTGCTATGTTAATTTCAGGCAAAACCAAGGGCAGTTTGTAAGGCTTCCTCTATTCATTAGGCACTGCAAGCCGGCCAACTTCTGTCTTATTAGCTGGTAATTCAGCTTCTGAAAATTTCATCTCTCCACCAAAAAAAGCCTCTGGACAGAGCTCAAAGTTCTCCAATGGCTTCTCCTCTCCCTCTGTTCATAGCTCAAACTTCTCTAATGGCT
Organism: Magnolia kwangsiensis; assembly: GCA_037074715.1. Classification (NCBI taxonomy): domain Eukaryota; kingdom Viridiplantae; phylum Streptophyta; class Magnoliopsida; order Magnoliales; family Magnoliaceae; genus Magnolia; species Magnolia kwangsiensis. Next base: position 112,336,468 of record CM073580.1, read on the forward strand.
TCTCCTCAGCCAGCCAGCATTCTCAACACTGATTTCTGTCTTCAAATAGCAAAACGTGTCGGACTAAAGGAGATTGAAAAAGGGTTGAATTCCGTGTTCTCTCCGCTATCTGTCCATGTCGTCTTGAGCATGATCGCTGCTGGATCGAAAGGACATACATTAGAACAGATGCTTCAGTTCCTGAAATCTGAAAGCATTGAGGAACTCAACTCACTCGCTTCTCGACTTGTTCATCTCATATCCGCCGAAGGAGCTGGCATCGGTGGACCCCATTTATCCTTTGCTAATAGCATATGGGTCGAGCAATCATTTTCTTTGAAACCCGCCTTCAGAGATATTGTAAATTCCATTCACAAAGCGGAAGCAAGGGCGGTCAATTTTCAAACGAAGGTGCGTAATTTTCACTTCTGTTTTACTGCTTTTCCATTTCACATTATTAACTGCTCTTGTGAATCCTGCTTCTCAAAGATGATTCCTGCTTCTCAAAGATGATGCAGTGCCAAATACTCTACTAGAATTTCAAAATATCTGAGTACAATCAATGTTAGAGTAGATCAGGTAATCATATTACATTGTAATATTTCCTTATTTGTTAAAGATGTGCATCTGCTAAGATCTGTTTCATCTTTTCTATATTTCTATTATTCTCAATGAAATAAACTAGTTACAGTTTTCACAATGTAGTCTGTTATGCTTTAACAATCAAACAGTTGAGCAAGTGAGTTTCACTTTCTCAAATTCTAATAAGTTGAAAGGATTAAGTGAGACCTACTTCCAATGGCTGATTGATCTTTGATCTACTCTGATTGGATACACATACTGGATCATTTCTTGCAATGTAGATGAACAATCTGGTGTTAGAAACTTGTGAATTGTGACCATGGTGGACCTGACGTATCTCTGATGGAAGCATATCAATCGGTGCATGATATGCAGTCCAAAATACCATTCGGTATATGCCATGCTTCTTCATTATGCCTAACTGGTTCAATCCATGATCACCATCCATGTCGAATGAACAGCTTTCATCTTCCATCTTCTGTTTTCTGAATTTTACACCAACGGTCAGTGCCGTAGTTTAAAAACTTGAAAATCCAATTCAACTTGATATCCAGCCAGCTTGGTTGAGGTCATAAGTTCAAATCAATCATCAGCACTTCAAAAAAAGTGTCTCAACTCGAGTCAACCAAGTAGGCAAGCCGACTCGATGAGTCAAGCAGACAGAGTCAGACTCAGCAAGTTTCATAGTGACTAGGCTAGATTTCTAGTCAAGTTGACTCGGTTGAGTTCAACTCAAGTCACTGAGTTTTAGAACTGTGTTTGTAACAGAGAATTTTTGCACACTGAGAAAACCAAGGCAGTTTGCTAGTGTGCAAAAATCGGCGCCAGGCCCTTTTTTCCTTGGAAGACCCAAAATGTAAGTTTTGTTCAGAATGATATATATGATTCTTGGTTTAAAAAAATAAAAATAAAAATCAGTGCCATCTGTGATGATGATAATGAATAAGTATTATGATGTTGATGAAGGGTAATGAAGCGATAAAGGAAGTGAACACATGGGCCGAAAACGCGACTCATGGGCTTATCACAGAGATTCTTCCTTCGGGGCCTACTTATGAATCCACTGTACTTGTTCTTGCAAATGCACTCTACTTCAAGGGAGCTTGGAACGAGAAGTTCAACGCATCAGAAACTATTCAAAGGGAATTCTACCTGCTCAACGGAAATAGCGTCCAAGTAGCCTTCATGACCAGCAAGATGAAGCAATTCGTACGCTCGTTCGATGGATTCAAAGTCCTTAAACTCCCTTACCAGAGAGGCCAAGACAAGACGCAGTTCGCAATGTATTTCTTCCTCCCCGATGAGAGGGACGGGCTGCAAGATCTAGTACAAAATTTGAGTTTGGACCCCAAGTTCTTTGATCAGTATACAAGGCTCTATGAAGTCAAAGTCGGCGAGTTTAGAGTGCCGAGGTTCAAGATCTCATTTGGGTTCGAAGTGTCGGAGATCATGAAGGAAATGGGACTGGTTTTACCCTTCTCAGATCAAGCTGAGCTTGATGAGATGGTAGAATACGTGCAGAATCATGGTGCGATCAGTGTCTCCGAGATCTTCCACAAGGCTTGCGTGGAGGTTAATGAGGAAGGGACTGAAGCTGCTGCAGCGACAGCTGCCCGGAAGGTGTTGCGTATGGCTATGACGCCCATCGACTTTGTAGCGGATCACCCATTCATGTTCATGATCAGAGAAGAGGTTAGTGGGGCCGTATTGTTCAGTGGGAACATGATAAATCCGTCGTTGATCGCTTGATTATCTCTGAACTGATCATTAGGAGCATTTCCATATATAGTTAGTCTGGAAATAAATATAGATTCAAGCACTATATGCAAGCTCAAGAACTGTTCTTTTGTCATTGATCTGTAAGTCAATGAAAGCAGGGCGATGCCATTTATTTCAAATGATGATCAGACCAACTGCAATTCAAGTTGGATCAAAGCAATATTTGATTCGAATTTTGTGGGAAATGCAATTCAATTCAACATCCAAACATGGCCCTAGTTCAGAAAAGTTGAATGTAAGCAAGAGCATTTGGGGTACACTTTTACATTTGGATTGTGAATTTGAAAAAGTTGAAAGATAATTTTGAGTTCTGGTTTTGCAATATCAGATTGGTCCCAGTTGGATGTAATGGGTTAGGCCTCATGTTTAGTGGCTTTTGTGTAATGTAATCTTTCCGCTTTGTATTGGGTTTCAATGATGTAATTTGCAATAGATCTTCTTTGTCTTTCTTTCTAATAAAATATCATCACCTTTCAACCAAAATAAAAAATAAAAAATCAGATTGGTACCTTAAAATGGATTACAAAAAACGTTTGAAGATGGAGAGGCTGTGATTGTTCCAATCTCGTGGACATCAATTACCTGCTTCAAGTATTGGATTTCAATGGATTAAGAGAACTGTCGAAAAAATGATTGTTTTATACTCCTTTTCCATATGAAAAATGATTTTTTTCAATCATGATTCAAATTTTGAAGCCGTTTCATTCTCTTCTTTGTGGAAGAACTCTCAGCATTATGTTTCAACGATCCAACTGCACTCTGAATGCGCATGCACTATGCTAGTAATAGTGGAGAGGGTGAGGATCAATGCAAGCTTCCTAATCTGTGGAAGATCATTGGTGCTTCTCTACAACAGCAATGCAATTCTTTTCATTGATGTTGATGATGATGGTCATGATCCCTAGGCTTTTGAAGCGGCCCACCAAGTGAATTCATGGATCGAAAGCTCAATAAACAGCCTGATCAAAGAGCTTCTTCCATCTGAATCTCTTAATAGCTTTACCATGCTTATTCTTGCAAATGCAATCTACTTCAAAGGTGCCTGGAGTTCGGCATTTGATGTGTCAAAGACCCAAGACAGTGCATTCTACCTCCTCGATGTAAGCATCGGCCGAGTGGCCTTCATGATGAGCAGCAGGAAGAAGCACTTCCTCCACTGCTTCGTTGGATTCAAAGTCCTCAAACTCCCTTACCAACAAGGAAACACCAACAGTCAAAGTCCTCAAAACTCCCGTACCAACAAGGAAACACCGACAGTCAATTCTCCGTGTATTTCATCCTCTCACATGAGAGACGGATTGCCAAATCTCATAAAGAATTTTGGTTTCGACTCCAGCTTCTTGGGTCATCATATCAAGCTCTGGGAAGTTGAAGCCGGCAGGGTTCAGCTTCCACGGTTCAAGATCTCATTTGGTTTCATAGCTTCAGGGATTATGAAGAAATCGGGGTTATATTCACCTTACTCGGAACAAGGCGGGCTTACAGAGATGGTAGATTATCATGAACTGTCTCAGAGATATTCCACTAGTCATTTGTTGCAGTTAGTGAGGAAGGGACTGAAGCCGCTGCTTCCACCGCTGCTCGTGTGATATACAGTCGTAGCAGTTCACATCAACATCAGATGGATTTTGTAGCAGACCACCCATTCATTTTCATGATCAAAGAAGAGGTTAGTGGGCTAGTGCTGTTCATTGGGAATGTGCTGCAATTATCCATTTCTTAAACACACACACACACACACACACACACACACACACACACACACACACACACACACACACAAAAAGACACAAAGAAGCCACAAAGCAGGAGACATTCTCTCTCGCTGCAGCGCTACAAAAGCAAGAAAAGGGAAAACAAGAGTAGGCAAGCCACACGAGCCATGGATGACCAAAATCCGCCCCTTCCACATCTCCATTGAAATTGAAAATGAGAGGCCGCTGAATTCTAGTCTTGCTAGCACCCTTCTAACAATCTTAGACATGATTTTCCTCCTCACAGCAACACCACTGTGTCATATATCATGTTGTTCCCTTTCCAAATCCCATAAAGAATTCCGAAGAAAACACAAGTCATCGACTAACATACCATGCATTCCTTATGAGTTGGGTCTTGACGGGAAGGCTTTTCCCAGCTTAGAAGTTGTATCTGAGCCGGGGATGGTTAGCAAGTTGCCATTATCAGACATGTAGAAATAATTGTAGTTGATCCTAGTAACCAAGTCTGCCAAATGAGGGAAGTGCCCCACATTGAGCTTGAATGATAGTACCTACATATATTCACAATAAGAACCAGTTATCTAATGGAGTGATATGAGACAGTAAACACTGTCCAATTGTCACACATGACCATAGCTCCTGCCTCTTGACCATCCAATTGATGGGCTGTAAGCCAAAGATCACACTGACTGAATGATCCTAACCATTTGATCAGTGGACCTTCTGCCAAAAACTCTCCTTACCGTCCAAAAACAGGCCATTAACTAGACAGGGAGGACCTTCCAGGAGTTAGCCCACAATTGGATGGTCCAGATAGATTGGCATGGACACCAGTTGTAGGTAGAGATGGGTCTGAATCTGATTTCAGTATGAATGCGTGTAAATATGAATGCACTGATTATGTGCATATTGACTTGAGTACCACATGCACTGAGATAGATCACGAATACAGGAAAAGATGATAAGGGATAGATGAATACTCTGAGTAGAAAGGAGATGCAATCGTCGAACTGTTTCTCAATCCGATCCACTTCCATTTCACATCTCGTCTTGATAGCAGGAACCGCACCACCGCTGCACAGCGTCTGCTGTATGGAGTAGAAATCAAGAGCCAACCCAAGAATGCTCTTGATCCGGCTTGCAATCAATGCCCACTGCAAATAGACGACCAACGTCACTTTACATCTTTTTGCACTTCAATCACATCAACAATGGAAACAAAAACTCAAAACAATCCAAATGCCTATTAGCAGTTAAAGACAATTACCAACTTATCAGGAGCCACAAAGCACTGCCGTTGGATAGACAAGAGGTAGGCCTCGTGCACTTCTATGACTTCATCAAGAGAGCCTGCAGATGCCATACCTTTGCAGAGTTCAAGCCATGCACTGTGGAACACCTGCTTATTTTATTGTGATCAGCTCAGCTACAAAGAATTCCAATTCTAGTTTTGATATGATTTGAGAGGTGAAAATCTTTCAAAAAATTTTAAAAAAAGAAAAAAGAGTTGAGACGTGAAATGCTTGTATTTACCCTATCCATGACATACTGATGGAATGCATCCACAAAATGGAGAAGCTTCTGCTCAACCAGCAAGTGATGCTTATGGTTGATCCTTGTGGTCCCTCCACCCTGAGAAGGCACAGAACATGCAGTTTCAGAACTATATGGATCGACTAGTGAGGAATTTCATGGTGCGGGTGCAAAACACATGCACCCCTTGAAATTGGGTAATTTTCAAGTTGTTTAAGATGTGGACCCTGCTCATTGGCTAAAAAATAAGCAAGGCTGGACATCATGCAGGCATTGGTCTCACGTGTATTGTCTTGAAGTGTGTGCCTACGTAAAGTACATTGTTTGAGTATTTCATCAAATTACTGAAATTCCAAGCAGTCAATCCCACATCCTCAAGGGAAAGGGGAGTGGTGAAAAGGGGGGCGAGAAAATTGGAATGAGCTGGGGAGAGAGTGCCACATAAACAGCCCTCTGTCTGAATGTTCAATATGAGGCATTCGTTACTAAATCTTGCTCCAGAGTTTTTTTTTTTCAGAAATTATTGTTCCAGGGGAAATTTCAACTGTGAACGAAGTTGGGAAGTCGACTGCAGCACATTCAAAAGAATTATCAGGTCATGACGCATCAAAACGTGAATAGAGTTCTGATGCACCTGTTCTATATGAGTTGGGCCCATGGTTTCACGATCCAGGCCATTGATTTGACTGGCCCATGTGGATGAGGGATGCCTAGAAAACCTTCCAGACTGGAAAAAAAAAACGACAAATTGACAGTTGAAAGAACATACAGAATCAGCCTGGAATAAAGGCCAAAGATTGGATCTCTAGTGACTACTTATTGGGGCCATCAGGTCGATGTCTGGAGTCTGGGCCGCCGAACCAATGGCCCCACTTCTACGGGATTGGCACATCAGGGCATTAATTACATCCTGATGCATCAGGACCCGATAATTATTCAAACAATAACAAAGTAATGTAGCAGCTAATGAACACCAATCAACTAATAATCCAAAGAAAATTGTCTAACAATAGCAAACATAACTCTAAGGTAGAAGCTGGATAAATGGAATAAGTTTCACCAGATGCAAATTCCCCAAGCAATGGTAAATGAGACAATGAAAATGTTCATTCTACAAAATGACAAGAAAAAAAAAAAAAACTTGTTGCAGCAATATTTTGTGCAGCAGCGCAGTTATTAGGGTCACAGATGAAAATAATATATGGTAAGAATCATTCAAATAACTAGCTTTTGCTATAGTTAAGACCACAAGAAGATTATTGTTTTACAACCAAGCCATTCGATGCATCTTCATTAATTGCTGCAATGCATAACTTCCAACATTGGAAGGTTAATGATCCTAAAGGCTATTTATAACGGTATTGGTGTTACTTTCCTCAGATTTTGTATCGTATATGTCAGAAACAAAAGAAAGAAAGAAAGAAAGATCCCAGCAAATGCTAGGAGGCCTATATCTTTCCATACTTTGCTCAAAAAAGTGAGGAGGAGGAGGAGAAGCAGAAGGAGAAGCAAAAGCAGGAGCAACAGAAGAAGAAGAAGAAGCAGAAGAAGAAGAAGAAGAAGATCATCAGATATCTATATGCTGAAGCAAATGCAGTTGTTGGACTTGATTGGCCCCAAAATCTCAGGGTGCGGAGGCATGGTTATGTAAGTAGTATTTTAGTATTTTTTATAATTGAACATTCTTTAACATACTTTATCAATTCTTAAACATAATGTAAATTTATTTATTTTTTGAAAAGTGAAATTTTATTCAAAAAGAGCGGAGAAACAGCAACAAACTCGAACAGAATAGGAAAAACAACAGAAACTCAGAACTAAAACAAAACAGGAAAAAACCCAAAAACCCCTAAAAACGTAATGTAATGTAACCCCTGAAATATAAAATATTTAGCTAAGGTTGAGCCATATCTGACATGAATCCTGCAACCACACCCATGTTGTGTCGAATCCAACACGGTTACTCTGAGGGATTTGAAAGATTCAGGTGTCATAGATGGGAAATATAAGAAAGAATCATCAGAAATGAATCGCACGAATTCAACTACCATCCTACTGGGAAAGAAAAAAACTGAAGAATGTTTCATGAGATATCCAATCAGATGTTGCTGAGAAAATTAATGAAGCAAGAACCTTCCACATCCACCTCCGAGCTTTGTCAAGAACAAATTTTGCACGCTTCACCTTCAACAAGAAACCCATCACCTAAAGGGAACATGAAAAATGTCAAAAATATCAGGAGGAAATTAGATCATCAATTCATCATCATCATCAAAGCCGTATCCCAACTAACTGAGGTCAGCTACATGATCCTGTTATGACATTCCACTCCATCACAGATCATATCAGGAGGAAATTAGATGAGAGGAACTATAGGGGACAGCTTCAGGAAACACTTTTATGTGGCCCACAGTTCTGTGATTCAAATCATTGATCTTATGATCTCCATATCACGGATGGGGGATATGCCAAAAAAACCTTTCCACATTTGAAGTTCCTAACCTTTATTTCTTTGGCCTGTTTTTTTAACATCCACTGTTGCTGTCCTTTTTCCTCAAATAGAACACTGGTTGAAGGGATTGATCATCCAATCTGGGTGATTCTGGGCCACCTTCCATACATAATGGGGCTCACTGGATACAATGTGGATCACCATACCATGGCCCCCAAATGTGCAGAATAGAAAGCAGCAATAAATCATACGTTTGCTGGACACTGGACCAAAATTCCTCATCAGATGATGACCCTTGTAAAACTGTGAATCTAAAAGCAAAACCTACCTGATTATACTTCTTAATTGCCTCCAGGTTAGCAATAAGCTCGAGGGGCCAAGAAACCTGTTGCATCCCTGGAAACAGTGAGAAACAACACTGCTGACAACAAAACAAACAAACCAACAATTGAATAAGTGCATTCCTTGTATGTGAATTTCAGCATGTCCAGGGCATCAATCCCAAAACAGTGGGTGCGACCTCTTCGGGGAGTTGAGATATTGCTTGTTGTACGTTCTTCATCATCTGAGGCATGAGGTTTTAGGATTGACACAACCAAAGAATCCTCCGCACTTAGAAGCATGCCATCAGCAGAATTTCTGATCGACTCCTGTAGCCATGAAGCATCACTAATCTAAATATAAAACAAGAAAAATGAATGCACCTTTGCATGAGAGAAATTTCAATTTAGCTACACCTGTAGTACAGTATTCAATTCAAAATCATCATCCCAAGATTCTCCCTTGTCTAGCTTATCAAAAAGCACAGTCAAGAACTGCTGAAGAAGGTCACCTGAAAGATGGGTTCAAGTTAGCAAATTAAATAAACATTGAGCTAGAATAGTATTAGTATGTGGATGTGTTTTCCATCATTTCTTAAATGGCAATGACTCATCCCCCTTATATGCAGCATATCTAGACCATCCAAAATTTGAGCCCAAATGAACATATGCCAAAAATCAAACCGATCGGGCAATCCTAATCCAATTTGTGGACATCAAATGGATGATTAAAAACTACATGGTCAGCCGGTTGAAATTCAACGATCACGATCAGACGGTTAAAATTGTCAGTGATCAGAGGTTTGTGCCATGCTCCATCCCACAGTGGGGCCCATCATCTGGCAGCTTGCATTGACGGACATGCATGCTACATGTCTGATGGGGCACCACCATCTATCAAAACACAGTACATAGTTTAGCCCAACATCATTTTCTTATGAACAAAACCACAGTTCAAGATAACCAAGAAATACCTGAACCTAACAAGTAAATAGCCCGTAACACAATGAGTTCATCCATCAATCTCCATCCATTCATCAGCTTTGACAAGATATGCCTACCAACATAATCCACCTAGGATGCACAACCCTGTGAACTGAGTCCACAATATATAGATTATAGTGAAAAGAAAACGGAGCTGAATTCAATCTATCAACCTGTTTCTTTATGTATATAAGAAGGCATTCCTGGATAATAACTAGAGGAAGTGGTGTAGCCTTTGGGCTGAAACTCTGAACCCAATTGAGAACTCTTGATGCAAGGGTGCTGTTTTTCTGGAAAGGCAAAAGTTCCAAAACTGGGACGTCCTCCTGTTCCATATAATCTGATGTTTAGAACCACACTTAGAAGCATGGTTTAAAATACCAGTTTCCGTGAGCAGCTCGATCAATGTGGAGTTTGGTAGAATTCCTGATATCAATACAACTCAGACAAGTTGCACTAAGTCGAACCCCCCTTGTTATATGACTGTATCAAACAACACATACAACATGCACTGTGTGACCTATTCAATATGGAAGAATCATGGGCTGATTCGTCTGATTCAGGTCAAGCTCCTTCCTCTTTTCTGAATCAGGCCCTTGAATCATCTCGTCTAGGGCAGATACCAAGCCAAGTCAGACTATCTACCTGGCGTCGGAAGATATTTTAAACCATGCTGAGAAATGCTAGCTAGACAAACATTCCAGTCAACAGAAGCCTAACCATACCTGAAAACAAGGAAGAAGAGTTGGAAAAGGAAATAACACTTCTGTAGTCTTTATGTCATCCTCCAAACGAAGATGCTGATATTCACCAAATTGAAAACCAAAAGTATAGTTTGTCCCTTCGAATATTCCTTTAGGTAATCCATTGATTTCGTTGTTAGTGTTAATATCATTCCCGCCAAAAATAGCCTCTCGCAGATTGTCATCATTTAAAGGGGGAAGGTAGAAGTTTCTAGATAAGTTCAGTTCATCCCAGGAATCCTTGTTCTTAGAAAGGAAATCTCTAGATACAGTAATGGCGGGGTTTTCAGGGCAGAATGATTGAGCAAGATGCATTTCATCTATACCGCCATTATTACCTATCATCCACTTTTGAGTAACGAAATTTACAGCCTTGACCACTTCTTTTATCTCCACAGAGAAATCCAAATCCTTCATTGTGCCCTTCGAATCACCTTTAACCAATTCAATATCTGCTTGACTACTTCTTTGTAATATTGTGTCAACCAAAAACTTGCACCAAATATTCTCTGAACCAATTGAAGCAGGCATGGCCTCGCCATCTTCATTTTCCAGCTTCTCTGTCTCCATGTAAGGCTTGCATATTTCTGCTATTTTGGGATTCCATGGATACTCCTGCCGGAAATATTGAAAGACATGACTGCCATATTCTATCAGACCTGTCAAAGATACACAGAAGACCTCTGACAAGGTTAACCCTCCCATTCCTTGTGCATGATACATCTCTCCTGAATGAGCATCAGATTCATCACGAAAGAAACCATCATCCTTGGACCTTGGATCTTCAAAATCTGTAAAGCTCAAATCTTCAGGTTTGACACCTGCTGGATGTCTATCGGCGGTTAACCGAGAGCTGGACATTAAACATTTTGATGTGCCAGAAACAGGCATCTCATAGTCGTTACCCCTGTCCGGTATTTCTGCGGAGTCCCTTGGAACATACCGCATCAGCTGCAATGATTTCCCTGCAGAGACAATGGCCCTGGCCATGTCCTTTAAAAATAGAGGACAGACTACAATGTCCATATCATTCTGATCTTTTCCGCCTCCAGAACTAGATAGACGGACGGGTTCCCTGTCACCTGTCTCTCTTTTATCATTCTTCATGGAATCATCATCACCAGTAATCAGTGAGATTCCAGGACCTGACTTTCCGTGTTGCAGTGATCTCAAAAGATAACTCTTCTCCCAGAATGCTGGCTGATCTATGGCAATTGCATTGTTTGTGTGGAAGAACAACTGGAAAGAAAGAGAATTTAGACAACATAAAAATTGCAGTATTAGAAAGACAGTGAATCAAGCATAAATTTCTGATCGTTGGCAATAATCTAGTAGGAAAATTGCTGAAAAGGAATCAATGTGTTCTAAGAATTATGATAGAACTATAATTTTGCTAGATTTCATAAATTACTAGTCTTCATTAATTATGCAAGAGGATTACTATATATAGAAAGCCCCGAGAATACAAGAGGGTTATAGGATGCTGCTCCTCAGCGGACTTACAGTTTGCTGAGATGCAGGTTTCATATATGTGGGCACCATGGTCTGATGATCCAGAACGTTGATCTGATGGGTCCAACCAAGTGAGGGATGCCCCAGAAAAATCTCCCAGGTAAGAAGATGCCAAACTTCGATCAGTGGCCAGAAAATAGGTTTCAAAAAATACAGCCATGGTCTACATTCGTCAGAAAACAGGTAAGAGAAAGAAGGGTTTGAATCATCTGATCAGAAAGTTTCTTGGCATCACACATCCAGTGGGTTCATCATATCAACAGTTCATGAGACCATAGACCCCACATAAATGAAATCCTGCAACTCAGCAAACGACATTTCATAACCACTCAAAAGCTTATATTCCTCAGAAAAAAAATTACCTCCTCAAATGGATCATCGAGTGTCCCATCATAAAGCCAAGAATCAAGCCCCTCTATGTATGGAAGTAAACTTCCGACAAACAACACCAGAAGCATATGGTATGCTTCCTCCTGAAATTAGCAGGACCACTTTGAATTAGAATCACATAAAACCAAAGAACCACAAACAGACATACAGAGCAGCAAAATATTTCTCGAACCTCACCACCTCGCACAGGACAAACTTCATCCAACTGCTTATAAAGATGGTTGAGAATATGAACTGACATCTCACCAGCTGGGACAACAGTTTCAGATTCAAAGTAAGCGCTAGGAATTGCTCCATGCACTACCTGCAGTAGAAATTCTGCCCCAAAGCAAAGACTGCAAATTGGAGGAACATTGTGAGAGAGATGCAGAGCTCGTAAAAGAGCAAAATGCTAATAAGGTCATGGTTCAAATGCCAAAAAAATACTCGTCACAGTAAAGAACATCCGCCACTGCCCATGTTGCATTCACCAAAATCATGACAAGAAACAGATGATAACATGTGATCAAATATATTCCAGCATGGGCCAAAGGCAAAGAATCAGGCTCCTTGAAGATGATCTAAAGCAGCATCTCAATAACATCCACACTACTTCCACAAGTGCTTTCACTACAGTGGTTGAATGTTTCTACCTTGAAATCAAGACAAAGGCTTCAAAAGGTCTGCAGGGGAAGTGATAATATTTGGAAAATGAACAATATAAGGGAACTCCCTTTAATCAACCAACAAAACGAACTGGGGTGCATCTGTGATTGTGTAGAAGGTGTGCTTTTGTAAACATAGGCCATCCATGATAGGTAGCCCTACAATGGATGGGTCAGATTGATTCATCAGCTTGCCACCCTGCTCTACCATATCAGGGATCTTGACAAAAAAAAAAGGTTATTTTGAGTTTGCAAAATTTTATTGTCATTGGTACAAAGATTTAAATTCTTGTTATTTGTTCAATCAATGTAATCTACTCGCGAAAAGGAAAAGTTCTATTTTGAATTCAATCTTACTCCGGAAACAGTGTACTGGGAAATGCTAATTCCAGACACATCATCTGCAAGCCCAGAGACAAACAGACGCACATCACAAGGCATATGCATGTGAGATCCAGCACATTCATATGGTGAGTCCCATGGTGAATCTTCCTTAAAACTCTAGCCAATTCATTTGTGAGGTGTGAAACACATGTAAGAAGAAATAGGATGGTTAGAAAAAATGATAATCAATGGTCTACGCCCAGTGTTCACATATTGCTCACATGAATGGTAGGATGACCTAATTTCTAAGATTAGACACATGCACTGGGATCTTGCACATAGATGACACATTGACATGTGTGATGTGTTTTCCGTGGCACTTCAAAATGACAATTTGGAATTAGCATTGCTCGTAGTGAACCATATGCCTTCTAGAGTAGCTCTATGCAAAACAAAATAAGACAACACAGTATCTTACGATTTTTCTGGTGTCTGCTTAGCGAATCAAGACGTGCAATGGTCATAAAAGAAAGTAATATCCCATTCGACATGATAACAGTTGTGATATATCAAATATCACCCTGCCTTTTGTTCCACACGGATCCAAATATCAATGTAAAACAGAATACACTGAAATCTACAAGAGAACAAAACCAGAACTTGTGATAAAGATATCCAAGAAAAGGACATGAAAAATGTAATCACAATTATAAACCCACAATAAAAGCACGGGAAATTGTATTGAGGATTCCTCACCTTTTTTTTTTCATGTGTGTGCAATCCAAACAGTGAAGAATAGTGATTTTGTGTAAAATGTAATAATGATTTCTCTCAATAAATGCTAGAGACGGTTCCTCACCATTTTTTGCAAGCCGAACAGTAGAAAACAATGATTTTGTGGAAAAAGGTAGTCATGATTTCCAAACCACAATAAATGCAATGGAAACAGAATTGAGAAATCCTCACTGATTCTAGCAATCCAAACTGTGGAAAATTGTGATTTTCTGCAAAAACAAATTCTTTTCCCACTGATTCCTCCTATCCATGCAAGAGAGAATTGATAATGGTTCTTTAGACAATCAAGTCAAAGATTGAACCTTGATAAAGCGTTCGCTAGTCCAAGGAGCGTGAGTGTAGCTTTTGTATCAGATCCAACCGACACCGTTTCCTTCCTTAGTGCAACACTTCGCAGCCTCTTTTCCTCGAAAGAGTATTAAATCAGAATTGCAGAAAACAAGAATTTACTAAAACTTGCTGCATATATTACAGGAGGAATATGAATACCTTGAGCCAAATAGAAACAGAATTTGCAAAAGCCCTCAGGGTAGGAGGAGATCTTACAGAAGAGATCTCCACCTTCTTGACAAAACTTTCTACTAAATGTAAGCACGTCGCACTGTATACAAATTGGCTGAGAATTCCAATGAGACTTGTTTGTGAAAGGTGAGGTACATATATCCCTTTCTTAACATGGAATCTTTGTTCACTGTCTTCCCAGTAAAACAATGAACTCGAGAATCCTTGTAGCATTTGCAAAACACCTTGTACCTATAAAAGAATGCATTATAAAGAGCATGAATGAGCATTTTTTTAGTTATCGGCTTCCTGGCACATGGATTACATATTTTAAGAGAGAAGTTATATAATCCTCGAGCCAATAATATCCAGAGTATACTCAAGTTTGTACAAATGGGGCCATGTTTTAATCATCCAAATGGTAGATCTGTTGGCCCCACTACGGATGGACCATATACGAAAAATCTCCTTGGTAGGAGAATCCATACTTCCATTTTGTGGCCTGAAAATACAGTTAAGAAGAGAAATACAGAGATAGTCAAATTTCAACCCAAAAAAGGGTCCCAAGATTATAGGAAGTATCTTCAGATCTTGATGATTTTTGGGACACGGTCCATCTGTTGAGGGCACGCCAAACCAATGCTCTGGATCACAGAACCACTGGACCTCATTTGCACAAACTGAAAATCGAAGTATGATGCACAAATCCTACAGTCAAGGTCCTATAATTCCACATTCAAGACATAAGCATACCAGTTCATGCTCAGTAGCCCTTAAATTGGAGATGGGTGCTGCAAAAGGAAGGCCGTTTGAAAAGGTGCTATAAAGCTTATCAATCAAACTTTGAGGAGCTTCAGTCTTTGGTCCATCTGTAGGATCAGAGAGTCAGAGAATATATATACATATATCAGAACACAGAATTCATTATCTCATTCAAAGGAAACATGCCTGACAAAACTTCCTTCCCATGCAGCAAAAGTAAGAATCTAATGCACAGGAGATATTTAGATAACAATATATCTGAAACTCAAAATGATATCCCAATTTGAAGTAGGGTTTTTCTAACATTTGCACAGAACCGGGATATCCTGTTCCTGTGCACTGCAAAGTAGTAGCACATGTGTAACAAGTTTCAAAAACACAGGATTCATTATCTCATTCCAAGGAAACATCCTGACAAAACTTCCTTCCCATGCAGCATAAGTAAGAATCTAATGCACTGGAGACATTTAGATAACGATATATCATTTTTTTTTTTGTATTTTTTTTGTTAGCTTGTTAGTACACCCACTGTCAGTTCACACTTCACTGTTAGCCACCCCCACTAGGGAATCGATGCCATGACCTCGGTGTTGAAACGAGGTATCTTTCACTTGAGCTATGGATCTGGGTGTTAGATAACGATATATCTGAAACTTAAAATGATATCCCAATTTGAAGTAGGATTTTTATAACTTTTGCACATAACAGGGATATCATGTTGCTGTGCACTGCAAAGTAGTAGCACATGTAACAAGTTTCCAGTGATCCAGAATGTTACGTCTACTGTAGATGGGCCACTGCACAAAAGCACGTAGATGGGAGAATTCTAACCATCTGACTAATGGAATTTTTCCCATTCTATCATAAAAAATAATGGATATTTGGATTCAATAGTAAAAACTCCTTCTACAATAAATGGTTCCATCTGAAGACCACGTGCCACATGTTCAGTTTTTTTGCACACACCTCATGAATACTGAATACAACTAAAGAGCGATAAATGGGTTCTATAAAGGGTGCAGATCCTAAGGGTACTAAGGGCATACAAATGGAACAGCCTCCTCATCGGCAAGATGAGAATCCATGTGACCTTCTTACAAGTCTTGATATGTGTTAACCTTTCAAAAAAAAAAAAAGTCTTGATATGTGTCAAACTGGAGGTGTCAATGGGGCAATTGTGTTTCAAAATTTATTTATTTTTAATTTTTAAGATCACCATATGATAGTTTGAATAAAGTCAAGATAGACAGCTATGAACGTGTTTTACTTTTATCTCATGAGTTAAAAGCTGAGTCAATTAGCGGACGAATCTCTTGAGCATAGAACTTACTAAAAGTGCTCATATGATGCCAAGATTGCTACTTTAACCAACCTGAAGTTATGGTTTGACACTCTTATTGTTGACGAAGTTGCTATTTAAATTGGTATTTAGATTGCAGATCATCATCATCATCATCTAAGCATTATCCCATTCAATTGGGGTTGATTACATGAATCTTGTTCCACTTGGATTCATGAGATGGAAGTTATGGCTTAAGTTTGATGCTGGTTGTCAACATGATGCAACCCTTCTTTATCCAGACTTGGTACCGGCAATGAGAGCACAAAACTCCCACACCCACAATGTAAGAGACTATTACATAGGTTGATCACAATCAAAATCTATCTAGTCTATTACATAGGTTTATGCAATCAACGAGTTTTGAATTTAGACTGCAGATCATACATTGATTTATACAATAAGAGGCATATAACTTTGACTAATACAATAGCATGCATATAACAGAATACCATGCATGTAAGATGGATAATACTAGCTTTCATCATTTCATATGTAAATTACAACATCGATTTGGAAATATAACTATACATCATATACTTGAATCGTATGTACAAATGCTACTCCCAAAGTACCGTGGCTTAGGTTCTTAATAATTGGATCGGAGGCAACACCACATCTGGTGTTCAAGTGAAGCAAGTCACAGAAGGGATGTCCTGCGGAAAGCATAACCCCAACCAAAGTGAAAGCCACCACAACGTGAAAAGGGCTACTTCGACAACCAGAGTGGAGCTGCCATATTGTCTTAGGGTGGAAAGGTTTACCCAAGTAACCAAAGTGCAGCCACCATGTCCTCTCCAAGAGGAAAAGGGCTACTAGAAAGGGCAACCTGGAAATAGAAGCCAAGGTGAGTGCTACCACAGAGTGGGCCACTGCGGATGTCAGCTGCGAAGTGTGGTGGGATTGGTATGTTACGATCCCAATGGTTTAAGAGCCTAGATTGACGACTTCCATCAATCCTGAGGTTTTTGGCATATTGGTTAGGTTCTTAACACAACATTACAATGACAAATGAAGAGTGACATCAACAACTAGTTAGCAACTAGTTGATGGTGATACCACTTCAAGTTGGATTGACATCATTGTCAATGTATCTAGTGTTACTACCACCTCATTAAACCATAGCAGACTCAAGACATGGAGCTTTTTCATAGCATTGATCAAAATCATACAGTCTTGACAAGGAAATGCAAAGGCCACTCATTTCGAGTGGGATTAGAAAACTACCCATGGACGAATTTGCAGAATCCGAATCAGTTCAGGCAGGCCCTGCCATGCATGTTGAATGTAGATCACTGATCAATTTTCTAACCTTTATTTTGTCTTCATGTGTGTGCCCACCTAATGACGCCAGCCTGATTTTTGGGCCAGGACACATGCATGGTGGGGCTCACCTGGTGAACTGCCCAGGTCACACACATGATACATGTGTGCCTACTTGTCCAGCAAATAGGCCTTAGCAAGGTGCCAACAAGAGGCATATATAAGGTGGAAACTTTCACATTCTATGAGGGAATAACAAGGAAAAGTTAACAGCTAATACCACTGAAGACAGGATTTCCCATCTAAATAATTTGCAGACAGCTTTCAATAAAATGGAAAAACATTTGACATAGCCTGCAAAAGGGAAAAAAAACTATTAATTAACAAACGGAAAGCTCATTTCAGAACTATCGTTACCATTATCATTGTTAATTTGTTATTATTGCCAAAGAATATCTAATGCTAAGCGTTAAGATCTACGTTATTTGCCAAGCACTCAATTTCCATACACATGGCACCAGTGTTTGAAATGTCGGTATTATGTTACATATCGCATCCTTGGGATACAGATACGTATCGGTTATCACACCAGATATATCGTTTGTATCGGGTAATTTATCGCACCTTTTGGGAAACGTTGGGAAAATGGTTGAATTTTCAACGAAACTTTAGGCATTGTTAAAAAAAACTTTAATACACACTTTTAAATCATAACATCTCAAAAAAGAAGTGCGCATAATAGGTTTCCTTTGTATAGGGTCCTAAGTTATGCGCTGTCTAACTGAACTGTTGCAACTATATTCAAATTGAATGCATAACATTTTGAGTGTATGTGATTATCATTTCATCAAACACTTCTAAATATTTCGAAATTAGCCTCAATTGATAGTTGGTTGAAGGGAATTTTCAAAAAATATATATATTTTTTGAAAATTTTTAATTAAAAATTATTTTTATTTTTTGAAAATTGACAAGGACTTAACAAATTAGTATAGCATCCCTCATACATGCTTGATTTCATGTTTGGAGTGCAATATTGTGAACAATTTGGAAGAAATTGAGAAAATTTTGAAATTTCTCCAATTTTTCACAAATCAGACCACCTACGCTCAAGTTTCAAAACTAGAGTGTATGTGATTATCATTTCATCAAATAATTCAAAATTAGTCTCAATTGACAGTTGGTTGAAGGAAATTTTCAAAAAAAAAAAAAACATGGAAAACATGAAGAACCAATGGATATCGAAATAAAAGCTCCAACTCCATGTTTCAAAAAAAAAAAGAAAACATGGAGAACATGAAGAACCAATGGATATCAAAATCAAAGCTCCAAGTCCATGATTTTTCATGCAAAATATGAAGAACCAATGGATTTATAACCATTTGACATTGATTTAACATAATTTCAACAAAAAATGGATCGAAATTAAAAATGCTCACCAGATCGAACATGTGGGATATATCGGCACCACCTATGCGTTTCGTATATCGCACGGGTGGGATACAAGATAAATCGTGGGATATATCAGCCAATATCGTCAATATTTAAAACATTGCATGGCACACATGTACAATATTTATACAGTTCATCTATTGATCCCTGTTGTGGACGAGCAATACACCAAATAATTAGGTGCACAAATGGCACATATGTATGAGATTTAGACAGTTCATCTGTTGTTCCCTACTGTGGACAGGCCTTACACCAAATTTCACACAAATCAAATGATCCTAATCAGAAGTTTCTTGCCCCTTGAATGTCAACCACTTGTTAGAAAAAGTAAACCAGTAAAGTGCATATGATCGACACGTTTCAATAAAGAGGCATGATCATTCCCAACTTATGCTTGATGTGACCTCAAGACACAGAGACAACAAATCTTATATTCTTGCATTGTAAACTTTGCTAGAGTCATCTAGGAGCACTTCTTTGATCTTTTCCAATGCATTGTTGGGTGATGCCAGGCTCGATTGGGGGAGTTCTTCCTTGCTTTGAATGAATGGGGCCTAGTTTAGGAGGGGAGATTTATTTGGAGAATTTTGCTTCTTGCCACTCTATGGTCACTTTGACTGAGAGGAATGAGAGGTACTTTCACAACCATCACCAACTTCTAGATGAAGTGTTTAGGAATGAAAAATTGGATGTTATTCTTGGACCATGCTTCTAAAGTCCTTTGTATCCTGGTCAATTGCTTCTTCTTTTTCAATTCCTTCCAGTCTCCTTTTAGTTTATTAAGAGGATTTCTTGTCCAGTCCTAATACAATTTGGCATGATCTTTAAAACAAAACTATTGGTTGGACTATTTTTCTGCATGTTTGTAATCCTGAAGAATTTTCAATCAATGGCTCTAATAACTCGACTGGTGCAATTTTTGGGGCATTCCACATGGACATTGCAGCCCAAGAAGGATTTTTGCCTCCCTCCATCCCTCCATCAATGGCTCCAATAACTCGAGAGGTGTAACTTTTGGGGAATGCCCTATCGATGGCATGGCCCAAGCTCCCTCTCTAATTGTTCAATTCAATGAAGAAGAAATAACCAAAGTGTGGAGGTGCACCATTTTTGTTTAAGGCCCTCTTTGAGATTAGTGGAAGAGAAAGAAATTTGTCGAAATCACGTGGAAGTGGAAGATGAGATCTCTAAGTGTGGAAACCAAAATAGTTTCACCCTTTTTTATGGTTCACTTCCATGAAAGTAAAATCGAGAAAAAAAAAAATAATAATAATAATAATAAAAGAGCTCAAAAATCCATATTTTTATTTTATAAGATTCAAAAAAGAAAAAAAAAAAAAAGGAGAGTTCAAAAGGTCCCCAAGAATCAATAGTGGCAAAAGCCATAAATTGGTGGAAAATGTTGGGCGCTAAAAGCCCTTAATGGGCGCGAAAGCAACCTCAGAATGAATTAAACAAGCAATAGAGAATGAAAAAGAACAAGCAAACACAGAGAACACAAAGATCTTACGAGGAAAAAACCACGACACAAAACGGCGATCAATCCACTATAATAAAAAAGTTAGAAGATATGGAACAACTTACAGTAGAAAACCCTAACTTCTCCCTTCAAAACCCTCTTAGGCTCTCAAGCTCCATTTGTCTTAACCCTAATTGTGTAATTACAAGAGTATTTATACACCCTGTACCCGATTAGAAACAAAACTCGGACTTAAGCATTCCAATCGGTCGGACCAAATATAACCTTCAATTAGACCGAACAAAACCGACATTCCTCGGTCGGACCGAGTGTCAAACCGAAATCGTGCAAAAATCACTACGAACAAAGGGGCAAAGCCAGAATTTTCGATCGAACTGAAATAGGCTTCGGTCAAATTAAAAATGCCTTCTGCAACAAACTAAAGGCACTCGATCAACAATCTCCACCGTGGCTTTAATCTTTCAACTCTACTGCTCCTCCAAGTTGCTATCGTCATCTCTAATCATCTTTAATAATAACACCATCATTGTCGCTTCTCGTGCACACTCCGTCTTCATTTCTTTTTTGCTAAGCCTAACGAAGTCAAGCAAAACTTGAACTTCTCTACAGGAACAACCTTCGTAAGCATGTCCATCGGATTCTCACTAGTGTGAATGTTCTCAAGAATAACACCTCATTCCTCTAGCATCTGCCAGATAAAATGATGACGAACATTAATGTGTTTAGTCCGGAAACGAGACACCGAATTCTTCGCCAAATTAATAGCGTTCTTGCTGTCACAATGCGCAGGCATAACTTCCTGCTGAAGCCCCAACTCATCCATCATCCCTTTCAACCAAATGGCTTCCTTAAATGCTTCCGTCATTACTATATATTCAGCTTTGGTTGTGAAAAGTGCAATCACAAACTGAAGCTTCAACGTGCAACTAATAGCTCCACCCACTAACACAAACGAGTAACCGGAAGTCGACCGTCTATTATCCACATTTGCTACATAATCCGTATCCACATAGCCTACAAGTTTCTCCATTAAATTTTTTAATGTCAAGACGTAGTTCGTTGTTCCTTGTATGTAATGAAGTAACCATTTCACCGCTTTCCAATGTTGCTTATCGGGGTTTGACATGTATCTACTCAAAACACCAACCACTTGAAATATCTGGTCTAGTACATACCATGGCATACATAAGATTGTCAACCGCGCTCGAATAGGGCACACGAGACATATACCGCTTTTCTTCATTTGATGCAGGGCATAGGTCCGAAGAAAGTTGAAAGTCAACAATGTGGGATGTGCTAACAGGTTTAGCCTTTTCCAGTCCAAACTTGAGCAAAACCTTAAGATACTCTTATTGAGACAACCATAGCCTGCTCCTTTCCCTATCTTTATGTATATCGATGCCTCAAATCTTCTTTGCAACCCCCAGATCTTCCATCTCAAATATCCTAAATAACCGAGCATTCAATATATTGATTTCAGATATGTTATGGCTGGTGATGAGCATATCATCAACATACAACACCAGAATGATGAATTCTCTGTCACTCGATACTCTAAAATAGACACAATAATCGAATTCACTTCTGATAAAGCGCTGACTCAATATGAACAAATCAAATTTCTTGGACGACTACCTAGGCGACTGTTACAGGCTATATAACGACCTCTTTAACCTATAAACCATATTCTCATTTCCCTGTACCTCAAACCCTTCAGGTTGCTTCACGTAGATCTACTCTTCTAGTTCCCCATGTAGAAACGCAGTCTTCACATCTAACTATTCCAGTTTCATATTGTATTGGGCAATCAAAGCCAATACAAATCTGATAGATACTT
This sequence comes from Magnolia kwangsiensis, assembly GCA_037074715.1. Classification (NCBI taxonomy): domain Eukaryota; kingdom Viridiplantae; phylum Streptophyta; class Magnoliopsida; order Magnoliales; family Magnoliaceae; genus Magnolia; species Magnolia kwangsiensis. The sequence goes on from CM073580.1 coordinate 112,358,857, forward strand.
ACTTTACCACTAGCACGAATATCACACTGAAGTCAACACCCTCCTTCTGAGCATAACTCTTCATTACCAATCTAGCATTATACTTATCCAGTTTCTTCTGGTAAATCCACTTGCAACCAATCGATTTACGCCTAATGGATAGCTCCACCATCTCCCACATTTCATTCTTGTATAGAGAGTTCATCTTATCATACATCGTTGTCATCCACTTCTCAGCATCTTCGTCTTCAAGTGCTTCTAAAAAGTAAACAGATCTCCCTCATCTATAATGAGAGTAAACGCAATGTTTGAATCATCCTTGTATCCTGCAATCCCTTTGTGAATTTCTCCTGACAAGTGGTGAAGCCACCTCTTCCTGTACCTCCACCTACGACTCAGCTTCTTCAAATGTTTCACCTTTGTCTGTTAACATCATTCACTGATTTTTCCATTTCCTTGTACTCATCCTTCCGAAACAAGGAACTTTCATCAAACTTAACGTTATGGCTAAATACGATTTTTCATGAAACCCGGTCATACAATTTGTATCCTTTCACCCCACCATCATAGCCGACAAAAGTACACTTATTAGCCCTTTTGTCTAGTTTATCTCTCTCAACTGACGGTACATGAGACTAAGCATCACAACTAAATATCAACAGCCCCGAGTAATCAACTACCTGACCACTCAATACTTCTTTTGGAATTTTACAATCAATGGTTGTAGAGGGAGATCAATTCACTAAATAGCAAATCATACCTCTACCTAGGCGACTGTTATAGGCCATACAACAACCTTTTTAACCTACAAACCATGTTCTCCTTTCCCTACACCTCGAACCCTTCAAGTTGCTTCATGAAGATTTGCTCTTCTAGTTCCCCATGTAGAAACGTAGTCTTCACATTTAATTGTTCTAGTTTCAGAATGTATTGGGCAACCAAAGCCAATACAAATATGATATATACTTATTTTACCACTGGCGCGAATATCTCACCGAAGTCAACACCCTCCTTCTGAGCACAACCCTTCACTACCAATCTGGCATTGTACTTATCCAGTTTCTTCCGATAAATTGACTTACAACCAATCGATTTATGCCCAATAGGTAGCTCCACCATTTTCCAGATTTCATTCTTGTACAGAGAGTTCATCTCATCATGCATCGCTATCATCCACTTCTCAGCATCTCTGTCTTCAAGTGCTTTCTAAAAAGTAGACATGCCTTCCTCATCTATAATGAGAGTAAACACAACGTTTGAGTCATCCTTGTATCTCAACTGTAACCTGCGATCCCTTGGTGAATTTCTCTTGACAGGTGGTGTAGCCACCTCTTCCTATACCTCTACCTGTGACTCAGCCTCTTCAAATGTTTTACTTTTGTTTGTTTTAACATCAATAACTAATTTTTCCATTTCCTTATACTCATCCTTTTGAAACAAGAAACCTTCATCGAACTTGGCATCTTTGGCTAAATATAATTTTTCATGAAACCTGGTCTTACAATCCGTATCCTTTCACTCCATCACCATAGCCGACAAAAGTACACTTCTTAACTCTTTGGTCTAATTTATCTCTCTCAATTGACGGTACATGAGAGTAAGCATCACAACCAAGTATCCGCAGCCTCAAGTAATCAACTGCCTGACCACTTCATACTTCTTTTGGAATTTTACAATCAATGGTTGTAGAGGGAGACCGATTCACTAAATAGCAAGCCATATACACAGCCTCATCCCATAGCTCCTTACTCAACCCAGAATTACTCAGCATACTCTGGGCCCTTTCCAAAAGACTCAAATTCATACGTTCAGCCACACTATTCTACTCTGATGTGTGCCTCATTGTGTTGTGCCTCACTATCCCGTCAGTCTTCAAATATTGATTAAATTCCCTATAACTAAATTCACCATTGTTGTCTGTCCTCAGAATTTTCCCCTTTCGCCTAGTCTTTTTTTCAATCATTGCTTTCCACATCTTGAAAGTGACAAAAACATCAATGAATGTAACAAAGAATGGCGACCCTCCTCCAAAACAACAGGCGACGGCTAGGGGTGTACACGAACCGAGCTAGCTCAATTAGCTTGCTCGACTCAACTCGAAAAAGCTCAGTTCGACTCGATTCGAAGCTGAGTTCGAGCTGATTTTTTGAGCTCGAAACTGAGTTCGATCCAAGTTCGAGCTGGCCCCAACTCGACTCGACTCGGATTGAACCCAGCTCGAATCGAACTCGGATCGAACTAGTTCAGTGACTCGGTTACTTTGGTATTGATGTTGCTCACCAAGTGTTTGATAAAATGACTCAAAGAAGTGTGGCTGGTGGCAAGGAAGGTATGTATAGGGGGTTTAGATTCGGGAATGGCGAAGTCATGCAAAGGCCTCACCATGGAACTTGTCAAGTGCCTCAGCAAAACCGACTGTGTTAAGGTCGAGAAGTGCTCATACGGGGATTGTGCTGGAGAAAAAAGTCCATCCATATCAAGCGAGTGTGTTGGCCTAAGGGAGACATTTCAATTGCAAGAGAGGCCGGGTTGACATGCGAGCTCGAATACATGGAAACAAGGGTATTAGGCAGAGTACTATGCAAATGTCACTACATCACGGCGACTGGTGTCTATGGAATACTTTTTTTGGGAGTTTTATGTACAGCCAGATAATGTAACTTGTTTTCTTTTTTGTTTTTCTTAATGTGACTACTGCACCAATTGTTAAAAGTGGAGACGTTAACTTTTGAGTCCTTTGCTTAGTTGGGGCTCGTTTGGATTTTTTTTTTAAACAGTCATGTATATGAAACCAACATCCTTTTTTTTCTTGATTTTTATGTTGCTTAGAAGGTGTTTGATAAAATACCTGTAAAACCATTGCTGCTGTCTCAAATACAGTGAGATTTTGAAGGTGCAATTCAGGTGTTTGTGAAAATGCTGCAATGGCTCACTTGGCTCGAATTGGCCTAAGCTGTTGACCGAACCAAGCCGAGTTGGCCAGTCAGGCTCGAGGACCGAGCCGAGCCGAGTTCGAGCTGAGGTCAGCTAGTGGCCGAGCTGAGTCGAGCTGAGGCCAGCTCGACTCGGTTCAACTTGATGTACACCCCTAGCGACAGCCCCCACACATTCGAATGCACATAGTCAAGCTGACCTTTACTAACATACTTCTCGGTTTTAAAGCTTAACCTTGATTGTTTCTCATATATGCAATGCTCACATATATCTAAATCAAAACTTTTAAAATGAGGAATTAAACAATGATAAAGAAGTACCTTCATACCGTGCTCGCTCATGTGGCCTAGGCACGCATGGCACAAACGTGCCAATGTGGACTCCACTATAGGCATTACAACTCCACCCAATATAGTATTACTGATCAACTTGTAAAGATTTCCACTCCTATGTGCTTTCATAACAGTAAGTGCCCCTTTTGAAAACTTTAGGACACCTTCATAACCGGCAAACTTACACCCAAGTACATCTAGAGCTCCTAGAGAGATCAGATCCTATTTCAAATTAAGAACACGCCTCACATCGATCAGAGTATGCTCCACCCCATCAAACATCCTTATGCGAATCAAACCACTTTCAACCATCTTATAAGCATGAACATGGCACATAAGAACCAGGCCACCACCATACTCACTATATGTGGTGAACTAACTCCGATGAGGACACATATGGTATGATGCCCCCGTATCCAAAATCCACTCATGATAGAAGTGACCGGCCTTGGACACTGACAACATGTCACCACCACTCATTCCTTCACCAGATTCCGCTAAATTGGCTTCCTTTGGTGAAGCATCTGATTTCTCCTCCTTCTGGGTTTAGGAATATTGATAGTCCTTCATATATCTCACCCTTTGACAATTCCAACACTTCAACTTGCCTTTGTGTTTCAACTTAGATCTACATCGCGACTTCCCATTCTCTCGCTCAGACGGTCTTCCCCAAGCAAATAATGCATTCGTAGAAGTACCTCTGCATGCACTCTTCCTTCTCAACTGCTTCGATTGAAAGGCTGAGATAACAGTCTCGACGTCCAAGGTATCCCTACCATATAATAAAGTATCAACCAAATACTTGTAGGACTCCGGGAGAGATATTAACAAAATTAGGATTGTCTTCTCCATCAATCTTCACATCCACACTTGTCAACTTGTGAACTGGTTTGTTGATGGCATTAATGTGCTCAGAGAGATCCGACCCTTCTGTCATCCTCAAGAGTATAAAATCATCTCTTCTGATATAAACGATTGGTGGGCGACTTGATCATGTAGATGCTCGCCAACTTCACCCATAAGCTTACGGTAGTTGTTTCATCAATGACAATATAAAGGATTGCATCGGCCAAGCACAATTGAATTGTATTAATCATCCTCTAAGCAAGTTCATCCCAATCATCTTCCTTCATAGATTTCAGACGTTTCGCTTTCCCAAGGAGTGCATACTGCAGCCCTTGCTAAACTAGGAGGCTTTCATCTTCAACCTCCATAGTTCAAAGTTGTATTTACCCATGAAATTTTGTCTCGAACTTCACATTCGATCCCATCAATGTCATGTTTCCATATTCAATCTAATAACCCAACCTTTAGTCTTGGATACCACTTGTTGGGCATTGAAACCCCTTAATGGGCATAGAAGCAACTTCATAACGAATCAAACAATCAATGGAGAAGAGTACACAGAGATTTTACATGGAAAACCCTTGCGGGAAAAAGTCACGGCACAAAGCGACAATCAATCCAGTATAATCAAAAAAGTTACAAGAGATGAAACAACTTATAGTAGAAAACCCTAGCTTCTCCCTTCAAAACCCTATTTGGCTCTCAAGCTCTATTCGTCTTAACCCTAATCGCGTAATTACAAGCGTATTTATACACCCTATACCCGATTAGAAACAAAAGTCACACTTACACATTCCGATCGGTCAAACCGGATATAACCTTCATTCAGACCGAACAAAACCGATATTCCTCAGTCGGACTGAGAGTCGAACCGAAATTGTGCAAAACATCACAGCGAGCAAAGGGACAAAACCAGAATTTTCAATTGAAACAAGACAAGCTTCGGTCAAACCAAAAATACCTTCTGCAACAGATTAAAGGCACACGATCAACAGAAAAGGCCCCAAACACCCAAATCCTGGATCAAAATCATTCCCAATAAAATTGAAGTGAGAAAAATCCAGACTCCCAATTACTTAAGAATCCCTGAAAGATAAGGGTTTGAAAAGCCCCAAACATTGACAGTAGCAAAAATCACAAATCAGTTTTTTTTTTTTTTTTTTTTTTTTTGAACATTGAAAAATCATAAGTCAGTTGAAAAAGAAAATAGAAAGGGGGTAAAAACCAAACCTCTGATCACACTTAATTGCAACGGATTGCACCCCAAAATGAAGAAAGAAAAAAGAGAAGGAAGAAACTCAAAACCTCTGACAAAAATCATCCACGAAACCATTTCAAGCAACAGATAACCAACAGCACAGAACCGAGAGTGACAGACAGACAGATGCAAGCAGGCGCACTCACACCGAGTAGGGTTTTTGCGTTTCAAACAACTGCTTGTATGCATAGTGCACTGGCAGATTTCCATGGAAATCTCTCATAGCTTTCCATTCCACTGAAAGCTGTTTTCCTGAGCTGCAAGCAAAGGGCAGAATTACATTTCCCAACAGAACTCACAATTGTATGAAACGGCTTCTGCCATTCCCAAACAGGCCCTAAAATGGCAACAAAAGACCAATTCAATTCAGTCTTTTTTCTTCAGGGTGCGATTGGCTGCACCCAATATCATGAAATTTCGTGATATTCTGCACCAAATTAGACTGATTAATCCTGAAATTTCATGATACTTGGTGCAACCAAACGCCCTCACTCTTTTATCGAATTGAATTGAACTGCATTCCAATTCAATTCAATTCAATTGAAAATACACAAGCAGAGTTCGGGGAAAAATTACAAAGATCGCTGCAACATATCTATTATAATACCTATGAAGAAAATCGAAAATCTTCGTAAAGAGAAATTACCTTTGAAGGAGATGGCATTTTTTGCCGCAGAGAGAGATGAAAGGGTTTTGGGATTGATTTGGAATTTGTAGAAGAGCGCGAAAAAGAAATAGGGGGCGTTTATTTGTTGCTCTGGCCGATTATGACACTAGATACACAGCCGCACTTGGAAAGTGTACACGTGTCAAACCAAGCTGACATAATTGTCGAACCGACTGTAGCAAATCCTAACCTCTGATTCGTCCAATAAATGTCCAACAATCTGATTGTCAGATAACCAGACGTGACCCACCTTCGAATCGAACGGCTGTCTCCTCCTCTTCTTCTTCCTCTCCTTTTTTTCCCCTGTAGAGTGTTGGCCGGCCGCGGAAACGGATTGGCTACTCCCCCTGCCACCAGCCAGTGGCTGATGGTCCGTGCTCCGTGGGCCCCACCATGATGTATGTGTTTCATCCATGCCGTCCATCTATTTTTCTAGATCATTTTATAGGACAAACCAAAAATGAGGCATATCCCAATCTCAAGTGGACCACATTACAGGAAAAAGTGTTGAATGAACGTCTACCATTAAAAACTTTTTGGGGCCATAAAAGTTTTAGATCAAGCTGATCTTTGTTTTTACCTTCCATCTGGATCTTTATGACCTAATCAACAGATTGGATGTCGAATAAACAGTACAGTAAGCCTTAGGAGGATTCTAACGGTGGATATCCAATTACTATTGTTTTCCTGTGGTGTAGTCCACCTGAGTCTTATATCCCTCTCATTTTTGGGATCAAGCCTAAAATGATCTGAAAAAATGGATGAACGGAATGGATGAAACACATACATTATGGTGGGGCCCACATAGCACCGACCATCAGCCACCGGGCTGGTGGCAGGGGAGCAGCCAGTCCGCTCGCGCCGGCCGACGGGAGCGTCCTGAAAAGCCAGAGGAGGAGGAAAGAATGGAGAGTTATTTGATACTCGGAAGAGTATGAAACTTGATACACAGGCACTGCGAAATTCCACACGTGTTATATATTAGTGCTATACACACCGACAAAATTGTGCAACCCGCAGTCCACAGATTGCATCCCTAGTGTCAGATTGGTTGAACAATACTGGCCGTTGATTTGGTGGAAATTTGTTTCTTGAATTAGGGCCCTTGGATTGTTTTTCATTTTTTACTGTCCAATAAATGTCCAACTATCTTATGTCCATATAATAAAATACAGTTGATCAAATATGAACAGCTTAATTTGAATTTATTTCATGAACAGTTTGGATGACATATAAACATCATGGTCAGCTCCAGTAAAGTTTCAACGGTAAACATTTATGTTCCAAACATTTTGTTAATGTGGCCCACCTGAATTTTGAATCTTCCTGATTTTTGAAATCTTGTCCTTTTGTGGCCCTTTAAAACATATGGACGGAGTGGATTTGTCATGGGCATCTCTGTTGGGCCCACATAGCCCCGGGCTTTGATGTTCTACCAGAGTATGATGCTTCGATAATTGATACCCGGGCGCTCAAGCATCGGATGGGTGTCCTTCAAAAACTCAAACCGACAAAATGTGGGACCCACCGTGTCCAAGCCACAGTCCCATTATCAGATTGGCTGACCATTGGATTTTATTTTTTCATTTTCAACCGTCCAATTAGTGTCCACCAATCAAATAGTCAGATAATCAAATGAACGTAATTTTTGGTCCAGTGTATGTGTAAACTAGGACCCGTAAATTGCACAGTTCATTTTGAATTACTTGTCTGCCACACGCTTGCAACTTCCATCCAAGTGCCTCTGTAACATACATACATCACACTCTACCAGCGTACCACGTGGCGACCAATCCTCTTCACACGTGGCAGTGGACTGATATCCAGCTATTTAGGCCATCCAAACTGTGGGTCCCGGTGTTTATGGAGCATATCTCTAAAATCATCCTCATAAAGCAATCCTAACCATCCAATTGATGGGTATCACATAGATGGTCAAATGTAAGATAGTGAGTGGTCGAAATTTGAAGGGAAAATGATGTCTCTGCAATTTTTTTGGCAATGCTCCATCTGTAGTTGGTTCAGCTATAGGGAGGGAACCTACCATTGAAACAGTAGGGACTTACCATTGAAAGCTTTTCGGGCACATAGAAGTTTTTTGGATGAATCTGATGTTTGTTTTTTTCCCTTTATCCATGTCCTTGTTTTATTTATCTATTTTTTTTTTAATTTTTTTGTTAGCTCGTTAGTACACATTGTGTGTACACACTTCAGTGTTAGCCACCCCTACTAGGGAATTGATACCAAGACCTCAGTGTTGGGACCAGTTATCTTTCACTCAGTCTACCACTTGAGCTATGAATCTAGGTATTTCATTTATGTCATTGTAACCTTATCAACAGGTTGGATAGCAAATAGACATTACAGTGGGCCCTAAGAAGTTTTGAACGGTGAAGGTTCAATCAACACTGTTTTCCTATGGTGTGGTCCACCTGTGATTTGGATCTGCATAGATAAAATAAGCTGGTGTGGACATTTCCATACTTTAAAAAAAATCATTTATATTTTTATTCTTTATTTTGTTTGGGATTTTGGGTAGACTCATATGGACTAACCCATTCATAACCAACATGAGTGAGTCAGGTTGTATATGGTTCAACCCATGCCCCACCCATTTACTTAAACTGGTCACATTTCTAGCCCGAACCAAACCCGCTACTCGTTTAGCTTGGCCCGAACCCACCTCAAAAGCAGGTTGGACAGTTAACTGGGTCCTTACTATTGCCCGGGTGGTAGACTCTTGGGAGTTTCAACTCCTGGTCAAGGGTTCGAGTACCCATAGGTGGTGAAATTCCACCAGCGTGAGTGTGTGGGGTGTGTGTGCGTGTGTAAAAAAAAAATAAAAATAAAAAGGTTGGACAGTTTACTGGTCAACCGAACCGATTGCCACTCCTAAGCCTGGCCAAATTCTGATTGGATTACATCGTTTTAACCAACTGTCGATAATCAAAGAACATAGTCATCCGAATCACTGGGCCACAATTTGGACGAGAAGCCGCACAAATATAATTTCAATAGGATGATCGTAGCCATCCATTCGTGGATTTATTTTCTTTGATTTTTTCAGTCTATACAACTGCAAAGCTAGTGATGGAATGGTTAGAAACATCCGATTGGTGGGAAGTCCTTATCATGCATCTCATTTGGACCGGCATCAACCACCACAAGCCCACCATGCTCTGCATGTATAAGAAATGCTCACATACAATTGGTTGGACCGCTAATCTACCATCCAATGAGCTTTCTTCCTGCCAATTTTAAAAACTCCAGATGATTATTTTATTTGAATTCTTCTTTCAGGGAAAAAACAAAAAAATAAATGCCGCACGAAACTCAAAAATATACATTTCTTGGTTTTTTTAGGACATGGAACTCGAAATATACATCTTTTGATCTTTTAAGAATGAACAGATCTACTATTTTTCTTAGTAATCAGCGTCATACCTCAACAACAACGACATGTTAAATGTGCAACAAATGCGGAACTTTAAAAGCACGCGATGTTCAAACAGTCACCCGGAATCTAATCCGAGTCCGACGAAATGTCGGAATGAGGATCCAATGCCACCACCATCTTAGACAACGCCTCCCCCATATCAGCTACGTCGTCACTCTGAAAGCCCCATCTCCGCACCAACTCAGCCCCAGCAGCCCCTCTATTGATCCCAAATCTGCGAAGGTCAGACAACCTTCTTTGAACATATGGCAGGATAGCACTGCTCGACCGCAGCCTTGCAGCCATGGGAATCGAACTGATGTCAAGTGATCCCCTTGATTGGGGCCCAGGAATTGGACTGCCTAACAACTCCCCATATTGGCCCACATAGTTTCCAAATATTGAAGGGAAAGGCAGAGGTATTGGTAGAGGACAGAGAGATGCTGAGAGATGCGAGAACAGCGGTCTGGTCGATGCGCTTTGGTATGCATCGTTAACTGAATCCTTCACTTGAGATATTGAAGCCCGGCAACTTCCTGCAAGAAAAATGTATCACTGAGTAGAATCAAGTATCGGGATTTGTATAAACAGCATGACTGCACAAACAAGCTAAACTACAAAAATATATGGAACAGATGATCGTAGGGCTGCCGATGGGCTGGCTGATCCACCCATCAGGCTCCTAAAAGACACCATGCCATTTACCAGGCTCAGAGTCAATACTACCTAAATTACCAACCCTCTACATTCTCCATTCCAAATCCTGCATTCCAGATTATGGGTCATTTGTGATCTAGATCGCTATTTTTACTAATCCAAAATTATGGTTCTATACTCCCAGTCCCAGCATAGATTAACTTGTAATGTCAATCTATATTCATAACATATAGACTTATATTTTGATTCATATATAAATTAAAATGCATGTGGGACCTATGTATAATAATGTTCATTATTTCATATATAAATTATTAGAGTTTTGTTAAGGCCCAGGCTTGAGCAATAAAGCTCATGCATACACCACGTGCCAGCATGGCATAATAGGTCCAAGAACCAATCAATGTAACCACTACATTGATGCTCTAGCCCAAGAGTAGGTTGATCCACTAGTCAAGTGGGCCACAGGTTGCAAAACGAATGAACAGCTCTGAAAAACTCGGCTAAAGCTTTCAAAGCCATCTACCTGTTTCCAGTATTGGGGCCCACATGATGATCAAACAAGATTTTACTTTTGGGAAAACAGGTAGAAGGTTGGACCAACCTGATGGATGGATTAGAACCGGCATGTATGTGTCATGCTGGCACATGTGTGGCATGTACACTAGATTTATTGCACACATGCATGGCCTTCGCAGACCTCAAATTAAAATATCAATTCGCATATAAAACTATACCTAAACACCCAATATATATATATATATATATATATATATATATATATATATATAGGAGTGACCCGCATGATCCTAGCCCTAGCATACCACAGATGGACGAAGCAGGGTACCGCATTACCATTCCCATACCATGTGCTGGAGAGACCCACGATTCAGGTAACTCTGCTAGGAATATATTTTTAGGCATTGGCAGGGTGTGCACCTTTTTTCAGGCCTGACAAATAAAACAGGACAGGGTCGAGATTTAATGGCATTTTCTGTTGAGGCCCAGACCACATCTCACCTGTTGAGAGCCCTAAATGAGCGGAAGTCGTCAGATCAGAAAACAGACCAGATGAAAGTCCAAGTTGTAGGTCTTGATTTGGTAAACCTACCTTAGGACCAACCTTAGGTGAGAAATAGGACATACGCAATTTATGCTAAAATAGGTAACTGGATGCTAGTTTTTTATTGAGTTCACAAGAGATTCATGCACTTCAACACAATTTCTCTGGATCTCACAGGTTTTATATAGTAACTGTGGTATGTTATATAAACGTTCAGGAAGTAAAATATGATAACATTTTCTTTCAGATCAGACCAATGAATCTCAAGGGGTGTTTGGACGGAGTAAAACCTTTTTTTCTTTTTTCTTTTTGACGGGTTGGATGGAGGAAAACTAAAACATGGATATGGAAAAGTAATCTTGAATCCTTAAGAAACGAAAAACCATGGGTTCTGATTTTCCTTCTGTTGTTTGTTTTTTTATTCAACTTTTACATGGATTTCACATATGGTCACCTCAAACCATCACCTCGTGCGTCTTGTCTTCTATGCCTGGGAAATCAATTCAAAGTTTTTTTTTTTTTTTTTTTTTGTGGGAAATAATGTCCACATTTGTCAGGAAAAAATCCGGAAATGGAAATCTGTTTCTAAGGCTACTTTTTCCTTTGCTTTTGCTTTTTCTTTTTCTTTTCCCTCAAATGGAGGAAAAGTGGGTTTTCCACTGAAACCAATTTCATTTCCCATGGTTTCCACTTTCACAAATACCACGGTGTTTGGATGGAGGAAAACTAAAACATGGATGCAGACATCTAACTTGAAATCCTCAGTAACACAAAAGTCATGGATTCCAATTTTCCTTCCATTGTTTGTTTGGATTCTGATTTTACATGGATTGCACGTACCGCTACCTCGAACGGTCACCCTGTGTCTTCACTGCCCACAAATTGATATAATGTATATTTGGGGGGAAAATGAATATCCACAGTTTTTTTTAGGAAAATCTGGGAAATGTAAATCAGTTTCCAAGGCTACTTACCAGGTTTTCCATACCCCCAAGAAAAATATGAAGACACACAGCTCAAGAAAGCACAAACATAGGATAAACCAGCACCAATGAAAAAGACTTACCTGAATGAAGGGCTCCATGAATAACCGTGGACTCCACTGCCAACATGTCTTTAACGTCCTCTGCAACATCAGCTGTCAAAGAACACAGACTCCCTTGGATTGATCCTAGCCTCTGTCCCCCTGAACTCAAAAACAAATAACTTTACTGACCTTGAAATTCAAACCTGATAAAGTCGAGCCACTGATCAGTACAATACCAGTCAATGCAGGAGCTGGCATCGCTACATCAAGAATCGCCACCATATTTTGCCTAGCTTGATCTGCTAACATATGCACCAACCCGCTAACATCAACAGCACCGGCAACATAATTGGAATCAACAGTGGGCCTATGCAAGTCCATTCGGAAGGGAAGAGTTATGGAGTGTATTGCAGCAGCATAAACCGCACTGGAGTGGAAAGGCTTTGCATCATCAATGCAAAGGAAGGAAGATGCCTTACCTGTAACAACAGGAGATCATTTTAGAGAAAGGGAAAAATGAGAATGAAGACCAACATAAAATTCATGGTGCTATACCACAGTTTTAAGACCTGGAGATTTGGATCAATTTATTCAGCCCTGAGTCGAGTCTTTTCCAGATGAGTCACATCAGACTTGTCTGAATCTTAAAACCATGTGCTCTACCGGTCAATTCGAAAACCAATGCAAGTGCCATATGCGACATATTTAAACTTAACCATGCTAACGTTATTGCAAAAAATATGCAACTTAAATTAGTATTAGTTATATCACAACACCACCAACACAATTTTGGGATGTCTACATGGCATAGATATAAACATGTATGGCATATATTTAGTTTTAACCACTAGAGTCCTCAAAATCATTATAAAAGCAGAGCAAAGTATGCCTTTTATGTGATGCAACACTCAAAACTGCCATCAAGAATCCATTTTAAAAATTACAGCGACACTAGGATGCAAAATATCGCTCTTGAGCATCATATCAGCCCGTTAAACAATACAATACACTTGCTTGATATTATGGTTGCATTCTACACTTTGCTCAATGCATTGATTTTGGTTTTCTTTTCCTTCAAATAAAAACATGAAGAAAGAAGAGATTTAAAAAACAAAAACTGTGAGTGCATGCTTGTGTATTTGTGTGGATGCGTGTGCCTGAGGGCATGGTGGTGTGTTGAATATGCTTTCCACAAAAAAGGTTAAACTCACTCTGGTTAGCATTTTTGGAGCAAGGAATACCGCAGAACGTTCCATATAGGAGAACTCGTGTCAATCCACAAATACTTCCTCAAGTTATGGGAACACATTCTTCTATTTGAGAGAAGTGATCCAACTAACACCATCAATTTACAAAAGGACTATTCCATATGAAACAATCTACAATCTGCGTAGGGGATCAAAAAAACCTCATTGTCATCACCATCACCATAGACTTTTCCCCCCAGAAATTTGGGGTAGTCGAACCTTTAGATTGTCAAAAATTTTACAATCAGCCACCCTCCAGGAATCGGCCTTCCTCTTTTAGTAGGCTCTTGGAGCCAGCCATGGCAAAGGCTCAAATTAACACCACTAACATGCCAACGATCCTACGTAGTATGAACCTCCAGCCAACTACTATATGCATGCCCCAAAAGGCAAGCTAACAAAGTAGGCTCTTGGAGGGATAGCAGCCAGTAGGGCTGCAACTTGGGCTCAGGTCAACCCAAACCCAGTTGACCCAACCCGAGTTCATGTAGGGTTGGGTTGGGTTCAGGCTGGAAAATACCAACCCGATTTGAAATCAGGGTGGGTTCAGGTTGAGCAAATTCACGTCAGGTTAGATCAGGTTGGGAATAATCACACGTATTTGGGTCAGGTTTGGGTCGGGTTGGGTTGGGTTGCATGTTGGGTCTTCTTGAGTTCTGGTCAGGTTAAGGTTGACCCTCAACCCGACCCAACCTGCCAAAATTGCACCCCTAGTTGCCAGGCAAACCATCATGAACAAAGCAAATGTCATGCTCGAGTAGCTGGCTGCTCAAAATAGCAGGGAACCTGCATGCATGATGGCAATTGACATGAATCACATGGCAACATGGTCAGGCCCCACACTGCAACCTAACATAACTATTGCATATTAACCACAATGGAAAATTTGCAAGCAGTGAATGTCTAGAGAATACAGTGCCAAGACAAGCTTGTTAAGCATGAGATAAGAAAACCATGTCATTCCACAAATATTTCCAAAGTTGCAGAGATTCATACTTGTACTCAGGGAAGGCAATCCAATTGGCACTATTAGTTTAGATAAAGATGATAATGTTGCAAAGGAGACGGCATCATGAAGAGCTCCTGAAATGGACTTCTTCTGGCTTATAGTGTTCATGTAGGAGTCTGAACCCCTTGCAGAATAAAGCAACACAGGAGTGTTACTGTATTCATCTGCAATATTCTCTAAGAATTCTGCAGCTACGCTGGAAAAACCTCCTGAGTCATCAACAATGAATTGGATGCCCTGTAAAAGCAGCATCGAATTCAAAAACAAAGAAAAAATAATAAGTAAAGGGAGTTAGGGACCATATTCAAATCCATGTTGAGGACCACAATAGTTCTTAGTTGGAGTACAAGATAATTTTGAAACCCTTGTTGCACAAAGTATAAAAAAACTGTTTTACTTTTTTTTTTTGAAAGATAAAATGTATAGCATTTTCTAAATCTTCTATTGTTAAATGGATGGCAACAAGAGATGTCTGAAATATAGGCGTATCGTGTATGTAAGGTTAGGGTAAGACCTGGGCACGGATAAATGAAAATGAACAGTAGAGAGAGAGAGAGAGAGAGAGAGAGAGAGAGAGAGAGACTTGTGAATATATGGTTGGGCAATTCCTTAGTTCACATGAAGGTAGAGGAAAGGTTCAGGTGGTTGAAGGTGAGGAATAACATAAGCAAGGATCTCGGTCAACCCAATCAGTAACTGGGATCAATGTTGTCAAAATCGTTATCATATCACAAATCATGAGGGCTGAATCGTATCAAATCACAAAGAGTATCATAAATTGTAAGATTTTTTATGATTTTCTTAAAATTTTGAAAAATAAAAAATCTAAATCTAAATAAATCGGAAAAAAAAAAAAACTCATCAATCCTCCTTTTTCCATCAATATGCAGAAAAATACCTTGTCATGATAGTTATAAAGGATTCAAATCTTTCCTTATCTTTTTGTCTTTCAAGAAATTTCCCTTCAAAGACATACGAGGATCCCTTAATAATTATTTTCTTGCTACCTTTCTTGAATGTAGAATCGCATTGGAAAAGCAGGATTTAATTTTGTAAACCGACGAAAAAAGATATTTTGATTTTTAACCATCATTCCACAATATATACAAGTCAATAAGATCATGACCATCCACGAAAACATTCTAGATAAGTCATACATCAATTGGGTGTCTCAACCAATTAGGAAGAAATCATTTTAAAAAAAACTCCATGATTTAATGTTGAAGAGTGTGTCTGTGTGTGTATGTGTGTGTAATTTAGTCTCTTATAAAGAACAAAATAAAATAATTTATCTTTTTTAAATGATTCTTGAAGCCCCCACCAAATTAAAAACATAAAATAAAGGCCAAGTAAAGCTTAAAATAGTAGAGGATAAGTATAATTTGAATCATAAATCAGGATTTGAATCATAAGTCACAGGATTTGAATCGTAAAATTGGAAGATTCATATAGAAGGATTCGAAGTGGGATACAAATCATTTTGCTTAAGATTCAACTAAAATCGTAAATCGTAAAGCATAGGATTTTGACAACACTAACTGGGATTTTCAACAAAACAAGTTACATGCTTCTGTTCTCAAGGAACCCCAACAACATATGAGCTCCAAAGCTATGAGTTAAAATGGTTTTAATGGCATGAATCACATCCTTCTGTGTGAAGGAACAAATGCAACAAATATGAGTACCTGAATATGGTCACATTCCTCAACAAAGAAACGCAGTCTCTCATTCATCTCTTCTTCCTGTATAGCCCCTGATAAAACATCCCTTCCAATTCCATAATTGTCAAATTCATGAACATCTACCCATGACCCATTTAATTCATATAGGCTTCGAGGATGATAATGCACTTTTGAAAAATCTGTCCAGAACTGAACACCGTTTTCTAGGGATTCAACTAGTTCTTTATCTTGGACTTGGCCACGAGGATCATCTGTCTCAATGCCATTACCAGGACCAGTTGATTTCCCCTGTCCTTCATATAAGCTTTCTAGAAATAGATTCTTTTTACGAGGTTCAGATATATGCCTGGAAACATTACCAGTCCTGCACATTGATGCAAAGAAGTGGGCTAATAATGATACACACGACTGCACATGGAAGGAAAAGCCAATCCCTAGATGGAAGAAAGAAGCATGGTGTAGAAGAAAAAATATGAAAACATCTCACCATGTGACAACACCTGAAGGATCAGATGATGGAATCTCATCATACAATGAACCGCCAGAACTTTGTGAACCAAGGGATCCTGAAAATGAAATGCAACATACCTTATTAAAGCCGAAGAAGAATGGACCATATGAACAACCGTGTCCATTCACATAAACAATTTACAAGATGGCATGACAATTTTATTTTATTATATGGGTGAATCTTTAGTTTTAAATTTTATTTTATTATAATAATAATAATTTTTTAATTTCTTTTTGGAAAGGCAGCCTAACTTTGATCAAAGAAAGAAAACCAAACAAGCCAACACAGATCTACAAACCAAAAGAATATGTGATGCAGGACATGGAAAATTAAATATGATATGAGAGATTTCAGGCTTAAGATCACGTTAGTTCAGAAATAATTACACAAATTCCATATCACGCAAAAAAATCCAAACATTCAATTAAGGAGAATCTATGCGGGTCCAGGCCTACACATGATAAGGCTGGAACAATAAGAATTATGAACCAAACGATACTCAAAGATAAGAAATAATCACCCACACATGCATAGTAATCAACCCTTAATCCAAGGGATGCAGAAATTCCAATTCGGAGAACCCTAGGGTGAGAAAAGAGGCAAATAAATTAAGGATAATGCGATCTAGGGTTAAGGTTTATGAAAAATTGGTATGAAAGGGTAAAATAGGAAGAAAACCTGAACCGAAAGACACTTCCCACGCGCAGACAGCAACAATGGCCCAAACGCTCGTGCGTGTGATCACGGCCGCACATGTGTGGGGCCCACTATTCAGAAAAAAGTCACCTTGGCCCTGGTCGGCCAGGGATGGACTCCAAAACCCTCAAATATTAGCTCGATCCGATGTACGGTTTATGCGTGGTGCTCCGCCGAAGTTTCAGCTCGCCTACGGGCCAAAATCTGGAAACCTATTGTAATGAAGAAATCTGATGCAACAAAAGGGACGAATTTGAAGTATGGATGGTGGTGGAAGATGAAAAAGAAGATGATGGAGGATGGGGGTGAATCGGGGTCGATGTGGCTTCGCACCACGGTAGTTAACCCTTCGATGAAGGGAGGGCTTCGCACCCAATTAGGCTTCACAACTCAGAGAGTAGGAAAACGCAGAATTTTTATTAATCTTCAATTAATGAAAAGAACTACAAGGAGTGCCTATTTATAGGAAAAATTCTATACCCCAAAACTCGCACCATGTGCGTAACCTATTACTTAGCGGTGAAGTAAACTAAAATTAAAACCAAACAAAGAAATCCAAAGCGTTCACGATGTTCTAAATAATAACAATAAGTAAAACCTAAAATATGACATCAATCCGACAAGTGGGCCACGATCATGAGATCCCATAATGGGCTTTTCTTGACTATCAGCCCCACCCTTTTGAACCAGAACTTCGTCTTCTAGCTAGCAGACTCTCCCTGGACATCGTCATCGAGCCAGATCAATGGTGGGGCCCTCCTTTTGCTTACGTATATGCGTAGGGGGTGGTGTGCGTGTGCATGTGCACATGATGTCCCCATCAATATGGACAACGATAGATCATCCTAGAAAGAGAACAGAATCAGGAGCCCCTGAACCAATAAAGACAAACAATAACAGCCAATGAAAACTTTCAGAACTTGTGCCCAGGAAATAGCCCAATTTTGGGCTCTCTCGAAAACCTCCTGCTACTGACCAAAAGCATTATGGAATACCCTGTTGTTCCACCCTTTCAAGATTGTCCAAAGACTTGCCAGCAGACAAACCCTCCAAAGAGTACCCCTTCCTGTTCCTTTGCAAGTCCCCGCCAAAAAAAAAAACCTGTATACAGTACCCAGCATCATTCATTGGACCTCAGAGCTGAGTGGATTGCCACCAAATTCCGATCACATAATTGCAATGCATGAACAGGTGATCAACCGGCTCGTCTCATAAGCAAAGGATATAGATGTTTGGAATAGTCCAATTACTGTTCCTTAAGTGGTTAACTGTGAGAACTGAGAACTATCTCCCCCTACAAGCCAACCGAAGGCACCACCCCTAGAGGAGCAGGGATGCACCAAATGAAAGCCAAAGAGGGTTGAGAAGAGACATCAAGGGATCTGAAGAGGTTTGCATAGAAGGATTTAACAGAAAACTTTCTACAAGTATTGAGAATCCATCTCCACAAGTCTCCTTCTCCCTCTCTGGGGTTCTTACAACTAGAAGACCCATCAGATTTGCAAAATCCACAGTTTGCTCTTCTGAGAGACCCTGACAGAAGTGGGGAGACCAACCCTCGGCTTCCAAAGAAGCTAAAAACCTGAGAGATCAAGCAGCCCTTATCTTCGATAATAGAATAGAGATGACAAAAAGCCTGACTCAGAGACATGGAAACTAATCCAAACATCCTCCCAAAGAGCCAGCCACCTTTTAACGAAACTCTTCTTTCACCCCCATGAGGTCTCTCCATATGTGAGACATTCTATAACACAACTTGTAGTGTGCCATCAACCCCCCGTGTCCCGCCCACACCCCCCCCCCCCCCCCCCCCCCCCCCCCCAAACGGTGCTTGCCCATAATTGCCCATCTGCACAGATCTTCCCTTCTGAATTGCCATATCCACTTTCATAACAATGACGTATTCATAAGCTTTAAAGATCTAAAACCTACCCCTCCCATACGTTTTGGTTTGCACACTTCTGACTGTTCCAACAAAAAAGTATTTGTGCTTATCACGCTACAGCCTGCAATAAGAAATCTCTCTAAAGCTTTTCCAATCTCTTAATCATGTTCGCTGGGCATTTAAATAGGGACATGAAGTATACAGGTAAATTTGCCAGTGCAGAATTAATGAGGATTGTGCAGCTGCCAAACAACAAGTGTTCATGCTTTCATCCTGATAGCTTCCTTTCCATTCTCCCCACTGCCAAATTCCACAAACGCGTTGGGGGTTGCCAACACAAAGGAGGCAACCAAATACCCAACATCTCACTTTTGGTTAGATTGATCACAACCGAGATAAAACTTCGAAGCATCTGACAATGATGGACAAATTATCCACCTACTGACAGTTTGCATCCCAGAATAAGATAGTATGATTGACACACTGAAGGTGAGAGACTGGGAGAGTCTTGTGTTGTCCACACTAAATCCCAATATGAGCCCAACCTCGTTAGCTTTTGTCAGCATCTTACTGAAAGCCTTCACCATAATAAAAAACAAAAAAGGCAATAATGGATTGCCTTGTTTCAACTCCCTTGACCCTTTGAGAAGTAAGCCGAGCTAACACATTCGTGTATCCCAACTCTATTTGATATCAAATCTCATTTTTGCATCATGTAAGGGAATCTTAATCAACATTATCGTATGCCTTCTCCAAATCAAGCTTGCATTTAACAACCGGTCTTCCCTCCCTAAACCTGGAATCGATGCATTTGTTTGCAACAAGGACCCCATCAGTGATTCCATGAATGAGAGCCTCTTGCACAAAAGAAATAACTTGACCCAACACCATTCTCAATCTCATGGCAAGGATTTTTGCCGTGATTTTATAGGGCCCCCCAAAAAGACTGATCAGTCTAAAATCCTTTCTAAAATTGTCGAGGATCATGTCACTGGTTCAACTCTATCCAGCTCAAATTAATTCTTATATATCTAAATTTTAAAAAGAAAGTAGTAGACCAGCTGACTCCCGTAGTCAACTAAAGTGGTAAGGATTGTGAATGATTTCTTGAGGAGGTCATTGTTTTGACTCAACCCAGCTTGAATGACTTCTTATATATCTAAATTTTAGGAAGTAGTTGGCCAATTGATCCAGCTGGTCAAATATTGGACCCGGACCCTTGGACCAGCTGAATTGGGCGGTCCAAAAGGTTTCTTTCCCGAAAACAGGCCTCTTTTAGTAACCCAACCCGTTATATCACACGGTTTTGGTCGAATCAGCATTTTTGGTCCAACCACTTTTAAGATGATGCGTTTTTTCCTTTTGAAGCAGTGTTGTAGTTAAATCCTAAATCATTTTTTCTATGTGATTGACCCAAATATAGGATTTCAATCACAAAATGCTTGCAACATGGGTCTATACAAAATTAAAGCAATATATTCCAATGGCAATACTTAGCTAATTCAGAACATCAAGAATTAGATGCCTTGATTTAGGAGAAGATGGATGAAAAATATGAAAACACATATACTAGAGATTAAAGAAGGTCAGATTAGATTGCATACTAAAAACATTCAAGGAAATAACTGGGATTAAGTTCCATCATTATCTCTAGATATTTACCTCGATATTTGAATGGTCAGGAAATCTCAACTTGACTCTATCAGATTTTATCGAGACACCAAAAACCTCAATTTAGTGACCACTAGTTCAATACTCAGTTGACTCAGTCAACTTTATTCTTGGTTGCTTTAGTGGTTAGGTTGCTTGGTTTTCGAGTTGCAAGCAGCTTATGATTTGACCCCAAAACAAAAACTCAACTCTACTTTCCAGGAGTCTACAATATTCATAATTTTAAATATTAAAATATTATAGCGTCTTGGTGTTCAGATTATCCAAGTTACTTAACATACTCGACTGACGGGCTTTCAAGTCGAGTATTAATTGCATTGATCAAAGACACTAATGAGAAAGCTAAATTGCCCTCATCCTCACATGGGTATGATCTTGATCAAATATGATCTGGAGGTCATTGCTAAGCTAGATTGTCATCTAGATTGACATAGGTACACAGTGTTCTAGAAATATACACAATTCGCATTACAAGTGGAAGCATCTAGGTAATATACCCATTGTGTCAATGAAGCACAGTAAAGAATCAGACCTAATGGATGGAGATCTATTTATCACTGATCCAGTCCGATCTATTTTATGCTTTCTTTATAGAACTGAATATCAATTGAAGGGAGTTGCTAAAAATAGAGGGGCAAAGTCTAAGCAGTTAACTGGTAACACTCTTTCAAATCAATAAGACCTCTCTTTTTTGTTTTTTTGAAGGAAGATGGAATTTATTAGAAGACCTGTCAGCAATAGCCAGACAGGGAAAAAATACAAAAGCAAAAGCCGCAAACTACACAAAAGGGACCGCTACATTAACCAGAGACAGCTGTAGAAGTGGCTAACCACTCAGAAACCGTGTAGAAAGAAAAAGAGTTACAGAATCATATTCTGTTTCTCTTACCCCAAATGACCCACCATAAAGCTGGTAACGTGATATGCCAAGAAGATATCTCCCTCTCTTACCCCTGCTTGCCCCATGCCACACCCGTAGGAGGTCCCTAACCGAACCTAGCATAACCCAATGCTCCTCAAAGATGGCGATAAAAAGCTCCCAAACTTTAATCGTGAAGGGACAAGAAATGAAGAGATGATCAATGGTTTCAGTGTCTTGCTCGCAAAGACAGCACATATTAGGAATGACCAATGATCTCTTCTGAAGATTATCTATGGTGAGGGCCCTTTTCTAACCCACCAACCAACAAGGTATTCCAAAATGGTAACGGTGGCCGTAACCAACGTTACCGCTATGATACGGGCCGTAACAGCTGTTACGGCCGTTTTTTTTTTTTTTTTTTTTGAATGAAAAAACTGTTACTGGAACATTACGGGGCCGTTATGGCCCATTTTTCTGTAACAACTGTTTCGACCCCGTAACACGTAACGGTTATGACCGTTACGTAACCAATTTTGAATACCTTGCCAACCGACCTTTGGGGGCACACTGTAAAACCAAAAGCAGTAAGCATGCCTCTCTTGGTTTGTACTGCCTCCGGGCAAAGCATCCCTAGCTGACGGGCGAGAAGGGAGATAAACTCACTGACTTTGCTATCCGACGGGTTTCTTCTACATGAAGGGGACCAACAAATGGATGAGCAGCTAGAGGAAAAGTAGTCTGTCATTCTATGACCCCCACTTGGCACGAGATGGACCGAGTTAGGGAGCTTAACACATAGCGAAGAGTCCCCAAACCAAATGTCTTTCCAAAACTTTGTCCTGGAGTCGTCCCTCATGGAAAGGGAGATAGCGCAGTTAAAAGCCCCTCGAAGAGTGACCATCAACTTCCAGATATGAGAAGCTCTGTACAAGGATGATCTTCTATCACCCAACCCTCTTCCTTAAGACCATATTTACTAACAACAATTTCCCGCCAAAACCCCCTTCCTCCGTTCTAAACTGAAAAACCACTTCCCAAGGAGAGCTAAGTTCATGAAAGAGAGATCACGAGCCTCCGCACCGCCATGGTTAACTAGCTCACACACCTCCTCCCAACTTACAGGGTGGAACTTGTTATCTTCAGCTAAACCTCTCCAAATGAGCTCCCTTCTCAACTTGTCCAATCTAGCACGCACAGATTGAGGGCGCTTGAATAAAATAAAGACAGAAGTTCAACAGCATGTTGGAGGCAGCTGCCTTGATTAGTGATAACCTACTGCCTAAGGAAAGATAGCGACTATTCTACCTAGATAATTTCCTTTCAATCCTCTCTATCACCTTATCTCAAAGGTGTTTGGCGGGCTTCCCTACGCATAGGAGGAGCCGCAAATAAGTGGAAGGGAGGGAGCCCACCTTACGTTAAACCCAAACAACGATGTGAACTTTGAGGTCTCCTCTTTTGATAAATGGATGCCCATCATTTCGCTCTTACTTACATTAATCTGGAGGCCGGAGACCACCACAAAGCATAACACCACTCTCCGCAAATCATTGACCATGTCTTCATCAGCACCACAGAAGATAATCACGTCGTCAACAAAATGGAGATGAGATGTCTAATCCCCCAAAGTGACCACCTTCAAACCACTAGATCGTACTCTTAGCCCCTAGCGAGCATACGGCCAAATGCTTCCGCAATCACGAGAAAGAGATAAAGGGAGAGGAGATCTCCTTGCTTCAGACCCCTAGACACCTTGAAGTAGCCTTTCAAGGAGCTGCTAAGAAGAACCGAAAAAATAGGAGATCTCACGCACGCCTGTATCTGCATCATTTCTCCCAACAACCCAACCTGCCTAGCATACAGTTTAGAAATTCCAAGTCGACATGGTCGTATGCCTTTTCCATGTCAATCTTGCAAATGATTACAAGCTTCTTGTCCTTGAAACGTGACTCTAAGCACTAATGGGCTATTAGCGCACTGTCTAGAATGTCTCCCCTCCACAAAGCCCCCTGATTCGAGGAAATTACACTTCCCAATAGACCTTTGAACCCTCAAAGAGAGCACCTTAGCCAATATTTTATAAGGACTTCCAATTAGGCTTATGACTCTAAAATCTTCCAAGCCCTCCACTCCTATCTTAGGGATTAGCACAATGAAAGAAGCTCCAAGTTCAGCTGGTTTCCAGCCCTTCTCGAAGAATTCCTTTACAAACCCAATAACATCTATTTTGACCACATTCCAAAACATTTGGAAGAAGGCAAGAGGAAAACCATCTGGGCTTGGGGGATTATCCCTCCCCAAGCTGATGATAGCAGCCTTAATTTCTTCATCGTAAACGGGCTTTTCCAGCAGCCTAGCTACCTCTTCTAAAAAGTGATCGAAGTGCAAGTAATCAAGACGCAACGCATCCACCACTTTTTGGATGAGAGCATCTAATAGAAGTCCACAACTGTCACATACTTCCTCTTTCTTTTACAGCCTTGTCCCATCCACGACTAAAGAGCACATTATGTCATATCTAGCTCTCGTCCAGGCTATGTTGTGAAAGAATTGTGTTCTTGTCACCTTCATTCAACCACAGGGCCTGCGAACATTTTTCCCCACATGATCTCCACCTAGAGGAATTTAGAATAGTCAACCTTGAGAAATCTTCACCTCTCTTTTTCCTCACTGGATAGGACGTCCCCCTCTTCCTTAAGGTCGAGAGCATGAATCTCGTCGAGGATCTCAGCCAACACTGCTTCTCTAGCCCCAAACACTTCGTTTTTCCTAGTTTTCAACTTTTCTATTAATAGCTTCAACTTCTTATGCAATAAAAAACCAACAGAACCATTAACCTAGAAGGACTGCCACCAACTCTTCACCAGGTTTAGTGAATTCTTCTGTCTCCAACCATGCCAACTATCAGTCCCAACTTCAAGTAGAATGAGTATATGATCAAAGGAAATTCTCGAAAGCCCTTTCGATTGAACTATTGGGTATCTATCCATCCAATCTGGAGAAGCAATTTGTCCATTTGTGACATCACAGGAGCCCTCTGCCCAGTAGACCAAGTAAAGATGGCTCCAGACATCGGAACGTCAATAAGATCGTATCCCTGTATCCATTTGGAAAAGTCCGTCATGCTTCTAGATATACGAGAGCCATTTAACTTCTCATAGGGGAATCGAGTTGCATTAAAGTGTCCTCCAATGCACCAAGGAATCGCCCATTTCAAAGAAATGGCCTTTAACACCTCCCAAAACCGAGATCTCTCATCTGCTTCATAGGGGCAATAAACTTTCATGAACAACCAATTGAACCCATCAGCTAATTTGCAAAGAACCACTGATACTGATAATTTGCAAAGAACCACTGATACAGAAAACTCATCACACCAATTGTCCTCCCTTCTCTAGATGCCCAAATCCTAGGCTACCAAGATGCCCCTTGAGGAGCCCACAGCATCCAAAGCCCACATCCAAACAAACAAACTCCTAAGACATCTACCCCCATAGAGAGTCTAAAACCATGGTATGTCATTACGGGGCCATTACGTAAAGGTAGCGATGGTGACCATTACAGGTTACGAGATCGTAACAGTCGTTATAGAAAAATGGCCCATAACAGTTGTTATAGCCTCCCGTAATGGCCCCATAATAGTCCATTATAAGGTCAATATAGGTTTTTCGGGTCCTTTTTTCAATTTTTTTTTTTTTAAGAGATCCTAACGGTCATTACAACCCATATCGTAAAGGTAAAAGTGGTGACCGTTATGACCACCATTATCGTTACAAAACACCTTGTCCAAAACGGCATTGTCAAAAGAAGAAAACTTAGTCTCTTACAATGTGATGATCTGAGTTGTCCATTTCTTACACACTTAAGCTGGGTGCGCTTCTCCCTGCTCCCTATCCCTCCTAATGTTCCACTAATTGAGGACAATCATTGAGAAATTGACCTCGTTTTCTTCCCCTAATCGGCCCGCTAACCTTGATCCCTGGTTGTAATTTAGTATGTTTTCAAGCCTCAACGGTTCCCTTTAAACTACTCGGGGTGTGGATCGGCAGTTGCCTGTAGCCCAAGCAGCCTTATTGTTCAATGAATCGGTAAAGGGCGCCCACATCTTCATCACAAGCTTGAAAGGACATACCCAGCTTCCACCTCACCCTGTCGATCACATCCATGGTTCAGTCCAAGCCCTCGTCAAAAATAAAACTTTCCCAAAACCTCCATCGACTAGGACCATCGCCTCGAGAAGCTGAGTCTCACCGCATACTGGAAACGCCACCCTTTCATTTGTGACTTGCAACAAAGTGAAATGCAGCATATCCATAACGTCGATGCCCAAATTCACTGCCCCTTCTCCCAGAGGAGGCTCAACATAAGCTACAATGATCGCCCTGGATTCCTCGACATCTTCAACCTGAGGAGATTCTGACTACTAATATGGAGAGATCTCCCTCCTAGAAGTAGCCCTCTGTCTCCCCCTGGGAAGATGAGAAATCTCCATGACCACCGCTTCCGAGATGAGGATGGGCGAAGTTCTCGCTACTAAGGAGAATGGCTCTCAAGCCACCTTTACTGTATGGTTGGAGAAGTCACTTCTCAAGAGTGAAATACCTTGAGTCTAATTCCCTTGCACATGTCAAAGACACAACATGAACCCGGGACGAGACGTGTGCCTCAGCTACTAAAGGTGTAAGAGCAGTAACTGCACAAGTTTGTGTGTCTGATGGATGTGAAGCATCGACAACACAAGTGTCGCTACACGTTAAAAGGCACCAACCTTCTTTTACGTTGACAACTGAAAGTGATAGGGGGACGCATGTCACCCCCTTAGAGAGAGGGAGAGCAGATTGTCTCGAGGTGGGCACGCGTCAACCCCTCAAGGGAGGGGCAGGAGGCTCAGAACCAAGCTGCAATCGCCAATCCATGAACACCTTCCGAGTCACTCCAAGGTAGGGGCCTATCCTTCGATTTGGATTGAACTGTTGTCCGACCCTTCTTTCGACGCCTCATGTGAAAAGATCTTCAAAGCACATGTGGCCAACTCACCCACATGCGAGGCCTCTCCGGAATCCTCAAAGCTAACAAGCTGCGTGCCTATGTTGTTCGATGTTCATGCGAAGCACCTCACCCCATCCGACAACTATGGATGCGTCAATTGTTCATCTACCCTATGTGGTCTTCTCTAAGAAGGGCATGATAATGTCCCTCCTCTAGGTACTTCGTTGGACCAAAGTAATTGTGCTCCATCCTCCCAAGAGCAACCTTCTTACAGGAAAGGATGTTGAAACCCTTCATGTTGCTTCCAAGAATCCCCTACCTACATGGAAATCCACATGCCTCTTTCATTACCTTGAGCTAGAGATGGATCTCTTTCACTCTGAGAGTCCCAAACGTTGGCACTGGCAAAGCTCTGTTTTTCCTAATGCAGATGTGAGCGGTACTCGGGTCTTCACCTACCTCAAAGGCTTCATGATGGCCAACGGCTCCCTAGTTCATTCTCCAATGGCAGCAAAGATGTCCTTGTTCCACACCTTGAGGGATCCCCCATATCAGGAACCATGCCACCTCTCTTCCTAGAATAGACCCATCCTCCCATTTCCTGATAGAACAGATCGGGGCCATCATTGAATCACATCCCAGCCATGACCAGTTGGTTAAGATCCGTAATTAGTACACATGATTGGATTGGGTTATTTTACTTATTTCATTATAGTTTGTGTGTTTCATTAAGTGATATATTTAATTACTTATATTATATAAATTTTAACAAAACAATCAACAAGATACATTAAAAGATAACTAATTATTATAAACTTCGAAGAAAGAAATTTTAATGATAAATGGATAACTTGAAACAACTTACAAGTTATAACTTACAACTCAATTTACAAAAAATAAACATAATTGAAATAATTGTAGAGAGATTAGAGTAGAAAGAAAGAGGTGTAAGAGAGAAAGAGTAAGAGATTTAGACCTTTGGAGTAAAGAATACTGAAAATGGAGGGGATATGAGTGCCTAATTATAGGCAAAAGTTCTCCAATTTGAAAAAATAAAAAATAAAAATAAAAATCTTCCACTCTTTGCTATTGGGAAATATGCAATCGCATATGCAGTATGCGATCGCATACTCGCATATGTGATCGCATATTTATCGCATATATAAGTATGTCATCGCATACTTGCCAAGATCGCATATGCCATCATGGCATATGCGATTTGATCAAAAGTATGCGCATATGCGATCTGATCCAAAGTATGCGCATATGCGATCACATTTGATAACAATCGACATCTTTGCTTCTATCCCCCTATTACGTTGAAGTCGTTGCCCTCAATCCCCTTATGTTTCTCATTCCCCAAGGCTAGGTTATCTCCATCATCATCACTGCCCTTTCTGAGCATTCCTTTCCAGTAGACAATCTCGGAGCTTGTGGACCTCCAAGTTGCCTTGTTATCTCCCCTCACAGTTAATCCCCCTCTCAAGCTTCCCAATTATCGCTCGATCTGCTTCTCACTACTCTACTCCCAACCCGCGACGATTTTGGGGATCTTGATGGTTCTCGGGGCCTCAATCTCCCAACTCATGACCCGCTCCCTAAGATGGTCGAAGTTGGACTGTTCGAATGCAGCCGAAGTTGCAGATGCAGAGCCAAGTAGTAGATCAAGAGGATAGGGTTTGGGGAGCGGGAAGGGGCATTGAAAGGAAGAGGGCTTTAGACTCTTTTTAGGATGGGACTCACCTCTAACAGGGGTTACATGAATCCCCTGCAACCCCAAGCTCTGTAGGGCTCACCGGTTAAAATTGAAGAGGGGCATAGTTCTCCACAATCAATGTCATGATTCTCTTGATGAGTAGTCCCATTTATTTATGGGCAGTCCCATCTATTGCCTCTATAACTCTGGTAACTCCTTTCTTCTGAGATTCCCAACATGACAACATCAAAGACCAGCTTTCCAAAAGCTACTACTAAGATAAGTCATAATTCGAAACAAGCCTATTATCAGGGTGCACTTCATGATTTCAAACTAAAAATGAACAACTACAATTTGCATTGGGAAACGAGTTGTAAAGCAAAGCTACTAAGATATTCAAGAGAGTTCCATGGGTCCTGAAATTGCTTATGATGGGCCCCTCCCAAATCTTTCCCTTCCCAAGAAAGGCCAATTACAATAATAGTTAGATATTAATGTATTGTAAACTGTGAATACATCTTTTCCTATCAACTACATCACAGATAGACAAACTCTAAACGTTTACACCCATGAAGCGTCTCAGCTCCTGGAACTTCAATTCCAGCTTTCATGTCTGTTTACATTTTGCAAATTGGTCCAGAAGATATGATACAGTTAAGTACCGGTAGCATGATTCTCAAGAGAATTAAAACAAAGCAAATACAACAATAAATAAGAGTTTTGCATCCAACCATGTTAATGTGACAACAACATACTAATAGTCTAACCAAAGGCCAAATGATAAGAAATGACATCATCAGTTGGTCCCAAAATCAGATTAGGAAACTTCATCATCATCATCATCATCATCTAAGCCCTATCCCAACTAATTGGGGTCAGCTTCATGCATATATGAAATTATAATTCATGAAAGGAGAAATAGCATCATCTGACTCAGCATATAGTACTCACAAACAATATTGAACATGGTAGAAAGAAACTATTATCTTAGTCAATGACTAAAAAAGAAGGATAATCACCTTGGAAACCAATTGATACCAAACGAGGGGTGTATGTAAGAATACCCTGCATTTATTCTAAGGTGTGAGTATACGACATCCGTGAAAACTTTGATATTAGAAAATGATTACTAGAATGCATTTCAATGAAGTTATTGCGTATTGAACTCACACCATCTCTCTACGGACTTCTCTGTTAGAACTTGATTGTTTGAATGCTTCTTGCTTTTTCTTTTTCTTTTTCTTTTTTGGGGCTTTTTGGTTGTTAATCAAACTCGGGAAAAAGTAACTTTCTAACAATTTTTTTCCTCATTTTTTACTTTCCAGTATTTAAAAGATTAATCATAAAACTTCATGAGAAACATAATACCTGTAAAGCCTCAATAGCATAATTCAGAAGTACAAAAAAAAAACATTGAATGTTTGCTAGATCATCCAAGAATTTCATACAGCTAGGCTGTCTTCATACCTATACCTAATCCACAATCACCTTCTTCCCCTACAGGTATCATCATGTAGATTATTAAGACTGCAGCAGGCTGTAGTTTGGTGAGTTATGGGAGTATGGATCTGACTAAGACAAATTGAGCAAATCACAACTCCTAGTTTTATTCACTGGCTGTCCTTAACCTTGCTTTATCCCTTCAGCTAGCCCCTTGGGATAATTTGGTTTTCATTTCTTCTACTAAAGTTTTCAATTAATAAAACTACAGCATCCTCATTCTCTTCAACAAGCATGTGTTCTTGCAATTAGTGATTTGTTGTCTGGAACATGAAAGCCGACCTATATGTTTAATGTCAGGCACAACAGAACCCTCATGAGTAACCATCTATAAGCCTATGACCTTTACCCAGTACCTCAAGAAAGAGCGCACACATGGTATGGCATCTTTTTATGTTCCAAAGCATCATGGTTCTCACTCCCTCAAGTTGTCAGGCACCTTTTTGTCACTAAACATGCTGGGAATCTTACATCCATCCATCTGGAATGAAAATGTGGCATTCACCTTTGTATTCAGGATCTATTACTCAGTAAAGATCATGTAATGGAAAGTTAACTCCACCACTGTGAATTTTTGTTTATCATTACAAGTCCCAAGCCCAGATAGAGGGTTGTGCTAAATAGGCAGCCAGTGTAAAACTTCTGACATATCTTTTCTCATGAATCCTAACACGATGTTTCAAGCTTATGCTAAGGCATTCCCTAGAAGAGATGCTGCAACAGCGACTGATGGTTTCTGAGAATATGGTCCTTGTGGAGTGGGATGGCAAAACAGGATTAATGTAGCCAACCCCAATTAATTGGGATAGGGCTGGATGATCAATGTCATCATATCATGGATCGGAAGACTATTTCAGACAGATCTTATATGAAGAACAATGGATGAAAATAACCAGCACTCATTTTAACTTTTCTTCAATAGGTAGCCATTGAATGAAACACAGAATTTCATTGCTGTCCCTAATGATAACAACATTATAACCAGGAAATGTCCACTTGGGACCCTTGTGATGTAGAAAACATAGAATTTCATAACTGCCACTAACAATAAAGACATTATAGGATGAAAACGAGATACAACAGCAGGCCAACACTATGCATCTGTTATTTTGTTGCAAAAAATCACCAATCAAAATAAGACAATAGCCATTAATACAGAGTTGAAGATATTGGGAATATGTGGCCTAGCAGGGGTATTTCAGTAATTTCCAGCACAAAGGATGTTGTCTGAAAGTTGAAATTGGATGAGCGGTTCTTGCGGATCAAGAAGATTATAAATAATAGTGATGGTTTATCGACTTATTTCTATTCCTGAACAAAAATAAAATAAAATCTGTAGGAGAGACATCCAGGATGCTAGACCTATTAATTCAAATTAGATTAATAAATCCCGTGTCCATTAATTGGGATAAGGCTTAGATGAGGATGAGGATGAGGATGAGGATGAGGATGAATAAATCCCATGTCAATGTTCACTAAGGGCTAATAATGGGTTCCTCAATAGGTATCAATGATATGGGAATTACAAATCATCTATTGCAGGGAATTACAAAAGTCTAATCAATAATGAGACCATGGACAAAACTATTTCACAAAGACAAGAATAAGATAAGACATTGGGAGAACAATAACACTTCCCATGTGATGACGATAGATCAAAAAGTCAGGCCTATGAAACAATGGAGTGCATGCAATTTCCTAATAAGATTAACAATAGATAGCATTCATTAATCCATTTAATGAAATTTGTCGGCATACAATATCAAAATAGGCCACCTGTTGTGTTTCACCAGTACGATAAAGGACATCCATATCCAAAGATGGATTCTTGTAGATGGAATCTCCACTGGGCTCCTCAGCCAAACCAAGCAACTCATCCTTCAAACATCATCAAGTTAACAAATGATTCAAGAAAAAGGAGTATATAGAAATATAAAGTAACAGCAGTCCATAACAGGCGTTCCTGCATGAAAATGGCTACTTATTCAGGATTAGAGTATGATGATGGAACTAGAGGATGTTGTACTCTCTAAATATGCAATTGTTGATCTCAATCCAAACACCTCAGTGAATGACAAAAGGAAAATACTGACAATCATAATCAATAGGTGTACAGCATGGAGCAGTAAAATGTAGAATGTATAGTACTTCACAGTTCCATGCATTGTGTCAATGAATGTGATATGGTCCTACGCAGGCCCACTTAGATGAGTCATGAGGATTTTTGCTTCTGTTCTTAACAGTATTTTTGTGATTTTTTTTTATTTTTTTATTTTTTTTGAGGGGGGGGGGGGGGGGGGGCTCCCACCTCTGTTCTTTCTCCTTCTACTCTTTTACATAGTATCAGAGCTGCATCGTCTTTGATCCAACCTTTTCTTCTTCAATCTTTTGTTAGTTCTTGTTTCTTTTTTATCCCTTTGTGTCTCATGATTGTGCTGAGATCTTCTTAACAAACCTAGAGTTTCTTCTTTGTTTCTTTTGTGTGCCAGGCCTCTTGTAATGGTTTGTGGGCACATGGGTGAATGAAGACAATAGCTTCTTGAACGATATCACCTCGCGTGTGATTATTGCAAACATGTGGGCTGTGTTGCCCGTGTTGGATGTTCTATTCGCGATCAAACTCATTCATGGCCAGTTGGAGGTAGTGGACATGTGGGCTGATTTCTCGGTCTAGGGTGACATGTGGATTGTGTGAAGTATCCAAGTGCAGTGCTCATCAATTACACTAGGTCAGCATGTTAGTGAAGTGGTCTCTCTTTATTTGTTATGGAGATAAAAATGGATCCAAAATCTGGATTTATAAATCCATCGGATTTTTTAGGGGTCTAGATAACCTCTATTAAGTTAAATGGGAAAATTAAAATATCTTACCACAAAGAAACATGTTGAAGACTCCAGTACTTATGACCAATGGATCCAGGAAAATGCTCAAAATGACCTAGTCATGGATAGTGTGAACGAACCCTCTAGAAGTGCAAATGTCATGTTTTTTGATCGGCAAAGGAAGTGTAGGATGCATTGTGAGAGATGTATTCATCCAACCAATGGATCCAGGAAAATGCTCAAAATGACCTAGTCATGGATAGTGTGAACGAACCCTCTAGAAGTGCAAATGTCATGTTTTTTGATCGGCAAAGGAAGTGTAGGATGCATTGTGAGAGATGTATTCATCCAATAAAAACATCTCTCGCCTTATCAATTATATGAAGAAATATTTGAGATCCAACAAGGAAATAAATCATTGGGTGAATACTGAATACTATTCCAAACTTGAAGGAATGTGGGAAGAGTTGAATGCCTATCAGCCTCAGACTACCGACTTGGAGAAGCTACATCTGCAACATGAAGACTTCCATGTGGCCAAGTACTTATCAAGATTGAAATGTGAATATGAACCAACTCGTGCATAGGTTTTGGGTGGCAAAGATGTGCATCTCTAAATGAGGTGTATGCTTGCCACCAGCATGTATCTTTTAGGCTCTACAAGTGGAGTTAATGACAACTCGGCTCTAGCATTGTCCTCTGGTCAGAATCGCGGTAGTAGTTGTGGTAGAAGAAGTTGCCGTGGCGACAAGGAGGCGGTCGTTGCAAAGGTCGCAAACCTAAGAACTACATGCATTATGGGGCTCCCCAATCATTATGTTGAAAAATGCAAGGACCTCAATGAGAAGCCTGTATGAGCTAATCAAGCTTCCCACAATGGAGGGAGCAGTAGGCCTCAAGGTAACTCTACATCTACAGCTCCACAAGCACGTACAACTTATGAAATAATTACATTGACTAAGAATAATCATGTTGTTGAACAATCTATTAGTCTATTTCTATTGCTTCTACAGCTACTTTCACCCCTACGGTTAGATTTGTGACCTCAGGTATGGCTTATTTAGGATCTAAGTCCCCGACTCCATAGGTCATCGACTCTGGAGCATTCGACCATATGATAGGTGACCAGTGTGTCCATTGATAGGTCACTAAAATGTTCATTTGTAACCAGTGTTTGAAAAATCGGTATCACGTTATGTATTGCACCCTTGGGATACGGATACATATCGGTTATCACATGGGATATATCGGTCGTATCGCATAATGTATCATTATTGTTGGAAACATGGGAAAACATAGGGAAATTGGTTGATTTTTTCAATGAAACTTCAGTGATATTTAAAAAAGACATCAATACACACTTACAAATCAAAACATTACAAAAAACAAGTACACATAATAAGTTTTCTTTGTATAGGGTCCTAATCTATGCGTTGTCCAAATGGATTGATGCAAGTATATTCAAAGCCTATTCATATAATTTATAAATGTAGGAAGACGCGTGGAAACACAACCAATACATTCAAAAGCAAAAGAAGAATCACTAGATCAGGTTACATACATGATACATGTTTGATTTTATATTTGGATACAAAGATTGCAACCAATTTGCGAGAAATTGGGATTTTTTTTATTTTTTCAATTTTTCGCAACTTGGCCCATCTCCTTCAAATCTCAAAATTAAAGCTCCCAATCTATGATTTTTCATGCATGGATTTATAACAATTTGACATTAATTTAAAATGATTTATAGAAAAGAAAAAAAAAAAAAAAAAAATCTAAAAACGAAAATGCTCATGAATCTAACATGGGATATCTCCCACTACTTTGTACGTTTTGTATCGCATGGATGGTATACAAGATATATCGTGGGATATATCGGCCGATATTGTCAATACCTAAAACACTGTCTGTAACTAATAGACGATACCCAATCCAAAGTATGTAGAATGGGTACCATTCACACAAGTCCTTTCTTTCATTATCATTTAATTTGTTTGTTCCAAAATTTCCTATAAGCATTTTATCTGTTGGTAAACTTACCAAATCTCTTAAATGTTGTGTCACTCTCTATCATTCACATTGTGTCTTCCAAGACCTAAAGATATAGAGGAAGATTGGTAGAGGACATGAATATGACAGATTGTACTGTTTTGATCATGATGTTGTAGGTGCAACAGCATGAAAAGATATCTCACTTTATAAATGGCTTTGTCATCTAAGACATCCATCATTGGGGATTCTTAAGAGAGTCATTCCTCCCTTGTCATCGATGTCATGTCTAGCATATGATGTATATGAGTTGAGTAAGCATCACTGAGCTACTTTTCCACCACGTGAGGAAAAGTGTCATTTAGTTACTTTTCCACCACGTGAGGAAAAGCGTCATTTAGTTACTTTCTCTTTAGTTCATTCAGATATTTAGGGACTAATTAAAATAACTAGTAGGTCCAAATTTAAATATTTGGTTACATTTGTTGATGATTTTTCGAGAATGACAATGCTTTATTTAATGAAAAATAGATCTAAATTAATTTTTTATTTTTAAGACTTTTTACATGGAAGTGCAAAATTAGTTTAATTCAAAGGTATTTGTGTTTTGGTCTAATAATACCAAGTAGCACATGTCCCAAGCTTTTAGTCAATTTTTTTCTTAAACAAGTATCCTACATCAGACATCATATACACACACACCCCACAACAAAATGGAGTTACAGAACTAAAAAATTATCACCTACTTGAGAAACTCATGCTTTATTAATTCACATAAATGTTCCTAAGGATGCCGTACTTACTGCATATTTTCTGATAAATTGGATGCACTCGTATATTTTAAAGGGTCAATCACCTCATCAAATGTTATTCTCAAATACTTTGTTTCATTTGCCCCCTAAAGCTTTTAGATGTGTATGTTTTGTCCATCCATTAGAGTCTAGCCATAATAAGTTTGACCCCTGAGCAATTAAATGTATTTTTTCTTAAATATTCTCGCACATAAAGAGGTATCGTTGTTATAATCCGTCACTTTAAAAACAATATGTATATAAAGATGTTACTTTTTTTTGTCTACTCCTTTTTTTAAAAGATTTTTTTAGTCTACCTTGTTCCTATCAAAAGACAACAAATCCCTTGATTAAAAAACCATGCCTATGCTTGTTGCAGTTAACAAAGACATCATCCAACCTCCATCCTCTACTTCCTCTTCCATTCCCACTATTCTCAGTTGAAAGTCTACTCGCAACAAAAACTGGACATATAGTACAGTCAATCATGACGTGCCGTCCACCATATCTTCTTCCAAAGTGAATTCACTAGATAAATTTGGTTTTCCTATTACCCTAAGAAAAGGTAAGTGTGCATGGACCAATAATCCCATCACTAAATATATTTCCTTTCATTGCTTCTCCAAATTTTTGTAACTTTCCCTTGTCTTTGTCATCTCACTTTATTCCCAACTCACAAGTCATATGAGGAAGCATTGTTACATAAGGTGGAAGCAGACTATGGAATAAGTGATAGATGCACTTCATCAGAATGACACTTGGGAACGCACCACCCTTTCAACTGATAAACAAACTGTTGGTTGTAAATGGGCTACACAATCAAGTTTCATCATGATGATACGGTTGAACGCTTGAAGGCTTGTCTAGTCGCTAAAGGGTATACTCAAACACTTGGTGTGCATTACAGTGAAGCCTTCTCTCCTGTGGCTAAGTTGAACTCCATCCAAGTTGTACTGTCTATAGTTGTTAATCATGGATGGCCCATCTTCCAACTTGACGTAATAACTGCCTTCCTTTGTTGTGATATTATAAAAGGAAGTTTGTGGCTTGTGGCTAAGTCTCCACCAGAATCAAAACTGTTTGGGATGTCATGAGAAACACAAATGCTATAATTCTTCACTTTCACTTTCCCTTGAAATGGACACAGCTATTGGGGCCACAATGTCCATTTTCGCAGGCCTCTTTTACCTTGGCATGTTATATTTTACCTACCTGTATGAAGGGGGTAATGCCCTCAATTTTTTTACGGTGGTTGAGAAAGAAGGGCACCCAAAGCAACCTCATTCTAGAACTTTTGAGGCTGATAAATTTTTTATGGTGGTTGAGAAAGAAGGACACCCAAAGCAACCTCATTCTAGAACTTTTGTGGCTAATAAACATCATGACCAGATGGATGCACCACAATCGGAAACATACATGAAGATGAAGATACTCCATCAATTGCCTAACTTGAAGCTAATTTGGTTTCTTGACATGTTGAGAAAAATGCTATCGAATTTTTTTTCCAGTGTACTGATATCAAAACTTCCACATCCTCAAATAGCAATTTTATTTGTCATCATTTGTTCCCTTAGATTTGTTGCAAGTTTTCCACGAACAACATTGAATCTCATCAAACTCACAGGGAAGTAGACGTGCACACAAAAAGCAAAAAAGAAAAGAAACAAAAATAAATTAAATTAAATTATTGCCCATTGTACATGGACAACCAGAATTAGTGAAGCATAGAGCAACACACACACACACACACACACACACACACACACACAAACTAGAAGGACAAGAAACAATGAAACCAATGCATTCATTGTACTACTCGTAAGTCCTGTTGGTAACAACACCCCTTCTAGAGAGGGTCTAGGGCTCAAGTCCCATTGATGTAATTTCCCACACTTGGTTACTCGCACGGTCCCACCAATGGTATCCCATAATTCCTGATGTGCCGAGTAAATAAGGAACATGCCTCCCAGCTTATTTAGCATGGAATCAGAACCATGACAATGCAGCTCAACTCAGGTCATATTCTCATATATAAAACCATGGGATTAAACCAAACAAAATTAAGGCTTTGGGCATAAAATAAGAAGTGAAATTGAATTCACCTGGAAGTTCCAAAAGTGAGAGCCGATGTAGTTTGAAAACCCACCAACTTGGATAGTCACAATTTCCCTCATTCGTCTGTCCAAATGCAGTTTGGGTACGTAATATTTTAAAAGGTTGTCAAATTTAAAATGGAACTTTAGAGGAAACATTGAAAAGTTATCAACTCATTCCCTACAAAAGATCGTATCAACTCTAAGCATCTTCCAGTTATTTTTTTATCAGAAATGGTGACGAGCAGCATAATTTAGGGAGCAAAAAACCTTTTATATGGTGTGAGCATTAAGCTATATATAATTATACTTCAAGCGGCATAAAACCAAGTTTAAAATTTCTCGAGAAAAAAGAAAGATCTATGTGATGCAGCAAGAAGGAACTGAACATCGAATGAATGGGGAAACAATACATACCTATTCAGTGATCTTTCCTTCAAAGATTGGGACAGGATGGAGAATGAAGCCCATATAAAGGACAGTTGGATGTTTCCAATAACCCTATAGTTACTGGAACTATAAAAGACTTTTAAATAAAAATAATCCTTCCTAAAAGAAAACTACCATTTTTTAAACATGAAATTCAATTAGATAAGATAGTTTCATACATATCACCCCTTTGCTTTATATAGGCTACAGACTTTCTCTTGAATACTCTAGAATGAACTGTGCAGAAAACACCTACTCCCACTTTCTATTGGAACATACTTGCAAGTCCTTATTTAACTCAATGTAACATATAGCAAGTTCTAAAAGAACTAACAACTACCAATTCCAACTTTCATTGAACACTCTATGTACTCAACCATATGACTTTATAGGGTTTTACGATTAGTATGGAAACTCAAAGCATGTGTTACAGTTTGTATAAGCCCAAAAAGGAAGCACTTGATCAGGCTGTGGGCCCCGTAGTCCAATCCTTTTTCATTTAGTTAATCTTAGGGGGGTTCAAAAATTATTTGGATGTCAATTCTTCTATCAGACAGAATTTGTTGGGAGGGGGTCCAAAGGCCAATCGATGATGGGGGCATAGGAGTTGGTCAATTGTAAAGAGAAAGTGGGATCTTTTCAGCATATGGTGGTGAAGGTTTGAGGAAGAGCCTTCTTCTTCATAGTCGAAGGTTATCCAAAGGAAGTAGTGGCAATACAGGAGGAGGTTGGGTTCCCAGCATTCTCTCCGAGAAATGAGGGTCAAAGGTGCGGAGAGATATTGGCAGAGCAGGAAAGAGAGATGAGGATCATGGGAGGACTCTCTTGCAAAGAATGGGAGGTGTCTGGTTTCTTATTGGGAAAGAAGATAGATCGGGGTTCTGGAAAGATGTGTAGTTAGATGATGCTCCTCCAGCCATTTGTTTTTAAGCTCTGTATTTGTTATCCATGAACAAGGACCCAAAGGGTTGGACTGTCATGATTTTGTAGGGGCTCCATTTGTAGAAGATCACCCTTAGAAGGAATATGTTGGATGAGGAATTGAGTATGAAATCCTTATGGGCAAGCTCAATGAGGTGTTTACCAATTCAAATGTGGAGGATGACAAAATCTGTAAGTGGCATTAGAATGGTAAATTCTCATCAAACCCTTCTTTAAGATAATTAGACCTCATGTAGGGCTACAATGTGTGCGCCAAAGTGTGAGGGCCTTTTATCCCAACTATATTTACCCTTTGTAGGACAGATCGGGAGAAGGTAGAAAACCTACTCCTTCACTTTGGTGTAGCAATGGCCTTATGAGATCACTTTGCGACTCAAGTTGGCATGAGGAGGATGATTAATGCATCCCTACATGAGATCATTGAGAGATAGATGTTCAGGCCGCTTCAGGCAAGGGGATATGGAGATGAAATCCAACAATCAGATGCCTACTACTTTTATGATTTTTTTTAATGCATGTCTACCAAATGAATCCTGAGTTAAAAAGGTGGACCCACCTGCCCGTTTTGTTTTGAACATTTTTAAAGCTAGATACCTGGTGAAACTTCTCATTTCAATGGAACTAATAGCTACCAGCTGGAACACGTTTAGTACATGAGAGATGGAGAGAGAGACAGAGCAAAATATCTATACTAAATTACAGTCTGGTGGATTAAAGGGAGTGAGCTCTGTTTCTGTAAGGGGGAGACTGAGGCAACATTATGGAGCACAGAATCACAAAACCTTTTTGTTAAGAAAAACGCAAAGAATAAACTGTAGGGAAGATGAAAAGGAGCAGCCAATGATGAGTGACATTCACTATTCCAATTCTGGCGAGCCTCCTAACCTCTTCATTGGCCTCCTTCAGAACAGCAAACAGTTGAGCTCCCATCTTAATCGAGAAAGGTTTGGATTCATCCATACAATATATGAGCCACCAAGGGCCCTAATTTGAGTCCATATCCATTGGTTAGTTACACTTGAGTCACCCTCCATGTGAGATTTTCATATAGAGAAGAAGAATAGATGCAAAGGCCTTCCCTAAAGCAATGGGGTCTCCTTCCACAACGGAACTCAACAATGCTAAATAACTATAAAATTAAATAAAAGT
Source organism: Magnolia kwangsiensis (assembly GCA_037074715.1). Taxonomy (NCBI): domain Eukaryota; kingdom Viridiplantae; phylum Streptophyta; class Magnoliopsida; order Magnoliales; family Magnoliaceae; genus Magnolia; species Magnolia kwangsiensis. The sequence continues at coordinate 112,399,023 of CM073580.1, forward strand.
AATATTTACATTCTCTGGACAGGATGATGGTTGTGTAAGAAAAGGCTAGTTCGCTTTTTACATATATCCACTTTATCATGTTCAGCATTATCTATTTGTATTTTATATGACTGTAGAATTTAATATTTCTCGAAATTTAGTATCTTAGGAATTAGGATTATTGGAGTTTAGGTAGCAAATTCATTAGGGCATTGTGGAGATCCATATTTAAAGCAAGTTTGCTGTTTAAAACAACATAGATCCCTTTGGTGTGGTTGTTCTTTTGTCTTTTATTCCGAATTACTGGTTCGTCATCATCATCTTATTCTTCTTCAAACAATGTGGCGTCAACTTTTAATTGATAAATTGGCAAATGTTTTACATATGGTTGCCCAACAGACAACCTTGCTCTTTCACCTCAGCTTTGGAACTAACCATTGCAAAGGGTCTCGACTAGTATTAACCCCAGACCAACTGCCACACATGGATGGTCAGGCTAGAGTAGCTGGCCACACAAAATAGCAGGGATCCCAATCGTCACGCCTTACCCTACTGCCCACTATATGTGCAGGAATACATGCAATCTTATGTGCAGATGTACTCCCAATAGTTGATAACTGTTGCCATGATACATGTGGCATGTATCATTTATATCTCAGGAAAAGGAGATCAAAACATGACACGTACTTCCTAAGTGTTAGGTTTTACAAACTGAATGGAAACAACTGAAACCTTTTGACTCAAATCCATGAACAATCAAAAACTTTGGGAGAAAAAATATTTCTTACCAAAATTTGGAAAAGAGACCAAACAGCTGAATGGCCCAAACAATTTCCAAAGTAGTGTTGTAAGTATTTTATTCTCACTCAGTCATTCTCCTTGCCATGTTGAATCCAATGTAATGACTGTAAAACTAGCTTTAAATTCTTTACAAGGCATTTCTATGAACAGTTGTCTCACTAGAAGCAACTATTAGCTATTTTTCTTCCGCTAATATCTTGAAACTGGCACTAGACTCCTGTGTTAGTTTAGCACCATTTAAAGAAATGGCGGAAACTCAAATTCTTCACATGTGACACTGATGTTCCAGCTATCCTGACCATCCAAACTGTGGGTCCCATTGTGAATGGAGCGTGCCTCTAAAATCACAATGATCAAGCAATCCCGACCATCGAACAAATGGCTGTCAAATGGATGGTTGAAAGTAAAATTGTGAATCGCCCAAACTCAAAGCGAAAAATCAGATGGTTAATATTATCTTCTCAGCAATTTTTCAGTCATGCTCCATCCACAATTGGGTTGGCAATTCGGACAGTCTACATTTCCATACAACTGCGCCATGTGCACAGTCGAAGAGTCACCACTAGTTTTTAAATGTGCGAAACAAACATAGGAGTCTTAACCCTTTGAAACTGATCTCATAACTTCAAGAGGACTTTCTACAAACACGATATGAACATTAGATTCAAGAAGTTTTCTCCAATACATCCCAACACATTACAATAAGATGTGTGAGGACTATAGCCATTGGATTAGGGTTTTTTCCATTGACTCAAACAGTTTATTTGACAGGGCTCAACTTGGACGCGGGATTCACAAAAAAACTCTGATTGAATATTTCAACAGTTTGATTATACAAAGGTTAAGCTGACCATTCGTGTTCAACGCAAAGAGACATTATCAAATGGACGAAATAATATAATTGAGAGCTTTTATCTGTTAATCTTCCACCCTAACGAGTGAGACTCATCATATGAACGGTTCGGATCATTGGAAGATGACAAGATTCAAAGACTAAAAAGTAAAATATCACATTGCAATACGTCGGAATGTATTCGAGCAAGCCTCTAGTTTTCAACAGAATTATTACTGAAAAGTATTCCAAGGCATTTGCTTTTGGGAAAACAGAATAACTAATTAGATAAGATATCGAATTCTCTTTGAGGCATTTATACAAACACGTGATGGAAGATACTCCAACGACCAACGACCAAAAACCGAAGCTTTTACCTTTTTTTGCCGAAAGATAGAGAAGGTAGAGAATTCAACTGTCGTTGATTTTTCTAATAACTGAGAAAACAGAGAGAGAGAGAGAGAGAGAGAGAGAGAGAGAGAGAGAGAGAGAGAGAGCCGAGAGCGGGATAGAGGGCGGGAATGATGCAGCCGGTTCCCCTGTTTTTCTTCTGAGGAAGGGAATTATTTGATACTCTGAGAAGTAGGACGCTTGATACTCGAGCACTCGGAATATAGATGGCCTACAATAACTCAAAATAAACCGTCTACGTTTTTCAAACAACTGTCTATAATCCACATGATCAGAATCATATTATTTAGGAAATTATAACCTCTGATTCGTGGACACTTGTTTGTTGAGAAGGGACCACTGGATATTCATAATTTCTAACCGTCCAATAAATGTCCACTAATCCGTAAGCCAGATAGTAATATAAGTATGATTTCTTATTCATGATTCATGTAAGATGGGACCCACAATTTGGACAGTTATTTTTCATTAATTATAATCCAGGTGTGCAATTTCTGAGTAGGTTTTAGGCGCCTGCGTATGATTTACCACAAGCACTCTGCCAGAGTATTGAACTTTTTCCCTTAGGCAGATACGCCGGCTCTGATATGTCGCGTTGGATCAGAAGGTAAGTTAATCGTCCATTGGTTGATACATAGGTTAGATCTGATCCGCCCATCTGGTGTATCCAGTTATTAGGTCCACTTTTGTTGAAAATAGAAACGTCAAATTATATATTATTTTCTTTTTTAAAATGTGTTTAATCTATACCGTCCATTTAAACCGACCTAGATATTGTCATGCCTTCGATTTAGTTTCCAGCCGGTAGCAGCTCTTTTGCAAGTGACACGTGCCTCAGATTGCGTGCCGCACACGTGATACGTGTTTATGCTAATTCCAACAAGGAAGTGTGATGTACCCACTTCCATTGCATAAAATTTCGTCCATTTGAAGAAATGAAGCTAAAAAATAAATTTCGTCCATTTGAAGAAATGAAGCTAAAAAATAAATTCATTTTTTCAATGAAAATACAAATTCAACACTAATAAGTGATAAAATTAAAATTTTCCAAATAGGCATAGTCATGTTAAAATAAAAAATAAAAAAGATAGAGAGAGAGAGAAAAAGAGGAAAATTTTGAATTTGGAAATAATTTATTTTTTAATGCAATAATTGTTTGGGTTTAGCTCCTTAGGAGGAAGTTCGACTTGGCTATAAGTTAGGTCTTCTTGGGTTGAGTGTACTTAGGTCGACCGTTAACCTAACCCAACCTACCTGTATTTTTAGGACATTTTAGATACCACCAGATAAGTTACATTTTTTTACCTATAGCAGTAGGTTAGTAAATTATTCAAGATAAGTAAAGTTTGATTTATTGTCAATTATAAATATTATAGATAATTTTTCTATTTATAGTTAGTCAATCACTTTAGCTGAATAAGTAGAAATCAAAATAAGGTCACTCCTATTCCCATAGGATTTCTACTTACGACCATCATTGAAATCTTAGGCTCATTATGATGATTATATGCTAAAATTGGTCATAAGGTCATTCCTACCCCATGAGATCATATGAAGAAATTGATAGACAACTGGATATTTAAAAAATAAATAAATAAATAAATAAATTTGTAGGGCCTCGTGACTATTTCAATAGTAGAGGTTCAATACTATTATGTTAGGTAGTGTAGCTCACTTGTGAATGTTGGATCCTAAGTGGGGGATTGACTCACTTTTTACGGGTTGCCTCTCTTTCTCTCTCTCGTTTTTTGAGTTAATATGGTATTATGTTTGACCGGAGTCATTACTAACCAATTACTTTGATTATATAGTCGATTATACTCCACATAAACACTTGGAATTGAGAATATAAATATCATTGGCCATGAGATGACTTTTGAGTTTGCTCGTAGAAATTTTGAATAATGGACTACGGTTACAAAGATGGAAGGTGTAAGGCACCCGCTCTGTCGATATGAACATACGATCTTTACTTCACAAGATCTGATTAAATTTCTGATGAATATGATTAATTCTCACAGATAAAAAAATTAAAATGTAATACAATGATAATGATGGCTAATCAATTTAAATTTCTGATAGACGGTATTTGATTATATTGGTAAGTTGCAAGATTTATGTTTGAACGGACTAAGTGAAGAGTGCAATGTATGTAAAAATGTGATGTGTAGGATATTATTTTGATACATATGACAAAGCGACGGCTAATTGGTTGGGTTTCTGATGGGTAGGCTCTAATTATATCGACAAGCTATTGAGCCTATGCTCGTCAATTAGATACGAGAAAACGATGAAATACAATGCAGTGATGATATATTTGAGGAGCTGGTGGGTTAAGAAGAGGACGAGTATTACAGTGATGATGTGTTTGAAGAGCATGCGGGTTGAGAAGAAAATGACTGTTGCATAATGTTAATGTTCTGGTTTATATGCATTTGATTGAAGCTTGAACAGTTGGATAGATAATATTATCGCAAAGGCTATATCGAGTGACTCGGATTATATATGACTTTTGAGGCTCATGAGATTCAAACTTTGGTTAGGTTAGACTAGACCAAGGATGAAATATCTTTCTCTCACTCTTACTCTCCTTAATGGAGGGATAAGATGACTAGGTAGCTAAATATATAAGGGATGAGGAGGCTTTGAGATTGGAGTGGATGCTTGGATGTAATGGAAATGCCTAGAATGAGAAGGAAATGGAGATATTTATAGCCTTCAAACTCGGTCTTGTTGTAATTCCTACAAAGTCTAGGGGTAAAATATAATTAGATATTTAGATTTGATATTGTCATATGGCATCATCTCATGGGTTGGATGAGATACGAAAATGATAAATTTGAGAAAGGAGACAAGCATTAGAGCAAATACACACCAACCGTACACTAAGGGCCTTTTTGATTTTCCAATCCTATGTAAATGCCTACTGAATAAGTAATCATTATTCCTCCATCCTATTTGAAAATACAATTGCATTTTCATTTCAAAAATCAGTTCAAAAGAATTGGTTTTAAATTGTGGGCCCCACTGTGACATATATGATGCATCCACATTGTTCATCCATTTTAACGTAACATTTTAAGGCATGAGCCGAAAAATGAGGTTGATCCAACACTCAAGTGGCCTGCACCAAAGGAAAAAGTGGTACTAATAAATTTTTAACAGTAGATATTTGATTCCCTAAATCTTGCGGTGTGGTTTACTTGAGTTTGGATCAACCTCATTTTTTTGGTCAAGTTCTAAATTCAATTGGCATAACAGATAAATAGCGTGGATAAGCCACAAATATCAAGGTGGGGCCTACATATATTTAGCAATGTCCTCAATTTTAAAGTTCAAAAAAGTAAGCGTCAAATCAAGTATTGCTAATGATATTGTAATCATTGAAGGAAATAATCATTATCCATTTGCAAAATACTTACAAAGGGTTTGGAAAATCTAACACGCTCTAAGGGTTTGTAAAAGAGAGACTCCATATATTTGAGGGACGCCATCCCAAAGAGGGGGAGTGTCGTGTGGCTAGCTTCAAGCTGATTGCCGCCATTCCACACTTGGAACTTCTCTTTTGGCAAACCACTTCCCTCATTCACATGGAAGCTCTGATGCGAATGACATTGCATTGATGTTGTGCATTGTACTGTGATTGAGCTTTTAATTCTAAATTGATTTTGGGCTTAACTAAGTGAGTTGGTTGAGTTATTAGACTACATAAGCTGACAAAATGAGTTGACTTTGTGAGTTAACTCATCAAATTGACTCAAGGCTCTAGGATTTTATGGTTATAGGATTTATGATTGGGTTGATTGGGTAGAGTTGGGTTGAGTTTAGGGTTTAGGTTTTTAGGATTAAGATTTAGGATTTTGTTTTTTGGTTGACCATCCATTGGTTCAAACTTAATCACCTAATCAACTTGAGGTGGAATATCTACACCAATCGAGTGTTGCATTCACCTCATACTTAGGCCCATAACTTAAAATGAGACGGTAAAAATGGGCGGGGTAGATTTCTCAAAAGCACTATGATGGAATACCTAATTTTTGAACTCCATTCTAAAGTGGGGGCTTAATAATACTTTTTCAAGCTGCGTGACCTACTTAAGTTTTGGATCTTCATTATATTTGAATACATAGTTTAAAATGAGCTGAAAAACTAGTGGACATAGTGGATTTCTCAAAAACATCATGGTGGGTGACATAACAATGGGCATGGTTATGATAATGGGTGATCAATATCATTGTTGCATGTTTTGTGGCCCACTTAAGTATTGGATCTACCTCATATTTAGGCCCACCCCCTACAATGATACAAATAAAACGAATTGACAGGATAGATTTCTCAATAACATGACGAGGTGTATTTCCCATCATTGCACATCCATTCATCAAGCTCCTGCACACTAATCATAGTGATCCGGTGCAAGTGACTTTTTGGGTAGTATCGAAACAGATACATAACACAAGTTCGGTGGTATCCAAACGGGCCCTGAATGCCCAAATCATGGGCTCCACTTTAGATGGCTTGTAAACAAAAAATTAGTATGTTTCATTTTCTAATGTGCCTATTGGTAGACTCTTAATAGACAGTCAAATGAGAAATAGTCAATGGTCCAAATTCAACAAACAAATTCCCAGTAATCAGAGATAAGGATCATCTGATCAATCTCAATTTTGTATAAAGACCCATCTATAATGGTTCACCCAAATGTGAATGGTCTAGTTTGCATCATGACATGGCACATATACAATTTCTTGGTGCTGGCGTTTGAACCATCAACCTCTGCCAGAGTACCAAATAGCTCCCCAGTAAATAAAGCCACCCATCATTTTCATTAAATTTCACACCAGCAGTTAATATTCAGCATCACCAAATACATGATCAATCATACTCTGGCCAAGTGGAATGAATGATAGACAGAAATCACTTAGGAATTCACATCAAACAGTTCAAATCATGGGTCCCACTTTAGGTGTATCAAGAACAAAAAAAGAAATCACTTATTTGATTATCAGACGGTTGGAATGATGGAAATTTATTGAAAAAAATAAAATACAAATCCAATGGTCTAAATTAAACAAAACAAGTGCCCCAGAGCCGGAGGTTTGAATAAATGGACCGATGTAATTTTGGGATTGGCAGTAATGGGCTATGAAGTTTATTCTGTTTAATTTGAGTTAATGCATGCCACTTGAACAATTTCTACTGCGTGTGTATAAAGTAGTCATATTCCACCAGAGTATCAAATAGCCTAAAAATTACCCACACCCTGCCTTTGTTGTAGAAAATTGGTGATCCATTTACATTGGTAGATGGAAAATGGCTCAAAAATCACACTAAAAATGTAACAACGACCATTCAAATTGGACAGTTAAAATAAAAAATTATGACCAGTCAAAAATTCAAATGCTAATCAGATGGTTGCTTTCACACACTCAAGTCTGAATTTTGGGTTATACTTCCATGCCCAATAGTCTATTAATATGGATGATGAAAATGTCACAACCATTTTGGTGGTAAACTCCGATCCAGACCATCCAAGTTGTGAGGCTGCTTGTAAATGGGGCATATTAATATGATCAAGTAGATCCAACCGTCTTAGATATATAATTGATGGCCATCAAATGGATGGCTAGTGAATAGTCCAAATTCTAAAGACAAAATCAAATGGTTACTATCATACGCTTGGTGAAATTTTTGGGCTATGGTCCATCCACAATCAGGTAAAAAAATTCAACAACGGTCCAGATCATGCAATGAATGCAGCAGGAAGAGTTACCGTAACTTTAAAAATCTTGACAATTAATCATCACTGGAGTAGGGGTAGCACTGGGCTAGGCTGCTCAGCCCAGCTCGGGTGACCTAACCCCAAAGGGTTAGGACTTGGGCCATTTAAACTTGGTCCAAGGGCTAGGGTAGGGCTGAAAATCTAGGTTCGATGCAGGACCAATGATGATGGGCCAACTTGGCCCAACTCATTTTCTGGGTGTATGGTATATAGTACATATGTATTAGCAACAGAGATGGTAAAAGCCATATACTAGTGCAAATAGTAATACTGATAACTTTGATACTCTGGTAGTATGATGGATGATACACAGGCACTCATAACCGGTTTAAATTATAGACCTTACTTTAGATGGTGTCTATATATATACATATGTACATGTGTGTTGTGCGGTAAGCCGAGCAATTGGAAGCCGCTTTCGATGATGAGGCCTCGAAATTGATATCACGCGATTGTGACTGTCTATCTTTATCAGCCAACTCTCTTGTTTCCTTCCATAACTGATCATAGTACAAATGGATGACTGAACCTTACCTTATGATATGGGTGGGTCACAAATGTTCTCAAAAAAGATTGATACATGGCCATTCATTCACAAGTCTCTGACGCCCGGACTCCTACTGGATGCAACAGTGGGGAATTTTCCACAATGGGGGTACATGATTTTGAAACGTCACTGAATTGGATCGACCTGCACTATGAGTAAGCTGTGTGAAAAACTGCTCATTTTTTCCAGTTCCACAACTTGGTCGAGGTGGGGTTCTACCAGGAAACCATGAATTTTTAAGTTTTCGCCATCGGTTACTAGTCGAGAACTAACTAAAATAACTAGTATTTTATCGGGTCAAGTTATTGGCGGATTCTATGATCCATATCCCTATAGAGTACTTTTACTTTTTTTTTTGGGTGTCATTCCTTTTCCTTACTATATGCTATGCCTATATTGCCCGCCCAATTGCTTATCCAGTCCAAGCCAACTACGGAGCCTATCCTATACCTCAACATTTACAAGTCATCCGCAGTTTCCATGAGGTCGAGCTGTGTGGACCCCACCATGATGTGTATCATACATCTATCCCATCAGTCAGATGCACCATTCCATGATGGGCCTCTGGCTTAAAAAACAACTCAATCCATGACTTTCGTAGGCCACACCACATACAACAGTTGAGAGGGGTTACCTTCCCATTAAAACATTCATAATCATATATTGGGCCCATTGAGATGTGGTTCATAAATCCAACCCATTCATTATATGTGTCCCAATTAGATGAGGGGTTAGACCAAGTTGCGGATGCATTCAAATTTTAAGTGGGTCCCACCAAGTGCTTTTATATGTTTTTAGGCATGTCTTCATATGATTTTAGATGATATGGCTCACCTTAGTTACATATACGGCTGATTTTTGTGATTTCTCATAACTTAAAGGGGACCAATTAAATGCACGGTGTTGATGTTCAACAAGCATCATGGTGGGGCCCACACAGCTTGACCTGATGGGAAGTTCCCATGAGCTCGACAGAACATAACCATTTCCACACACACACAAGCTATGATGTGTGTCGAACATTAACAGGGTGCATTTTATGGGTTCCCTTTGGGTTATGACATATGCCAAAAATCAGCTATATATGGAGCTAAGGTGGATCATGCTATTTTAAACCATGTGAAGAGATGCCTAAAACATATAAAAGCACTTTGTGGGGCTCATCTGACTTTTGGATGCAGTTAAAACTTGGTGTGACCCCTTGTAAGACCCATATCTTAGCCTGTACGATTTTGTAGGCTTCCACGGTTCTTCCAATCGAATTCTGGTAATCCTCGACCCATTTTTCGGCATTTGCGCGTGACCCTGAATCGTGTCTTGTATATCTGACTCGAAACCTGTACCCTTACGACCGCGCCGTCGCCACGATTCTGACGCCGCGTATTACGCACTGAGGCGATACTCAGGCTAGGAGTTGTGGGCCCGCGTTCAGTTTAAGGAAAACACCGCGTGTTGCAAATTTAAAGAAAATCCATCACATCAATCACATCATTTGTCAAAAGTACACTCATACCTAAGTACAACTATCCATCCCCAAAAGTCAACTTTTCCATCACCTCACCCATCTCTCTCCCCATCACTCCATCACTCTCTTACCCATCCCTCTCTCTCTCTCTCTCTTCACATCACATCTCTCATTTCTCTCTCTTTCATTCTCTCTCTCATTTTTTTTCCTCCCAAGGCACCTATGTCCAAGCTCCCCATGAGAGAGCTAGTGTGGCTCACCTTCCTACCATCTAATCTCACCCTCTAAAATCGATCTCAACCGTTGAAATTGTACCTTTGGAGTTCTATCATGCATTGACGGAAGAAGGAAGGGGAGATCAAAGGTGGGTGCATCTTTAGGTTAGATTTCTTCATTTTTATGATGTGGGTCTCTCTCTCTCTCTCTCTCTCTCTCTCTCTCTCTCTCTCTCTCTCTATTGTGATGGTGTGGATCCCCCCAATGTGTGTTATATCTACTCCATCCATCAACATCAGACGGTGTGGCCCACCCTACTACAGGTGATGATTCCCACCATCCGCTGTTTAGATGGATCCAATACCCCATTCTTTTTATATATTATATTTTATATAATATATCTATATGATACATAATATAGTATATATTATATATATGGAATATAATATATATATATATATATATATATATATATATATATATATATATATATATATATATATATATATATATATATATATATATATATATATATGCAAGTGGGCCACGTGCATGTGGGACCCATTGTGATGTGTTTATCCCAACCGTCCAGCGTCTCTGGACGTTGGACGTGAGGTAGGTGTTGCCAACATGGAGTGTGTGTACTGACATTGGGTGAGTACCACCAAGCTAATTAAAAATAATAATAATATAATAATAATTATTATTATATTGCACTTTTTGGTGGGCCACTCATGCAAGCCCCACCTTGATGCACGTACTTAATCCAAGCCGTCCATCCTCTTCCTCAGATCATTTTAGGCGTTGAGCCGAAAAATGAAGTTAAATCTGAATGTCTTGCGGGCCATGTTATGAAAACTAGTGGTTTTGAGTGTTATTAATTGTTTGGGCCGTTATGATGTTACTACACACCGAAACATACTCAGACAGGACTTGTGTTCACTCCCCAAGTGCAGGGTTGTGATGTAGTAATAAACTCGGTAAGACCGAGGTTGAATCCCAAGGGACTGATACCTGTACGTTATCTAAAACTAACTAGAACTAGAACTAGGCTAAGATGAATTCTAAATCAATTAGCAATGGTGGAATACTTGTAGAATAATTAATCTAAAACTTAGGAAACAAATCAGAGATAGGAAACTAGGGATTCAGAGGATCCACTTGTAGAGATCAGGGAGAACTTATGCTTGAATCAAAAATCATGGAAATTACTGAACTGCCGTTGATCTAGTTTTCAAGGAGATGAAATGTGTATGAATTAGAATGGATTCCATCACCAAACCATGCCCAAAAGACTATGAAAAACTACAGAATTAAACTAATTGCCACCTAATCACATGTATGCAAGTTAGGAAGGGTACCATCATCCAACCATGCCCAGGAGACTATGGTGAACAACAGGGCTTCCTGACGTCATAAACATAAAGGGAAAAAAGACATGCTCCAAGCCATTGCAGACCCATTGTAATTTTAGTCACAACAGACCATTAAAGACTAAACAAAACATGCCATTAATAATCAACTAAAATCAACGTTAATTTAAGAATTAAAATTAAATTAAAGACATAAAATAAAATCTCTCATCTCACCACAAGCTACACCTCTTAGCCCTAGCTATGAGGTTCAGCCCATCACAGACATGATGAAGCAGGACATGTTAAAAGAAAATATGAAGAAGAAAAAAAATAAAAATAACAAAATTACTCTACTCCCTCTGCCCTCGTTTTCAGCCCAAGCCTCAAGCTCTCCACCTCTTGATGTCCTTCCAAGACCTGAATGAATGCTCTCCACGTCCAAAACCTCCTTTTATAGCTGTTGGAAGGCTGGAGTCAGTGACAGAGTTGTAGCAGGACACGAAGTGCAATTTTCACAGCTAAGTTCGGTGCCTCGAAACACGCCACTTTCCTCGCTCAAATTCCAAAGAAACACCGTCCCTTAGTACTTTCTTGGGTTCTCTACATGATAAACGGTTCAGATCTGCCATATGATAAAAAATGGTAGGCCAAAATCGCCTGGGAAAGTCGATTTTCGCGGATGTGCGAAACCTTTCGTATCATTTCGCTGTTGTGATCGGTGGACCCCACAGAAGCATTTTCTGGAAAATTCACCCCATCCATTGGATTCAGGATGAAATTTCAGTTAAGAATGGGTGGTTTTGAACGTCCATTGACGAAGCCCAGAGAAGAAATCACTAAAAGATCAATTTTGAACGTCCTAGGGCATCGCTTTTGTGGCCCCTGTATCGCATACGTGTGTATACATGGATGCAAAAGGTCAGCATGGTTTTATAGTATTCGAACCCCTCTACAGGATGGACGGCTTGGATTGGACGTACAGTCAATGGGTAGGGCCCACAACCGTCCGCAAAAAGGGTCAGCGGTCGTGCGTCCGCTGCCAGTGCGTAAGATTTTTTTTTTTTTTTCTTTCTTTCTTTCGGTCAGAGACGGTCAAACCGTCTCTGACACTTGCCATGCACAGTTAGTGTACTTATGCACTATACACACCCATCTCATATGGGGTCCATTGTATTATTTTGGAGAAATCTGCACCGTCCATCTGTTTTGACTCCTCATTTAAGGTGTTGACTCCAAATTCGAGGCAATTCCAGATATCAGGTGGGCCCAGAATCGACGGTTTATAAGCTGATTGGTCAGTTGGAGCACTTTTATAGTGATCCAAGAGCTGAAATTTGAAATGTACGGTTAATTTATGGCCCTTATCTCATGTATAAAGTTTCGAACCGATCAGATGTCGGGAACCATGTGATCTTGTATTCTGGATGCGTTTCAAGCCACTTGAGCTTCAGTTTCTTAGTTTTCTCGGATTTCTGACCATGTATATCCGTCAATCTTGGTCCTCTGAAGTCCGTCCCATGCCCTAGTGATCATCAGAACGTTAAATCCAAGCTTTTGGCATCCTTTTTCAGTCAACTCTCCTAATCACACCCTGCAACAAAACACGATTAAAACTGGGATTAAACAATATTATGCTCGTAAATCCAAGTAATAAATGAGGTCTAATATGCACTATTTGACCCTCAATAACTTGTTAGACTTGTCTCGAGTCCAGGAATCCATCCAACGGAGTGGATTCTCCTTATAAGGGCCCCACCTGTGAAAACTGCAAGAAAATAAAAAAAAAAATTAGAGAAGTTGACGCTACCTGCTGCAGCGTCCAGAGGACGCTGACAGCAGCAGCATCCTGCTGTTTGTAGAAAACGGGCAGGGAGATTGGCCCCACCTCAGGTCCCCACCGTGATGCATGTAGAGTATCCACACCGTCCATTTCATGGGACGTTATGGCAGTGGGCCACCCTCCAAATTTCATCCGTATAAGTGGCTCAGATGGTCCACATCATAGGAAAAATGGTGATTGAATGGTTGCCATTAAAATTCAATTTTGGGTTTACAGAAGTTTTGAATCAATATGAAATTTGTTTTTCTCCCTTTAAATCAGGTACGTGTAACCTTATGAACGGTTGGGATGGGCAGTAGACATTAGGGTGGGCCCCACGTGGAACCCACACAATGATGTATGTGTTCCATTCACATCGTCTAGGCAGACGGTGGGTTCCAACAGCACCAAGCTGCTATATTGACACAGGGAGTTTGGTGGTCCCACCATGACGTGTGACTATATCTAACCGTCCACCTGCTGGACGTGCGGCCCACCTTGATTGTGAGGGCTATCTAGCCGTCCATCACGTGGGTTGCACCATGATGCTTGGGTTTTATCAAGACCGTCCATCTGTATGGACGTTAGCAAGTTCTATGGGTTGCATGATGTATGTGTTTCATTCATGCGGTCCATCTAGTTTTATCTGGACCATCCATTTATATGGACCCCATCAGTGGTTGAGGAATTGACGTCAGCAAATTCTATGGGGCCCACACATGATATATGTGTTTTAACCATGATGCACTGTAGTCGTGAGACCCACACATACGTGGAAACCACGTGATACGTGTGTTAATCCAGACCATCCATATGGACGGTGGCCCCTTTTTCATTTCATGTATATTATATTATAGTATATGAGATGAAAGATATCATATTATATTATATCTTTATACAGCAAGAGAGAGGGAGGGAAGTGGAGTGGCCCACGTACGTGTGACCCACCTGATGAACTGACTACCCCACATCGTCCATCCATTCATCTTGCGTGCATGTCTTGCACCACCCCGTCCATCCATCTGACATTGTTGTGGGCCCCACTTTGTTGGGTATTTTTCCATCCAACTGTCCATCCACTTGGTGGATTTTGGACCGTCCATTTGCTGGACGGTCAACACCCTACCCATGATGGATATTTTCCATCCAATCTGTTTGTGCATTTGGTGGACAGCCACCTATGTGGACCCCACATTGTTATATCAACTGTCCATACATTTGGTGAGCTCGCCCTTAGGCTTGAGAAGAAAAATAAGACAGATCCAATATCAAGTGGACCACATTGCCAAGAACAGTGGTGAATTGAACGTCTATCGTTGAAACCCTTTTTGGGTCACAGAAGTTTTAGATCTATATGGAAATTGTTTTCCTCTTAATTTAGGTATTCATGACCTTATGATCAGATTGGGTGGAAGATAATGTTATGGTGGGCCCTACCTTGATAATGTGTTGTATACACCGTCTATCCATGTGGGGTCAGCCGTGATGTATTTATTATCCACGCCGTCCATCTTATGCAATGCGGCCCACCTTAATATATGTATTCTATGTTTACACCGTCCATCGCTGGGCGGTGCCATGTAGGTCCTACCATTGATGCACGTATTGTATATCTCCGTCTTCCACCCCTTGGACATGTGGCCTACCTTGAGGTACGTGTTGTATCTAAACTGTCAAACCATCTGTGTCACCCATACCGTCCAGATCATGGGGCCTACCTTGATCCGTATTTAAGGCCCATTAGTGCGGCCCATTGATGTCGCCCACTTGATGTGTATAAGGCCCATTAGTGCGGCCCATTGATGTGTATAAGGCCCATTAGTGCGGCCCATTGACGTGTATAAGGCCCATTAGTGCGGCCCATTGACGTAGCCCACTTGATGTGTATAAGGCCCATTAGTGCGGCCCATTGATGCAACCTACTTGATGTATATTAAGCCCATGTATAGGGCTTACCTATTATGTATTTGAGGCCCATGGGCGAGGTCCATTGTGATGCATTCGAGGCCTATGGTTGAGGCCCAATGCGGTGAATGTATGGCTCGTTACGTTATGTATGAATCACTTGTATGGGTCACTCCTTGAGAGCAACGTTGGTTAGATGTCCACATGGATGGGCAATGGTGGTTGAAAGTCCTTATTATGACCTTCCCTTAAGCCGATTATCGATCGAGTCCGATTATCGATTCTGATGGCCGATTGTCGATTATCGATCGAGGTTGATTATCGATCGAGGCCGATTGCCGATTCTGATTTGTCGTGGCTGATTGCCGATTATCGATCGAGGCCGATTACCGATTCTGATTTGTCGAGGCCGATTGCCGATTATTGATCGAGGCTGATTACCGATTCTGATTTGTCGTGACCAATTGCCGATTATCGATCGAGGCCGATTACCGATTCTGATTTATCGTGGCCAATTTCTGATTATCAATCGAGGCCGATTACCTATTTTGAATTGTCGTGGGTGATTGCGGATTCTGATTGTCGAGGCCCAATGTGACCTGTATTTGAGGCCCGACGTGATGTGTATTCAGCCCGTGTCTAAGGCCCAATGTGATGTATATTAAGGCCTAGGTGATGAGGCCCATTGTGATGCATTTGAGGGTCAGGCGAAGGAGCCCATTGTGATGTATGTTAGGCCCATGAGCAGGGCCCACCTATTGTGTACATGTAATCCTTGAGTAAGGCCCATTGTGCTGTATATTAGGCCCTTGTGTGAGGTCGTGGGCCCATTTTATGTTTGGATCCGTGAGGGTCAATGTTGGTTAGATGTCTACATTGTCGAGGCCGATTGTTGATGCCGGTTATTGATACCGATTATGAGTATGTGACTGCATAGCATCATGATCCATGCCCATACGCATCATCTACATGTCTGTTATGAGATATAATTGACCATTGCATATGTCATAGTGCTGGTTATTATGAGACTCCCTCATAGGCAGAGATTGTCTCACATGGTTGCACGGTTTGCGCAGGATTGATGCATGACTGGATTGTATGACTCATACATCTTACATTGTGTGTTGTGATTACTGTATGCCCTAGCGACATCAGGGTCGTAGCCTCCACAGGCATATTGTGGATGGCCAGATGGGACACCGAAAATCTGTTATACATGGGGTGCTATAGATATCCTTGGGTGAAAGTCCCTAAACCCTCTTGGTTACAGAGGTTGCTCCAATGTCTAGACCGAGTGGGTAGATGAGCGCCGAGTGTCGATTACCAGATGGCCACGCTCTCCACTGTGTCGTGGTCGGTTGGAAGGGGTGTGGCCTTACCTGCTCGAGAGGAGGGGGCAATGCTAGGCTGAGTCTGACCAGCTCGAGGAATGAGTCCGCTATTGACGAGCCGGGCCCGATATTGGCAGATGAATAGTGAGGTCTCTTCCACTCACCTTGTCATGCGCGATGGGGCGGCAATCTTGTATGGAGTGTAATAGACCCCGGTGATTTTTCAGAGAGGAACTGTACTGATATGTGAACTTATTGAGTAAGAGTTGCATGTTCATTCATTCATTCATTCACTATCCACTCGGGTTGGTGGTGCGCAACTAATTGTTGTGTACCTTCGTTATGGCAAAGATTTCGATTGGGCGTGTGACTAACCTGAAATCAGGAGTTTACCATGATGAGTCTGACTATCCAAATTTATGTATGGGACTGGTTTGGATAGAAGTCCCTAGTGGTGTACCCCGTAGCCTGCGATACTACGTACTATCATCCCGACTTCAGACTCCAGTATGGTCATTTCATTCGCATCGCATATTGTATTACATCCACGAGCATATGGTATTTTGGGTTGCTAAGTTTCTGCACTTATATGGCCTAGACAGATTTAGCAGGATTTGTATATTGCATTACATTCTCGACATCTGATATATGACTCCTTAGTACATAGCTGTTTTATATTATGTATTCTGATATTGATTGACTTATGAACTTGTCCATACTTCCGCTTACTTTGTCATTGTATGATTTATGATCTTGTTAGTATTTCTGCTTATTCTGATAATGTACGATTTATGAATTACCAGTAATTTCGATATTGTATGATGATGGTATTGTATTGAATACTTGACACTTACTTTGCGCACACACTTACACCACCCTCTAAGCTTTCTATAAGCTTATGCACGATAGATGCGTGCAGGTGATGTTAGGTTGCAGCCGTGTTGACCTTGGAGCGTGCAGCGGTCTTCAGGAGCTTAATTTTCGATTTATGTATTTTCCCTTCAGCATTGTACTCAAATGATTATATTAGTGGATATGTGATGATGATGTTGCTTTTGTGATTTGGGTAATCTTGTGGTTATGCTTATTACGATTTAAATGTAAAAAAATAAAATAAAAATAAATAAAAATCCTCCTTGTAGGATCCCAGGATCGGAATCTAGTGTGTGAACGCTAGGAGCCGAGAATGGGGTACTATAGAGGCTGTCAGTACCAGATTCGACAATCGGGATTCCTGTGAATCCGATTTCCGGGTTTGGGGCGTGACACCCCTCATCCAAGTGGGACACACACAATGGGTGGGCTGGATTGGTAAATCACATTTCGGTAGGCCCAATAGATTATTATGAATGTTTTAATGGGAGGATAACCCCTCTCAACTATTATATGTGGTGTGGCTCACCCAAGTCATGAATTGACTTGATTTTTAAGCCTATGGCCCACCATCGAATGGTGCATCCAACCGATGGGGTAGATGTTCGACACACATCAAGGTGGCGCCCACACAGCTCGACCATTCTCATGAGGTGGACCTTATAGTACTATTCTCTCTCTCTCTCTCTCTCTCTCTCTCTCTCTCTCTCTCTCTCTCTCTCTCTCTCTCTCTCTCTCTCTCTCTCTCTCAGCTCGACCATTCTCATGAAGTGGACCTTATAGTACTATTCTCTCTCTCTCTCTCTCTCTCTCTCTCTCTCTCTCTCTCTCTATATATATATATATATATATATATATATATTGATGTATTTATTTAAGTCTATGGATACAATGAATAATTAGGTGAGGCATATACGTGGTTGATGATTAATCTTATTTAACACATGTATAACGTTAATTCTATGAAATAACATGATAGTTCGTGAGCATGCACTTTTCAATTAAACACCAACAATACATGTAGCATGAATACATCTCATAATTGAGCCTATTGTGGGCCACCCTGGCACCAACCTAACCCTAACCCTAACCTTAGCCCAACCTTTTAAGGAAAGGGCTAAAGAGGCTAAGGCCGGAGCCTCTTTAGCCCATTAGGGCTTGGGCCAAGCTACGCTGGGGTAACCCAACCCATTGATACTCCTACCTGGAGTCTATTCCTAGCAAAAGTATCATAGCATAATAAATTAGAGAAAATTGTTTTACAATTCTAGGAGAGTATGATAGTTGATGTACATGCACTTAGAAACTATGCTGGTGGTAGGCAAGTAACTTAAATTAAATGTCTAAATCATAGGCTCTACTTTAGATCTGGCTTGTAAACCAAAAATTAAGACGTTTCATTTTCTAACTTGGGTCCATTGATGGAGTCTTAATGGACAGTCAATGGTCCAAATTCAACAAACAAATTCCCAATAATCAGAGGTTAGGATGATTTGATCTATCTCAATTTTGGATACAGACCAATGTATCATGGTTCACCCAAATTTGGACGGTTTAGTTTGCATCATCTTATGGCATATATACCATTTCTTAGTGCTTGTGTATCAAGCATCACCCTCTAGCAGAGTATCAAATAAATCCCCAGTAAATAAGTCCACCCATCATTTTCATTAAATTTCACGCCAGCAGTTAATATTCAGCATCATCCAATACATGTGATCGTACTCTGCCCAATGGATGATAGACAGTCAGAAATAACTTAGGAATTCACATCAAACGGTTCAAATCATGTGTCCCATTTTAGATGTATCCAGAACCAAAAGTTACACTAACTCGATCATCAGACCATCAGGTTGGTGGAGATTTATTGAAAATTTTTAAAAAGAAAAAATCCAACGGTCTTATTTAAATGAACAAGTGCCTTGGAATCGGAGATTTGAATAAATAGACCAACGTAATTTTGGATCTGTGACTTGGCGCTCCGCAGTTTATAAGGTTTGATTTGAGTTAATGCATGCCATGTGCATATTTTCTGACTGCATGTGCATTAAGTGTCATTCTCCATCAGAGTATAAAATAATTCCACCGAGCTTTATTCTCTCTCCATGAGAGTGACTCTTTTGTCATGTATTCTGATAACGGGATTTTCTAAATCATCCACATAAACATGGGCTTAAATGAATAGTAGTGAGATGTGATTTGGATGTTTGAGTATTCCATTAAATTCAATTACGCGGCGCAGGTAGGGGCTTGAATTTTTTCTTAGTCATTAAATATATTATTTTATATAAATGTGGACCACTGTATTTTGTGTAGAATATGTTTAAGACAAACTAGGATGTTTAATTGAACCGAATTGCGATTGAGCTAGGCTTTTGAATGGAAGGTAAATTTGGATGTTTGGGTATTTTATTAAATTCAATTATGTGGGAGCGGGAGGGGCTTGAATTTTTAGTTAGTTATTAAATTACAATTTTAGATAAATGTGGACCATTGTATTTTGGGTAGGCTATGTTTAAGACGGCTCAAAATTATTGAAGGTGTTGAATGAGATAATGAAATGTTCAAATGATTAATTGAATTGAATTATAATGTGGAACTTCAGGATTCGAACACAAGACATTCCTCTCTAATGCTATGGCAAACAACCAGTTTCTCTAAAAACTCAAGCCTTTAGAAGATGGTGTATCAATGAATATTAAGGGACTTTAACAAACCAAACATTGGTTTGTAGTTTGGGTGCAATTTAAGTTGCACTTCAAATGATGGCAAATGAATGGAAATGAATTGTTGCAATTCAACTAGATTGAACATCCAAACACATCCTCGGAGAAATGAAACTTGAGGAAGCGGAAACTATGGTGGATTTGATCAACTTGAGGAAGCAGAAACTATGGTGGATTTGATCAAAAGATGAGTGAAAGCGCATGAAGATAAACAAAATATTAGTTTGGCCGAGACATTTTATCCAAGTAGGAAGTTGGAGATTGCCAGGCTTTTCTGCCTTAAAATGCAAAGATCTGCTCTTTTAATTGACCTGCACTTTTTATAACTCTGAGTTGATTTTGGACCATTTTGAAAAGCCTTTTCAATGGATCAAAATATTAATACTTAAACATAAAAGATAGAAAGAGAGTGACATGAAACCCTAACCCTACCTTTTCCTCTCTCGTCTTTCTTCTCTCTCTCCTTCTTTATTTCATCTCTACACAATCTACATGTGTAAAAAGCTGTGGGCTCCGCAAGTAAGGGTCCGGCAATGATGAAATTAAGACTTCTAATGAAAATCTAATTTTTCAACTGGAATTTTCTCATAATTGTGACCATCACTTCACGCTCACGACACATTGAGCTTCCAAATGACATTTAGATCACATCAATCCAATTTGGCCGTCCATGCAAACAGACGGGGAATGGATGTCCGGAAACTGTTTTCTTGTAGAATGTTGTTGGAATTTTCTTAAATGCTCCAATTTTGTAAATTTCAATTAGATAATTTTCCTCCAAAATTCAACTATGTTGAAATTACCCATAGTCGTATCTTCTTCTCCTTTTTGCCATATAATTGAATTTGTGACTAAAATTACCATTTTTTCTTTAAATTTGAATTTTAAAAGATGGAATTTTCTTAATTGAATTTCCTTCTCTTTATTGTTAGAAGCCTTCAATCTAAAAGGGTTTTGGGTCTCTCAACTGGTCGAGGGCCTGACTCGACTGGTTAAGTGGGCATCTCAACTAGTCAAGGATCGCTCGACTCAAAGTCGAGCGTCTTGTGATTTTTGGTGTCCGGACTGCTCGACCAGTAGAGAGGATGACTCGAACGGTTGAGGACTCGGTTCGACTAGTTGAAGTTACGTAGATTCGAGTGCGGATTGGAGAAATCTGAGGCAGTTTTCGCACGGGTGCTAAAGTGAAGTTTCCTAAACTATAGATAAGGATCTCTATGACATTATAAAGTATTTTAAGGTTTCTTAAAGATATTTTAAAGGTTCTAGGATTATTAAAGGGTGTAGTAAGAGTGAGATTCAAGGTTGTTCGAATCGGGTAAGTCTTCTCTCTTTGTAATTTATGCTTTCATAGTGGATATTTGTCGCTTTGTGCCGTGATTTTTTTCTGCAAGGGTTTTCCATGTTAAATCTTTGTGTTCCCTTGTGTGTGCTTGATGCTCTTGGATTGTTATCCTAGATCTAGATCTGTGTGATTCCGCAGGCCAAAATCCCAATAAGTGGTATCAGAGTAATCGTCGGGGCATAGATCTAAATCCGAGGGATTAGTAATAATGGCGAGCACCAAGTATGATATTGAGAAGTACTCAGGAAAAAATAATTTTTAGTTATGAAAGATCAAGATGATGAGTTCTTTAATTAAGCAAGGCGAAGATAGTGCTCATGAGGAGCGAAAGTCTACTTTGACTGATGATGATTGGAATACTCTTGATAAGAAAACTTCATTATCGATCCGTTTATGTCTCACGGATGAGATTCTCTACAACATCATGAGGGAGAAAACTGCAACTAAGTTATGGGTAAAGTTAGAAGACGTCTATGTGAAAAAATTCTTGAAAAATTGCCTACACTTGAAGCGGTAGTGGTATAACTTCAAGATGGTAG
Source organism: Magnolia kwangsiensis (assembly GCA_037074715.1). Lineage (NCBI taxonomy): Eukaryota > Viridiplantae > Streptophyta > Magnoliopsida > Magnoliales > Magnoliaceae > Magnolia > Magnolia kwangsiensis. The sequence continues at coordinate 112,420,949 of CM073580.1, forward strand.
ATGATGGAGATTTGGAGGCTCACATCAACAACTTTAATAAATTAGTTTGTGAATTGTTAAATATGAAGGAAGTGATAAAAGATGAAAAATAAGTATGTATGTTGTTGAATTCTCTTTCGGCGTCGTATGAGTCATTTAAGGACACTATGTACAACACGAATAAAATCTCGAGTGTCGACACCGTTATCTTGGCCCTTCAAGCGAAGGCTATGAGAAAGCTAAACGACGACATGGGAACATCTTCTGATGCACTGTTTACACGGGGTAAGAATTTTGAATAAGGTACGGGTTCTTCAGGTTCTAGATCCAAATCCAATGGCAAGGGTAAAGGAAAGGTAAAGTGCTGGAACTGTGGGAAGGAATGACATGTGAAGAGGGATTGTAAAAATTCTAAATCGAAGAAAGAAGATTCTAAGGCTTCATATAGGGAGGCCAATGCTGCCACGTCAGATGGATCGAGTGAATGCGATGGTAATATTTTATCTGTGTCTACGATCAGACGGACATACCACAATCATAAGGGTGAGTGGATTCTAGACACAGGGGTATCTTTTCACATGACTTCTCATCGAAGTTGGTTTAATAGTTACAGAGAGTGCGATGGTGGACAGGTATTTATAGGTAATGATATTTCCTGTAATGTTGTAGCTGTTGGTTCGATGTGCATTAAGATGTTTGATGGGATGGAGCGTACCTTGACCGATGTCAAGCACATTCCTAATTTGAAGTAGAATTTAATTTCTCTTGATGTGCTTGAGGCAAAAGGGTGCAAGTACATAAGTATTGATAGTGCTCTTACGATATCTAAGGGGGCACGAGTAATCATGAAAGCACAACGACTTGGTAACATGTGGAGGTTGATCGAGAGCACTTCAAAAGGTGGAGCTGTAGTGGCTGTAGCGGATTCCACCTCTGCACGTGTGTGGCATGTTAGGCATGACCACATGAGCGGGCAGGGCAGGAAGGCTGAGACGTGCTGAAAGGGATACAGAGTAGGTGTAGCAGCCACCTGTGAGAAGAATCACGCGGTATGATTGCAGGATATCGGTGAGGTACATGGACGACTCCAATATCGTAGGAGTATCCGTCTTCTATTTCAATGGCTTTAGGTGAGCCTGGTGCTGAGAAGTGGAAGGTGACTATGGACGATATGATGGATTCATTGTACCAGACCAACATATGAGAGCGGGTGGAGATTTCAGTGAGCCAAAGAGCGGTCGGATGCAGGTGGATCTTCAGGAGGATACAACATAGATACATAGCGAGGTTGGTAGCGAAGGGTTATGCTTAGAGAGAGGGATCTGCTTCTCATAGATATTCGCGTCGACGGTATAACAAATGTTCATTAGATCCGTGATTGGCGTTGGTTGGACAATGTGATCTTAAGCTGGAAGGATGGATGTGAAGTTTGCACTTCTGCAAGAGAAAGCGAAGAATAGATCTACATGAAGCAACCAGAGTAGTTTAAAGTTAAAGGGGTCGAGAAAAGACTTTGCAGGAAGTCGTGGTACGGTTTGTCTCCTAGGTAGTGGTTTGATTTTTTTATAGTGAGTTAGGAATTGATAACGTGTAGATCGTCAATTATAACATGTCTGAAATTAATGTACTAAAGACTCGGTTAAGTGAAACATTAATGATGAAGGATAGGGGGGCTGCAAAGATGGTTCTTGACGTTGAGACTGAAAGAGGAGTAGACTTTGGTAATCACAGGAGAAATATCTTGTGTGTAGATATTGATCAAGGATATGATGGGTCACGTAAAGCCAAAGAGCATTCCCTATGCGTCTCTCCTCAAGTTTTCCTCATGACATATCCCAAAACAGATGAGAAAAAGTAGGATATCTTATGAGTCTTATTCGAATGTTGTTGACAGTGTACGCAATGGTCTGGATTAGACCGATTATTTCACAGGCTATCAATGTTGTGAGCAAATACCTCGGCACGTAATGTTGAGTAGCGGTGAGATGGTAAGAAGACTACGTCTTTAATTTTTGAGAAGATAGGAGCAAAGGTGGTTGAGCATGTGGATTTTGATCTGGCAAACATACTCACCTAAATCGTTCCCGCAGAGAAGTTCAAGTGATGTGTAACTTCTCCGGGCTTGACAAAGGCATAAAAGAAAGACAGATTGTGCACGAGAAGATAGGATGTGATGCAGAGATAAGAGAAGAGGTCAAGAAGCTACACGGTTGAATGTTGAAGACTTGTTGGAGATTGATTTTGGGTCTCTCGACCGATCGAGGGCCTGACTCGACTGGTCGAGTGAGCATCTCGACTAGTCGAGGATTGCTCGACTCAAAGTCCAACGTCATATGATTTTTGGTGTCCGGGCCGCTCGACCAATCGAGGGGATGGCTCGAGTGGTCAAGGGGGTCCTCGACTAGTCGAGGTTATGTAGATTCGAGTTCGGATCTTGTGTGGACTGCGGAAATCTGATGCGGTTTTCGTAAGAGTGCGAAAGTGAAGTTTCTTAAACTATAAATAGAGGTCCCTAGGGCTATTCTAAAGTATTTTAAGGCTTTCTAAAGGTATTTTAAAGGGTTCTAGGGTTATCAAAGGGTGTAGCAAGGATGAGATTTGAGGTTGTTCGAATCGGGTAAGTCCTCTCTCTTTGTAATTTATGCTTTCATAGTAGAAATCTGTCGCTTTGTGCCATGATTCTTTTCCGCATGGGTTTTTCACGTTAAATCTTTGTGTTCTCTTGTGTGTGCTTGGTGCTCTTGGATTGCTATCCTAGATCTAGATCTGTGTGATTCCGCAGGCCAAATTCCCAACACTCTTTTGGTTTATTCCCCATCCTATCATCTCATCCACTAATTCTCATTAAATTCCATATATTTTGTGATTATGAGATTTTTTTTTATATTTTTTTTCAAATTACACGGATGTTAGCATTGCATTTATAAATACCCCTTTATTGATTTGAAAATGGGCTCTTTATCTCAAAAAAAATTACAAATCCTAATTTTCTTTATACATTCAAATCTTTCAGAGATTTTTAAAGGAGATTAGCAAGTTCCGAAGGTGAAGATGGAGAGAAGAAGTCAGGTAATTGAAGAATCTTGCTTGGAAGTATGTAAGAAGTACTACTTGAACCAAAAGGCCTGAGAATTGACTCTGGTAATCCTTCCACAACAAGTTTAGTGTAACTGAAGATTGGAGACATCTGCATCAACGATAAAAGGAGATCAAATGCAGATTTTTTCTGTCCATCAACGAGCATCTCTTTCCTTTTCTCTCATGATTTTTATTTTTTATTTTTGCTGAATCGACATGATTTCGTGGACAAATGCCTGAATTGATTGTTAAGATCCGAATTCTATTGCATTACTGAGCGGAGATCAAATTGTCGGTGGAGAGAGGTGCCTAACACCCCTTCATTTCGAAGGCTGATTCAAGAGCACAATCTATCTTCATCAAATTGGCACAGGATAAGAAATGGGCCCACCAGGGCAGCATCAATGGATCTTGAGCAGGTTCCATTCTCTTATGGGGAAAAGAAAGATGATTTTAGGATTCTCTTGGTGCCTGATGATCCAAACCTTCATGAATGATTAGGAAGCTGAAACACTCGCTCGATTTGGAAGCAACTGAAGACAACGCTGTGTGTTTTCCCCCCAAGAAAACCACAAAACTCGGCAGCGTAATCTAGAGAACCTGAAGAGCAAACTCATTTTCATTGCCAATGTAAGTCAGGAATAGACCATTTGAATGCATCAGCATGTCAGACCATGTTGGGATGGAAATCATTACCTGTAGATTAACGACCAGCGACGCATTCATCACATGAGTAAAATTGTGAAGATGATAGCACAAGTATGTCGACTGTCCCTGCAATAAGGAACAACCAAGTTGGGGTGGATCATGGTGGTCTATCGAACCAAGCAGCAATTTGAATCACATCAAATCCCAATCTTCTCTTCAAGAAGAAAACTACCTTGTAGTAAGATCGATGATATTGTAGCCTGTGAACATCTCATCTACCGCATCCATTTCTTGCTATGGTAACTATCCTTACATCCAAGTCCTGTAAGAAAACAAGAACTTCATACTATAGCTGAGTTGTGGACTCTCTCCTATGAACCATCACTGCATTTTTGCAACAGCCAGGACAGAGGTTTTATGACTTCCCACCATGCTCGATTCCCATCATTGCATCTTCATACTGTAATCAACATTCATGCTGCTGTCAAAAATCACAACAATGAATTCACTCTATGGAGGTTTCAAAAGTAGCTCATGTTTAAATGTAAATCAGTTCTGTGAAAAAATTCAAACTAATAGAATGTTACAGATATCCGCCCATCCTACAATCTTCAATGATAGAAGAGAAACATAGACATGAGTTTATTTTAATCTGGGTGAAGATCATTCAAATTCCATCCCTCTATCTTCGCATCACACGGAACCAATCACAGACAACCTCCCAAAGCTCGAAGAGAAAGAAACACAATGCCAGAAAAACAACCCACACGAGCAAAAGAACTGCAACCAGAGTAACATCACAAAGTTGGGACAGTTTGATTTCCATGCAACCACTCTCTCTACTAATGGTATATGAGTAGTCTCACGAACGTACTATTACGATGTTGAAATTGGAAAAAGAGGGTGTATGCATTAAGAAGAGTGTAAATATCAGTTCCCAAAGAAGAAAACTTTGAAGATTGCTTATATAATTCAAGGAATTGAAAGATAATTGAAGAATCAAAGTTCGAAGCTAGAATGAGACACCCAAATGATCAAATCGATGGACAACAATTACTAGAGAATTGCAATCTAAGCTTCCATGAATGTCATCATCAAAGAGTCCAATTGAAAGGAGAAGAATGAAAGATAAAAGAAAAGAAATAGCCAGTGAGAAGCAAAGACAAGATGTTGCAGCTATAATGGGCTGCGTTTTCATTCTTCATTCGAATTATAAAGCTTTGATAAGAAATGAGTATTGGTGGAAGTCCAACAAACACAATGATAAGAAATGGGTATTGGTCTAAGTCCAACAAACATAACGCATACTGAATTTGTAGTGAATTTTATCTGAGATATGGATAGCGAATCGAAATATAAAAAAACTATAATATCATTCACCAATGAAAAATAAAGACAAGCGCTCACAGCTACAACAGGTTGCAATTTCGATATTCAATCGAATTACAAAAGCTCAGATGAGATATGGGCATTAGCCGAAGTTCAACGAACACAATGCACATCAAATTTGTGATGAATTCAATCCGAAACAGTGAATCGAACTACCAAACATCAACTCTGCTTCAGACCAGCGTTCCGTCACAGCCACATGAAACTCACCAGAAAGAAACAGGAAAAAGAACCAGAATTTAGATATCTAGTCATTGACTTTAGCTTGGAATTTCACAGATTGCTAAAAATTCAAGCCTCAGCTTTGGAAATGGAACTGTATATATTCAAAACCAGATTATGTATCGGGAAATGTCGGTCTTTTTCTGGTAGATGTTACATGATGCTCCTTATACAACAGCTTAAACCAACAAATAAAATAAAAAGCGAAACCAAACCTATCTATCAAAACCTCCAAAATTTCACAGGCAAAAGCTCCATACTCCGTTCATTGAAAGATTCTCTCTCAAGATCCTAATGTATAGTGTATTATTCTACTCCTGAGTCCTGACTCCCCCAGTATAGTATCTGCAAAACTCAAGTGATCTATCTATGCATCTGCTAAACCATCATTCTGTGTTTTCGTCAACTGATCTTTGAAGGTGGCCTCTCCAACCATAGCTCTCCGACTTCTCATCTTCATCTTCGTCACTGTCACCCCCTGCAGCTGAGATTGCTCGGGCAGCACCGACTAACTGAAGCGGGCCTTGTGGAGAGTTCGATTGGGAAGTGATTGGCTTTGATGAGTGGTAATTGTTGCGGGGGACCCACACTCCTCCCATCATGGCGACCTGCTGATTCGTCACGGCTGCCCCAGCAGCTGGAAGTCTACGGGTATGCAACCGGTACTTCTGAAAAACAACAAGGACCAGCTTTTCATCATCTTCTCATCCAAAAACTGAATAAAATAAGAGGAAGAGAAAATTAAAGATCATAATTTTTATTTTATTTTTAAAAAAAAAACTGACCTGCAAATGACTCTTCACTTCATCATTGGTCAGTCCGTCCACCTTCATCAATTCCCTGATCTGCTTGGGAGTGGCCACTGTGCCAAAAAACAAATAAAAAATCAAATGCATGGTAAAATCATGCCACAATTCACCAATTTAATAATTTTAAATTATGTAGATTCAAGCAGCCATTCCACAAGACATAAAAGAACTCAAATCAGACATGTCATGCCAAATTCAAGAACAATTATTGTTCTTCCGATCTGATTGGTTTTAGTCACATCCATTTCTAAAAAATCTAAAACATCCCAATTGACAAAAAGAAATTAAGATTTACAGTTTCACCAATTATTGGAATCCTATTTTTGCGAACTCTAGTTATTACAACAAAAACCCAAATCAAATAAATTAAAACAAAAAATATATAATTTCCATTTTCAGAAAAAAAAAAGAAAATTAATTTCAAATTGAGCATTTGTTTTCCATTTCTGAAGATTTACCAATTCAAGAAAAACCCATCTCAAGTATATCAAATCTACAATCCAACAGTAATTAATTTCAAATTTTATTTGATTTTTTTAAATTATATTCTAACCTTGCGAACCGCCTAGCTGCTGCAGTGCACTGATGAACCGGCGGTGTAATTCTGGTGACCAGCATCGCCTGGCCTTCCTCGGCGGCTGCGAGTTTGATAGGGCAGTTGCTGATGGGGACACCGTATCCTTGCCACTGCCCTTCGAATTCAAACTACCACCACCTGATTCGACGTTCAGGCTCTTAATTTCCGAAGACAAAAGAGAGAGGTTTGGTGCCGGCACCGCCGCCTCCTCTGCCTTCCTCCTACTGACCAGAGACCCTGATAATCCCTTAAATGGCATAAATGCCCCTCCCCCACTCTTATAATTACATCCTGGAAATAGATTTTCGTCTATAGTCTGATTGTGCTGTTTCTCTTTCTGACATTAAAAAATATATATATCAGCAAATTACTAAATTAAAAATAAAAAATTCCAATAAAATGAAAATTTCATTACCTTTTTCATATCTGCTAATTGATTTTTCTTATTGTTATGGTTATTATCATTATCAGGACTATTATTATTACTCCAGAGCTGAGCAGAGCTCATCCAGTTCATCTTATCTCCGCCATCCTTTTCCATTTTTAAGTCTCCATCTTCACCGATTTTACTTCTAACAGGCATGAATTCCTCCAAAATAGGCCTGTCGTTCTCATTCTCACTCCTGCATTGCTTTTCCTCCCTTTTCATAGCTTCGATCGCTGCAAAAACATCATCACACAAAAAGAAAAGCAAGACCCACTTGTCAAAATCCAGCAAAAATTAAAACCAAATTATCAAAATCCAGAAAAAATCAAGACCATTTTTTAAAAACCAAGCAAAAACCAAAACTCATCTATCAATTTTTTAAAAAAATTAAAAATAAAGACCCATTTGGCAAAACCACGCAAAAACCAAATCTATCAAAATCCAGAAAGAAAATAGAATCCATACATCAAAACCCGGGAAAAAATAAGACCCATATGTCAAAATCCAACAAAAATCAAAACCCAACTCCCAAAAATGAAATTTTCAAAAAGTGAAACAAGAATCTCACCATCGTTTAAGAGAATCATGCAGAGAGGAAGCTCGCGTTTAAAAACGTCGATCTTCCTCCGCTCTTCTTCCAAGCATTTCACGTACTCTTCCAGCTTCGACAGCTTCTTCCCGAAATCTCCTGTCGACGAAACCTCTCTCAGAAATCCGACGATCGTCTTCGTTGTAAAACTCGGCTCAAAACCCAAGCTCAAACCCGAGGACGATCCCATTCTCTCTCTCTCTCTCTCTCTCTCTCTCTCTCTCTCGATCGAGCAAGAGAGCGGGATTTATACAGGTGGACCGGTAATGTACACCGCCGGAGCACGGATTGAAATCGTACTCTCGCTATATACAGCAGATCACAACCGTTAAAGTGGCTGATCTCGACATGAATGGGCCACGTCCAAAAATCTCTCTCGCTTCTAATCCTAGGTAGCCGATCCAGTGTCGCTGGACCCTGGTGGCATAAGAGGTACCTTGCGTCCATATCATCTATGCACACGTGCATACATGGACATAATCTCAACCGTTCATTCAGTGGATACAGCAATGAATGGACCATAAGACAAAAATCCAACACTGTGCAGACGATCCTAATCATTCAATCTGTGGTCTACGAATGAACGCTAAAAAACAAAATCAGAAACACACAACAGTGAGGAAAGCTTCATCTGATGGGATGTTTATAACCGTCTGATCTAAGAAACTTTTGGTTAGTTTCTAATCAATACAAGATCCCGTCGGATGCGTGGTTTCGATCAACATAAAAATGCATTAGGAATCATGAATGGGCCACAATCACAACATCTAAGACCTAACTTTGAATCCGGTGGCTAATTTGGAATTAACTGCTCATGTTGGAATTTCAACGGTCATGATTATCCGATTTTTGTAATTACTGTCTTCCAGCTCTACCTCTTTACAGGTTTGGATCATAATACAAACTCTTAAAGATTCTAAGGTGTACAGTTTTGAGTGCTACTGATATGCATAATACCATTTATGATATAAAAGAACCGGACCGGAAAAAAAAACCGGAATCTGGAATCCAGAAAGTGGTTTTAACTAAAACCGGGTGATGGGCATTAAAAAATTAAAAGATTCGGTTGGAAGTAGTGAAATGAAACGCTGGTTTTTTTCGACGGCTTATGTCACCGTCGTGTCGTCGCATATAAAGGCAAAACACCTTAAATAAAATATTCAATCAACACCGTTGAAACACTAGTCCATGAATTTCTCAGACGTTGATTTGATAAATCACCCTAATTCAATAAAATTTATAACAACATATAAACATAGAGTTTTATAATCATTTGAGTCAACTCGAACATAAGTCGAGTCAATCGAACAACGGTTGAGTTGACTTATAGTCAGTAGAGCATGAGTCGAGTCAACTCGAACTTGCTCAAGCATGGGTTGAATCCATGACATGTATAAAGTTATACTAATTTTTATTTTATTTTATTTATTATTTTTTTTAACACAAGCACACACACCCTGCGCACTCACACCAATTAAATTTCACCACATGGATACTCAAACCCTTGATGGGGAGTTGAAACTCCCCAGAGTCTACCACCCAGGCAAGAGTAAGGACCCGAAAAACTTATGCTGATTTGACTTAATAAGTATCAGTCATTGCCTATTTGGCCAGGCGGATTAAGAGAGATTATGAGCAATGCGATGGTAAAATCTCGAGATATACTAAATGATTCAAGACCCGATGAACTTGTACTAGGATACAGCAAACCCATGGATTTTAAACCAATCCACTGACATCACCATCATTACCTTAGAATTGCTCCCATCCCTCATAATCTCGTTCAATCCACCTAGCCAAACAGAACCTTAAGCACTTGTGTATATCTTACATAAGTATTCGGGTATGGAGTTTGAACATTAAAATGCAAAACATCTATCATGGAGCTTTTTTTTTATTTTTTATTTTTAACACACGCACCCACACACTCATACCATAATGGGATTACACCACTTGTGAATACTTGAACCATTGACGGGCTATTAAACCCTTGAGGGCGTGTTTGGCGCATGGTATTAAATAGGCTTAGGTGAGATGGAATTACATTTGGTCCTATGCCAATTCCACTCCATGTTTGGAAAGAGTAGAAAAGCTTGGAATTAGATCAAATGGAATTGCATTGGGTTCTATGCCAATTTCACTCAAAATTAGCAAGTTGTGTAGGTCCCACCATAATGTGCGGGCTATATCATCCCACCTAATCCTTCCCAACGCCACACTCCAAACATACCTATTGATTTGACTTGACTTAATAGGTATTGGTGAGTTAATTTTATTTATTTATTTATTATTTCTTTTTAAACACTCATGTAATTTTATATAAGTATTTAAAATAAAAAATTTAATGTTGAAACGCAAAACATCTGTTATTGAGTTATGCATTCCTATCTAGGTCTGTTTGAATTATGGTTTATGATATTATCTTCTATATTTTTAATCTTTTTCTATGTTTTGACTCTAATGCCTAAATCTATGTTTCTAAATGATTCTTCTACTTTTCCATGAATTTATTATTTTTAATGTAAGATATAATATTATTAAAGAGTTTTGTAGACTTCATATGCAGTGTTTGAATTTCTGTTTATATTCTAAGTTGGATGGTGGGGATCATCTGCATAATGTGAATTAATGTTTATACTCCATCCCATGGCCCACCCTTTGGATGGGCCCGATTGGTGTGTATGCATGCCATGTGCAAGATATGTGAGTTGCCACAATTTAGTGTATTGTGTCAGCCGCACAATGTAATATTTTAATTTTGAATTATTTTTGGGTTCCTCGCAAGATTCTTTGGAGGAGTAGGTAAGCGCAGGAAAAAGCAGGGATTATTTTAAATCTCAAATAGAAAAACACTCCACGGGAGCATCATAAGTTACAGCTCTAGTAATTGCGATGGGACACTTAAACAGTCCACTCCATTGATCTAGACCGTTCATCAGTTCCATCGTACCTTTCATAGGCCATAAAAAAAAAATCAAAGTGATAGAAAGAATGTTAACCGTCCGATCAACATCATTAAACACGGACGGTCAAGATCATTTAAACAAAAATATGCCCAGTCAACAATTTGGTCTATCTATATGTTAGGGACCACCTTGGATTTCTCTAGTTTCTAAAGAATCACTTTTTCTAGGCAATCATAGCCATCCCATCCATAGCTTGGAAAGATGATGGCTGTAGAAAGTAAGGCCAAATCAAATATGGTTTGGATCATGAATTTTGTTATGAACTTAACGGACGGTTCAGATGAATTTACTAGACTGTCCAAGTGAATCTATGTAACTAGGAGCACTATAAGTTATACTGCTCTGGAGCACTGGAGCATTTTCGTGTGTAATAATATTAAAGTTGTTTTTCCATTGATTTTGTGAATCTGACTTTTGGGGCCTTTCGGTTTTACTCTTTACTTTTTTTGGCTTTTCCCTTTTTACCCTCAAATCTTTCTCGATGTCAGAAATTATAAGAATACTGGCAGTAGAGAAATGTTAAGGGGAACGTGGACAGCCTAATCATTTAATCTGGACCGTGCATTGAGCTTAGGAGACACTTCAAGGGCCATCTTGAAATAATTAGATTGATTGGATGGTTGACCATCCAACCGAAATTTCATGTTAAGCATATGGTTAGTTTTGATTATAAAATAATACATCCCACTGTTAATGCGAACCGTTAATTTGGTGGGTCCCATCTTGAGCTACTTATGGCATAAAGAACTGCTTAGATTATCTAGTCAATGTAGTTTTTTAACATGGTGGGCCCCACCATTTCTATTAATAGGCCAACATGTTATCTAATAATGAAGTACAATTAAAATAATTGGAGATCCAAAATTGAGTTGGTTTTACTCGTTTTCCTACCATTCAAGTTTCGCATATGATGCTTTTAAATTTACTGCAAGGAAGGGCAATTAAGTCATTAAAAGTATGAGAATAATGTTACACTAAGCACCATATTTTCAGTGTGGTGCATTTTCTCTGGCCCACAAATTACATGTGTAGGAATTTTAAATTATTTGGCGGCTTTGATGATGGTGGTTGATCCCTACTATCATCATTCCTTATGAGAGCCAATCAAAATAATTTATGTGTGATCGGTATAAATTCATAGTGTATTTGGAGATTTGAAAAAAATTTATAGGTAAAATAGTAGAAATGTATCAAACAATGCCATGCCATTGTCTAGAACAATTGATGAAAGAGCAATTGTGAAGGAGTAGTTATGGACAGATGGTAGAGAAACTCAAGTAGTGATGAAGGTTTAAGGTAAACGTTAGGATGCGAGAAAAATTCAGGATTAAAAATATAAATAGCAGAGGAATTAAGTATAAATAATTCATCTCTTACCAACTCAATCAAACTAAACAATTAATTTTCAATTATTAGTCAATTAAGTTTCGATAGTATAATCGTTTACTCTCCCTGCAAAGTTTATTACATTTCTTAGTGTAATTCTTTACTTCTAGCCGCTGTTTATATTTCATAGTGTAATCTAAAACGTTAATTAAGTAATTGATAATCTTAGTTGTAATTGTTGAGGATTTGTACTTCGAAATCACACAGATCTGGATCTAGGATAACAATTCAAGAGCACCAAATAATTACAAGAGAACACAAAGATTTAACGTGTAAAATCCTTGTGGAAAAAAATCACGGTACAAAGCGACAGATCTTCATTATGAAAATAAAAATTACAAAGAGAAAAGACTTACTCGATTTGAACAACCTCGAATTTCACCCTTGCTACAACCTTTAGAAACCCTAAACTCTTTTAGGAACCCTTGGAACCCCTTTTAAAAACCTTAGCATACATGAGAATAGCCCTGAGGACTCCTATTTATAGATGGGGAAACTCCACTTATGCACCTCCCTAAAAATTGCCTTAAATTTACGCAGTCCGCACATAAACTGCGCACCGTCTGTTTAACCCTCGACTTGTCGAGTTAGAGCTTCAACTAGTCGAAGGATTCTTTTGACTGGTTGAACTTGTCTCTCGATTGGTTAAACATCTCATAATTTTCAAATACACCGTTGCTGGACTTCGAGTCGAGCTATCTTCAACCAGTCAAAGGATCCCTTCAACTAGTCGAGCTAGTCTCTCAACTAATCGAGTAGCGCAATGAACAAGATTTAAGACATGTGTTTTACAACAATAATTTGAGTCTATGCTTGTACATTGAATTCATTTCTTCATTTGACAAAGTATTTTGTAGTTGTTTTTCGTGATTGATTGATCCACTATACCTCTTCTCATTTTCATTTATTAGTACTGAAAAGTCCTTTCCCTCAAAAGTTAAAGGTGTTGTAACCTATCATCAGAGAAAGAACCCTAACTTTTGAATATTACTTGATCTTATTTACACATTAAATGAGCGACTGAATATGTGACGGATCTCATTAGATATCGATCATACACTATGTATTTGTCTATCTTAACTCAGGATCATAATTATTTAGTTTGAATTGAACCATAAATTTAATTCTAACATGCCTGCGTACATATAACCGAAAATCAACCACCAACAATTGTTAATCTCATTAATGAAATCACCCTTTTCAATGGATCATACATCCTAAAGTGTTAATGAAAAATACATATGTACTCATGATGCATAAACTTATAATAGGATAGTGAGTTTGTTACACTCAGGTCCATAGCTAGACTGTCAATCTGAGTGGAGATACCTCGTTTCAACACCTGAGGTCTTAATATCGATTACCAGTGGGGGTGGCTAGCATGGAGTGTGTTTACTGACATAGATGTTCGCTAACAAGCTAACCCAAAAAAAAAAAGAAAAAAAAAAGGAAAAAAAAGAAAGAAGAAAGAAGCAAACAAACAGTGAGTTCGTTGTCTTCCAATGGTAAAAACGAGTTATATAGTACTGTAACATAAAAAGTCTAATCCAATTCCTTATCAAAGCATACATAATGTATCAATATTGGATAATCAAAACCTTTTATCTTGTGGGTCATTACACGAATAAGCTACATCTCATAAATGAAGATAGCTGACGGTTGCATTAAGCAAATATGTAACATTCAAAAATAAATAGTCAATATATCAGTCCACATTCATTTACTACCTCGTAACAAATGGACGATTAGATTTTGATCTTATCTTATATATCATAAACCTTTTTATTATAAGAATCATTTATCTAGAATATAAGAAGAGAATCTTACGTATTGTAATTGTTTTACTACGAAGGGAAATGGATGGCGGAGGAATGTTGGACGTGATATACGCACTTTGTTATCGTACAATAGGATTTTAACACGTGTCAATCGTAACCTAATACTGCTGTCGAAGATGCTTTTTTCCTCAACCGAGAGAATCGTTTCTTTCAAAGGTCATGATTTTGCCGGTTTCCTTCAACGAGTCATTTGATGCTGTAGCGGAGCATGAAGTGTCATATACAAGCACCTCAAAATTGCATATGTGGATTACAATAACTTAAATCAAACCGTCTAAATTTCTGGATCCACCGTATTTATATTAAATGATCAAAATCAGATTGTTACAACAATTATAATCACCGATTCGTGATACTTGTTTGTTGGAATAGGATACTATCTATTTTAACGGTCCAATAAATGTCCAGAAATCAGATAGATAAAATATCAAATGATATTAATTAAAATTTCATCATACATCTAGATTCTATCACATAATCTTGACGGTTTAATTTGAATCTCTTGCTTTCCATCCATGCAATTTCTATATGCGTGTGTATTATTTATCACAGACTACCAGAGTATCAAAGGCTTTCTCTTTTCTGCTTAAATAAATTAGAAAAAAAATGGAAGGTTAGTGCGATTGACACGCGGCAAGATTAAAGAAGTGATTCGAGACACACGTGCTAAATTATCATATACGTGCGAGATCCAAGCTATACTCATTGGTATGGCCCACCTTTAAGATGGTACAAAAGAAATTAGCCTTGGTGGTCTGTATACGAGGTAAATAGATGGTTCAAAGAAAGATTAGAAATGGTGGACCTCAACGAAGAATTAGGCATTTTTTATTTTATTTATATGAATAATAACAGTGGTACACACGTGATGAATGGATCAGATTGAGTACACGTGTTCCTAATTATCAAACATACTGCGAATTTTCTTTTCGATCTATTTTCGCGCGAATGACTCATCATTTTCAATATAAAAACGCATCGCTTTGATTCCCTTTTAGCTATCCTCGTTGTTTGCCACGTGCTTGGAACATCAATTTTAAGATTTTGTAATGTCACTCGCAGCGCTACATAATTTGGTGGACCTCCAAAACAAATCTGACATCCTGACCGTTGGTCTCGCTCTTGATGCCCCAAGACTGACGGCCTGGATGTACCAATGGCCCACCAATCTGAAATCCTGACCGTTGATCAACGATCAAACTTCTATTATTTGGATGACAGGAATTGTCTAAATGGGGCCATCATGCTTGGTGGGCCCACTGGAGAGAAGGCCCCCATGCAAGGTGGGTGGGCCTAGGAGTACACTTTCTAGTGGTCTCGAGGACTGCTGAATAGTGGAAATAAATACAAATATTCCTTTATGAAATACAGGGATAAGGATTCTTGGGAGAGGGTTGTGAAGGTGGGGCCCACCTCTTGATATCCACCGGATTTTGTTTAAGAGGACAGAGGGGATGCTTTCCTCAAGCAAAATGACAAGCTTTTAAAGCCATCAGATTCCAAACCCGAATAAGTATCTGTCTACAAAATGACAAAGCTACCCCTTACATTACAATTAAGGAGATAATAATGGCCATGATCCATCAGTTTGCACAATAGAATCAGTAGATCGATGATCCAGACCGTTGATACGATGGATCACACCATCGATGGGGCTTCCATCAGTGTTTTTGAAAATGGGTTGGTGGAAAAACTTACATACATCTGACTGCACCTGACCAGTATCCATACCAGTAATCGTATTCGCATACACGTGCATGAAACCGGCCCATCCTTTTGCATGTACATGTGCCAGTATAGACACGTGTGTGAGATCTGAGCTTTCCATCCGGTTGGAAACAATGCCAACATGTTCTGCCTAAAAAAGAGGGTGTGTGGCTATTTTATTTTATTGGCCCACAATGTACAAATGTCAACTGACAACTGAGACTACTTTCCAGCCTTTTATTTTTGTAGATGCTGTGGCCCACCTGCGGTGTGAAAGGGCTGACTTTTGTGCTGAAGATCTAAACAGTGGAACCCACGTGATGGATAGATCTGATCAAACATGCAAGCATGCGAATGGCATGCCTCCTACACACGTGTGAGCTTAGCATATAGTGTTGTTTTATTGAGGTATCGTCACGTGCACCTGCAGCATGCTAAGCAGAACATGTTACATCCGCAGGACATCTGAGCCGTGTAGAAGGTAGAAAATTTTATGAAGATCCCCTGTCGTGAATTTCAGGCCGATCGATCAATCAGGTGGGCCACATCAGTATTTTAAGTAATTACAGTCAGCTGTTCATTGTTTTCGATGTGTAGAACCCTAGATGAGAGGATCGGACTGATTTTGGTGCCAGGTGATCTACCTGATGAGGCCCACCTTTTGCACGGCCTGGATGGCCTACTCATTTGTAGGAAAAAAATACGGCATGTGTGAGCTCCGGGGGAAGCCTACAATGTTAGTTTAGCACCATTTAAAAGGTGATGGTGATCTTCAACAGCACAGGTATAGTTGTAAAGCAATCCAGACCGTCTAACTCTCTGAATCCACTGTCGATGGAGCACAAACCTAAAATTAGACTGACAAGATAATATCAAACACCTGATTTTTCCTTAATTTGGACCATTAATGGTTCACTTTTAACCATCCATTAGATAGCATCAATTGGATTATCAAGATTGCTTAATTAGTATGATTTTACAAATATACTCCATCCACAATTTGGATGGTCTAGATAGGTGCACATCCTCACCATATGTGAGGAGGATGAGTCACCACCATTTTCAAAATGGTGGTTAACTCACAAAGGAGTCAACCTTTAAACTACCGTACTACCGTTGGAGGCAACATTTTTCAAAATGGTGGTTTAACTCACGAAGGACTCAACCTCTAAACTACCGTACTACCGTTGGAGGTAACATTTTCCCTTAGAAAGAAAAGAAATGGTGATACAAGCAAAGGGGTATTTTGGTCATTCAAAAATTTAAAAATTTACCGTTGGAGTAACATTTTCTTAAGAAAAACCGGTACTCTGAGAGAGCATGGTAGATGATACGCAGGCACTTAGCAATTGCATACTTCGCATACAAGTAATTCAAGTTAAACAGTCCAAATTACGGTTCCCTGAATAGTGGACACTTCTTGGACGGTTAGAAATGGACGGTTAAAAATATCCAATGGTCCTATTCTAGTAAGATAGTGTCCATAATAAAAAGTTAGAGTTTTTCAAACAATCGGATTTTGTAAATTTAATTTAGAGGCAGTGGTTCCATAGCTTAGTTGATTTAATTTGAGTAAATGCATATCACATGTATAATTTTGAGTATCTGTGTATCAACCATCACACTCTTCGAGAGTATCAAATTACTCTCTCTTCATGAATATTCCCTAGGAGAATTCAAGATCCCACAAGAAGCATCAAATTCACGAAGGAGAGATCCCGTGAGAGCATTTATAAGGAATTGCATTTAATTAAAAGCAACATGACTCGTGACTCAGCTTGACTGGAACGAGTTATTGACTCAATGAGTCAAGGTTCCTTCCTGACTCAACCCGATCCTAAGTCGCAAAACCATGGGCGAAATTGAAGGTTTGGGCCAGTGGTTTAATGGGCTAAGGGCGTATTGGAAAGGATAGGAAAAAAAACGATACGCACCTATGCCGAGTGTCCAAGAAAATCCTGATCATACCCTACTGCCGGCTAAAAAAATGGTCACGCCCGACGGGCCGTATCACTGACATTACTATTTTAGAAATTTGCCATTAATGAGATTCCCGCCGATGTTTCTTGAGATATTAGCTGGATACGTTGCGCCACGTTGTGTATAGGTGGTCCATGATGTGCAGAGCGAATCTCTATTTTGAGCATTGGATTATCGTCGCATTAATGGTGGTATCAATTGATCATCGTGAACAATGTGACCGTTGATTTATTTTTTCCATCATGTGTCCTACCTTTGATGATCAAATGTCGATCTCTCTAAAAAATTACCTTGATTAGATAATTGAACGATTCAATAATGAATAGGAAAAAATTATGGTCCCTTATCAATGAACTAGAAAAGCACAATCAATGATTTGGGTCATCTACACCATTATTTGTTCCTCTACAAAAATTGCTCCGGTTGAGTGATATTTATGGTTAAACCATGATAATGAAAATGGATGGTTCAATTGATTATGTTAGAAAAGGTCCAACAATGGTTGAGATAATTTGGTGCTTGTAACTAATAGGATCGGTGTTGGGTAGTTAAGGAACAACATATTCATAAGACTGATGGATGAGTAGGCCATGTGCATTGGTGGGCCATGGTGCATAGAGCAAAGCTCTATTTTGAGCATTGGATTATCATCATATTAATGGTTGTACATATTGATCATCATGAAAAAGGTATGATCGGTGATTTTTCTATCCATCATGTGTCCACTTTTGATCATCAAATGTCTATCTCTCTAAAAAATTACCTTGATTGGATGATTGAACGATTCAATAATGAATAGGAAAAAATTATGGTCCATTATCAATGATCTAGAAAGGCATAATCAATGATTTGAGCCATCCACACCATTAATTGTTCCTCTAAAAAAATCACTCCAATTGGGTGATAATCCATGATAGTGAAAATGGATAGCTCAAATTGATTGTATTAGAAGAGGTACAACAATGGTTGAGATAATTAGGTGATTGTAATTAATAGGATCGGTGTTGGGTGGTTAAGGAATAACATATTTATAATACTAATGGGCGAGTAGCAATGTAAGAAAAGAAAAGAAGAAATTATAAATGAACTCACATACGAGCTTGTTTGGTTTTTCAATTAGAATGACAAATGATTATATATGGATAATGATTATCTAATGTCGTAATTATACCACGACATTACTTACATTTGATAGTATTAATAAATTTAGTACATTATTTGTTTCAAAAAGATCTAATTGTTCCAAAATTGTCTAATCAATGACATTTCATTCCCATTTTAGTACATTATTTGTTTCAAAAGGATCTAATTGTTCCAAAATTGTCTAATCAATGACATTTCATTCCCATACCTCTCGGGAACCCATGTTGGAGATGAGCTTGACCATAGGATGAATGGCTATGAAATTTAATGGTGTACATTAATGTACAAGGGAAGTTCTTATTATTGTCCACTGTTTGGGTCCACCTTTAATTGTCCATCCATCTAAAAGTTAACCTTAAAGCTTGAAAAATGTACACCATGTATTACTACACTAGCTAATACCATCATTGATCTTGATCATACATTAGATGGGGTCCACCGTTAATTGTCCAACTCTCTAAAAACTCACTTTGATTACGACCATCCGATTAATGTATAGAAAAATGGATACTTTGATGGACATCAGATGGGGTCCACCTTTAGTGGGCTCCTACTAGGAAATTCTAAAATCAAGAGATGGGAAGGAGCTGACAGAATTTTAGTTAAAACATGGAAACGCACGTCCGGGACAATCATTCCGCCAGTGCCAAACAAGCAATACTACTCCCGGAAGCTGAAAAGACGAAAATACCCTGTCTGCTGTTTGGAAGGGGTGGTGGAGAATCACGTGCTTCCCATCACATGGCCCAGTAGGAGTAGCGCTGTCAACGGGCCGGGCCTGTAGTAAGCTCCGGCCCGTATTTGAGCTGTTTCGGGCCGGACGCTATTCAAAATTCTAAATTTTCAGGCCCGAGCCCGGCCTATCGACACCCTACGTCGGAGAGAGAGAAACGTTGATACTCTGGCGGTGTGTGATGGATGATACATGTGCACTTGGAAATTGCTTAACTGGCATTCAAGTAATTCAAATTAGACCGTCTATATTATGGGTCCCAGATCAGATGCATCATTGAGGAAAATAAAGATTTTTTTTTTTTTCATTATGTGACTATTAGATTGTTGGACATTGATGGACGGTTAAAATTGGAAAATATTCAATGGTCCTATTTTAGGACTGTGACTTGTCGACAGTGGGCTCCATAGCTTAGTTGGTTAAACTTGAATTAGTGTATGCCACGTACGCAATTTCTGAGTGCCTGCATATCATGTGTCCTACGCTGCCAGACTATAAAATAACTCCCCTGCACGAAACAAGATATTCCCACTATTTAATATTTTATAGAAAGACAGAATATCCCCATTTTTTAACTGGTGGTGACTATCTAACCGTACACATGGCATATTTGTACGGCCACCCATACCGTCCTAATCGACCAACCAACAGTGGATGGAGCATAACCTAAAAAGTAAGCAGAAAATGATAGAAACCATCTATTTGTTCTTCATTTCGAATTTGGACGGATCACTTTTTAATTTTAACCGCCACGTGTTAGCCATCAATTGGATGATTAAGATTGCTTGATGGGGGTATTTTTCAAGATGTACACCATTAGCATTGTGTCCCACAATTTGGATGGTCTGGATATCTGTACATCATTGCCACGTGCGAGGAGGATGAGTCACCACCATTTTCGAAATGGTGATGATCTGTCATATAAGTCAATCCTTATTGGCCGTTCGATGGGCAGTGTAGATTCGAGGGCATCTAGTGCCTTCTTATCTGGTGTGAGCTTTCAATCTCGAGAACTGATCAGGTACAACGGAAGTATACTAACATGCCACGTGTTGGAAATCCGTACCATGCAAGAAGTGGGCCCCACATTGAAGATCACCTGGCACAATAATCAGTCCGTCCGTTCATCTGGTGTGGCCCACCAGATTATTCGACAGCCTGATTTTTTAGAAAGTGATATTCATAGTGGGTCCGACCCTTTGCATGGTAAGGATGTCGTACAAAGATGGCACGTTGGCATGAAAAACCTGGTTGTATAAAAAGTTAGTATACATCTGACTGCACCTGATCTGTTCTCTAGAAGATCTACATACAACAGTAAGACAAAATGTTCACTCTTCACTAAACACTGGCAACTCAATCGTGGTCACTGTATAATAATTAGACGCTGATCCAGACCGTGCAAGTAATCGGCCACATTGTGGATTGGACAGAGAACGAAAATCTCACTCATCGGTTGATCTTAACCATCTGTTTACCCAGTGGATGAATTTGGACCGTTGAACATTGTTAGATGGTTCGTTAATTAGACGGTAAAATGTTTTTGGGTATGGTCCTATGCATCAAAGCCTAGAATTTGGACGGTCCAGATTAGCAATCATGAACAGAATGCCTGCATAAAAGCCCATCTTTTCTGTCCTGCGATAGAGAGCCATGTGGTAGGTGAGGGACACGAGAAAGATTACTCAAGTGTTAAAATCAAGCTGCTCCACTCATCAGCCAGGCCCCACCGTTGAAAAAAAATAGATAGCTGATGGCCCACCTATTGAGTGGACTGGTGGGACCCACAAGGGGCAAGTTGCCGGGAAGGACGGGGATGTGTGTGAAAACTCATATGCAATGCATGTATGTTATCATTTCTCGTGCGGATAGGTTGCCATAAGTAGTAAGTTGTGGCAAACGCACTAATAATAACCTATATTTATCTTGCGTTTTTGAACAATTTCAAACTTCTGCCAGCGTCATGATCATTGTTCTTGTTTTTGTGGCCCACCTCTAAGTTTGGGTAATCATGGTGCGTACTTAGATCTGACTATTCAACTCCAAAAAAGAGATAGAAAGTGGTCCACTCTAAAATGGGAAAGGACGGCTATAAATGGACCAATCACGAGATGCAATACCTCCTTAATTAAAGTGAGAAACAATGGTCCCGAATATATGATTATCGATCCAGTGTAGATCACTCACACCAAATTTTCCTCTATGAGGACTTTCCAGCCGTTGGATTTGATGTAAGGACAGATGGACTACGACCACTCGGAAAACCCAGTTTGGGTGGGCTCCACTGACCTGGCAATCCAGCTCACATCTGAGGACTATTTGATTAATGATCCGATGGTCAGAAGTTCCGAATTAGGAGCAATGATGTAGAGCGGGTTGCTGACAATTTCACGGCCAATATGAATTAAAAAAGGCCCTGTCGGTAACAAAATTGATTCGAAACGTTGGAACCTTAAAACGAGCGTATCTTGAAAACAAGAATGAATAATCAGACGTGCTGTATATAATTTTGGAATATAACGAGTTACTTTAAACACCTAAACCTACTATATCAAGTTGCTCACACCGAATTTACGAGATTCTATCATATCAACAAGTGAGATCCTTGTTTAATTTCATTTTTACTATTTTTAATAAGTTTTGATTTAATTGTAACTCTTCATACATTGGGCTTTAGGATGGTAAGTTGACTATTTATTGAGTCAAATATGATAGTAAGTCAGGCTTATTGAGTCAAATAGGATAGTAAGTTTACTATTTATAGTAAGTCATACTTTTCAAGAGTTTTAGTTCTAGTTTAATTTTGAAATTTATTTATAAGATTTAGCATGCCTATTTAAATGTTTGTAAGCTTGTTTATTTCAATTGCCAATCAATTTATGAATTTTTTAAAATTATTCTATTTATTTTATTTTACTTTTCATTGTGTAACGAACTTAGAGTTATATAGATTCGAAATAGTTATCCTTGAGGAAGCCGGTGCTTGACCTCAACGCGTCCTTCACAGCGTCAACCAACACTCGAGAGGGGCTAGAATGACTATTTGATCAACGGTTGGAGGTGTTTTTGATCCTTTTCCCATGAAATTTAGAGTGGCTAGAATGTAACTGTTACCTTGACGATATTGAACAGGAAAGTATCAAGGACCAGTTCATCAGCTAATCTCGAGGTCCACCATTAGATCTCTCCATCATGGGGTCCACAATTTGGATGGTCTTGATTAATGTGCATCTACACCGCATGTACAATGCACGTGTTTGTGCAGTTTTTGTAAGGATCGTGCTATGGCCCACCAAATTACTTATGATGACCGTCAGATCTTAAAGAACTAGTGCAATAGATGGAGCATGTGATATAGATTAATATTTGTAAAAGTATTTAAACCGTTAGATCTTCCAATAATAGGTAGAAAAGGAGAGGTCCATTTGAGACAACGATGTCCATGTCCTTGGATGCAGTTGTCACACAAGAATTGAATATTTTTGGACTGAAATGCATTTAAAAGTGGCACGAAATCTCAACATAACCAAACCTATTGTCCATCCATCCTCTCAAAAGTCCGGACATCCGTTGAATTCCATTCCAAAATTTGAAAAATCATGGACGTCCATTACAAGGAGCCCAATATGACATATGTATTATGTATCTACTTCGTTCATCCGTTTTTCAGATAATTTTAGGGTATGATCCCAAAAATGAAGAAGATCCAACTCTCAAGTGGACCATACTTTAGGAAACAGTGTTGATTGAAGACACTACCATTAAAAACTTTTTAGAGCATACATTAATGTTTCCATAGTGTTTATTTGCCATCCAATCTTTTGATAAGGTGACACAAGCCTTGATGAAGGGAAAAAACAAATATCAACCTAATCAAAAACTGTTGTGGCCTATTAATGATCAATCACTACTGTTGCCCATGGTATAGTCCACTTGGTAATTGGAGGTGCTTTATTTTTGGGATAATGTCCTCAAGTTATCTTGAAAAATAGATGGAAATTGTGGATATAGAATAAAGACATCAAGGTAGGCCCCATGCTAAGGGGCCACACCATCTTGGGTGAGGCTGGGTTCTCATCTATTCACCGTTTATCTAATAGTTATGAATAATGAGTAAAGATAAATTGTAATATATTGGAGTAATTAATGATAGATAGTGATATATGTAGCATTTATAGTGCATGTGCACATTGACACATATGACACATGTTGCATATTTAAAATTTGATGATAATACATATACACATGTAGAGCATTTGAATTTAAATAATTACACACGTGACCTATTAAGCACATGTAATTCATTTGTGAAAAACAACGTGTTCTTGTATGCGCTGACCTGGAAACAAACCATCCATGCTATTATTTATTGTTAGTTTTTGGGCAAAAATATGCCATCCTTGATAATGGTCTAACTTCAAAAATATAATATTCTTGTTCCCAAGGTTATAAGTTGTTTGCTCCGTGATAGAGTTTATGTGTGTACCGTAATGTGTGGTCATTGGAACTATCAAAGTCATTTATTTTAATATTATAAATAAGAGATGAGAGAAAAAAAAAAAATCCTAAATATCTAATTTCTCAAATTATCACTTGGTATAGCTTATGTTGATACAACTTTTCTTGAATGTAAACAATTTAACATAGTAACAAATCTTGCATTCAACAGTTTCTTCATAGATTCAAACTTTGAGGTTTCTCTTAGGATGTTATCAGTAAAATTTCATTGAAATTGAATATTTCTTGTAAATTAGTAAATAGATTTTATATATATATATATATATATATATATATATATATATATATATATATATATATATATATATATATATATATATATATATAGCATTTTTCATGAAGTTTTTAATATTTTCAAGTTATATTGCAATAAAAATATGATATTTAAAAATCTAGTGAGAATACCATGAGAATGCTATGTAGCGTATTTTCTCAAAAATGTTACAATTTTCACAATATTTATATATCACTTTGCTAGCTTAGTTTTGGATTAATGTTCGTAAGCGAGCCTATTTAGATTAGGATAAAATACACCATTTTAAAGGAGAGATGGTGATATATGTGCCTTCATTTGTAATTCACTTATAGAATAACAGTAGTGGAGTGCTTGTGATGTTGAGCATAGAGATATACTTGTGCTCAATGCTCCACGGCGTCCATAGGTATGCTCGTGACAAACCCATGTCTATCCATTTTAAAAGACTACAATTGGATAGAACTTTAAAAATCAAATAGATTTAAAACTCGAGTAGGCCACACCAAATGAATAGCAAAAACAAAAAACATTCATCGATAAAATCTTCTTAAAGATAATATGTTGTTTAAATGTCATTCAAACCATTCATAAAGTTAACACCCGATAAATCATATATTAAACCTAAGCATATATAATGCTCGCTACTGCTTATTCATACCGAATATTTTCAATTGAAGGTAGACCAACAACAATCTCTATAATTCTTTATAGACCATTGTTCTGTTTATACTTAATCAAGTGAGATTTGATTCTCTATTGCTAATGCATACGGAATATCTTTCATTTTGTCTGTTGATATGAATGAATTTAATTTCTATGGATTTAGTGTGATTTCTATTAGTGGGTGGCTTTGAATCTATTAGTGGACATTTTTTTTGCTCTCATCCATCACATGTGTAATAAATCTACTTGATACATGCAATAGATCAGATCCATCACTCAATCATCTAAATTAAAAACAAGGCTAATCTGTTCACAAGGTGGGACCAAATTTTTATGTTGGATTAGACTGTCATCTATCATTTATTTTGATGGTGTGGCCCATAGAATGCATGGATCTGTCTTATTTTCATCAAATATGACATTCATGATGGGCCCAACCTCTTGCACGGCTCGGATTTCATACACATGTGAGACATGGGTGGAAAAATTGTGTCATACGGTAAGCTTATGGTACTTGAGTAAGTACCGGATTATTTCACGTGTTAGAATGGACACACGAGCACCAACAATGCGGGTCATTTTAAAGTAACGATGCGGCGAAAAGAAGCGTAGACGCACCGTACCATACTATGCCATTGCATGCCACACTAAAACACATGCACACGTCCACCATGCACGTGGCATATTCCATCTCAATCTGAACTGTTCAGATTGCGGGTCCCACTATAGATAGGGCATAGAAAAGTCAGAATGAGCGGATGATCTCGGCTCTAGGTTCGGTGGGTAGTCAACGGTTCAGATTCAAAAAGCTAGTGCGCAAAGATCAGATGGTTCGGTTTGCCCAATCAATGGGATTTTGGATTAGGACCTTGCAAGTGGAGTTTATGACACGGATAATGTCAGATTGTGCATATGAATGCTGCTTGCAACTGCACTGATGGAAGCGCCCTACACGTGCCAAAGTGACACGTGTGTGAGATTTTGGCTGCTCATCAGCGACACCCTAGTGAAGATAAACGTAAAAATCAGGCCACCCACCTTCTAGGAGGGCCACACACGCACGGTAAATGTGGATGGTTGACTATTATTTTTATCCGTCCATTTTTTGTAAACATATGATGCACTGATACGCCTGATTGTTGTTCCAGGAACAACTCACCATGGGGCCCACTCGATGAACGGCATGGATCTCGCATGCGCATCCCAATTCGTCCCAAGCATGCCTCGTGCGTACCAAACTCTGCAGAGTACGTCTTTAAAGTTTTGTAGATTTGCACAGTGGGCCTCATCTTAGACAGATCACACGTGTCAGACATCTCGTGCGACATCTGGGCTGTTCATTATATGAGGCCCACTGTGTAGATTAAGGCTGGTCCATTCGTCAGGTGACTTTTTGTACACGTTGAATATGAACCATCCGTAAATTCTTTTATCGGTCCATTATTTAAGAACAAGAGCCTGCCTGATGAGTGGGCCCGCCTAAGATCGAGCCATATCATCGGTGGGGACACCAAATGAATGGCTCAGATGTACCCAAAAATTCCAATCTTTTTACATCTCATGCGTAGATGTGCGTGTGCAAGTGGAGCATATGTGCCCGCGAACATCATTGTGTATATTCGCTTTTATTTTATTCTTTTTAATTTTCGTTGAAATTATCAGTCCCAATTATGGATAGAATATGAGTTGCCACAAACAATCCTAACCGTTGGATCTATGGACAGACAAAATTAGATAAAAATCAACGGTTTACATTCAATTTCATTTTTCTAACGTCTAGCATAATCTTTACGGGAAAAAGGACCTTACGTGGCTTATCCAGGGTGGGACCTATCACCTGATGCAGCAGCTGTTTCACCAATCCACGTGGCACTGCTGGCGGCCCACGAATTCAGTTCAGCAGTGAGAGGATTACCTGACTTTTAATATCCACCGTCCAAAGGCAAAAGGTGGAATACGGGAGATTCCCTGTCCCTGCTCAGAACCGCTCACGTTTCCAGCCGTCCACGCGTCGTCGTCGTCTGATCCCCTGACGTGGCCACTCTGGAACCGGTTCGCCGCATATGAGAGGCGCTTTGCTGACGTGTTTTGAGAATATGGTGGGCCCCACACCCTGAAGTCGTCTACGTCGCCAGAGGACTTGTAGACAATAATATCTCCCCGGGAGTATGTTATAGGCGCTCTCCTTGTATTATAAATCACCCTTCTCCCGTACAATTGGCAGGAGATTAGTCGATCTGAGCCGTTAATATAGTTGGACCTATCGTGAACGGTCCATAAATGTAGATTAAATTAGTTTAGATTATGTTAAATCCACATAATAACCTTCGAATGGACAGTAAAATCATAAAACGTATAGGATAGTTCCAAATTTTTTTATTTTTTTATTTTATTTTTTACATGTCGGCTATTAATGTAGGGCCCACCAGGTGGAATGTCTCGATCAGCCGCCTCGTTATGATATCATATGATGATGTCAACACTTTTGCTAACATGCGCAGCAAGTAATCTTTTGACGGAGGATATAAGAGAGAAGTATATTCGCAGTTACTCGGGTTTCAGTTTGTACAAGCGGATCCATGTTCCAGCCATCAAGATTATTTTTCTGTTATGGTCCACCATGGATGGACCATGCCTGTGAAATCTGCTTTTTAATAAGCATGGGAGCCAACAGATCAACGGTCTGGATCACTGAAATATGGGCTCCATTCGTACAAACTGAAAATTTTATCCTAGGTGATCATACACCACAGTGTATTTCCTTCTAGGGCCCACTCCGCACAAGTGCCTCGTGATCCTGTCGGTTGATCTAGTGGGCCCAAACGTGTAGGTGGGATTAGTGAAAAGATTCCATGATCGAATGATCCTAACCCTTCAATAAAAGGATAAGACAAAACGCCAACCATCCACATTCAATGTGAAAATGATAAAGATCGGACGGGTGAGATCGACCACTATTGTAGATTCTTGGAATATCTATAAGCGGGCCCCATCAAATCGACGTCTGGATCATCATATTGTGGGCCCCACTTGTACGAATTTCGCTGACGAAAATTTGTTAAGAGTCGTTCCACCACAGGGACAGCAACAGAGACGCATCATTGCACTTTCCAGCGAGAACTGCTCCCCTACAGGCAATTGTACCACAACTTTTGGTACCGTGCCATCCTTACCTCCAACACGCTACCTTTTTAGAAAATCAGAACCATTACAACCATGGGCCCCACCATAGACATACGAATTATAGAAAATCAAGCTGATCCCTTCACTAGATGGGCCAATCCTGTACGTTGAGTCAAACTCCACTGTCTGTTGATTCCTACAATGTGGCCCACCAGATAACCGGACCTTCTGATTTCTTTGCCAGGTGATCTGCATGGTAGGGCCTACCTATTTAATGGTACTGATGTCCTATACAGCTGGTGTGTCAGTTGGAAATATGGCAAGGTACCACAAGTTTTGGTACTACCTTGCCTGTACGCGATCAGTTCTCCCCTACAACAAGGTCCACTGCATGATGTGAGTTGATTTGGTAGTACATGGATGAGATTCTCAGCATCTATTTGTGGATGAGGAGAGTTTCACTATATAATTCCTATTTTAGTAATCTTTTTTAGATCCTTTAATGTGGACCGTTAAATGACAATATTAAAAAATCAAATCTTTTTTCTAATATTGGGAAAAAACGATAAGGCCCACCTATTTCGAGTATTATGGGGACCATTCTGATCTAAAAATAAGGAAGATGCCCCTCAGATTGGTCCTGTTATGTGGGCCCACCACCCACATGCAAGCATCCAAGATGACTGATATCAGGTGGGTGAGCCCTCACACCCCAAATAATAATATCCAACTTCGGCATTTTGATATTCGTGCATACCGGCGCACGTTGGATTTTTCGAACACTTGTAAGAAGAAAAAATTAGCACCGTAGATGCTTCCGTACTGTGCTTTTTTTTTCTTTTTCTTTTTTTTTTTTTGTTTATGCCGAGCGAAAACTTAGTTACAAAAGTAAATTTTTAAGGTATAGAAGTAGGATTTTAGATGAAATTATTTTTGAGTTTTATGGTAAGCAGTTATAAAAAATAAAAGTATTTTCATTTTTATGAGTTTGTCAGTATATGTAGAGATCTAATTTGATTAGTAAGTTTTGTTTTAGTTGCTATAGTAAAAAATTACCTAGACTTTTGAATTCAATGTGCCAAAGGAGCACTGAGAGTTGGTGCGCACAATATTCCCCACGCTAAGGAGGTACTGAAATGCATCAAGATTCCCACCACTGATGGCTAGATGAAGGGGTACCCACGCAGCAAGTAACGAGGTCGCTACCAGTAGGTGCTCTGTGGGCCTTACCATGATGCGTGTATTTTATCCAGGCCGTCCATCCATTTTTTCAGATCATTTTAGACGATGTGCCTAAAAATTAGTTAGATCCAAACCTCAGATGGACCACACCACACGAAAATAATGTTGATTGAATGTCGGCTGTTAAAAACTTCCTAGGGCCCACTGTAATATTTATTTGCCATCCAACCTTGTTTATTAGGTCATACAGACCTGGATGAAGGAAAAACACAAATATCAGGAACCGAAAATT
This sequence comes from Magnolia kwangsiensis, assembly GCA_037074715.1. Classification (NCBI taxonomy): domain Eukaryota; kingdom Viridiplantae; phylum Streptophyta; class Magnoliopsida; order Magnoliales; family Magnoliaceae; genus Magnolia; species Magnolia kwangsiensis. The sequence goes on from CM073580.1 coordinate 112,450,454, forward strand.
GTGGCCCCAGGAAGTTTTTAATGGTTATCGTTCAATCACCACTGCTTCCTGTGGCGTGGTCCATCTTAGATTTAGACATGCCTCCCCTTCGGGGTCAAGGCATAAAATGATCTGAAAAAATGGATGGACGGTGTGGATAAAATACATACATCATGGTGGGGTCCACAGAGCACCGAACAGTAGCCTCTCGTTACTGGCAACGTCAGCAGACAATCCGTGTTCGGTAGATGGTCGGATATGCGCACGCCAAGTATCGGTGCGTACTGAGCGCGTACACAATAATTTTGATATCAACGCCCGCAATTATTGATAGATTGACCCTTTTTTACGGCTTTTAGTACTCCAATAGTGCAATGGTGTAGTGTCAAGTATGTATATATCAAAAAGGGTAGGCGTGAATAAGCTTTCTATCATCGTAATATTCGAATGAGACGGGTGTTTGGTTAGTTATAGAAAAGCAAGATTTAGAGAATCCAAAGTAAGGCCACTCTGGTGGGGCCCACCATAGCGAGTGAGCAAATCAGATGAAGGCCCCAGCACGTGATCCAGACGGTTCATGGATCAGGTCCCACCGGCTAGTCTCCTATGTTAGTTTTGCACCATTTAAGAAATAGACATTTATAAAAACTGAAACCAACGGCCCAGATGTAAGATATGTGTTACCTAACCAAGGATTGGAACCGCATGGTTCAGGCTAAATTGTTTTAAGCCCAAGCCTGGCCCACGGACACAGATCATGTGGCACCGATTGCCCCACGTCACGCAAACAAGCAGCTAGACCAACGGTCTAGATCACCAAAGCAAGGGGCCCACATGTCAGAACTGAAGCCCGTGTGTGGGCCCCACACGTGGGCTTCGTGAGGAAAATGGAGGAAGTTGTATGGTGCAACGCAATCCAGTGCGGTAACGAGGGATTTTAGCATTTTCATTTGGAGAAGGGATCATCTACAGGCAACTGTACCGCCAGTTACGGTACGGTGCCATCTTTCCTGCTAACATGCTGCCACGTGTTCAGGAAATCAGCACCGTGAAAACGACAGGACCCAAAAATAAAGATCATCTTTCTCGAAAATCAGGGTGAACCGTTCAGTAGGTGGGCCAGGCTCGTATGTTGAAACAAACCGTTGGTTGTTCAATGATTACTAATGTGTGGCCCATCTGATCAGCGGACATGCCTGATTTTTGTGCTAGGCAATCCTCATTGTGAGGGCTACGGCTTTAATGGTCCTGATGTCCTACATAAGTGGCATTTTGGCAGGAAGATGGCACGGCAACCCAATTAGTGGAACCTTGCCCGTATGATCATATATCTTCACCACTGGAAGATTCGATCCATTGAATGTCGAGCCGTTGATTGGGCACTTGGACATGAAACTTTCCCATTGTAATCCTCAAAACTAGTTGTCTGATCATTTAGTACGGTCCATCTACAGCAAGGCCCAACAGATGAACGGTTGGGAATTAGTTTAGGCGGGCCACACATTAAAAGATTTTCACTTCTAGATAAGAAAATGATCTGGTGCGAACGGCGTACCGGGATTTGCAATGGGCCAACTTTATCGGTAGATTTGATGGAACGATTGGATGGTGATAGTGAGTGGGCCCACATGTTTCAACTGTAGGCATTTCGCACTCTTTCCTATCGTGGGGCCCACTTAAATTCTGGATCCACCTCATTTTTGGACTGATGTCCTACCATGAGCTGGCAAAACGGATGGACGGGGTGGATTTCCAGAAGAACATGACAGCAAGCCCCACTTAGCCTTCGACTGCAGGAAAGGGTCTGCCTCATCCCAGGATCCACCTCATTTTTGGGCTGGTGTGATAAAACGAGTTGGAAAAATGGATGGACCGGATGAATTTCTCATAAACATCATGGTGGGCCCTACCTAGCTACCAACCACAGGAACTTCCTCATATTCTCATTGGATACAAACCATCATGCGGTGTGTGTGTGTGTGTGTATAAACAGATGGGACAATCAATTCCATCCCAAATCTGGTAGTCTGTCCTTTCTATTTTGACTCGTTTTTCTAAGTCTTAGATGATATTGTTAGGATGGCCTTATGAAACTGATTCTTTAGAAGCATAAGCAATCCATGGTGGGCCCCAACAAATACATATATCAACCTATTATAGAGTGATCTCAATCATCCATTTTCAAGCTGCTGATCCTTTGGTTAGAACCATCCACTCGGTTGGATTTTCTCATGGTAATGCTGTAACTAATGAACAGTCCGGATTGGTGGATGTACTTTCCCAGGGTCCCAATTGAACTCGATTTCACAATGGTGAATTCCACTTCATGTCAAGGACAAGGAAGATGGGTGCACCGTGGGACCCACATAATTGGAACCTTGGATCGTGGTCCAAAAGGATGTAGTGACGCCAAATCGCATCCTTGAGCCTTCAGATTCAAAGGATTATTCAACGGTGGATAGGGTATGAATGATGAAAGCGGTGAAGTATTCGAGGAACAAATCAATGGAAAGAGAGATACGAACAGAGGTTTGCGACAGCCCGCCTGCCAACATGCTACATCAGGGCTATTTCTGCTGGATCTGGATTCATTTTCAGTGATCTGAACCGTTGATCTGATAATATGCACAGCTCATGTCGTGGGTGCTTCAAAAAATCTTCAAGATCAGACTAAACATTTGACAGATGGCCCAACGATAAAAAAGACTGTCAATCATCGAAGAGTTCGATGAAAGAAGGCTGTAATATTCTAATCTACGATTCCATCACGGTCCATCCATCGAATAAACGGTTTGGATCATTCAGATATAACTGCAATCAAACAGCCAGTGCTAGCAAAAGTATTTACAGGTAATAGCTTATAGCAGCACTCAATGCCGGAGACTTAAAAGAGAAATTGCAGGTACTTCCAAATGATATTACACTCAATGATCTCGACTGTTCAAATAGTTGGCCGCACAAGACCATCGATGCATCAAATAATACCAGTCGCTTGAGTATCCTAGATATCTTATTGGGTGGCCTACATACAAATGAATGGAGAGATATACAAGATGTATCATAGAATGGTAAGGACGAAATGTTGTATACTAATATCATTTCAATTGTCAGTTTATGCCGGTGGAGCAAGTGGGGATCAATGCTTTAAGCAGCCAGATATTATACTTTAGGCACCAATGAGGGTGGACCATAGCCCAAAAACAACTATGGGTGCTAATCGTCGGGGCTTGACAATACGGTTCACGGCCCCATCCTGGCATGGGCCTAGCAAAGAAGGCTCAATCTCAAAAAATGGTCGGACAAAGGCACTCGGGCCAACCTGAAATAGACATTTTAAAAATGAAAGCCTAAAAGCATGGCTTATGTGTTGCCAAACCAATGATTGGAGAGGGGTGGGCATAAATGCGAAACCCACCCTATAAGATCGGCCCAAGGCAGGGCCACCCAGAGCATTGCTGCACCTATTCCTAAAACCTTTCAACTTGTGTTGTGCCTTTCAAACAGAGGTTTAGAGGAAAAACACAGCAACAGTCCATGTTCAATTGGAGCAAGGGCCCCAAACTTGGTGGACATGATCTTTCCATCTGGAAGATATTTGGGGAAGTGCCTGTCACAGTGGGATGCATCAGGCCAACGGCGCGGATAGCTGAAACACGCAACAGTTGCATGAAGCGAATACCCAAGCATGCCTTGTGCATGTGGGGTGAGGAACATATAATTCCCTTATAACACAGTTAATTTCAACATCCCATCGTGCCCGAGAGATCTCCACTGTTGATCAAAGGTTCAAGCCCATGACTCGACAGAAGACAAGGAGCGTTTCAATGTTGAGGTCTCAGGCTTTAGTCCATCTTACCTATTAAAACAGAGGGAAATGCTGTAGTGCCTGCCTCCATGGGGAAACTAGCAGTGTCCCAAAGCTTCTTTTTTTTTTTTTTTTTTCAAATTTTAAGTAACGAAGAAGACGTATTAGATGAGAAAAAAGGCAAATAAAGAGGACTGCTGAGATAGCAGACAGACAGCAAACTAAGCGCCTAAGAAGGCTAGATCATAGTCTTTAAGACCCATTACATTGAACACCCATTCAAACATCAACTTTTTGGCAAAGGATCCCACTTCTTTAGCAGTAGACTGAGCGTCATTGAAGCATCTATCATTCCTTTCTTTCCAGACATCCCACCAGATTGCAATAATGGCCATTCTCCATATTCTTGTTAACACTTTAGCAGTGTCCCAAAGCTTTTTATTGACAGTGGAGAGCCAACAGCCGATCCAGATGTCTATTCATCTGTGCGGGCAGGGAAAAGTGGTGCAAAAAATCATGCTGACAGAATGCTCCTAAGACTTCAAATGTGGGTCCAGGTGATTGATCGGATGGTTGGCATCGTAAATCCGAAGTGCTTCTTTGGGATCAAGAAATACAGTGGGGACTACTTTTTCCACCAAATCTTGACTGTCGATGCTATTCATTGGATGATTAACATCATCAGGTTTCCATGGTTTTTAGACCATGGATTGCCCCTAACAGTACAGATTAATAGACAGACTGGGTTGGTGGTTGACCACCCTGGATGAAGGTGGGGCCAGTAGCATTCTGGAAAAGATCAGGAGATCTTGATAGATAACTAGATAAAGATGTACAGAGAGACTAGCTTGATGGCTATTTAGGTTGTGATATGGTCTTGAAATGTTACCTAGGCATACCCAGGCTAGCTTAATAGCTATTTAGGTCATGAATTATGATATGGTCTGAAAATTCGACCCAGGCATGGACCTCTTTTTATTATTAACAAAAAATTAACATAAAATAATAAATAATCATAATAACAAAAGGGTAATGTACAAGTTAACGATGAATTTACAGGAAGGGGTCCTGTGGTGTGTGTTGTTTGCAGATGACATGGTTCTGATTGACAACACAAGCGAGGGGTAAAGCACAAAGCTACAAGTTATGAAAATGGAGGGATGTTTTAAAATCAAAAGGTTTTAAATTTAGTCGGACTAAAACAGAGTATATGGAATGAAATTTTAGTAACAATAGTGAAATGACGAATATGTCAAGATTGCAGACCAAAAGTACCCCTGAAAATCATTTTCAATATCTTGTGTCAATAACTTATGACAGTGGAGAGATTGAGAAAGATGTTGCTCATAGAATTAGAGCTTGGTGGTTGAAGTGGAGATGTGCCTCTTGAATTTTATGTGATCGCTGCATACCAGTGAAATTGAAGGAGAAATTTCATAGGATGAGCGCAGCTGAAAATGAGGTTGAGATAGATTAGTGGCAATACGAAGGGGGATATAAATAGAAATTAATGCAATCGAGGAAACTTCTAAGCAGCACCAATAGGTAATAAGATGAGGGAATGTAGACATGGATGATTCGCCCATGTGCAATAGAGATTAAGATCTGCACAGGTCAGAATGAGTCGGTTCAAGTTGAAGGCTCTAAAACGGCAAGGCAAGGCCTGAATGGATATGGATGGAGATAGAAAAATACTCGATGACGTATAGTTTTACTGATGAAATGGCCCTTGATAGATTGGAATGGTGGACCAGGATTCGTGTATCCAACCACAATTAGTCGGGAACTTGGGGTAAAGCTTAGATGATGACTGATGATGAGGATGGTCAATGAATAACAAATTACTAAATTGTAAATACATTTCTTATTTTTAATCACTTCTAATCTTTTTATATAAATATTCTGGTGCTAGTCAGCTACATTTGGCATTGGTTCCATATCGAAACATAAATATGCATCTGCTCACATCCTACATGGGTAACCAATGGTACTTGAAGGATCCAAGTGTCATGACAAAACAAGACCATCCTTTCCAAAGACGAGATTAGAAAACAACGAAAGCAACAACAATCACCCAACTTTTTCATCAGGGTTGCTTCTAGGGACTGCATGTTCAGGTGATTTAATGGAGAAAAACCAAAACATGGATAGGGAAGTGTTACACTGAGTTCTGAAGGAATCGAAAACCATGGATTCTGATTTACCATCACCTGTTTGTTTTGGAACCAGTTTTACATGGATTCTACATATGGTCAGCTCAAACATCAAACCGTCTGTCTTCTTTTACCTTGGAAACCAATTTAATGTTCTTTCTGGAAGAAATGAATGTCCATGGTATTTGAAGAAGAGCTGGGAAATGGAAATGCATGTCCTCCTATTCAAGCTTTTCTCTATATTTTATCTGAAGATTGCCTAAAGTTCTAACAACATTTCTTCCATTATCTGAATTTTTGCAATGCAACCGCTTGGGCTATAAAGAAAATATCCATTGGAATGATGGGAGAAACAACTGATTTTTCAACTTCACCTTTTCTATTGCCTTTGCGATGGAACCTGTGCAGAAGGATAGATAAATAGGAAGAAGTAGAGCAATTGTCGGCATTTCAAATTACACTCATGCAAAAATTGCCCATTTCCTCGGGTTTAAGAAAAATACTGGTAAGGAGCAACTCACTGTTCAGCCTTGATGAAATGAGCAGTCAGTAGCTTTGAAACCGTGAAGCCATTGAAAGAATCAACCTCAAATAGCTCTTTCAGCTTCTCGTCGCATTTAACTATCCTCTTATCAGCAGGATCCTTCAGTGATAAAAGGCAATCAGTCAGAAATGAAAGGGCAGCTCAATATGCATATAAAGAGAACTATAATAATAGAAACAAACGGAGGCTCAAGCTAAACAAAACTTTCAACTGGTAAGGCTTTTTTCTAGAATCATTGGGTCAGCATTCGTCTGACCCTGTCGTGGCCCAGGCTGGACCCACTGGCTTCATCATCAAAGCCTTATCCCAATCAAGGCTTAGATGACGATGACGATGACGAGCCCTTGAATCATCAAGTCAGCCACCAGGCCCATTGACATCATCATCATCATGTAAGTGTTATACCAATAAAGCTTATAGATGACGATGATGATGATGTCAATGGGCGACCCATCACAGGTTTGGGCGAACGGCTTCGGGCGTGGGTTTGCTCCCCACAGACAAAAGTTTGATTCCCCTCCCCATGGATTACCCAATGCACATGGTTGGCGGGTGATTGTGTGCATCAACAGGGAATAGTCTCGCCTTAAAGGAGCAGGGGCACCCAGTCATCGTAAAAAAAAAAATGATGTCAATGGGCTGGGGATGGGCCCACTGACACCCCCGTTCATGTAGCTACAACTCCCACATGGTAACTTTCACCCAAAGACGTGACTGGAACTACCTGAAGGTTGTTTTGTTTTATGTACTCCCACATTCTCTTCACAACATCAGCCCGTGACAAGGCACTTTCACCAGTGCCAATGAACTTCACTAGGGCAGCTGAGAGTGGAATGGGAGCAAGGAAACCCGAAGTCCCTCCTTTCTGTCTTTTTCCCTTTGGCATGGACTCATCTGGACCTGAAAAGCATAGAATCATGTTTTATTTTATGAGAAAGAATGGGAATTATGGGGCTAACACTTGCTGACCACTTTAAATGGAACCACGTCTCCTTCCCCACCTTCTCTCTCTTGTTTCCGGTGTTTTTCTTTTGGCACTGCCGTCTTGACAGGACCTGCTAAATCCAAGAAACAGTGAAATTAGTATTATGTCCTGCACATAAAAAATGAAATGTGGAGAATGAGACCAAGTGAATTGCCAAATACAGACAAATCTAGGAAAAAGTATAGCACAATTGCATGCCATATTAAGTGACTAAATAGTGTATTACAAAAGAAAAATGCAACAGTTTCTTAAAGCGACGAAGGAATGAGATTGTAAGAATTACCACTGGGCATCTTCAAACTACATATGCTTGCAGGGTTCAAACATCTGATACGATACAATCAATATCCGTATCACCTGTAGCCTATATGCGATTATGGGTCATATCAGCCCTTGTCGTATCAGCTTTTGGGAGATCCGATACACCTTTTGAAACCGATTTGGGAGATGGGAGTGGATTATAGTTGCCAGTGGACCTCATGTATTTTGACTCTTTTTTTTTCTTCTTTTTTTTTGCTTGTCCTTCATGAGTGCTTAGCTTGCTAAGTGACGAGAGGGTCGTTGCTGGCCGCATTTGTATTTTCCTCTTTGTTTTAATACTATTTTAGTCATCTTTCAAAAAAAAAAAAAAAGTAATGATGAAATACCATAGTCTGTTCTTCAGGTATTGTTGAGGGTCAAATATTGCATATTGAACCCCATTTATATCTTGATTTTATGAACATGATACTGCTTAATGTCATATTTTACTCATGTTTGTGTTGCAAGGTGGATTTAAAAGCTTGAATTGGAAAAAGTGCTAAAAGCATGAATTTAACGCTCAAAGATTACCAAGGCAAAGAATGGATCTTAGGAGACAGAGATTAAATATTTCAAGGTCCCAAGATTCAAGAAAACCAAGCGGAGAAGGAACGAAGCCGAAAGAATAAGTGCAAAATACACATTTACTGTGTCATCGAACACAATTTGATGACATCGAGGACGCGTTTGATGACATCGAACACGGGTCGATGACATTGAATTTATGAAGGAAAAACAAGTTGGTCGCTGGACGAATTGAAGACGTTTTTCGATGACTCGAAGCTTTACTCAATGACATTGAAGACTTGCTCGATGACATCGAATTTTCTCTGGAATTTTGGCAATACTTGCTGGACACATTGGGCACCATTTTCAATTACTCGAAGCACTCCTTGATGACATCGAAAGTCTCTTCGATGACATCGAATTTATTGAAGAAATTGGATTAACTCTCTGGACTGTTTTGGACACATTATCGATTCCTCGAACAATGCTTGATGACATCGAAGGCTTCTTCGATGACATGGAAGGTTACAGAGTCCAGATGAAGCTATAAAAGCATGGAAAAAGCAAGTAGAAAAGACTCCTTCGATTACATCGAAACCTATTCGATGTCATCAAATGGATTGCACAGAGTTACGCGGAGTGCGTAAATTTGAGGCAGTTTTCGAATTTTTTCAAAGAGGTGCGAAAGGAGGTGTTGCACAACTATAAATAGGAGTCCCCAGGGCATCCCTGGGTATCTATCTAATCATTCTAGGGTTTGAAGGAGCAAAGAACAAGGGCGAAGAGCCATCGCCAAACGTTTTTCTTATTCCTTAGTTTTTCATGCTTTCTTCTAGGGTTTTAGTTTCAATCATGACTATAGTTGGCTAAACCTCTTATCTAGGGCTAAGAAGTGACGCTTGTAGCGTGATGGGATGTTTTCTATTGCTTTGATTCATGTTTAAGTTGAACTCTCTTTGATTATAGTTTGATATTTAAGAAACACTTTCAATTTTTAATGGTTTATTGTGACTCAAATTACAGTAGATCTGCGATAGCTTTTGAGTATGTTCTTCTCATGTATTGAGTTTGTGAAATTAGGAAATCCTCTTGTTCACCATCATCCCTTGGGCATGGTTAGATGACGGAATCCATTCTAATCCTCATGATTCTCTTATGTTTGTTTATGAGATTGGTATATCCTATTGTGAGCCATTGTCTCTTGGGCATGGTTTTGTGATATAATTACTTCTAGTTCTCACAACTCTCATCCATTGAGAATTAGGTCAAAGGAAGTTCAGATCTGGTTTTACTGAGATATCTGCCAACTGGATAAGATAGGACTCTAATTCCAATTCTGTCCTTGAATCAAGCATAGATCTCTCTAATCTCTACAAGTGGATCCTTGGAAACCCTAGTTCCCACCTTTGAATTTCTTAAGTTTTTCATTAAATCTCTCACAATTACTCTCTACACTTCCAGATTTAGGTTTTCATCTTCTTCTATTTCTACTTCTAGTTGCTTTCAAAATACTCACGAGATTAGTCCCTGTGGATTCGACCTCAGTCTTACCAAGATTATTACTGCATTGCAACCCTACACGTGGAGTTGTGAACAGGTATACATCTGGATCCAACTATTTCTTTTTTGAAAGATAATGCAATTTATTAAAAGGCCATCATAGGACAACAGAAAAACAAAACAAAAAAGCGGCCCCCAAGAGAATTCTTGAGCAAAGTGGGGCCACATCTATATATATATATATATATATATATATATATATATATAATAAACACTACAACACTTAAATGTCTGAAGGGTGGAACCCAACCAAACGCATGTGAAGACTGTTTCTCGAAGGACAACTACAAGAAGGAACATGCATGCAACAACCACCAACTTCTGAGAATTAACTGAATGTTCAAAGGTGGTGGTGTCTCAACGAAATGGATATGAAGAATGCCTTCCGAAAGACAACAGAAAGAAGAAGCATACATGCAACAACCTCCTAACATCTGAGAATCAAAAGCATCATACTATGCCTGCAAACTCAAAGAGGCCATTACATTATCTGATGCAAGCACAAAGAGCCCAATCTAAAAGCTTTCATGGGGTTCTAAAACATGAGAGAGTCGATTCTAGCTTGGTCATCTATACATTTAACGATCAAGAACAGCGTCTTAGAAGTTATTATCCTACTCTCGTATGCAAATGAGGTCATTACATTACCCAAGAGTTCTAATAAAGTTATAAAGAAGGTCAAGACTAAACATTTTTTTATAGATTGATGAGAATTTTATTGAAAGCTGCACAAAGCAGAAAAAGAATACGATGCAATCTGAAAGGGATCACTGCACACTAACACAAAATGGAAAAGGAGGAATTCCATTCGGACACCAAAGACATGACTGCCGCGATGATCACCTCAACTGGGCACAAGGAATTCCAGAAACACCAACTGTTCCTTTCTCCCTAAATCGTCTACCAAATGGCTGGAAGAATTAGCAGCCAACTTTGGTGACCTATCTTCCCTCCGGACCCCGCATGCCAAGCCCACAAGAGATCTCTAACTATTCCTGGCATAGCCCAGGATTCCCCAACACTTGCGATAAAGAAGTCCCAAATTGTACATGTAAAGGGGCAAAATATAAACAAATGATCTACAGACTCTGCGTCCTTCCGGCACAAACATAGTAACTATTTTAGATTAAACATAGTAACCATTTTAACAAGAAAAACCTGAAGGCTTAAATTCTTCCTAGAAGTAAAATAAGGGGTTGAAGTCGACAAAATGCTTTAAAAAAAAATAAAAAAATTAACGCTAAACTGAAATGGAGAAATTAGAAATGCCAGATTGTAAACTCATTTTAGCTTTTAACTCCAACTGAAATGGATATAACTGATCTCTGATGAGGCCCATGAGGGGAATCCTATCAAAGATGTAACTAAGGATCCAAGCATTGTAGGTGGTGGTATCCAAACATCCAAGATGGGATATTTCTTCTGTAAATCACGTGTGTATGCACAAACCTGAATTGGGCACATTAAAGTTGCAGAGGGAAACCCTATGCACACAAAGCCATTATTACAAAAGGTCCAAAGTAGATGGAAATTATTTTTTTTCTAATACTGGTGTTTCCTAGGCAAAACTCTGACAAGCAAAATCTCAATAAATGAAAATTTCGTGTATGGACTGCATATCATTTGGAGCTAATGCTGTTTCATGGAAGATCAAGAATAAAAAGGCAACAGCGATATCCACCCACCACTACAGTCAGGTACAAATCTATTGCAACAACTGCAGCTCAAAATTCTTAGACAACAAGCATTCTTACTAGAAGTGCAACTTGGGTGGGTTGGGTTTGAGGGTCAACCAGAGCCAACCCAACCTCCAGAGGACCAAACCCACAACACAACCCAACATGAATTCCAGACAAAGGTGCCTAAGCCAAACCCAACCCTAAGTCCTCTATATTCAACCTGACCGAAATACACATGATTATTCCCAGCCTGACGTAACCCGACCCAAATTTTGTCAACCTGAACCCAACCTGAATTCAAAGTGTTCAGTTTGCCAACCCCACCCAGCCTAATCCAAACTCAGGTTCGATCAATCGAGCTAGGGTTGACCCAAACCCAAGTTGCAGATCTAATTCTTATGGACCTTAATATATCCAGAAGAGTTGTGGTACATTTTGCTAATTGAAGTGCTCTCTCCTCCTGGTTCTAAGAGCTCATATGGAATCTGTATAATGCTAGAAAGAGAGGATAGTATCTAAAAGAATTATAGAGCGTGCAAAGAAAAGAATGAGTTGCTAATAACAAGAAGATCCCTTTTGTGTTTTAAAAGGCACATGAAGGTTCATAGTCATGGAAAAATATAATCTTCAAAAAGAAATCGTAGAAAAATATCATCATAGATGTGTTCCAAGATGCCACTAGATTGGCAAGCACAATTAATGAACACGAGAAAAAACCGAACTTACAAAATAACACAAGATAATTTGAGCTACAGCCTAATGATACTGAAACTGGATTGTTATGAGATAGATATCAAATGCATTTCAAATGGAATACCATCTTCCGAAGCCAATGGCCAAATATGCTTCGACAAAACCTTGTTCATTTGAAACATGTTAATAGAATCAACACGAAAAAGGGCTCGCAGTGTTTCGTCACATATTATATTCCGCTTATTGCTTGGGTCTTGCAAATTGTTTTCACGAATATAAGCCCAGAGTTGCTTGACAACCTATGACCACAGAAAAATAAAAGCTCGTTATGATCTTGAAAATTCATTTCTTTACAAAAATAAAATAAAATCAAGTGACAACGGGAAAAAGAAAAAACAAATTCCATACTTGCCAAGCATTACCTCAGTTCTAGCTAATTCAGATACACCAACGAATTCTTGAAGTTGCGGGGACAGACTACATAATTTGGTAAAACCACCTCCCCTTCTCTTGTTCTCTTTGTTGTGCTTGTTCGTTCTACACAACAGAAGAAGGAAAAAAAAAAAAAACAATTACCCAGTAACACCACACCAGCAATCTGTGAAAAAAATACAAAAGCAACATGAAAAATACTGCAAAATGGAAAAAATGGTCAATTGCAAACTTCCACCATATCACATTTAATTTGGTTCTTTAAGTGTTGCGGTTGCACCTCCAGAGAAAATGAACAATTGAATACTCTCGCCAAGAAAACTTATTGTGGTAGGGCGACTTTTTTTTTTTCTTTCTTTTTTCTTTTTTCCATCAGTAAAACCAATTTTGTTAAAGAGCTAAAAGGCAAGAATACAACAACACCAGATCAAGTATGCAAGCACACTTGTACTAGAAACCCAACCACTCTTTAAAAAAGGTAGACCCTGTCAAAAACCCATAAATTCCTTCAATGATCTAGCCAAAGCTGCCAAACTGCTAATTCTGCTCCTCACACTTCAAGGTTCTTCTATCCTGCCCTGTTTGGTTTAAAGTAACACCCTCTAAGTGCCCCACAAGACAAATTCCTCAACCTTAAACCAACAACCTTCTTTCTTCAGTGAGGAAAGTTCATAGTAAGCATCCAACAACCTGCTTTATTGAAATAAATTGTAGAATCTCATCATCAACATCATCATCATCATCTAAGCTTTATACCAACTGAGGTTGACTACACAACTCTTGTTCCATCATTCCACACTATCAAGGACCATATCCTCAGTTAAATCATGGGTCATCAAACCTTTTCTTTCCACCTCCACCCACATTCTCCTGTATAGACTGGATCAATTTGAAATTAATATACTACTAGGAAAAATCTTGGTTAAAGATTTCATATGGATTCTACAGGTGTCCTTGAGGTATATAAGAAGGGTTGTTCTAGGAATTAGAGGACACTGCATTTTTTTTGCACTTTTTTCTCAGTTCTTTTGCAAAAATACTTGTAACTAGTGTGGATTAATTTCAATAAGATGTGTAATCCTCTTTATTTGGTTGAATACTATTGTGCGTTGTGTTTGCTTCATCTATGCTAGCAATTCAGGTATCAAATCATCATCGATTCAAGAAACTTGCACATAAAGTAAGTAATCTGACTAATCAAGTGAGAAACTCCAAGGCAGAGAGAATAGGAAGACTGCGTGGATGAGTGATGACACATAAGGGAATGTCCTCACCATAGAAACTACGGGTACCCTGATTACTGACGACTCCGATGATTGAATTTTCCAGTCGTTGGAACATGGTAGAGAGCCGGAAATTAAGGTGACAGTTCCAGAATCCACAATCATTGGCATGTAAACAACTTCATCAAAAAAGTGTTAATACAAGGGAACCGCTGAGTCACTGACCATCGAAAAGTTAGATCGGGAGCTGGAGAATGAAATTTTTTGATAGCATGTTAGCAGTTGGATGATCTTCAAGCTGAAGGAATCCATCAAGGTTGAAAAAGATGGAGGAATTAAAAAGGAAGTTCTTAACAACAAGTTGTGCCTGTGACCTTTATCCAATGTCACAAGCTTCGTCAATGGAATAAATTGGTGAATGAACATATTCAGACATTCTATACCTGGATGTCAAAGGTTGGATTTCATGAATAAAAAGACAAGAAAATTTGAAAATATCTTAATGGCCTTAATCCAGATGAAGGAGATTAACTGGATGCACACTTGCATTGGCTGCAGAGGAGATAGATAAATGGCAGCCTGGGGGACAATTTGGTGCCCTGTAAGGAACATCACTCATGGAGCAACAAACTGACTTCCCATGCAAGGCAACCAAGGGATCTCCCATAGGTCCAGGGACGATAAGTCAACATCCAACTATGAAGGCGAACAACAAAAGGAATGTGACTGTGGAAAAGGACTATTGCACCCAAGATGGAACAAAATAGCTCTCCTTTCACATGCCTTTAGGTGTGATATCTGCAGCATCATGCTTTTGAATGTCTATTAGATAAATCCAGAGTAAAAGTAAATTTTGTTAAGAAGGAGATTATGTTGAAGACATGCCGGATCATGTGTAGATGAAACTAGGCATGAGACAGATTATGAAGAATAAGTATTTGATGATGGGGCACTTCTAGAAGATGTAGCAGATGTATGTGAAGATGGTGGGGATACACTAGCTATGGGCGCTCCTTTCACATGCTTTTTAGGTGTGGTAGCCAGAGAATCATGCCTTAAATGTCCATCAAATCAATCCAGAGTAAAAATTTGGCTAAGGAGATTATGCCAAAGATACACCAGATCATGTGCAGACGAAAGTAGAGCATGAGGCATCAATAGATTATGAAGGACAAGCAAATGATGATGGGGCACAACCTGTAGAAGATGTAACAGATGTATAAGATGCATACGAAGATTGCGAGGAGATGCTGGCTATCTAGTCGATAATGCTATCGATGCCTTGGGTGATTGATGTGCGATGGTTGCAGTACAATATCTTCGGCACCAGCGGTTCTAATAGATGTTGCAATGAGAATATAGCAAAAATATAGTTTCATAAGAAATATTAGATAAATTAAACTGAAAGAAAGAAAAGGCATCCCTGTCCATACTAGATTTGTCAAGTGCTTAGTATCCTTCTCTATCAAATTCATGTACAGATATGAGACGCTGTGTAATGTCACAATGGATGCATGTCAAATTTTGCTAGGGAGACCATTTGTGTTTGACTTGGACTAACACATTTTCCTTTATCAAGATGATGTTAATGTTACAATGTACCCAATGAAGCATTTCTATACACTGTCGACTAGTCGGGTTGGGGTTGCCCTAGACATAAAATGGAACGGTTCGGCCCAGTCCATTCAAAAGTTTGATTTTGCTTGGCCTGAGCCTGACCTGTTGGCCGCCCTAAGTTTTTAGTGCACAAATCTAACAACCAAGCTGTCCTATACTTGCATTTATTGCCAAAGATGACATAAAATTGACGAATATTCCACCTCCCTTACAGATGCTCTTACATGAATACAAAAGACTTCGTGCTCAAAACACCCCCAGCCGAACTTCCTCCTATGGGAGATATTTAGCGCCATATCGACTTGGTGTCAGGTTTAAACCTATTGAATATTGTGCAGTGTTAGTACCTAATGAATCCAGCCAAGCTCCAGCAGTTGGTCACAAAGTTGCTACAAAAGGAGTTGAATGCATGAAAGCTTGTCATCATGCATGATTCCAACGTAGTTAACCCTGAGAAAAATGGATCTTGAAGGATGTGTGGATACTCCATGATCAACCAAATTACTATCGAGTAGCTTTCTTATTCCACATAGGATGATACAATAAATATATTGCATGGATTGATAATCTTTTTGAAGACCGACCTAAGGAGTTGATATTGCATGATGATGAGTAGAAAAACACAAATGACGTGAGATGGGCTGTACGAGTTGTCGGTGATGCCATTCAGTCTTTAAAACGAATCAAGTACTTTCACGTGGCTGATGGCAGTTACTTTGTCCTTTAACAGGGAAATTTTTATTTCCTTGATATTTAGTTTTTAGTAATAATTAATATATCCACCATGATCATGTATGGAGATTATTTAACGTACAACAAAGGAAGTCACTAGATGTCAAGTTGTCAACTTGAAAAGGTGCCCATTCCTCATGAATAATGTTGTTCTCAGGATATATGGTTACTAAAGAAGGGATCAAAGGTTGACCAAAGAAGATCGAGACCGTTTGAGTAGCTCATGCCAAGAACACTCTCAGAGGTTTATTCTTTTCTAGAGATTTATTTGGGACTTCATCACCAGTATTGCAATGCTACCAGTTGCACATTTCATACGCAGAGACAGATTAACCAAAAACAGGCTCATCATTATCAAGAAAAGATTATGAAGGCGCCTTCAAAAAGGTCTTCAAGAGGGAAAGTGGTGCCTCTGGTATTAGTGCAATGCTAAGTTAATAGTAGAAACCAATCACGTTCTTTTCGACTTCTAAAAAGGTCTCCATTCTCAGCTTCCAAAATTGTGGGAGGAAAAAAAAAAAAGGAACAAGAAGCTAAATCATGCAAGAAAGAACTACTCCACATATAATCTTCAGTTCTACATTGTGCTAACAGTATTTAATTCATTGGGAAATTATTCTATCATTGAACCATGAGACATTAAGATATCCTCTCTCAGAAAAAGGTTGAGTGCTCGCCATGCTAAGTAGATAGCTTTTCCATTAGAGTATACCTTCTTTTTGCATCACAAACCAGGATGTCAGAACAAGGTGGCGGACACTTTGAGTTGTGGGATTTGAGGCATTTAAAGAATAGTAGAAGGAACCCCTTTTTGTCATTAAAAGAGAACTTTATTAGAGAAAGCCTCAAGGGAAATTATAAGTTTAAATCTACAAAAAGCGCCTAACAAAATTCTCTTAGGGAAATTATAAGCTTAAATCTACAAAGAGCGCCTGACAATTCTAAAATTGGCCTCATTCCTAACATTGGTAGGTTACGCCATCACATCCTATCCACTCGGCCATTCTTCTCAAACCCCCCTAATTCATTGCAAAACCATGTAACTCTTGCTAACATTTACCTTGAATCTATATAAAAACTTCAAAACATTGAAGGATCCCCTTTTGGGTCCTCGATCCATTCTCACATCCCAAAGGATAAGAGTGCCAACAACACAAGGATTCCACCCATAATTTGCCACATATCAATGGAAGTTGCAACCAATCGATAGCAACAACTCTTTTATCGTTGAAGTTGTGGCCTTCCGCTGTGCTTGGAAAATTGCATACGAATTATGGGTCGGTGGTGTTTAAAGGGTATTTGTGGAATGCCATGATATGGGCTTTGGACGGCTCTTACTTGTGGAGAATAACGAACATTACCAAGGAAGCTAGACAGCTTTGTGAGAGTTGTGTTTCTCCTTCCATATTCCTAGAGAGGAAAATTTAGAAGTGAAATGCCTTTGCAAAGGGCCTCCAAGGATATCCTTTTGGTTAACAAATATGTGGTCTAATGCCTTGGTGTTTTTGGGCCCTTTTGGCATGTTGATCTCGAAATTAATGCCATAAGAAAAACACGAATAAAATAATTCAGATTAAATGATACGCCACACCCAATTTAAAGATCTACAAAGGCAATAAGTCCACAGATGAATATTCAAATTCCTTATTGAGTCGAGGAGCATACTATGTCGCTCTCTTTGAGATATTCCACGCCCCTTAATGAAATCAACCAGTGTAGTAGATTCCTAATGTGCCAAGATACAATCACCCATCATATAGAAAACCTACAGTACGTACGGCTTGCGAAATATCTAACACCAAAGCCACTATAAAATACATTCATTCATATGTCTAAAAGAAAAAAAAGAAGATTTTGAGGAGGATTTTGCTGGACATAAAAACCCTACAAGAAAATCCACACTTTATAAAACGTAACTAATATGCCCGTTACGAAAATCATCATATTCATTGAGATGCGCCTGAACGTAGAAGCACATCTCACACGATCCTCAAATAATGTGTCACATCCAACACTTGTGATAATGATTTTTTTAAAAAATAATTATCATAGATTTTGACAAAACTAAATCAATCACGACTCAAAGAAAGGGACCCGCTCAAGCTTTACCGAGGACCCGCTCAAGCTTTACCGAGTCGAGAATCACATACCTCACACACAAGTACCGTGCGCATACACCCAGTTAACTGGTTTTCTAACTGGTTTGCCTATCGAGTGAGCCTCATGCACGCGTACGGGCTAAAGCATAATGTGAGCATATTTTATAAGTCTATGGAGTATAAAGCTTTACAAATACTCCACATACATTCTCCCTATCCGATGTGGGACAATCTTTTATACTTAAAATGTGATAAATGATCGTACACAAAAACTTGTATTTATTTTCGAATACTTCAACAATCCACCACTTATATCAAAATAATATAAAAATAAGCATAATGAAGAACTATTATGCATAGATGACAGTAATAAATCGTCTTAAACCTCACTTAGTGAGATGTATTTGGAATACAAGAAAAATTAGTAAACTAGTTCTTTAACTAAAATTCATTATTATAAAACATGCATGAGACATACACAATAGTTTTTTAGTGTTTATAACACGTTCAGAGCTATATGTTACAGCCATATGCAATATCTTGGTTCTACGATTGCTCTAGAGAATTAGCCCAATTGTCATAAAAAGCAACCCCACTTCCACATGCAATAGGTGAGTTCATTACGGGTGCGTCTCTATAACAGTTGTCACCTCACCTTTAAAAAAATGCAATAAACTCATACCTAACCTCGATCTTGCTACAAAGATTCACATTATTTACATCATGGAGAGGGGCTCTAAGAGATAATTTTCTTCCTAAACTCATGTAATGCATTTCAACCACAAATCACACGAAAACTTATTTTCCCCACTGAGATCAATTCTTGGGATCCCGAGTCCTTAAGTTAGATTATTATTTCCAATTATTTTTCTATAAGCTTGTCTCATCTCCCTCAATGTTTTCCAAACTTTTTCCCTGGCTAAGCTTTTGGTTAATAGATCCGCCATATTCTCATTAGATCTTATAAAGTCTAGAGTTATTGCACCATTTTTTAATAATTATCTCACACAATGATGCTTCAGACAAATGTCTAGATTTTCTATTATATTTATAACACTTGTTATTAGGTCTTCCTATGGTAACCAAGCTATCACAATGAATGGATATAGGTGATATGGTTTCACCCAAAAAGTTATATATATTAATAAAGCTTTTATCCAATCTGCCTCCTCCCGAGCTGCTCCGAAGGCTACTAGTGATGATTCCATAATAGAATGAGCTATACAAGTTTATTTCTTCATTTCCATGAAAAAGTTCCGCTCACCATGGTGAAACAGAACCACTTATAAAGTTAGAATCATCTTACCCTTAATTATAATCATCATCACTGTAAACTCAATTAAATTTTTTTGGGTGATGTAACCTTCAATTACAATAGGGGAACTGTAGTAATGAAGATTTAGTAAAGAAGACCAAATCCACATCCTTTTAAGATATCATAAGACCCTATAAATAGCATCCAAATGCTCATAATTCGGAGTGCTAGAATATCTACTCACTTTGCTCACAACAAATGAATATCAGGCCTATGGCAATTTATAGCATAAGCTAGGCTACTAATGACACTAGCATATTCTAGCTGAGATACACTTTCACCAATATTTCATTCTAGTTTTTTATTGGGGTTATAAGGTGTACACGCAAATTTACATTCAAAGTGATTATATTTTCTTAATATCTTCTTTATGTAATGGGATTAAGTGAAAGTTATACTAGTTTCACTTCGAATGATTTTAATCCCTACAATGACATCGGTTTCGCAAAGGTCTTTCATGTTAGAGTGAGAAGATAGAAATGTTTTCATTAATAACTTCTACGTTTGTACCAAAGATTAGAAGATCGTTTACATATAAACAAACTAAGACACTTGCGTTTTCATGAACCTTAAAATAGAGGCATCTTTCACCTCCATTGAAGCTGAAGCCATTAGACATCATAAGAACATTAAAAACTCATATAAGAACCTTAAAAGACTACACACCTTACATTCTTGACTTGATTTTATGAACCCTTAGGATGAACCATGTATATTTCTTCCTCGAGTTCAACATTTAAAAAGGCAATTCTAACATCCATTTGGTGAATTAAAAGATCATATGTGGAAGCAAAATGACTACTAAGATGTGAATAGATGCCATCTTTAACATAAGGAAATAAGTATTGAAATAATCGATGCCTTCTTTCTTATCACTAACCTAGCCTTGTATTTCTGAATCAAACCATCAACTTTCCGTTTCTTTTTTAACATCCATTTATAACCTAAATTTTTTGCCCCAAGAGGCAGCATGTCAACTAATTTCCATGTAAAATTCGATCTAATACTCATTTCAAGGTAACATCATGAGAGAGCATAGCCTCCTCAAATGTTACAAACTTGCAAGGCTGCCTTCTAGTGAGCTAAGAACACATGAAAATCAAGAACTTACAAGGTTGCCTTCTAGTGAGCTAAGAACACATGAAAATCAGGAACAGTCCTTAGCAATCCTAGTCGTTTACTTCTCCTAAGTTCATATTTAGACTCAAGTTCATCCAAGTTTAAAAGAATTGAGTTAGAAAGTTCATTTAATTTTGCAGAAAAGGAACCCCCGTTGTTCCTTTTCTGCATCAGGAAAAGGCTTTATAGTTACTTAAGATCGCACGTGTCCAAGTGGATTAGTCCAAGCAACTCGGAATTCCTTTCTACATCAGGAAAATACTTTATAGTTACTTTAAACTATAAACTGAACTCAAACTTTCTAAATTCATCATTTTCTAAATTACGAATCACACCACAATAAGCCATATTTCTAAGTAATTTAGTATTCACATGCCCTAGTCTACTATACCATAATGAAACAGTGCATACCATATAAGTAGAAGAGAAAACTTTATTCAATTCTATATGTAATTTAAACATTCAATGTCATTATCAGCATAGCCTTTACCTACAAAACCATTTTTAGTTATTACAATTTGATCAGACTCAATAACCTACTTCAAAACTGCCTTTTTCAAAAGGTAACCCGAGACAAGGTTTTTGCACATAGCTACTCAAATCGTCTTGGATTTTGAAGGATGTGTAGATACTCCATGATCAACCAAATTACTATCGAGTAGATTTCTTATTCCACATAGGATGATACACTAAATATGATGCATGGATTGATAATCTTTTTGAAGACCGACCTAAGGAGTTGAATCAGTTGATATTGCACGATGATGAGTAGAAAAACACAAATGACATGAGATGGGCTGTACGAGTTGTCGGTGATGCCATTCAGTCTTTAAAACGAATCAAGTACTTTCACGTGGCTGATGGCAGTTACTTTGTCCTTTAACAGGGAAATTTTTATTCCCTTGATATTTTGTTTTTTGTAATAATTAATCTTTCCACCGTGATCATGTATGGAGATTATTTAATGTACAACAGAGGAAGTCACTAGATGTCAAGGGATATATGGTTACTAGAGAAGGGATCAAAGGTTGACCAATGAAGATCAAGACCATTTGAGTAGCTAATGCCAAGAACACTCTCAGAGGTTTATTCTTTTCTAGAGATTTATTTGGGACTTCATCACCAGTATTGCAATGCTACCAGTTGCACATTTCATGCACGGAGACAGATTAACCAAAAACAGCCACATCATTATCAAGAAAAGATTACAGAGGCTCTCATTGTTGCATTTATGGCCTTTAAAAAGGTCTTCAAGAGGAAAAGTGGTGCCTTTGGTATTAGTGCAATGCTAAGTTAATAGTAGAAACCAATCACATTCTTTTCGACTTCTAAAAAGGTCTCAATTCTCAGCTTCCAAAATTGTGGGAGGAAAAAAAAAAAAAGGAACGAGAAGCTAAATCATGCAAGAAAGAACTACTCCACATATAATCTTCAGTTCTACATTGTGCTGACAGTATTTAATTTATTGGGAAATTATTCTATAATTGAACCATGAGGCATTAAGATATCCTCTCTCAAAAAAAGGTTGAGTGCTCGCCGTGCTAAGTGGATAGCTTTTCCATTGGAGTATACCTTCTTTTTGCATCACAAAACAGGATGTCAGAACAAGGTGGCGGACACTTTGTGGGATTTGAGGCATTTAAAGAATAGTACAAGGAACCCTTTTTTTTCTCATTAAGAAAGAACTTTATTAGAGAAAGCCTCAAGGGAAATTATAAGTTTAAATCTACAAAAGGCACCTAACAAAATTCTCTTAGGGAAATTATAAAGCATAAATCTACAAAGAGTGCCTAACAATTCTAAAATTGGCCTCATTCCTAACATTGGCGGGTTACCCCATCACATCCTATCCACTTGGCCATTCTTCTCAAACCTAACCCCCCCCCCCCCCAAATCCTTATATCAAATTGAGCTACAAAGCATAACCCAAGAACAGACTCAAATGTTTCACAACAACAGTAAAAAGGTAATGAATCACCTTGACAAAGACCTCATAAACTTTAAAATAGCCTAGACAAGAGCCCATTGTTGAGAATAGAGAAGGGCACTGTAGAGATACATTGCATAATCCATTTCATCCGTTCGCTACCCAAACTGTTCTACACGATAAATATAGAAAAAAGTTCCAATTAACATGAATGTAAGTCTTTTCCATGTCCACAACGCATAAATTCCTCCAAACCCCCCCCCCCCCCCCCCCCTTCTCTTTACTCTAGATTCAATTCCTTAATTGGCCATAAGGATTCCACCCATAATTTGCCACATATCAATGGATGTTGCAACCAATTGATAGCAACGACTCTTTTATCATTGAAGTTGCAGCCTTCCGTCGTGCCTGGAAAATTGCATACGAATTATGGGCCGGTGGTGTTTAAAGGGTATTTGTGGAATGCCATGATATGGGCTTTGGACGGCTCTTACTTGTGGAGAATAACAAACATTACCGAGGAAGCTAGACAGCTTTGTGAGAGTTGTGTTTCTCCTTCCATATTCCTAGAGAGGAAAATTCAGAAGTGAAAAACCTTTGCAAAGGGCCTCCAAGGATATCCTTTTGGTTAAAAAATATGTGGTCTAATGCCCTAGTGTTTTTGGGCCCTTTGGCATGTTGATCTCGAAATTAATGCTATAAGAAAAACACAAATAAAATCAGATTAAATGATACGTCACACGGCCCACACCCGATTTAAAGATCTACAAAGGCAATAAGTCCA
Organism: Magnolia kwangsiensis; assembly: GCA_037074715.1. Classification (NCBI taxonomy): domain Eukaryota; kingdom Viridiplantae; phylum Streptophyta; class Magnoliopsida; order Magnoliales; family Magnoliaceae; genus Magnolia; species Magnolia kwangsiensis. Next base: position 112,473,907 of record CM073580.1, read on the forward strand.
CGGATGAATATTTAAATTCCTTATTAAGTCGAAGCGCGTACTATGTCTCTCTCTTTGAGATATTTCACGCCCCTTGATGAAATCAGTCAGTGTAGTAGATTCCTAGCATGCCAAGATACAATCGCCCAGCATATAGAAAACCCACAGTACGTACAGCCTACGAAATATCTAACACCAAAACCACTATAAAACACATTCATTCATATGTCTAAAAGAAAAGGAGAAGATTTCGATCAATCAATCGAGATTCAAGAGATTATTCTAAGGAGGATTTTGCTGGACATAAAAACCTTATAAAAAAAATCCACACTTCATAAAACATAACTGATATGGCCGTTACGAAAACTATCATATTCGTTGAGATCCCATCCTCAAATAATGTGTTACATCCAACACTTAAGATAATGATAAAAAAAAAAAAAAAAAAAATTATAGATTTTAACAAAACTAAGTCAATCAAGACTCAAAAAAAGGGACTCGCTCAAGCTTTACTGAGTTGGGAATCACATACCTCACGCACGAGTACCGTGCGCATACACCCAGTCAACTGGTTTTCTAACTAGCTTGCCTATCAAGCGAGTCTCATGCATGCGTACGGGCTAGAGCATAATGTGAGCATATTTTATTAGTCTATGGAGTAGAAAGCTTTACAAATACTCCATATACCTTCTCCCTATCCGATGTGGGACAATCTTTTATACTTAAAATGTTAAAATTGATCATACACAAAAACTTGTATTTATTTTCGAATACTTCAACAATCCCCCACTTATATCAAAATAATATAAAAATGAGCATAATGAAGAACTATTACGCATAAATGACAGTAATAAATCATCTTAAACCTCACTTAGTGAAATGTATTTGGACTACAAGAAATATTAGTAAACTAGTTCTTTAACTAAAATTCTTTATTATAAAACATGCATGAGACATACACAATAGTTTTGTAGTGTTTGCAACATGTTCAGAGCTATATGTTACGGCCATACGCAATATCTTGGTTCTACGAGTGCTCTAGATTATTAGCCCAATTGTCATAAAAAGCAACCCCACTTCCACATGTAATAGGTGAGTTCATTACCAGTGCGTCTCTATAACAGTTGTCACCTCACCTTTAATAAAATGCAATAAACTCATACCTAACCTCGATCCCGCTACAAAGATTCACATTATTTACATTATAGAGGGGCTCTAAGAGATAATTTTCTTACTAAACTCATGTAATGCATTTCAATCACAAATCACACGAAAACTTATTTTCCCCACTGAGATCAATTCTTGGGATCCCGAGTCTTTAAGTTAGATTATTATTTCCAATTATTTTTCTATAAGCTTGTCTCATCTCCCTCAATGTTTTCCAAACTTTTTCCCTGGCTAAGCTTTTGGTTAATAGATCCGCCATATTCTCATTAGATCTTATAAAGTCTAGAGTTATTGCACCATTTTTTAATAATTATCTCACACAATGATGCTTCAGACAAATGTCTAGATTTTCTATTATATTTATAACACTTGTTATTAGGTCTTCCTATGGCAACCAAGCTATCATAATGAATGGATATAGGTGATATGGTTTCACCTAAAAAGTTATATATATTAATAAAGCTTTTATCCAATTTGCCTCCTCCCAAGCTACTCTGGAAGCAACTAGTGATGATTCCATAATAGAATGAGCTTTGGAGGCAACTAGTGATGATTCCATAATAAAATGAGCTATACAAGTTTTGTTTCATTTCCATGAAACAGTTCCGCTCACCATGGTGAAACATAACCACTTGTAAAGTTAGAATCATCTTACCCTTAATTCTAATCATCATCACTGTAACCTCAATTAATTTTATTTTTTTGGGTGATGCAACCTTCAATTACAGTAGGGTAACTCTCATAATGAAGATCTAGTAAAGAAGACCAAATCCACATCCTTCTAAGATAACGTAAGACCCTAAAAATAGCATCCGAATGTTCATAATCCAGAGTGCTAGAATATCTACTCACTTTGCTCACAAAAAATGCAATATCAAGCCTAGGGCAATTTATAGCATAAGCTAGGCTACTAATGACACTAGCATATTCTAGCTGAGATACACTTTCACTAAATATTTTATTCTAGACTTTTATTAGGATTATAAGGTGTAAACGCAAATTTACATTCAAAGTGATTATATTTTCTTAATATCTTCTTTATGTAATGGGATTAAGTGAATGTTATACTAGTTTCACTTCAAATGATTTTAATCCCTAAAATGACAACGGTTTCTCAAAGGTCTTTCATGTTAGAGTGAGAAGATAGAAATGTTTTCATTAATAACTTCTACGTTTGTACCAAAGATTAGATAAACAAACTAAGACACTTGTGTTTTCATGAACCTTAAAATAGAGGCATCTTTCACCTCCATTGAAGCTGAAGCCATTAGACATCATAAGAACATTAAAAGCTCCTATAAGAACCTTAAAAGACTACACACCTTACATTCTTGACTTGATTTTATGAACCCTTAGGTTGAACCGTGTATATTTCTTCCTCGAGTTCACCATTTAAAATGGCAATTCTAACATCCATTTGGTGAATTAGAAGATCATATTTGGAAGCAATGACTACTAAGATGCGAATAGATGACATCTTCAACATAAGGAAATAGGTATTGAAGTAATTGATGCCTTCTTTCTTATTGAACCCCTTGGCCACTATCCTAGCCTTGTATTTCTAAATCAAACCATCAGCTTTTCATTTCTTTTTTAACATCCATTTATAACCTAAATTTTTTTGCCCCAAGAGGCAGCATGTCAACTAATTTCCATGTAAAATTCGATCTAATACTCATTTCAAGGTAACATCATGAGAGAGCATGGCCTCCTCAAATGTTACAAACTTACAAGGCTGCCTTCTAGTGAGCTAAGAACACATGAAAATCAGGAACAATCCTTAGCAATCCTAGTCGTTTCCTTCTCCTAAGTTCATACTTAGACTCAAGTTCATCCAAGTTTAAAAGAATTGAGTTAGAAAGTTCATTTAATTTTGCAGAAAAGGAACCCGCATTGTTCCTTTTCTACATCAGGAAAAGGCTTTATAGTTACTTAAGATCGCACATGTCCAAGTGGATTAGTCCAAGCAATTCGGAATTCCTTTCTACATCAGGAAAATACGTTATAGTTACTTTAAACTATAAACTGAACTCAAACTTTCTAAATTAGGAATCACACCACAATAAGCCATATTTCTAAGTAATCTAGCATTCACATGCCCTAGTCTACCATGCCATAATGAAACAGTGCATACCATACAAGTAGAAGAGAAAACTTTATTCAATTCTATATATAATTTGAACATTCAATGTCATTGCCAACATAGCCTTTACCTACAAAAGAACCATTTTTTGTTGTTACAATTTGATCAGACTTAATAACCTACTTCAAAACTGCCTTTTTCAAAAGGTAACCCGAGACAAGGTTCTTGCAAATAGCTCGAACATGAAAACCATTGGCCATTGTAATGGTCTTTCCTAAGGTGCACATAATTTCAACCTTTCTTTGCCCAATCACGTCCATGGTGGCAACAACTCCATTTGAAACCTTTTTCCCAAAGAAACATCCTCATATATCTTAAACCAACTCCAATAATAGCACACGTGCGCGTCGATCTACCAACCATCACACAATTCCACAAAGACCATGTTGACCTCGATGACCACAACCACGATTAGAGGCTTTTCATATGGATTTTGCTTGAGCAAACTTCTTATTGCTAGTATAGCACTCTCTTGCAAAGTGACCAAGTTTTCCACAAACATAGCAACTTGTTGAGTTACCTTGGTTGCTAGTTTCATGGTTCTTAGGCTTGGGCTTGAGTTTCTTTTTAGAGTTTTTTCTAGTTTGGCTTCAAGTTATTGGATTTTTCTTTATGAGGGTTCTGATTATTTATGTCATTAATCATGCGAATTTTAGATGTCATCTTTCTTGTCCTCAATTCTATCTTGGAGTCTCGCCTCTTCCTTGACCCGAAGACTTACAATAAGTTGTTCCATCGAGAGTTATTTAGTTTTATGTTGAAGGGAATGTTTAAAGTCTTTCGAAGATGGTGGTAAAGTTTCAATTACAATTTACAACTGTCATTTAGAAAAGCTCATCCAATTTAATTCCCTTGGACATGATTTCATGGCCTATGTGATTAAACTCATTCGTTTATCGCACTACAAATTTGTTGTCTACCATCTGAAATTTAAAATATCTGTTGATAACATAGTTTGTCATGCCTACCTTTTCGATTTTGAATTTCTTTTCTAGGGCTCCAAATCTCAACAACAATCTTATAGTCACAATAAAGATCATATAATTGGTTTGATATGCCACTCAAGATGTAGTTCTTGCATAGGTAATCATCCTCATCACACTTATGTTGGTTCATAAAAATCTGTCAATTTAAGATGATCAATCACTTTCACCACTTTAAGTCTAGTAAGATGAAAGAACATATTTTCCACCTCTTGAAGAGTTGTCTGTTGAAAATTTCAAGGCAAAAAGACTTATCATTCGAATTATCTTCCAAAGCCATAGGACTAATATCTCAAAATCAATTGTTTAAGCATTTGAAAAATAAACATAAGTTTTTTGGTAAAGTCATTTTTAATTTTTTAAAGTGTAAAAATGTCCTACATTGAATGGGAGAAAGTACATGAAGTGTTTATAAAGCTTTCAATTCTATAAACATTTGAAAAATACTCACATTATGCTCTAGCCAGTACATACACACGAAGCTGTCCTAAGGGGCAAACCAGCCATAAACTAGTTAACTGGATGCTTTAGGCGATCAAGAAGAGTGAATCATGGCCTGATAGCCTAAAGCAGGTTCCTTTCTTTGAGTATTGGTTGTCCCGATTTTGCCAAATCCATAATTTTTTTCATTATTATCACAACATTGAATAACCTATTAGTCTGATTGGGGGCGCCCAAAAAATTGTCTAAAGTTTTGGCCTCTCGCCTGAAGCTCTCTATCGGTAAGATCATCTCCTCCCACCAATGCGCCTTCATTCCAGGGAGACAGATCATTGACTGCACGCTAATCGCCAATGAATGTCTGCATTCCAGCTACAAAGATGGGTCGAAATCTGTTTGCAGCAAGCTTGATATTGAAAAGGCTTACGAACATGTTGATTGGAATTTTCTCCAATACATGATGAGGCGGATGGGCTTTCCAATTAAATGGAATAGGTGGATTGGAGAGTGTTTAGGGTTGGCTCACTTCTCCATCCTCCTCAACGGTACCCCAAAAGGCTTTTTCAAGAGCTCCAGAGGCATTCGTCAGGGAGATCCGCTATTTCCATTCCTCTTTCTTATAGTTGGAGAAGCTCTATCCAAAATGATCCAGGCAGGCCAAGAAGCTGGCATCCTTAGCAGCATCAGAATGAGAGGCCTGTCATCCTCGGTCTCCCATATTCAATTTGTTGACGACTCTCTCATCCTCAGTGATGCTGATCCGATCAAGGTCAACAACGTCCGCACCACGATTAGGTGCTTTGAGGCAATTTCGGGTCTAAGAATCAACTTGTCCAAATCTAAGATGCCCCTATTCCCATTCCTCTTTCTTATAGTTGGAGAAGCTCTATCCAAAATGATCTAGGCAGGCCAAGAAGCTGGCATCCTTAGCGGCATCAGAATGAGAGGCCTGTCATCCTCGGTCTCTCATATTCAATTTGTTGACAACTCTCTCATCCTCAGTGATGCTGATCCGATCAAGGTCAACAACGTCCACACCACGATTAGGTGCTTTGAGGCAGTTTCGGGTCTAAGAATCAACTTGTCCAAATCTAAAATGCCCCGAGTTAATCTGTAGGATAAAGAGGTAAGATCTTTTGCTAATTCGTTTGAGTGTTCCTCCGTTTCGCATCCAGTGTCCTTCATCTGCCTTCCGTTATGCCTGGGCTTACCCCCTATATCCCTTTGGGACAAGGTCACCAACAAGTTCGAGAGATATCTGGCAAGATGGAAGTGCAGATACTTGTCGCTGGGAGGCCACATTACCCTGATAAAGGCATCCCTCTCCAACCTGCCGGTCTATTTTATGTCTCTTCTTAAATGCGTCATCCTTGCTAAACTCGACAAACACAGGCGTGATTTTCTCTAGAACGGGAAGGAAGATTCCAAGAAATTCCACCTGGCTAAATGGTCCCAAGTCTGCCCAGCGGCCTAAACTTGGCTAAGCAGGAATTAAAGATCTCAAAAGGATGAACAAAGCCCTTCTCGAGAAATGGATCTGGAGGCTTGGTATTGAGGATGATTGCCTTTGGAACAAGATCATCAAAGGGAAATATGGGAAATCGATTGGCGGGTGATGGACCAACAGCTCCTCTCAATATAGGGCCTCCACCCTTTGGAAGGGGATTCTCTCCTTGAAGAAGGTTGTTCTTCCAGGCATCGGCTTCATCTTAGGCAACGGGGCCAAGATCCAGTTCTGGGAAGATGCATGGGTGGGTAATGCCCCTCTGAAATTTGACTTTCCTAAAATATATTGTATCGCCTCCAACCCTGCTTCTTTCATCGCCGATTGTTCTTCCTTTTTGGATAATAAGATCCAGTGGTACATGGATTGTAGGAGGAACCTACAGGACTGGGAGATTGAAGAGTTTGTGGGCCTCCTCCAGCACATATACATGAGTATGCTAGCCACCTTGTGCCTAGACAGATTAATTTGGAAGGTGGACAAATCTAGCACCTTCTCAGTTAAATCCCTCTACCACCTGTTGGACCATGGGACGCCCTCCTTTCAGGATCAACCTCCCTTCAAATTCTGGAAATATTTTGTCCCCCCTAAACACGCAGCCTTTGCCTGGCTGGTGGGGACCAAAAGAATCCTCACGGTGGATAATCTTAGGAAAAGAGGTATGCAAATAATAAATGTCCGTCTTTGCTGCATGAAGAACGAAGAAAGCATCGATCACCTCCTGCTCTTCTGCGCATTCATCGTTGCAATTTGGTCAGAATTTCTCAATCGATTCAACTTGAAGTGGTGTTTTCCTGCGTCGGTCTCTCTTCTTATCAAAGCTTGGCATGGGGTCAATCTGGGCAAACATAGGACGAAGATCTGGCGTATGGCAATTATAGCCATTTGATGGTCGGTTTGGGAAGAAAGAAACAATAGATGTTTTAGGGACATCCCTAATACCGTAACGGCGATTGCCAGTAAAGCCAAGCACCTTCTGATCGAATGGATGGTTTATGTAGTAGGTTTTAAGGATGTAGATTTTCTTTTTCTTGGGGTTTCATGGTTTGTTTGCCAGCTCGGCAATCTCCATTTATCTCCGCTTTTGTTCCCCTATCTCCTTCTTCTTTCCCTTCTTTTTATATATAAAGTGAATTCTCAAAAAAAAAAAAAAACATTGAATGTGACCCATTACTTAAGGTCGTTTCCATCATGCAGGATGTTTCCTCGTTCAAACAAATGTAAATGAATGTGATGGCTTTCATAACATGTATATCAGTTAATTTTCTTATATAAAAATTGAATTTTCCCTTAAAGTTTTATACCGAAAAAAATCCTCTTTTCCAGAATAATCTCTCTCTATTGATCGAAATCTTCACTTTTCTTTTTAGGCACATGAATAAATGTGTTTTCAAGTAGCTTTGGTATTAGCCTTTTTCACAACATATGCATGCTGTGAAACTTCGTATGTTGGACAATTGTATCATGCAAATAACGCACTAAGAAGCTACTACATCGATCGATCTCACCAAGAGATGTGAACTATCTCAACGAGAGTGAATTAGCATGCACCTCAACCTAATGAGGAATCTGAATCTTCGTCTATAATGTTGTTGGCCTTGTCAATATTCAGATTAATTGTGATATTCCATTTAATCTAATTTATTTTATTTGCATTTTTCTCATAGCAATAGTTTTGAGATCAACATGGCAGCCTTTGTTGCTCCGCATGTTCTCTTTTTTCTGCATACAAGCCCTGTTTTGTTATCTCTCTCTCTCTCTCTCTCTCTCTCTCTCTCTCTCTCTCTCTCTCTCTCTCTCTCTCTAACAAATTCCTTTTGATTGCCCATCAAAAACAAGAAGAACAAGAACAATAAGGGAAGTTCCTTAAAATTGAAAAATAATGTGAGTCTTGGCAAGATTCTTATAAACCCCAATTAACAAATTAATATACCTGAAATCATTAATCTTATTTACCATCTCCATTTCTAGAATTAGCGTAACAAATGCAGAATTAAACTTCGATTAAACCTCGATCTCTCCTGGAGTTCAAGAGTTCCATAACATCAATTTTAATAACCTCCCAACAACTCCAATAAAAAACCATATAAAAATTGTCTACCAGAGACTGTCTTCGTCCATCCCCCAAACTGCACTTTGGATCTCCTCCTCAAAGTCCCTTTGTAGACACATTGAAACATCGAAACTCGACAAGAAGCCATCTAAAAGCCAATTTCGTCAAGATTAGACAGACCTGTATAAATACTACTAGACCCTCAAGTTTTCATTCTTGATTCAGTCCATCAACAATATTCTCCCCAATACACAGCCCATGAATTGCATTTTTACCATTAGAATACCACTGTGTACCATTCTACTAGAAAAAGGTACAACACAACTGGGTGTATCTATCAAAACATAGGGCATTGATATCAATCCCGAAAAAGAATGACCTAATTCATTAGAAAAGCAAAACACAACCTTACAAAAATCCAAGAATCTTCACCATGTTAAACCCAAATTATACAACGTCAGTCGAATCCATTATTCATTCTACAAACTGCCAAAGCCGAAAGAGAATACGGCTCCAATACTCCATTCCTAAATGCGTTGGAAAAGTGCGAAATGCGTACTATTCTAATACTGAATGTAGAAGATACGAGCGTATCTATTAAAAAAAAAAAAAAAGAGTTACCCTAATTTATCCGAAGATGAAAAATAAAAAACCCAAATAACGCAATGTCAGTACAAAAGATTGCTCATTTCGTAAAACGCCAAAAAACAAAACTGAAATCTCAACACCATAAAACAAGAACCGAAGCGAAAGAGACAGAATATGAGATAAAGAAAGAGGGATTCTACACTCTTTTCCTTCCATCCTCTTCATCAGCTTCTTCATCTTCTTCTTCTTCTTCTTCGTTGTCTTGTTCTTCTTCTTTGACGTTCTCAAGCTGGCTTTGAAGGAAGAGGTCGACCTGCTCTCTTATGAAGGCCTTCTTCTCTGACAAGTCGACGCCGAAGTGCTCCTCTAACCTACGGCGCACGATAGCGGTGGTCGTGGTGTTGAGGTCTGAGTTCCTGAGGACTTCCCGAAGCTGGTCCGCGAGCTCCGAATCAGATATCATCTCTCTCTCTCTCTCTCTCTCTCTCTCTCTCTCTCTCTCTCTCTCCTCGTTTCTCTGGGATTTGGATGTCTGGGATTTCTAAGGATTGCAAGAACGAGGGATTTCTAAGGATTGCAAGAACGAGGGATTTCTGGGGGGTTTTCAGGCCCTGAAAGAGGTAAAAGAAGAGGAATTTATTGAAGGATTGGGGATGGTGGGGAAGGGACATAAATGGAAATTCATAAAATGAAAATACTGTAAATATTTGCGCGATGATAAGTTTAATAGGATAATCGCGTCGTACATGCCGGAATGAGTACGCGGGTCAGGATCCGTGCCCATTTTTAGGTGAGACTAACTGTGAAAATTAATGGAAAGGAAAATCCAAGATAATTGACGGTTAAGATGTGCATTTTTCATTAGGTGAAATGGATGGTTGAATGGAAACCATCAGATCATAAGAATCCTGCAAGATGTAAGGATAATTTTGGATAAAAAAGAGTTATTATCCTCTAATTCATCTGTTACATTGTTTGGATATTTTTAAATGGGGTAATTTCTTGTGAGATTCGCGATTTTCTCTTCCGTTATCTAATCGCGCGAATCTTTATGGTATTTTAGAGAGATGAACACGAGGAAAGAGAAAGAGGAAAACTTTGATACTCTGAGAGACTGCGGTGGATGATACGCAGGCGCTGAGAAATGTTAAACTCAGCATCGAAGAAATTTGAATTTTAAATGTACGGGTTATGGGTCTCATTTTTAATGTATAATAAAATAAATCTCACACTTATTTTCTTGGACGGTTGTGTAGATATTTATTGGATGTCTCAAATGAAAATGGAAAAAATCCAACGGTCCTATTTGAACAAACAAGTGTCCAGTAATCAGAGGTTAAGTTATTTAAATATTTATTTTGAAATAATTAATTCACAGTATTTAAAATCATTTGGACGGTTTAAATTTGGATAACATATGCAACGTATGCTTTTTGTGAGTGCCTGCGTATCAACCATTATGCGCAGCCAAAGTATCAAGAGAAATTTACGACTATACGACCCATTTATGGCCTATTTAGGAGACTAAGCCCACCTTATTTTACCATGCACGAATAAGCCCTGAATGTACGGATGACTTGCCAAAGGTCGAAAATGACCTCTACGTTTTTCCTTCAAGTGGATCAGTGGTGACGAGCGCTGACCCTCCTCGAACTCTGAGTTGTACGAACGGTTCGAAAGATATCAAGGTTACATGGCCCCACAGTTACGTATTTATTATATCCAGAGCGTTCATTCATATTTCGAAATCATATCGGAGCATTATCAAAAAAAAACAAAAAAAAAAAACAAACACATATTCAAAGATCAACTGGACAGCATCACATGAAGCAACGGGAAAATTGATTTTCATCTTTAAACATTTTATAGGGCTCACCGTAAAATTTATTTCCCATCCAATTTATTCATAAGGTAATAGGGACATGGATGAAAAGGAAAAACAAATTTCATAATAATTCAGAACTCCTGTAATCCTTTAAAGGATTCCAATGGTAAATGTTCAATTCTCCACAGGCTTTTACAATGTGATCCACTTGATGGCTGTAACTGTCTTATTTTTTGTCTTAAGCCTTAATACAAGTTAATTAAATAAATGGACAGTTTGAATATAACACATACCTCATAATAGGACCCACAAAAAGTGGTGGAGATTATAATAGTAAAAAATAAAATAATAATAAATAAATAAGCTAAAAACTTATAGGTACGGTTTTTCTGTAGCTACGGATTATAACCATAACCATATCCGTAGCCCCTGCCGTTTCGATATGTCCTTTTATATGTATCAAAGGTTTTTTAGTATATCTTTCGATTAATCGATAAAGGTCCAGAATTGTCCAGCGAGTTTGCCTCAAAAATCCTGTAATTTTCGATACATATTGAAGAGTATTTGATATGTATCGAAGGTAATTTGACCAATAACTACGAATTATAACCGTATCCATAACCGTAATTTGTCTCAGTTTATGATTTTTTTTATTATTATTATTTTTACATAGAGAAATTTGTTCTACCTTCAATTTTCTCTAATACATATTTATATAAATATGTATATATAAGCATATAAAAAATAATTCTCTCTTTTTTCCATTTATTTCTTTATTTATTTAACAAGAATATCTTCTAAACCAAAATTAGTTACTTGACGTACCCTATATGATTTTGGGGTAGGAGAAGCTACTTTAGCCAACCAACCTGGTTATTTTTCAAGATTCCATCAAATCTATAGTTGAAAATCCATTTCATTCACTTCGCGGTCAATTTCAATTGGTTTGCGGTCAATTTCATTCATTTCATTTACTTCGCGATCAATTCCATGCATTTTACGGTCAATCCCAGCGATTTTGTTTTGATTTATGGTCATTTTCATGCATTTCACCTTCACTTCATGGTCATTTCGATGTATTTCACGGTCAATCGCTTCACTTCACGGTCATTTCTATGCATACAACGGTCATTCTCGCCTATTCCGTGTTGATTCACAGTAATTTTGACGCATTTCATGGTCATGCCCCTTCACTTCACAGTCATTTCGGCGCATTTCACGGTCCAATCGTCTCACTTCATGGTCATTTCCATGCATATCACGGTCATTCCCACCTATTCCATGTTGATTCGCGGTCATTTCGCACATTTCACGGTCATGCCCCTTCACTTCACAATCATTTCCACACATTTCACGGTCCAATCACTTCACTTCAGGGTCATTTCCATGCATATCACAGTCATTTCCGCCTATTCCGTGTTAAGTCACTGTCCTTTCGGTGCATTTCACGGTCATGCCCCTTCACTTCACGGTCATTTTCGTACATTTCGCGGTACAATCGTCTCACTTCACGGTCATTTTCATGCATATCATGGTCATTCCCGCCTATTTCGTGTTGATTCACAGTCATTTCAACGCATTTCACGGTCATTTTCGCGTATTTCGCGGTCTAATCGCTTCACTTCATGGTCATTTTCATGCATATCACAGTCATTCCTGCCTATTCCGTGTTAATTCACGGTCATTTCGGCACATTTCACGGTCATGCTCCTTTACTTCGTGGTCATTTTCACGCATTTCGCGGTACAATCGCCTCACTTTACGGTCATTTCCATGCATATAACGGTCATTCCTGCCTATTCCATGTTGATTCACGGTCATTTCATCACATGTCATAGTCATGCCCCTTCACTTCACGGTCATTTTCATGCATACCACGGTCATTCACACCTATTCTGTGTTAATTCACGGTCATTTCGTCGCATTTCACGGTCATGCCCCTTCATTTCACGTTCATTTTAGCGCATTTCACGGTCTAATCGCCTCACTTTACGGTCATTTCCATGCATATCACGGTCATTTCCGCCTATTACGTGTTGATTCACGGTCATTTCGATACATTTCACGATTATTCCCACCTATTCCGTGTTGATTCATGGTCATTTTGACACATTTCACGGTCATGCCCCTACACTTCACGGTCATTTCTATGCATTTCGCGATCCAATCGCTTCACTTCACGGTCATTTCCATGTATATCATGGTCATTCCCGCCTATCCCGTGTTTATTCACAGTCATTTCGACGCATTTCACGGTCATGCTCCTTCACTTCACGGTCATTTCTGCGCATTTCATGGTCTAATTGCTCACTTCATAGTCATCTCCATGCATACCACGGTCATTCCCGCCTATTCCGTGTTGATTCACGGTCATGCACCTTCACTTCACGGTTATTTCCGCACATTTTACGGTCTAATAGCTGCACCTTACGGTCATTTCCATGCATATCACGATCATTCCCACTTATTCCGTGTTGATTCACGATCATTTCGGCGCATTTCACGGTTATGCCCCTTCACGGTCATTTCTGCACATTTCACGGTCCAATCGCCTCACTTCACGGTTATTTTCATGCATATCACGGTCATTCCCGCCTATTCCGTGTTGATTCACGGTCATTTCGGCGCATTTCATGGTCATGCCCCTTCACTTCACGGTCATTTCGGTGCATTTCACGGTCCAATTGCTACACTTCACCGTGAAAATGCATCGAAATGATTGTGAATCAACACAGAATAGGCAGGAATGACCGTGAAATGCATGGAAATGAATGTGAAGTGAAGCAAATTGACCATGAAATGCATGGAAATGACCGTGATGTGAAGGGAATTTACCATGAAATGCATGGAAAAGACCGTGAATCAAAACGGAATTGCCGGAATTGACCGTGAAATTCATGAAAATGACCGTGAAGTGAAGCGAATTGACCATGAAATGCATGGAAATGACCGTAAAGTGAAGGGAATTAACTGCGAAATGCATGAAAATGACCATGAATCAAAACGGAATGGACAGGATTGACCGTGAAATGCATGAAAATGACCGTGAAGTGAAGCGAATTGATCGTGAAATGTATAGAAATGACCGTGAAGTGAAGGGAATTGACCATGGAATGCATGAAAATGACCATGAATCAAAATGAAATTGTTGGGATTGATCATGAAATGCATGGAAATGACCGTGAAGTGAAGCGAATTGACCGTGAAATGCATGGAAATGACCGTGAAGTGAAGGGAATTGACCGTGAAATGCATGGAAGATTGACCGTAAAATGCATGAAAATGACCGTGAAGTAAATGAAATGAATGAAATTGACCGCAAAGTAAATGAAATGGATTTTCGACTATCAACCTGATGGAATCTTGAAAATTAACTAGGTTATTTGGTTAAAGTAGCTTCTCTTACCCCAAAATCATATAGGGTACGTCAAGTAACTAATTTTGATTTGGAAGATATTCTTGTTAAATGAATAAAGAAAGAAATGAAAAAAAAAAAAAAGAGAAATTTTTTTTTATATGTTTATATATACATATTTATATAAATATGTATTAAAGAAAATTGTAGGTAAAATAAAGTTCTCCATGTAAAAAATAAAAATAAAAATAAAAAATAAAAAAATTTGCATAGACTTTTTATGGACTGCAGCTATAGCTACGGTTATAATCCGTAGCTATATCTTCAATAATATTGAATGCACTTCGATATGTATTGAAAATTGAAGGATTTTTTATACAAAGTTCCTGGATAGTTCTAAACCTTTTTCGATTAATCGAAAGACCTTCGATATATTGAAGTACATATCGAAAGACCTTCAATACATCGCAAAGGACATATTAAAAAAGCATGGGCTGTAGTTATGACTACGGTTATAATCATAGATTCCAGGCTTCTTCTTTTTCCTATTGTAATCCCTACCGCCTTTGTGGGTCCTTTTATGATATATGTGTTATATCCAAACCGTCCATCTATTTGGCGAACTCGTAATAAGTCTTGAGAAGAAAAATAAGACAGATTTAGCTATCAAGTGGATAACACTGTAAAAGGCAGCGGAGGATTGAACGTATATCGTTGAAACCCTTTTAAGGGTCACGCAAGTTTTGGATCATTACGAAATTTGTTTTTCCTCTTCATCCAGGTCTTTGTGACTTTATGAATAGATTGGATGGAAAATAAATGTTATGGTGGGCCCTACAAAAGTTTCAACGGGGAAAATTAATTTTCTGCTGCTCTTTGTGGTGTGGTCTAGTTGATCTTTGGATATGATTTTTTTTTTTGGATAATGCTTCGAAATGATCTCGAAATATGGATGAACATTATGGATATAATAAATACATAACTGTGGGACCCATGTAACGTTGATCTCTTTTGAACCGTTCGTATAACTCAGAGTTTGAGGAGCGTCAGTGCTCGACGCTCGTCTTCGAGCAGCGTCTGATTCGCTTGAAGGAAAAAGCAGGGGCATTTTCGACCTTTAGGAAGGCATCCGTACAGCTAGGGCTTATTCTTACAAGGTAAAATGAGGTGGGTTTGGTCTCGTAAATGGGTCATAAATGGGTCATACAGTCGTAAATTTCTCAAGTATCAAATAAGTCTCAATGAGAAAACACAAGGGAGACATTCTTTTCAGTACATGCTCAAGCGTGGCAACGAAAGAACACGTGTGAGACATCTAATCCGCTTATCAACCGGATACAGATACCCTAAATTAAGTTTGATCTGATGATTGATTGTCCACACGTATATGACGAGTTGTGGCCCATCGGTCGATTTTTCGCAACGGTGTAGTTTTTTTTTCATGTGTGTGGTACAGTTGATGATCAGGACAGCCAGTTCTTGTGTCATGGCACCTAAGGAACTAACAACCACATGATAAACGGCTTAGGTCTTACACGTGAACCACAATGCTTCTTGGCAAGCTCCGGAATGCGTATAATCCATCAGCTTCACATGCGTAGGGCTACGAATGGGCCGAGTAGGCCCGTGGGCTTCATGGCGAAGTGGTTTGTTGAAACCCAACACTAGCCAACTAGCTGGTGTCAAAGCTCTATGGGCCCCACCATGACGTATGTGTTTCATCCATACCGTCCATCCATTTTTTCAATTCATTTTATGACATGATCTAAAAATAATACAGGCTTGCTTAGAGAGAACTTACCTCATGGGACGGTCCCTTCGGTGGATCGGTAACTGTGGGGTCCACCACGATATATGTATCTTACATCCATGCCATCCATTAGTTTTGATGGTTCATTTTGAGGCATGATATAAAAATGAAGCATATCAAAATCTCAGGTGGACCATATCACAGAAATAACACTGATTAATACCTATCATTAAAATTTTCTTGAGGTTATGGGAATGTTTATTTGCAATCCAACTTGTTAATAAGGTAAAAAACAGAAGTAGCAGTGATTAATACCTATTAATAAATTTTTCTTAAGGCTATGAGAATGTTTATTTGTCATCCAACCAGTTAATAAGGTCACACATGTAACAACCCATTTTTTTAAGAACCAACCTCACCGTCTACTTGTGTGTGGCCCACCTGAGTTTTGGATCAGCCTCATTTTTGGCCTTGTATCCTCTCATGGCTAGGCCAAGATGATGGACAGAGTAGATTTATATCATCGTTAGTGAGACCCACTATATATAAAAATAATAATAATAAAAAAAAAAAAAATTATCATCCGCACTTCTCCGCCGCCTAACCCACCTTCTCCACTCTCCATTCCTTTTTGTACAGTAATGGGCGCCGAACCTTCCCACGAAATGAAACTACCCACATTCCCCACTCTTCCACCTCGTTTCTTACATCCATTAAAAAGGAAGGAAAGATATAAACAAAGATTGAATCATATCAAAAGGGAGAAAGGGAGAGAGAACCCAGTAGATCAAGAGAGAGGGGGGGAGAGAGAGAAAGCTCTGTAAATCAAGAGAGAGAGAGAGAGATTAGAGTGAAGCCGGATCATCGAAGTTTTAAGGTAGGAGATCTTATCTTGAAGTTTATCATTTTCAGTTAATTATTATGCTTATTTAATCCTAAATTTTGATAGAAATATTATTGTCAGTTAATTATTATGCTTATTTAATCATAAATTTTGATAGGAATATTATTGTCAGTTGATTATTATGTATGGAATCATACTCATTTATGAATTTTTATTTTATATATTTCTGATATTTAATGTTGAAATAATTTTCTTATAAATTAATTATCAAATTCATTTATACATGATGTTATATATATATATATATATATATATATATATATATAATAAACAATTTATCTAAGTTTATATTTTAATTTATAAATTCTATATATAAAAATATTTGTTAATATTAAAATTAAAATGAGTTATTCCTAAATTTTAAAATTCATAATGACAAATTATTAAAAATAGAATATGTTCAAATTAAGTTATGAATATTTTAAGTTAATTATAATATAATATATGCAGATAAATTTTATTATTTTATATTAGAATTGTTGAATTTAACTCAAATTTATTTTTAGTAAAAAAATAGAATTAATAACTTGAATTAATTTGTAAATTTTAAACCTTGCCTAATATATGAATTTAATTTCATAAGTAATAATTAATTTAATTAAATTAATATAGATCGAGTGAAATTTCAAATATTAAAATGATTTATTAATTTAATTTAAAGTAAAGTGGTTACAATTAAATTGTTAACAAGCAGTTAAATTAAAATTTTAATTTTTTAGAGTTTGAGAATTAATATTAATTATATTAATTGAGAATTAAAAATTGTTATTATTATTATTATTATTTGTAAGAATTACATTAGTGTAAATTTAAATTTAAGATGACTTTGAAGGCTTTAAAAATAATTAATTATAATTCAAAATTTTAGTTATTTGGTAAATATTATGAACTCTGACTTGTATGATTTCTTAAAATAATTAGGTTGAAATATAATATGATATTAATTCAAACTTTTAGTTATTATTATAATCTAAACTCTAGTTTAAGCTATAAAAATAAAATAAAATAATAATAATAATTTAAGTATAAGGTACAACTAAATTTTTATAAATTAATAATTAGGAATTTAAATTTTCAATAAAATAATTTACTTACATATAAGTAAATAAATTCAAAATTCAAATTTTGAGACAAAATTGGTATTCCAACATTTTCAGGAGTTCTTATAAATTTTCCAGCACTATCACAGAAAACAACTTAATATTTTAACAAATTTCAAAAACTAAATTTTAATAACATCTAATTTATGCACCTCGTATGGAACCTGCATTATAGTATAGAAATTTGATTTATTAAATTATTATTTATCTATTTTTATTGATTTTATTATTGTTCATGTTATTCATGCTTGTCTATTGATTATTTAATTATAAAAAAAAATAATATAGTTGTATCAGCAAGTAGGGCGATCGTGTCCCTTGGGTGAAATACCCTAAAATTAGTAAGTAGGGCAATCGTGTCCCTTGGGTAAAAGACCTTAAAGCCAGCAAGTAAGATAATTATGTGTATTGGGTGAAAGACCTTAGAACCCATTGGATCTTTTGGAGTTTTCTTTGTGTATAATGTATAAGTACAACTGTGTGCGCGGACATACGTCAAAGGTACAACTAGAGCAGTAATCTGACCAGCTAACGTATAAATGGGTCCATCACCATGAGGTACCAGTGCATGGGTGTTAATGCAACGTGACCACCCACCTGAGTACGGTGTTGTAAGAAATGATATAATTGTTATGAGAATTTATGAAAAATATCACATGCATCGCATTTTCACAATTCTATTACTTAAATTCATTATTTGTATTCTATTTTCCTCCATTATTATAAAATTTTGATATTATCTTAACATATTAATTTTTGAGTAAGAAATGACCCTATTGGGTTGTTATGCTCACGCTACTATAAAAAAATGCATGAGTGCAAAGCTTGAATAGTACAAGTAGGCGAGCCTTTAATATTAGTTTTATTTATAGAAAATTAGGTTTAGTTTTAATTCAATTCAATTTTTTGTTATTCAGGTTTAGTTTATGTTTAAATTTCGATGTAGAAAGGGAAAACTATCAAGAGAGTTGAATTTAATAAACATTTCAGCTGTATTTTCTTTTAGATAGCGTTGAATTTGATTGAATCACATGGATTGTAATAAATATCATTATATTAGAACTCGAAGAACCTTGGGATTCGGGTCCCGAAGACCTTATTCAGTTACCCGAATTTCGGGGCATGACAACGCAGATATTATTTTGATCCAAAAATTTTGTGGCCCATAAGAAATTTTTAAAAGTCAATCAAAACTATTTCCTGTGGTATGGTCCACTTGAGATTTGGATCTGATTCATTTTTCGGATCATGGACTAAAATGAACTTTCAAAACTGATGGATGGCATAGAGGTAAGGCACATACCACAGTGAACCCTACAGGTTCGTATAACCCACTCTCAATCAGCATGCTAAGGTACACGTGGAATGCAAGTACATCAATCCAAACCGTCCAAATCATGGGCCCAGATTTACTAGGGACCTGTGCAGACGAATGCATTGATTGGACGACAATAATTTGATGGACTTTTGTTTGCTGAATTTGGTCTCTTTTTTCCATCTCTGCCGTTCAATTTATGGACATAAATTGAGGCATTTGAGATAGAGAAATTTACGACTGTGGACCCCACCTTTTATCCAGTGATTTTTATGAAGCAAAACAAACTTAACATACAAACTTAGACTTGCTAGTACGGACACCAAAATTGAGGATGAAAATACGCCTACTTTTTAAGTAGCTAGCCGATGAAGATATGGCGGCCCTCTTTGGCTACGGATTATAACCGTAGCCATAGGTACCGTAGCTGTCTGGTAGCCAACCCCATTCTAACGTCTTGTCCCACTGTAGGAGTTAGCTGCCAGATCGGCTACACTACCTATGGCTACAGTTATAATTTGTAGCCATAGGTCTATGATTATTACTCGATATTAGTTATTGATATTATCAATCATTGCTTAATATTATCGATGACTTATGCTCGATAATATCGAAAATTCATCCAATTTTCGAGTTTTGTTGCTCGACAATTTGACATTCATCTGCAATATTATTGAAATATGGTCGATATTATCGACAATCTATTGTCACGGTAATAATCCATAGCCATAGGTCTACGGTCATTTTCTCCTCCCTTTTCCCCACAAGTACTATTACTTTATCAATTTTCTTCTTCACACCTGATGCAAAAATAAATAAATAAAGCATTAGGACATCATAGAGAATGTAACCTTTAATATGTAAAGTTCCAAATTTATGTCATAGAGATTTCCAATATGAAGTTTGAAGTTCTAGTTGCTTATGCAAATGGAAGAACGCCAAAAAATTATCTTTATAACAACCTTTTTGCCATCATGCATGTGAGCAATGTGAACCTTTGCGAAGGAAGCACTTGCTAGTGGAACAAGATCAAACTCAACAAAAAACTGTTTCATAAAAAGGATTGCTTCATTCAGTTGGTAAGTTTTGCACCAATTGATTCATAACAAAAAAGAAGGAAAAAAAATCAAATACAAGAGCATGAAAGTTTTGGATGTGTATTTTGGTGAGAAAAAAATATTAACGATGAAAATCTCATGTACCTAAGATGATATGAACAAAGAATTTAAGAAACAATGAAAGAAAAATAACATAATTCATGTGTCATACTTCCAAGCTCTTTCATGAACATTTCACAAACTTGATCATAAGAAGAAACCGACATCAATATAGCATGGACTGTCTCATTGTCTATACTTATTCTTGAGGAACCAAGTATTCCTACAAGAGAGACCAACAACTAGAAAAGAAAATTGAAGAACGTTGCACGGATTGAGCGGTTAACCACATTAAACACACATTAAGCAGTTAACCACATTAAACATTTACAAAAGATACGAAGTACACAGCTTAATAGAAGATTAGTTCATCAATTGTATGATTGCACTCATCACAAGAGATGAGAAGTCATGGATCATGTGACTTTCTACAACGCCAAAGCTGAACTTGATACTAGTTGAAAGTCTATCCATGGTTGAGTCTCATAAGACATTTGTAAATTTGGGTCCACCTGCCTACTCAAAATTAGTACCTACTTGTATCGCTGATACATCCTATTGAAGATATTGTTCGTTGATGTGTTGACAAATAAATATCAAACAAGGAACTGTATAGTTGCACAATTGGAACATCTAAAATTCAAAGGAATGACAAAAACAACTGATTTACCAATCATTGTAATTTTTCTTTTCAGGTTTCACAACTGATATGTTAGGTCCTCCAGAGGACATGTTGGGCTCAGGTTGCCTTAACCCAACCCAACCTACCCCTCACTACAACTTGGGTTTGGATTAATTGGCCCAACTTGAGATGGACTCAGGTTCACTCAGGTTGTCACGGTCTTAAGTGGGGCAAGCATGAAATTGAGTGCGGCAAGCATGAAATTGAGTGGGGTAAACTGAAAGTTGAGTGGGGCAAGTATGAAATTTGGGAATTGAGCGGGGCAAATATAAAATTCAACAGGGCGAACATGAAATTAATCAGGGCAAACTTGATTTTCAGTAGGAGAAACATGAAATCCAGTAGGACAAATCATGAAATTAATCAGGGTAAACTTGATTTTCAGTAGGAGAAACATGAAATCCAGTAGGACAAATCATGAAATTCAACGGGGGAACATGAAATTCAGCGAGAAAAACTGAAAATTAAGCCGGGCAAACATGAAATTCAACGGGGGAAACATGAAATTCAGCGAGGCAGACTAGAAAATCAGCGGGACTAACATGAAATTGAGCGGGACAAACTAGAAAATTTAGTTGGGCAAACTTAACAAATAATTTCATGGCTTGAGCCAAAAAATTTAAATGTATCCAATGTTCAAATGGATCACACCACATGAAAATTTTGAATTGAACTTCCACTGTTGATCATTTTTTAGGGGCCACAGAAGTTTTGGATCAAGCTTATAATTGTGTTTTCTATTAATCCATGTCTGTATGATCTTATGAACAGGTTTGATAACAAACAAACATCACCATTGGGCCTAATCTGGTTTCAATGGTGGAAATCATTATGCCCATTGTTTCCCGTGGTATGATCCACTTGATCTTTTGATATGCTTCAATTTGGGGCTCAACCCCTTAAATTAGATGGAAAAACGGATGAACGACGTGGATATACTACATACGTTCGATGTGGGCCCAAATAAGTTTACTCAGTACGATGGGAGCGTACTGACTAACTCGGTACAAAATCCGATTACGTTTGCTACTTAGCGGGACAAACTAGAAATTCAGTGGGACAAACTGAAATCAGCGGGGCAAACATGAAATTGAGTGAGAGAAACTAGAAATTGAGAGGGGCAAACATGAAATTCAGCGGGGCGAACTGAAAAATGAGCGGGGCAAACTAGAAATTCAGCAGGACGAACTGAAAAATGAGCGGGGCAAATTAGAAATTCAGCGGGGCAAACATGAAATTCAACGGAGCAAACTAGAAATTGAGCATGACAAACTAGAAATTGAGCGAGGCAAACATGAAATTGAGTGGGGCAAATTAGAACTTCAGTGGGGCAAACTGAAAATTCAGTGAGGGTAATATAAATTTCAATGAACCCGAAATGTAATTGAACTAGCCTAACAAATAATTGAAACGCAATTAAACTAGCCTAACAAATAATTGAAATGCAATCGAACTAGACCAATATGAATTTCAATGAACTTGATATGCGATTGAAGTAGCCAAAGATCAAATTCTACGGTCATTAATTGGGGAATTCAACCAATCATGAAGCGGGAATGTCGGCGACAACTCGAACATCTCAATTCATTTTCTTCCTCAATCAGGGAATATTATTTCCTTATTTTTTTTTTTTTTAAAATAAAAATAAAAATTCAAAAGGTAGAATGACTTTTAAATAACAAATTGAGAGAGAAATGAGGTTTTCTTTCGCAAGGGAATTATTGAAATGTTAGAAAATTTATGTAGAGAAGAGCAAGAAACAATAATGAGAAAAGCTATTATATTTTTCAAGTAATCAAAATCTTAAATCTAGAAGATAGTTCTTAAATCCACAAGAAATAATAATAGAGAAAACTTGAATATTTTATTAGATAATTTGTAATGTATATGATTTCTTGATTACACTATTAATTAAAAACATAAAACTCAAAGTCAAAATTACGTAAAATAAAAAAAAAAATCTTCTAAAGCCTAATATACTAGTTCTTGCAAAACTCTTCTAGAGCTCAATTTCCTAATTATAATAAAAATTTTCTAAAGTCTAATTCATAAAAAAATGAAAAGTATGGATAAGCATTACTAGAATATTCTTGACTTACAAGCAACTTCAAAATTTTTATAAAAAACTATGAAAATAGAATTTTTAAAAAATAATAATTTTTTTCTACAACTGCAATTTTGAACATAAAGGATGTGTTTTCTCATGAAATTGACGGGTGCAACCCATTAAAAGGGTCGATTGAACTTGGATAGTCCGCTACATAAAAAACAATAGGTCATGTGTTCCGTGATGATATCTGGATCATAAGTTATAGCTGATTTACGGCACACACTTCAAATGTTAATTTTTCTATATTCAGAATGAATTTCTTTGATCTGAACATGCTTGTAGGACTAGGCCCTTTTATTCAAGCTTCTTTTGGTCCAAATGTACTAAGAATGCATCTGATACCTGCTCTACATAATTTTTTTTAAAAAAACTTTATTTATGACATTTTTTTCTTTGGAATTTTTTTTTTTTTTTTAAAAAGTGTACAATTCACAAGAACATTTTGTAGTCTTAATAAGTGGAAGAGTTAAGGATTTACCTGGTGTGAGATATTACATTGTTTGAGGAACCCTAGATGCCGTCGGAGTAAAGGATCGTCAACAAGGTGTTCTAGTGCGCTGTGGATTCTTATCCAAGATTTGTATCATTTGATGATGTCATGTGAATCGGTAGGAACATTTGAAGTATATGGCTAACCCAATCACTAAAGTTCCGTTAGGAGACTGGAGCTACCATGAGACAAACGATCTTCTTTCTAATGAGATTGCTAGCATTGGTGTGAGTTTTCCACACATTCATTTCACTATTTTGCTTCCATTGCATTCTCCTTGCTTACTTCCAATCCAAACAACTTTTACAGCATCTTGCACATAGAGCCCTACCTGGCTAGTGGCCTTGATTTCACACACAAGTGCCACATTGTCACATGTGGCACATGTCCACGCTTCTTCTTTTTCATGCATTTTATTTACTTATTTTTGCATTAGGGATGTGCCTAGCTGCTCAGGTTTAGAAGTCTCTGAGCTGTCTGCAGTGGAGGTGGCGGATGCCATCTGATCATGGGCCGAAGATGCAGTGAGATATCTGTTTCATGTGGCTGTGGAGAGGAATTGGATAGTGGTTGCTCAGATAATTACTGCTCTGTTGATTCTCTCCTTTGTCCGTAGCTGCTTCGACTTCCTTACGCTCCTCTACATTGGTAATTACTTGTTTCTCCTTGATTTTGGACACCGTTCAAGTGGGGCCCATTTTTTCTGTGATTTGGACCGTTGATCTTATCATCCTCCCCTGTGGATGGAGTATCCGTTCCAAGTTTTGGAGACATCTCTTCATGAGAAGCTCATGTGGCAACATGGAGTACATTGGAAGAATCCAACCCATCCATGATTTGGAGCCCATCATGATGTGCGAGTGTCATCCAACCCGTCCATCAGATTCGTCCCACCATGTTAGACCTAGGCCCAAAAATTCACCTTGATGCATACCTAAAGTGGGCCACACAAAGGGGAACAATGGGGGACATGGGGAAGGGTGACGTTCACCGTAGAAACTTCCTGATGGATGTGTGGTCCACCGTGTGCCACGTACTTACCATCCATCCCATTCATCAGGAGTTGTGTCCCACCACCATGAATGGGCACTCCAAAACTGGATCCATTCTAAAAATCAGGTGGCCCAAACCGCATGAATGCATTTCTTACAGTGGTGGGTCCCACCTGAGTTTTGGATCAGGATGATTCCTGGGGCCCACCGCGATCATAAAGAGACGCAACAGATGCACGGTATGGATTTCACATCAACATCAAGGGTGGGGCCGTACACCCCGGAGTATGGTCCTTACTTCAAACGTATGTGATTTTTTCAGTGGGCCCACCTGATGAGTCGTTGGATCCTATAGTCCCCCGTTTTGACTTCTTCAGTTGATGATATGAATTTGACTTTCAGGTGTTTTGATGGGTTTGACTTTGCCTGTCCTTTACTTCAAGTATCAAGATAGGATCCAGGCATGTGTAGAGCGTGTGAAGATGTGCGGCCGAAAATCATCCGAGCGTGTGAAGATGGACGGCCGAAAATCATCTGAGCGTGTGAAGAGGGACGGTCGAAAATTGCCTGTGATGGTTGATGAGAAAATATTGAGGAAGATTAAGAAAAAGGTTGGCAAAGAGAAGAAAACTGCGTAGTAATCTCTCAATTAATACGAGTGGGACCATGTTCGGCCAATCTTAACCGTTGGGTCAGTGGGCCCTGCTGCAGATGGCCGATGCACTAAAAAATGACCCAGAAGATCCTATCCACAGATGTCTTACCACTTCGTCAGTTGAATGTGAACCGTTGTGGTGTCTGGTGGGATTTATCCAACGTGGGGATTTTTGCTCCATGTGCCATCCACGATGAGGTCCATCATATCGATGGTTTGGATGACTGGACAAAACTAGAAGCTCGAGGATTTTGTATAACTTTTGCGTTGGTTTTGGTGCCCATGTTTATTCTATTCTATTTTATTTTTCACTTTCTAATCCTTTTGGAGTATTGACATCTGTGGGCCCGTATATGATTTTTCATAAATCCATTCCGTACATCTTCTGAGGCTCCTCTATTTCACTTTGCATACGAGAAACAAGGATAATTCAGAACTCGATTGGGCCACACGGCCCACACCGGAGGGAACGGATGAAAATTATGCCTAAAATATATAAATATACTAGGTATGTCCAGCTGGAGTATTGGAATAGTTTGATTTTTTGCATATCCGTTCATTCTGGTAGCCATCGTCTGATGAACGGATTGGATTTAGTGTAAACTTCATGTGGAGCCCATTTACAATCGACAGTTGGCATCTCCTCCAAACTGTTCCTTGTTGTATGGCCTAACTGAATTTCCGATCGGACTGATTTTTGGTTCCATTACCGATAATAGAAGGGGTCGCCTGATGGACGGGATGATGCCATGCACTGATCAGGGTAGACCCCACATCAGTCCACTCTACGGCATTATAAAGACTATTCCATCATTCCTCTTTTTTATCGGTCCACGTGTCATGTATTTCATGGATCTAGACCTCTGGACCATGATCCAGAAGAACAGTGGCTTTTGGGGATCGAGTCTTTCTACTTGAAACAATGACACGCTGGCAGAAGTGATCCTGGCTGAAGATGTTGCATGGGCCACTTCGACAGAGCAAAGGTAGAATTCTCCCATGACACACGTTCATCAAAGGATGGTTCCATCAATGGGCTGTTTGGATCCACCCCTGACCAACATAGATCCATAGGAGCGGTTCAGATCCACCACTGACACCATTTATGAGGTGGATGTGATGGCACCAAAGATGGACGGTCTTGAGTAGAGTCTACTTAATTTAAAGAAATCGATTCTGCACCGTTTGTAGAATAAGCAGATTCTGAGGCCCACCATGACATCTACACAATATCCAACTTCATCCCTACACCACATTATTTTGTGCTTAAGAGTCGAGAAAATCAGTCCCGACCCAAAAGTCAGGTTGGTCTCACCATGAAAAATCATCACGTGTGGTCGACCTACGTTTAGGAAGGGCCTGAATTTTTGGATGTCCATTTATCCTGGTTGTTATCACCTTATCAATGGATTGGATCTTATCTAAAATACAATGCAGGGCACACACAATCTGAAAGATTTTAATGGTGGACATTCCATACCGAACGTTGACAATGACGTGACCCACCTGCGTCATGGATTAGACTGATATTTTAGAAAGTGAAGTTAGCCGATGGGTTACGGATTATGGACGCTGCGGATATGGCATAAATTTACTGTGGGCCCCAGTAGGGAAAAGATGTAAGAGAAAGTTTTATATTGAAAACAATTTTACGTAGATGCAAAATGCTAACGAATCCGTGGCGCAATGGCAGCGCGTCTGACTTGGAATCAGAAGATTGCGTGTTCGATTCACGTCGGATTCAATGCTTTTGGCCGTCCGTACAGTGGGCCCCGCACTGTTTCCTGCCGTCAATCAGGTGGGCCACGCAATCATGTTTCTTGCCTTTTCTTAGGTGGACCATCTACTCCTTTTGTGGCCACACTTCCACGTTACCAACTTCCATTTATCAGGTGGGCTTCGTCGACACGTTTGTTTCGACTATATCCGCTGGATCCATATCCGTACCCGGTGCGAATGCCCGCAAGGGTCCGTGGACCGTAGTGTTTAATTTTAGTGTGAGTTAGTAATTCCAATGGGTTTCCTGAACCCGAACCCGAATTAGAGCCCGTTTGGACGTAACATTTGCTAGGGGTTTTTTTTTCACAAAAGCTAGGTTTACATCTACTTATTGAAAATTAATTAGATTTTGGTGAGTGGACTTTTTAACATTTATTCATTAGTGGTTTTGAAACTTGCAATTTTGAAGATCCGAATGTGCTACAAAATTAGGGTTTTAGATCAAGACGAGGGTTTTGTCTTCCAGTTCTAGGTTTTGACAGTGTCTAATTAGGCCCTTGGGGTTTTTTATCATTGCAAAACTAGGGTTTTAGATCAGTTTTGGATCATTGTGAAACTACGGTTTTAGTTCGGGAGGAGGGTTTTGTCTCACCCTAGGTTTTGTTGATGCTGCGTGGAATGAAATGGCATTCAATTGCATTAGGTGGAATTGATACTATCATTACACAATAATTATGCGTACGGAGATACTATGGTATTTTGATTGTCCAATCCTGGTATAGGTCAAAAATTTCCTTTGAGAAAAACATTGTATTAAGTAAAACCTGTATTTTATGGACCATGGAGTTATAATCAACAAATCAGATTTCACAACTAATATTAGCCATTCGTGTGCACATGCAACTCAATTGTCACCTATAAAGGGCGCATTTGGATCGAAGATGCGGTAAAAAAAAAAACATGCATTTATGTAGGGCACATGGATGTAATGGGTTTTGAAATCTACTCAAAATTCTAGGTTAGATGATATAATACCTGAACTAATCCAATCCTTTTCATTATTTTCAAACATAGGATAGAGCTTACATTGGACCAAATGCAATTCCATATCACCTGAATCCCACCTAATCCCATATTCCAAACAAGTCCTTCGGACTTTGGAAAATGAAAGGAATGTTGATAGTTGTGTCATTTCAATTATTTAATGCAAGGAGTTGAGGTATTTTTGTCATTTCAATTATTTAATGCAAGGAGCAGTTTGCTCTAAATATCTCTTTATTAAAGAATCCATGCAACAAAGGCTACACAGGACCTTTTATAATAGTTGTGTGATATCTAGTCTATAAATCGTTGCATGTTCTCCTGCAAATGAGAAATGGTTTTCTTTAGAGCAAGTAGTCATCTTTAATAAGTTAAAATTTATAAAAATATACTTTACACGGCCACACGTACCTCAATCTAACCCATCCAAATGGTGGGCTCTGCCACAGCTGGTACATAGCTCTAAAGTCATAATGGTTGCATAATTCAACTTCTAATGTTACACCTTGTACTTTTCAGTACTTGGCTGTTACTATGAAGATCTAGATTTGTTCGCACGCGTGGTGAAGAAGTACATGACTCACCTTATGCATCACATTTAGTGGCCCACAATCTGCTCATCTGACCGACTAGTATAATCTCCGTCCCTATATTAGGTCACTTGACCGTTGGAAGTGGGATTCACCTATAAATTGAGCCCTCCATTAGATTGATCATTAAGATGGGCCATCATGTAATTACAAAACTTATTTCAGGATATTAATCTCCTAAATAGTTAAAGATGGGTCATACAACTGTATTAAAGACTCCTTAAGCAAACTATAGATCGATCACAACGTTCCATTGATCAATTTAACGAATGATTTTTCCTAATTATCCTTTTGATTGTGAAATCGACTGTAAGGCCGCGTCGGGTATTGAGTTCCACTAGGACATGATTTAATCCATTAACGACTCTACGCAAAGGCAAGTCACACAAGATAATAATAATATTATTACTAAATAAGAAATGAATACAATATCTATGTATTCATATATAAATTAATATAATAATAATAATAATGTAAAATTTTGACACAAATAGTCCTAATAACCTATGGAGTGGGACCCGCAATGTGACCTTCATGGGGCCCACACCATGATTATGATACACACACACACACAGATATATATATATAAACTTACATGTAATAATAATAATAAGAGTTTAAAATAAAAAATAAAAAAATATTTATTATTTAAATAATAACATACGATGGTGTGCTTAGACACATACAGATGATCCATTAGGACATTTGACCGTTGATGGTCGAATTGGAACTAATCCGACTGTTGGATTGGCTAGAATCGATGGAAAAACTCAATTATCACTAAGTATGGCCTACCTAAGCTTTGGATCTACCCTATCATTGGCTGAAAGTCCTGATAAGATCCACAAAACTTGATGGAAGGGGTAGATCCGTCGAGATCATCTAGGTGGACCCTACATTTAAGTGGTGAGTACACTACCTACGTACTCCTCTGTCCCATCAGAACGGCCAAACCCAGTCAAACCGCGTTTGATCGTGGAATGCCAAAAGAGGTAGGGATTTCCCTCCCTGCCTTTATTGGAAATTTCAAACAAACGGACGGATAACGTCTGTTTTCGACCAACCATGGCCCACCATGATCGTCCCATGGATGATCCGAACCGTCCATCTCGTTGAGTGGGAAGTGACGACCAAAACCATAGATAGGTCACCTGATGTTACACACGGATGTGCACACAAGAATTGATGTAAATAAGGCTTACAAACATAAGTTTTCCAAAATTGGAAACCGTTTTTTCCCCCTTTTTCTCCTTCCAGATGACACGATCCATGTAAGGATCTCTCTTCCAATCCTAGCCATCCATCCTAAGCATTCTCAGCCCTCCATGTGTTGCAAGCGGTTCAGCTACAAAATCAAGACGACCACTGGTTTCATTTTTACCGGCTGTATTTTGAGCCGTTGCACAGCAATGTGATCCAGGCCTTTTATTTACAATCTAATGGCTTAAGATTGTTAGAAGGACTCTATACAAGAGCTAGGGGTCGAGTGCAGCAGAGGTCCTCATCGGCTCTTTTGAGTTTGCACGAAAACTGGCCATTTTCCCCATCCTTCAAACCCACCACTCAAACGGGTGTGGATCTTCCAAATCTCTCATCTACAGGCCCCATGACATCCATATGAACCATTCCTATGCATCGTTTTGAAGAAAAACATGGGCATTCATGATCTTCCATTAATGGCAAGTCATCTCCCTTGTCAAGAAGAATAGCCACTAGCCCTGTTACAACCTTTACACCTCAGATCAGTTTCGCTCACAATGTGGGCCATCTCTATAGCAAGCTATGCAGGAGAAAAGGATGAAAAGGAGGAAGGAAGAAAGAAGAAGATGAAGGAGATAGAGGAGGGAGAGACAGAGATGGTGTTGTTGCCGCACCAGCGCGACTTAGCACAACCGAGCTTGAGTCAGACCCGGACATCCATTGCTGGACGTTCCCAACTAGAAGGAAGAGGAAGAAGAGTCTGATGTAGGAGGAGGAAGAGAAGAAAAGAGAAAGAGTAGGGGGCTGCGGCTGCAGCATTGCCATTGCAGGCGACTTCGGACTTGGTTTGAGGCCTGTCCAAGCTGGTCGACTCGATTGCCCCGGCACTGACATGTTCGGATCTAGCCTAGGAGTCCGGCAAGAAGAAGAAGAAAAAAGAAAGAAGGAAAGAGAACCGAGAGAGGAGTAAAAGTGTGACTGGCTGATGGGCTGAAACTGAGTTTGACACGATCAAGTCGGGTTAAGCCTGGTCCAAGCGTTGCTAGATTTCCAGCATAGGGAAAACAGAGAGGAGGAGGAGGAGAGAAACGAGAGAGAGAGAGAGAGAGAGAGAGAGAGAGAGAGAGAGAGAGAGATGGTGATTGTGTTGAGCCGAGTTGACTCGGGTATCGAATTGTGTTGACTCAACTCGAGCTAACTAAGGGCAAATCAAGCTATGGGTCGAAGTGAGTCGATGTAGGTGAGCCCACATATTCTTTCCAAACTAAAACTATTTCAATTATCATTGTGATTATTATCATCATTTTAAGATTAATGAATTTTGATATAAACCATTGGTAAATTATCCATGCTAACATTGGTTAATACAAATAATGATTATCATTGTTAAAATATTAGTATCTTATTTCGCCATTCTTAAAATATTAATATTGATGTTGGAACATACTATGTATTTTCACCATAATGACTATTAGTGTCACGTAGGCAAATATAAATCATAACACTAATGTTAACAATATTTTATAATCATTAAAATTTGTATTATAATTATGTTCACACCAACTAATGTCCAAACCCTAAATCTAGCCAAGACTTAAGTAATCTAAAACATAAGCTATGATCCTAATCGTTAGTAGGTTATCTATGCTAATAGTTGTTGTTACAAATGAAGATCATTGTTATTAAATACTAGTATTTTATTTATTAATCTTACGTACAATCATAGTAGAGCATACTATTTACTACATCTCAAGAATTTTTAACGTCGCATAGCTAATCTTAATCATGTCATTGAGGATAATGGTTATGTTACGATTGTACTTCGATTAATGTTCAAATCCTAAAATGTAAGTCTACGACTAAACCCTAGGATAAAAACCCTAGGTCTACGCTAAAACCCTAAAGATAAAGTAATTAAAACACTAGGCTATGATCTTAAACCCTAGGTAGTTTGTAGGACTTGGATCTAATCGTACAAGCTTCTAACTTATGGTAGGGTTTGATTTTAAGGAAACATGCTTCCTAGCAACATCATTTGGCGATTCAAAATATAAGGTGATGATTTCTTCCCCTTGAGCTTTCCATTTACCCATTGGCTTAAGTTTTAGTTTTATTTTAATTTATAAATGATATATCTATTATATAGCCACATGTGTTAATTGTTGGAATTGAGTTGTTACATCACATGCTTAATATTTATCTTGTATATTTAATTCATGTTGTTGGATTATTTGTGGATTACTTCTGGGATTTGAACTAGTACATTAGTGAAAAATCTCCACTCATAAATGTACACCCATACTTGGAATGTAACTTGATTGAATATGATTGTAATGGACCGTCGACTCAGTGATTATTGAATGGTGGTTTAAATTGACCATTGATGTGGGCCTACTATCCGGAGTTGTTGTGTCCAATGGTTTTCAAGGATGGTCTTTTATCGCATGGTTTTGATACACGCCTCATGTGGCTTATTTTTTATATTTTCTCTATGTGGCTTGCTCTGATATGGGCCTTACGTGGCTTTGTTTTAGTATTTTTCTATATGGGTTCAATGCTTTATACTCTGTAACCATGCGGTGGTAAGCCCTATATATTATAATATGATTGATCACTAGTCGACGGGGTTCCATTAAACATCCTAAGGTGGTAGTCTCATGAGCTGGGGATGGTGGTATGAGCTATGCCTGAGCTGTCGACCTACACTTGTGACAAGCCCCCGTAATAACCTTTAAGCTTATTTAAATTGGCTAGTTGTAATTGGACTAATAACGGGTTGACTAATCATATATACATGACCAAGACCAATATCTATTGCTATTGTACGTGATGTACGTATTTGCTTGACTGGATATTTTTTTTGGGGCGCAGACCATCTGGATATTTTTCCCAGGTCGTTGATTGCATGGGTGATGAGCCCACTGTCCGCACAGATGAGCATCCCCAAGGCGATGACTACATTCACGCATCCATGCATCTAATAAAACTTGCATCATATATTATTTTATATGCTTTGCTTTATAACTATGCTTACCTATTGCGGTGGTGTGTAATCTTGAGGGGAATTCACATTGAGTTGGTCACTCATCCATCAAATATATAACCGTACAGATAGCATAGGTGGTTAAGTGATTTTCAGGTTCAGACTGATGAGAAGCCGAGTACAAGTGCCAGGGATGCACGATCGTATTGCTAAGAGGAGCTGCGCGGTCTTGCTGTTTATGTTTACATTCTTCTGTTATTTTTATATATTAAATTATGTGAATTCTTGTATTTGTTATATCGAGACATTGGTTTGTATAGGTCATTATGCACAACCTCTTATACATCCTAAACGTAAATGAAATTTTTTATTATGTATGATTTGTCCATTCTACGCTCATTCATTTTTCTTATAGTTGAAAAAACTATATACACGATTTTAACCATCCTTTAAGGTTAACACTCGGGCTTTTGGGAAACGGGTAATATACTTGGGTTTTGAAAAATCAGGGCGTTACAATTGGTATCAAAGCATAGTTTGGACAAACTTGGCCTTAAAAAAATGATCTTATACAAATTTTAAATATCTCATATTACGATGTTTGAATTTAGAAATTTGAGCGCAGGTGAATTTTCCTTAGGCTTAGAAGCATAAATGAGAATATAGAAACCCAAACTTAGGTTCCCTTAGAAGTTGTTTGGATGACAATCCAAACTTATATGACATTTCATCTGAATTAAGGATAATTTTATAACATGGAGACTTCAACTGTAGGCTCCCTTGAAAGCTTTAGTTAGAACTTGGACTTCAACCTACATAGAAATCCCTTCGAATAGGGAGGAAATGAGGATATAGAAACTCAAATATTAGGCCCCTTGGAGTGATGTTTGGATAACCTTAGAAATTGTGGACCGAACTTAAATTCCTTAAACATTGTAAGTTTAGACATTTGAACTTGGAAACAAGACTTTAGTCCTCTTGTAAACTACCAGAGTAGTCGGTTGGACTTAGGAATTAAAGGTGTACCGAATACCCATTGTGATGTACGTAAGAATTTCCTTAAGAATTCTAAGTTAGACCCTAGGCCTTAAACTCATGTAGGAATTCCTTAGAGATGATTAGGATGACCATTTAAAATTAGATGCAATTCCCCTAGAATTTAAGAAAGTTGAAAAATATAGATACCTAATATTTTATGTCCCCTAGCACATTGTTTGGATAACCTTAGGACTTAGAAATATAACTTTAGTACCCTCGTAAACTACTAAGATTGTTGTTTGAACTTAGAAATTAAATTCATGTATTGTGGGAGGACAAATACCCACTATGATGTATCTCAGACCAAACCAGAATATTCCTTGAACTTGACTCCCAAATAACATTTTCATAAATATGGAGTTCAAACTTTTTCTGTAATTTCTTTTAGTTAGGAATAACATGGTTACGATCTTTAGTGAGTGAAATGAACTTAGACAGGGTATAACTTTCTTACCCTCCACATTGCATGTTAGGCCAAATTTAACACTCTCTAAACATAAAAATCACGTTAGGAGTTGTAAATTGATTTCCCTAATACATCTCTTTAGCTAAAGGCGATATCTCTCAAAATTTTCAAGACATAGAAGTGACTAAAGGTGAAATTATAGAATTTTGAATAAGTATTCAACCTTAAGCTGAACATATCAAGGCCAGATTTAAGGCCTTAGATAAATTTAACAAAATTTAAACTTAGATTTTATGCAGAAGGTCTTGGTCGTGGAATTTTTAAATATTGCATTAGGTGATCAGAGTGTGCATTAGAAGCGTGATGGTTGTTCACACCCATTCATGTAAATTTCGGACGCTCTCATTGAAAAATTAGAGGATTACTCGAAATTTCTTAAGAATCTGAAATAGTAGGGATCACGGATTGATGGAATCATGTCTAAGTGCTTACGCGGTTTGTCTTAAGTTCTAAGTCCTAACAAAATCTCAATGATCACAATGCTCTAATCAAGCAAAGGATCGAGATTTAATAGGATTATGAATAGATACCAACATCCTCTGTCCTGCGCAGACAGATGATCAATGTATCGGGTTCAAACCTACTATGACCATCTATTCGTGTTAGCCTGAAAACTAAAAAATACAAATTGTATTGTATTTTGGACAATGGAGAACTATCACTGAGATGAAGAAAAGGAAAGATAAAACATTATTATTATTAACTACATAAATGAACTTATAATCCTAGTAAATACTATAATATTAGTAGTTGGGTGTACATCATTAGGTCTCAGGGTAAAAAATTTCTTTAAGGGGGGTAGATTGTGATGACCCTGTCCTTGAACCTTTGCGCATACAAGTAACCTTAGTATGGAGGAGTGCGGATGCATACAGACACCGTAAGATAGACTGTTGTTCATGTTCATAGTCGAAGTGTTAAATTTTGAGGGTGAAATTCTCTTTAAGGGGGGTAGATTGTAACACCCTGTACTTTTCGGTACTCGGGTGTTACCATGAAGATCTAGATTTGTTCGCATGCATGGTGGAGAAACACGTAACTCACCTTATGTATCACATTTAGTGGCCCACAATCTACTCATACGGACACCGTAAGATAGACCGTTGTTCATGTTTATAGTCGAAGTGTTGAATTTCGGGGGCAAAATTCTCTTTAAGGGGGGTAGATTGTAACACCCTATACTTTTCGGTACTCGGGTGTTACCATGAAGATCTAGATTTATTCTCACGCATGGTGGAGAAGCACGTGACTCACCTTATGCATCACATTTAAAGGCCCACGATCTACTCATCTGACTAACTAGTACAATCTCCATCCCTATATTAGGTCACCTAACCGTTGGAAATGGGATTCACCTATAAATTGAGCCCTCTATTAGATTGATCCTTTAGATGGGCCATCACGTAATTACAGAACTTATTTCAGGATATTAATCTCCTAAATAGTTAAAGACGGGTAATACAATTATATTAAAACTCCCTAGGTAAACTGTAGATCGGTCACAACGTTCCATTGATTAATCTAACGACCGATTTTTCCTAATTGGCCATTTGATTGTAAAATCAACTATAAGGCTGCGTCTGGTATTGGGTTCATGGCCACTAGGACATGATTCAATCTATTGACGACTTTACGCAAAGGTAGGTCACACAAGATAATAATAATAATATTACTAAACAATAAATGAATACAATATCTATGTATGCACATATAAAGGTAATATAATAATAATAATAATGTAAAATTTTGAGACAAATAGTCCTAATAACCTATGGAGTGGGACCCACAACGTGACCTCCATGGGGCCCACACCATGATTATGATACACATATATGGATGTGTGTGTGTGTGTGTCTAAACTTACATGTAATAATAATAAGAAGAATCAAAAATTAAAATTTACATATTATTTAAATAATAACATATGATGGTATGCTTAGACACATACAGATGATCCCTTAGGACATTTGACCGTTGATGGTCGAATTGGAACTAATCCGACCTTTGGATTTGCTGGAATCGATGGGAAAACCCAATTATCATTAAGTATGGCCCACCTAAGCTTTTGATCTACCCTATCTTTGGCCGGAAGTCCTAATAGGATCCACAAAACTTGATGGACAGGGTAGATCCATCGAGATCATCCAGGTGGACCCCACATTTAAGTGGTGAGTACACTGCCTACATACTCCTCCATCCCACTAGAATGGCCAGACCCAGTCAAATTGCGTCTGACCGTGGAATGCCAAAAGAGGTAGGGATTTCTCTCCCTGCCTTTATTTGAAATTTTAAACAAACAGACGAACATCGTCCGTTTTCGACCAAATATGGCCCACCATGATTGTCTCATGGATGATCTGAACCGACCATCTCGATGAGTGGGAAGTGACGACCAAAACCATAGCTGGGTCACCTGATGTTACACAGGGGTGTGCACATGTTTTTGGGCCCTTTGACATGTTGATCTTGAAATTAATGTTATAAGAAAAACACAAATAAAATAAATCAAATTAAATGATACGCCAACCCGATTTAAAGATCTATAAAGGCAATAAGTCCACAGATGAATATTCAAATTTCTTATTGAGTCAAGGAGCGTACTATGTCCCTCTCTTTGAGATATTTCACGCCCCTTGATGAAATCAACTAGTGTAGTAGATTCTCAGCGTGCCAAGATACAATCACCCATGATATAGAAAACCTACAGTACGTACGACTTGCGAAATATCTAACACCAAAGCCACTATAAAATACATTCATTCATATGTCTAAAGGGAAAAAAAAAGATTTCAATCAATTAATAAAGATTCAAGAGACTATTCTGAGGAGAATTTTGCTGGACATAAAACCCTACAAAAAAATTCACAATTTATAAAACATAACTAATATAACTGTTACGAAAACCATCATATTCATTAAGATGTGCCTGAATGTAGAGGCACATCTCACATGACCCTCAAATACTGTGTCACATACAACACTTGTGATAATGATTTTAATTTTTTTTTTATTATAGATTTTGACAAAACTAAGTCAATCATGACTCAAAGAAAGGGACCTGCTTAAGCTTTACCGAGTCGAGAATCACATACCTCACACACGAGTACCGTACGCATACACCCAGTTAACTTGTTTTCTAACTGGTTTGCCTATTGAGTGAGCCTCATGCACGTGTACAAGCTAGAATAATGTGAGCATATTTTATAAGTCTACGGAGTATAAAGCTTTACAAATATTCCACATACCTTCTCCCTATCCGATGTGGGATAATCTTTTATACTTAAAATGTGAAAAATGATCATACACAAAAACTTATATTTATTTTCGAATACTTCAACAATCCCCCACTTATATCATAATAATATAAAAATGAGCATAATGAAGAACTATTATGCATAGATGACAGTAATAAATCGTCTTAAACCTCACTTAGTGAAATGTATTTGGAATACAAGAAAAATTAATAAACTAGTTCTTTAACTAAAATTCTTTATTATAAAACATGCATGAGACATACACAATAGTTTTTTGGTGTTTGTAACATGTTTAGAGCTATATCTTATGGCCATATGCATCTTGGTTCTACGAGTGCTCTAGGGAATTAGCCTAATTGTCAAAAAAAACAATCCCACTTCCACATGCAATAGGTGAGTTCATTACGGGTGCGTCTCTATAACAGTTGTCACCTCACCTTTTAAAAAATGCAATAAACTCATACCTAACCTCGATCCCACTACAAAGATTCACATTATTTACATCATAGAGAGGGGCTCTAAGAGATAATTTTCTTCCTAAACTCATGTAATGCATTTCAACCACAAATCACACGAAAACTTATTTTCCTCATTGAGATTAATTCTTGGGATCTTGAGTCCTTAAGTTGGATTATTATTTCCAATTATTTATCTATAAGCTTGTCTCATCTCCTTCAATGTTTTCCAAACTTTTTTCCTGACTGAGTTTTTGGTTAATAGATCCGCCATATTCTCATTGGATCTTATAAAGTTTAGAGTTATTGAACCATTTTTTAATAATTATCTCACACAATGATGCTTCAGACAAATGTCTATATTTTATATTATATTTATAACACTTGCTATTAGGTCTTCCTATAGCAACCAAGATATCACAATGAATGGATATAGGTGATATGGTTTCACCCAAAAATTTATATATATTAATAAAGCTTTTATCCAATCTGCCTCCTCCCAAGCTGCTCCAAAGGCAACTAGTGATGATTCCATAATAGAATGAGCTATACAAGTTTATTTCTTCATTTCCATGAAAAAGTTCCACTCACTATAGTGAAACATAACCACTTGTAAAGTTAGAATCATCTTACCATTAATTCTAATCATCATCACTGTAACCTCAATTAATTTTTTTGGGTGATGTAACATTCAATTATAGTAGGGGAACTCTAGTAATGAAGATCTAGTAAAGAAGACCAAATCCACTTCCTTTTAAGATATGTAAGACCATATAAATAGCATCTGAATGCTCATAATTCGGAGTGCTAAAATATCTGCTCACTTTGCCCACAACAAATGCTATATCAGGCTTATGACAATTTATAGCATAAGCTAGGTTATTAATGACACTAGCATATTCTAGCTGTGATACACTTTCACCAATATTTCATTCTAGCTTTTTATTGGGGTTATAACGTGTACATGCAAATTTACATTTAAAGTGATTATATTTTCTTAATATCCTCTTTATGTAATGGGATTAAGTGAATCTTATACTAGTTTCACTTTGAATGATTTTAATCCCTAAAATGACATCAGTTTTTCAAAGGTCTTTCATGTTAGAGTGAGAAGATAGAAATGTTTTCATTAATAACTTCTAGGTTTGTACCAAAGATTAGAAGATCATTTACATATAAACAAACTAAGACGCGTTTTCATGAACTTTAAAATAGAGGCATCTCTCACCTCCATTGAAGCTGAAGGCATTAGACATTGTAAGAACATTAAAAACTCATATAAGAACATTAAAAGACTACACACCTTACATTCTTGACTTGATTTTATGAACCCTTAGGTTGAACCATGTATATTTCTTCTTCGAGTTCACCATTTTAAAAGGCAATTCTAACATCCATTTGGTGAATTAAAAGATCAAATGTGGAAGCAAAATGACTACTAAGATGCGAATAGACGCCATCTTCAACATAAGAAAATATACATTGAAGTAATCGATGCCTTCTTTCTTATCACTAACCTAGCCTTGTATTTCTGAATCAAACCATCATCTTTTCGTTTTTTTTTTAACATCCATTTATAACCTAAATTTTTTGCCCCAAGAGGCAGCATGGCAACTAATTTCCATGTAAAATTCGATCTAATACTCATTTCAAGGTAACATCATGAGAGAGCATACATAGCCTCCTCGAATGTTACAAACTTACGAGGCTGCCTTCTAGTGAGCTAAGAACACAAGAAAATTAGGAACATAGTCCTTAGCAATCCTAGTCGTTTTCTTCTCCTAAGTTCATGTTTAGACTTAAGTTCATCCAAGTTTAAAAGAATTGAGTTAGAAAGTTCATTTAATTTTGCAGAAAAGGAACCTCCATTTTTCCTTTTGTGCTTCAGGAAAAGGCTTTATAGTTACTTAAGATCGCACATGTCCAAGTGGATTAGTCCAAGCAACTCGAAATTCCTTTCTACATCAAGAAAATACTTTATAGTTACTTTAAACTATAAACTGAAATCAAACTTTCTAAATTCATCATTTTCTAAATTACGAATCACACCACAACAAGCCATATTCCAAAGTAATTTAGTATTCACATTCCCCAGTCTACTATGCCATAATGAAACAGTGCATACCATATAAGTAGAAGAGAAAACTTAATTCAATTCTATATGTAATCTAAATATTCAATGTCATTATCAGCATAGCCTTTACCTACAAAAGAATCATTTTTAGTTATTACAATTTGATCAGACTCAATAACCTGTTTCAAAACTGCTTTTTTAAAAAGGTAACCCGAGATAAGGTTTTTGCACATAGCTACTCAAATCGTCATAGATCTTGAAGGATGTGTGGATACTACATGATCAACCAAATTACTATTGAGTAGATTTCTTATTCCTCATAGGATGATATACTAAATATGTTGCATGGATTGATAATCTTTTTGAAGACCGACCTAAGGAATTGAATCAGTTGATATTGCGCGATGATAAGTAGAAAAACACAAATGACGTGAGATGGGCTATACGAGTTGTCGGTGATGCCATTCAGTCTTTAAAATGAATCAAGTACTTTCACATGGCTGATGGCAGTTACTTTGTCCTTTAACAGGAAAATTTTTATTTCCTTGATATTTTATTTTTAGTAATAATTAATCTATTCACCGTGATCATGTATGGAGATTATTTAATGTACAACAGAGAAAGTCACTAGATGTCAAGTTGTCAACTTAAAAATGTGCCCATTCCTCAAAAGTGAAAAGCCTTTACAAAGGGCCTCTAAGTGAAAAGTGAAAAGCCTTTGCAAAGGGTCTCTAAGGATATCATTTTGGTTAACAAATATGTGATATGATGCCCTAGTGTTTTTGGGCCCTTTGGCATGTTGATCTCGAAATTAATGCTATAAGAAAAACACGAATAAAATCAGATAAAATAATACGCCACACGGCCCACATCCGATTTAAATATCTACAAAGATAATAAGTCCACAGATGAATATTCAAATTCTTTATTGAGTCGAAGCGCGTACTATGTCGCTTTCTTTGAAATATTTCACGCCCTTTGATGAAATCAACCAGTGTAGTAGATTCCTAGCATGCTAAGATACAATCGCCCAGCATATAGAAAATTCACAGTTTGTATGGCCTACGAAATATCTAACATTAAAACCATTATAAAACACATTCATTCATATGTCTAAAAGAAAAGGAAAAGATTTCGATCAATCAATCGAGATTTAAGAGATTATTCTAAGGAAGATTTTGCTGGACATAAAAACCCTATAAGAAAATCCACACTTCATAAAACATAACTAATATACCCGTTACGAAAACCATCATATTCGTTGAGATGTCCATCCTCAAATAATGTGTCACATCCAACACTTATGATAATGATAAAAAAATAATTATAGATTTTGACAAAACTAAGTCAATCAAGACTCAAAGAAAGGGACTCGCTTAAGCTTTACCGAGTCGGGAATCACATGCCTCACGCACGAGTACCGTGCGCATACACCTAGTTAACTGATTTTCTAACTAGCTTGCCTATTGAGTGAGCCTCATGTACGCGTAAGGGCTAGAGCATATTTTATTAGTCTATGGAGTAAAAAGCTTTACAAATACTCCATATACTTTTTCTCTATCCGATGTGGGACAATCTTTTATACTTAAAATGTGAAAAATGATCATACGCAAAAACTTGTATTTATTTTTGAATACTTCAACAATTCCCTACTTACATCAAAATAATATAAAAACGAGCATACTATTATGCATAAATGACAGTAATAAATCATCTTGAACTTCACTTAGTGAAATGTATTTAGACTATAAGAAAAATTAATAAACTAGTTCTTTAATTAAAATTCTTTATTTTAAAACATGCATGAGACATACACAATAGTTTTTTAGTGTTTACAACATGTTCGGAGCTAAATGTTACGGCCATACGTAATCTCTTGGTTCTATGAGTGCTCTAGATTATTAGCCCAATTGTCATAAAAAGTAACCCCACTTCCATATACAATAGGTGAGTTCATCGCCAGTGCGTCTCTATGATGACTGTCACCTCACCTTTAAAAAAATGCAATAAACTCATACCTAACCTCGATTCCACTACAAAAATTCACATTAATTACATCGTAGAGGGGCTCTAAGAGATAATTTTTTTCTTAAACTCATATATTGCATTTCAACCACAAATCACACGAAAACTTATTTTCCCCACTGAGATCAATTCTTGTGATCCCGAGTCCTTAAGTTAGATTATTATTTCCAATTATTTTTCTATAAGTTTGTCTCATCTCCTTCAATATTTTCCAAACTTTTTTCCTAGTTAAGCTTTTGGTTAATAGATCCACCATATTCTCATTGGATCTTATAAAGTCTAGAGTTATTGCACCATTTTAATAATTATCTCACACAATGATGCTTCAAACAATTGTCTAGATTTTCTATTATATTTATAACACATGTTATTAGGTCTTTCTATAGCAACCAAGCTATCACAATGAATGGATGTAGGTGATATGGTTTCACCCAAAAAATTATATATGTTAATAAAGCTTTTATCCAATCCGCCTCTTCCTAAGTTACTCTGGAGGCAACTAGTGATGATTCCATAATAGAATGAGTTATACAAGTTTTGTTTCATTTTCATGAAACAGTTCCGCTTACCATGGTGAAACATAACCACTTGTAAAGTTAGAATCATCTTACCCCCTTAATTCTAATCATCATCACTGTAACCTTGATTAATTTTATTTTTTTGGGTGATGTAACCTTCAATTATAATAGGGTAACTCTCGTAATGAAGATCTAGTAAAGAAAACCAAATCCACATCCTTTTAAGATAACGTAAGACCCTATAAATAACATCTGAATGTTCATAATTTA
Source organism: Magnolia kwangsiensis (assembly GCA_037074715.1). NCBI lineage: Eukaryota > Viridiplantae > Streptophyta > Magnoliopsida > Magnoliales > Magnoliaceae > Magnolia > Magnolia kwangsiensis. Next base: position 112,516,733 of record CM073580.1, read on the forward strand.
GAGTGTTAGAATATCTACTCACTTTACTCACAATAAATGCAATATTAGGCCTTGGACAATTTATAGCATAAGCTAGGCTACTAATGACACTAGCATATTCTAGCTGAGATACATTTTCACTAAATATTTTATTCTATTATTTTATTAGGATTATAAGGTGTACACGCATATTTACATTCAAAGTGATTATATTTTCTCAATATCTTCTTTATGTAATGTGATTAAGTGAATGTTATACTGGTTTCACTTCAAATGATTTTAATTCCTAAAATGACATCGGCTTCTCAAAGGTCTTTCATGTTAGAGTGAGAAGATAGAAATGTTTTCATTAATAACTTCTAGGTTTGTACCAAAGATTAGAAGATCGTTTACATATAAACAAACTTATTGACTTGATTTTACGAACCCTTAGGTTGAACCGTGTATATTTCATCCTCGAGTTCACTATTTAAAATGGCAATTCTAACATCCATTTGGTGAATTAGAAGATCATATTTGGAAGCAATGACTACTAAGATGCGAATAAATGTCATCTTCAACATAAGGAAATAGGTATTGAAGTAATCAATGCCTTCTTTCTTATTGAACCCCTTGGCCACTAACCTAGCCTTGTATTTCCGAATCAAACCATCAGCTTTTCATTTCTTTTTTAACATCCATTTATAACCTAAATTTTTTGCCCCAAGAGGCAACATGTCAACTAATTTCCATGTAAAATTCGATCTAATACTCATTTTAAGGTAGCATCATGAGAGAGCATAGCCTCCTCAAATGTTACAAACTTACAAGGCCGCCTTCTAATGAGCTAAGAACACATAAAAATCAGGAACATAGTCCTTAACAATCCTAGTCGTATACTTCTCCTAAGTTCATACTTAGACTCAAGTTCATCCAAGTTTAAAAGAATTGAGTTACAAAGTTCATTTAATTTTGTAGAAAAGGAACCCCTATTGTTTCTTTTCTACATCAAGAAGAGGCTTTATAGTTACTTAAGATCGCACATGTCCAAGTGGATTAGTCCATGCAACTCGGAATTTCTTTTTACATCAGAAAAATACGTTATACGTTATAGTTACTTTAAACTATAAACTAAACTCAAACTTTCTAAATTAGGAATCACACCACAATAAGCCATATTTCTAAGTAATCTAGCATTCACATACCCTAGTCTACTATGCCATAATGAAACAGTGCATACCATATAAATACAAGAGAAAAATTAATTCAATTCTATATGTAATTTGAACATTCAAGGTCATCACCAGCATAGCCTTTACCTACAAAAGAACCATTTTTTGTTATTACAATTTGATCAGACTTAATAACCTACTTCAAAACTGTCTTTTTCAAAAGGTAACCCGGGACGAGGTTCTTGCACATAGCTAGAACATGAAAACCATTGGCCATTGTAATTGTCTTTCCTAAGGTGCACATAATTTCAACCTTTCCTTGCCCAATCACGTCCATGGTGACAACAACTTCATTTGAAACCTTTTTCCCAAAGAAACATCCTCATATATCTTAAACCAACTCCAATCATAGCACATGTGCGCGTCGATCTACCAACCATCACACAATTCCACAAATACCATGTTGACCTCAATGACCACAACCACGATTAGAGGCTTTTCATGTGAATTGCTTAAGCAAACAACTTCTTATTGCTAGTATAACACTCTCTTGCAAAGTGACCAAGTTTTCCACAAACATAGCAACTTGTTAAGTTACCTTGGTTGCCAGTTTTATGGTTCTTAGGCTTAGGCTTGAGTTTCTGTTTAGAGTTTTTTCTAGTTTGGTTTCAGGTTATTGGATTTTTCTTTATGAGGGTTCTGATTATTTATGTCATTAATCATGAGAATTGTAGATATGTCATCTTTCTTGTCCTCAATTCTATCTTGGAGTCTCGCCTCTTCCTTGACCTGAAGACTTACAATAAGTTGTTCCATCGAGAGTTATTTAGTTTTATGTTGAAGGGAATGTTTAAAGTCTTTCGAAGATGGTAGTAAAGTTTCAATTACAATTTACAACTGTCATTCGGAAAAGCTCATCCAATTTAATTCCCTTGGACATGATTTCATGGCCTATATGATTAAACTCATTCGCTTATCGCACTACAAATTTGTTATCTACCATCTGAAATTTAAAGTATCTGTTGATAACATAGTTTGTCATGCCTACCTTTTCGATTTTGAATTTCTTTTCTAAGGCTCCAAATCTGAACAACTATCTTATAGTCACAATAAAGATCATATAATTGGTTTGATATGCCACTCAAGATGTAGTTCTTGCATAGGCAATCATCCTCATCACACTTATGTTGCTTCATAGAAATCTGTCGATTTAAGATTATCAATCACATTCACCACTTTAAGTCTAGTAAGATGGAAGAACATTTTTTTCACCTCTTGAAGAGTTGTCTGTTGAAAATTTCAAGGCAAAAAGACTTATCATTCAAATTATCTTCCAAAGCCATAGGATTAATATCTCAAAATCAATTGTTTAAGCATTTGAAAAATAAAGATAAATTTTTTGGTAAAGTCATTTTTAATTTTTTAAAGTGTAAAAATGTCCTACATTGAATGGGGAGAAAGTACATGAAGTACTTATAGAACTTTTAATTCTATAAACATTTGAAAAATACTCACATTATGCTTTAGCCAGTACATACACATGAAGCTAACCTAAGGGGCAAATCAGTCATAAACTCGTTAACTGGATGCATGCGCACGATATTTGTGCACAAGAAAGTGAATCATGGCCTAATAGCCTGAAGCAGGTTCCTTTCTTTGAGTATTGATTGTCTCGATTTTGCCAAATTCATAATTTTTTTCATTATTATCACAACATTGAATGACTTATTAGTTTGATTGGGGGCTCTTAAAAAATTATGTCTAAAGTTTTGGCCTCTCGCCTGAAGCTCTCTATTAGTAAGATCATCTCCTCCCACCAATGCGCCTTCATTCCAGGGAGACAGATCATTGACTGCGCACTAATCGCCAATGAATGTCTACATTCCAGCTACAAAGATGGGTCGACATTTGTTTGTTGCAAGCTTGATATTGAAAAGGCCTACGAACATGTTGATTGAAATTTTTTCCAATACATGATGAGGCGGATGGGCTTTCCTGTTAAATGGCCTAGGTGGATTGAAGAGTGTTTAGGGTCGGCTCACTTCTCCATCTTCCTCGATGGTACCCCGAAAGGCTTTTTCAAGAGCTCTAGAGGCATCCGTCAGGGAGATCCGCTATCCCCATTCTTCTTTCTTATAGTTGGAGAAGCTCTATCTAAAATGATCCAGGTAGGTCAAGAAGTTGGCATCCGTAGCAGCATCAGAATGAGAGGCATGTCATCCTCGGTCTCTCATATTCAATTTACTGATGACTCTCATCCTCAGTGATGTTGTTCCGATCAAGGTCAACAACGTCCGTACCATGATCAAGTGCTTTGAGGAAGTTTCGGGTCTAAGAATCAACCTATCCAAATCTAAGATGTTCGGAGTTAATCTGAAGGATAAAGAGGTAAGATCTTTTGCTAATTCGTTCGGGTACTCCTCCGTTTCACTTCCGGTGTGTCCTTCGTCGGCCTTCCATTATGCCTGGGCTTGCCCCTTATATCCCGTCGTCCAAACCAATAGCTAACTCTTCGTCGACCTTTCAGGACCCGAGTATATGATCCGTGTCCCAAAAATCCAAGTGTTAATCTTAAAAGATGGTCAGATATAATTTTCTTTTATCAGAGTAAGCAAATAAGCGTAGCGTGGATAAATCAACATAAAGAAAAATTTCATTATTATTCAAATATGCCCATAATGACTTATACAAACCAATATCTCCAAAATTAACAAATATAAGAATTACATGATCCAATACATGAGAAATAATAGAAAACATATAAATATAAGCCGCGAGATCACACAGCTCCTCCAGACAAATACAGTCATGCATCCCTAGTGATCGCACTCTGCTCCTCATCAAGTCTAAACATGCATATCACTTAAGCCACCTATACTATCTGTACAGTTTTATATTTGATGGATGAGTGGTCAACTCAGTGTGAATTTTTCTCAAGATTACATACCGCCGCATTAGGTAAGCATAGTTATAAAATAACTAAACAACCAAAATAGAGTAAATACAGTCTTATTAGATGCATGGATGCATGAATGCAATCATAGACTCGAGAAAAACATCCAGACGGGCTGTGCCTCAGGAAAAACATCCAAACAAGCAAGGGGTTGTCACCCAAGGATGTGATTGGTCATGAGTGCAACACGCGGTGTAATCGCAGGGTAGAGTGATCCAAGTCATCATCATAAATTGATCGGCTGGTCATTAACGCAACACGCGGCGTAATCGTATGAGCATAATGATCCAAGCCGTCATAGTATGCTATGCATGCATGAATTGTCAGCCCATTATTAGTTCATTTACAACCAGCCAATTTAGATAAGCTCAAAGGTCACTACGGGGAGCACATGGCCCAGCGTTGGCTGACAGCTCGGACATATTATCCCATTACCACCATCCCTGACCTATGAGGCTACCATCTTAGGATGTTTAATGGAAACCCGTCGACTAGTGACCAATCATATTACAGTATATGAGACTTACTATCGCATGGTTACATGGTATAAAACATCAAACCCATATAGAGAAAATACTAAAATAAAGTCGTATAAGGCGATATCAAACAAGCCACATAGGGCAATTATCAAAATAGGCCTCATAGGGCGAGTATTAAAATCATGCGATAAAAGACCATCCTTGAAAATCATTGGACACAACAACCCTGGATGGTAGGCCCACATCAATGATCCATTTAGACCACCACTCAATAACCACCAAGTCGAAGGTCCATTTTAATCACAACCAGTTGGGTTATATCCCAAGTATGGGTGTACATTTATAGGTGGGGGTTTTCTATTAATGTACCAGTTTAAAGTCCATAAGCAGTACACAAATAGAAGTCCACAAGCATGAACAATTATACAGGATAATCATAAAGCTTGTAATATAGCAGTCCAATTTCTACCAGCTAACACATGTGATTATAAATGAAGATATCAATTATGAATTTAAATAAAAACTATAACTTAAGCTAATGAGAAGATGAAAAGCTCAAGGGAAAGAATTATCACTTTATACTTGGAATCGCCTTCTAGTGTCGCTAAGTGCCTGCGCCCTTAGAATTGTATCCTATCACAAATCATGAACTCGTACAATTAGGTCTAAGTCCCACACACTACCTAGGGTTATAGCCTAGGGTCTAGATTACCTATTCTTAGGGTTTTGATGTGAAATTGGGATTTATTTTTACTCTAGAGTTTAGTCTTAAACTTAGACTTTTAGGATTTAAACTCTACTTGGCACATTAGTTAGAATTTAACCTTAATAATTACAAGAACACTCTTAGTGTTAATGTTATAATTTATATTAGTTAATGTGTTAATAAGGATAGTCCATAAGTTCATATCTAAATATTTTCTAATGTTCCTATAATGACTTAAAATCTCTTATGAATTATATAAGTAATAGTAATAATAATTTTATCAACTATGATATAATAAGGACTAACACTCAACACTCATATTAACAAAAATTGTATTAATTTCATGAGGAAGGTGATTATATTATCTAATGATATGATTGTAACTATCAATAGGAATGTTTAAAGGTGAAGAATAACACACCTATAGTTAACAAATTTTAATTTATCTGTAATAGCTAATTATAAGTGATTCACTAATGGTTAATCATGCTTAATATTAGTACCCTATCTATGATAATCATGGTAACACGAAGAACTATAATCGAAATGAATTTAACATGGAAGGAGGAGGTGGACTCACCTAGGTCGACTAAGTGGTTCAACTCGGCTCCAATCCGAACCGACGGCCCGCTTCGCAACTCAACTCAGCTCAACTTAGTTGGCCCAACTCACTCATTCAGCAAGTCAACTCAGCCATCAACCCAACCAACCTCTCCTTCATCTTCCTTTCTTTTCTTTTCTTCCCTGCTGGCTGTCCACAATGTTTAGACAGCCCAAACCCAACTTGACTCAGCTGGACTCGGTTCCAGCTGAGTCAACTTAGCAGCAACTTGGTACAAACTCCACTTTCCTTTTTTCTCTCTTTCTGTCTCCTCTACTCTCTTCCACATCATTATTTCTTTTGCTGGAACCCCATGAACGCCTAGACCAGACTCAACTCGACTCACACCCATCAACGAGTTGAACTTGGCCCGGTTCGAGTTGCCTAGGGCAACGGTGCACCCACTCTCCCTCTCTCTCTCTCTCTCTGTTTCTTCTCTCTCACTCTCCCTAGCTCTTTTCTTTCTTTCTTATCTGCTGGCCATCTAGTAATGCTAACTGTGGATAGGGCTTGAGTAGCGGGTCGAGTTGAGATGGTGCTGTGCAATAGCCGCACCTCTCCACCTCCGTTTTCCATTCTTCTTCTTCTTCTTTCTTCTTTCTCTCCTTTCTCTTCCAGCTGATTCCATCAACACGATCCAGCTTGAGAACAGCGTGCCCGAACCGAGTCTGGCTCGATTTGAGCGGTGGAGAAGATGAACGCCATTAATGACGGATTTCCAATGAAGGCTTCCTTCTTCATTCCGGCAACAGGGGATGATTTAAATGGATGTCCCGGAGCTCGTGGATAAGGTTTTTCAAAGCTTGGTAATGGTTTGGGCGGTGGGTTCGGTAGGAGAAGAAAACGGCTGATTTTCTGGTTGCAGCTACAAGAACGGATGAGAAGTCTGATTTCTCTCAATCCTCTCCTTCATATGGGAAACCCTAGTCCCACCTGGACTGTTGGATGTAAACCAAATAGTCGGGATTTAATCTGCCCGAAACTGTCTCTCAAAGTTGTGGGTAGATTCTGAAACCGACCCCAGTTTTGCTTGGAATGCCCTAAACGAGTGGACGGCTGGAATCTCCCATAAACGGAAGGCTGGGATTGGGGATAGAGGGAGCACGCGGATCGCCCTCATGGCATACGGATGGAGAAACGACAGGTTTCCGTTTTTAGCAAATTTGTGTTTGTAGGGCCGATTTGCAGTGAAGATAGTGCGTCCACACGTGCATGAAAATATGTTGTGAAAGTTAACTTTTGGCGGGGCCCAAGCCTTGAAGCTGATGGACGGTTCTGATCTGTGAAAAAGTTAGTAATGGTGGGCCACTGATCAATGCACGGATGGTGTCCGTTTCAAACGAAGCCGAGCGGGAGAGAGAGAGATGTCTCTCTGTTTATGGAAATCGCGGATCAGCCCGATTTTGACTGGAGGTGTACTCTAGCACACCGCTGGTACACGTGGGATTGTGCATATGCACGTCTCAAGGTGGGGGTCCCCCATGATGTTAACGTGAGATCCTCACTGTCCATTCCCTTTAGAGGCCCCACTACAGGCCTTTGACTGAAGATCGGTCAGATCCAGAAATTTGGTGGGCCCTACCAACTGAACTATGGTTTTCACATGGCTATGACGGCAATCCGTCGGTTGGATTAATCCCAAACTGATTATCGACGGTTAAAAGGTACTAATGGGCCATTGCATATGCCTAAGGCCTTCAAAATATGATAGTAACTAATTAATAGTTTTATTATAAAGTTTGTCATTACTTTAGTATAGATTATTATTATTATTTATATATTTTATAATTTACACTATCATAGATTGATAATAAATATAAATCGTATGTACATCAGTAAGCCAAGATTGGTATATGTATATATACATTATTTGTATATATATATATATATATATATATATATATATATATATATATATATTGTGGTTATACATGTTTTAAGTTTTAAAATTTATATACAAATCTCAAATTGCTTGAAATATGTTATTTATTATAAATTTTATAAATTTATGTAATATATATTTTTATGATTGAAATTCATGTAGATAATGTCACTAGTGTATAATTATAATATGGGTTGTAATTACACATTAATGTATGATGAAATTTTTAATATTTATGAAGTGTACAAGTAGCATTTCGCAGTGTATGTATTTACATTGTATTATAGTATTTATTTAAGTAGTTAGATCATGTAACATACATATACTAAGTTATATGGTGACACCCGAGCATTGAAAGTATGGGGTGTTACACTTTGGGACAAGGTCATCAACAAGTTCGAGAAACATCTGGCCAGATTGTTACTCCTTTTCGGATAATAAGATCTAGTGGAACGTGGATTGTAGGAGGAACCTACAGGACTGGGAGATTGCAGAGTTCGTGGGCCTCCTCCAGCGCATATACATGAGTATGCTAGCCACCTTGTGCCCAGATAGATTAATTTGGAAGGTGGACAAATCCGGCACCTTCTCAGTTAAATCCCTCTACCACCTGTTGGACCATGGGATGCCCTCCTTTTAGGATCAACCTCCCTTCAAATTCTGAAAATATTTTTGTTCCCCCTAAACACACAGCCTTTGCCTGTCTGGTGGGGACCAAAAGAATCCTCATGATGAATAATCTTAGGAAAAGAGGTATGCAAATAATAAATGTCCGTCTTTACTGCATGAAGAACGAAGAAAGCATCGATCACCTTTTGCTCTTCTGCCCGTTCATTGCTGCAATTTGGTCAGAATTTCTCAATCGATTCAACTTGAAGTGGTGTTTTCCTGCCTTAGTCTTTCTTCTTATCAAAGCTTGGCCAGATGTTTTAGGGACATCTCTAATACCGTAACGACGACTGCCAGTAAAGCCAAGTGCCTTCTGATCGAATGGATGGTTTATGTAGTAGGTTTTAAGGATGTAGATTTTCTTTTTCTTGGGGTTTAATGGTTTGTTTGCCAGCTCGGCAATCTCCATTTGTCTCCGCTTTTATTCCCCTGTCTCCTTCTTCTTTCCCTTCTTTTTATATATAAAGTGAATTCTCAAAAAAAAAAAAAAACATTGAATGTGACCCATTACTTAAGGTCATTTCCATCATGCAGGATGTTACCTTGTTCAAACAAATCTAAATGAATGTGATGGCTTTCGTAACATGTATGTCAATTAATTTTCTTATATAAAAATTGAATTTTTCCTTAAAGTTTTATACCCAGTAAAATCCTCTTTTTCAGAATAATCTCTCTCTATTAATCAAAATCTTCACTTTTCTTTTTAAGCACAAGAATAAATGTATTTTCAAGTAGCTTTGGTATTAGCCTTTTTCACAACATATACATGCTGTGAAACTTCATATGTTGGACAATTGTATCATGCAGATAACGCACTAAGAACCTACTACATCGATCGATCTCACCAACAGATGTGAACTATCTCAATGAGAGCGACTTAGAATGCATCTTAACCTAACGGGGAATCTGAATCTTCGTCTATAATGTTGTTGCCCTTGTCGATATTCAAATCAATTGTGATATTCCATTTAATCTAATTTATTTTATTTGTATTTTTCTCATAGCAATAGTTTCGAGATCAACATGACAGACTCTGTTGCTCTGCATGTTCTCTTTTTTCTGCATACAAGCCCTGTTTTATTATCTTTAAGGCTTGTAGGCTCTCTCTCTCTCTAATGAAATCCTTTTGATTGCCCATCAAAAACAAGAAGAACAAGAACAATAAGGGAAGTTCCTTAAAATCAAAAAATAATGTGAGTCTTGGGAAGATTCTTATAAACCCCAGTTAACAAACTAATATACTTGAAATCATTAATCTTATTTATCCTCTCCATTTCTAGAATTAGCGTAACAAATGCAGCATTAAACTTCGATTAAACCTCGATCTCTCTTGGAGTTCTAGAGTTCCATAACATCAATTTTAATAACCTCCCAACAGCTCCAATAAAAAACCATATAAAAATTGTCTACCGAAGACTGTCTTCATCCATCCCCCAAACTGCACTTTGGATCTCCTCCTCAAAGTCCCTTTGTAGACACATTGAAACATCAAAACTCGACAAGAAGCCATCTAAAAGCAATTTCATTAAGATTAGACAAACCTGTATAAATACTACTAGACCCTCAAGTTTTCATTCTTGATTCAGTCCATCAACAATATTCTCCCCAATACACAGCCCATGAATTGCATTTTTACCATTAGAATGCCACTGTGTACCATTCTACTAGAAAAAGGTACAACACAACTGGGTGTATCTATCAAAACATAAGGCATTGATATCAATTCCGAAAAAGAATGACCTAATTCATTAGAAAAGCTAAACACAACCCTACAAAAATCCAAGAATCTTCACCATGTTAAACCCAAATTATATAATGTCAGTCGAATCCATTATTCGTTCTACAAATTGCCAAAGTCGAAAGAGAATACGGCTCCAATACTCCATTCCTAAATGCGTTGGAAAAGTGCAAAATGCGTACTATTCTAATACTGAATGTAGAAGATACGAGTGTATCTATTAAATAAAGAAAAAGAAAAAGAGTTACCCTAATTTATCCGAAGATGAAAAATAAAAAACCTAAATAACGCAATGCCAGTACAAAAGATTGCTCATTTCGTAAAACGCCTAAAAACAAAATTGAAATCTCAACACCATAAAACAAGAACCAAAGTGAAAGAGACAGAATATGAGATAAAGAAAGAGGGATTCTACACTCTTTTCCTTCCATCCTCTTCATCAGCTTCTTCATCATCTTCTTCTTCTTCTTTGTTGTCATGTTCTTCTTCTTTGACGTTCTCAAGCTGGCTTTGAAGGAAGATGTCAACTTGCTCTCTTATGAAGGCCTTCTTCTCTGACAAGTCGACGTCGAAGTGCTCCTTTATCCTACGGCACACGATAGCGATGGTCGTGGTGTTGAGGTTTGAGTTCTTGAGGACTTCCCGAAGCCGGTCCGTGAGCTCGAAATTAGATATCATCTCTCTCTCTCTCTATTTCCTCTTTTCTCTGGGATTTGGATGTCTGGGATTTCAAAGGATTGTAAGAGCGAGGGATTTCTAAGGGGATTGTAAGTAGGGGTGCACATTTAACCAGTAGAACCGTAGAACTAGACCGAAACCATTGGATCGGTCCGATTCTAGACTGCTCCGGTTCTAGACAGCACCGACAGTTCCGGTTCTAAAGTTGCAAGAATCGTTGAATACGGTTCAGTTGCGGTTTAAGGGCATGTAGAACCAAACCGAATCGTGGACCCGAACCGTGGAACCGATCCATTGAACCGTGGCTCAGAACCGATCCGTTGAACCGTGGCCTAGATACGTTGATAGCTTGTGAAAAGGAGATTAGGAAAAATTTTCTAAAAATATTCAAATCAATATAATAGTAGAGTTTCTGTTTTAAGATGTAATTTGATGAAGAGTTTTTGGCTGTTGGATTTATTTTTTTCACCTTTTTTTCTTTTGTTGAATTTTCTAAAAACCCAGAACTGTGGAACCGATCCGGAACCGAACTAATTTTCACGGTCCAGTTCTGGTTCGGTTCTGGTGTGCTAACGGTTCGGTTCCGGTTTCAAAAATCCCAAAACTGTTAGGAAAACCGGTTCGGTTCTGGTTCGGTTCTGATGTGCTAACGGTTCGGTTCCGATTCCGAAAATCTCAGAACCGTTAGGAACGATTCAGTTCCAATTTTATCTCAGAACCGGACCAAACCGACCTGTGTGCACCCTTAATTGTAAGAGCGAGGATTTCTGGAGGTTTTCAGGCCCTGAAAGAGGTAAAAGAGAAGGAATTTATTGAAGGATTGGGGATGGTAGGGAAGGGACATAAATGGAAATTCATAAAATGAAAATACTGTAAGTATTTGGGCGATGATAAGTTTATTAGGAGAATCGCGTCGTACATGCCGGAATGAGTAGGCCGGTCAGGATCCGTGCCGAGTTTTATGTGAGACTAACTGTGAAAATTCAATTGAATGGAAAATCCATGATAATTGACATTTAAGATGTGCATTTTTCATTAGATGAAATGGATGGTTGGATGGAAACCATCGGATCTTAAGAATCCTGCAATATGTACGGATAATTTTGGATAAAAAAGAGTTATTATCCTCTAATTCATCTGTTACATTGTTCGGATATTTTTAAATGGGGTAATTTCTTGTGAGATTCGCGATTTTCTTTTCCGTTATCTGATCGCGCGAATCTTCATAGCATTTTCAAGAGAAGAACACGAGGAAAGAGATGAGGAAAACTTTGATACTCTGAGAGAGTGCGGTGGATGAAACGCAGGCGCTGATAAATGTTAAACTCAGCATCCAAGAAATTTTAATTTTAAATGTACAGGTTATGGTCTCATTTTTAATGTATAATAAAATAAATCTCACACTTATTTTCTTGGACGGTTGTGTAGATATTTACTGGATGTCTCAAATGAAAATGAAAAAATCCAACGGTCCTATTTGAACAAATAAGTGTCCAGTAATCAGAGGTTAAGGCTATTTAAACATTCCTATTTTGAAATAAATAATTAATTCACAGTATTTATATTCATTTGGACAGTTTAAATTTGTATAACATATGCAACGTATACTTTTTGTGAGTGCCTGCGTATCAACCATCATGCGCAGCCTGAGTATCAAATAAGTCTCGATGAGAAAACACGAGGGAGACACTCTTTTCGGTACACACTCAGCTGCGAAAGAACACGTGTGAGACATCTAATCCTCTTATCAGCCGGATACGGACACCCTAAATTAGGTCTGATCTGAAGATTGATTGTCCACACGTATATGATGAGTTGTGGCCCATCAGTCGATTTTTCGCAACGGTGTAGTTTTTTTCCATGCGTGTGGTACGGTTGGTGATCAGGACGGCCAGTTCTTGTGTCATGGCACCTAAGGAACTAAGACCCACATGATAAACGGCTTGGATCTTACACATGCGCCACAACGCTTCCTGGCAAGCTCCGGAATGCGTGCTCCGTCAGCTTCACATTGTCCAAATCCAACACTAGCCAACTAGCTGGTGTCAAAGCTCTATGGGCCCCACCATGACCTATGTGTTTCATCCATACCGTCCATCCATTTTTTCAGTTCGTTTTATGACATGATCGAAAATTAATCCGGGCTTGCTTAGACAGAACTCACCTCACGGGATGGTACCTTCGGCGGATCGGTAACTGTGGGGTCCACCACAATGTACATCCATGCTATCCATTAGTTTTGACAGTTAATTTTCAGCCATGATCTATAAATGAAGCTGATCAAAATCTCAGGTGGACCGTACCATAGAAATAGAAGTGATTAATACCTATCATTAAAAATTTCTCAAGGTCAGGGGAATTTTATTTTCCATCCAACCTGTTAATGAGGTCAAAAAAGACTTCGACGAAAGGACCACATAAATATCAGTTTGATCCAAAAATTTTGTGGCCCATACGAAGTTTTTAGATAGTTTTTAAAATCCAATCACAACTATTTCTTGTGGTATGGTCCACCTAAGATTTGGATCTGATTCGTTTTCCAAATCATGGCTTAAAATGAACTTTTAAAACTGATGGACGGTGTAGATGTAAGGCACATACATCACAGTGAACCCTATGGGTCTGAATAACCCACTCTCAACCGGCATGCCAAGGTACACGTGGAATGCAAGTACAGCGATCCAAACCGTCCAAATCGTGGGCCCAGATTTACAAGGGACCTGCGTAGACGAATGCATTGATTGGACGGTAGTAATTTGATGGACTTTTGTTTGCTGAATTTGGTCTCTTTTTTCCATCTCAACCGTTCAATTTATGGACATCAATCGGAGCATTTGAGAAGTTAGATAATGTAAGTTTTTATTTTATTTCCATCCATAATAGGTCCAGCTGTATGAACGGCTTAAAATCAATCAGAATTGTTCCACGTGTACAATATCATTGTGCACGCGTATAGTAACGGTATCGTAGGTGTGCGAGACAACTCCTCTTAAGAAACTAAGTCTGGTTTTAGTACCCCGCGATGGATCGTGAAGTACTTTCGTCACCCAACAGCTGACATAAGCTTGATTGGGAGGTGGATGAAGACCGTACATCTAGTGCCTCGTATCTGTAGATGGTCAGTGGTCGACAATCACAAATAGCTTACAATCACATCCATCGATTTTTTATATTGAATTTTGACCGTTAACCATTTTCTTATTTCTCCATCCTGGCTGGGATGGATGGATAGTTGTGATTTCAACTGTGGCCCATCTACAGACAAACCATGATCCTTTTATCAATGGCCCATTGGGTTCTGGGCTAGGCCTGCTTCAATCTGGCCTTGGGCTCTGATAAAGTCCCAAGGTTCGGGCCTAAAATTAAAGGCCACTAATTAATCAGCTGGGCCCCACCTATTAAGAGCACATCAACCCGGCCCATCCGGTTTAGTATTTCGAGGGTATTTTATCACATATCATGCTTGATGGGAACGCGTAATGAATGGTCCAGATCTTGCACAAAAGTGACCAGTGGGCCGGACTCAGACTAGGCCCGACACATAATCATGATAGACACACTGGCCGATCGCAAGCCCAGTCTAGGTTCGGGTCTAGGATTTACAATTTAGGCCAGGGTCGGACTGCCCAGGCCCCACTGGGACCCGCCTGCAGAAGCCTAATTGTGGTTGAGCCCCGGAAGTCAAGTTAACAGTGAAAATAGACCCGACTTAGTTGAGTCACTCACCAATTCGGCTGAATCTCGTCTAAGCTCTGGACCGACTGAGTTGGCCAGGCCATGGAATCTTAAAACGACAGTTGGGATCTGTCGTTGAGGTATATGCGGATCTTGATATGCAATGGCAGCAGCCTTCGAGTGGGGGATTGTGCATAGAGCTGAGCATGGGATGCCTCAACTCGGCAGACTCATTCAGACCCGGCTTGACTCAAACCAAGTGCCGAGTGGGTGAGTCAATTCGAGCCGAGGAGACTTCATCCAATCCAAACTCAAACCTAGTTGAGTTTGGGTCACCTAGTAACTCGACTTGACCCGAAATCTGACTCAGTACTCACTCAACTCAATCCAAAACCCGACTCATACATATTAAAAAAATAAAAACCCATATTTGATGTTTCACATATGAGATACCATGTAGTTAATAGAGAGGCAGCAATTTCAGCATGTACACATAGGTTCTAAGTCATGATTTTAGCCTGATGACACTCGCGGCACTTGACCTGAATCAGCACCTGTGACCGGGTCAAGTCGGGTCAGCCCTAACTCAGTCCCGGCTACACCCAGACTTGATCGGGTGAGGCATGCTGGACTCAGTACTGAGTCAGGTTAAGTTTGGATTAGGTCTATTTCAAAATCGGGTCCAATCGGGTCAGCCCTAACTCAGTCCAAGTTGACTCGATGCCCGTCTTTAATTGTGCATGGACATCCATGGTGGTGAGGCCCTTTGTATCAACGGTTTGGCTCACTAAACCATGGGCCCCACTTGCACAAAACAGCAGATTTGTTAAGCCCACACGTGTGAGCCCACCTACACATCACATGGGGGATGTTTTTGAAATCTAATCCATTCATCTAAGTAGGCCCCACTACAGAGATGACCTGCCCCAAAAATCAGGACAATCGCACTCATCAAACAGGCCATGACGTTAGAAACAGAAGGATGGCTTACTAACCGTTCGTTTGTTTCATAAACTATAGCTCAGCTAACCAACGGACGGCTCATTTTTATGTGAATTACAACAAAAAAATAACACATTCGAAAGTAGGAGGAGAGTTGTAAATTGCATTTCAACGGTTGAGCTCAATTTCGGCATTTTGGCCCACATGATGGGATGCCTGAAACATCATAGGTCAATGTGAGCTATTTATTTTGTAATCTATCAATCCGATGGCCAGGATCATCTGTCAAAATGAATATTTAGACATACGGGCAATGCAATTTGAGACCCATTGGATGGACTGTCCAGATCGATAACTAATTCCATTACAAATGATCTGAACCGCCCATTTTTTGCACAGCGTACACCAGTTCCCAATCCCGACTAGGGGACTCATGGCTTGGCAATCTAGGCCGTTTGATTTGTGGCCCATAGATGTACGGCTAAAAAGAGACCGAACCATGGGCCCACTTGACAACATTGGAAGCCAACGTGGGCCGTGTATTTTACAACCACACCTCTCTTAACAGATGAACCGCTCATGGGAAGAACATGACACCTTTTTAAAAGCCTCAGTCACACGTAAAAGAGAGGGCATTTTCGGCATTCTGGAGAAGAAATTATCTTTGAAACTTCCAGACAGCAGTAGGTAGGGCGGTAAATGGGCCGGGCTTAATTGTTGGGCTTTCCAAAACACATGCTTCTTCTATGTTTCCTATGGTATGGTTTAAATGAGATATGTATCTGTTTCTTTTTTGAGCTCATGCCCTAAAATAATCTATAAAAATGGATGAATGGCATGGATATAGAATAAGCACATCAAGGTGGACCCCACAATAGGGCCGCACCTGCTCCTTAGTGGGGCCCAGCTAAAACGCAACCAAAAGTGCCAGCCAAAGCTGTACACGAGTCGAGTTAGCTTGGTTAGCTCACTCTACTTGACTGGGAAAATATCGACTCTCCTCGGCTCGAAATTGGAATCGAGTTGAACCAAGCTGGCTAGTCAAGCTCAAGAACTACATCCAGCTGAGTTCGAACCAGGGTTAGTTACTGCCAGCCAAGCCTAGCTATGCCAAGCTCGACTTGGATCGACTCATGTAAAGCTCTAGACTGCCAGCCTTTTATTTCTTTTGCCGACTCGGATGAGGAGGATGTTCTCCTCATGGAGTATTAGACTCAATGATTGGGGCTGACTCATCTAGTCTTGAGTCGAGACTCACTGAGTCGGAACGGCTAATGTGGGTGATTTCGTGGTGTGAAATCGGATCAGAATCGACCAAGTTAGTCAGCTCAGATGAGTGCCATCCGTCATCAATCCATGCTATGTAAGAACTCTATGTAGTGGGCCTTATTGATCAACGATCTGGATTGTGTTCTAGTTGGACTGTTTGATTAAGTTGATCAGTGGGCCCCACTTAAGGTGATACGCTGCGCAATCTATTTGCGCAGCACTGCGTGTTTGGGGTGAAATGCTATGGCCTTACGTAAGGCAGTTTGAGTTGAACTAGGATACAGTAATGTGGAGCGTGAGAGAGAGAGGGAGTTTTGGTGGGTTTAAACTCCCCTCCACAGTCTCTATAAAAAGAGAGTTGGGTCTCCGATCCTACACCACACAACAGAAATTCGAATCCCATCTTGTGAACTGCAGAAAGGGTGTGAAGGAGAGAAAGATCTTAGATGTACAGGAATTCTGGTTTTCTTATTCGGCTTACATGGCGGCATCACAGTTAGCTAAGCTATCCGACTCCTGATCGTCATGTCTCATACACAGACAGATCCGTGGGCTTATTCCGCATACAGATTTATTCCCAAAATTGGTATCAGAGCTTTCTGTGCATAGGTATGGATGATCACATCCAGCTATATCTGATAGATATCAGGGATTTTCGAATCCCTGAATCCAGAAATATTAAGATCAGGGATTTGATTTTCGAAAATCCTAAAGATAACTATTCGAATTGGGAATTTCAATTCCCACAACCAGAATTAGGGATTTCGAATTCGAATCCCCAAATTCAGATATCAATTAGGGATTTTTAATTCGGAATCCCCAAAATTTTAAAATTAGGATTTTTTTTAATTTCGAATCCCCAAATCGCATATTGACGAATTCATATCTGAAACCCTAAATCCAGAAAAATTAGGGACTCTTCAAATCGGGATCCCCAAATCTTGACAGTGATTAGGGATTCGTATTCCCAAATCAGTGATTAGGAGTTCATGATTCCCAAATTGATATCAATCAGGGATTTGAATCCCAAATTTGGAATTGAAGGATTAGGGATTTAGGTTCCCATATCAGAAATTAGGGATTTCAATTTTGAATCCCCAATTCAGAGCGTTAGGGTCTTCTATTTCCCATCCCTAAAATCAGATTTTTTAGATTAGGGATTTGGATTCGAAACTCTAAATACAGATTTTCATGTTAGAGATTTTGAAAATCTCCAAATCCAGTTTCTATCTGGGATTTCCATTCAAGGATCTCAGTTATCCCAAATACAGTACGTTGAACTGTTAGACCGGCAACCATTGTCGAACCTTGCTCGTGAGGACGATGGTGATGGATCTCTACCTCCTTTCTTCCTCTGTTCGAAGCCATTGCCAGCGTCTCGTGCTTCAGCGCCCTTCCATGGCAGCCGCAGCCACAACCGATATTTTCCGTTGATATCTGCGGCCGATAAGAGGAACTTGATCTCTCCTTGTCGCGTCCGGCGGGCTGCCTGATCGGTTCTCTCTCTCTCTCTCTCTCTCTCTCTCTCTCTCCTGCGATGAGAAATTTTCGGAGATTGTATCATGAAGAGCCTAGGGCATTCTGCCCTGTTGAGAACGTAACAGTCGGGTGCTCGACTTCCTTTAAGGACCCGAATTGAGTCTGTTCGGGTATATGGACCCAATTCCAAGGAGCTTATTTCCTTTGATCGGACCTACGGACCCGATTTTACAATTCTGGACCCAAACCAAAATGTTTGGATTCAGATTTAGATTGGTGGGCCCTAATATACTTCTGGGCCTGTTGATCCATTGGTTCAATCATGAGCATATAGTCTACCAGATTCGGGAGGTTATGGGCTATCTATTTTGAAATGAGTCATCTATTAGTTTAATCATGAACTTCCATCTATGAATATATTTTGAGATTGTTTATTCAACTTATTAACAACCATACATGAATTTGTCCATCAAACTATATAGCCCATACTATCTGTCTAGCATTAAAATGACAGGAGCTCGATTTAGTTTCACTCATTTTGAACTAGTACGGATCAAATAACAATACTGATTCGGCCCTATAATTGGCCCATCACCCATCCTTAAGAGTTAATATAGACCATTAAATTATAGAGAGCGAAACATATCTGTACGTTTCTGTTTAAAGTTTCTCTATTCCCCAATGATCAATATTGACAATCTTGTGGGTCGTATCAAACTAATTTAAGAATAATTCATTGAGGCAGGATTATAATCGCGATCCTAAGTCAATATTTGTAGTATTGGATTCGGTTGTGTTAGCCACCATAGTGACCTCAACCGATAAAAATTTTACAAGTACAGACTTGTAATATTGGGATAACAAGGATTGCATATAGTTGCGTTCACATTTTTATGCGTACAGTAACGAAAACAAAGATGTTTACCATCTGGCATACACGTGAATGGGTGGAGTAAATGTTGTAAGTAATGTAAATTTGAAAGACTCATCTCACCCACAGGTGTTGGGTGTCTCAAATTTACATCACTGACATCACTTAGCTTCATGTTCAGGAGAATCACTAGCATGTTATTATTACCACCCACAGGAGGAATGATGATGATGTAACAGATTCTCACCAGGATGTGATGGTTGGGCCCATCTTCATCTTGAATGATTCGATTGATGCCTCCCTTAACAACCGAATTGATTTAATTTGCCTGGTAATTTTATTTATAATCACGAAATTGTTTTGTGAAATAATGAACTAATGTGAGTATCTCTTATATTTCAGTCTCAATTCCTACTAATACACATCAAGTCCCTGCCCTAAATGGGTATAACTATGCTCAATGGAAGAACGCTATTGAAGTTGTACTGGTCTGTCTTCAATTAGATGTAAGATCCGTATCTTGGTCCGTACCATTCCGTAGACTTTCGCGGTCTTACCGGTCAAATTTTGGTAACCTTCGACCCTTAACCGATGCTTATGTACAATCCTGATTCATATGCCGACAACCTGTATCCACTAAACCCAAGACCAATATCCTAGCGACCGCGTCGTCGCTGCGGTTCCAATGCCGCGACTCGTGCGCCGAAGCGATACCCTAGTCAAGAGATGTGAGCCAACGTTCGGTGCGAGAAAAACGCCGCGCGTTGCGAAACCCAAGAGAATCTCTATGATATGTCACATCAATCATATCAATCCCATCAATCAATCATCCATCAATCCATCACATGTCAAGTACATGTCAAGTACACATCACTTTTACCCCTTTTCCCAAGCAACCACAAAAGTCTTCCAAACCCATACCTCTCTTATACAAAAGGCCTCAAAAGTCAAGAATTTCGTACACCTCTCATACCTCTCTTACACAAAAGGCCACAAAAGTCAAGACTTTCTTACACAACCATCATTCATCCATCCATCCATCTCTCTCTACAACACTCTCTCTTTCTCATTTTCTCATCTCAATTCCAAGCAACAAAGCCCCATACGTATGAGCATTCTCCAAGCCTCTCCCTCCCTTTCCAAAACTCCAAGGTGGCCCACCTTCCTACCCCATCATCTCCCATCTCAACCCTCCATTCTTCATCTCATCCATTAGGATTAAAGCTAAGGTGCTAAGAAGCCCATAGGAGCAAGAAGATCGGACAGTGGGTGCCTCTATAGGGTAGTTTTTCTTATTTTTATGATGGGCCAAGTGAGGCCCACCGATCAATGGTGTGGATCTCACTTGGGACCCTAAGTTGTGGCTGATGGACCACTTGGATCATCATGATCATTCCATGATGGGGCCATTCTCCATGGACCCCATCATGATGTTTATTTCTTTAGAAAAGGTCATCTAGACCGTCCATATTAGTGGGAAAAAGATCCCCACCATTGATTCTAAATTTTGATGGTCCCATGTGTTAAAGGACCCACTTGATTGTATGATTCATTGCAGGGAGGGCCCATAGTATCGGGGTCCCTCCATCACAAGCGTGTCCCACCCTCTCTCTCTCTCTCTCTCTCTCTCTCTCTCTTTATTTCTTTTTATTTTATTTTATTTTATTTGTAATAGGGTTGTGTGGCCTACTTGAATGGACCCCACCTTGAAGCATTTATTTGGCCCAAGTTTTCTTCAAGTGGGGCCCGCCTTAAATGTTGCACTACATCATCCATTAGTGGTGGCCCACCTAATCAGGGCCCACCACAATTTTTTTTTAAATGTCAAACCGTCCAGCGTCTGGGACGCTGGACGTTCCTGTATAAAAAGGAAAAAGAAAGAAGGAAAGAGGAGCTTTTGGGGTGAGCCACCTGCATAGGCCCCACCTTGATGTATAGTTCTAATCCAAGCCGTCCATCCCTTTCACCATCTCATTTTAGGCGTTAAACCAGAAAACGAGATTGAACGGAGCATCTGGTGGGCCATATCTTAGCAAATATAATCTCCACCATCTAAAGTTTTCTAGATTTCTTCCTACATGTTGAAAATGTCCAATATTGGACTCGTTAGGCTTGTTTTGAGCCAGGGAAGTTAGTGGATGGTGTGGATTTATATGATGTGGGCCACACACCTGAAAAACCACAAAATCAGTGATTTTTAAAAATAAAAAAATAAAAAATGCATGCAGCAGCAGCAGCTGTTGCTGCTACTGCCAGCGCAGGCAGCGCGTGCAGCGCTGACGCTCGGCAGACGGACGGTCAGCAAGGGTCCCACGGCTCTAACTGTGGGCCCCCACGTGATGTTCATTTGTCATCCAACCCATCCATATGGTGGACCACCCTCTGAGGTAGGCCCCCCTCCAAGTTTTAGCCACATCCAAATCTCAGGCGGCCCACACCATGAGGAACAATGATGATTAAGTTTCCACCATTGAAAATTTTTAGGGCCCACAGAGGTTTTAGATTAAATTTGAAATTTTTGTTTTCCCTTCATCCAGGTCTGAGTGACCTTATGAACGGATTGGATGGCATTTAAACAGTGCAGTGGGCCCCATGTGGAACCCACAGTGATGCGTGCATTTCATTTTCCCACCGTCAGCGTGACGATGGGGCCCTCAGTGAAGCATGTGTGTGTAGCATGTGTGTGTGTAGTATGTGTTTGTGTGCAGCATATGTACGTGTATATATATATATATATTCATATGAATATATATATATATATATATATATATATATATATATATATATATATATATATATATATATATATATATATAGTATTATATATTATATTATTCAATATTATATATAATACATTATAATATATATAATATTATATATATGCTATATATAATATATAATATCCATGATGGCAGGCCTTCATGTGGACCCCCACTCATGATGCGTGTGTCGCATCCAAACCGTCCATCCACTTGGGAAGATCATTTTAAGGCATGAGTTGTAGATTGGGCCCGACCTATGATCAAGTGGGCCACCTATGTTTGGGTAAGGCCCATTTGATTTATTTAAAGCCTATGGGTTAGGCCCATTTGATTTATTTAAGGATATGGATTAGGCCCATTTGATTTGAATAAAGCTTATGGGTTTAGGCCCATTCGATGTGTATAAGACCCATGGGTTTAAGCCCCTTTGATGTGTATAAAGTTCATGGGATTAGACCCATTTAAAGAAATTTAAGGCCTATGGGAGTGGACCCATTTGATATATGTAAAGGCCCATGGGATTGGACCAGATCGAAGTATTCCAAGGCCCATGGGTTGAGGCTCATTTGATGGACATAGGGGGTCCAATTGGTGTGGCCCATCTGTTTCATACAAGGCCCACAGGATTAGGCCCATTTGATATGTATAAGGCTCTTGAGATTGGGCCCATTTGATGCAATCTAAGGCCCACGGATTTTGACCCATTATAATGCACATAAGGCCCATTGGTGCGGCCCATTTATGTGGCCCATTTGATGAATAAAAGGCCCATATGATATGGCCCATCTGATATATATGTAAAGCCCAATGGGATGAACCTAAAGTCCATTGCAATGTGTAAACCCAACTCGGAGTATGTGATAATGTTTACGACGATCGTGCCTTGGATGAAATGTTGGTTTGACGTCCACATTTCGAGTGTAATGCTGGTTGGATGTCCACATTACGACTCTCTTTAAGGCCCATTATTAGGCTCGTACTTATTGTGTATAGGCAGCCCAGGCCCATCTGCATTGTAAGGATAGTTCATCTCATTATAACATGTTTAATATAACTTCACGACTCATGATCATACGCATCATATGTATGCTTGATATGAGAGTGACTGATCATAGCATATGCCTTCGGACAGATTGATTATGGGACCTCGATTAGGCGGTGTTGTCCTGCATGAACGCACGCTACGTGCAAGGATTTGCTGCATGATTGGATAGTGTGATTTATGCATCTCGCATCGTGTGATATGGTTACTGTACGCCCTAGCGACATCAGGGTCGTAGCCACCACAGACGCATCGTGGTTGGCAGGATTGGATACCAAAAATCTCGTTATACATGGGGTGCTATAAATATCCCTGGGTGAAAGTTCCAAAACCCTTATGGTACCAAGAGGTTGCTCCAGCGTCTAGACCGAGTGGGTAGATGAGCGCTGAGTGCCGATTACCAGTTGGCTGTGCTCTCCATTGTGTCATGGTCGGTTGGAAGGGGATGAGGCCTTACCCGACCGAGTGTAGGGGGCAATGCTAGGCTGAGTTTGACCAGCTCAAGGAATGGGTTCGCTGTCGACGAGTCGCGCCCGATATTGGCAGACGGGTAGTAAGGTCTCTTCCACTTACCTTATTGCGCGTGATGTGGCGGCAATCTGGTTTAGAGTGTACTAGACCCCGGTGATATCCCATATTTGAGCTGTATTGATGTGTGGACATAGATGAGGATCCGTATGCTTGAGTTGCATTTCACATTGCATGGCCTTGGGATGGCCTATACCATTCATGTCTTGCATCGCATAGCCTTGGTACGGCTCATAATATTATGGTTCCATCCGCATATTCCGTATCACTCTGATATTGCATGATCATATTACTACCTTGCGCACACACTTTCACCACCCTCTAAGCTTTCTATAAGCTTATGCACGACTGTTACATGCAGGTGACATTGGTTCGCAGCAGCGCTGAGGCAGGAGCACGTTGCAGATCGTTTTGGAGTTTTTGTTCTTTACCATTGTATTTCCCTTTATGCTCATTGTAGTTGTAAAGTTTTTTGATCATAGTGGAAATGTAATGGAATTCTCGGTTGTTGTTTGTGGGTTATGCCTTTGGTTATGCTTATTACGAATCAAACTGACGTTGAAAATCCTCCTCGTAGCATCCCAGGATCGGAATCTGGTGAATGGGCGCTAAGAGTCGAGAATGAGATTTTACGGAGGCTGTCGGCGCCGGATTCGGTGATCGAAAATTTTGTGAGCCCAGTTTTTGAGTTTGGGGCGTGACATTAGATTTGGCCCTAATAACACCAGAACTGCCAGAACCTTCTGATGATGCCACTGAAGCTGAATATAATTGATGGGTTGCATGGTTTAGATCAAATGATACATGCCTAAAAGTAATTTAGTATTCGATTTCTGAATATATGAAGGGCGCCATGCCTGATACAGACAATGACAAAATTTTCCTCACTAAAATGGGAAAAAGGTTCAAGAAATCTGATAAGTCTGAGGTGGGCATTCTTCTAAATAAGTTGACTTGCTCGTCCTATGATGGAAAAGGCAACATTCGTGAATACATCGTAGAGCAGATCGAGGTTGTTTCTAAGAGTCGTGCTCTAGGGCTTGTACTCACTGATGATCAACTGGTTCATTTGATCATGAATAACCTACCTTCCTAATTTGGCACGTTCCTGGTTAACTATAACACCTTGAAGGACATGTGGACGTTGGATGAACTTATCAGTCAGTGCGTTCAAGAAGAAGACAAAATCAGGCAGACGGTTAAAGTTCAAAATGTTAATATGGTGACCTCAGGTCACGGGCAAGGGCAAGGGAATAAAGGTAAAAGGAAAAGGAAACAAGGTTCTAATAATGGATTCTCTGGTTCTCCATCTGGAAAACCTAAGAATCAATCTGAAAATGGATCTAAACGCAAACGGGTTAAGGGTAAACCGTGCTTCTTTTGCAATAAGGAAGGTCATTGCAAGAAAGACTGCGAAGGCTTTAAGAATTGGCTCATAAAGAAAGGTAATCATTCTATTTTTATCTGTTTTGAATCTAATCTAACTGATGTGTCAGCGGATTCCTAGTGGATAGATTCAGGAACTACTATTCACATATGCACTTCTATGCAGGAATTACTACAAGCCCGGCCACCAACTGATGCGGAGCGCTCAGTATACGTAGGCAATGGTGTCAAGGTTGACGTGGAGGCAATATGAGTCTATAGGCTTAAGTTGAAGTCTGGTCATTTTTTGAATTTAGTAAATATATTATGTGTGCCGTCTATTAGGCGCAATTTAGTTTCAATTTCCTGTTTGGACAAGTTGGGATATTCGTTCCACTTTGAAAATAAAAGTTTAAGTATTTACTTTAATTCAATTAAAGTTGAAACCGGCTCTATAGTAAACAACTTATACCAATTAGACTTGATTGTCTCTCACGTTTACAATATTAATTCCTTGCATGAAAATAAAGTGGGATCAAAGTGAAGACTAGGCTATGAGAATTCCTTCATGTTATGGCACAGGCGGCTATGCCATATATCTCGTGAGAGATTAGACAGGCTTGTGCGAGAAGAAATTTTACATTCTTTAGACTTCTTTGACTATAAAGTGTGCATTGATTGCATAAAAGAAAAACAGACTAGAACTAGAAAGAAATGTGCAATTAGGAGTGTAGGTCTATTAGAGGTTATACATACAGATATCTGTGGACCATTCCCTACAACCTCATGGAGTGGCCACAAATATTTCATTACCTTTATAGATGACTACTCTCGCTTCGGGTACCTATACCTTATCAGTAAGAAATCAGACACCCTAGATGCTTTTAAAATCTACAAGGCTGAAGTTGAAAATCAACTCGATAAGAGGATTAAAGTTGTCAAATCTGACCGTGGTGGTGAATACTATGACAGATATGAAGAATTAGGACGCAATCCAGGGCCATTCGCTAAATACTTGCAGGATTGTGACATTGTTGCTCAATACACTATGCCTGGTACTCCAGAGCAGAATGGAGTGGCTGAGAGACGCAATCGCACCCTTATGGATATGGTGCGAAGCATGGTCAGCAATTCAACATTGCCAGAATCTCTGTGGGGTGATGCAATCAAAATTGCAGTTCATATACTAAACAGGGTTCCCAGCAAAGCAGTAAGTAAAACTCCTTTTGAGTTGTGGAATGAGAGAAAACCAAGTCTCCGATATCTACATGTTTGGGATTTTCCTACTGAGACCAAAGTTTATAACCCGCATGAAAAGAAGCTTGATCATAGAACCGTAAGTTGTTTCTTCATTAGATACCCAGAAAGATCAAAAGGCTATCGATTCTATTGTCCTTCCCACTCTATCAAGATTGTTGAGACTGGGAATGCCAGATTCATTGAGGACACTGAAAACAGTGGGAGCATGAATATAAGAAATTTCGTATTTGAGGAACAAAGGACTGTGACTCCTGTCACAGTCAATCCTAATCACGCGAACATTAATGATGCAGTTGATTCTGCAGCCACTACAGAGTTTCACGTAGAACCTCATATACAAACCACTGATGAGGAAAATCAAGATCAGACCCAACAAACTGAACCATTAAGAAGATCTGAAAGAGAGAGAAGACCTGTAAATCGAGACGATTACATCGTATACTTACAGGAGCACAACTTTGACATAGGGGTGGAAAAGGATCCTGAATCCTTTACACAAGTCAAACAAAGTGTTGATTCTTTTCGTTGGTTTGATGCTATGAAAGATGAGTTGAAATTGATGCAGGACAATAAAGTATGAGATCTTGTAGAATTACCTACTGGAATAAGGCCGATTGGTTCTAAATGGATATTTAAAATCAAAAGGGACTCCAAGGGTAATGTCGAAAGGTATAAAGCTCGACTTGTTGCCAAGGATTTTAACCAACGTGATGGCATTAACTTTAAGGAGACTTTCTCTCCAGTATCTAAGAAAGACTCATTAAGAATCATAATGGCTCTTGTAGCTCATTTGAATTTAGAGTTACATCAGATGGATGTAAAGACTGCATTTCTTAATGGGGATCTAAATGAGAATGCATACATGTTGCAGCCCGAAGGTTTTGTAGCTACTAGCTCAGAACATTTGGTTTGCAAACTTAAGAAGTCCATTTATGGGTTGAAACAGGCATCGCGACAGTGGTACCTTAAGTTTCATGAAGTAATTTCCTCATATGGATTTGTAGAAAACACTGCAGATGAATGCATCTACATTAAAACCAGTGAGAGTAAGTTCGTTATAATGATTTTGTATATTGATGACATTCTGTTGGCTAGCACTGATACCAGGATGTTGAGTGACACCAAGAAATTCTTATCTCAAAGGTTTAAAATGAAAGACCTTGGTGAAGCTTCTTACGTCATCGACATTGAGGTTCGCCGTGATAGAACACTTGGACTGCTCAGCCTGTCACAGAGGGCCTATATTACTAGGGTACTCGAAAGATATGGCATGCAAATTTGTGCTTCAGGAAAGTCGCCCATTGTGAAGGGCGATAAATTTGGTCTATTTCAATGTCCAATGAATGATTTAGAAAAGAATCGAATGAATGAATTTTCGTACACATCAGTAGTAGGGAGCATCATGTATGCTCAAGTCTGTACGCGACCGGACATTGCCTTTGTCACTGGAATGTTGGGAAGATATTTATCTAATCCAGGAATGTAACATTGGATAACTTCAAAGAAAGTGTTACGATATCTTCAGAGAAAGAAAGACTTCGGACTCACATACAAAAGATCTGATCAATTGGAATTAATCGGATATTCAGATGCAGACTTTGCAGGCTGCGTTGACACTAAGAAGTCTACTTCAGGATACATATTCATGATGGTGGGAGGAGCTGTGTCGTGAAAAAGCGTGAAACAGTCTACCACAGCCTCATCTACTATGGAAGATGAATTTATTGCTTGTCATGAGACATCTAATCAGACACTATGGTTAAAGAGTTTCTTCTCAGGTTTGCGGGTACTGGAGCATATCCCGAAACTATTGAGAATATTTTACGATAATTCGGCTACTATTTCCTTCTCTAGTAACAACAAGCATTCGTCAAGGTCAAGGCATATCGACATCAAGTACCTTGTTGTAAAGGAAAGGGTTCAAAATCATCAAGTGTCAGTGGAATTCATCAGTACTAAGCAGATGATTGCAGATCCGCTCACTAAGGGGCTCCCTATCACGCCATTTCAGGAGCATATAACATCTATGGGAGTCATTGATCCCACAGATGTTTTCAGTTAGTGGGAGTTGAGCGTATTTTGATTTTCACAGACATTTAGAGATCTCGTTTTATACAGTTTGTTTGGATGATTTTGATATAAAGATTTATTTTTGCTTCTCTATATATATGTGTAAATTGTGAGTAAGTAGAACTACAATCGTGTCTCGTTGGAGACATGTAAAAGCTTCAAGACCTCTTAAGGATAGACACATATCATCACACTAAAATGTGTAATCCTTATACCATGTTTTTTAGTTCGTGATCTATGTCGTTAAGATTGAAAGTATTTATGATCACGCTTAGACTCACTTCGCTTAAATTAAATGTTGTGATGACTACCGCATTTCGATACTGACAGTCTTGATGGACCAGATAGAATAACATTACTCATATTGTCCAACTATTTCATTGATTAACCATTCAGATGTTTTCTTAATATCAAAACTTATTTTCAAAATTTTATGACAATCATTGACATTGCTCAATGAGGCCCAAGTGGGAGAATGTAAGAACTCTATGTAGTGGGCCTTATTGATCAATGATCTGGATTGTGTTCTACTTGGACTGTTTGATTGAGTTGATCAATGGGCCCTACTTAAGGTGATACGCTGCGCAATCTATCTGCGCAGCACTCCGTGTTTGGGGTGAAATGTTATGGCCTTATGCAAGGCAGTTTAAGTTGAACTAGGATACAATAATGTGGAGCGTGAGAGAGAGAGGGAGTTTTGGTGGGTTTCAAACTCCCCTCCACAGTCTCTATAAAAAGAGAGTTGGGTCCCCGATCCTACACCACATAGCAGAAATTCGAATCCCATCTTGTGAACTGCAGAAAGGGTGTGAAGGAGAGGAAGATCCTAGCTGTATAGGAATTCTGGTTTTCTTATCCGGCTTACATGGCGGCATCACAGCTAGGTAAGCTATCCGACCCCTGATCGCCATGTCCCATATACAGACAGATCTGTGGGCTTATTCCGCATACAGATTTATTCCCACATGCTACTCTTGTGAAGTAGTAATCTCTACGCCCATTCTCTTCACACATGCCATTTGACACGTGTGAGATAACTGGTGCGGTCCATATCTTAAATGTCGTGGCTCAAAAATCAGCTTGGTCCAATAATTGTAAGGGTCGCAGTGAAAAATGGCAGTGGACAGCCGGACCCAAGTTTCATACACTGTGGCCCACTAGGTGCGTGGACTAGCTTATTCTGAGCTTGGGGGAATCTATGTGGTGGGGCCCACCTGATGAACCGCTCAGATGTCACGTATGTCTCCCATGTGTGTGTGAGTGAGAAAACCTCTTTAAGAGTCTACTTGCATGGCCCACTAGCGACTGGATCGGCCTTTAGATCTGATAATCACATAGCGAGACCCCTGATGGATAGCTCAGATGTTCCACAAGTTTTCTATGTTACTGCACGTCCAGGTGTGCATGTCGCTTGAGCTCTAATTAGAGGTGTACACGAACCGAGGTAGCTCGGTTAGCTTGCTCGACTCGACTCGAAAAAGCTCAATTCGACTCAGTTCGAAGTTGAGTTCAAGCCGAGTTAAGCTGATTTTTTGAGCTCGAAAATGAGTTCAAGCAGAGTTTGAGTTGCCCCAGCTTGACTCGACTCGGATCGAATCCAGCTCGATTCGAACCAGTTCGATGACTCACTTTGCTATTGACGTTGCTCGCCAAATGTTTGATAAAATAACCCGATGAAGTGTGACTGGTGGCAATGAAGGTATGTATGTGAAACAAATACCCTTTTTCTCTTGGTTTTTATATTGCTTGGAAAGTGTTTGATAAAATACCTATAAAACTATTGCTTCTGTTTTACATTAAGTGAGATTTTGAAGATGCAGTCTAGGTGTTTATGGAAATACTGCATAGTGGAACTCGGCTCGATCTTAGCTTAAACTCGACTCGATTTGGCCTGAGCTGTTGATCGAACTGAGCCGGGTTAGCCAGTCAGGCTTGAGGATCGAGTTGAGCCGAGTTCAAGCTGAGGTCAACTAGTGGCTAGCTCGACTCGGTTCGACTCGATGTACACCCTTAGCTCTAATGGGGCAATAATTTGGTTGTGGGCTCATGGTTAAGCGATCCAAAGTGTTGTGGGGAAACCGACTTGGTCCACTGCATGGGAAGTTTAACCAACCACAAGAAAAACATCTCAAAAATGAGCCAACTGAAGTATCAAGACGAGCTTTCTGAATTGACAGGGCACAAAGCTCAAAATATACAGAGAGTGATTCTCTCGAAGGAAAAATGGGCCCCGACTCAACCCCTAGCTAAGCTACTTAAGGGTAGAACTTGGTGGGAAGAACCATTTCTTGAGCTGACTATATCGACCACAACCAAAAGTAGGGAGAAAATCTCAAAGAGAATTCGCCTCAAACTAGGAAATAAAAGATTCAATACGATCTGACATGAAGACCACGACGATTGATGCAGGTTTGGTGATACTTTTGTAGGTAGATTCATATCCAAATAGGATTCTCCAATGAATCACGTGAATCCCACAAAGATACACAGGCCTTGACACCACTTAACGGACCCTATAATTAGAGTTGTACATGAATCGAGTTAGCTCTGTCAACTTGACTCGACTCGATTAAAAAAAGATTGACTCGCTTCGGCTTGAAATTGGATTCGAATCGAGTAGAGCCGATTTTTAGAGCTCGAAAAAAATTTCGAGTCGAGTTCAAGCTTGCCCAAGCTTGACTTGACTCAAATTGAACCTCGACTCAAATTGAACCTTAACTCAAATCGACTTGGATCAAATCGGCTTAGTGACTCAATTATTTTAATATTAATGCTACTCGCCAAGTGTTTTGATGAAATGACTCGATGAATTGCTACTTCAGGTGTGTACATTCTTTGCAAAATTAGTTGATGGCGGTGAAGGGGTGGATATGAAACAAATCCCTACAATTTTTTATGTTATTTTTTTATTTTTATGTTATAAGATTACTCTTATATCTTGATTTTGATATTGCTCGCAGGGTGTTTGATGAAATACCTATAAAGTATTGTTATTGTTTTGCATTCAGAATTTGAAGATGCACTATATATGTTTGAGAAATTGTTGTATATGCTCAAACTCAACTTGAACTAGCCCGAGCTACTGATCGAACTGAGCCAAGCTAGTTGGTCAAGCTCGAGGATCAAGCCAAGTTGAGTTTGAGTTGAGGTTAGCTATTGGTCGGCTCAAGCTAAGCTGTACTAAACTCGACTCAGTTCAACTCATGTACAACTCCCCCCTATAAATACTCCCATTACAATTAAAGAGAGGTAAGGCAAAAAAACTCAAGCTTAAGTCTTTTACCCTGAGTCTACATATTTAAATTAGGCATTGGAGGGTTGACAGTTGTCATCGACTCCCCATGTTATTTGTATCTTCGCATTTTTACAGGTTTACTGACAAGCTGGCCTCTACGGTCGATCACTAATCAACCGTATTTTATCGATAACACTAACCATTGATGTTGTGGGCCCCAAGGTAAGTGGTACATGCACCAAACATCTCATGCATGGAAAAATCCTTGACCTTTATAAGTTGCAAACAAAAAATAAATAAATAATAATAATAATAAGAAGAAAGAAGATAATACCTATGTTACTATTCAACTAATCAAAAGGCTCAAAATCCTATGGCTAGGATCTCCTAATCCGGGTGATTTTTTGTTCATGGTCATCCATTCCATCATGTTCACATCTCAACTGCTAAACCATGGGCCCCACTTGTACAAGTATTCTTACACCACTTTATTCCCAAAATGCACCCACCGGAAATATTGCAGATATTTGATGTTTTCTTGACTCAGCAACACGGATTGCAACTCAGACCGAGTCATCAGGTCATGGGTCAACTCACTTGAGTCAGACCAAGGCTGCTTTTGTATGTGTTACCGAAGCAGATAAGACCTGTCTGAGTTGACTCGGACAGGGTGGCTAGCATCTAACCCCACCCAGTACTAGGATCGGCAATGGACCTGGCTAGACCGCTGGGCTCGTGTGATGAGCCCGCGATAGGACTGGCCTGATTTTCATTTTTAGACCTGGCGGACCACGCCCCAGCCTATTTTTGATCCGAGGCCCATCCAAACCACAAACTTACGCCCGTTTATATCTGCCACGGGCCATGATTAGGCCTACCTTTCAAGCTTGTCGGCTGGGACTGGGCTTGGAAGACCATGTCCAGGTCTATGGACGGTCTCAATCCAAGGCCAGAGCACTTCCTTATCACATGGTATTCATCTCTATTTGGTGATAAATAAATCATATGTACTTCTTTGAATCTCTCATATTTTATAAAATGGACTCTTCGTAGACCTCCAATGACCAATCTTGGCTTGAATAGCCATAGGTCACACACACACACACACATATGCTTGAGCCTATCATGGATGGCCGATCAATTTACAGGTCGAGCTTGGATTTAACTCATTTTAGCGTGATCCAACCCAGCTCAGCTCGACAAATCGACCTTACATGTATAGGTGTTATACCATGCAAATATTTAATCCTCCATTAGCCTAGTCGCTCGTGCGTCTTAAATGTATGCTATTGGTCTACTTCCTCTAAAATGTTTGTTTCTTTGTGTATTACTTGAAAGGAAAAAGCTTCTATGAGGTCCAACTTATGAAAACTTCCAATGAGGTCCATGGCCCCACTCTAATTTGTGTTGGATATTCACAATTTGTATTGGTGGGTCTCCTCTAGGTTATGGGATGTCCCAAAATTCAATCGTATCCAAAACTCAGGTGAGGCACACAATTTGAAATCATACAGAATCATGCCTAACACATTTAAAAGCATTTGGTGAGACTCACTTGAATTTTAGAAGAGCTTAAAATTTGATATCACCCCTTGCTCAAGTGGGACACATATATTGGATGGGTTAATGCCAGAACCACATATTAGCGTGCCCTATAAACAATCAAGAAAATTTCAATAGATCCTTACTCATGCCTCTATGATAAACTCACAAGAGTTTCGGCACGAGGTCATGAGTTCATATACCCATTGTGGTAAAATTCAACTATGGTGTGAGTGCTAGCATGTGTGGAGTGTGACTCTCATGTGTAAAAATAAAATAAAATTTAATAAAGAAAATTTCAATGGATGGTTATCTACTCTCAACCGATGTCTATGATCGCCCACCCAAGTCTTGGATTTTCTTGATTTGATAATGTATAAGGCCTACCATAAAAGGGTACATCTAATTGATGGTGTGGATATCTCATATTACCATCTGTGCGACTGTGTAAATGGTTTGGATCATTAGGAGATAAACCATATTCAATAGCTAAAATCCCCACTTATCTTATTACAACATGTAGTGATGTAGTCGAACGAACTTCTTCTCCTATAAATATTTTAATGTTCTTTTATATTACATGGTTTAATCAAATATCCTAGATATCCCTCATTAAGATATCTTTCATTAATATTACTTGTATCGAGTGGTTTCAGTCGTCACCCTATGCTTTCCCAATTCGATTTTTTTATTAATTTTTTTTCCATGTAATGGCATAAATGGATGGTTGTAGTGTCAGAACACCATTTTTAAACAACAGCATGAGTGAATTGCACCACAAGTGTCCTTATCTAGTGATGACACGTGTCGTTATCTAGTCATTACACGTCTTGGAATTCTCATAATGTATCCTTCTATAGGTGTTGGTTCAATCTAATTGGGTGAAAACCTGACACGTGGCCATACATGCTAGTGACCATGTTTTTATTTTATTTTATTTGTGATACTTTGAAGATGCTCTTGAGTTCCCATTATAGCAAGCTTTGGACGGTCTGACCCTTAAAAAACAGAGGAGATAGAAAGATAAGTGCTAGGTGCACTATCTAAGGCAGATTTGTTAAGTGCACTCACCTCAGATGTGGAGATTACGCCGATGTGTTTATCAGAGCCGTTGATAGGGAAAATCCCACTAGTATGGTTTTCATGAATAAAGATGAGGTGGGCCGCACATGTGCTTTGAATTCGGGGTATGAGTCGATTTCTCTTGAGTGTTCAGTTGTTTTGTGGAGTTGTCGCACACCTTACAATCGAATCAGCTTGAGTTTTTATGATACGTTGTTTACCTGGTGGGGATCGTGTGATAAGAGGCTCTGATCTCTCACACGTATTTCTGGTTTCCACGTGTGAGTGAGTGTGCACTGTAGCAAATTTATCTAGTTTTCCTCTAAAAACATATCTTGCTGAGAAATGAGCTCTCACCAATCTTTGACATTGTTCCCTTGCTTACCACAAACAAACAAGCATTGGTCCCATGCAACCATTGTGTATGGAACATACATCTCTTTGTTTCCCACTAATGGATATTCTTTTATATCATCCGATCCGTTTAAAAAGTGGGGTACACTATAAAAACCAATAAAAACTGAACGTTCCATTCATCAGGCAAGCTACACGATTGAAATCAACGGATACCTATTGATCCAACTCGATGCATATAAGTGGCCCACCTAACTGGAGGATAATTTAAAATTTTGTTCTAGCGATCTTCATCATCTGGCCATACACTTTAACGGATCAGATTTTCCGTAAGTTACAAATTAATAGAAATTTAAACCGTTGTATGTTAAAGTTCAGGTACAAGAGGGAATGTCTCCCTTGACAAATGACATCCACATGACATGACAATGCCCATATTTCACATGGCTCGCATTCATGCTTATGCATGCAAGAGATTGCAGAAGATATTTCCCAATTTAGAAGTAATTGGTTTTTCTATGGAAATAATAAGTTGGTTGGTAGTTGTTTTCCTTAGCTGTTTGGGTTTCCTTCTCCATGTAGAGTATGAGAATCCTACTCTTTCTACATCTGAGAGTTCTACTCTCTCTATATGTGCTAATGTGAGATGGGTGTGCGAGATCCAGGCCATTCATCATATGTGGATCTCTGTTAGTACACCCTGGCCCAACAATCAGGTCAATCCATTCATCAGGTAGCCCACCCGTGTATAAGAAAAATGGATGACTTGAGAAATGAACAGGGTCCATATCCATTTATGAGGACACTAGCTTTACATGTTGTGCCAGGACATGTCCTTGGTGGACCCCACCTAACGAATGACACGGATCATGAACATGCATGCGAGATTAATGCATGTGAAGTGAAGAAATAGAAAGTCTATTGTCGCAACTTTGTGAGAAAGAAAGAAATGGAGAACATCATAAAGTCAAGTGAAAACAACACATGATTTTCCACTCATATTTGACTGAAATATTACATCAGAGTATCGTAAGGATGGCCCACTGATAGACCATTGGCCCATTAGTTCAACTACTAAGAAAATAACATTAAAATAGGAATGTGTGGACAATACATTTCAAGTCATTAAAAATAAACAATACTCTAGTGCCCTTAGATCACTATAATTCAAGTGCTACCAGTTGCATTGACTCACTTGAACAGTCTCATCGGTCGATACGAACCGTCCATTAAGTCCCTACCATATTTCATATGTTCATATGTAAAAATTACATTGATCAAAATGATCCAAATCACTTTTGATTTTGTTAGAATATCTATCTAGTTGTACATGGTATAGGTAACTATATGGACAGATGCATGTATATTAGCTAATATTACAATGTTGAGTTGAATGGCAAACAGGTGGGCCACACATGATTATTATGCCGTATGAAATTAGGCAATCCATTGTTCTAGAAAGAATGGATTTTCTTGGTTTTCACATGAGCAAAAAAATTGCTTGTTTCAGCTCCAGCTCATGTGTTGTAGCAGACAGCAGAGTGCAACAAAAGTTTGATGTGGCCCACCATGATGTGAGTATAACATTCATTCCAACCATCATATGTCAACTCAGGTTAAGTTGTGATCTTTAAAGTAAAGCTGATTTAAAGCTTAAGCTACATAGAACAGTCTATCATGCATACCACAACAGCCTTCTTGCACATGAAGTTTCAATGGCGACACGCCAATTTCATGTGCTGTAGCTCATTTGAGTTTTCAATATACCTGTTTTGTGGGTTCACATCTTAAAATGAGTGGTCGGCGCAATGACCAGAGAATCCTATATGTCTTGGATGCGGATTGGGTACTACCCTTGCACGACGGAAGCTCAGCACGGCGAGAGCTTTGAAGGGCCACCATGATGTATGAGTTTTATTCATACTCTCCATCTATTTTAACATGTTATTTTAAGATATAAGCTAAAATATGAGGTAGATTCAAGACTCAAGTAGATGACACCATAAAAAGCAACTGTGATAATGATATCCTTTTGCCATCTAACCTATTCATAAGGTTGCATGGACTTGGATGTAAAGAAAACACAAATATCAACTTGATAAAAAAAACTTTTATAACTAATAAGCTTTGAACTGTGGGTGTTTAAACTCTATTATGTGGTCCACTTAGGCCTTGGATGTGCCTTGTTTTGAGTTTATACCCTAAAATGATATGACAAAATATTGTGGATAAAATCCGTACATTACAATGGCCTCTTAGGGTGCCGTGTGCTGAACTTGGGATGGGTAGTTTCCAATTTGTGCTGATTGTGTTTTTGTTTCATGATATGCTGATTGGGTATTATCTCTTTTCCAAGCTTGACACAGGGAAGGGCTTTAGGAGACCCATGATGTATGGGTTTTAGCCACTCTTGGCATCCATTTTTGCCATATCATTTGAGGTGAATTGGGTACTACCTATCAAGGATCTACTTATCGAGAGAGACGGATGTCATATCAGGGCTTTGTGGGGCC
Organism: Magnolia kwangsiensis; assembly: GCA_037074715.1. Taxonomy (NCBI): domain Eukaryota; kingdom Viridiplantae; phylum Streptophyta; class Magnoliopsida; order Magnoliales; family Magnoliaceae; genus Magnolia; species Magnolia kwangsiensis. The sequence goes on from CM073580.1 coordinate 112,553,538, forward strand.
TATCGTGATCTCTATGTTTTATCCATGTTGTTTATATATTTTGATAAATCATTTTATTTTATGAGTCCAAAAAGAATTCAGATCGAAGGCTCAAGTGGACCACACCATATGACAGTGTGGGAATTGGGCTTTTATGGTTGAAAACCTCCTAGGGCTCACCATGATGTTTATTTACCATCAAACTTGTTCATACGGTTACATACACCAATACCTATTCGCGGGGAAAACATAAATATCAACTTTATCCACAACTTTTGATTGAAAAAAGTTTCAAAAATACACTTTAAATCTCTATAACTTTTAGGTGGTTTATTTAAGCCTTCCATCTACTTTTTTGAGCTTACTACCTTAAATGGATTTGCCATTATAGATAAAGTGGATAAAACATGCAAGTCACCAAGTTTTGTTGGTCCTATCACGGAGCGTGTGTTATATCTCAACCGTCCTTTAAAAGAGCTCATAGTAAGGCTTGAGCCAAAAAAATAAAAGACATATCCAAGGATCAGGTAGGCTATACTGCAAAAAGGTGGGAGATCAACTATCTACCATTGAAATCCTTTTGGGGTTACAAAAGTTTTAGATCGGTATAATATTTATGTTTCATCTTCATCCATATATGTGTGATCTTATGAATGAATTAGATGAAAAATAAACATTATGGTGAGTCCTATGAATGTTTTAATGTTAAAAATTATTGTCCCACTACTATTTATGACACGGTCAACATAAGATTTCGATATGAATTATTTTTTGGATCATGATCTAATATGATCTTAAAAAATGAATAAACAGTATGGATATAATAAATACATAGCTTTAGAACAAGGTAACTTTAATCTTAGTTGAACTGTTTAAATAAATGGGAGCTCGAAGAGGGGCAGGGAAGCATGTTGGCGGTGTACCGCACACCTGCTGTCGTTGCGTGTCGTGCCAAGCGGAGCGCTGACGCTCCTCAAGCTCTTAGTTATAAAAAAATTTCAGAGGAGGTCAAAGTTACGTAACACTAAAAATGACGTATTTATTATATCCATACCTGAGACAAAATAATCATACCCAAAGATTAACTCGGCCGCACCAAAAATAGAAATAGGGAGAATGATTTTCACCATTAAAACAACATTTATTTTTCATCCAATCTGTTTGTAAGGTCACAAATAGAAAGGAAAAGCAATACCATATTGATCCAAAACTTCTTTGGCCCCAAAAAGGGTTTCAATGATAAACGTTCAATCCACTGCTGCTTTTTGCAGTGTGGTCTACCTTGATCTTTATTCCTATCTTAATTTTCGGCTACAGCCTTGAAATGATCTCTCATAATGAATGAACGGTTTGGATATAACACATAACTCATTATAAGACCTACAGAACTTGCTGACGTCACGTGTGGTACACCCTCCAGATAGGTGATGTGTGGTACACCAGCCAATATATGAACAGTGTGGATGAATCCCATGCATCCCGGTGGCCCCTGGAGCTTGTACCGAGCCGGCGGATGACATACGGGCTCCGTACAACTGTTGCAGGAAGATCAGACTCCAGTACGGCAGGATGCTCCAGTGTTACCGGTGCTTACCGATAAAACCGGTAAAACGGGTTACGTGTCCTCTGCAGCTCTTTCATTCCCTGTCTTTCGGGTCAACGGAAGCCGGAAACAGTGCCTTATCCAGTTGCTTCTTACCAATGTTGAATTACCGTTATACCCATCTTCATTAGAAAAGAACAGAAAAGAAAGAGATACCCTTCCTCCAATCAAGAATAGGAAAAGTTTCATACTCCGGCAGGGCGCGTTAGATGATACACAGGCACTTAGAAATTAAAATATTCAAATTAAATTAAACCGTCCAAATTATGCATTTCAGTTTAAATTTCTAATAAACGAAAATTTAAGCTCATCTTCTTATCTAATTAGCAGATTGTGGAAATTTACTGTACTGTTAAGAACGAAAAATAAGAATGTCTTAGAATCATAAGTTAGGATTGTTCAGCCAATATTATTTTTGGTTTTGTGACTTAGGGGCAGTGTATCCATAGTTTCATTGGTTTTATTTGGTTCAATGCATGTGACGTATACAAGTTTTAAGTGCTTGTGTGTCAAGCATCCCACGCTGCCAGAGTATCATACAGCTACACTATTTCGGAAGAAATTTGCGACCGTAAACCCATTTATGGGCCATTTAGGAGACCAAGCCCAGCTTATTTTACCTTGCAAAAATAGGCTTCATCTGTAAGGACGCCTTCCCAAAGGTCGAAAATGCCCCTGCTTTTTCCGTCAAGCAGATCGGTCGCTGCTCGAAAAGACGAGCGTCGAGCGCTGACGCTCCTCAAACTCCGAGTTTTACGAACGGTTCAAAAGAGATCAACGTTACATGGCCCCACAGTTATGCATTTGTTATATCTACAGTATTTCGAGATCATTAGCGACCGTTATCAAAAAAAAAAATATCATATCCAAATATCAACTGCACCACGCTACAAGGAGCAGCAGAAAATTGATTTTAATCGTTGAAACTTTTGTAAGGGCCACCATAACATTTATTTTCCATCCCATCTATTCATAAGGTAACAAAGACCTGAATAAATAGGAAAAAAAAATCATAATGATCCAAAACTTTCATGACCCCTTAAAGGGTTTCAACGGTAGCCGTTCAATCCTTCATTGCCTTTAATAGTGTGGTCAATTCCTTTTATTTTACGGTCATTTGCATGCATTTCACGTTCAATTCGCTTCAATTCATGATCACTTTTATGTATTTCACGGTCATCCAAAATAATTTCATGTTGATTCACGGTCATTTTGAGGCATTTCACGATCAATTCTCATCACTTCATGGTCATTTGCATGCATTTCACGGTCAATTCGCTTCAATTAATGATCACTTTCGTGCATTTCACGGTCATCCAAAACAATTCCGTGTTGATTTATGGTCATTTCGAGGCATTTCACGGTCCATTCCCTTCACTTCACGGTCATTTGCATGCATTTTACGGTTAATTCGCTTCAATTCGTGTTCACTTCCATTCATATCACGGTCATCCCAAACAATTTCGTGTTGATTCATGGTCATTTCGAGGCATTTCACGGTCAATTCCCTTCACTTCACGGTCATTTGCATGCATTTTACGGTCATTTCGCTTTGATTCATGATCACTTCCATGCATTTCATGGTCATCTGAAATTTTTCCATGTTGATTCACGGTCATTTCGAGGCATTTCACGGTCAATTCCCATCACTTCATGGTCATTTGCATGCATTTCACGGTCAATTTGCTTCAATTCATGATCACTTTCATGCATTTCACGGTCATCCGAAACAATTCCGTGTTGATTCACGGTCATTTCGAGGCATTTCACGGTCAATTCCCTTCATTTCATGGTCATTTGCATGCATTTCACGGTCAATTCGCTTCAATTCATGTTCACTTCCATTCATTTCACGGTCATACGAAACAATTCCGTGTTGATTCACGGTCATTTCGAGGCATTTCACGGTCAATTCCCTTCACTTCACAGTCATTTGCATGCATTTCACGGTCAATTCGCTTCAATTCATGATCACTTTCATGCATTTTACGGTCATCCGAAACAATTCCGTGTTGATTCACGGTCATTTCGAGGCATTTCACAGTCAATACCCTTCACTTCACGATCATTTGCATGCATTTCACGATCAATTCGCTTCAATTCATGATCACTTCCATGCATTTCACGGTCATCCGAAACAATTCCGTGTTGATTCACAGTCATTTCGAGGCATTTCACGGTCAATTCCCTTCACTTCACAGTCATTTGCATGTATTTTATGGTCAATTCGCTTCAATTCATGATTACTTTCATGAATTTTATGGTCATTCGAAACAATTCCGTGTTGATTCATGGTCATTTCGAGGCATTTCACGGTCAATTCCCTTCACTTCATATTCATTTGCATGCATTTCACAGTCAATTCGCTTTAATTTATGATCACTTCCGTGCATTTCACAGTCATCCGAAACAATTTCGTGTTGATTCATAATCATTTTTCAGGCATTTCACGGTCAATTCCCTTCACTTCACGGTCATTTGCATGCGTTTCACGGTCAATTCACTTCAATTCATGATCACTTTCATGCATTTCACGGTCATCCGAAACAATTTCATGTTGATTCACGGTCATTTCGAGGCATTTCACGGTTAATTTCCTTCACTTCACGGTCATTTACTTGCATTTCACGACCAATTCGCTTCAATTCATCATAACTTTCATGCATTTCACGGTCATCCGAAATAATTTCATGTTGATTCACGGTCATTTTGAGGCATTTCACAGTCACTTCCCTTCACTTCATGGTCATTTGCATACATTTCACGGTCAATTCGCTTCAATTCATGATCACTTTCATGCGTTTCCCGCCTATTCTGTGTTGTTTCACGGTCATTTCAGCGCATTTCACGGTCATGCCCCTTCACTTTACGGTCATTTCCGCGCACTTCACAGTTCATTCACTTAACTTCACGGTCATTTCCATACATATCACAGTCATTCCCGCCTATTCCGTGTTGATTCACGGTCATTTCGGTGCATTTCATGGTAATGCTCCTTCACTTCACGGTCATTTCCACGCATTTCACGGTCCATTCGCCTCACTTCACTGTCATTTCCATGCATACCATGGTCATTCCCACTCATTCCGTGTTGATTCACGGTCATTTCGTGGTCCAATCTCTTCACTTCACGGTCATTTCCATGCATTTCACGTTCATTCCAAACAATTCTGTGTTGATTCACGGTCATTTCCATGCATTTCTCGGTCAATTTGCTCCAATTCACGGTCATTTCCATGCATTTCACGGTCATTCCAAACAATTCCGTGTTGATTCACGGTCATTTCCATGCATTTCACGGTCAATTCCCTTCACTTCACGGTCAATTTATACTATTTCAGGTCATGGAATGGTAACTTGTAAAGTTTTCAAATGGGACCAGAATTGCCTAATTTAGAGACTGTTCGATATCTTAAAAGCACGATGAAACTCATCGATCGTCATTTTTCAATATCATTTGGTGGAGGATTTGAAGTGAAGGAGGTGAGTCACCATCTTTCAACTGAGAATCTCTATTTTTATGAAGGGGAAGGAGACGATAGTGATTTAGAGGGTATATTATTCCACTAATCAAGAGTCTTGATTTTCATGAAGGGGCAGAAGGAAATGGTAATGTACTGGAGGGTATGTTACTCCATCAATTCAAAGATAAAGGGTCGCCATCATGTTCTGGTGAAGGATTTCAGGTGGAGGAGGTGGGCCACCATCTGCGTAGCATGGAGCCCGGTTTACATACAGATGGGGTGCAGGAGATGTTAATGGACGAGAGAGTGCGATAGGGTAGGATTAGATATATCGAAAAAGGTCCACAAGTCTCTAGAGAACTTATGTTCATTTAAACGATTTGAGGTCTTCAAATCGATCCGTATGGGAGTGGATAACATGGAGTGTGTACTGACAAGCTAACCTTTAAAGTTTTTTTTAAAAAAGAGTAAAAATAATTACTGCATTTCGATATATCGAAAGTCAGACGATATATCAAAATTAGTCCAAAACTGTCCAGAGAGAAAATGATGTTTTAAAACAATTTTTCGATTATATCGAGATAGTTTCGATAAATTGAAGGAAGAAATTTTGATATCAATTGAAAGACACTCGATTATAAAAACAGAATCCACTGAATTTTTATAAGTAAAAAATAAAAGTACGCTTCGATGTTATCGAACTCTAATCGATGACATCGGGCTTAAGTTGTCGATAACATCGAACTCTAGTCGATGCTATCAAACTAAGTCATCGTTACAATAGAACGATACATCACCTTGAAATCGATGTCATATGTCGATATATCAACTATATTTCGATTTATCGAAAATGGTCAGAAAATGTCTAGAGATAAAATGTTTTGTTAAAAGGAATTATTGGTAATATCGAGAACAGTTCGATATATTGAAGAGACGATATATCGACTCAATTTCGATATATCGAAAATGTTCTTCAATTGTTCGGAGACATACTGCTCCTCTGAAACGAATTATAAATAATATCGATACTCCGTCAATATATCGATTAAACTTCGATTTGTATGTGCATATATATCTTTCATAATCTCCTGGTGAAAGGAGTGAATGGGAACAATGTACAATCTCAGATTATAAATGAAATTGTTTCCACTTTAGTTTGCCTTGTGTATTATTGCGCAAAAATGTGCAGAAACGTCCGTGAAGTGAAGGGGCATGACCATGAAATGTGTCGAAATCGTGAAATGCGCCAAAATGACCGTGAATCAACACGGAATAGGCAGGAATGACCGTGATATGCATGAAAATGACCGTGAAGTGAAGCGATTGGACCGTGAAATGCGCGGAAATGACCGTGAAGGGAAGGGGCATGACCGTGAAATGCACCGAAATGACTGTGAATCAACACGGAATAGGTGAGAATGACCGTGATATGAATGGAAATGATCGTGAAGTGAGGCGATTGGACCATGAAATGTACGGAAATGACTATGAAGTGAAGGGGCATGACCGTGAAATGCATCGAAAGGACCGTGAATCAACACGGAATAAGCGGCAATGACTGTGATATGCATGGAAATGACCGTGAAGTGAAGCGATTGGATCGTGAAATGCGTGGAAATGACCGTGAAGTGAAGGGGCATGACCGTGAAATGCACCGAAATGACTTTGAATCAACACGAAATAGGCGGGAATGACCGTTATATGCATTGAAATGACCGTGAAGTGAGGCGATTGTACCGTGAGATGCGCGGAAATGACCGTGAAGTAAAGGGGTATGACCGTGAAATGCGCCGAAATGACCGTGAATAAACACGGAATAGGTGGGAATGACCATGATATGCATGGAAATGACGATGAAGTGAGGCGATTGTACCGTGAAATGCGCGGAAATGACCGTGAAGTGAAGGGGCATGACCGTGAAATGCGCCGAAATGACCGTAAATCAACACGGAATAGGCGAGAATGACCGTGTTATGAATGGAAATGATCGTGAAGTGAAGCGATTGAACCGTGAAATGCACGGAAATGACTATAAAGTGAAAGGGCATGATCGTGAAATGCGCCGAAATGACCGTGAATTAATATGGAATAGGCGGGAATGACCGTGAAGTGAAGCGATTAGACCGTGAAATGCGCGAAAATGATCGTGAAGTGAAGGGGCAAGACCGTAAAATGCGCCGAAAGGACCGTTAATGAACACAGAATAGGCGAGAATGACCGTGAAGTGAAGCGATTGGACCGTGAAATGCGCAGAAATGACCGTGAAGTGAAGGGGCATGACCATGAAATGCGCCGAAAGGACCGTGAATCGACACGGAATAGGCGGGAATAACCGTGATATGCATGGAAATGACCATGAAGTGAGGTGATTGTACCGCAAAATATGCGGAAATGACCGTGAAGTGAAGGGGCATGACTGTGAAATGCCTCAAAATGACCGTGAATCAACACGGAATTGTTTTGGATGACCGTGAAATGCATGGAAGTGATCATGAATTGAAGTGAATTGACCGTGAAATGCATGTAAATGACCGTGAAGTGAAGGGAATTGACCGTGAAATACCTTAAAATGACTGTGAATCAACACGAAATTGTTTGGGATGACCATGAAATGCATGGAAGTGATCATGAATTGAAGCGAAATGACTGTGAAATGCGTGTAAATGGCCGTGAAGTGAAGGCAATTGACCGTGAAATGCCTCGAAATGACCGTGAATCAACATGGAATTGTTTGGGATGACCGTGAAATGCATGGAAGTGATCATGAATTGAAGCGAGTTGACCGTGAAATGCATGCAAATGACTGTGAAGTGAAGGGAATGGACCGTGAAATGCCTTGAAATGACCATGAATCAACACGGAATTGTTTAGGATGACCGTGAAATGCATGAAAGTGATCATGAATTGAAGCGAATTGACCGTGAAATGCATGCAAATGACCATGAAGTGAAGGGAATTGACCGTGAAATGCCTTAAAATGATCGTGAATCAACACAGAATTGTTTCAGATGACCGTGAAATATATGAAAGTGATCATGAATTGAAATGAATTGACCATGAAATGCATGAAAATACCGTGAAGTGAAGGGAATTGACCGTGAAATGTCTCGAAATGACCGTGAATCAACACAAAATTGTTTGGAATAGCCGTGAAATGCATGGAAGTGATCATGAATTGAAGCGAATTGACCGTGAAATGCGTGCAAATGACCGTGAAGTAAAGGGAATTTACCGTGAAATGCCTCGAAATGACCGTGAATCAACACGAAATTGTTTCGGATGACCGTGAAATGCATAGAAGTGATCATGAATTGAAGCGAATTGACCGTGATATGCATGCAAATGACCGTGAAGTGAAGGGAATTGACCGTGAAATGCCTTAAAATGACCGTGAATCAGCACAGAATTGTTTGGGATGACCGTGAAATGCATAGAAGTGATCATGAATTGAAGCGAATTGACCGTGAAGTGAAGGGAATTGACCGTGAAATGCCTCAAAATGACCATGAATCAACACGGAATTGTTTGGGATGACCATGAAATGCATGAAAGTGATAATGAAATAAAGCGAAATGACCGTGAAATGCATGCAAATGACCGTGAAGTGAAGGGAATTGACCATGAAATGCCTCAAAATGACCGTGAATCAACACGAAATTGTTTGGGATGACCGTGAAATGCATGAAAGTGATCATGAATTGAAGCGACTTGACCATGAAATGCATGCAAATGACCGTGAAGTGAAGGGAATTGACCGTGAAATGCCTCGAAATGACCGTGAATCAATACGGAATTATTTGGGATGACCATGAAATGTATGGAAATGATCATGAATTGAAGCGAATTGACCGTGAAATGCGTGCAAATGACCGTGAAGTGAAGGGAATTTACCGTGAAATGCCTCGAAATGACCATGAATCAACCCAGAATTGTTTTGAATGGTCGTGAAATGCATGAAAGTGATCATGAATTGAAGCGAATTGACCGTGAAATGCATGCAAATGACCATGAAGTGAAGGGAATTGATTGTGAAATGTATGGAAATGACCGTGAATCAAAACGGAATCACTAGGATTGACCGTGAAATGCATAGAATTGATCGCGAAGTAAATGAAATGAATGAAATTGACCGCGAACTGATTGAAATTGACCGCGAAGTGAATGAAATGGATTTCGACTATAGATTTGATGGAATCTTGAAAAATAACCAGGTTGGTTGGCTAAAGTAGCTTCTCCTACCCCAAAATCTTATAGGGTACGTCAAGTAACTAATTTTGGTTTAGAAGATATTCCTGTTAAATGAGTAAAGAAATAAATGAAAAAAAGAGAGAAATTTTTTTTATATGCTTATATATACATATTTATATAAATATGTATTAGAGAAAATTGTTGGTAGAATAAATTTATCCATATAAAAAAATTAAAAAAAATTCACAAACTGGCATAGACTACAGTTATAATCCGTAGTAATTGGTCATTTCAACTTGATACATATCGAATACTCTTCGATATGTATCGAAAATTGAAGGATTTTTTAGGTAAACTCGTTGGACAGTTCTGGACATTTTTCGATTAATCGAAAGACCTTCAATACATATCAAAAGACCTTCGATACATATAAAAAGATATATCGAAACAGTGGAGCTACGGTTATAATCCGTAGCTATAGAAAATACAATAGCTATTATTTCCTGGCCTATTTATTTATTATTATTTTATTTTTTACTTTTTAAATCCCCACCACTTTTTGTAGGTCGTATTATGAGGTATGTGTTATATCTAGACTGTCCATATATTCGACGAACTCGTATTAAGACTTGAGACGAAAAATAAGACAGATCTAGCTATCAACTGGACCACACTGTAAAAGGTTGTGGAGTATTGAACGTCTACCATTGAAACCCTTTTAGGGGTCACAAAAGTTTTAGATTATTATGAAATTTGTTTCCTCTCTTCATTTAGGTATTTGTGATCTTATGAGTAGATTGGATGAAAAATAAATGTTATGGTGGGCCCTACAAAATTTTCAACGATAAAAATTAATTTTTCCGTTCCTCTGTGGTATGGCTCAGTTGATCTTTGGATGTGATCTTTTTTCTTGATAATGCTCTCAAATGATCTCCGAATATGGATGAACGTCATGGTTATAATAAATACGTAACTGTAGGGCCATGTAGTATCTTTTGAACCATTCGTACAACTCGGAGTTCGAAGAGTGTCAGCGCTCGTCTTCGAGCACCACCGATCCGCTTGAAGGAAAAAGCAGCGGGCATTTTCGAACTTTGGCAAGTCATCCGTACAGCTGGGGTTTATTTTTACAAGTAAAATAAGGTGGGCTTCGTCTTGTAAATGGGCGATAAATGGGTCGTACAGTCGCAAATTTCTCCTATTCTGGAAAGCATCCAACGTGCGGCTATGGTCACGTGTTGGATCATTTCGAAAATTTTCGGAGGTTCTGTTAAGCTTCGATTAATTAATTAGAGAATCGAACCGAACGCATACGATGCGATGTACCGAAATTTGTCGTACTGCACCATGTTTTCCCGAAACACTCTACCTTTATAGGAAATCAGTTCCATTCAAACAGTATTATTCATGTGATTATCATCGAAAACAAAATTAAGTCGTTGATCTCTATTGGCTAGAATTTGACCACAGGTGTGCACGTGTATACTTTGCAGGCATGTCAGAACTTAGCGTAGTCTGATTCAAAGGAAATGTACTGACCTTGGCGAGTCCTTGTTCTTACCCTTGTAGTATACTCACAAGAGTTTCAACACCAAGTCAAGGATTCAAATACCCATGGGAGGTGAAATCCAACTACGGTGCTTGTGTGCATGTAAAAAACAAAAAATAATAATCTCTCATATATTGTCTTTTGCCCTCAAAAATAAAAACTTTTGGAAGCATAGGAAGTGGTATTCGAATAAAAATAATGAAATATTATAACTTACCACTATTAAGGATTACTATCATATTTGAAAGTAACAAAGTGCTTAGCGGAACAATATGTTGATGTGCAAGTGATAGCGAATATGAGTTTTACAAGCTATTATCGGCCTAGTGTATAAGTGTAGGTAAATGATTCCTAGAATCAATATTTTCATTTATATTTTGTGTATAGGGGCAGATGGAAAGAAATTACAATTATTGGCTATGGTTAAGTTGGTCTTGCGTAGAGCAAGGATAGATAAAACTACTAATTGCTAAGGGTGCGTTTGGCCGGGCGCTGGATATGGAATTACGATGGCTTTCGAGGGTGATCCATGAATATCCCATCCCACCGACTATCACTTTTCCTAGCGCCACCCTCGTAAATCGTGCGGGTTATCCATGAGTCGGATTCGGCAAACCCCTCTGCTAGTTTCGCCATCCCTCGATATCCATGGGATTTGCGATGGGATGGAAGGACGGTCTTCAGACGGCAGGCACAGGAGACCGTTCGGGTGATGGATGGGACGACTCCATCCATAGTTGCCGTGCATCTCCATATAAATCAAGAGGTGCTGGTTGGTGGGGATAGGTAAGAGATCGAGAGGTGAGTCCTCTTTCCCTCCTTCACTAGTCAGAGTGTTGATGGTCACTGTTTGCTGGTTAAGAGGTCATTCTTCTTCCCCATCGTTCATAGCCAAAGTATTGATGGTTAGCATTTGTAGGTAGGTAACCGAACCAACTCATAGAAAATGAGTTTTTGCAACCTTTGTTGTGTTCGTGTCCTGATTTTGTTGATGAACATGTCTTCAAATCAGTTTTTGGATGGGTTCACTACTGGATAGGGATTTTTAACTTCTTTTGAGGAATTAGAAACTGGTTATCATGAAAATGCTCCACATGACCAAGATGACCCAATTTATATTAATTGAGGTTGTGTGGATTGGTTGCGTAAATAACAATAACTGATTTACCATTTGGATTTCATAAAACATTTTTCTTGCCTGAAAAAATTGATCTCACTGCCCATCACTAACAAGTTTCCTAAGCTGACACACCTATGGAGCCTTGGCCATCCACATGCAAGCACGCGTGCTAACATCAGATGCATGCGTGCTTGCCAAGCTTTGCATCAAGTGGGTAACGGTAGGCCTGAAGTTCTGGATGTATCCTCAAATGAACTGGTTGTACAAGAAATTATTGATAAAAACAATTGTTTTGGCATTCTTTTGCATGGTGTGGCCCGTGTGAGGAACAAGGTGGCGTGTTTTAGACCAATGAATATGAATTGCAAGGCTGGACAGATAAAAAGATCGGATATGGAATTAAATGAGTATGTTATTTGGAACGCATTTGTTGTTTGAAAGACCATATGGTTATTTGAAATGCATTGCTAACTGCATTCAAGTAGTTAGAAATTAGTTACTTTATAGTTAATAATCACATAAAGTGAAAGAAGCTTTGCTTCGAATTGATCAATTTGTAATTGGAAATTAATCTTGATCGAAGGAACTGATTGATTAATATTTGCAGCTGAGCATATTTCTCTTATTGGAAAATTGTACAAAGCACAAAACAGTTTTATGCATTTAGTTCCTTGTTTGTACTCTTCACTGTATGCGGTCTTAATCCGTTGTCAATGACCTTCAAGAACTTAAAGTTGGATTCAAACTTGAACTTGGTTCTTTAAAGTATTTCAGTGGTTTGTCACCTAGACATGAAATAACTCTTTTCCATTACAATACATCAGTGATTAATTTTTGGAGTTCAGAACATTACATATGAATTTTCTCTGTTTTACAATCTTTATAATATTTTTTATGAAAATTTGTACCCATGCATTATTGGGGAAACTGAAAAAACTTTGTATTCTATGTATTTATCTTCTTCTATATATGCATTTGCATGCTACTCTCAAAATAAAATTTTAAAATAACAAAACAACTAGGCCAACCAAAGTAAAGAAAAAGAGGCAAGAAAATGATATTTTGTGCTTCTTCCTACCATATCTTTTCATTGAGCTTTCTCATAGAATATCCACTCTTTGACACTCTGATGGGAATGGTGCCTTCAGGACATCCTCCGTTCAAATACCACAGTTGTGTTATGGCTTTGGATTCCTATGAAGATGCTATCTTGCTTTCATCAAACAACCCTTTTGGATGGAAAGTAGGCCTCAACTTGTTGAGGAGAAGCCTTCAATCTTCAAGTTTTCATGTTGCTCGTCGTGAGAGGTGTTCGACCGGTCGTAAGTTCGAGCCCTGGTACGACTCGAAGTCCAGCGAGTTGTACTGTTTTTTTTTCCCAGTCTAGGACCAGTCCTGGAATTTTCAGGACCAGTCTTAGGGGTTTAGGACCGGTTGTAGGACGGCTACGACCGGTCGTAGGATAGCTAGGACCGGTCGTAGGTTACACAGTTTGTTCCGCGATTTTGCGCGAAACTGCGAATTTGAGTCCTTTCACAACTAGTATGTGAAAGGGAAGTTGCCTAAACTATAAATAGGTATTCCTAGGGCTTTTCTAGGTACGAAAAAAGCTTTCTAAAGGGGTTCTAAGGTTTCTAAAGGGTGTAGCAAGGGTGAGATTCGAGATTTTTCGAATCGGGTAAGTCCTCTCTCTTTGTAATTGATGCCTTCATAGTGGAGATCTGTCGTTTTGTGCCATGATTTTTTCCCGAAAGGGTTTTCCACGTTAAATCTGGGTGTTCTCTGTGTTCTCTTGTGTGCTTGGTGCCATTGGATTGCTATCCTAGATCTAGATCTGTGTGATTCCGCAGGTTCAAAATCTCCAACAACTGGTATCAGAGCGAAGTTGGGGCACAGATCTGAATATGCGGGATTAGTAATAATGGCGAGCGCTAAGTATGAGATTAAGAAGTACTCAGGAAAAAATAATTTTGAGTTATGGAAGGTTAAGATGATTAGCCTGTTAACTAAACAAGGCGAAGATGGTGCTCTTGAGGAGCGAAAGTCTACTATGAATGATGCTGATTGGAATACTCTTGATAGAAAGCTTTTTCATCGATCCGTTCATGTCTCACAGATGGGAAGCACTTCAAAAGGTGGAGCTACGGTGGATGTAGCGGATTTCACCTCTACACGTGTGTGGCATGTTGGACATGGCTACATGAGCGAGCAGGGTAGGAAGGTTGAACCATGCGGATAGGGATACGGAGCAGGTGGAGCAGCCACCTGTGGGAAGAAACACATGGCATGATCGTGGGAGATCGGCGAGGTACATGGATGACTCCAATATCACAGGAGTATTCATCTTTTATTCAGATGGCTCTAGGTGAGCCTGGTACTGAAAAGTGAAAGGTGACTATGGGCGATGTGATGGACTCGTTGTACTAGACCGACATATGGGAACGAGTGGAGCTTCCAGTGAGCCGAAAAGTGATTGGATGCAGGTGGATCTTCAGGAGGATACAACATAGATACAAAGTGAGGTTGGTGGCGATGGGTTATGCTCAGGGAGAAGGGATCGGATTCTCAGAGATATTCGCACCGATGGTATAGCAGGTGTCTATTAGATCAGTGATTGACGCTGGTTGGCCAATGTGATCTTGAGCTGGAAGGAAGGATGTGGAGTCTGCACTTCTATAAGAGAAAGTGAAGAGCAGATCTACATGAAGCAACCAGAGCAGTTCGAAGTGAAAGGGGCTGAGAAAAGACTTTGCAGGAGGTCGTTGTTCAGCCTGTCGCCTAGGCAGTGGTTTGATTCCTTCATGGTAGGTCAGGTATTGTATGTTGATGACATATGGATCGCCAATTATAACATGTCTGAAATCAATGTACTGAAGATTCGGGACATCCAGGATGAAGGATCGGGGGGTCTGCAAAGATGGTTCTTGGCGTTAAGACTGAAGGAGGAGTAGGCTTTGGTAATCACATGAGGAATACCTTGTGTGTATGTATTGATCCAGGATGTGATGGGCCATGTAAAGCTGGAGAGCGTTCCCTACGTTTCTCTCCTCAAGTTTTCCTCTGAATTTTTCCCAAGATAGATGAGGAAAAGCAGGATATCTCATGAGCCTTATTTGAATGCGCTGGGCAGTGTATGTCATGGTCTGGTTTAGACCGGTTATTTCACAGGCTATCAGTGTTATGAGCAAGTACCCCGAAAAGCAATATTGGGTAGCGGTGAGATAGTAAGAAGACTATGTTTTTTCTTTTGAGAAGACAGGAGCAAGGATGTTTGGGCACGTTGATTCTGATCCGATGGACATGCTCTCCTAGATCGTTCCTATAGAGAAGTTCAAGTTATGTGTAACTTGTCTAGGCTTGGTGATGACGGAAAAGAAAAACGGAGTGTGCACAAAGAGCTATGATAAGATGCAGAAATAAGAGAAGAGGTCACGTAGCTACACGGTTGAAGAATGAAGGCTTGGTGGAGATTATTGAGGAGAAGCCTTTAATCTTCAAGTTTTCATGTTACTTGACCGGTCGTGGGGGAGCCACGACCTGTCGTGAGATGTGCTGACCGGTCGTAGGTTCGAGCCCTGGCACGACTCGAAGTCCAGCGAGTTGTGCTGTTTTTTTTTTTCAGTATAGGACCAGTCCTGAAATTTTTAGGACCAGTCTTAGGGGTCTAGTACCGGTCGTAGGATAGCTAGGACCGGTCGTAGGTTACGCAATTTGTTCCGCGATTTTGTGTGAAACTGCGGATTTGAGTCATTTCGCAACTGGGATGCGAAAGAGAAGTTGCCTAAACTATAAATAGGTGTTCTTAGGGATTTTTTAGGTATGACAAAAGCTTTCTAAAGGGGTTCTAGGGTTTTTAAAGGGTGTAGCAAGGGTGAGATTCGAGGTTGTTCGAATCGGGTAAGTCCTCTCTCTTTGTAATTGATGCTTTCATAGTGGAGATCTGTCGCTTTGTGCCGTGGTTTTTTCTCGAAAGGATTTTCCACGTTAAATTTGGGTGTTCTCTGTGTTCTCTTGTGTGCTTGGTGCCATTGGATTGTTATCCTAGATCTAGATCTGTGTGATTCCGCAGGTTCAAAATCCCCAACACAACTATATTTAAAAAAAAAAACCCAACCAACATCAACAACTATGAAAAAGAAAAGGGAAAAAAAAAAACTAACAATAAAAAACCTAGAAAGTCTAGAGATGGCAAACTATTGAGGGTCAAATATTGCATATTAGACCCCAGATATTGTCTGGATTTACGAATATAATGCTGTCTAATGGCTCGTTTTCTCATTCTTGTGTGGCAAAGTGATTTTATGAGCATGGATGGAAAAAGGACGTTAAAAGTTGAGATTTAACGATCTGATGACGCCAAAGGCAAGGGACACACTCCAGGGGACCAAGATTGACAAATATACATGGTCAGAAATCTGAGAAAAGTTAGAAATTGAAGCTCAAGTGGCTTGAAGGACGTCCAGAATGCAAGATCACGAGGTTCCCACCATCCGTTCGGCTCGAAACTTCATACGTCGCCTGAGGACCATAAATTAACCGTACATATAAAATTTCAGCCATTGAAGATCTCGGGAAGTGCCCCAACTGATAGATCAGCCCATAAACCGTTGATTTTGGGCCCACCTGATATCTGGAACTGCCTCAAAATTATTATTGACGGTTTAAATGAGATGAGAAATAATTTAGACGGTGAAAATTTCTAAAAATCATCACAGTGGACCCCACATGAATAAAGTGTGCATAGTGCACAAGTGCACTGCACGTGCATGGCAAACGGGCAGAGACGGTTGACCGTCTACCGTCTCTGCCCGAGAAAAGAAAAAAAAAAAAAAAAAATTTCTTACGCACCACGGCTGCGTAACGGACGGCCGGCGTCCGTTTTGTGGACAGTAGTGGGCCCCACCCATTGCTCGTATGGCCGATCTGATCCGTCCTCCGTGTAGAGGGCTTCGAGCACTACAAAACCATGTTATCACTTTTCACCCATGCATGCACACGTGTGAGATACAGAGGCCACAAAAGGGCTGCTCGGTAACGTTCAAAACTAATTCTTCTGTGATTTCTTCTCTGGGCCACTTCAATGGACGTTCAAAACCATCCATTCTTTACTGAAATTTCGTTCTGAATCCAATGGACGGGGTAGATTTTTTAAAAAATACTTCTGTGGGGCCCACCGACCACAACAGCGAAATGGTGCGAAAGGTTTCGCACATCCGCAAAAACTGACTTTTCCGGACAGTTTTGGCCCACCATCTTTGATCATATGGCAGATCTGAACCGTCTATCATGTAGAGGACCCAAGAAAGTACTAAGGGACGGTGTTTCTTTGAAATTTGAGCGAGGAAAGTGGCGTGTTTCATGGTACCGAACTTGGCTGCAAAAATTGCACTCCGTGTCCTGCTACAACTCTGTCACTGACTCCAGCCTTCCAGCAGCTATAAAAGGAGGTTTTTGGACGTGGGGAGCATTCATTCAAGGTCTTGAGAGGAAGAACAGAGGGCTCGAGCTTGGGTTTTAACGTGGGCAGAGGAGAGAGAGAGGAGCTTGGTTTTTTTCTTTCCCTTTTCTTTTCCTTTTCTTTTTCTCTTTATTTATTTGGATTGAGCCCATCCATGGCAGGCTAAATCCTCCTAGCTAGGGCCAAGAGGTGAAGCTTGTAGTGAGATGAGAGATTTGATTTTATTTAAATTTTAATGCTTGAATTGACGTTGATTTTAGTTAATTAATATGGGAATATTTTAGGTTTTTAATGGTCTGTTGTGACTGAAATTATAATGGGTCTGCAATGGCTTTGAATATTTTCGTTCTCTTTAATGTTTATGATGTCAGGAAGCCCTGTTGTTCACCATAGTCTCCTGGGCATGGTCGGATGATGGTACCCTTCCTAACTTACATACATGTGATTGGGTGGTAATTAGTTTGAGTCTTTGGGCATGGTTTGGTGATGGAATCCATTCTAATTCATACACCTTTTATCTCTTTGAAAACTAGATCAACGGCAGTTCAGTAATTTTCATAATTTTTGATGCAAGCATAAATTCTCCCTGATCTCTACAAGTGGATCCTCTGAATCCCTAGTTTCCTATCTCTGATTTTTTTCCTAAGTTTTAGATTAATTATTCTACAAATATTCCACCATTGCTAAGTGATTTAGAATTCATCTTAGCCTAGTTCTAGTTCTAGTTAGTTTTAGATAACGTACAAGTTTCAGTCCCTTGGGATTCAACCTCGGTCTTACCGAGTTATTACTACATCACAACCCTGCACTTGGGGAGTGAACACAAACACATTCCATGGGAATGGCATATCTGTTTCCCAAACACTCGGGCCAACATGATAACTTCTCATGGTGGATATCACTAACAATCACAATGTTTATCTTGAGTTCCATGTTTTAGTTTCCTACAACACAAATCTTTTAAGTAAATGAGAGTGACATGGAATAGGCCCTACACAACTGCATTTTTCATATCGAGGCAATGTAAACATGATATAAGTCACGCAATATACAGAAGGCTAACTATTAAATGTGAAACGGTTCAAACCCTTGTCATTTTTTTTCTTTTCTTTTTTTTTTTTTAAAAAAAGATTGAAGTTTGGTGATGCCGGTTAAATAAAAGGCAATCCAATTTAAGAAGATCAAGCAACTTCAAATTGCTGTAGTAGCCAACAGATAATTGGTTCATAAAGCTTGTCACCATCTAGCATATGGGTGAATCTTGTCACCATCTGATCTGGCTGGGTAGTAATAACATTAAACCTAATACACAGGTTAGTAAATATTTAATTAGGAAAATGACCCAGTATGGAGCAGCCATTAGCTAGATGTTGAATCGTTTTTTCAATAGTGGAACATTTACCTTAAAATTAAATTAGTTTGACTGATAATGTTGGCTATGGTGAAACAGATAATTATGCATTTGCAATCATTGCGTTAACATGTGTGAGATAAGTAGCTATGCATTTGCAATCATTGAGTTAACATGTGTGATGTTTTTTTTATGTTCGCATATATTAACAAGCTTAGGTGCAAAATTTTCTCAATCATTTATATATTGGCAAAGAGTAATAGCATGTTCGTTTCACTGAGCAAAAATTATTAGGTAACTTTGTTTCTGTTGTAGATGTTACATTCGTGATAAGGAGACATGTCTGTCGTAACCCATCATAGAAAACCCATCAATTATTAATTTGTTAACACCTGCAAGTCAATAGGCATACCAATACTCTGTATGTACTCTATTCTAAATGATATTTAAGGCTGCGGCTTCTGCTAGGCAAACTTTTTCTAGAGTGGTTTTTAATAATTGACAATTATCCATTACCTTCTTGTATAGTTGGTATTTATGTTCTTTTCTAATTTCTTATAATACCATTTGTTTTCTGTCAAAAAAGAAAAAGATTCGGATCACTACGTTGTTCTAGCTGAAGACCCCATTTGTTATCATAGCTGGATGCATTTCGACATCTATTTTGACAGCTGATGGGTGGGAATTTTTTTAATTTAGTGAAAGTTTGTGTGAGTGGTAGAGAGTAGAACATGTGAGTCTTCGTTTTGCAATTTGTTCTTTTTCTCAATTTTTTGTTGTCGTGCTTTGCTTCTCTCATCATATATAAGTGGTGTGTGTGAGGTTCCAAGTAAATACATCTTGCATTTGCAATCTGCAAAAAGAAGAAAACTGAAAAACCATTTTCTTTTATTTTCTTCTTCCTATGTTCTACAGCTGCAATCTCTATTAGAAAAGTGGATATTTTTGTTTTCCTCTTCTTGTGTTCTGCTGCTGTAATCTCTGTTAGAAAAGTGAAATCTTTTGTTTTCTTCTTCTTGTGTTCTGCTGCTGTAATCGCTGTTAGAAAAGTGTAAGACTGCGGAATTCATTTCTGGGTTTTGATTATTGAACTTGGTTTATGAGATTTTTTCTTTTTCTAAGAGCTTATAGTATTTTTCCAAACACAGATATTACTATTTTTTTGTTGGATTTTAAAAAGGAGCTTTGGTTGAGTTTTAAATAGAAAATGATAAGCCAGATTACATTTTGTACTATATTTTCCAAACACCCTACAAGACCAAATTGCACTTTATATTATACCTACCAAACGCAATAAAAGACTATATTACAATTTGGACATGCGCGGACCAAATAAACAAATTCAGGCTTGTAGACAACTCCTTTCCTGATTTCATAAGGAAGGTCCTGACTTTCAATTCTCTTGAAGAATCCACCCCAGGATAACGTGGAATAATGGATATTTCTCACCTAGTGTAGACCAGATGAAAGGTGACAGTCATCGATATTTCTATTTAACTTGGGTGGTTTGATTGTTTCAATATACGTAAAATTATTTTAGTTGCAAGTAACTATATCAAATAACAATGCACATAGAAATAGAGTAGGAGTTGTGAAGATATTTATTAAACCATCGACGTTTTACATCTAGGTGTAGGTGACCTGGCCAAATGGGTAGCGAAGAGGAGGACGAACATAGGGCCGTGGTCGTTCAAGCGGTGGCAGCCTGTGTGGTAGTGGTTGGAGAATACTTCTGAGCTTACATGTTTAAACAACCGGCACGTTTTGGGGATGATGATCGGGCAAGGTTCATCAACTCGATTATTTGGGCCACTGATCGGGACTGTGTTACCCAGCTCAGGATGAGTCGAGAAATATTTTTCTTGCTATGTTCTCAACTCTATGAGAAGACACTTCTTCGTGATAGTTGGAATGTCAGTCTTGAAGAACAAGTCATTATTTTTCTTCACACGGTGGGCCATAACGTTTGCAATCGTGTCATAGGACATCGTTTCATTCGCTCAGGTGAAACGGTTAGCCGACATTTTCATCGTGTTCTTGATGCGGTGGTATCGTTGTACCCTGTTTACATGAAACAGGCCGGACAAGAGCCACCCACCAACCTCCAAACAAATCAAAATTGAGCTTCATATTTTCAAGTATAAGTATTTCCAAAGGTCTCTTAGCTACTATACTATTCATTTTCGTCCATCAATTCACAACTACATGCCAGTTTGATTCACATGTAACACATCATTGGACTGTGTTGGTGCAATTGATGGTACACATATTCCAGTGCACATTCCAGCACCCGATCATGCTAGCTTCCGCGACCGAAAAGGGGTTTTGTCCTAAAATGTTCTTGCAACCTGCTCATTTGATATGAAGATATTGTATTTTCTAGTCGACTGGGAAGGTTCTGCATCAGACGCGAGGGTGCTACACAATGTGTTGACTCGAACCGATGATCCTTTGACAGTCCCAAATGGTAGATCACTATAGTTGTTGCACCGGAATATATTTTGATAGTTAATGGTTCAATCTGATATGCTTAATGTAACATTAGTTTTAATGTGTAAGAAAATTTTACGTTGTCGACGCTGGATATGCCCATTCGCCAGGATTTATGGCTCTTTACCGCGGTGTTCGATACCATTTGCAAGAGTATCGAAGTGGCAGAGCACCGTCGAACATGAGAGAGTTGTTTAATTATCATCATGCCCAAGTGCAGAATGCAATTGAACGTTGTTTTGGCTTAGT
The DNA here is from genome assembly GCA_037074715.1 of Magnolia kwangsiensis. Lineage (NCBI taxonomy): Eukaryota > Viridiplantae > Streptophyta > Magnoliopsida > Magnoliales > Magnoliaceae > Magnolia > Magnolia kwangsiensis. The sequence continues at coordinate 112,574,989 of CM073580.1, forward strand.
GAAGGGTAGATTTCTGATACTGAAGACTGTGATCCAGTATCCATTTGAAACACAAGTGAAAGTTGTCATTGCTTGCTTTGTCTTACATAATTTCATTTGATCTGATATTGAGTGTGGTGAAGATCTACAGGCTGCTGGTATATCAGTAGGTGAGATGGAGGGTAACCCTATACCCACCGAGGTCTCCACGCATGACGAGCAACATTGTTTATTTCAATCGAATCAAATTGAGAAAGAAGCGTGTATTAGGGCGCGCGATGCCATTGCAGAGCAAATATGGGCTGATACGCAACATAACAGTAGGACAAGATAGCATAGTAGATAGTCGTTACATTGTAATTTACTTTTTACAAGTTCTGTCTTGACGTATGAAGTACATTACACCAAACGTGTTATAACTAAATGGAGCGGGCAAGGATTATTCTTATCCTGTTAATCAACCGTATAATTTGCGTAAAACACTCCGACTTTCTTTACGCATTGAACTTAGGTGGTTTGATTGTTTGAATAACATGACACATAATAGTTTATTTTCTGTGTAGGTGAAATGTTAGACAATTGTCTATTTGATACATCCACATTGATACAGTCGCCCATTCGGTCCCCTGCTTTACCTACGCGATGTTCACCACGAGAAAAGACAGTCAAATCCCTTGCAGAACCCCTCTTCCAGGCAGCAAAGAGCAAGTGGAGCTCTCTCCAATAGATCAGGTTTTATGTAACACATTGTTGGAACAAATCGCACTGGGAAGGAAAGCCGACAATGATTTCAAAAGAGAAGCATATCAGGTTGCAGGAGAGCAAGTGATAAGACAAACAGGGGTGCCTGTCACCTGGCAGAATGTACAAAACAGACTCCGTTATCACAAAAGAGAGTACAATGTTGTCCGGGACATGCTTGCTGCTAGTGGATTCGGCTGGGACAATGAGCGTATGGTGGTCATTGCGCCAGATGAAGTATGGGAAGAGTATCTCAAGGTACTATTAAATCTAGTTGTTCCATATCTGTCTATTCCATGTATTAGCTTTCAACCCAAATCTCTGATTATATAGATCTGAATACATGAAAGTAATGCGGAGTGTTCTATTTTTGTAGTCACACCCACGCATTGCGAGACTACGGGGCAAGAGGATCGAGAGAATGGATGACCTAGGGGTTATCATCGGCTCTGATCAAGCGACCGGACGTTATGTAAAGGGATCAAGGACAATGGCTGCATCGTCATTTAGGATTAATCAAGATCTGAACAAGACTTGGATAGAGTTAGATGACGAACTTGACGATCATGTTGACCTCTCCGAGGATACGTTAGGGGATTCCATAGGGACCATGCGTGGTCAATTTTTCTCGGACACGCCGAGCATGCAAAATCGATGCTATCGCGGCACCCCACTTAGACATCTGATACAGATCATGGCCACAGTGGGAGTGGGAGTAGTACCAAGAAAGGACAGCGCCCACCTTGACCATGTGATGTACTTGGTATTTCTCTGAGGTTTGTTGCGGACGTTATGCCAACTTTGGGCTAGGAAAGGAGGTCAACCGAACTAGCAAAATTCTGGATGTCCTCAAAGAGGTGCATGGCCTAACCAACTCTGAGTTCATTAAAGTTGGTTAGCTCTTAAGTAGAGATGAGAACATGGCATCCTTCTTTATCAGCCTACGCCCTGAGCGCCGTGTGGATTGGTTAAAACAAACCATCCGAGAGAATTTTGGTGATGGTGCTAGTGGTTCCGTTTGATGGGCTTTGTCCCATGATGATATAGTTTATGCTTCTGGAATTGTAATAACTAATATTTTTTTCTTTTTTTTTTTGGCTTGGTTGTGTGGATTCCTTTTTTGGTTTCGGGTTGGTTTGATCTTGGTAGCTAGGTTTACATTTTGTGGATGACATTAAACTGCTTACAATCAATAACTATAATGCTTTCATATCATCATATCAAGTAGACATTCATGATATTAGCCAAATCTTAAATTCAAAAATTTGAGATATGTAAGCTTTAATACAGGTCTTTGATGAGGGATCAAGGTACGTGTTAATATTTGTTTCAATGCAATGCAATAGCCCCATCGAGGTAGGTGTAAATTAGAAATTCATCTCACTTTTTTTCTTTAATATCAGATGCAGACATTTGTATCTACTAATATCTTATTGTATCTGCTATCTTCATTTCACTATGCGATCTCCTGAATTGATTGAGTGTTATTTGTTTCTGTAGATGAAGAAGGAAAAATATTACGTTATTCTAGTTGGTCGTCGTGCAGGGATTTATCTATCCTGGGAAGAGGCCCGATTGGAAGTAGAAGGATACAGCGGTAGTAGGTTCCGGGCCTTCAAGAACTGGAGAGAAGTTGCAGCTTATTAAGAGAGTTATCATTCTGGCACCATTGCTCAGGCAAGTATAGTATCACCGCACATCGAGGCACCCACATCTCATTCCAGCGATGGGCTCGCCTCCTGGAGGACGTCATGGTCGTTGACCCAACAGACGACCCGAACATTCTCGAGCGACTTCAACGGATGATGCCGATGTGTCAAGGGGCGAAACGTTAGTTGCATTGCTAACGAGTATTGTGGTTGTGTTTTTTATTTTGTATATTGTCATTAAACTTTAGTCACTTGATTTTCCTAGTAAACAATTTCAGTACTGGACTTAAGCATACCATCATGCTATGTTATATGGAATGCAATTCCTGCTTTACCACGTTTATTTCATATACTTATCTTAATTGGTGCAGTTACCATTGAAGTAAATTGAATGATAGTAATATGTCGCCATGAAATCGATGGCGAGCAAAGTTAACAAGTCTAGATTGACACCATGGAGCCTAGTTTTGGATAGCATGGAAATGGGCCCCACCCATCCTATAGTATATAATGCTCGAACAAGCCTGAGTTTTGGATTAGAGTAGAATTTTTTATTCATATTCTCCTTCATCGTGAAGAGTCAGACCCAGTGATCCAGACATGATAAAAGAGACACCATGGTAGCCCCACAGAAACATGAATGTTTCCAATATTGTGGCATACATGCAGAGTGGACCAGATTTTATTTATGAGAAAACATGTAGAAGGTGGCACGACCACAGTTATAGTGGACCCGCCGTGGAGTGACTACTCCCCCTGCCACCAGCCCCAATTATGGTTATCTGTGCTCTCTAGGCGATGTCATGATGTATGTGTTTAATCCATTCCGTTCATCCATTTTCAACTTGTGTTTCAGGGCTCTATAACAAAAAATGAGAAGAATATATATCTCAGGTGGACCACACCACATAAAAACTCCCCACAATGGATATCCACCAAAAAATAATCTGAATCCCCACTGTATTGTTTAGTTGACATCCAATATGTTGATTAGTAAATCATACAGACCTAGCTGAAGGGAAAAAACAAAGATCAGCTACATTTGTAACTTTATGGGTCCACAGAGTTTCTAATGCATAAAACTCATTAAAATCTGTTTCATGTAATGTGGTCCACTTGAGACTTTGACTAGGCCAAAATTTTTTCTATAGTGGTATGAAATGAACTATAAAAACATCTTTGTGGGTCCCACACATCATACAGCATCAGATAGGGGGTTGATTTTTGTAAGCCTCGTATCCTAGACCGTACCGTTCCATAGACTTCCGCGGTCTTACCGGTCGAATTCCGGCAACCTTCGACCCTTAACCAATATTTGTGTCCGACCCTGATTCGTATGCCGTCAATCCGTATCGACTCAACTCAAGACCTTTACCATAGCGACCGCGCCTTCGCTGCGGTTCCGATGCCGGGACTTGCGCCCCGAGGCAATACCCTGATCAAGAGATGTGGGCCAACGTTCGGTGCGAAGAAAACGTCGCGCGTTGTGAAACTGAAGTGAATCTCTATGAGGTGTCACATCAATTCCATCAATCCATCAATCCATCACATGTCAAGTACACATCACCTTTCACCCATTCCCAAGCAACTACAAAAGTCAAGAATCTCTTATAAGCCCATATCTCTCTTACACCAAAAGCCCTCAAAGTCAAAAAGTTCTTACACCACCCATGCTTTTCTTACACAAATGGTCACAAAAGTCAAGATTTTCTTACACCCATCAGTCACCACATCCATCACCCATCTCTCTCTCCCTTTACAACTCTCTCTCTCTTTCTCATTTTCAAACTTAAAAAAATCTAAGGAGAGAAATTCCATACGTATGAGAATTCTCGAAGCCTCTCCCTCTCTTTCAAAACTTCAAGTGTGACACACTTTCCTACCCCATGATCTCCCATCCTAACCATCCATTCCCCATCTCCTCCATTGGAATCAAAGCTAAGGTTCTAAGGAACTCATAGGAGCAAGAAGATCGAACGGTGGGTGCTCCTCTAGATGTAAAAAAATTTAATTTTTATAGCCTAGATATTTTCTTTCTTTCATGAGGTAAGTGTAGGACTCACCAATCAATGGTGGAGATCCCACACAATCCCATGGTTGTGGCCTAATGGCCTACCTTATGCATGCATGATCCATGCATGGGGCCTTTCTCTATGGGCCCCATCATGGTAGTTTTATTTCATATCATATTATGTTTGGGTCATCTAGACCTTATAACCATGGTGGGGATGACATCCTCACCATGTATTTTAATTATAGGCCATGCATGTACAAGATCCATGTTATAAATGTAAATCTAGGTATGATGTGCGGGTGTGATTGATCTTGGGAGGGCTCAATAGTGGCGGAGCCCCTTTTCTTATGGCTGGATTGTCCTTCTATCTTTTTTTTTTCTCATTTTATTTTCTGATGTGTGTGGCCCATTAATGTATTTCCCTTTTTATTTAACTTATATAATAAATTTTATCTAAGTACATGTTGCTGTCCAGAATTTTCTGGACAGTTTCTGGTTGTTTTTAGACCAGATTTTGGGACTGTTTGGGGGACTATTCATACCTATTAAATATACTTTTTTGAAAGGTGGGGATCTCATCTTGATGTCTCCTAAATTTCAGCCCCAACTGACCTTCATTGGGGTCCCAAAGGTGTGGTCCAAGTGAGGTGGACAGTCTGAATTTTCTGCACTGTTCCAGTAACATTCCACCATGGACAGTTGGATTTTTAAAATTTATTAAAATACCTATGGGTATTTAAAAATTATAAAAAATTTTAGGAGGGTGGCCTACTTATGGTAGGACTCACCAACAAAATTTTGGGGCCAATGGATGCTTGTACACACCATGGTGATGGCGGGACCGGCCCATTATAATATGGTGTCTAGATCAGTCCGATTTTCAGGACAGATTGATTTATATAAATGAATTAAAATATTTATAGATGTCTAAAAATTTTAAAATTTTTTAAGAGTGTGGTCCACTTATGTTAGAACCTACCTACCAAATTTCAGGGCCAATGGACCCCTGTACACACCGTTGTGAGGGCCGGACTGGCCCATCACGTTGGGACGTCCAGGTCTGTCTGATTTTTCTGGACAGTCTGTCTTAATTAAAATACTTAGAGATATCTAAAAATTATGAAATTTTGTGGAGGTGTGGCCCACCTATGGAAGTATCACTTTATTAAATTTTAGCCTCAAGTGACCTGTTTGGGTATCCAAAAGAATGGGCTAAGATGGTTGGACTCTCAGATTTTTTTCTGCTGTGCAGTCCAGCAATATGCCTTGATAAAAAACCATAATTTAAAAATATTTCTTCTGATGGTGGGCCACCTTTTTGGGTTTCCTCTCATTGTATGCATGATGAGGGACCTTGGCTCTCAATTTTTAGAGTTTTAGAGGCCTTGGACCCACTCCAATGGAGTGCCTAAATTTAGGACAGCAACATGTTATAATTATGCTGGCCTTGGGCTGAAATTTTGAGGAGTGGGGCCCACATATTATAAAGATCTTAGAGAAAATGATTTATACCTTTAGTTCCTTAAATGTTGGGCTTAATGAATGCACTTTTGAGGCCCACCACAGTTAAATTTAATTGGGTCCATTAATGTAGGTAGTTGTTGAACTATTTAAGGCCCATAGAGTGGACCCATTTGATGTGTTCCAAGGCCCATGGGATTAGGCTCATTTGATGTAATTTAAGGCCCATAGAGTGGACCCATTTGATGTGTTCTAAGGTCCATGGGATTGGACCCATTTGATGTATTTTAAAGCTCATGGGATTAGGCCCATTTGATATTTATAAGGCCCATGGGTCGAGAACCATTTGATGCAATCGAAGGCCCACGGGTTATGACCCATTGCAATGCACATAAGGCCCATTGGTGCAGCCCATTGATGTGGCCCATTTGATGAGTAAAAGGCCCATATGACATGGCCCATTTGATGTATTTAAGGCCCAATGGGGTGTACCTAAGGTCCATTGCAATGTGTGATCCCAACCCAGTTTACGTAATGTTATTCACTACGGGCTACACCTTGGGAGCAATATTGGTTTGACGTCCACATTGCGAGTATAATGTTGGTTAAATGTCCGCATTGCGACTCTCCCTAGGGCCCATTGGTAGGCCTGTACTTGTTGTATGCAAGCCGTCTAGGCCAGCTGCGTTGTAAGGATAGGGCATTACTTTATAACATGCTTAGTATAACTCCATGACGCACAACCCATTTGTATCGGTCCATTTGATCGGCCTGCTCGTATCAGCCATTTCATTGATTTAGCCCATATGATTGATTAGGCCCATCTTGATATATTTGTGGCCTATTGCTAAGGCCATATATGAGGCCCATTATTGAGGCCCACCTTGATGTGTATGAGGCCTGTTGTTGAGGCCCACCTTGATGTGTATGAGGCCTGTTGTTGAGGGCCCACCTTGATGTGTATGAGGCCAGTTGTTGAGGCCCACCTTGATGTGTATGTGTAACATCCTGAAAATCGAGGGTCGAGCAAAGACTCCACTCCCGAGTTCCAGAACATCATTTATGCAACATTTTCAATGATAGATGAATGTTGTTCATAGTAGTGCAGAAAACATGAGTGGAATTAGACCAAAACAGCATATCATACTCCAGAGACAGTTAAATTAGCAAGCAAAAAAATGTAATAGATATATAAAGTATATGAACTGTTGTGGGTCTCCAGAGCGTGAACATGTTACCAGGTTAAACATATACATGTATACTCCAAAAATGATAAAAAGAATATGCATGAGTGTGTAAGAAAAAGGTAAAATATCAAGTATATTGACATCTAATCAGTAACCCTGTAACCCCGTCAATCAGAACCTGCATATAGGAGGGATCCTCCTCATCATCATCAAGTCCGGCTCTGCTTCGCAAGCATCGCCATCATCTGCAATTAAGATAGGAACTGTTTGGTGTGCGCAACACCGTCCCGTAACATGGGAGTGAGTAATTAACTCAGTAGAATCATAGAGTAAAGATTAGCAGGTTCTCAAATCAATCATGCGATAATAGTAAAGAAATTAATCAAAGATTCCTAGATACTATTGTTAATGCAATATGACATGACATGATGGTTGCCCTCACCGACATTCTCCCTCATACGGCACCATCTGCGTCCGCGGCATGCTTGCGTACCGCTCAGTGCTCCATATCTTCCAGGCACATGTAATGTGATGTTGATATGATTACCGAGTTATTATTAGTCCTTTTCATACAGTAATATTGTAAAACTAAGGTACTTTGCTTATATCGATCCCAACACAGATCCTGTTTAGAGTCATCACTCCTAGTAATCTCATACGATGTTATATTTATAGGTCGCTGCAAGGGCTGTCAGGGCTATTGCTCGCACTCGTTGCACCGCTCCGCCATCACCTTATCAATACAGGCCTAATTATCCTTAAGACTGCATCAGGACTCGTCGCCCCCATGCGGTGTCAGGATAAACTTAAGGTCACTACAAAGGGCTCGTCACCAATTAGTGTAGGCCGACAGCAAGAATATAGTGTCCTATACCACCATAATCTGCTCAGAGTAGGGTGATCACTGGTCACTACGGGGAGGTTTGTGGCCCCAGCGTAGGCCGACAGCTCGACCACGGTGTCCCATACCACCATGCCCGGCTCATGAGTCTTTGTGGAACAAGGTACCATGGTTGACAGGGTTTTCAATAGTAAGTTCAGTACCCTAGGTTCAAGCAGCTATGACTCATACATGGTGAACATACAATGGTCAGTCGGGTTACTTGACGGGCTCGACTAGCACGAACGCATCTCAAGTTGAACGACATGAAGTGCATGAAACACTTCGTGTGGCCTAACCACTGCCGCCAACCCAAACACGACTCGCGTTCATCGACGCGTCCTCTGTGGTACATAGAAACCAACCACGAATTCAATCCATTACCGACTGCCTGGACCAGGTCATAGCCCCGAGCATTTGTGCATCAACATCAGTAAGTATTGTGAGTAACAGAAATGAAATACAACATTTTAAGCATGTTGACACGTGTTATAACATACAACTTAAGAAAATCATCCAACACATGCATTTCATACATATAATGAAATCAATACATATAGCCAACATGATGGAAATCATTTGCATCAGCATATTACTTGAGAATTCAATCTCAAAACTCATTCACAACACCATATACTCAATACATACTAATACAAACATTTATACAAACACTTAGTCTACACACTTAAATCTACATGGTGTATGTCGGCTCAAAGTGCGCATTTGGGCGAATCTCTTCGCCAAACCAATTATGCACGCATTCCTAATATCCTAATGCGACAAATAGCCATAGCAACTATTTCAGAAAAATATGCATGTATACAGTATTTCCTACAAATGACTAAAATGCCCTAAATCTCATATTTTCCGTACATTTACGAAACAGAAAACGGACAACATGTTGTACATGTCAAACGGTGTTGCCGTCGATAATCTACTATTAAACAACATTGAAAGCGTTGAAATCAGCCCATCCAAGCCTCTAAAATCCTCACCTTTTACCCTAGTTGTGTGTCGTTTCGAACGGAGCGTATACGCTTCGTCTACGATGAACAGACAACCTAATACACAAGATTCGTAAGCTACATCGCTAAGGAATCGATGGAACCTTAAATCAGCAAGTAGTTAGGGTCTTTGCTTACCTAGATATGCGGCGGAATCACCGGAAAAGTGATTGAGATACGTTGCTTAAGCACGTGTAGCAGCTGGTGCAGGTAGCAGGAAGATCCCTCCCATACTCTCTCATAATCTCTCCCTTTTTCTCTCACTCTTGCTACGGTTTCTAGCAAATTCGGATGGGTGAGAGAAGTGAGGGTTTAAACCCCTTTTATAAGCTTAAAACTTCCCAAATTAGGCTTGGAAACAATGTTTACTTGAGGTCTAACCAAATCGGGACTGTTCTGGTCCAAAAAGGCATTTCGGGAGGTCCCCTGGCCGAACGCGATCGGACTTAAGCTCATGGTCACCGGACGTTGCTCACACGAAGTTTTCAGACCAGCAGAGTTCGTATATCGCACGTGGCGGTCCAGTTTCAGTTCAGTGGTCATCGCACCTAGATCAGGTCTACAAGTCTCGTAATATGAAAGAGAAATTTTTCCTGATCCAAGGGTGTAATTTGGTTGAATTCTGACGGTCAGAACGCTTAATAATAACGCGCCAAGTCACGTGCCAGATTTGAATTAAAATTTTTAAATCTAACCCTTTTCTCACTCTCTTCACTCCAGGCTCAATGAAATAGCCTCTGAATGTCGGTTGGCCTTGATTTTCGAAACGATTGTCAAGTCCAGCCAAGCAGTCATAACGGTCTAAGATGGTAGATATCGGACTTTCGACGTGCGGTCTAGACCCAATACAAAGTTTCAAAGGATTTTCGAGAACAAACCGGTTTAGAGTTTGATCCTGAATTTTAGAGTAACGCAGCATCAACGATTCTATAAGTTTTGGGTCTTGCAGAACGTATTTAAAGTGATCAAGGATAATTTCACAGCTACTCCAGCGTAGCGCTAGCTAACTTACTCTTAACTTCTAAAGGAATTAATCCTAAGTGATTTCTTTGGCTTTGGAATTGGGTTCTGAGCAGTTTACCCAGGTGTTTTAGTTGACCCATTGCCTAAGAATGTCTAATCCCAGGTTGGCTGGTAAAAATCTGAGGTGTTACAGTATGAGTGTAAGACCCGTATCCTAATCCGTACTGTTCCGTCGCTTTCCGTGATCCTTCTCTTCAAATTTCGGCAATCCACGATCTATAGTTGACGTTGCGCACGACCGTAAGTCGTATCCTATACATTTGAGTCGGCTTAATCCGAGACTTGTATCATTGCGACCGCACTGTTGCCGCGGTTCTAACGCCGCGACTCACGCATCGATCCGATACCCAGACGACGAGATGTGGACCCGCATTCAGTTCGAGGGAAAACGCCGCGCGTTGCAAATTTCAAGGGAATGTCTACAATATGTCCCATCAATCACCTCTCATGTCAAGTACACACACCCATGCTTTCTTTCTCCACAAGTTAAGCAAGCCCAAAAGTCAACTAAGCTCTCACCTCACCCATCACTCACATCACACATCACTCACCTCACCCTTTCACCCATCACCCATCCCTCTTTCCTTACAACTCTCTCTCTCTCTCTTTCTCATTTCTCATCTCAAAATCTCAAGCAAGAAAACACTCCCACGTCCAAGGATTTTCATGAGAAAAGAAGTGATTTTTGGTGGCCCACTTTTCACTCCTAAACCCATCATCCTATCCATCCATTTCCCATCTCCACCATCAAAGTGAAGCTCTAGGAGAGTAGCTTTCCAACGGACCAAGAAGATCAAGCGGTGGGTGCTTCTATAGCCTAGTTTTCCATATTTTTAAGATGGGCCAAGTGAGGCCAACCGATCAATGGTTTGGATCTCACTTGGGACCCTAAAATGTGGCCGATGGCCCATCTTGATCATCAAATCATTCTATGATGGGGTCATTCTCCATGGACCCCATCATGATGTTTACTTTTCTTGCATTAAGAGGTCATATAGACCGTTCATTTTGGGTGGAGAGGGATCTCCACCGTTGATATTTTATTTGGAGGGCCCATATGCAATGAGACCCATTGATGTAGAATGGATGCTTGAAACGGAGGGCCCATAGTGTCGGGGTCCCTCCATCACACGCGTGTCCCACTCTATCTCTCTCTCCCTCTCTTTTCATTATTTACCTTTTTGTGTGTGATGTAATGGCCATATGGCCCACTTGGATGGACCCCACCACTAGGTATGTATTGACCCAAGCCATCTAAAAGTGGGGCCCATCTTATATGTGTTACACCCACACCACCTACCATTTGGTGGCCCACCTAAAATAGGGCCCACCTTGTACGTGTGCTAGGCCACACCGTCCAGCGTCCAGGGACGCTGGACGTGATTTGAAAAACACAAATATTATCTTGGTTCCAAGCTAATGGGATGACCCTCTTATGTAGGCCCCATCTTGATGAACATATTCAATCCACGCCATCTATCATGTTTACCAACTCATTTTAGGCGTTGAACCGAAAAATGAGCTTGATCAGAGTATCTGGTGGGCCATAGCATTGAAAACTGTACCTTTACCATTGAAATCTACCTAAATCCTTTTTACACGTTGAAAATGGGCCGAGATTGGTCTTGATAGATTTGTTTTGGGCTTGAGAATGCAATGGATGGGTTGGATGCACTTGGAGCGGGCCCCGCATATGAAAAACCTTAAGAAAACAGGTTTTTTATATAAAAAAAAAATTTCAGAAAGAAGCAGCAGAGGCTGCTGCCTCTGGAGTGTCAGACGTGCAGGCGTCTACGTCTCAGCGGGCGGACGGGCAGCAGCCCACGACCCCAGCCGTGGGCCCCACCTTGATGTTTATTTACCATCCGATCTGTTCATAAGGTGGCCCACCTTCTGAGGAGGGCCCTCCCCAAAGATGAGGCTCATTCAAAGCTCAGGTGGCCCACACCATAAGAAATAGTGTGAATTGAATTCTACCATTGAAACCCTTTTTGGGGCCCACTGGAGTTTTGGATCAAGCTGAAATTTGTTTTTATCCTTCATTCAGGTCTACGTGACCTAATGGACGGGTCGGATATCATGTAAACATTATATGGGGCCCCACAGCGATGTATGTGCCTAAAATCCACCGTCCGTACGGAAGGTGGAGCCCACTGTAATGTATGTTATATCCACATCGTCCAGGAGACAGTGTGTGAGTGCACGCGCATGTGTGTGCGTGTGTGTGAGTGCACGTGTGTGTGTGTGCGTGTGTGTGTATGCATGTGTGTGAGTGCACGTGTGTGTGTGTGTGTGTGTAGATATATATATATATATATATATATATATATATATATATATATATAATATTATATTACATATAATATTGTATATATATATACTGTATATAAATTATATATTATATTAAACATAATATGTTTATGATGGTGGGCCTTCATGTGACACCCCACCATGATGCATGTGTTGCATCCCCATTCAACCATTTTGAAAGATCTTTTTGCGGCATGAGTTAAAGAATGAGTCAGATCCGTGGTTCAAGTGGATCCCACCACTATTATTTGAAGTGAGGATCGGTTGATCCTTTGACATAATTCATATACATGTATGCATACATGTGTGTGTGTGTGTGCATATATATATACATAAATATATATATATATATATATATATATATATATATATATATATATATATATATATATATATATATATATATATATACATATGTATGAAAGTATATATTTGTGGCCATTTTTAAAGGCCCACCTTGGCATTCATAAGGCCCATATGAGGAGGCCCCATAATGATGTAATTGTGGCCGTTGTTGAGGCCCACCTTGATATATATATATATATATATAAGGCCCAAGTGATTGGGCCCATCTTGTCATAATTATGGCCTATTGTTGAGGCCCACTTTGATGTGAATATGAGGCCCATGTTATCAGGCCCATCTGATATATTTGTGGCCCGTGGTTGAGGCCCACTTTGATAGTTGTAAGGCCCATTTCGATGTATTCAAAGGCTCATGGGTTATGGCCATTGCAATGTACATAAGACTCATTGGTGAGGCCCATTAACGCAGCCCATTTGATGAATGTAAGGCCCATATGATTCGGCCCATTTGATGTATCTAAGGCCCACGGATCGAGGCCCAACGGATGTCCTTAGGGTCTATTGCAATGTGTGATTTCCCATGGTTCATGTAATGATATTTATGGCGGGTTGTGCGTAAGGAACAATGTTGGTTTGACGTCCATATTGTAAGTACAATGTTGGTTAAATGTCCGCATTGTAACTCTCCTTAGGGCCCATTGATAGACCCATACTTGTTACTATTCATCGCTTTATAACATGCTTAGTATAATCCCATGACTCATGCCCACATGCATCATATGTATGCTTGATTTGAGTAGTGACTGATCATAGCATATGCCATTGGGCAGACCACTTACGGGACTCCTTATGAGACGGAGTGCCCCACATGATCGCGCAGTACGTGCTGAATTACTGCATGATTTGACGGTGTGATTCATGCATCTCGCATATGTGTGACTTGATTCACTGCACGCCCTAGCGACATCAGGGCCGTGGCTCCACAGGTACATCGTAGATTGCCGTATCGGATACCGAAAATACTTGGTTCTAGCACTGTGGGCACTTAGGATGTCCTTGAGTGAAAGTCCCAGAACCTTTTTGGTACCAGGAGATGCTCCAACGTCTAGACCGAGTGGATACACGAGCGCCCGAGTGCCGAATACCAGTAGGCCGCGTCTCCCACTATGTCGTGGTCGGTTGGAAGGGGGTGTGGCCTTATCCACCTGAGTGAGGGGGCTATAAGCTAGGCTGAGTTTGACTAGCTCGCAAATGAGTCCGCTATCGACGAGCCGGGTAGGTATTGACAGACTACTGGTTAGGCGGATAGTGAGGTTTATTCCGCTTGCTTGATTGTGTAGCTAGGGAGGTGGCAGTCACTGCGAAGTGTATTAGACCTCGGTGATATCCAGAGAGGAACTATATTTGTACTTGATGAGTACCGACTTGCTTCGATTGCATTTCGCATATGACATTCGGCTATGTAGGCCTTGCATTGTATCGGTGTAGCTGATGACATTCATATCTCATCGCATAGCTTTGGCATGGTTGATTCTATGGACTTACCACATACTTTCGCATTATTCTGATACTGTACACTTGGCATTTGCCTTACGCACACACTTATACCACCCTCTAAGCTTTTGTAAGCTTATGCACGATAGTTGCGTGCAGGTAGCGTTGGACAGCTGCAGCGCTGAGGCAGGAGTGCATATCAGGACCTTTTTAGAGATTTTTGATCACCTTGTATTTCTCTTTCCGCATTATACTTAAAATTTTGATATAGTGGATATGTGGTGATATTGTTTTGTGACTTGGTTATGCTTGTGGTTATGCTCCATTACAAAAAAAAAATTTATTCTGAAAATCCTCCTTGTAGGATCCCAGGATCGAAATCTGGTATTTGATTATCAGAAGCCGAGAATGGGGCACTACAGAGGCTGTCAACACCGGATTCGGCAATCGGGATTCGTGTGAATCCAATTTTCAGATTCGGGGCGTGACACTGAGGCCCGTTGTTAAGGCCCACCTTAAATATATATGAGGTTCCTGTTGCAAGGCCTATTGTGATGTATGCAAGGCCCACGGGTCATGGCCCATTGCAATGTATGTAAGGCCCAACTGGTGCGGCCTATTCGATATATTTATGGGGTCCATGTCATTAGGCCCATCCTGTTGTATTGGTGACCCGTCCATTGAGGCTCACCCGTGGTATATATTTGAGGCCCATGTGTAGGGCCTACCTATTGTGTATTTAAAGCCCATGGGTTGTGGCCATAGTGATGTATATTAGGCCTATGTGATGTATCCCATACTGATGTGTATTAGACCCAGGTATGTGACTCACCTGCAAAGTATATTTGAGGCCCATTGTGATATATCTGAGGCCCATGGGTGCGACCCATCCAGATGTATTTGATGCCTATGGGCAAGGCCCATTGTGATATGTGTTAGGCCCATGACCAGGGCCCACCTGTTTCGTATATTTGGCCCTTATGTGAGGCCATGTGCCCATTATATATTTGATTCTATGTGGGCCATTCCTTGAGGGCAATGTTGGTTAAAAGTTCACATTGTCGACGCCGGTTATTGATACCGTTTATGAGTATGTGACATCATAACATCATGATACATGCCCATTCGCATCATCTGCATATTTGTTATGAGATGTGATTGACCATTGCATATGTCATTGGGCAGGATGATGTGAGACTCCCTGATAGGTGGAAATTATCTCACATGAGCGCATGACATGCGCAGGATTGATGCATGATTGGATTGTATGACTCATGTATCTTGCATTGTGTTGTGATTACTGTACGCCCTAGTGACATTAGGGCCGTAGCCTCCATAGGCATATCGTGGATGGCCAGATGGGACACCAAAAATCTGTTCGAGCATCGGGCCACCATAGATGGCCCTAGGTGAAAATTTCTAAACACCTTCTTGGTTCCAGAGGATGCTCCAACGTCTAGACCGAGTGGGTAGATGAGCGTTGAGTACCGATTACCTGATGGCTGCGCTCTCCACTGTGTCGTGGTTGGTTAGAAGGGGGTGCGGCCTTACCCGCCCGAGGGAATAGGCATGGCTAGGCTGAGTTTGACCAGCTCGAGGAATGGGTCCGTTATCGGCGAACCGGGTAGGTATTGACAGACTACTGACAGGCGGATAGTGAGGTCTTTTTCACTTACCCAGTTGTGCGCTTAATTGAGGCGGCAGGTGGTGTGAAGTGTAATAAACCCCGGTGATTTTTCCAGAGAGGAACCATACTGATATGAGGACTGACATAATATTATGACACCCCATCACTGTTGTGCATGTAGGCGGGCGCACGTGGGCAGACGCTGATGTGGGCGGGGCTGAGGCCTGGGCGAGCTACCAGCGGTTGGCAGGCTACTGTGCTGACAAGCTACTGAGTAGGAGTTGTATACTCATTCATTCATCCATTCACTATCCACTCGGGCTGGTGGTGCGCAACTAATTATTGTGTATTTTCATTATGATAAGGATTTCGGTTGGGCGCGCGACTAACCTGAGATCAGGAGTTTACCACGTTGAGTCGGACTATCCAAATTTAGGTATGAGACTGGTTTGGATAGAGGTTCCTTGTGGTGGACCCCGTAGCTTGCGATACTACGTACTATCATCCCGACATCACACTCCAGCATGGTCATTCCATTAGCACCATATACTGTATATTCCATTACATCTTCGGCGTGTGGCATTGTGGGTTGTTATGTTTCTGTATTCCTGTGATTTAGATGAGAGTGATGATATTTGTTAGCTCTTTCGAATTGTGTATTACATTATATCCTTGTCATTCGACATTTGATTATCTATGACTCATCATTTGTATAGCTGTCTTATATTGCGTATTCTGATATTGATTAACTTATGGACTTGTTCATACTTCCGCTTATTCTGTTATCGCATGATTATAATCTTGTCAGTATTTCTGTTTACGCTGATAATTCCTGCTCTTATCAGTGTTTCTGCTTATTCAGTCATTGTATGGTTTATGGATTAGTAGCTTTTCAGTATTGTATGATTATGATATTGTATTGAATACTTGACACTTATCTCGTGCACATACTTACACCACCCTCTAAGCTTTCTATAAGCTTATGCACGATAGATGCGTGCAAGTGATGTTAGGTTGCAGCAGCATTGAGCTTGGAGCGTGCAGCTGTTTTCTGGAGCTTTGATTTTGACATATATATTTCCCTTTCAGCATTGTATTCAAATGATTATATTAGTAGATATGTGATGATGATGTTGCCTTTATGATTTGGGTAAACTTGTGGTTATGTTTATTACTAGTTAAATGTACAAAAAAAATCCTCCTTGTAGGATCCCAGGATCGAAAATCTGGCATATGAATGCTAGGAGCCGAGAATGGGGTACTACGGAGGCTGTCGGCACCGAATTCAGCGATCGGGATTCTTGTGAATCCGATTTCCGGGTTTGGGGTGTGACAGTTTTAGAGGTAGTCAAGCACGTTTTGGACCAGCCAAATCCATTCTCCTGACACGACAAAGGTGGTACCGCAGGGGATGACTTGGGAAATAGGTCGGCTATGGTCGGTGCTCTGTGGGCCCCACCATGATGTATGTGCTTCATCCATGTCGTCCATCACTTTTTTTTTTTATCATTTTATGTTATGAGCAAAAAAATGAAGAAAATCTCAATCTCAAGTATACCACATTACAGGAAACAGTGTTGAATGAATTTTGACCCCCAAAAATGTTTTGGGGGCCATACAAGTTTTTGATCAAGCTGATATTTAATTTTTCCCTTCATCTGGGTCTTTATGACCAAATCAACAAATTGGATGTCAAATAAACAGTATAGTGGGCCTTAGGAGGATTTTAATGGTGAATATCCATTCATTATTTTTGTCCTATAGTGTGACCCACGTAAGACTTATATCCCTATAATTCTTTGTATCAAGCCCTAAAATGATCTTTAAAAATGGATGAAACACGTACATCATGGTGAGGCCCACAGAGCACCGACCACCAGCCACGAGGCTAATGTCACGGGGAGTAGCCAATCCGTCTCCGACGAGTTGCGTATCTAGATGCGCAGGGTGGAGTGCGTGAATGGGTTTAGTCCAATCCCGCGTGTATCCAAACGGGTTCACTTTAAAACCGACCCCATCCCAGGATGCAATTCAATATCCAAACAAGCGCGTGTTGTAGGTCCCGGGATACAAGGATCCTATGGAATGTCTAACCGTCCACTGACACCGCCATCATTACCTTAAAACCGATCCCATCCCTTGTAATCTCATGGGATCGATCCGGCCAAACACGCCCTTAGGGGTCAATGCTAATGAGTGGTGGAGAGGATAAATATTCCAGAGAACTGGATAAACAACGTAGTGTTGAAGTTGATTTATTTGAGAGTTATTTTGATTTTGTTAATGATTTAATGATTCTCCTTCAAAGTGCTCATTTGCTATTTATAGATTTTTTGTGACGACGTGAGAAAAACTATTGCTTTTGTGGTGATGTTGTATTCCACTAGTTATAAAGTGATAATTTATTTTAGTCATTTGTACTTTGCTTTCATCGAATATGTCTTTATCAAAATAGTTGGTTATCGATCGTAACTTGATACTAACGTAACATTGACAGTTCCTCAATCTTATCTACAATTACCCAAGCAGTATGACTCTTGGAGACCCAATCTTTAATAAATTAACCTATGTGTATTAAGCGCACAGCACAAAGATCTTGCACGTGTCACATGGCTATATTTGCATAGTCGGATTCTGCGTTGCCAAATCTTGCCCAAACAATCTCATCACATGGGTGATAATGTTTGTGTTAGTTGACTACCAATGGTCTAACTCAACATGCATACATGACAAATCTAGCAAGTGGATTTCATAATATTCAAAAAAGATTATCTACATGGAGGGATCAATGATTTTAATGGTATTGATTTAATACAAAAATATGCTAATTTGACAGAAAAAATGATATAATACAGTACCACACATTTGTGGTAGGTATTGCCTTTATGGGATCAACTCTTATTGAGGGAATGATGGAATGCCATCTTTTGCTCCAATTTATCACTGCCAGTATATAAGAATGGTAGAAAAGGTAGGCCACACCATGCAAACTGCCTAGGTCAAAAAATAATCCCGTCAATAAGTGGGATATGTTGTATTTGATGTCTTAAATGTAATTAAATTCTACGTAGATTTTTTCGCAAAACTACAAAATTACGGGATTTGTTTCCAATTTCATTTAGGATTCCTTTCAAGCCTATATATATGGGTATAAACGGGATTGTGATGCATTCCAAGGGTTTCTAAATAGTTATAGGATTTCAAAGGGGTGGAGCAAGGGTGAGATTCTAGGTTATTCAAATTGGGTAAGGTTTTTTTTTTTTTTTTTTTTTGTAATTTCTACTTTCATAGTGAATTTCTGTTGCTTTGTGCCATGATTTTTTCTTGAAAGGGTTTTTCACGTTAAATCGCAGTGCTCTCTTTCATTTTACTTGGTGTTTTTTGGATTGCTATCCTATATTCATCTATGTGTGATTCCATCATTCTCCCAGTAAGTGATATCAAAGTAATCGTTGGGGTGCAGGCCTGAATCTGAAGGATTAACATTAATGGAAAACACTAGGTATGACATTGAGAAGTACTCAGGTAAAAATAACTTCGAGTTATGAAAGATCAAGATGATCAGTTCCTTAACCAAGCAAGGTGAGGATGGTGCTCTTGATAAGTAAAAGTTGACTATGAGTGATGATGATTGGAATATGCTTGATAAAAAAGGTCTTATCTTTGATCCGTTTATGTCTTACGGATGAGGTTCTTTATAATGTTTTGAAGGAGAAAATTGCAGGTAGTTTATGAGCGAAGTTAGAGGATATTTATGTGAAAAAGTCTACTAAGAATCACTTACACTTGAAGCTACAGTTGTTCACCTTCAAGATGTAGAGGATGGACATGTGGAGGCCCACATCAGTTACTTTACTAAATTTATTTGTAAGTTACCAGATATGTATGAAGTGGTTAAAGATGAAGATCAGACATGCATGTTATTAAATTTTCTTTCGATATTGTATGAGTCATTCAGGGACTCATTATGCACAGCAAATAAATCCTTGATTATGGACATCGTTATCTTAGTCCTTCAAGGGAAGACCATGAGAAAGATAAACGGTGGCGTATGGACATCTTCTGATGTACTGTTTACGAGAGGCATGGATACTGATCGAAGTATAAGATCTTCAAGACTTAGATCCAAATCTAAGGGCAAGGACAAAAGAAAATTGAAGTGCTGGAACTGTGTAATGATTGAACACATGAAGAAAGATTGTACAAATCCTAAAACAAAAAAAAAAGAAAACTCAGAGGCTTCTTCTAGGGAAGCCAATGTTGTCACATCTGATGAAGAGATAAGTAAAGGTGATGTTCTGTCTGTGTCCATGATTGGACACTTGCACGATGATCATAGAGATGAGTGGATCCTTGATACAGGAGTGTCATATCACATGACTCCTCATCAGAGTTAGTTCACCAGTTATAGAAAATACAATGGTGGACAGGTCTTTATGGGTAATGACAATGCCTGTAATGTTGTGACTATTGGTACGGTAAGCATCAAAATATTTGATGAGATGGAACGTACCTTGATTGATGTCAGACACGTTGCTGATATAAAAAAAAGTTTGATTTCTCTCGATGTACTAGAGGCTATAAGGTGCAAGTTCATTAATCTTAATAGTGTCCTTAAAGTTTCAAAATAAGATGTCATATGTTTCAAAATTTATTAGGAGCACAAAAGTTTTGGATCGAACTTATATTTGTGTTTTCCTTTCATCCATGTTGTAGGATCTTATGAACAGGTCAGATGAGGGTACACATCACTGTTAGGCTTTATAAAAAAAACGGATGAATGGTGTAGATAGACCACATACATTCAATGGACCCAACTGAGTTTACTTGGTATGATGAGGGCGTTCTGAATAACTATGTAATCCGATTATCCGCACCCCAGGTATGCACCAAATTTTGGAAACGGATTTGCTACTTCCCTGCCACCAGCGAATGGCTGGTGGTGGCTGCTCAGTGGATCCAACATGATGTATGTTTTTCATCTAAGTTGTCCATCTATTTTTTCAAATTATTTTATCATATGAGACAAAAAATGAAGTATATATCAATCTCTAGTGGACCACGTTGCAGGAAATAGTGTTGAATGAGCCTCTGCCGTTAGAAACCTTGTAGGGGCTATAAAAGTTTTGGATCAAGCTGCTCTTTATTTTTTACCTTCATTTGGGCCTGTATGAACTGATCAACAGATTGGATGTCAATTTAACAGTACAAGACAGTGGGGCTTAGTAGGATTTTAATGGTGGATATCCATCACTTCTGTTTTCATGTGGTGTGGTCCACTTGAGATTTATATCCCTCTCATTTTTTTTTTGCATCAAGCATTAAAATGATCTATAATGGAACACATACATCATAGTGGGGCCCACAGACGACCACCAGCGAGTAGCCAATCCGCTTCCCCAGATTTGTGAAGAAGGATGACCAAAAAAAATGACCAACGGTACCAATTCAACATATGGATCTGGCCCATCCGATGTTCACAATGGTGTTTTCTTTTGTAAAGGATGAGTATCAAACCATGTCTATCTGATGAGCGACCCAGATCTCTCACACGTGTGCCACGTTAGCACGAATAGCACGAATAGAAAGAGCAGTATTCAGATTTCTACTGTCGCGAGTACTAATAGTGATACCACTCCCCCATTCTCACTCAACCGTGGCATTTCCGTCGTTGTGTAGGCACAAAAGCGCCCATCTAAACCAAAAGACTTTGGTACTCTGGAGGACTTCAAAGGTTTACACACACGCACTCAAACATTGCATAGGAATCACACGTATATATTAAAATAAGCCGTTCGAATCGTGGGTCCCCCCCTTAAAAATATATAAACCTAGAATTAAATTAAATTAAAATTTCAAATATGAGATTTATATACTCCTAGTATACAGTTATAATGGAAAATAATCAACGGTCCAAATAAAAAATAAATCCATTACTTAGATATCCAAAATGAATTATTTTATTAAATTTCCAATACATATACAATATATCCCATGATTTCTACGGTTTAGATTGATCAAAGTTATCACAAGTATATAAATCTGTGCGCACGTATACCAACTACCGTACTCTGCCAGAGTATAAAAGCAACAAAAGGATCAGCCTGTCATTTTCCTCGAAAAACCCAGGGGTATTTCCGTAAATTTTGAAGCCCCGTCTCTTCGCCCCTTCGGATATTAATGCGATCGTCTCCGTCAGAAGCTCTCTCGCTCTCTCTCACGGGCTTCTCTCCTCCAACCGTCTCTATCTTCCAACCAACGCCACCTCCGCCGTCCGATCAGATTGCATCCAACGGCTCATCTCTCGCCTCGTACCCTCCCTCTTTCTCTCCTCTCCAGTGCCTTCCACGATCGCACCTTTTCTTCTCGATAATGCGAGCAGCGGCATACCACCATTGGCGCTGTTAGATCAGAACCGTCGAATCATTTTCAGCGATGGATCGATCGGCGGTGACGATCGGTCCGGGGATGGACATGCCGATAATGCACGACAGTGATCGGTATGAGCTCGTGAAGGACATCGGGTCGGGGAACTTCGGCGTCGCCCGGCTGATGAGGGATAAGCAGACCAAGGAGCTCGTCGCCGTGAAATACATCGAGAGGGGCGAGAAGGTAATTTTCAGTTGATTCGGATGGCTTTCTCTTTTCGGGTTCTTATAATGTTTTTTTTTTTTTGGTTTGAAAATTAGTAAGTTGGGTGTTTGAATTAATGAGTTTTGAGTGATTTTTGGAGCATTTTTATTATTTTGGGGGGATTTTTGTACATTTTTCATGAAAATTGGAGTCTTGATGTCACTGATCGACGGTGTGCAATTGTCGAATTTGGTGTTGAATTAGAAACCTGCTAACGGGAGTTGTGCGTCTGGATTTACGCCGCAGGAGGCGAAGTGGTGGATGGGCATTGAGTCATTGCCGTTCATCAGGTGGGCCCTGAGATCAAGCTAATGGTCACCATGTGGGCTGGTTTTGTTTAAAAAGGAACTGATGGTTGAAAGAATTGGTGAAGGGCGATGTCTGATGTACGTGTGTTGTGACATTATGAGGGGGTCATCCTGAATTTTGGCTGGGAGCACATACATGGTGAGGCCCGCCTGATGGACGTGCTTCTTCTTGCTTGCTAGTACCATGTTAGCGCATTCCCTTTGGAGAGTTTAGATGCACAAGTCCTGTTTGAATTTCTCACTGAATTATGAAGATGGGCATAGAACTAGAGTTACTATTTGTTTGTTTTTGTGTTATTTGGAAATGGGTATCTTAGGGATGTGGAATTTTAGCTTATTTTGGTAGCTTGGAAATGCTGCTGTTCTGGTCTGGATTGAACTGATACCTGTGGAGGAGCTTTGTGGTTCATTGTGATGAACTGGCCTTGTTTGATTGCCATTCATCACTGTACATATGGCTGTATGATCGAGTGAATCAGGACCGCACATCTGGTTGGCCTCACCATGTCAATCCCACAACACAATGATTGGACGATCCTAGCCTTCAAGTTAGTGGATCTTTAATGCAGGGGCATTTTCACACCGGGCTCGAGTGGGGTAGCTTGTGGGATGCGGGGACACACTCAAGGTGGACGGCCCATGTGAGGTGGGTGGCTCGTGTGAGGCGGTACCCATGTGATGTGGGGTCCACGAGGGGGGTTCAACCGAGGTCCTTACTCATGGGATGTGGGGCCTAGACTATGTGATAAATGGATTAATTTGCCATGCTCTATCAGTTCGAGCTTTCAGAGAAAGTGACTAATTGTCCTGCATCAAAGTGGTATTAGAGTAGGAGCTCTCGTGTTCGAGACTCTTCACTGAGGGTGATGGGTATCCATATGATGTGGGGCCCACGAAGGGGGTTCAACTGAGATCCTTACCCATGCGATGGTGTGGTTTTCTACTTTTGCCATCTATTGTGGGGCCAACCATATGGACAAGTTGTGTTGACCAATCATGACCACACATGTGGTGGAGGGGTGATGAACCATGACTAGTCCATCACCTGACGAGAAGAATTTGCCAGATTTCAATAACTGTAAACTATGGTTTTTCTTCACCGTGCGGACCTTTATTTTGGAGCCCATTGAGCAAATTGGACACAAGACTGTTGCATCAAAAAGGAATGCGATTTTCCATTCCTTTAGCTATATGAATTGATGGAACATAGATAGTTTTAGTTTAAGAGATCCAGACCGTATTTTAGTGATGGGCACAACTGATAAAAATTTCAGTACCTTCTAAAAGATCAGGAGAAAAAATAAAATAGTGATGGTGATTTGGGTATTTTGTTTCCCGACCAGCAAACCAAGTAAAACTTCATTAATCAAAGAAACTCAGAGACACAGCGTTTCACAATGGTACAAGAGACCTGAGAGGTCTAGCAATTCAAACTCTTAAAACCAGTAGGTCTACTTACTAGAGATAATAGTAAGACTTGATATTGTTTGGATATAGGGTAAAGTAGCAACGGAAGCAACTGCTATTGTGTGGATTTATTGTAGTATTTCTGGCCTCCTCATTCTGCTAATTTTTGTTACAGATAGATGAAAACGTACAACGAGAAATTATCAACCACAGGTCACTGAGGCACCCCAACATTGTTAGGTTCAAAGAGGTTTGTTTACTGAAAAGTTTTCTTCACAGTATCTGTTTTAATAGAAATGCTGGCAGGCAGTATCTTATATCTCTGCTAAAATTCATATTTAGGTTATATTGACTCCGACCCATCTGGCCATTGTGATGGAATATGCGTCTGGTGGAGAGCTGTTTGAGCGTATATGCAATGCGGGCCGCTTTAGTGAGGATGAGGTTGTTAATCTGATCTATTGATCTACCCCTTTGCGTCGGTGTTGTTTTAATATCATGTTCTCCTCCTGCAGGCCCGCTTCTTCTTCCAACAACTTATATCTGGAGTTAGCTATTGCCACTCAATGGTATGTAGAAGAGCACCTGTTTACAAATGTCATTTCTGGTCCATATTTGGGATGTTATACAGGTCATTAAATCAGCCTACATATGTTGTATTTTATAATGAAGCAAGTTTGCCATCGTGATCTAAAGCTGGAAAACACCCTATTGGATGGAAGTCCTGCTCCTCGTTTGAAGATATGTGATTTTGGGTACTCCAAGGTATTTGATATCTTTTCACTTTAGCATTATTTTCTTCCTCTTCAGTATCTGCCATTTGGATGGTCATAATATGCTTGCTGGATATTCAGAGTTTATAAGCATCTGGTCCTGTGCATCTTTGTGAATGCCTATTTGCTCATGTAATCCTCCAAAAAAAGGCTCTTGTAATACTCCTAACCCAATCAAACATGAACCAATAGGGTTTTGGAGCCAGTTTGCACTTGAGAGGTTTTGCTCATATTTCCTTCTGCTTCGAAAACTTGAATAACAATATCAAAATATAAGATCTTGTTATGTTGATTAGGCATAAGTGAAACTGTTCAGTTTCTTACTATCCAGGCTATCTGGCACCATTGCTAGTGGCTGCAGTTATATTTGTGCAATTCTAACTTCAGTTGCTTTTCTCAGTCGTCTGTGCTGCATTCACAACCCAAGTCCACTGTTGGGACTCCTGCTTACATTGCTCCAGAAGTATTACTCAAGAAGGAATACGATGGCAAGGTAAGGTATTTCTTGCTGTGGAAAGTTGGAACATGCATTTGAATAATTCTACACACTTTTTTCATAGCGTTCCACCTACATTCATGAATTTTTTGTGAAGGGAGAAGGGATTAGTATGCTTTTGGACTGCCAAGTTGGTATTCATTCGGCTTTTGTTTCCTATGCAAATTGCAATAATTTGCTTCTATTTTCTAGTAAATGACCTTTAACCCTTGTGAAATCAAAGTTGATCGATATCCTGGACAGTCACTTCAGGCTTGTTTTGATTTCTTGTAAACGGGGTCAAGGAACTGAACTTTTAAAGGGATGAAATTCAATAATTAACTGAGCCTCTTCAATATCACTTTTAAGTATTCCTAATCTATAAAAATCAGTGAGCAAAACTGGAAATTAAAGAAAAAATGGTACTAGTGTAGACATTAAAATTTTAATCGATATTAGGTATGTCAGTAAAAATTGGTGTAATCTCAAAGAAACCCCAACATCATGGATTATGTTAACAAGGATCATGGCAACTACACTCAGTGTTTTCATTGTCGACGAGAAATCGATAATATCGGCGATATTATCGGTGTCGCTGAATTGGCGATACCGAAACCCCAAGTTTTTGTTTCTCTTTCAAATGTCGACAAAATATCGGCGATATATATTTTCGATTTTATCGAAAAAATAGCTATCATTATCCTTACTATTGAAAAAAAATTGAAATAGATATAAAAAATATATAGCAAAAAGCTCTCTTACCTTTTTTTTCTCAAGATCTACCCGCGGATGTGGATTTCGGCTAGATTTAGTGGGCCAATCGCTGTTGATAGCTCTGAATTTTCCGAGATAAGAAAACCCTTAAAAAAAACCCTTTGGTTTTCTTCGAAGAAAGAGATTTGAAAGAGAACTTGATTTCACCGAGATTTACGGAGATTTCGGTTCGGATTTGAAAAAGAAAAAAATAAATTTCTGGAGAGATTTTTTATGGAAAAAGATGAGATTGATTGCAGATTTTCCGGAGAAGAAGAGAGAATTTCGTAAAAACGAAAGCTCTCTTGCGTCCGCTCTGGGCAGGGATTAGCTACTGACAGGTTGAGTAGCGAGACTTGCTACTGAAGTGACGTCGGCAAGTTCCATGGGCCCCACCATGATGTATGTTTTGTATCCACACCTTCCATCCATTTGGAGAGGTCATTTCAGGGCAATATCCAAAGAATGAGTTAGTGACGCCCGCCATTAAAAACTTCTAAAGGCCACAAAAGTTTTAGATGAAGCTGATATTTGTGTTTTCCCTTATTTCATGTCTTTTTTAACTTTTGAACAGGTTGGATTTCAAATAAACATTATGATAGGCCTTAGGATAGTTTCAATGGTGGGAATCACTCTCCCCACTATTTTCTTTGGTGGGGTCCACTACAGATTTTTATTTGTTTCATTCTTTGGTTCATACCCTAAAATGATATCTAAAAATGGATGGACGGCGTGGATATAACACATACATCATAGTGGGCCCCACAGAACTTGGTGACGTCACTTCAGTAGCCGACTCTGTACTCAACTTGTCAGTATCTATCTAATCCGTGTCCTCTCACACCAGCTGTATAGTTGCTGTATTGATGTCAGCAAGTTCTGTGGGTCTGATCATGAGGTATTTGTTATATCAAAACTGGCCATCAATTTGGCGAGCTCCTCTTAAGGCTTGAGACGAAAAATAAGACAGATCTAACTATCAAGTGGACCACATTGCAAAAAGCAGTGGGGGATTGAATGTCTACCATTGAAACCCTTTTTGGGGTCACAGAAGTTTTGGATCGATATGAAATTTATTTTTCCTCTTCATTCAAGTCTTTGTGACCTTATGAACAGATTGGATGGAAAATAAACGTTATGGTGGGCCCTACGAATTTTTTAAAGGTGAAAATCATTATCTCCGCTGCTATTTGTGGTGTGGTCCAGATGATCTTTGGACATGATTCATTTTTTGGATAATGCTTTAAAATGATCTCTAAAAATAGATGAACGGTGTAGATATAATAAATACATCACTGTGGGGCCCATGTAACTTTGATCTCCTTTGAACCGTTCGTACAACTCGGAGCTCGAGGAGCGTCAGTGCTCGTCTTTGCACAACACGTACCTACAACAGCTAGAGCTGGGCATCGGTCCGAATCGGGTCAGATTGGGTCCAACTCGATCTGATCCGAAATCTCAATAGCCTGATTAAAACTCGATCCGATCCGGGACCGAGTTCGGGTCACCTGACTCGAACCGATCCGATGCATGATTGGTCTAACCCGAACTGAGTTCGACTCGGTCAGGGAAACTGAGTCGGATCGGGTTGAGTACGATTCGGATCGTATGAATTTAACCCAACTGTTTCATGTGGTGTGATCCAATTCAGCATTCAATATACCGCCTTTTTGTGCTCAAGGCCTAAAATGATATGTCAAAATGGATGAACGACTTAGATAAAACATATACATCAAGGTGGGCCCCACATGGCTCTGAAAGAACGATCCATCTACCGTATACGCGTTTTTACTGAACATATGCTTAGTGTTGAGTCTGTTGACGTGCACTACATGAAAGTGCAATGATGTGAAAAGCACACAAGTGTGACTTGCTGCATTGACGTTTGATGTTTGCAAGTTCTGTGGGTTTGATCACGGGGTATGTGTTATATCCAAACCGTCCATCCATTTGGCCAGATCGTCTCAAGGCTTGAGACGAAAAATAAGACAGATCTAGCTATAAAGTGGACCACACGAATTGTTTAACGGTAAAAATCATTCTCTGCTCCTATTTGTGGTGTAGTCTAGATGATCTTCGGATATTATTCATTTTTTGGATAATGCTCTACAATGATCTCTAAAAATATATGAACGGTGTAGATATAATAAATACATCATTGTGGGGCCATATAACTTTGAACTCCTTTGAACCGTTTGTACAACTCGGAGCTCGAGGACTGCCCGGAGCTCGAGACGAGGAGTGCCAGTACGCGTCTTCGCACGGACGCGGATTGCGTACTTACAGAGCCTGTAGCGAGGTGGCTATTGACGATGCTCCATGGGCCCAGAATGATATATATAGGTTTTATCCTAGCTATCCACTATTTTTATAGATCATTATAGGGTACGAGCCCAAAAATGAGGGAGATCCAAATATAGAGTGGACCACACCACAGGAAAACAGTATAGATTGAATGCCCACCATTAAAAACTTCGTAGGGTTCACTGTAATGTTTATTTGTCATCCAACCCATTGATTAGATCAAGCACACCTAGACGAAGAAAAAACACAAATATCAACTTAATCTAAAACTCTTGTGGCTCCTTGGAAGTTTTTAACGATGTGTGTTCAATCACCACTCTTTACTATGGTGTGGTCCATATGAGACTTTTATCTACCTCAGTTTTGTTATAATACTATAAAATGTTATGGAAAAATGGATGGATGACATGGATAGGATACACACATCATGTTGGGGCCCACAGAACCACGGTCAGTAGCCATTTTGCTACTACGCTGTTAGTAGGCAATTCGCGTCCGTCTTCGCACACGACACGTACCTACAACAGTTATATAGCCGGTGTGTGGTACAATAGGAAATCCGCTTCTGGCTTTTATCCTACTGAGTAAACTCTGTTAGGGCCCACTGTGAAAATGCATGTGGTTTATCCACTCCGGATTGGGTCGGATCGGTCCGGGTAGGTATGGATCCGAACTTGACCCGAAAACCTTTCGGATCTAGATTGCCCTACTCGATCCACACCGATCCAGGCCATCGGATCGATTTGGATTGGGTCGGATCTGGTCGGATTCACTAGATTGGGTCAAGATTGCCCAGCTCTAATAGCAGCTATATAGCTGGTGTATGGTACACCAGCCAATCCGCTTTCAGTTTTAAGGGAATGGAATCCGCTTCCAGTTTAATGATGGGATTTAATCGCTGCTGTTTCCTTTGGTGTGGTCCCCTCAAGATTTTGAACTACCACATTTTTGGGACCATGTACTAAAATGATATGCTGAAATGGATTAATGGGGTTGATTTCTCGCATATATCATGGTAGGCCCACGGAACGCTCTCCAGTAGCCACCTCGTTATTCACAGCATGATAAAACATATGCCATACGGTGGGTACCACAAAGTCCTTACACCACCAGGATGTGATTTGGCTAGTGACGTTGCCACTGTCAAGGTGGCTAGTGGTTGGTGCTATGTGGGCATAATCATGATGTATCTATTTGATCCACGCTGTCCATCTATTTTTTCAGATCATTTTAGATCTTGATCCAAAACATCAGGCATATATAACTCTCAGGTGGACCACACCACAAGAAATAATAGCAATTGAATGTCCACCATTAAAAACCTCCCAGGGTTGAGTGTAATGTTTATTTGACATCCAACCTGTTGATTAGGTTATACAAACTAGTTTGATACAAAATTTGTGGCCCTTGATAAGTTTTTAATGGTGTGCATTCAATCAACACTGTCCCGTGATGTGGTCCACTTGAGATTTGGATCTATCTATTTTTTGGGCTTATACCATAAAATGATCTGGAAAATTGGATGGATGCGTCAATATGTCAAACAAGTGCCATATCCAAGCCATCAATCACCAAGTATACCAATATATAGATTCCATGTCCCAAGAAAGGTGTACTTTTTTAGTTCATTAACTTTTAAATATCCTAATTATTATATGCTAGCTGCATTTGTATTATATGAACTCATTTTGATTACAATTGGAACAATTTCTTATGGCGGCGTATGCCTTTTGGGCCCCATTAAATGAAAACTTATTATTGAATGCATTTTTTTTGTAATTTTTTTATTCCTAAATATGCAAATATGTGTATTTAGGCATGCTCTGAAGTTTTATTGAAAAATTCCATTTTCCCCATTATTAACCATTTTTTTTTTTGCATTTTCGGTTATCGGCGATAACGATATTATATCTTTATCTCCAGTCAACAAAACTTGTAGCAATACCGACAACTCGAACACTAACTACACTGTAGGTGTTGATGCTTGTTGGTTGTGAGCTCAATTATGCATATGTGAGATGCCACTTACCTATAAGTTGAAAAATAGATGTACACTACTGTCCATAATTTTAGAAGTTGATATTTTCTTTCTTGAAGATTAAATGTGGAGCATGTTTAGATTGGAGGAATCCTTGGCGTGGGATTGGAAATCTCAATCTATTTCCCAAGGCACTAAGCAATCGTGGATTCCACTTTGTATCGCAAGTGAAAATCTCTCAAATCCCTCTCACATTGGTCACTTTGTATCTTGTGCTTGAGAATCCAAACAAAGGAAAAGACTAAAGATTGCTTGGTTTAATCCACCATTTCCTTGGCTATTCAAACAACACAAGGTCACATTAATGGAAAACCTTTTCCATTTCCCTGGATTTCCACGACTTTCCTTGTATACAAAGATGCATAGGAAATGGTTCTACCTCGATAAAAATCTTCATCAAGGGATCTTGCAACATATATTTGTATTTCCTTATCCACAGGAGTCCATACACACAACCTCAAATCCTAACAATTTGATTAAATGGTTAAAACTTAAGTATAGGGGTGTACACGAACCGAGTTAGCTCGGTTAGCTTGCTTGACTCGACTCGAAAAAGCTCGATTCGACTCGGTTCGAAGCTGAGTTCGAGCCGAGTTAAGTTGATTTTTTTATCTCGAAAAAATTTCGAACTGATTTTGAGCTTGCCCGAGCTCGACTTGAATTGAACCCCAACTCGAATCGAACTCAAATCGATCTAGTTCGGTGACTCGGTTACTTTGATATTAATGTTGCTCACCAAGTGTTTGATGAAATGGCTCAACGAAGTGTCGGCTAGTGGCAAGGAAGGTATGTATATGAAACAAATACCATTTTTCCTTGATTTTGATGTTGCTTATAAGGTGTTTGATGAAATACTTGTAAACAGCTGCTGCTGTTTTACATACAATGAGAAATTGAAAGTGCACTGCATGTGTTTGTGAAAATGCTGCAGAGGCTCGATTTTGGCTCGAACTGGCCTGAGCTGCTGACCGAACTGAGCCGAGTCGAGCTATCCAGTTAGGCTTGAGGATCGAGCGGAGCCGAGTTCGAGCTGGGGTTAGCTAGTGGCCGAGCCGAGTCGAGCTGAGGCCAGCTCGACTCGGTGTACACCCCTACTTGAGGACAAACTGAGACCTATTTAACTGGACATGGTCACAGGGATGTTGGAAAATCCAACACTCCATAACATTTAATATTGGAAAAATGAACTACTATATAATTTTATTTCATGAATGTGAAAGATACAGGAAATATATCTACATAACCAACTAGAAGTATAGAACTATATAAATCGTATAAAAATGCTGCCAAAGTACAAGAGTGATGGGGACATCAGAGGATCTACTCAGGTGTACCAGAAACGGAAGCCCAACTTTCTTTATGGATGGGAGACGAGTTCCAGATAGGGCCCGCCAAACCATTTTGAAGACCCCACATGCATTGGACGTGCATTAAGAAGACCTTGGGATGATGCATGTGGGTTGCTTAGGAGACTATTTTAGTCATAAAATTTCTATTTCGCATCGATTCGATCGTTGAATCTTGTCGATCAGGCCATCGGGCCACAAGATCTTCTAGATCTACGCCTTTTGGACTCTGATTTTGCTTTCTTTATAGTGTTTGGTATTTTTAGGAGTTATTTGATGGTTGAGATTGATTATATATATATATATATATATATATATATATATAAATAATTTCGGATAGTGGGCCACTTTACTTAAGTGAGTGGCATAGTTGTAATTATGCTGGATTTTAATTCCGAATTTTTTATTATACAAGCACACGGGGGGTGGAGTTCCAATCCTAGTGGTGTTATTGAGAAAGAAAAAAGAAAAAAGAAAAAGGAGTGGAGCTCTCTTGTGTGAAGGAATTTTTCTCCTTATTTTCTAGGATTTTTTTATTGAAAAAAAAAAAAAACGTCAATTCTGATTAAATTGTGAAAGGGTAGAAGCTTGTTTGGTGGTGAATTCCAAGGTACATCTTTCCTCTTCCTCTTCTTCAAAAGGTATTCTTCGTCTTACATCCTTTATCTCTCCTCTTCGAAAGGTATTCTCAACCTTAATTCCAAAATCCCCAATTCCCAGGAACCCTAATTCTATATATTTCAGATTTTCATCTTCCTAACCCTAATCATAAAACCCACTAGTCATTCCCTTGGGCGTGAAACGTGCCTACGCTAGATTGGAAGTCCATACTTTCAACTGGGCCACTTTTAAACTATTTTATATTTTCATATACCATCTTCATGTTATAAATCTGAATTTTTGAATCTATTATGAGGATATGCTTGATTTTACATGTTGATTGCTGAAATTAATGTGTAATTTATCTCTCATCATGCATCCTAGGATAGTTTCCATCATCCTGCATCAAAGAGGAAAAGCTAAATTAGCTTCTTCTTTTTTTTTTTTTTTTCATACCAATAGTTGTTCCAATGCGCGCTGAAAACATGTGGCACTGGTCCTGGACAGAATATTTTCTTCTGTAAAGTCTTTGTTACATACTTTGAAACCCTAGATCGACAAATAACCCCCACAGGTTTTGGATATGATCATAGTTCCTATGATATGTCTATGCATAATAAATAGGTGCTGATTCCACTAACCTACAACTAGGTTAAATAATGGTCACATAAGAATAGTAATAAGGAATAGCATTCTGAACTTATTTAAAAAAAAAGGATTAGCACTCTGCTAACCTAACGTGTTTTGTTTTTGTATTTGTACTCTGATGGAGAATATACATTTCATCCATGCCAAATAAACAAATCATCTATGGCATAAGGCATAACAATATGATAGCCTAATTATACGAGTGCTAAAAAAATTGAATATTATTTTCAGACTAGCATATCTAAGCGGTTCTTGCTTCCCACGTCACAACTCACTAGTGGCGTTGCCTGCCAGCTTCGGCATTCAACAATTACCATGGAAAACTGTTTTCTTTATTTTATTTTATATAGCTTGTTCCCATAGTAGCCCACCTCATTTTGATTGGTAAGCTCTATCTTATGCAGTTCTTTTCTTTTCTTTTCCTTTTCCTTTTATCCTTTCCCTTTATATCCACACTTTATGAAAAACTGTTTGGGTAGACGGGCACCAATTATTGTTGTTACAGTAAATCCTTTTTTTTTTTTTGGGGGGGGGGGGCGGGCGAGGGACCGTGAATTTCTTTTCATTGTTGTATTCCAACCACAAGTTCTCTTACTTCTGTAAGTTGTGGAGTAAGTGTAAATTTCTAAATTTCCTGATGTCCTCATCTTCGCCATCATCACTGTCATAGCCTTTTCCTAGATATTGGGGTCGGCTTTACGAATCCTGTTTCCCCAATCAGTACTATCTAAACCCTAGTTCCCACAAGTGAATAGGTGGGCCTTTATATCCATTCTCACCACCTTGATCCAATTCCTTTTAATTCTTCCTCCCAGCCACTTTGTGGGCCTTCAACCCTAATCAATGTTCCCCTCCTCACCAGAGCCGTCTAGTATAGCACATAACTAAACCATCTCAATATGCTCTCTGTCACTTGCATCTTTTTTACTTCTTACTTCTGTACCAATTTCGCTGTGTTGATTCCTTACTAGCTGTCTTTACTGCTTTAACTCAGATTGCAGATGTGTGGTCATGTGGAGTAACCCTTTACGTCATGCTAGTGGGTGCATACCCTTTTGAGGATCCCGACGAGCCGAAGAACTTTAGGAAGACAATACAGGTTATCACTTTGTTCTTTTCTTGCTAATAAAGCGTATGGGATGTCATGTGTTAATTGGTTCTAAGGCATTCCTTGCTTTGTGCAGCGTATTTTGAGTGTGCAGTACGCAATCCCAGACTATGTGCACATATCTCCCGAATGCCGACACCTGATCTCGAGGATCTTTGTTGCCAATACTGCAATGGTCAGTAGTCAATATTATAAAGGGCCTTAATTTGCTCTTGATGATAATCTGTTTTGGTATTTATTTTGCACAGGTGGGACCTACACTGTTTGTCTGATGCATTCCCACAGTGGATTCCCATGCACTGAAAAATCTTCGAGATGGGAAAATTTTCTAACCCTTCATTTGGCAATGTTGTGGTCCACATTCAACTGGGGGAAGAAAAAAACACAACCCCCATTTTTATTTTTTTTTTATTTTTTTATTTTTGGCGCTGGCTATCCATGGTGAGGCCCATTGTATCCACTCTTTTGGATCACTTAACCATGGACCCCATATTTTGTTTGAACCAGCAGTCAAACAGTTGGGGCCCAAGATTTCATTTATCTAAGGTGTTCATCTGGTGGACCCCATTATGGGTGGGCAATAGCCCTGAATCTCCTCTATCAGATGATCCCACCTGTCTGATTGGTCACTTGTAAAGGCAATACTAGCCAAAGGTCTCCATTTATGGGGGGCATTGATCGGATGGTTAGTATTGCCTGAGGGGGGATGTGTTTAGGGTATATCCTGTCCAAGTCAGTTCCCGCCCCACAAGCTATGAGGATCAATTTGTATGATTAGTGTTTGTGTTTTCTTCTGGGATTGATGGTGACGACTTTTCTGGTTAGTGAAGTGCAGAGAAACCTATTTCTGCGTTGAGGGCTTCTTTTTCAGTTTTTGGTTTCTAGTCTCAGCTTTAAATATTTTGCTTGAATTACAGAGAATAACCATTCCTGAGATCCAGAACCATGAGTGGTTTCTAAAGAATCTTCCTGCGGATCTCATGGATGACAACACGAGCCAGTATGATGAGCCTGATCAACCCATGCAGAGCATTGATGAGATCATGCAGATCATAGCGGAAGCCACCATACCAGCAGCCGGGACACGTGGCATCAACCAGTACCTGACAGGCAGCCTCGACATCGATGACGACATGGATCTGGAGACTGATCCTGACATCGACATCGACAGCAGTGGGGAGATTATATATGCAATGTGACCGCCTATGGCATTTGGAAAGGCCAAGCTTTCAAGAAAAATCTGGTGCTTGTGTCGGGCTGAAGTGGTGGAGGGTCCAGGCTGTGGGGCCCTGATATAAGCGATGGATGATCAGGGAGTAAGTGGGTCCCAGGCGATTCGCTGCCACTGATTGCTGTCTGGCAATCGGAGTTTTGTGTGTCCATAAAAAGCATAAAAAGCATATAGCTTGACCCTGTCTGTGTATGTATGGAAGTTGCTTGCAAAGGGGGGGATTTGAGGACATGGAAATGTGCTTGTTTTCTGAAAGGTTGGTGAATTCCCCCCTTCACCCACTCTCTGTTTTTGCTTGATGTTTTTATATTGATGTTGTCTTGTTTATACTTTTACCTTTTCTCCTATGGTTGCATGATAGCTCTTATTTCACTTTGATTGTACTGATATTGCATTTTTGTTGTTGTTATAAAGCCTGCTGGTTGGTTATTTCACTCTTGAAATGCTGTCGTCAGACTCTTGTTTCGGGGACGTTTGGATGCGTTTGTGAGTTGGACTGCGGTAATGAATCCACTACAGCAGAATCAACCAGACTTCAGGTTTACATTCATTTGGGGCATGTAGTACCAGACCCATTTAGGCCTGTCAAATATTCTCAGGGATTTTTAAAATCTAGCCATCTTTGTGTGGAAATTTGATAAAATAATATTTATAGATAGATTTTTAAATCTGGGCAGTTTTTAATTTTTTGTGATTTAATTATGAAATTATTGTTATTTTAATGTATAGCTTACTTGAGACTGAAAATAATGGATTTATAACTAGGTGACCCCAGTTTCTTGTTTGCAACGAACATGGGACTTCATTGTTTAGTATGTGGGGGCCTGTAATTGGTCTATCTATGCCATTGATCTGATGTCCCTCATCATGGATGAACCTTTATCCAAAATTCTCCCATACTGGAAGATCCTAACCATCAATTGAATATGGACTGTTGGTGCATTTCTTCTTAACCGTCTACTTAATGCCAATTGACCAGAGATCACTTCATTTTGGCATATGGTTCATCTATGGTGAGGCCATAGGATTAATGGATTGGATAAACCAATTATGGGCCCTACATGTATAAATTAGGTAGGAAAAGGGTAGTTACCCGTTCATAAAGAACAGAGAACTTAGCCTGTGTAAATATATTTTCAAAATTTTAATTCTATTTATTACTTTATTTTCAGACAGGTCATTATATTGATCTGATTCATGTTGGAAGTTTTAGCATAAGTTTTATATTGACTGCCAACGTGATGCTACGTTGTTCTTCTTCTTCTTCATCGTCTTTTTTTTTTTTTTCAATTCAGTGTGAGAAAAATGTCTAAAATTGAATTTTTCTTGAGAAATATCAGGCCAAGAGAGATTTTTTGAAAATGATATTTGTTAGTGCGCTGTTTGTTTGTTTTTTTTTTTTTTTACCTTTACTATTTACGAACCCACATCACATGGAAACTTGATCCCTGGACCTCAGGGTTGAAACAGAGTCGTCCACCACTGATCCATGGGGCCGGACCCTGTTACTGTGCTATCTATATGGGCCAAGGGACTTTGAACTGTGCTATCTATATGGGTCTAGCTGGTCCGGTTGACATGAGAACCATGTAAATGCAAGATACCGAGTTTGCACACACTCAGTTATGAATCAGTTTCAACACTGATGTGGCAGTGAGATTTTTTTGGGCGTCTTGGCATCTCCTTCGGTTTTATCATGCAACAACTCTCTTTGCCCGTGTTACTTCCCATGATTCAATGATCAAACATCATGTGTGCTTGTTAGAAGTGGGACCAGTAATGAAAAACAAAGATTCCTCTAGGTATAATGTTATTTTGTCCTTTTCATCACAGGTTACACTTCCGACATGCCCATGTGGTGGTTTTTCATTGGACCATGTTGGGTTTACAAAGGAATTCCGATAATCTTGATTATAAGTAATTCGCATCCTCCTGGAAGCACTTTTAGGAAAAAGAAGTCTTTAATATTAATTTAAACTATACCAAAAGGAGAAGTGGTTTACTCAAATCTCCACCCATTAGAAGTTTGAAGTATGCAACCATTATGACTTGACGTTAGAGCTATGTACCAGCTGTGGCAGGGCCCACCATTTGGACGGGTTAGATTGAGGGTGGGCGGGTTAGATTGAGGTACGTGCAGGCCATATAAACTAGATTCACATTAATTTGAACTTATTAAAGATGACCACTTGCTCTAAAGAAAACCATTTCTCATTTGTGGTAGAATATGTGACGTTGTATAGACTAGATGTCACACGATTATTGCAGAAGGTCTTGCATAGCTTTTGTTGCACGGGCTCTTTAATAAAGACATATCCGAGCAAACTGCTCCTTGCATTAAATAATTGAAATGACAAAAATACTGCAACTCCTTGCATTAAATAATTGAAATGACACAATTTTCAACATTCATTTCATTTTCCAAAGTTCTAAGGGCTTGTTTAGAACATGGGGTTAGGTGGGATTCAGGTGGTATGGAATCGCATTTGGTCCAATATAAGTTCTATCATATGTTTGGAAATAATGAAAATGATTGAATTAATTCAGGTATTATATCATCTAACCCAATAGTTGATATGACAAGATTTTCCAATAGATTTCAAAATCTATTACATCTATGTGCCCTACATTAATGCTTATTATTTTATTTTTTTTCACATCTTCGATCCAAACATGCCCTTTATAGGTGACAATTGAGTTGCATGTGCTCACGGATGACTAATATTAGTTGTGAAATTTGATTCGTTGATTATAATTCCACGGTTCATAAAATACAGGTTTCACTTAATATAATTTTTTTTCAAAAGAAAAATTTAACCTATACTTGGATTGGACAATCAAAATACTACAGTATTTCCCTACACATAATTATTGTCTAATAATAGTGTCAATTCTACTCAATGCAATTGAATGCCATTTCATTCCACGACAAAACCTAGGGTGAGACAGAACTCTCCTCCCAAACTAAAACCCTAGTTTCACAATGATCCAATTCGAACTAAAACCCTATCTTCACAATGATCCAAAACCGATCTAAAACCCTAGTTTTGCAATGATCAAAAACCCCAAGGGCCCAATTGGACATTGTCAAAACCCAGAATTGGAAGACAAAATCCTCATCTCGATCTAAAACCCTAATTTTGTAGCACATTCAGATCTTCAAAATTGTAAGTTTCAGAACCACTAATAAATAAATGTTAAAAAGCCCACTCACCAAAATCTAATTAATTTTCAATGAGTAGATGTAAACCTAGCTTTTGCGGAAAAAACACCCTTGGCAAATGTTACGTCCAAACGGGCCGTAATTCGGGTTCGGGTTCAGGAAACCCATTGGAATTCCTATCTCATGCTACAAATAAACACTACGGACCCTTGCGGGTATTCGTACCGGGTACGGATATGGGTCCAGCTGATGTAGTCAAAACAAACGTGGCAACGAAGCCCACCTGATAAATGGAAGTTGGAAACGTAGTAGTGTGGCCGCAAAAGGAGTGGATGGCCCACCTAAGAAAA
The DNA here is from genome assembly GCA_037074715.1 of Magnolia kwangsiensis. Taxonomy (NCBI): domain Eukaryota; kingdom Viridiplantae; phylum Streptophyta; class Magnoliopsida; order Magnoliales; family Magnoliaceae; genus Magnolia; species Magnolia kwangsiensis. Next base: position 112,613,800 of record CM073580.1, read on the forward strand.
GGCAGGAAACATGATTGCGCGCCCACCTGATTGACGGCAGAAACAGTGCGGGGCCCACCGTACGTCCTGTTCCTGTAAACACGTGGTGATGTGGCCCACTGTACGGACGGCCAAAAACGCTTGAACCCGACGTGAATCGAACACGCAACCTTCTGATCTGGAGTCAGACGCGCTACCATTGCGCCACGGATCCGGTATTTGAAAATGTATCTACATAAAATTATTTTCAACATAAAACATGCTCTTACGTCATTGGTCCTCTGGGGCCCACAGTAAATGTATGGCCATATCCGTATTGTCCATAATCCGTACCCCATCGGTTCACTTTACCTTGTAAAATATCAGTCTAATCCATGACGTAGGTGGGTCACGTCTTTGTCAACGTTCGTTATGGAATGTCCACCGTTAAAATGTTTCAGATTTTTTGTGACCTGAATTGTATTTTAGTTAAGATCCAATCCATTGATAATGTGATACTAACCAGGATGAACGGAGATCCAAAAATTTAGGCCCTTTCGAAACTTAGGTGGATCACACGCGATGATTTTTAATGGTGCGACCAAATTGACTTTTGGGTCGGACTGATTTTCTTAGACTTTTTAAGTGGAAAATAATGTGGTGTAGGGACGAAGTTGGATATTGTATAGATGTCATGGTGGGCGTCAGAATCTGCTTATTCTACAAACGGTGCAGAATAGACTTCAAATGAAGTAGACTCTACTCAAGACCGTCCATCTTTGGTGCCACCACATCCACCTCATAAATGGTGTCAGTGGTGGATCTGAGCCGTTCCTATGGATCTATGTTGGTCAGGGGTGGATCCAAACGGCCCATTGATAGAACTATCCTTTGATGAACGTGTGTCATGAGAGAATTCTACCTTTGCTCTGTCGAAGTGGCCCATGCAACATCTTCAACCAGGATCACTACTGCCAGCGTGTCATTGTTTCAAGTAGAAAGACTCGATTCCCAAAAGCCACTGTTCTAATGGATCATGGCCCACCATATGGGAGGTCTAGATCCATGAAATACACGACACGTGGACCGATAAAAAAGAGGAATGATGGAATAGTCTTTATAATGCCGTAGAGTGGACTGATGTGGGGTCTACCCTGATCAGTGCATGGCATCGTCCCGTCCATCAGGCGACCCCTTCTATTATCGGTAATGGAACCAAAAATCAGTCCGATCGGAAATTCAGGTGGGCCATACAACAAGGAATAGTTTGGAGGAGATGCCAACTGTCGATTGTAAATGGGGTCCACATGAAGTTTACACTAAATCCAATCCGTTCATCAGACGATGTATACCAGAATAAAAAGACTCCAAAAAAAATCAGGCTATTGCAATACTCCATCTGGCCACACCAAGTATATTTATATATTTTTAGGCATAATTTTCATCCGTTCCCTCCAGTGTGGCCCACTCGAGTTTGATTTTCCTTTTTTCACGTATGAAAAAGTGAAATAGAGGAGTCTCACAAGATGTACGGAATGGATTTCTGAAAAATCATATAGGGGCCCACAGATGTCGATACTCCAAAAGGAGTGAAAGTGAAAAATAAAATAAAATAGAATAAACTTGTTTACATTACAGCGTAACAAACAAACATGTGCATCAAAACCAACTCAAAAGTCATACAAAATGCTCGAGCTTCCAGTTTTTCCAAAGTGGGGCTCACTGTCCAGTCATCCAAACCATCCATATGATCGGCCTCACCGTGGATGGCACATGGAGCACAAATCCCCACATTGGATAGATCCCACCAGACACCACAACGGTTCACATTCAACAGACGAAGTGCTAAGACATCTGTGGATAAGATCTTCCAATCTGGGTCATTTTTTAGTGCATCGGCCATCTGCGGCAGTGCCCACTGACCCAACGGTTAAGATTGGCCGAACATGGGCCCACTCGTATTAATTGAGAGATTACTACTCAGTTTTCTTCTCTTTGCTAACCTTTTTCTTAATCTTCCTCAATATTTTCTCATCAACCATCTCAGACAATTTTCGACCGTCCATCTTCACACGTTCAGATAATTTTCGGCCGTCCATCTTCACACGCTCTACACATGCCTGGATCCTATCTTGATACTTGAAATAAAGGACAGGCAAAGTCAAACCCATCAAAACACCTGAAAGTCAAAGTCAAATCCATCATCTGAAGAAGTCAAAACGGGGGACTATAGGATCCAACGACTCATCAGGTGGGCCCACTGAAAAAATCACATACGTTTGAAGGAAGGACCGTACTCCGGGGTGTACGGCCCCACCCTTGATGTTGATGTGAAATCCATACCGTGCATCTGTTGCGTCTCTTTATGTTCGCGGTGGACCCCAGGAATCATCCTGATCCAAAACTCAGGTGGGACCCACCACTGTAAGAAATGCATTCATGCGGTTTGGCCCACCTGATTTTTAGAATGGATCCAGTTTTGGAGTGCCCCTTCATGGTGGTGGGACACACCTCCTGATGAATGGGATGGATGGTAAGTACGTGGCACACGGTGGACTTTCTACGGTGAACGTCACCCTTCCCCATTTCCCCCATTGTTCCCCTTGGTGTGGCCGACTTTAGGTATGCATCAAGGTGAATTTTTTGGGATAGGCCTAACAAGGTGGGACGAATCTGATGGACGGGTTGGATGACACTCGCACATCATGGTGGGCTCCACATCATGGACGGGTTGGATTCTTCCAATGTACTCCATGTTGCCACGTGTGCTTCTCATGAAGAGATCATCTCCAAATTTTGGAAGGGATACTCCATCCACAGGGGAGGATGATAAGATCAACGGTCCAGATCACAGAAAAATGGGCCCCACTTGAACAGTGTCCAAAATCTAAGGAGAAAGAAGTACTTACCAATGTAGAGGAGCGTAAGGAAATCGAAGCAGCTACCGACAAAGGAGAGAATCAACAGAGCAGTAATTATCTGAGCAACCACTATCCAATATTTCCTCTCCACAGCCACGTGAAAGAGATATCTCACTGCATCTTCGGCCCATGATCGGACGGCATCCGCTATCTCCACTGCAGACTGCTCAGAGACTTCTAAACCTGAGCAGCTAGGCACATCCCTAATGCAAAAATAAATAAATAAATAAAATGCATGAAAAAGAAAAACGTGTGGACATGTGCCACATGTGTGTGAAATCAAGGCCACTAGTCAGGTAGGGCTCTATGTGCAAAATGCTGTCAAATTTGTTTGGATTGGAAGTAAGCAAGGAGAATGCAATGGAAGCAAAATTGTGATATAAATGTGTGGAAAACTCATATCAAGGCTAGCAACTTAGGGAACGAAATCCTTGACACTTATTTTTACTTTTATTTTTTGCCAAAGAAAGAAATGCCATATATAAAGTTTTTTTTTTTTTTTTTTTTTTTTTTTTTTTTTAAATAAAATTATTTTTATGTAGAGCATGCCACAAATGTATTCTTAGCATATTTGGATCAAAAGAAGCTAGAACAAAAGGGCCCAGTCTCACGGGATTGGGCCTAGGGCTGTACACAGAGTCAGTTCGGTTAGATTGCTCGATTCAGCTCGGTTTGAAACTAAGTTCAAGTCGGGTCAAGTTGATTTTTTGAGCTCAAAAAATTTTCAAACTGAATACGAGCTTGTCCAAGCTCGACTCTACTCGGATCGAACCCCCAACTCGAATCAAACTTGGATCGAACCAGTTCGATGACTCAGTTATTTTGATATTGATGTTGCTCACCAAGTGTTTGATGACATGACTCAACAAAGTATGAGCTGGTGGTGAGAAAGGCATGTATGTGAAACAAATATCATTGTTCTTGATTTTGATGTTAAGTACAAGGTGTCTGATAAAATACCTGTAAAACTGCGGCTGTTGTTTTACATATAGTGTGAATTCGAAGGTGTAATCCATGTGTTTGTGAAAATGTTGTATAGGTAAACTCGGCTCGATCTTAGCTCGAACTAGCCCGAGTTGCTTATCGAACCAAGCCGAGCTAGCCATTCAGGCTCGAGGACCAAGTCGAATTTGAGCTGGGGTCTCTTAGTGGCCAAGCCAAGTCGAGTTGTGCCAAGCTCGACTCGGTTCAACTCGTACACTTCTAATTGGGCCAAGCATGCTCAGATTGAAGAAATTTATTTCGAATATAGAGAAATTGATGTTTGAAGTGTGTGCCGTAAATCAACCATAACTTGTGATTCGCGTATCGTCACAAAATGCATGACCTATTGATCTTTATTTAGTGCGCTATCCAAGTTCAACCGACCCTTGTAATGGGTTGCATCGGTCAATTTTATGAGAAAACACATCCTTCATGTTCAAAATTACAGTCGTAGAAAAAAATTATTATTTTTTAAAATTTTCTATTTTCATTGTTTTTCAAACATTTTTTGAAGTTGCTCATAAGTCAAGAATATTCTAGTAATGTTTATCCATACTTTTCTTTTTTTGATGAATTAGACTTTAGAAGATTATTATTATAATTAGGAAATTGAGCTTTAGAAGAGCTTGCAAAAAGTAGTATATTAGGCTTTAGAAGATTTTTTCTATTTTAGGTAATTTTGAATTTGGTTTTATTATTATTATTATTAGTGTAATCAAGAAATCATATACTTTACAAATTATCTAATAAAATATTAAAGTTTTCTCTATTATTATTTCTTGTGGATTCAAGATCTATTTTCTAGATTTAAGGTTTTGATTACTTGAAAAATACAATAATCTTTCTCATTATTGTTTCATGCTCTTCTCTGCATAAATTTTCTAACATTTAAATAATTCCCTTACCAAGGAAAACCTCTTTCCCTCTAAATTTATTATTTAAAAATCATTCTACTTTTTGGATAAAAAGAAAAAAAAAGAAAAAGAAAAGAAAAAAAGAAAAGGCATTTGATGGTCCGACCACCTATTAAAAGGTCTGTTGCACGCAAAAGATACTTGGTATAACAAGAATGATTAAGTTAGGCCATGTAAGGTAACAATGGTAACTCCACTACACATTAAGTTAAATAAACTGAATTGCCCAATCCAAAAGCAGTCCCTTACCATCAAAATGTTAAGATATGAAGACACATCTGGGGCTGTCTTCGACTGGTTGTGGGCCATACTCGACCGATCGTAGGGGCCCGCTCGACCGATCGTGGGGTTCTCTCGACCGGTCGTGCAGTCTGCTCGACCAATCATAGTTACGCAGATTTGTTTCCGAATCTGATGCGGACTACGGATTTTGGTGTGGCCTTTCGCAGGGGTGCAGAAGAGGAGTTGCCTAAATTATAAATAGGGGTTCCTAGGGCTTTTCTAGGGATGATAAAAAGTAATTCTAAGGTGTGGGCTAAGGGTTTTCTATGTTCTTTCAAGGGAGATGTTAGTATTTTGCCTTGTAATCTTTGCTCTTCTTCATAGTAGAAGTTTGCATCCATGATTTTTTTATCCTAGTTTGAAATTTTTCCATGTATATCTTGTCTTGTGGTTTATTTTGATTGCTTTGATCTGTTTCTAGTTTATATTTCTTCCTGTTTATCGTTTGTGGGTGAGGCCTGAGATTGGATCTACGCTCACTGTGTTGTTGGCGTGCTACGCAACAACTGGTATCAAAGCTATTGGTTTAGTTTTATTGGGAGCGATGGCGGAAGAAGGGAAAACTAGAATTGAGAAGTTTGATAGTTCAAACTTTGCCTTCTGGAAGATGCAGATGGAGGATTATCTATATCAGAAAGACCTCTATATTCCTCTAGGAGAAAAAAAGAAGAAACCAGAAAAGATGACAGATGATGAATAATTTTTAGTACATAGGAAGGCTTTAGGAACGATCCGACTCTCTTTGTCTAAGAGCATCGCCTTCAATATATCTAAGATGAAAATGATAAAAGAATTAATGGAAGCCCTAACCACAATGTATGAAAAACCTTCAACGTCCAACAAGGTTCATCTTATGAAACAACTATTTAACATGAATATATCGGATGGTGAGAGCATGACTGAATATCTAAATGAGTTCAATACAGTCACGAGCCAGTTGAAATCCGTTAGCATCGTTTTTGAGGATGAGGTCAGGGTGTTATTGATCTTATCCAGTCTGCCAGACAGTTGGGATGGTTTAGTGATTGCTGTGAGCAATTCTTTAGAGTCGACAAAGCTGAAATTTGATGATGTGGCCGGTTTAATTCTCAGCAAAGAATCTAGAAGGAAGGCATCGGGAGTTTCAGGGGATTCAAGGAATGCTCTAAACGTTAAAAGAAGAAGAAGATCGCTGAACAAAGGAGGCAACAAACACGAGCGTTCTAAGTCGATGAAGAAGTTCAATGGACCGAAAGATAAAGACGGGTGTTGACATTGCGGCAAGAATGGGCACATGAAACATGATTGCAGGGCGCTTAAGAAATAAGATGGAAGCTCTCAAGGCGAGAAGGATTTAGTGAAACTGTCTGAGGAGAGCGACACAGAGACATTGATCTTATCTCTTGATGCGAGGAATGAGTTTTGAGTTATAGACTCGGGCGCTTCGTTTCATGCCACTTCATGTAAGAAAGTTTTACGTGATTATGTGTCAGGTGACTTTAGGAGAGTTTACCTGGGTGATGATGAGTCGTGTAATATCGTTGGAAAGAGAGACGTTCAGGTCAAGTAGAAAGACACAACGGTTTTGAAATTGAAGGATGTCAGACATATACTAAGTTTGAGAAGGAATCTGATCTCGGTGGGGCAGTTGGCCGATACCGGTTATGTGACAACATTCACCAGTGATTCCTGGAAGATCACAAAAGGTGCCTTGGTGATATATCGAAGCAAAAAGGAAGGTACTTTGTACGTGACTTCAGGATCGTATAGTTCAATCGCGGTCGCATCAACTGGAGTGAATGGGCAGTTATGGCATCAATGGTTGGGACATATGAGTGAGAAGAAGATGAAAGTACTATTGTCAAAAGGGAAGCTACCATGGCAGAAGTCTATTGACTTGAAATTCTGCAAGGATTGCGTGTATGACAAGCAAAAGAGGGTAAGTTTCAAGAAGATAAAACGCGCTCCAAAGACACATCTGTTGAAGCTTTTACACACTAACGTGTGGGGACCAGCACAATATCATCTCTTGGTGGCTCACATTATTTTATTTCTTTTATTGATGATTCTAGTAGAAAACTGTGGGTTTTTTTCTTAAAGCATAAATCTAATGTACTTAATACGTTTAAGAAGTGGACAGTTATGGTAGAAAACAAGACAGGTAAAATAGTAAAGTGTCTCAGATTTGATAATGGGGAAGAGTATTGTGATAAGAGGTTTGAGGAGTATTGTATAGTAAGTGGAATCAAACATCAGAAAATGATTCCAGGGACACTGCAGTAGAATGATGTGGCTGAGCGCATTAACAGGACCATCCTTAAGCGCGCTAGGAGCATGGGGTTATATGCAAGGTTGCCCAAGATTTTTTGGATAGATGATGTAAATATTGTTGTATATCTTATCAATAGAAGTCCCTCGGCACCATTGGATGGTGGGCTACCAGAAGAAACGTGGATTGGGAAAGAAGTGAACCTTGCATATCTCAGAGTGTTTGGTTGCACTTCATATGTTCACATTGATGCAGAGCACAAAAACAAGCTGGATGCGAAATCCAAGAGGTGCACGTTTATAGGCTACAGGCAGTATGATTTTGGTTACAGGTTTTGGGATGCAGAAAACAGAAAAATTATCAGAAGCAAGGACGTATTTTTCAATAAAAAAGCGATACATAAGGACTGTGTAAGAAAATAAGGCCGAGAAAAAGGAATTCGTAGAGTTGGAAGAGTTACCGGACACGAGTATTACAGCACCACAGGATGGTCATGCACAAGAACATTATGAGGCAGAGCCGCATACACCGGTTGTGAGGAGGTCTACTCGGGAGAGGAGACCCACGATCCGATGCTCACCCTCGTTACATTATCTACTGCTGACAGATAATGGTGAGCTAGAATGTTTTGAAGAGGCATTACAGTCAGATACACGGGTTAAGTGGAAGCAGGTCATGGATGAGGAGATGGACTCTCTTGAGTCTAATTGTACATGGGAGTTAGTCACTCTACCTAAGGGTAAAAAATCTTTTCATAAGAGTTTACAGACTGAAGGAGGAGCACGATGGTTCAAAACGGTATAAGGCTAGATTGGTTATAAAATGGTTTCAACAAAAGGCAGGTATCGATTTCACTGAAATATTTTCACCTGTGGTGAAAATGTCTACGATTCGCATGGTCTTGAGTATAGTGGCTACAGAGGATTTACATCTACAGCAGCTAAATATTAAGACAGACTTTCTTCATGGGGAACTTGAAGAAGAGATATATATGCATCAGCCAACAGGATACGTGGCACCAGGAAAGGAGAACAAAGTGTGCAGACCTAAGAAGAGTCTATATGGCCTAAAGCAGGCTCCGAGGCAGTGGTATAAGAAGTTCGACAGTTTTATGTCGGGAAACGGTTTTAGGAGATGTCATGCAAACCATTGTTGTTATTTGAAGAAGTTTGATACGTCGTATATCATCCTTCTTCTGTACGTTGATGATACGCTTATGGCCGGTTCAACCATGAAGGACATCTCAGATCTCAAAAGACAATTGTCTAAAAAAATTTTCATAAAAGATTTAGGAGCTGCAAAATAAATCCTAAGTATGAGGATAAAGCATGACAGGAAAAAGTATATAGCCAGGAAGTCATAGCCAAGGTACTTGATTGATTCAATATGGGATGTGCTAAGCCGGTTAACACTCCATTAGCTAACCACTTCAAGCTATCTAAGGAGCAAGGGATAAAGGCGCAGGAGGAACGAGACTATATGGCTAAAGTCCCATACGCGTCAGCTATTGGGAGTCTCATGTATGCTATGGTGAGCACGAGGCTAGACAATGATCAAGCAGTCAGAGTTGTTAGCAGGTTCATGAACAACTTCGGGAAGGAACATTGAGAAGCTGTGAAGTGGATCCTTAGATACCTGGTAGGTACTAAGGATGTAGGGTTGTGTTATGGTGGATCAGAAATCAAGCTACAAAGCTACATGAATTCAGATTTGACAGGAGATATTAACAGCAGAAGAAGCACTACAGGTTATATTTTTACTCTGGGCAGTGCTGCAGTCAGTTGGGTCTCTCAGTTACAGAAGATAGTATCTACTAGTACGACAGAAGCAGAATATGTTGCGGCTACAGAAGCATGCAAGGAAATGGTGTGGATGCAAGGTTTTATAGAAGAGTTAGGTAAAAAGCAAGTAGATTGCATGCTGTACAATGATAGTAAGAGTGCAATACACTTGGCTAAGAATTCAACTTTTCATTCAACGACCAAGCATATTGTCATCAGATATCACTTCATACACTCGTTACAGGAAGATGGATCAATTACTTTAGAGAAGATTCATACAAGTGAGAATCCTGCGGATATACTGACCAAGGTGGTCACACGGGAGAAGCTGAAGCTCTGTTCAACTTTGATTGATCTTCAGGCTTGAAGACAGGGAGGTGGTGTACTCCGGATGAAGAAGATAAAAGTTTATGATGATGTGTCTTTAAGTGGGAGATTGTTGAAATATGGAGCCACATCTAGGGCCGTCTTCGACCGGTCGTGGGCTATGCTCGACCGGTTGTAGGGGCCCGCTCGTTCTCTCGACCGGTCGTGCATTCTACTCGACCGATCATAGTTACGCAGATTCGTTTCCGAATCTGATGTGGACTATAGATTTTGGTGTGACCTTTCTCAAGGGTGCGGAAGGGGAGTTGCCTAAACTATAAATAGGGGTTCCTAAGGCTTTTCTAGGGATGATAAAAAGTTATTTTAAGGTGTGGACTAAGAATTTTCTATGTTCTTCCAAGGGAGAGGTTAATATTTTACCTTGTAATCTTCGTTCTTCTTCATAGTAGAAGTTTGCATCCATGATTTTTTTACCCTAGTTTGGGATTTTTCCACGTATATCTTGTCTTGTGGTTTGTTTTGATTGCTTTGATCTGTTTCTAATTTATATTTCTTCCTGTTTATCATTTATGGATGAGGCCTAAGATTGGATCTAGGCTCACTGCGTTGTTGGCGTGCTACGCAACACAAAATAGTAGGGTCCATCTTTGATGGAGCACAACTTGAAAATCACACTGATTGGATGATCTTAATCTTTGGTGGTGTGATTGTTCACCAGTTTCTTTTAATCTGTCCACTTGATGATGGGGAAGGGCACACCTGTCAAGGATATAGGCCACTCATCAAGTGGATCTCTCATAAAAAATGCCCAGGCCCAAAAATCTCTCAAGGCAATGGCTCTTCATGACCATACTTCCCCTCTTGTTTTCTTATGGTGTATCTTAGGGCTTGTTTGATTTTCCTAATTACGTTGTAAATGGGTCATCATTATTTCGCCGCATCAATGAGTGTGAATCCTCATGTAAATTTCTTGTGTTTTCCTATGCTTAAAATTCGCAGGGCTCAGTGCGATGAATATGTCATATCCACATTGCTAATCCGTTCCACAAGCTCATTTTAGGGCACAAGTTAAAAATTCAGGCAAATCCAAAGCTTAAGTGAACGGCACCACATGAAATAGTGATCCTAATAGACCCAAACCAACCATTGAAAGCTAAAACCTTTCTAGGGCCCACAATGATGCGTATTCGTCATCCAACCTATTCATAAGGTGATACGGTCATGGACAAAGGGAAAACACAAAAATAAGCTCGATTCATAACTCATGTTGCCCCCATGATGTGATTAACGGTAATTGGTATGGTTCGCTTGCGTTTTAGATCTGCCTCATTTTAGGCTTATGAACGGATGAACAACATGTATATGAGTCATATGACATACATTATGCTGGGCCCTACATTTTTGTGCCCAAATTTTTTTTCCGACCTCAATTTTTCACCCAAACATCAAACTTTTCAACATCAACCTTAAGGTAACAGTTGTAATTACAAGTGTAAATAATAACTTTTTTCCAATGTATTTAATTGTAATTTCAAAATCAAACAAGCCCTTAGTTTAATTAGTCATAGGCAATTGTTCTTTCTACAAGTGTGTGATATACATAGGTGATGATACAAGTATAAAGAGGGCATCTTGTAAAAATATTTTAGTAGGAGATTCTTTTTACGATAGAAAAGTGGAAGAAAGATAAATCTAGTATTTCTAATATATATTATTTTAAGAAAGAAGAAAGCTCTGGATCGCTGGGGTGTAGGTATATTATCTCTTGTATCTTGGTTATTTTTATGGGTGTACATGAATTGAGTTAGCTCGGTTAGCTCGCTTGACTCAACTCAAAAAAGCTCGATTTGACCCGGTTCAAAGCTGAGTTCGAGCCAAATTGAGCTGATTTTTTGAGCTCGAAAAAATTTCGAACCAATTTTGAGCTTGCCCAAGCTCAACTCAACTCGGATTGAACCCCAACTCAAATTGAACTCGGATCGAACTAGTTCAGTAACTCAGTTACTTTGATATTGATGTTGCTCACCAAGTGTTTGATGAAATGACTCAACAAAATATATGCTTGTGGAAGGAAGGTATGTATATAAAACAAATACCATTTTTCCTTGATTTTGATGTTGCCTATAAGGTGTTTGATGAAATACTTGGAAACAACTACTGTTGTTTTACATACAATGAGAAATTAAAAGTGCATTGCAAGTGTGTGTGAAAAGTGGCCGAGTCAAGCCGAGCTAAGGCCAGCTTGACTGGATTCAACTCAGTGGACCCCCCCCCACCCCCGGAAAGTATCTGCTTGTGAAAGGAAGGTATGTATATGAAACAAATACCATTTTTCCTTGATTTTGATGTTGCCTATAAGGTGTTTGATGAAATACTTGTAAACAACTACCGTTGTTTTACATACAATGAGAAATTAAAAGTGCATTGCAAGTGTGTGTGAAAAGTGGCTGAGTCAAGCCGAGCTAAGGCCAACTTGACTGGGTTTAACTCAGTAGACCCCCACCCCCGGAAAGTATCTGCTTGTGAAAGGAAGGTATGTATATGAAACAAATACCATTTTTCCTTGATTTTGATGTTGCCTATAAGGTGTTTGATGAAATACTTGTAAACAACTACTGTTGTTTTACATACAATGAGAAATTAAAAGTGCATTGCAAGTGTGTGTGAAAAGTGGCCGAGTCAAGTGGCCGAGTCAAGCTGAGCTAAGGCCAGCTCGACTGGGTTCCCCCCTCCCCAAGTTCGAGCAAGGGTCAGCTAGTGGCCGAGCCAAGCCGAGTTAAGGCCAGCTCGACTCGGTTCAACTCGGTGGACACGTGATTTTCCGTTGCTTGCATCATTTGTGAGTGTTTCCCCCCCCCCCCCCCCCCCCCCCCAACAAAATCAAACAAGGCTAGACATGACAACTGTACATACGATAATGATGGGTGGGATCAAAGTTGTTTCCATGCCATGGATGGGATGCACATGGTTATCTAATCAAAGTAAATCCCTGATGGGCCCCACCAAATTGATTGTTGAATGTTTGGACCTATTTTTCTACAAAAGAGATCCTAGCCATCCATACTCTGGACTGTTGTTCCAACGGTCAGAACCATGCAATTACTACGATTTTTTCTGGGTGGGCCATGAACAGTGTGTAGGATCAAGTGAACAATTCAGATTGATTGACTATGCAGCTAAAACCACTGATTAACTTCTCAATGTGCAATATTTTTATGATTGAATGGAAACCATTCATGCTTACCTGCCGAGGAGTGGGGCCAAGTGGGCCCAAACGAACAAAGAAGTAACGGTCAAGATTGCAACCCAAGAAGCAACGGTAACAAATGTATATTGGTAGATTTCCAGCAAGACCCACATTACGGTGGAGATGGCAAGAACTGAAAAGCTCGGCTTCTTTCTCCTCCATAAGAATATATCTCTCATAGTATCTGCAACAAGACAATAGAATATTACAAAGGCCAGATGAGGGTAAAACGGTCTTTTCCTGCTAGCTTACCATGCTAATTTCTATCTCGAGGCCGGATCCACTCCAAAGCTTCGTAGGTTAAGCTTTACCTGCAACGGACGCAGATTTCTGCGAAAGCCTTTTGCAGCAAGGTCATGCGCTGTAAACTTAGGTGGGGCCCACCGTGATTGTGAGCTCGTTTTTAGGAGAGTACAGAAATATTGAGCAGATCCAAGACTCAAGTGGGCCGCACTAAAGGAAAAGGTAGTTAGGGAAATTCCTACTGTTGAAACCACACTGGGTTCGACGGTGATGTTTACTTGCCATCCATACCGTTAATAACGTCATTCCTACGGGGATGAACTGAAAACACAAATATTAGCATGACTCAAAACTTCTGTTGGCCCATGAATATTTCAACTATGGACGTTCAATTATCAAGTTTTCGGCCCACTTGAGTATTGGATACGGTTCATTTTTGGCCTCATATCCTAAAATGAACTTATAATTCTCATGTTGAGAAAGACAGAAGAAGAACATGACGAGACTGGAATGTAGATGCCCGCCTCATATACTAAAATAAACTTAAAAAACATATGGACGGGGAGGATTTCTCACAAACAACATAGTGGGTCCCACCGATTCCCAGCACAGGAACTTCCTGCTAAAGGCTTTCTCAAGAAATCAGCATCCACCTGCAACATGATTTGTAGGGCCACCGTGATGCATGCATAACATCTGATGTAGAACGGGTCGCAAACAATTTCATGGCCAAGATGGATAAGAGGTTTGCTCGGAGGTGGAAGTGACCTAGACCATCAGGAACTTAAAATAGTCATATCTCACAAACCACGATGAGTTATCCGACTTGCCATATATGATTTAGGTAGGAGAAGCTACTTTAGCCACCCAACCCGCGAGGTCAGGTTGCACATGCCAAATTTGTGAGATTCCATCATATTGACCGTCCAAAATGGATTTTAATTTCGTTTTTATTAAGTTTGCTTTATTTTGATTATAACTCTTTATCCTTTGGGCTTTAGGAGTTGTGTCCAATAAGAAAATTGCTTAGAAAAATGCAGAGAATAGCATGGTTGAGTTAAATAGGACACTTGCTACTTTTTGTCCTAAAACCATAAGGTCGAGTGGAAGTCATAAACGACCATAAATAGTAAGTTTACTGTTTATACTAAGTCACGATTTACTATAAATAATAAGTTTACTATTTATAGTAAGTCACAATTTATGATTTACGGGAGTTTAGTTATAGTTTGATTCTGAAACTTACATTATTTAAAGGGTTGTGAATATATTCTCAACACGTCCTTCCCTGCTTCAACATCACTCTCTCATCTTTTAATCACACTGATCCAAAACTCAGGTGGGCCACCCTTATAAAAAAAAACTTCCATGGTGGACCCCACCATAATTTTCAGATTGGATCCAATCTGTTTAGTACATGCGACCCAAAAGGATGATTGGTCAGCCCAAAAATCAGTGGACCACACCACATGGTTTCAGAGATTTTAGGATTGATTTTACATGGTGTGGCCCATCTGAATTTTCGATCAGTGTGATTTTTACACGAAAAGGACAACATGAGAGGGCACACGCGATGGACGGCTTGGATTTCATGCACAACGGTGTGTCGCACCGCTCGTAGGTTAAGCTTAACCTCCAGCTGATCCGACCACTTCTATCAGAGTATCTGCTCTGCAGAACCAGTCGGGGGAGGGCTAAAGATGATATAACTATAACAATATAGGGGTAAAATGGTGATTTAGAGCTTACCTTTGAGTAGAGATTGTGGAGAATCTGGAGCTGGAGTTGGAGTAGAAGTAGAAGCAGAAGCAGAAGCAGAAGCAGACATGGCGTAGGTGATGAAGATGAGCGATGAGAGATTTTCTCGGTGCTTTTGATGGAAGGATCTTTCGGTGTGGAGTGACACGTGGCAGTTGATTGGTGAACGGTGTGGATTGTGGAGCCCACGTGGTGGTGGAGAGGCTGTTGCGTCGGGATGTTTTGGACACGTAGTAGGGTTTGTCCGAAGGTGATTGGGTTTTCATAGCCCGCGGGGTACCGGAAATCGTGTGGGTTGTGGAGTGCATATGGGACCCACCTTGGATGGTCCGCCATGCAGGTGCTACGCGTTCGGATGGTCCTGAGCCATCCATAATCAGTTATTTGAACCGTTTATCATGTTGGTCCTACCTCAGATGGTGCACTGAAAGAGCTCGGCACGGGGCGACTCGACTAGGCTCGGATAACTCGACTTGTCCCACTAGTTCAGACCGACTCGATCCGTACCGAATGTGTGAATCAATCCAAATTGAGTAAGCTTCGCCCTATCTGAACTCGAATTGGGTTGAGTTTGATTTACCAATAACCCGATACAAAACTCAATCCAGTTAGACTCAACTCAATTCGAAACCGACTTAACTCAATTTGAGGTATATATATAATTAAAAAATTTTAATTTTTAACTACATGTATCCCTATACACCACACCCAACCCTACTAGGATCCGATTCCAAACTTTTTCTTCCTCCTTCATCCTCATCATCTTCCAAGCTCGGCAACCACTCACCACCATCATCACTCTCCTCTCTCCACTCCCACCTTCCTCTTCCAAGCTTATAGCCACCCACCACCATCACCACCCCCCTCGGCACCAACTTGAATCAACTCGATACTTTTTATTGGGTTGGACTTGATCTTGATTAGTCCAGGCAATACCCAGATTCCGATTGTTTAAGGTATGCTAGACATGGTACTGAATTGAGTCGAGTTTGGGTAAGACATATTTCAAAACCGGATCGAACCGGGTCAGCCCTAAAAGATTAAGATACTAATGGACCCTTTTGGGCCGGACCCATATTACACAATAAGGCCCAAATCCAGATAAGTACTTGAGCCCGGCCATGAGCCCTAAAAGATTCGCTCCGTTCGAAAATTGATCAAATCTCTATTTTCGACGTAAATATTCTTAATCCATCCCTTGATTAGGTGGGCCACACATGCACAAGACAATTGACTTTCAGTAAAATGAAAACCAACGGGTCTGCATGCAAGATGAAGTCTCGGTAGGCCGTACTGAGCTAAGATAACATGAGCCACGCCAGACCCAAAAATCAATCGGGGCCTTACATTATAGGCCCATGGCCGACCCACAGACAAAGCTCATAGATCCAAGCCCAGTCCATAAGCGGGCCTGGTGGGCCACCCTACAAGCCCAGTTTGTGAACTTTCCAGCATTGCCGAGCCATCAATGGACCTTTCTACCATCGAGGAGTCGGGGGTGGGGCGATGTTCCCTTCAACGGCCCATGCAAGTCCTCTGCCATGTGCCTTGCCATTTTTCATCTCTGACGTACACGTGTCACTCGTTGAGGGCAATCAGAACTGTTATCTGGTGGGCCTCCTAACGACACTGTCTAATCGTGTAGTTTTCAGTATTGCTCCAATTTCTGCTCCATCCATATTCAGACAACTGATCTGACCGTGGGCCACTAGATGAATGGTTTTGATTGACCAAGAAGCCACCGTGGATCACACGTGGCAAAAAATCAATCTTGATCAGATGACCGCAGGGTCGATTCACTTTCATCATGACCATCCATTTTGTAGGTCCCCTTCTTATCCTTGTGCTTTTGGGGCCATGAGTAATTTGTTGTTTATCTGCCGTTCATCCATGATCAAGGTGGGACCCACACCCGTCTTAAAGCAGATGAACATTTGCAGTATCAAGCTATTTGTCTAACCCGATTATATGGAGAAATTTTGAAAAAGTAAGGAAGATGTGTACACATCAGGCCATTTATGAGGTGGACCATTTATCAGGTAAAAATGGATGGATTTTAGGGCTGTCCGTGGGCCCCGCTGGCCTGTAAATTTAGAGCTGGGCATCTAGTCGAGTCAGACCGAGTTAGGGCTGATCCGATTCGATCCGGTTTTGAAATAGGCGTGACCCGAACTTGACCCGACTCGGTACCAAGTCCAACATACCTAATCCGATCCGAGTCTGGGTCTGGCATGGACTGATCCAGACCGAGTCTGACCCAATCAAAGTACCGAGTTGAGTCGAGTTGGCACTAAGTCGGAGAGAGAGAGAGAGAGAGAGGGTGGTGATGGTGGTGGGTGGCTGCCGAACTTGGAAGAGTAGGATGAGGGAGGGAGAGAGAGAGTTAGGGATCTCTGGGTGTGATTGGGTGTGGCGAGTAGGGATAGAGATACTTAAAAATTAGAGTTTATTTATGTATATATACCTAAACTTGAGGTGAGTATGACCTAAATGAGTTTCACATCGAGTTATTGGGTAACTTGGACTCAACTCGGTTTGAGTTTGGATTGGGCGAAGCCTATTCGGTTCAAACCGACTCACTCATTTGGTTCGGGTCAAGTCAGGTCTGAACGAATTGGACAAACCGAGTCGTCCCATGCCCAGCTCAACCTGTAATGCCCATGGGACTAGACCACTTTAGGCCAGGCCTGAAGTGAAATATTAGTATTGTGGGCTTCCCATCAGCTCGGCCAGCCCCTTTAGGGTTTTAAGGGCAAGTTTTTCATATATCATGCACAGGTATGGTTTGGACTACCTAATGGACGGGCCAGATCTCCCCGCCCAAGCATGGCCCGGATATAGGCCCATTTATATTGGCCCGTAGCCGCCTGTTTACAGCTCCAGTTGGAGCACTCCAAGGATAAAATATTTAGGGGCGTCAATGGATAGGACCTGAAAAATCAGAAATTTGAACAGGGTTGTCTCAATGGCCCAGCTTGAAACAGTTCAAAACCGGGCGAGACCTACTCCAGGCCCGGCCCGTTGATTGCCCTAAAAGATTAGGAGAGCTTTCCATGCTTATTAGCCATCCACATGCTGTCACACGTGCCAACATGCAACGTGTATGAGATCCGAACTCTCAGTCTGGCTAGAAATAAAGCTTAGATCTCCCACCGTAAAATTCCAGAAATTCTATTACTCAAGTGGGCCACAATCTACCATAGACACCCCACATAAAATGAGATTGAATTTCGTTCATAGACTTCAGTTGGGTTCCAAGTAAAGCATTTATACCGCATAAGGACAAGCCCTAGAGACAACCATCGGATTAGATTTGTTGTTGCAAAGGACGCATAGGTGGTAAACCAATCAAGGAAGTACGGTCTCAAGCACACTTACAGAACAAAGATACTATTTCAAAAGGGTGAAATACCCATAATGAGACCATGAAATGAAAGTTCCATTATAAGTGAACTGGCCTACGGCAACCGTTTCTGCATAGAATCAGTCCATGGTGGCTCATTTCCATGTCTAGCGATAGCATGACACAATCCAAGCCTTTTGTTTGTGCCCAAGTCTATAACTTTTCATGGTGTCTTCAGTTTGATGCGATCCAACTCTGTTTTTGACAATTATGTGTCATTGCCTGAGGAGCTCCTTTTGCCTATTTAAGCAGCTCGCCATGACAGTGAGAGAGAGGACAAGGATTGGGAGAGACCGAGATGGAGAGAAACAGAGACGGAGGGAGAGACAAGGAGAATACAAAGGAGAAGAACGAGGTTATTATAGAGTTCTGTCATAGAAGGGAGGCTACACCAAAATCCGCTTTGACAACAACACACACTTACTCCTAACGCAACGTGTGCCTGACCCTCAGCCACTTTGAAGCACTCTCCCAGCCAAGTTACTTTCTCCCATCAAAGTTAAAAAATATTTGAAGCACTCTCCCAGCCAAGTTACTTTCTCCCATCAAAGTTAAAAAATATTGAAGTCAACAAGCACGTTTGGAATTAAGGACATTTGGCCATCTCTTCTTACCGAAAATAGTGTCTAATTCTTTTATTTCTTACATCTCGAATCAAGCACATAATCAGAAAATCAATAACTTCTACACACATCTTGAATGCATATCTTTACTTTTCTTTGTTCCACCTAAAGACTAAAAATACTAAACCAGAAATCCTAGTATGGCTTAGCTTTCTAATTTGCTGCAGCTTTTACTTTTTTTTCTTTTTTCTTTTTTCTAACTACCCAAGGTCTTAAAACTTAGTGCAATGTGGCCTAGTTCTCTATTTTGTTACTATTTTTATTTATTTCTATTTTGCATAAAGACCAACATAGCATAGCTTAATTCAATAATGTTGGGAGTTCTCCTAAAATCCCTTAAAAACTGTATATTATTGTAAAGTAGAGACCGTATATCATATGGGTGAAAAAGGGTGCATGACCCCCTTGATTTCCATAACTGAGACGACACTTTTACCTCCCAATCTTCCCCAAATTTAAATCAAATCAAAACTAGAACCACAAACAAACAGAGAAAGAAAAGTGAGGGTTTCATTCTGCATGTAGTCACACGGGAGGGCATTCACACGTACAAAGCAGACAGTTGAACCAATCTTTTTCTACCCATTCTTGTTTTTTTTTTTTTTTTCTTTTTTTAAATGCTTTATGGCTCACCTGAGGGATGAAATGGCCTGATTTTAAGGACAGAAGATCTAAACAGCATAACCCACCTGATGGAAAGATCCGATCTCACACACAGTTTCAATATTGACACATGTAGAGTTAGCAAACCTCTGATTTATATTGTCTAAAGTTCAAATCTTATAAGAAGAAGAAAAAAATAAAAAAAAATGTACATGCACTTTAAGCAGTAATTAGTGAAATCTGGTTGGGATGTAGAAAAATCTGGTTGGGAATGAGAAGTGATGTTTTATGTTGAGAGGGTAGCTGTAGAATTCTTCATTCCTCACATCTCCCTTCCTGGTCTGGAATGGGGCCCACCATGGTAGCCCTCGGTCCACAGCCGTCTGTCTGGCATCCAGTGTGTTATCGAGCAGTGTCCCGACGATCAATGCGACTGTCGGCGGCGATGAAAAGATCGAATTGAAGATCTCATTAAACTGCATATGAGATGATTAAAAAAACAAATGAGTTAGATGATCCAAGCACCATGAGTCTGCATTGAAAATATGGAGTGACTCAGCTCAACTCAGTATCGAATGAGTTGAGCTGAGTCGCAGAATCTTAAATAGTTGGATACAAGATGACTAAAATTTTAATGATTTGATCATTAGGGACCAAGGTATTTAAGTTCAAGCGGGGCCCCAGCTTGGTTGATCTAGCCTGTCGATATGATGGGCCCCACCTTGTATGGGCCATGCCTGAAGAATCTCCTCACAAGAAAATACTCCCCTTTCAATTTGTGGCCCGCAATTTAAACCATCCATCCCTTTCATATATGGATGACCCACCTGATGCACGGCCTAGCTTGATTTTCTCATGTGGCCAGGTTGGATCATGTGGAGCTAGCAAATCTCTTCTTTCAGATTGATTTGAAATTTTTGTAGTGAAAGAGGACTCAGCATGACTCGGCTGAGTCAACTCGACTCGTTATGACCAGTTTTGAATCTTTGTTGGGTTCTTTTCAGCCGAAAATCAACACCCAAATTCAATCTAATTTACAGCGAAATGTTGGGTTTATTCGCATTTCCAATATACATTTATTCGTAAATTGGAAATCTAAAAATGGTTCGAATCACAATTTAAAATTTCAGAAAAACTCAACTTGATTCGCCGAGTCGACTCAACTCAACTTGAATAGATTTCATCATGACTTGAGACAAACTCGATTTGTCCATGACTCGGTCAAGACTCACAAAAACTCTACTCAAACTAAGCTCAGCCGAGAATGGCTTATGATGGGAGTCTATGGTATTCAAAGGTAACGGTTGCGGCCACTGCTGTTATAGTTACAATACAGCCTCAAAATAAAATAAACTGTATTGGCCCTATAACAAACCGTTATGAGTCTTTTTTTCTTTTTTTTCATAACGGTTGTTATGGCCTCGTAATGCATAATGGTTCCCACCGGTTACTATTACATAATGGTTGAGACCGTTGTGTAACGGCTATAGTTGTTTTTGAATGAGGGGATGGTTTTTAAATGATTAAAGCTGGATCTATGTTTGGTTTCTTCTGTTTAATTTTTTTTGAAATTTGAGATACAAACTAAAAAAACCCGGACGATGGAATATAAGCAACATTAGTGTTTTAGAAAACTGCATTGTTGGATTATTTTTTTTCATATTTCACACGGTAGTGTTTGGACATGTGATTTTACTAAATATTAATTGAGTTTCAAATAGTATGTAGCAACTTCCCAATTAAAAGTTAAAAGCCAACTGCACTTTGCCTGTTTGGCTAGTGCATGGCCAAATTACAATTTGGTCTTTCTGTGTGTTTAGGCAGGAAGTGGTTTTGTCATTAGAATTTGATGCACATGATGTGGTATCACAATATTCGTCCCAACCATCTGATCACGGCCAATAAAATGGATTTAAGAATCATTTGATCGGGTGATTCTAACCATCCAACCGATGGCCAGAAAATTGATGGTCCAATTTAATTAGGAAAGGTTTGATCATTGGCCTAGAGCATCAGTCAGTGCAATGTTAGGAAAATCCAATTTTGAACATGCAGAGAAGCATTTAGTTATGAATTTAGGCCATTCATCACGATAGGCCATCACATATGTATTGGGCTGTCTTGGTCATCAGGTGGGCCACACATAAATTGAATGTGGACCGCCTGCCAGTGCTTTTTAATCATCGATCACCCTTCATACAATGCTGCACGCCTGATGACCGGGACTCCTGATTTCGTGCCAGGACATGAAGTTATTCAACTCCCATGAGTTAATTTGGCATGTCTGAAGAGATGCTAAGCATTTTAATGGAAAAGATCATGATCGCTTACCCATCCAGCGCCCGTTTTAACTGGGCCATGGCCCGCTGAGTTTGAGAAATCGTTGAAGTATTGAGGAACAGATATACCAAGGAACAATGTAAGGCCCAATATGTATAGATTCCGCACCGAGTTGTAGTTTGCGAATTGCATAAATGAGACACCGACACCAGCTACAGAAAACTCAAAAAACTGTTAATAAAACATTATTGAAAGAAGAAGAACGAGAACATGGAAAGTAGATGGATATTTTTAGGCTACGTTTGGTTGCGCCATTGAAATGAATTGCAATAACAAGTTCAAGTAAGTGGGAATGACCAAATTCCAGTTACATTACTACTCATAACGAGGAAGTAGCTGTCAAATTACAATTACAATCCTTTCTCATCCAACTTGAAAGTAATGTAAAATCACAATTTGGCAGTTACTCCTGTAGGGATTGACAGGGGTGAGGATCCCACACCTGATCCCACTCCTCAGGTGGACCTAATGGATCTCATCACTACATTTGAATTGGTTCATGTGTACCTAAGGAGTGGGACCCACACTTCTATTGGTCTCCACACTTCCATTCTTGGATTGCCACTTCATCCGAATTGGATGCGACTTGTTCAAGTCGACTCGGAATCAATTGAGTTTATTCCGGCCCTAGTAGCGGTGGCAATGGGTCGGGTGGAGTTCATGTTATAACGAGGATGGGTCCAATCCAAACTCATGTTTTTTATTAAACGGGTTGAAAAACTTAACACCAATATAACCCCTTTATAATCTGTAAATGCTTCAATCCAAACTCAACCCGGCTGACCCATTTAATTAAAAATTAAAATTAAAATATCATTTTATATGAAAATTGCAATAATATAAACCATATACTTAGGAACTTTTAATTAATATAAAATCAAACTCAGACAAGGGACGAACCATATTCATGACTCACTGGGTTTGACCTAAAAAACATCAAACCAACCCATTTAATTTTTAATTGACAAAACATTGCTAGAACCCAAACCATATGGGAAGTGTGCCGACCCGAACCCAACTTTATGGGTTCAGTACGGATTGGGTCAAGTCCATATGCCCGACTCAGATGAGTCCCAACTCGACCTAGGACTGAACAAGTTGGTCTGAGTCACTGAGTCTTCAATAGATGGCTCAATGCAAATGCTACGAAAGGTAACTACACTTTGGTCATTTGAGCTTAACTGAACCAATTATTGCGATTTGGATCGGTTGTGTATCCAAACGCGGCCTTAGCCTTTGGTTTCAACTTACCGACGAGTCCAAAGAGAACGCAGTGTATGGCAGCAAATATAGGGAGCGGAATTGATGCGAAGAAGGCTCCAAACTTCCCTGAAAATAAATCAATATATTAAAATTTTCGATAATTCATAGAACAGATTTTGTTTCAAGTTTTCGTGTGGGAGTTGTAACAGACCGAAGATGGAGAAGAAGATCATGAAAATCGTCGATATCTGCACCGCTCTTCGACTTCCGACGCTGGTCAATCCAAGAAGTCCGACGTTTTCACTACAAGAATGTGCATGGTTAGCAACAGTTTAACTGCTATAAGAGATCACAGTTACACTCAACACCTATACTCACGACAGATGTTTGATGAATGGCACAGATCTTCCACAAATGTGCTACAAGAGCATATATGGGTGCTTGTGTTTGGTGTTTGTAGATGGATGGGTGCACCTCCATACACAGCACGAAACAAGATATGGTTGTGTTTGGATGAAGAATTGTATTGCGAATGCAATGCACATTGAACTAGGAATTGCACCTTGGCTGTATAGCGCATCCAAACACGGACCCACGAGAAACTATAACGAATACTGTAACAACAAGCTCGGAGTTACTTACACAGATGCAGTCGAACCGACTACGGCGCCGAATAGCCCTTCGAGCAACATGCCTACACCCTGCATCCACAGTGCAATATGATTTGGTTAAGTAAAATGGTTTTCGACCATCCAAAGGTTTCAGATCAACGTGGACAGAGTTTTGGTGGGGGGGGGATCGAATCAAACACTTATTCCCGCCTTAGAACATGAAACAGAAAAAACAACGATAAATGCATGGTATCATTGCATTTTCAGTTTTTAGAAGTGGGGTGGTCCAGTGATTCATATGATTGATCTTGTGGGACCCAACTGTGGATGGACCATGTCCTGAAAATCTACCAGACTGGAAGATCATTTTGTAGCCATCCATTCTTTGTCCATTTTTTTGGTTGAATGGGACAATAGAATATATTTCGCTTGAAGTTCCAGTCTCTAAGATGTCACTCATTTGAGTCCGGACACTGAAATTTCAAAAAGAACAATGTAGAAATGAAAACATGGAGTTTATCTGTAGACGAACCTGAAGACCAATGCTTCGACTAAGCACATGAGCGGGAGGTGGTGTGGCGCCTGAGAACCGTGCAGCTGCATAGAATGTTCCAGTCGACTGCACCGAACAAAGATTATGTAAGAAGCTGTGCCAGGCAAACGCTATTTTGGTAGTAAGCCGCATTTGGATGCATTCTCCAATTGCAATGATGTTACTTTCAAGATGTGTTTGGAAGGAACGTAATTGCAATTTGGAGAATGATCACATGCATTTCAGATGTAGAGTGGATCATGGACACTTTCATGGCAAAGATGGACCAGGGAAGGCCCGATCGGAGGCGAAAGTAATCAGGACCATCAGAACCTAAAAACAGTCGTATCTCACAAAACAGAATGAGTTTTTCGGAGTATCATATATGATTTTGAGGTAGGAGAAGCTACTTTAAATAGTAATTTTAGTTCGATCATAACTTTTGATCGACAGTCGAAAGTCCATTTTTTTCTATAAATAGTAAGTTTTAGTTCGATCATAACTTTTGATCCTTTGAGTTTTAAGAGTCACGCCCAACATGAAAGGGGCTTAGAAAGTTTAGGAGAACAACGTGGTTAGACCAAATTGGGCACTTACTATTTTTGGCCGAAAACCTTCAAGTCTATTAGGAATCATGACCATCTATAAATAGTAAGTTTACTATTTATAGTAAAAACTCCGGTTTGAACCCATTATTTAAAGGATCGTAATTTCATTTTTATCATCAATCAATTTATTAGAGTTTATTTTTATTTTTTTTTCCTCATAAATTCGAGGAAACTCTGTGAGGAGTCCAGAGAGTTCCATGGATTCAAAGTAATTATCCCTGAGGAAGACGGTGATCGACCTCATCACGTCTATGGTAATTACAATATGTTGAAGCCCAGATATCATGTGTATGTGGAATCCAAACCGTGCATATGGTGAGCCTCCTCATGTTCACCATACACAGAAAGAATAGTCCCAGTCCTAAACTCAGTCTGAACACACCAGAGGGTGCAATGTACAATCACACCCAAAACCTATATGCACGCATAGTTTTACCGGCCTGTGTACTTTATGGCCTGAGTTTTGGTGTGTCCCCTCATCATTGTGGGGCACACCTGATGAATGGGTTGGATGGAATATTTAAAAAAAACACGGTGGACCCCACATTCCACATGAAAGTTTCTACAGCTCCAACATATGGTAATTACCAAAGAATGTGATTACAATTTGGTTACCTGTTCTCTGACAAACTAATTATTACAATTCAATTCAATAGTTCATCCAAACACGGCCTAAGGGAGGAGATATTGGTGGGGAATCTAACCTCAGCAGCTGAAACGAGTACCGCTCCCATCATCCCAAACACATGACTTGCACTGAAAATGGGCGTGCCCCACTGAAATGGATATGGAATTCTGATCCTGCAATTAAGGCAATGACAACAACATCACCGATTGGAAGTTGATTCGACGGCCCATACTAAAATGCGGAAATGCGAGTGTTTTAAACCATACCATGGAGCAGAAGCCGTGAGGTGGGACCTATCGGTGCGGCAATGCTGCTTAGTCTTCTCAGGAACGCTCTTGTATGCTCCACTGCCGGTAAGAATCGCCGCAAAACACCATATAACCAGGATGGAGAAAAGCAGCCCGAATCTCTCCATTAAGGAGTGTGCTCTCGCATGGATATTCTTCAGATACTGCAATAAGAAGACATCCAGCATTGAATTCCCTGCCTTAAAAACGAAAACTAGAGTGATCATAGCATGGATGGGACCCACATATGCGGAAGTAGTACAAGCATGCAAGATTTCATCAGGCAGGCTGCACCATATCGATTCTAGGCTGAGAAAAATGAGACAGGTCAATTCCTCATGCAGGTCATTCGCAGAAATGGCCAATGGTCCACATTCAAAATGCTTGTGTGGCCCACCTGATGAATGGATCCAAATGTGATCGCTGCACGGCCCATTTTCATTTAGAAAAATGTCGATTTTCACGAAGGAATTAGGAAATTATTACTTGTTGGGATACAACCAACAGAACCAGCATAGGCAAGCCGATCTCTATGCATTTTCCAACCTGAAAAAGGGGACATCGCATTATATTTCCGTTCAAAATTCAGATAAGTATAAACTCTGGTATGGAAGTGTTTAGAAGGAAAAACCTCAGGGAACCCTCTCTCAAACAGTCCAAGCCCTACCACACAAACCACTGGAATGATCACAACAGGAGTGAAGAACCTGTAAAAACAAAACAACCCAAGAATTACTGGGGAAAAAACTCTTAGTAACTCAAATATGTAAGATTTTTCCTGTAAGTAGGCAATCGGAGATCAATGGTCTTGATCAAACTAGATCGAATCCGATCATTGGATCTTAGGCAATGAGCATGCTGGTGGGGTCTAGTTATGATGTAATTGATCCTAGCAAAATTTAAAAGGTGTGGACATTTTAAAAGTGTGGAGACTTGGGGGTGAGGACTCTTTGATCGGTGCAGGGTTCTTAAGAGTCCTCTACATATAGAAGTCTTCGTCCCCGAGTATTCCTTTAAGTAGGCCATCAGAGAGCAACAGTCTTGATTGAACTTGATCAAGTCCAGTCATTGGATTATAGGCGATGAGTTTGCCTGTGGGGCCTACTCATGATGTAACCAATCCTGGCAAATTTTAGAAAGCGTGGACTTTCTAAAAGAGTGGAGACATGGGGGTGAGGACTCTTTGAAGGGTTCATGGTTCTTAAGAATCCTCTACATATAGAAGTTTTCGTCCCCAAGTATTCCTCTAAGTAGGCCATCAGAGATCAAAGATCTTCATCAAAATGGATCGAATCTGGTCATTGGATCTTAGGCGATGAGCATGCTGGTAGGGCCGACTACATCAATCCTAGCAAATTTTTTTTTTTTGGGGGGGGGGGGGGTGGGGAAGACTCTTTGATAGGTTCAAGATTCTTAAGAGTCCTTCATAAAATCAAAGGATCTTACAATTGTAGTGGGGCCCACAAAATCGCTCAATCTAAATAATCCAACGGTCAAATAAAACACCAATGACCATATATGGCCCACCTAATAGAAGTCTTACATCCTCTACATATAGAAGTCTTCATCCCCAAGTATTTCTTACATTTTGCAGTTCTTATCCATCTTGAGAGTGCCCAAAAGAGAGAAGATAAGGATTAACCAATTTCTTGATGTCCTCAACAATGGCAACAACTTCAAGCGATTTATGTATTCCTACCTCTAAAATTCCATTATTTTCCATGATTTTGATACATAGATGATCTCAAGAAATCAAAAACTCCATTGCATAATAGACCCAAGCACCCAGCTCCATTCATAACTTGGGACTAGGTCCTAAATGATAATTATAATTGTTTCAAGTCCATCTTCAAATGCACAGAATTGCAAATAGCGGTTTGTTTGTTATTATGATTAAAATGGTGTCGCGCTCATTGGGTCATTTTCTATACGTGAGTTGAATGAATTGCAATTAGTTCAATTCAGTATCCAAACGTGCACAAGCCATCTACGAATCTGGCCTGCCATTGGTTTAAAGATTGTAGAGGACATAAACTTAAAGCCGATATTTAAGATGAGACCTCCTACCTTGAATAGACTCCCCATGTTCCACTGTACCCGATGATAATATTCACAAAGGAAGAAATGATAAGGGATCCTTGGATCGCTCTGATTGTTTGGACAAATCTCTGCAACTCTCAATGAGATTAGATCAGTGCTCAACAATGTATAACTGATTATAACAAGTAATTCAAGCTTCATGAATTGAGAACAGTGGATAAGTATAGGGCTGTGTTTGGATGCGTAACTGAATCAAATTGCGATATCTAGTTCAATAGATTCAAAATGACCAAATATGAATACTAGGAAATATATTCGAAATATGGTAGTCTGTGCTTTATTGAACTAACTGCTGCAATTCAATTTAATGCTGCATCCAAACATAGCCGATTCCAAAGCCTCACTGACAAAAATATAAAATGTTGGTTTGTGAATGAGGTATCTTATGGTGGATATGAGAAAGGTACTCGGCAGTCGGCACAACCACTTGAATGAATGGACAAGTTCGAGAACTAGGTACGTATCAGGCTGTGTTTTGATGCACTAGCCAATTGAATTGCAATGTTTAGTTCAATAGATTGGAAATGGCCAAATATGAATAGTACGAGAGGTAATTGAAATTTGATAAGTTGCACTTGATTGAACTAACCATTGCAATTCAATTCAATACTGCATCCAAACGCAATTGACATCAAAGCCTCATTGACAAAGATATAGTGTTGGTTTGTGAATTGAGGAATCTTATGGAGGATTTGAGAAAGGTATTAGAGCCTACAAAGGCACAACCACTTGAACAAGTTCAATAACTAGACAAGCATAATAAAGCCGTGTTTGGATGCGCTACCAAATTGAATAATAATATATAGTTCAATAGACTGGAAATGGCCAAATATGAATACCAAAGGTAACTGAAACTTTGTCTTTGTGCTTTTTTGAACTAATCATTGCAATTTGATTCAATGCAGCATCCAAACGCAGCTGAATTCAAAGCCACATCGACCAAAACATAAAATGTTGGTCTATGAAGTATGAATTGAGGTATCTTATGGTAGATTTGAGAAAGGTATTAGAGCCCACAAGGGCACAACCACTTGTATCAGTGAACATGTTCAAGTACTAGATGAGTGTAAGGCCACGTTTGGATGAGCTACTGAATTGAATTGCAATATTTAGTTACATAGATGCCAAAATGACCAAATATGAATACTACAAAAGTTAATTGGAAAATGGTAAGATTTATTTCATTGAGCTAATTATTGCAATTCAATTCAACACTGCATCCAAACATAACCACATTCAAAGCCCATTTATGAAAATATAAAATGTTGGTTTGTGAATTGAAGCATCTTCCGGCGGATTGAGGATTGGAAGCTTCTACCCAACAAGAAATATTGTGATAAATTCAAGGGTGGGAGTTTGTGATTTCAATTCACACAATACAAAACTGATCTTTGGAATGCAATTCGGCGAATGTGGCAACTAGCCAACTACAATTCATCTGATTCCTAATCTACTCGGGTTTCTACCGTACCTCATGCTCATTTGAGAAGGACCCTGCATTGAAATCATTGATTATCGATAATACTGGAATGATGAACGCGAAGGATGCATTCATCACAGTAGGAAGCCGCGTCCCCATGAGTGTCTGAAGGAGTGTATTCAGTCCATTCATGAACAGCAATGTCTGAATTACGCGGGCCTTATCACCCTGTTTTGAAAATTCAACATGAAAATTTCAAATTTGAATTAGAATTCTCAGTTCTGAAAAAACAGAAAAATCAAACAGATTCACTCAAACAGGATAAGCACAATGGAGAAGAAGACTTACATTGTTCCCTCCCATTTTCGGAACAAGAATGGCAGAAATCATGACTGTTGATCCGAGCATCACGATGTAATGTTGGAATGCTAGTGTGATCATCTCCGCTGCGGAAGGTAATGATCGACGATGATCAGTTCCATGAACATAGTATCAGAGATCCATGATCGGGCCCAATAGAAAAGCCCGGTCTGGCTGTCCTGTGAGTAACAGGCCTCGACGATTCATTAGTGGGTCTGAAAATTAAGGCCCGCCTGCTTACTAGCCTATGGTTTGTGGGCCGGAAAATTAGGCCGATCCTGGCCATCGTTTCAGGCCTGAAAATGAACCACGATTAGGCCCAAGAGAAAAGTACCTTCTGGCCGTATTACAGTGAGGCTCATTCAATAAGTTAGTGGGCCTTAAAAGGCCCATATAGCCCACCTCAATAAAGTTTAAATAAGTCGGTTCGGGCTGTCTTGTGGGGTCATAGGAAGGAATAGGCCCGTATTATTAGTTAGTGGGCCTGAAAATCGATTCCCATCCAGATTGCTAGATGATGATTAGTTAGTGGGCATGAAAACAAGCCAGTCCCATGATTCAGCCCAATAGCAAAGAACCCAGCTTGGTACAGTTACAAAAGCTGGCCCTGCCTGGTGGGCCTTGGGCAGAAACAGGCCCAGATAGTTGGTGAGTGGGCCAGAAAAGTAAGGCCCATATAGCCAATAGATGAGGAAACATTGCTGGCCCAATCATGATAACGGGCCGGGCTGTAAAACCCAGTCCTACTAATAGTCGGGCCTCGAAAAGTAAAGCCCACCAAAAGCTAGCCGGGCTAGATCAGGGCAGGTCCATTTTCAGTGGTATATTTCAATGTGAGGCCTCACTCTGTAGTCCGCGGACTACTGAAGTGAATTTCTAGTGTGATAGTTGTACAAAGCATGTGAACGATCAGATCCGTTCAGGAGGTAGGTCCCACCATGAATAACCCATGGACAAACTATGAGTTGCACAAAATCATCCTATCTGTTCGATCTATGTACAGATAAGAATGATAGAATGGTCAGATGTTACATTTTTTTTTGAATGGTTAGGATCATCTCTACAGAAAAAAGAATATCATCATCCATATCCTAATTCTGAGATACAGAGAGAGAGAGAGAGAGAGAGAGAGAGAGAGAGAGAGAGAGAGACATACGCCAAGATGGATGTGAGTGGATGCAGAAGTGAAGGTGATGTAGCTGTTCAGAAGGATGATGAGGTGCCTCTCTTGCTGTTACCATGCCTCCCACCGCTGCTAATATTACTACTGGCGTTGGTGCAACACCTGCTTCTGATGCTATTCTCCCATCCATCTCTCCCGTCTTCATATCCAAAAACACTCTTTTTTCTCCTACTCCTACAATCCCAAACACCACCTCCTCTAAATACACAAACCTCTCTCTCTCTCTCTCTCTCTCTCTCTCTCTCTCTCTCTCTCTCTCCTTCTTCTTCTCAGAAACAGAAACAGAAACTTCTTCTTGTTCACTCCCTCTCTCCTTCTCAGAAACAGAAACAGAAATTTCTTCTTTTTCTCTCTCGCTGTCTCTCAGAAACTCTTTATCAAACACCTAATACAAGGAAGAAAAGACGCAGAAAATTTGAAATGAAGGGAGTGTAATTATTTCTTCATTTCCAAGAAACAAATGCCCATACACTCATCATATAAAGAAAAAAGACTTTCCTACGCTCGCACGAGTTTGCTTCTGCATACACATGCACTTTCATATTTCTTTCTAATGGCTTACGTGGCATCCTACATTAATAACTCAAAATAAACCCTTAATATCATTCTTACCAATCTAGATCTCTCATCAACGAAAGATTGTCCGTTTTTGATCATCTGATTATCGGATTGGATGACATTTATTGGACGGTTCAAAATCAAAAATTTCCAACGAGTATTAAGTGTCCACAAATCAGAGGTTACAATTGTTCAAACAATCTTATTTTCGTATTGTGACTTATCGGAAGTGGGTCCCACAATTTAGTCGGTTTGTAAAAGGATTTCATATATGCCACGTGTATAATTTTTTTAGTGCCTGCGCATCAAGTGTTATTAGCAGCTGAGTATCGTATAACAACAGTGTTATGTCACGTCAGATCGAAGGATATGGATTGACTCTTATGTCAGTTTTCGGGCGTCATCCTCCTCACACGTGTCATTTATTTAGAAATATCCTGACCATCCAAACTGCGGCGTTGCTGATGGATCATTACTCTAAAACCACACCGTCCGTCCAATTAATGTCTATCAAATGGATGGCTGAAACTAAAAATGTCAGTCTATCAGCTTCATGTTTTGGTTATCCTATATCTATTGTTCTTTAATAGATTTTAACGGTCTGGATTTGCATTCAACTATGCCATGTGTGCGTTTGAAGTGTCACCACCGTTTTTAAATGGTGGAGAACTCACATGTGAATCTAAACCAAATATCAGATTCAATTGTGGAGTGTGGAAGGGAGACTTGACTAGTAGAGATTTGGAATGCAGAGTACACCCGCTTGCAAGTGGGGTAACTGTGGGACCCACTTTTCAATGATCCAAACGGTTAATTTCATGGGCCTATATTTGGATGGCTTATATATTAAATTTTATCATATAAAAAATCCAACTATTCATTAGGAGATCCAAAAATAGACGGATTTGATGAAAGATAGAAATGGTTCACATTAATCCTTGAAAAAGACAAAATCATTCAGATATTTTCCTCGATTGTATTTTTTTTTTTTCTGTAATTAGGCTATCCAACGTGATACACATCTTACCAACGGTTCAGACCACTGTTTCATGGGCCCTAATTATACAAAATAATAAACGCGAACGTACTGCACAACCTGTAGCCCGAGCATTGTACGATTCCTCCTAGTTTGAGAAATTAAAGACTGTGGACCCCACCTTTTGTCCAGTGATTTTTATAAAACAATACAAACTTAACCTACGCATTTGGACCTCCTCGCACGGTCACCGGATTTGAAAACGAAAATACCCATGCCTTCCTCTGGCTGGCGTGCACAGACGAGCGCTGACGAACGGTCCGACGATGGAAACTCAGGTGGGGCCACTGTAGTGTTTGTGAGAAATCCTCCCCATCTAAGATCATTTATAAGGTCACAAAGACCTTGATGAAGAAGAAAAATAAATTTTATACCACCGAACTGACAGTAGTGCCACGGCAGTCTAGCCAATTTTATTTTTTTTAAGGGAGAACTTTTTCTCCCTTACATTTTTCTCTAATACATAATTATGTAAATATGTATATATAAGTATATAAAAATATTTTTCTATCTTTTAAATCATTTCTTTGCCTGTAACAAATATATCTCTTGAACTAAAATGATTTACTTAATGTACCACATGTGATTTTGGGGTAGGAGAAGCTATTTTAGCCAACCTAATTATATTCCAAGATTCATAAGTAGTTCCTTAATCACTATTACAC
Source organism: Magnolia kwangsiensis (assembly GCA_037074715.1). Classification (NCBI taxonomy): domain Eukaryota; kingdom Viridiplantae; phylum Streptophyta; class Magnoliopsida; order Magnoliales; family Magnoliaceae; genus Magnolia; species Magnolia kwangsiensis. The sequence continues at coordinate 112,646,623 of CM073580.1, forward strand.
TACTATAAAGAGAAATATTAGTACAGAGTATACAGCTAATGCAATTGTTACCTAAGGATAGCCTATCATGCTTAAAAGGCTAAATAGATCATCATACATATTAAAAAGGTTTGTATGACATAGTCTCAAATATATCCCCAGACATGTTTATAGAATGAAAGTTTCATGGAAGCTTTATTTATGTATTCTCAGTCTTACATTTGGCCCTTGAGTTGAATTTTCAAAAACTGTTATTCTAATGGATTCTACAATTGGTTAAAATAAGTAGAACAATGGGAGTTATTATTTGAGGTGTAACATCAGGTAACAAAAAGCTTCTCAGTTGGGTTTCTTTCTCAAGGTCCTTCCAAACACCTAGTGAATTTGGAAAGTGATCACAACTACATATTCAACCAAATGGTAAGGTTTGCAAATAACTAGCATTTCCAAGTTAAGTTTGTGTAGTTCAAACGCCAGCTAATGACATGAATGATTTGTGGCATTCAAGATGCAACGAAGGAATCCATACTAGTTTCAAGCTCCTTGAAAATGAGCAGGGCAAACATAAAAATGAGCGGGGCAAACATAAAAATGAACAGATTAGAACAAACAGTCTAAACTTTCATGGTTGAAACTCTAAAGCATATAGAAAACTTACTATATTCTAAATTGATGGAGAATAATCCAACAACAATTCTCTCTTGTCTAACAAAATCATCGGTGAATAGTATTCAACATGTTTCTACTCTCCCAACTGCAATAGCTTATCAATTTTCAACCTTCGAAAAGCTTGGTAAGCAATATGGTATTGGAGAAGTCTCATTTATGCAGTTGCTTACATTGGACCCTAAATTATTTGCATATCTTTTATAGTGATTGTTTATGGAGATCACAGTCTCTACGTATGGGATGTCCGTGATGTAACTAAGGTGATTTCTAAAGATAGCATTTTCTGTGTTTGTTTCTCTTTTGTTGCTTGCTTGGATTTGTTCATATACTATCATCTCTGATGTTTGTTTTTTCTTCTAATGTTCATTCTTTTTAAATACAACGTACTTTTTTTTTCCATGACTTTTTCATTGTTGAAATTAAATGTTTTGAGTAGTTCCGTCTAGGAGCTTATTTATGTTTATTACAATCTAATGTAGCTTATATTATTGTATTTTCAGGTTAGCAGGTGTTTTATACTTGTTTCACATAGCTCATGCATATGGGATGTTAAGAATATTTCCTGCAAAAATCTGCATGATTCTGCTCTTGGATGTGTTGCTAAAGGTAGTTGTCGTGCAGTTTCTTTTGCAACATGCCCTACAGATGGCACTATCACGCTATGGGATCTAACTTTACAATCTAATTCAGAGACGAAGAATGCTAGACCTGAAATCACCATGAATCAACAAACCAGTTGTTCTCTGAACACTGACCAAGTGGGCACCATAGGCATAGGTCAGTTTTATATCTTCAATGCTTTAGAGTTTAGACGCTTAGTGGATCCTATTTATATGTATTTACTAGATGAGTGCTTTAAAGATAAAACATTTGGATAGAAGTATATTCAGGAATCAGTACATATCCATCGGTAGCTTTTGAAAAAAAGAAAAAAAAAAGTATATTCATCGGCTGCATGCCTGCACCTTAATATTTCTAGAAGTATATAGTTCCTCGTTAGTTTAAAGTGTTTGTTCTAATTTATTCTTTGGCCCTTACAGTTTAAAGACCACTTATTTCTTGCTCCGCTCATTTTCATGCTTACCCCGCTCATTTTCATGAAAAAGAGCGAGGCAAGCATGAAATTCAGTGGGGCAAACATGAAATTCACAGGGACAAACATGAAAATGAGCGGGGCAAACATGAAAATGAGCGAAGCAAGTATAAAATTCAGCGGGGCAAACATGAAATTCAAGATCTAGAGCAATTATCAAGCATTAAGTTCCATGTGCATTGAACTTGATCGACGAGTATAGCGAGACAAACTGAAAATACAGTGGGACAAAGCATAAAGTTCATTTCATCATCCACCAAAATTACAAAGTATGTTATATATTATAACTTACGATTCCGGCGATTATGCAAAAAAATTTCAAAATATTCTATTCATTTTCTAGTTTTTCCTATTGATTTTCTAGTTTGTCCCACTCATTTTCATGTTTCACCCGTTGATTTTCTAGTCTGTCCTGCTCATATTTCAGTTTACCCTGCTCATTTTCTATTTTGCCCCACTGATTTTATAATTTACCCCGCTCATTTTCATGTTTCCCTTGCTGATTTTCTAGTTTGTCCTGATCATTTTCATATTTCCCTCGCTGATTTTCTACTTTGCTCCGCTCATTTTCATGTTTCTCCCGTTGATTTTTTATTTTGCCCCTCTCATTTTTATGTTTCCCCGGCTAATTTTCTAGTTTGGCCCCCCTCATATTTCAGTTTACCCCATTGATTTTTTTGTTTGTCCCGCTGATTTTCTAGTTTACTCCGCTCATTTTCATATTTCTCCCGCTGATTTTCTAGTTTGCCTTGATCATATTTCAGTTTGTCCAGCTCATTTTCATGATTGTCTCGCTCATTTTCATGTTTGCCCAGTTCTTTTTCATACTTGTCTTGCTCATTTTCATATTTGCCCCGTTAAATTAACTTCTCCTACCCCAAAATCATATATGGTACATTAAGTAAATCATTCTAGTTTGGATCCCTACTCTTGCTCGGGTAGTAAACTTTTAGGAGTTTCAACACCCGGTCAAGCGTTCAAGTATTCATAGGTGGTGAAATTCCACTAGTGTAAGTGTGTAGGGGTGGATACGCTTATTAAATACATAGGCAAAGAAATGAATTAAAAAATAGAAAAATATTTTTATATATGTATATTTACATATTTACATAATTATGTATTAAAGAAAAATGTAAGTGAGAAAAAATTCTCTCCGTGTATATATATATATATATATATATATATATATATATATATATATAATTTTGCCAAACTGTCACCGCGATATGTTTTTTTTTTTTGTGTTGCTTTTGTGGGTCTCATCATGAGGTCTATGTTATATTCAAATTGTCCATCTATTTGGCGAGCTCATATTAAGGCTTGAGATGAAAAATAAGATAGATTTAACTATCAAGTGGACCACACTGTAAAAGCCCGTGGGGAATTGATCGTCTACCCTTGAAACCCTTTTACCGGTTATAGAAGTTTTGGATCATTATGAAATTTATTTTTTATCTTCATCTACGTCTTCACGATGTTATGAATAAACTTAGATGGGGAAGATTTCTCAAAAACATCACAGTGGGCTCCACCTGAGTTTCCAATGGTTGATGCTCATTCAACACTATTTCCTATAACGTGGTACACTTGAGATTTGGATATACCTCATTTTTTATCTCATACCATAAAATTGATTTGAAAAAATAAATGTACGGCATGGATGAAAAGCAAACATAATGGTGGGCCTACAGACCACCGACGATCCGCCGTTGGCGGGCGGCAGGAGTACCCGATCCGTTTCCGTGAAAAGGAAGGGTATTTTCGTCCTAAAATTTGTCGTGTTGATTCAAAAATATCCCATGGATAAAAGGTAGGGTCCACAGTCGTAAATTTCTCTCGTAGTTTGGTAAAGATAAGATACTCTGGCAGAGTATGAAAACTGATACGCACTCACTCAGATAATGTATACTTGGTATATAATAATTAAAAATTAACCGACAAAATTATGAAACCTAGCTTCTCTAAGTCACAGTATAAAAATATTCTTTCTTAAGCAATCCTATCCTTTGATTAGTGGACACTTGTTTGTTCAAATAGGACCGTTGGATATTTTCATTTACAACCATCCAATAAATATACCCGAATCCAAAAATGAAACCCAAAAGCCGTAACCCGGACTAAACAAATTATTTTGAGCCTGTAGTTACGTCATCTTCAACTTCCCTGCCACTTCTATGCAACTTCTAAATACCTGCGTATCATCCATCACACTCCGCCGGAGTAATTTCTCTTAGTTTTTGTCACTATCGAGGAGCGGAAAGCACGGCTGTCTGCCTTGAGATCCAGGAAGTTGCAGTTCGAAGTACCTAGTACATTAAAATAACCATTTTCAAGAAATAAATTATCATCATGCCACCGGCGTGATGCAGAGTTATATCGTACGCGTACGGCTCCTTTCTACACCGTACATGCGTTCCAATTTTTACAAGTGGGGTCCATAATTCGGTAATCGCGACCGTTGGTGTGTTGATTCTCATCGTTGATGTAGTATTCAGTGATTTTAATTAATATTTAGCCATTCCTTTAACCCAATATCAGGCTCGATTTCAGTTGAATGTGGACTTCTCGTATCTGTTATCTACTGGCCCATCTGTAGACCATAAATCAAAGTATTAAGATTGTCTTGTTGACAAGGCCTTTGAGTTATAAGCAATCAGAGGTGGGTCACATAAGATATATGGTCTGGATTGCAGGGAAGATTTTGGTTGTTTGCTACAGTCATAAGTGTGAGTAGGATTTAGTTTGTTTGTCTCGAAAACGGATTGGCTACTGCCCCTGCCACCAGCCCCGTGACTGACGGGGTCGGTGCTCCGTGGGCCCCAAAATGATGTATGTGATTCATCCATGCCGTTCATCCATTTTTACATATCATTTTAGGTTTGAATCCAAAAATTAGGAGGATACAAATCTCAGATGGACCACACCACAGGAAACAAATAGTGAATGGATATCTACCATTAAAATCCTCCTAAGGCCCGGTGTACTGTTCATTTGACATCCAATCTGTTGATTAGGTCATACAGACCTAGATGAAGGGAAGAGATAAAGATAAGCTTGATCCAAAACTTTTATGGCCCCTAAAAAGTTTTTAATGGTCAACGCTCATTCAACACCGTTTCCTATAATGTGGTCCACTTGAGATTGGGATATACCTCATTTTTGGTACCATAACTAAAATGATCTAGAAAAATAAATGGACGGAATGGATGAAACACACACATCATGGTGGGGCCCACATAGCACCGACCACCAGCCATTGGCTGGTGGCAGGGGGAGTCCCCAATCCGTTTCCGTTAGTCCCGGCCACACATGCCATCGCAAAAGGTACAAGCGTAGGCGTCCATCACACTATTTCTGCGAGAAGGTTTAAAGTCCAATCGGTTGTACTAAAAGTTACGGTCCAACAGTTGATAACTTCCAGTCTTTTCATGTATGTGCGGCATCCAATCCGTCCAATAGGTTGGCCACATCACGAGGATTATGTTGCTAAAAAATTATCCATATCCACTCATCAATGTCACCACACTAGTATTATGCTTTTTATCATTGTTTATCATTTTTTTTGGTATGGCCCACCTGATGAGTAGATGATGTGAATTTTTCCACCAGGTGATCTATAATGCCGGGACCACCTAATGAAAGGGTTGAATGTCACATGCAGACTGCAGTTATCCGCTGGGTGTGTGGTACAACCCCTTGGATCCGAGATATTAGACTCGTACATTGACGGTACAAAAAAATTAATACTATTGCAGATGGAAGATTTATATTCAAATTACACTCATTTGATTATCCGCCTGTCGGATTGGTGGACATTTATTGGAAGGTTGAAATAAAAAATATCCAACGGTTCTATTTCAGCAAACAGGTGCCCATGAATCAGAAGTTAGGACTGTTCAACCAATCTGATTTTCAGAACCATACTTAGATACAGTGGGATCAATAATTCATCCGGTTCGTTTTTGAGTTAATGAATTCTAAGCGTACAATTTCTGACTGCCTGAGTGTCAATTGCTGACCTCTGCCAGAGTATCAAATAACTTCTCGCGAGTTACCTCGCAGTTGCAGGGATGGTTCTAGACAATGGAGGCACTTGCTTGTCCTTGTAAAACGAGGAGGGTTAATTTAGACATTTCACACCTAACAGCGAGCAGAAGTGCTGTTGAAGATCTTTAAAAAGACTTTGAACTTCGGCTCTACGCACGTGAGAGCTTCGCCAAACGTGGGACACGGGACCCGGGGTCTTACTTCTACGGCCCGGTACGGTAGATCTGTAGATTCGGAATTGGTACACTCATCTCTTCGCTGTACACGTGGTAGGCTGAAAAATGAATCAAGACCGTCCATCTAGTGTCCCCTATTGCAGATAGACGATTTCTAAAACTAGACATCCTTCGTATGGTTGTACTGATCTGATCTGTGACTTTCAAACAAAGTACTAAAACAACGGTTTGATGTTATGGAAAGAAGAAATTCGATGTATAAAATTCCTCAACATGTTTATTTTGAAAATGGGCCATCCATTAATGACGTCATCGTATGGACGGATCCAATTGGACGTAGATTTCCTACAAAAGACTTTAGGGCCACATTGATGTTTGTGAGAAATTCACCCGCTCACCTGTTTGTGCAGGTCCATTCTAGGACATTAAATAAAAAATGAGCTGATATAATATCCAAGTGGGCCAAAAATGTGACGATTGAACATCTGCAGTTGAAATATCTATGAGCCATAGAAGATTTGAGCAAGGGTAGTATTTGTGTTCTCAGCTCATCCTGCATAGGAATGACGTTACGAGCGATGTGAATGGTACGTAAACATCACTATCAACCTTACGGGGTTTTAACATTTTCCTACCAAACTTTTCCTTCAATGCAGCCCACTTGAGACTTGGATCCTATTTGCTTTTTAATTTTTTCAAACAGACATTGTAGTATTTAAACATTATTGTTAAACCATGAAGGTTTTAACATTTCCTACCAACCTTTTCCTTTAGCGCAGCCTACTTAAGTCTTGGAACTTATTTACTCTCAGATCCTTTCAAACAAATATCAGGTGGGCTCCACTTTGGTTTCTAGCACAAGAACTTGTGAAAGGCTTTGGCAAGAAATCGGTGTCGGTTGTGTTCCTCACTCACCCATCTGTACACACGAACAAGCAATTCTGTAGGTGGGTCCACTATAATTTATTTATTTGATTCCTTCTATTTATTGGATTATTTTAACGTATTTATAAAAAAATAAGTCACATTTAATGCTTAAGTGAACAACACAACGTGTAACTCTTACATTTAATGCATCTTGCATTTTTATGATCCATTCATTTGATACAGCGAGGTCTATTATTTTGTGTAATCTACTTAAGTTTTAAATTTACTTTATTTTTATTTTTTATGTAAATACTTTAAAATAATGCGAGAAAAGGACTGAAAGGCACGGATATACAGATATATCAAAGTAGGCCCGTTCACAGAATTGCTCGTTCGTGGCTGGAGATGGGCGAGGGTAGGACGTAATCCACGTCGGTTACGATTGATGAATCATCATGCCACGTGTCCAGTAAGAGATGTATCTATCACTCTTATTCAACCACCGGTAAATCTATCACTCACATTCAACCAACGGTTTTACCGTACTATCTCCCACGTGTTTTTGAATTTTAGCCGAAAGGCGCATGGCCCCACCCGTACTGGAGTCGTTATTTAATACTTTGACTGTCAGTGATACTTGATGTGCAGGCACTTACACATGGTATACGTACAATATATTAACTCAAATTAATATAAATTATAAGTTAAGTTAATAATTAAAATTAGAATTTAGTTAAGCAATATTAACTTCTTATTCATTTACACCGTTTGTTGAAATAAGATTATTGGTTTTCATTTTTAACCGTCCAATAAATGTCCACTAATCTAATATTAAGTTAATCAAATTAGCCTCATTTTTGGTTCATGATATGTTACAAAGGTTTTAACATTTTCGTACGAACCTTTTCCTTTATTGAAGCCCACTTAGTCTTGGATCCTATTCACTCTTGGATCCTTTCGAACAAACTTTACGGTATTTGAACATTATTGTCAGCCCATGGAGGTTTTAACATTTTCCTACCAACCTTTTACTTTAATGCGGCCTACTTGAGTCTTGGATCCTATCCATTCTTGGATCCTTTCAAATAAACATTACGTGGGCCTTACTTTGGTTTCCAGCGCAAGAACTTCCTTTAAAAGGCTTTGGTAGGAAATCAGTGTCGATTGTGTTCTGTTGGATAATTTGGTTGAATTAAATAGACTATTAAAATTGAGAACAAAAAAAAAAAAAAAAAAAAAAAATTTTAAGATAGAAAAATTTATTGAATTGAGTCGAGGCGAGACTGAGTCACTCAGCTTGAAATCAAATTTGCTCCCCTTGGACAACATCCCAAGTGCAACAGGTTTCTAGAGCAATCGACATCCAGGATACAATGACTATAACCCGGTCCCAACGGTGCACTCACTATACACGGGCTCGAACCACTTACAGTTTAATCTGAAAGTGCTGAGTTAACTCAGCAATGAACTCAGTAAAAATGCTTAAAACCGTATCAAAGAGAGTTTTATACGAGAGAGTATTTTCGTATATTTTGAAACTGGAATCGGAAGTCTTTATATAGACTCCGAAGTGGTACATAAATACAATTTATAAAAGGTTAGGTCCGTTGGGTTTAAACCCAACAGGGGCGACCAACCGAAAGGGATGCATCTCTCTGGTTTAAAACGAAAAGGCGCAAGTACGAGTATACTCTCGCACATAAAGTCCTGAGAGTATCCATACATACACACCCACGCGAGTACACTCACACCGCACCCGCACCCGTGCCCACGCCCACACCCAGCCCAGCTCGTCCCGTCGCATCGCGTCGCGCATGCACACATGGATACAGACTCGACTCGGCACGAGCGCATGTGTGTGGTCAATGACATATATTAGAGCTATTGGCATAGCCCCCCATAGGACCAAATTCACATGCCCTCTGAAAGAGGCTCAAGCCATAGGCAAAAATACTATCTTATATACAAGATAATTTACTTTGTCAAATCTGATGTTGGACAAAACCCACAACTCAAAAGTACCTCAACTTTTCAAATGTTGAGGGAAAACACCGAAAATTTGAAAATTCAAAATTTATTATTATTTTAAAACAAAATATAACAATCTCTCACATGTTTTAAAATAAAACTCTTTTGGATTAAATCATAATAGTTGTGCAATGGTGTCGGTGTCACCATAGACTTAAACTAACATTAGAGTTAGTAAGACAGGTTTACAGGAATCAGGTGACACCATAGTCTTAAACCTGAATCCTTTTAATGTATATCGCAAGTACATACCACTCACACAACTCTTCCTCTACAAGTGATTTTGTGGTTCGGTGCGTTTCAACCATACACCATTACCTGGATTTCATGAGTGCTCTAGAGAATTCGCCTATATTCTTATAGGAAGATGCCTCCACCTCCACACCCATACAGGTGAATTCCATCAAGTGTATGCAGCAACTGTATATACCACAAAATATATGGTTATGCATCCATTAAGAGTTCTAAAAACTCATCCTTTTGCGTTGTTATTCACACTGTACATCATAGAAGAGGCTCAAACAACTTAGCGCAATCGTCTACCTCGTGTTTTTTTGTTTACCCATTGAACCTATCTTATGGGATCTTCATTTGTATAGGTTGGGTTGTCGACACTGGCAGCTCATATATTAGGCTCAGCCTCATTCCCTTCGATGTATCATTGACTAACTTTTTAGATAGTCCTTTGGTCAGAGGATTTGCTAGATTCTTTTCTGACCTCACAAAGTCAATAGATATGACTCCATCAAGCGACATGTGTTTCACAATGTTGTGTCTGAGTCTGATATACCTGCTTTTTTCATTATATATTTTACTTTTTACTTTCGTTATAGCTGCTTGACAGTCACAATGAATAGACACGGCTGATATAGGCTTTGGCCACAATGGTATATCAGCTAAGAGATTTTTAAGCCACTCGGCTTCTGATACAGTCTTTTCTAAGGCAATAAACTCGGATTTCATAGCTGACTGAGCGATACATGTATGATTGATAGACTTCCAAGAGACTGCTCCTCCACCCAAAGTGAAGACATATCCACTAGTGAATTTTGTGTCATCTGAATCACTGATCCATTTAGTATCACTATATCCTTCTAATACAGCAGGATAACCATTATAATGTAAACCATACGCCATACTGCCTTTTAGGTATCTTAAAATCCTAGACAAGGCATTCCAATGCTCTTTTCCAGGGTTATGTGTATATCTACTTAGCCTTCGTACTGTAAAAGCTATGTTAGGTCTAGTGCAGTTTGTTAGATACACGAGACTACCAATTATTCTAAAATATTCCAATTGAGACACACTATTTTCTGTATTTTTCATAAGAGTCACACTATAATCATAACGAGTACTGACAGGTAAACAGTCAAAATGGTTAAACTTTCTCAATATCTTATCAATGTAATGAGATTGTGATAATATAATAACACCATTTTTCCTGATTATTTTAATACCCAAAATCACACTAGCCTCTCCTAAGTCTTTCATGTCAAACTTAGATGACAAGAATTTCTTAGTTGCATTAACTAATTTAATATTAGTTTCAAAAATAAACATGTCATCAACATAAAGGCATATAATAACATAATCATTTTCAAAAATTTTATTATATACACATCTATCTACATCATTTATATGATAACCATTTGATTTTAAAACACCATCAAATTTTTCATGCCATTGTTTAGGAGCCTGTTTTAAACCATATAGTGATTTAATTAATCTACATACTTTATTTTCTTTACCTGATATTTTATAACCCTCAGGTTGTTTCATATATATTTCTTCTTCTAAGTCTTCATTTAAGAAAGCGGTCTTAATATCCATTTGGTGTACCACTAGTTTATATATGGAGGCTATCGCTATTAAGGTTCTAATAGTTGTAATCCTAGTTACAAGGGAATATGTATCAAAGTAGTCTATTCCTTCCTTTTGTTTAAAGCCTTTCGCTACCAACCTAGCCTTAAACTTATCAATACTTACATTTGATTTTAGTTTCTTTCTAAACACTCATTTACAGCCTATTGGTTTGTTACCAGGTGGTAGGTCTACAAATTTTCAAATATTATTAAATATAATAGATTCTAATTCATCATTTATTGCTACCTTCCAAAAGGTTGTATCTGAAGAGTTAATAGTTTTTATATAAATTGTAGGATCATCTTCTACTAAGAAGGTGAAAAAACCATCTCTTATGTTAGTTTCTCTTCTAACCCTAGTACTTTTTCTTAGTTGTATCTCTTCTACTACTTTCTCGTAAACATTTTTACTAGTAGATGTAATATCTGATTCATTGACTTCCTCTATTCCTATAGATTTAGATTTCATAGGGAATACGTTCTCAAAGAACTCTACATCCCTAGCTTATATAATTGTATTAGAATGTAGAATATTATCCTTAGTTTTTAAAACTAGAAACTTATACGCCTCACTGTTTTGTGCATACCCTATAAATACATAGTCGGTCGTTTTAGGACCTAATTTTCTTTTCTTAGTTTCAGGTAATCTTACTTTAGCAAGACACCCTCACACATTAATATATTTATAATTAGGAAAATGATTCATCCAAAGTTCATATGCTGTTTGTTCAAAAGATTTAAATGGAATCCTATTTAAGATATAACAAGCAGACAGAATTGTTTCTCCCTACATATTTGAGGGTAAGCCTGAACTATTTAACATGACATTTATCATTTCTTTTAGAGTTGTATTCTTACGTTCTGCTATTCCATTTTATTCTGGTATATAAGGAGCTGTAGTTTTGTGAACTATTACATTCTTTTCACATAATTCTCTAAATTGAGAAGATTCATATTCGCCTCCTCTATTTGTTCTAAGTCTTTTAATTTTTATATTTAACTGATTTTCAACTTCAATTTTGTATTTAGAAAAAATATTTAAAGCTTCATCTTTATTCCTTAACAAATATACTCTAGTGAACCTAGAGTAGTTATTTATAAAAGTTATATAATATATTTTTTCACCTCTAGACATGTGATTTCTAAAATCACCCAAGTCACTATGTATTAATTTTAATAGAATAGATGATCTTTCTATTTGTTTAAAGGATTTTCTAATGAATTTTAATTCTATACATGTTTCACATTTTTCAAATTCATCATTAGATATATTAGGTAATAAACCTAATCTTTTCATTTTCTTTAAAGATGTTACATTCACATGACCTAATCTACTATGCCATAGATAAAAAGGTTCAACGATATAAACAAAACTAGATGTCTTCTTATTATCATTGGATACATTTACAATGAATAAACTATCGCTACAGTATCCCTTACAAACAAAGGTTCCATTTTTAATCATTACAAGTTTATCTAAATCAAATACTAACTTGACACCAGTATTATTGAGGAGCGAACCAGAGATCAAGTTTCTTCTAATGTCAGGCATATATAGGACATCATTCAACATTAGAGTCTTTCTAGAAGTAAGTTTCAGAAATACTTTCCATTTTCCTACAATTGGAGATGTTCTAGCATTACCCATGAACACTTGTTCATCATCTCCCGATACTTGGTAGGAGGTAAACGTGCTACGATCCTTGCATACGTGCCTAGTTGCACCAATGTCTAGCACCCACTCCAAGTTGTTTACAAGGAAGACTTCTGACATCACGACTATTATCATGTCAGACTCATTTTCTGTTTCTATAAGATTAGCCTGCGGCTTATCTTTATTTTTCTTAAGCCTGCATGTTTTAACATGATGCCCAGGCTTTCCACGGTTGTAACAATTTCCTTTTTTCTTGAATTAATTGTTTACATTCTTCCTTTTTAGCCTGCATTCATTTGCGTAATGTCCAGGTTTGTCACAGTTATGACAGTTGCCCTTTTTCTTATTATTTGTCTGACTTGATTCCACAAGATTCGCCTTTAAATCTATCTCATTTTTATTTTCTTTTTGGTCCCTGATTCTATTGACCTCCTTTATTCGTATGTGTACGATAGTGGTTTCCAAAGAAACACCGTTCTTCTAATGTTTCATTATATTCTTATATTCTTTTCAGGAGGGCAGTAACTTTTCTATTAGCGCTCCTGACAGAAACACTTCATCCAACTTAATTCATTCTGTCGATAGTTCGTGAGCCAGACTTTGAAAATCGTGAATCTGATTTGTGACAGATTTATCGTCTGTCATTTCATAATTAAGGAAATTAGCAATTGCATGTTTCTTAGCGCCTGCATCTTCCAATATGTATTTCTTTTCTAAAGCAGTCCATATGTCTTTAGCAGACACGTAAGAAGCATACACATCATATAGTTCGTTGGATAAAGAGTTTAGAATATAATTTTTATAATTATTTTCATCTGTTACTTCATTTTGATTTGGTAAATGATTCAGATAAAATGTATGAAATTTTTAGGATAGTCAGAGCGAACATCAATTTCTATTTCCACCGTTTAAAGGATTGTCCAGTGAATGGTTCGATTTTAGCTAACTCAGCAGAAGCATTTACTGTTACTGTAACCATAGTCTATGTAATTCAACAATTTCGATTTTAAGTTTGTTGGATAATTTGGTTGAACTAAATAGACTATTAAAATCGAGAACCAAAAATAAAAAAAATAAAAAATTTTGAGATAGAAAAACTTATTGAATTGAGTCGAGGCGTGACTGAGTCACTCGGCTTGAAATCGAATTTGCTCCCCTTCGACAACGTCCCAAGTGCAATAGGTTTTCAGAGCAATCAACCTTTAGGATACAACGACTATGACCCGGTCCCAGCAGTGTACTCACTGTACACGGGCTCGAACCACTTGCAGTTTAATCCGAAAGTGTTGAGTTAACTCAGCAATGAACTCAGTAAAAATACTTAAAACCGTATCGGAGAGAGTTTTATAAGAGAGAGTATTTTTGTATATTTTGAAACTGGAATTGGAAGTCTTTATATAGACTCCGAAGTGGTACATAAATACATTTTATAAAAGGTTAGGTTTGTTGGGTTTAAACCCAACAAGGACAACCAACCGGAAATGATGTATCTCTCTGGTTTAAAACAAAAAGGCGCAAGTGCGAGTATACTCTCGCACATAAAGTCCTGAGAGTATCCATACACACACCCACGCGAGTACACTCACACCACACCCGCACTCGCACCAGCGCCCGCACCCAGCCCAACCCATCCCGTCCTGTCACATCGCGTCGCGCACGCGCACACGGACATGGACTCAGCTAGGCGTGCGCGGGCACGTGTGTGGTCAATGACATATATTAGAGTTATTGGCATAGCTCCCCCCACAGGACCATATTCACATGCCCCCTAAAAGAGGCTCAAGCCTTAGACAAAAATATTATCTTATATACAAGATAATTTACTTTGTCAAATCTGATGTGGGACAAAACCCACAACTCAAAAGTACCTCAACTTTTCAAATGTGGAGGGAAAACACCGAAAATTTGAAAATTTAAATTTTATTATTATTTTAAAACAAAATATAATATGTTCTTCCCTCACTCGTCTGTACACACGAACGAGCAATTCCGTGGGTGGCTCCACTATAATTTATCTATTTATATACATTGTTCATCCCTTCTATTTATCAGATTACTTTAAAGTATTTGTAAAAAAATGAGTCACATTTAACGCTCAAGTGAACCACACCACATATAACTCTTGCATTTAATGTGTTAGGAAAAAATATGATAAGTCCCGAAGACTCGGTTATGAAATGGACCAACTCTACTGACAAGGTCCGAAAATTCGAGACAATAAACCTGACCAAAGCAAAAGAACTAAAAGTCTCAAGGAGAGACTTAGCTTAATGTAACACCCTGAAAATCGGGGGTCGTGTATAAACCCGACTCTCGAGTTCCAGACCGTCACTTATGCAACAAAAATGTTTATGATTCAATGTTGTCTGAGTTAAAGCATTCACATGAGTAAAATTATACCAAAACTACAATTCATACTCCAGATTCAGTGATAAAAGCAAGCGGAAGACTAAAGGATATACATATCATTGTATGGAAAACAAAATAGATCTCGATTATCTCCAAAGTATGAATACATCTCTAAGTCTCATATCATGTAAATAAACAGAATCAAAATGTTAAAAATAGTCCCACTGAGAAGTCCCGCCAATCCAGGCCACCTAAGCAAAGCCGTTGTGGTACTGCATATATGAGAACTCGTCCTGGTCCTCATCATAATCCGGCTCTGCCTCCTGAATCGCTTCCTCACCTGCATCTAAGACAGGGTCTGGTGGGTGTTGCAAACACCATCCCGTAACTTGTGAGTGAGTAGCTAACTCAGTGGAATAATAGAGCAAAGATTAGCATGTTCTCAAATCAATCACGCGATAATAGTAAAGCAATAAATCAAACATTCCTAACACTGTTGTTAATGCAATATGACGTGACATGATGGATACCCTCATCGACAATCTCCCTCATACGACACCATCTTACGCCCGCAGCATGCTTTCTTCCCACAGTGCTCCACATCTTCCAGGCACATGAAATGTGATGGTGATATGATTACCGAGTTATTATTAGTCCATTCATACAGCAGGATTGGAAAACTAAGGTACTTCCCTTATATCAATCCCAACACAGATCCTGTCTAGGGTCGTCACTCCTAGTAATCTCATACGATGTATATTTTGTAGGTCGCTGCAAGGGCTACCAGGGCTGTTGCTCTCACTCGTTGCACCGCTCCCCCATCACCTTATCAATACAGGCCTACTGTACTCTCATTGCTACGGAAGGGTCGTCGCCTCCCGTAGACTCAGAATACGCTCGCGGTCACTACAAAGGTCTCGTCACCTGATCAGTGTAGGCCGATAGTAAGAATATAGTGTTCCATACCACCATAATCTGCTCACGAGTCATAGGTGCTCACTGGTCACTACGGGGAGGTTTGTGGCCCCATCGTAGGCCGACAGCTCGACCACGGTGTCCCATACCACCATGCCCGACTCATGAGTCTTTATGGATCAAGGTACCATGGTTAATAGGGTTTACAATGGTAAGTTCAGTACCCTAGGTTCAAGCAGTTATGACTCATACAAGGTGAACATACAGTAGCCCGTCGGGTTACTTGACGGGCTCGACTAGTACGAGCGCATCTCAAGCTGAGCGACATGAAGTGCATAAAACACTTCGCGTGACCTAACCACTGTCGCCAACTCCAAAACACGACTCGCTTTCATCGACGCGTCGTTCGTGGTAAGGATAAGCCAACCACGAATTTACTCGGTTACCGACTGCCTGGACTAGGTATAGTCCCAAACATTTATGAATCCACATCAACAATCATATAAGAGTAATGGAAATGAAATACAACAATGTAAGCATGTTAACACATGTTATAACATTAAACTTAAGTAAATCATCTAACACATGCATTTCATACATATAATGAAATCATGCATATAGCCAACATGTAGGAAATCATTTACATCAGCATATTATTTGAGAATTTAATCTCAAACTAATTCATAACACCATTTAATTCAATACATACTAATATAAACATTTATACAAACACTTAGTCTACACACTTAAGTCTACATATAGTATGTCGACTCAAAGTGCGCATTTGGGCGAATCTCTTCTCCAAACTGATTATGCACGCATTCCTAATATCCTAATGCGACAAAGAGCCGTGTCAATCATATCAGCAAAATATGGATGAAAACAGTATTTCCTACAAATGACTAAAATGCCTTAAATCTCATATTTTTCGTCTGCTTACGAAACAGGAAACAGACAGCGTGTCGTACATGTCAAACGGCGTTGCCGTCGATAATCTACTATTAAACGACATTGAAAGCATTGAAATCAGCCAATCAAAGCGTCTAGAATCCGCACCTTTTCCCTAGAGGTGAACCGATTCGAACGGAGCATATACGCTTCGTCTACGGCGAACCGGGAACCTAATACACAAGATATGTAAGCTACTTCGCTAAGGGATTCAACGGAACCTTAAATCAGCAAAAGGTTAGGGTTTTCCTTACCTAGAAGTGCGGTGGAATCACTGAAAAAGTGATTGAGGTACGTGGCTTAAGCACGTGTAGCAGGTAATGCAAGCAGCAGGAAGTTCTCCCCCACTCTCTCTCACAATCTCTCACCTTTTCTCTCACACCAGCTAGGGTTTCTACCAAATTCGGATGGGTGAAAGAAGTGAGGGTTTAAGGCCCTTTTATAACTTAAAACATTCCCAAAATAGACTTGGGAACAATGTTTACTTGATGCCTAACCAAATCGGGGCTGTTTTGGTCCAAAAAGACATTTCGGGAGGTTCCCTGGCAGAACGCGATCGGACTTAAGCTCATGCACGTCGAATGTCGCTCACATCCCATTTTCAGACCAATAGTGTTTGTAGATCGCATGTGGCGGTCCAGTTTTAGTTCAGCGGTCATCGCACGTAGATCAGGTCTACAAGTCTCATGATATGAAAGAGAAATTTTTCCTGATTCGATGGTGTAATTTGGCTGAATTCTGATGGTCAGAATGCTTAATAATAACCCACCAAGTCGTGTGCCAGATTTGAATTTTAAAATTTCAAATCTAACCCTATTCTCACTCTCTTCAATCCAGGCTCAATGAAATAGCCTCTGAATGTCGGTTGGACTTGATTTTCGAAATGATTGTCAAGTCCAGCTAGGCGGTTATAACGGTCTAAGATTGTAGGTATCAGACTTTCGACGCGCGGTCTAGATCCAATACAAAGTTTCAAAGGGATCCTGAGAACAAACCGGTTTAGAGTTTGATCCGAGGTTTCAGAGTATTATAGTGTCATTGGTTCTACTCGTTTTGGGTCTTGTAGAACGTATTTAAAGCGATCAGGGATGATTTCACAGCTACTCTAGCGTTGCGCTAGTTAACTTACGCTTATTTTCTAAAGGAATTAATCCTACGCGATTTCTGGTCGAGTTGGTACTCGAGTCCAAGTACGGATTTTTCCAGGGCGTTACACTTAGATTGTGAGGAATAAAACCCCAACCGAGATTTATAAAATCATGAGTCAAAGGCAAAGTACAAAGTACATAAGATGCATGAAGTTGACTTGAAAAACGAGGCAACAACATCTAAAAGGCCGATTGAAGCCTAAACTTCAGAAGCCGCCCAACCAATCATAAAACCGATCCAATTAGGTCGGTTAAAAGGTCGGCTATCGGAGTAAAAAAGGATGTCGATTACGGGTCGGCTCCATCTCACCCGATAGATGGCGAGCAACTTGATCTATAAAGTCAGTCCAGATTAACTTGTTATTAGAGTCAGCCAAAGTTGGACCAAACAAAGAAAAGGTGGCGTAAACAGCAACGCTATCTCAAAAATCTCGTAAAAGGATCCCCAATCCCGAGGATCTCGGGATCAGGTAGAGACAAAAAACGGATTGAAATCAAATCTTCAAGAAAATAGGGAAAGAATCCCTGTACGATGAGACCCTCCCATTCCTCTAAAAACAGGAACCACATATTTCAAAGGTACGTAGAAAACTCTTCTCAAAAATCCTTTTTACGGTCCTATCACTGACTTAAGCATCGGAGGGTCCCCAGCTCTAGCAAGGGTCTCCTTTGTTTCATTCCTATGCAGGTGGTAGGACAAGTAAGGGCCTTCCAGTTTTTTGCATCAATGTAACATCCTCAATTTTCACTGTTTTAGATTCTCAAAAATCCTTAAATTTTTATTTTTATTTTATAAATTAACTTATAATATCACTTAAATGACCATTATCACTCAATGTTAGTCTATACAAGGGTGGTACCAGTAAAGAACTACACAAGTTCGATTAATCAACCGTAGGAAACCACCGAATCCGCCCGATTACTTGAACATCAGGTGTAATCCCATGATTTACTCACATAGGACCCAAATCTAATCGATCCGTCGCTAACTAATCAAGACGAACACAACTAAATTAAAAATCTAACCGAAGCCAAGTCAAATAAGGCCCGGATCTTAACTAATAGACCAAATCAACCCTTGTAATGTCCCGTTCAATCAGTACAGTGTCTTGGGGCGTCTACGTAAGATTTACCGCAGGACCATTCGTTTAAGCCACTCAAGGTAGGGTACTACAAGTTAATTAACCTACGATTAATCCATTAGAATAAACCAGACAGGTCATGATAGGGTCTAGTGTAGGCCATAAAGCCAAATGACCGTTTACACTTAGCATCGGCCCGTACAGGCTATACCGCAACGCAGAAAGGTCAAAAAATTATAAAAATTTAGGAAAACATATATCTCACTGGGCTTGTGGTCCATCGCGGACCACGGACTCATTGGGCACCCAGAAGTTAATTATTTGTGCCGTTCCTACAGCACATGTTAACCCACCCATGGCTAAAGTTGAAATCTGGCACGAGATAATGAAACTAAGACTCCGGGCTTTTCAACTATGAAATTTCTTCGAAAGTCATGGTGAAGGTCTAATTTAGTGTCCTACACTCGTCCACAAAATCTGGGACCCGATAATGGCACGATGACCATTGATCGCAAATCGGACCCGTACGACCCAACCTCATATCCGATCGTTCCCAAATTTTACATGGTCCTTCATCAGGTCATGGACCACCTACCCTATAAGTTTCATGGCCAGGGGACCACCAGAACTACCTCAACAACCGGAATGGTCCCCACAAGGCCATATGAAGATCGGAACCGTATGATCAAACCCCACATTCATTAATCCGTTTGTCCCCAAACTTTACATGATCCCTTATCGGGCCATGAGAGATTTACACACCCAATTTGGTGGCCAAAGGAGTGTTAGAGCCACCCAACACCAATAGATAGTCCTAGTGAGCTATTTTGGAAATTTGAGAAAACTTGGGGCCAAAAGGCCCAACTCTAAGGAAATAAACCCTAACTCTTATCTCATTTCTCCCCAAATCTCCAACAACCAAGCTCTCTCCTTCATTCTTCCTCCATCCTTCAACAATAAATTTTTCCTCATAACTCTCCAAATCTCCAACAACCAAGCCCTCTTCTTCATTCTTCCTCCATCCTCCAACAACAAATTCTCCCTCATAACTCTCCAAATCTCCAAAAACCACCAAGGAGTAGAGAGAACAAAAGAGTAAAGAGGAGAAGAAAGAGAGAGTGTAGAAGAGATCCAAGGTGGATCTTAGATCGTGGTGGGGCCGAGGAGATCAAGCATTGCAACTCCCTACTCCTTTCTCTAAAGGAGTCCTACACCACCACCATAATAATCATTCCGTGAAACATCTAGATAAGATCCTTCACCCTTTTTCTTGAAACCCATGCATTGAGAATGGTTTGTGTAACACCCCAGATTTTTGCCAACCTGGGGTTAGACGTCCTTAGAAAATAGGTCAACTATAGCACTTTGGTAACCTCTCAGAACCCAATTTAAAGCCAAATAAATCATTTAGAACCTAATTCTTTAGAAATTTAACGTGAATTAGCCAACGCTATACTAGATCTCCTGCAAAATTAACACCAACCACTTTAAATACGATCTGTAAGACCCAAAACCTATAGAATCATTGACGCTACCTTACCCTGAAATCCAGGATCAAACTCTAAACCTGTTTGTTCTCAGGAACCCTTTGAAACTTTGTATTGGATCTAGACCGCACGTTAAAAGTCCGATATCTATAATCATAGACCGTCATGACCGCCTTGTTGGACTTGACAATCATTTCCAAAATCAAGCCCAACCGATATCCTGAGATCATTTTGCTGAGTCCGGAGTGAACAGAGTGAGAAAAGAAAAATATTTAGAAAATTAATTCAATTTTAATAAATCTGGCACTTGTCGCTTGCGCGACATTTTTTAAGCGTTCTGACCATCGGAATCTGATCCAAATACACCCTCGGATCAGGGAACATTTTCCACTCAGGTCAATGTACTTGGAATCCCTGATCGAGTCTCAGTGACCGCTGAACTGAAACTGATCCGCCACGTGCGATCTGGGAACCCTATCGAACTAAAAACTTAATGTGATCAGGATCCAACATCCATGAGCTTAAGTCTGACCGCATTCAGTCAGGGGACCTCCAGAAACGTCCTTTTGGATTGGAACAGACCCGATTTGGCTATAACACAAGTATACCTTGACTTGGAGTCTGTTTTAGTTATGTTTGGGCTTATAAAAGGGTCTTAAACCCTTAGCTTTCTAACCCATACGAATTTGGAACAACCCTAGGAAAGAGGAGAGAAAAGAGAGAGAGTGAGGGAGAAGTTGGGGCTTTCTCCTGAGATTCTTCCCTGCTGCTCCACGTGCCAGATCCTTTCACCTACATCGCTATTCTGGCGATTCCAATGCCGTTCTAAGTAAGAAAACCCTAACCTTAACCTATTTTAGGAATTCTATCGATTCAAGTAGTGAAGTAGCTGACTCACCTTGTGTATTAGGTTGTCAATTAGTCGTTGACGACGACGTAGAGTTCCTGTTAGATTCATTACGCTCCTACAGCGTAAGGTGCGGATTTTAGACGCTTTGGTTACCATTTTTCAAAGCTTTTAATGTTGTTTAATGGTAGACTGCTGATAAGGATGTTGTTTGACATGCAGAACATGCTGTTCGTTTTTCATTTCGAATACGTACGAAGAATATGAGATTTATGGTATTTTAGGTATTTGTAGAAAATACTGTATACGTACGTATTTTACTAATATGATTACCATGAGTATTTGTCGTGTACCTATGTTAGTTTTCCGTGTATGATCTGTTTGGCGAAGAGATTCTCCCTAATGCACGTATTGGCCGACATATGCTATGTAGACTAATGTATGTAGACCAAGTGTTTGTTGAAATGCCTAAATCAAGATGATTTATGCCTGCTATATGTTTTGAATGTAAGAACATGATTGTTGTGTATTAGACAACTCCTTGATATAAGGATTTGTCATATTATATGTTGAAATCAACATACGTCAAGTACGTTGGAGTTGAGTAAGCTAAGTGTTTGTTTAAAGGTCTAAGTGAGTTAGTAGTTAGTAGAGTGTGATTGCGAGAGTGGTTGGGATATGGATTCCCATCACAATACTTGTATGAATGATTTCCTTCATGAATCATGTGATTACTAAATGAGCGTATAATTTCTTTTATGGATTGTGTACTTAGTTAAATCCTGATAAATGTGTACATTAATTCCTCCATGTACTGTTTACATTCAAGTTATACTTCATGATTGCTCACATGGATGCTGAATATGAATCATATGCTAGTTATTAGCTTTGCTTGTGATTGGGGCTATACTTTAGTCCAGGCAGTCGGTAACAGATCTGAATTCGTGGTTGGATTCTATTTGCGACGAGGGATGTGTATGACGAACCCGAGTCGTACTAGAGTCGTCGGCAGTGGTTAGGCCACACGAAGTGCTTGTGCACTTCATGTTGGTCGATTCAACGTGCGCTCGTGCTAGTCGAACTCATCAAGTAACCCGACTGACCATTGTATGTTCACCTTGTATTCGTCATAACTGCTTGAACCTAGGGTACTGAACTTACCAGTGGTAACCCTGATAACCATGGTACCTTGATTCATTAAGACTCATGAGCCGGGCATGGTGGTATGGGACACCGTGGTCGAGCTGTCGGCTTACGCTGGGGTCACAAACCTCCCTATAGTGACCAGTGAGCACCCTACTCTGAGCAGATTATGGTGGTATGAGACACTATATTCTTGCTGTCGGCCTACATTGATAAGGTGATGGGGGAGTGGAGCAACGAGTGCGAGCAACAGCCCTGACAGCCCTTTGTAGTGACCTTGAGTTTATCCTGACACTGCATGGGGGCGACGAGTTCTGATGTAGTCTTAAGGATATAAACTAGGCCTGTATTGATAAGGTTATGGGGGAGCGGAGCAACGAGTGCGTGCAACAGCCCTGACAGCCCTTGCAGCGACCTAAAAATATATCATCGTATGAGATTACTAGGAGTGACGACCCTAGACAGGATCCTTGTTGGGAATGATATAAGGGAAGTACCCTAGTTTCTCAATCCTGCTGTATGAAAAAGGACTAATAACAACTCGGTAATCATATTTATATCGCACTGAGGGAAGAAAGCATGCCACGGACGTAAGATGGTGTCGCGTGAGGGCATCCATCATGTCATTTTATGCTTGCATTAATCACAGTGTTTAAGAATGTTTGATTACTTGCTTTACCATTATCGCGTGATGGATTTGATAACATGTTAACCTTTGCTCTATGATTCCACTAAGTTAGCTACTCACTCCCATGTTACGGGACTGTGTTGCGCACACCAACCAGTCCCTATTTTAGTTTCAGATGATGGCGATGCTTGTGAAGCAGAGCCGGACTTGATGATGATGAGGAGGATCCCTCTTATATGCAGGTTCTGATCGACGGGTTTACAAGGTTACTGATTAGATGTCAATACACTTGGTATTACGCATTTTATTTACACACCCATGTATATTTTTTTCTTTCTATTTTGGAGTACACATGCATTTAGTTAACCTGGTAACATGTTCACAATCTGGAGACTTACAATCATTTATATATTTTATATATCTATCACATTCTTCCGCTTACTAATTTAACTGTCTTTGGAGTATGATATGCTGTTTTGGCTTAATCTACTTCATGTTTTATGCACTATTATAGCTGACATTCATCAATCACTTAAAATGTTGCATAAGTGATGTTCTGGAACTCGAGAGTGGAGTTTATGCTCGAACTCCGATTTTCATGGCGTTACAGTTTGGCTTGGATTTCTCACATGCAAGCGCTTGTTATAGGGATTCCGGCCTGCCAACCCCCAAAACCCTCATTCTAGGTCTTTTATCAAGCCTCAAACGATCCGAAGGTGCGGACTATTATCCTTAGGTGGCCTAGCACCAATTATAGTAGGGGTTTAATGATTTTGTATGATGAGTTGTTGTATTGAAGAAATTAGAGAAAACATAGGAATGTGTGTGTTGTTGGAATTGCATGGTTTTGCATGTTTGGTTTATACTTGATGATGATCTTGTCTCTCACATGATTTAGCATAGGGATAATTATATGCTCATGTTGTTTGATTAATTTGTTCCTATGTGTTGCGTCATAGTGTTTATGAATCTTGACTCTTGGGTGTTTGATTCCTTGAGGTGTTGGAAGTGCTCAACTTCCTCACTAATTCACACACTCACATGTACCTTATTCATGATAACGTAGTATGCTTGTTAAGGATATGTGAATCGTAGGTTGTAATGTATGTGAACATGATATGCTTATGCCAGTTGACAATATTGATGGTTGTCATGCTATGAATCAACATTGAACCCTCGGATTGGTCAGGAACACGAGGAGAGACGTTAGTCCCGTTGGTAGGATTATGCTAGGGCTAGACTCGTGGGCTTGGGCGAGTGTGCTCGGGTGGCTGTAGTTCGACTACATGGGTCCTCTGCGCCCAATGTCACTCGCCTCACGCTCGCCTGACTCGTGCGGTTTAACCTACTGTTTGACCAACCTTGTTTGTTAACCCTAGTTGCTCACACATGTATGGAACCTGAACCACCCTACAACCATTGTAGCCCATCAATAACCCACTTGTAAACTGATCCACAGCCTCATAAGCTGGGTATGGTGGAATGAGACACTGTGTCTGAGCTGTCGGCCTATGCTGGGGTGTCGCGCCTCCCAGTAGTGACCACGAGCAATCCCCTTTCTCTTGGCACTCCTCATGTGCTTGAAGTCGGGGATGAGGAACCCGATGGGATCACGGACCACGGGATGTTGGCCTCACGCATTGGGGGGCCTTGACCTCGCAACCCGTTTAGGGCATTGATATATGGGGTGTATCAAATTCTCCAACCTACTGGATGAATGGACTTAACTAATAACTTAGCTAATACGATCGCATTACATCGCATTAGTTAGGGTGGCGACTCGGAAGTCGAGGTCACTCTGAGGGAGTGCTGACATACGCGATTGTTAGATGTAGTCGTTTGAGGGAGCGTTGTGGAGAGGGCATGCATCATATCATTTCGCATGCATGCATTTTAATAAGAATTACTAGGGTTGATGATTGGGTGCGTTTCATTAAATTCAAATTATAATTGATGTCTATTATAACTTAAGATTAATAACACCCACTGAGTTGATCACTCACTCCCACTCTGGGACGGTGTTTTAAAACACCAACCAGACTCTTTACTAGATACAGGTGAAGCGGAGCTCGATGAGTCAAGCAAGGTGAGCAAGGATAAGGAAGAGGAGCTTTCTTACTTTCAGACTTTCGGCGGATCTTTTTAGTTGAGTTCGAGCCGCCACGGGGTATGAACCAGGGTCCTAGTCGCCTTAGGTCAAGTATGTGTGGGACTAGTTCCCTATTTAGATGATTTTGAATTTATCGTTTATATATTTTTAATTTAGTAGCAATTAATACTGTTTTATGGTGTATTTATATTTCATGCCTTGTTAAATCTTTCATTGTTTATGAGATCATCCAAATGTAATCAAAATATGAAGCTCATTAGGGCACTCATGACACCTGGGAATTCAAGAGACGAGTTCTTACATGGCCCCTGAAAACCCAGAGTTTTACAATCAACATAATGCATCTTACATTTTTATGATTTATGCATTTGATGTAGCGAGGTTTATTATTTTGTGTAGTTTAATTGGGCATTAAATCTATCTTATTTTTATTTTTTTGTGTAAATACCTTAAAATAATATGAAAAAAGGAATGAAAGGTGTTGGGAAAAAATATGACAAGTCCGGAAATTCGGTTACTGAACAGACCAACTTTGCTTACATTATCTGAGGCAACAAGTAAAACCGAGTGAAGATAAAGCATAAATGAAAGACTTAGCTCGAATTTGTATGATATGAATCCAAACCGAAGCTGAAATAGTCAGGAGTCACAAGCAAAATATGTAAAACACATAAAGTTAACTCGGCGAAAGAAGCAACGACGTCTAAAGGATCCGATTAATTAAAGGCCCTAAAGTTAAAAGCCACCTGACCGACTATAAAATCAACCCATATAAGGTTAGTTGAAGTGTCGGCTATCGGATTAAGAAAGGACATCGGTCCCAAACTGATTCTGTTTCGTCCGACGGTAGGCAAAAAACTCCATCTTTGTAAGCCAGCCGAGACTACAGAGTCTATTGAGGCCGAGCCAAGCAAAGGAGAGATGGTATAATATTAAACATCATCCCAAAATTTTTGTAAAAGGATTCCCAACCCCAGAAATCTCGGGATCAGAAAATATTTGTAAACAACTGGTAACTAAATCAAATCTCTCAAAAATCAAGGAAAGAATCCCCTTACGCTGGGACCTTTCATTCCTATAAAAAGAGGGTACTCCAAAAACCAAGGTATGTAGAAATAAACTTAAAAATATCTTCTTCCTAAATCAATACTAACTTAAGCATTGGAGGTTATCCGACTTTAACCATAGTTTCTTTTCTTTCTTCTTTTAGTACATGTCAAAAGTGCACGGAGAGATTGATACAGTTTTTCACTTCAACAACAGACATAGATAAACAGACATATCAAAGTAGGCCCGCTCAAAGAATTGCTCGTTCGTGGCTGGTGACGGGCGAGGGTAGGATGTAATCCACCCCCGATCCGATTGATGAATCAACATGCCACGTATCCAGTAAGAGATGTATCTATCGCTCCCATTCACCCACCGGTTCTACCGCATTATCTCCCACATGTTTTTGGATTTCAGCCGAAAGGCGCATGGCCACACCCGTACTGGAGTCGTTATTTAATACTCAGACTGTCAAGGATACTTGATGTGCAGGCACTTAGACATGGTACACGTGGCATCTATTAACTCAAATTACACGGATTAAATTGTCCATCCGCTGTTTATAACTTTTAAGTTAATATTCAAAATTAGAATTTATTTAAGCAATACTAACCTCTGATTCATTTACACCGTTTGCTGAAATAAGATCATTGGTTTTTATTTTTAACCGTCCAATAAATGTCCACAAATATGATATTGAGTTAATCAGATTAGCCTCATTTTTGGTTCATGGTACGTTTAAAATGGTATGCATGCATCATTGATGTTCATTTAATTTGAATTACTTGTACGCCACGTATGCAACTCTTTAAGTAAGTTCTAAGAGCCTGTGTATCATGTCACAGTCTGCCCGAGCATCAAAGTTTCCCCCTTAGCCTGCGTATCATGTCACAGTCTGCCCGAGCATCAAAGCTTCCCCTTTTTTTATTTTTTCTTTTTCCTTCTTCCGTGACGTGTCTGCCTTTGTTTTTCTGATACCGACATACCCACCCAAGTTCGGAAAACAGATAACAAGCATCCGTCGGCGGGGACGCGGTTTGACTGGTGACCCCAACCTAACTGATGTCAAAGCTCTGTGGACCCCGCTATGATGTATGTATTATATCCATTCCGTCCATCCATTTCTTCAGCTCATTTTAGTGCATGAGCTCAAAATTCAATTATATCCGAAGCCCAAACAGATCACACCACAAAAAAAAAAAAAAAAACAATGAGCATAATGACATCGACTGTTGAAACCTTCTTAAGGCCCACCACAGTGATGTTTATCATCATTAGGTCACATAAGCGAAACATAAATATTAACTTGATTCAAAACATTTATTCGCCCATAAAGTTTTCAACGGTAAATGCCCAATTCTTAATTTTTTATGTGATGTGGTTCACTTAAACTTTTGATCTAACTCATTTTTAGGTTTACACCATAAAATGTTTTTAAAAAATGAATAGACAGTATGAATAAAACACACAAATCTGTTGATTAGGTCATACATACCTATACGAAGGTAAAATAAAAAAAGATCAACTTGATCCAAAACATTCTGCCCTAAAAAGTTTTAAATGGTCAACATTCATTCAATACTGTTTCCTGTGACGTCGTCCACTTGAGATCAGGATATATCTCATTTTTAGTCTCATATCTTAAAATGATCTAAAAAAATAAATGGACGGCATGTATGCAACACATACATTATTGACAGGTCCTTGGAGCACCGACTATCAGCTATTAGCTGGTGGCAGGGGGAGTAGCCCTGAGGAATGGACATGTATTGGGTCGTGATGAAGATCTCGTTGCCTGTCTAAGTGGAGAGGTGACATGGCAATATATTAATGATGGATTGAGTTATGAGGACGTTATTGCCGACTTAAATTTCCTATGAAAGTTAAAAGAAAATCATGTGGTAGGATGCTTAAGTGAGGCCCACAATATTTTTGAAAAATCTATTTTATTCATTTGTTTTGAGCTAGTGAAGCTTATCGAGCTTTCACACCGGAGAGGTTGCTGGTGTCGTGGTCACCCACCAAGCTGCTTCGGACAAAGGATCTGAGGAATGGATGTAGATTGGAGATTGAAGACCTGATTACGTAATTGAGTGGAAAGGTGACATGGCAAGATGATATACGATGGATTGAGTTGTGAGGACGTTATTGCCACTCAAATTTCCTAATAAAGTCCAAAGAAGTTCCTGTGCTAGAATGCTTAAATGAGGCCTACTATGATTATGATTATGAGAAATCTTTGTTTTGACCTAGTGAAGCCCATTGGGCTTTGACACCAGCCAGGGTTGTGAGGAATTCATTACGGAGGAAGGAGATTGGCTGGTGTACCACACACCAGCTATATAGCTTATGTATTAACGTTAGCAAGTTCTGTGGGTCCCATCATGAGGTATGTGTTATATCCAAACCATCCATCCATTTTGAGAGCTTGTTGTAAGGCTTGAGACGAAAAATAAGACAGATCTAATGATTAAGTGGACCACACTGCAAAAAGCAGTAGGGGATTGAACGTCTGCCATTGAAACCCTTTTGGGGTTATGAGAAGTTTTGGATCAATATGAAATTTGTTTTTTCTCTTAATTCAGGTCTTTGTGGCCTTATGAAACAGATTTGATGGAAAATAAACTTTAGGGTGGGCCTTAAGAAATTTTTAACAGTGAAAATCATTATCTCCACTGCTATTTGTGGTGTGGTCCAGTTAATCTTTGGATATTATTTATTTTTTGGATAGTACTCTAAAATGATCTTGAAAAATAGATGAATGATGTGGATATAATAAATAAATCATTGTGGGGCCATGTAACTTTGATCTCCTTTGAACCGTTCGTACTACTGAGAGCTGGTGGAGCCTCAGCCCTCGTGTTTACACCAGCTATATCTGGTGTGTGGTACACCAGCCAATCCGCTTCCCTAAGTGGAGAGGTGACCTGGAGAGATGATTAATGATGGATTGAATTATGAGGACTTTGTAGCTCACTCAAATTTCTTACGGAAACATAAAGAAGTTCTGTGCTAGGATGCTTAAGTGAGGCCCACTACGTTTTTGAAAAATCTACCTTGTTCATATGTTTTCTAGCTTATTTGATCACATTCAACAAAAACTCAAGTAAAAGAGAAAAGTATGGAAAGAAATGACTATTAATGAAACCTTATTGACCTGCACTTGGCTGAATATATGCCATCCAAACAGTTTATAAGGTCATTTCCACATGGATGAAAATATGGTGGCCCATCTAAGCATCGCACGGCTTTTGCAGGAAATCCATGTACGCGGTGATGTGGCGAGATGATTGATGGATTGACTAGTGAGGAACTCATCGCCTGCCAGAAGCGGATTGGATCAATGGTTCAAATGAAATCAAAGTTATATGGCCCCACAATGATGTATTTATTATATCTACACCATTCATCCGTTTGGTGAGATCATTTTACTGCATTAGCCCAAAAATGAATTATATCCAAAGCTCAACTGAACCACCCACAAATAACAGTGGGACAATGATTCTCACCATTAAAATATTACTGGGGTCCACTGTAACCTTTAATTTCCATCTAATCAATTCATATGGTAACAAGGATGAAGAGGAAAAAAAAATATCATATTAATTCTTCCGTGACACCCAAAAGGGTTTCAATGGTAGATGTTCAATCCCCCACTGCTTTTTGCAGCATGGTCCACTTGATCTTTGGTTCTATCTTATTTTTCGTCTCAAGACTTGAGACGATCTCGTAAAATGGATGGACGGTTTAGATATAATACATACCTTATGATGGGACCTACAAAACTTGATGACGTCAACGCACCAGCTAGGTCGGTGGTGCGTAGCCAATCCGCTTCCCCGCCTTGGTCGGTGAGTTGATAGATGGATTTGGTCATGCGGACCTCACCGTCCACTTGGGTGATTGATGGAGACGCTGTCAGGACTCAGATTGGCCGGTGACCCAGCACCAACCAGGTAGCCGGTGGAATAGATTGGTGGGCCTACCATGATGGGGCGTTACTTGGCCGGATCCAGAACCAGCGTCTGGGTGGTACGCAGACCGTGCTTCCATGTATGCCTTGTATATCCACGCCGTCCATCTGTTCTGCCGACTCATTTTCATGGCATAAGCTTCAAAAACGAATCTCGTGGATTTCACCGTAAGAAGCAGTGGTCAGTGATTATTAAAGACTTTTTTGTGAGTCGCGAATTTTTAAAATCAATCTGATATTGATATTTGTGTTTTCCTTTCATCCAAGTGACCTTATCACCGGGTTGGATGGTAAATAAACATTCCAGTGGACCCTAGAAAGTTTTTAACGGTGGACGTTCAATGGCCACTGTTTCTTGTGGTGTGGTCCACATGATATTCATATCTGCTTCATTTTGAGACTCATGCCATAAAATGGGTTAGAGAAATAGATCGACACATGCTTCAACGTGGACCCCACCGTTAGGGTATCGCCCAAAGCTAGTTCCATGGTCCCAGCCAAGTCGTGCCCTACCATGATGTATGTGTTTTATCCACAACGTCCATCCATCTTGCCAACTCATTTTAGGGCATGAGCACAAAGAATAAATCAGATCCAAAGCTCAAGTGGACCACACAATGGGAAACTACGGAGACTCAAATTCAGGATGGCCCACTCATCAGAAGGGTCACGCATGTATGAGGATAATGAACGGTTAGAAAATAAAGAACACACGCTCCCAGAACTCATGCAAACCAGTTCATCTACAAGACCCCAGCTAGATGAATGGCCTAGATCTTCCAACCTTTAGCCATGTTGGCAGATGATTCGTATATTAGCACTTGGCGTTGGATTCTCTCCACAGAACATGTCCCCTGAGAAATCGGACGACCAGATCATCCTCTCACACTCAGTTTATTCTACCGTACCCTGTAGCATGACTCATCCTACAAGTATTCTCACAGGCGTAAAAGCTACTCACCTGCTTATCAGTGTAAGCCAGGAAGAAGGATAGGATGCTATAAAAATAAATAAATAAAAATCAGCCAATCGAATCATTTGGTGGACCACCTTATTAAAAAAAAAAAAAAAAATGACTACTAAAAAATCTCCAAATTCATGTAAAAGCCCACATGGTTATTTATGAGACGTGCAGCGTATTCTCATGGTTTTTAGACTCTCCACAGCTTTGATCAACTAGCCCGGTCTGGATCAAGTCGTGACTCATGCGAGTAGGGCGTATCATCCCGACTCACCCAAGTAGGGGTAACTCGGTGGTATTGAACCGGATCAGGCACTAACAATACCAACTCAACTCAGATGAGTCCTATCAGACCGGGCTTGGACTGGAGCATCAGGCCTAAGGGTCAGGCTCGGGCTAAAAAATCAGGTCCTTTTTCAATTGGGCCCAGTTGAACTGTGCACAAATCACATCAAGCCAGCCTACGGATGGTACGAGGATGGCCTGCTTGGATAGGGTGAATCTAAAACGCCCATGTGGAAGACCTCCCTTAGAAATCGGTCCATCCTGAAAAAAAAAATGGAATTCTTCAAAGGTCAGTCATAAATATAACTGAGTTTGATTTCCATGGAAACATTGAAAAGTTATCAACAGTCAATAACAATAAGTGTCTCACATTATCATGGAAATGCCCCATGGATCAGAATAGCTTTTCAAGAGAAAATCAATTTACTGAAGGAAAAGCACAATCATGACCGCCAATTTCCACAGCTACCTTTTACCGTTTAAATGACATTGAGTTCCAGCAATTTCCACGTTCCCGAACAGGTTGGACTGTTCATGAACCAATTGACAGGTATAAATATCCCATCTCAGTTTCGCCTTCAACAATCTTTTAAGGCAAAATCCCATCCAAGAAGCAATTTCTCACACTTGGCGTGGGTTGCCACTCCAACACAGCAAAACCTGCACATTCGATTACATACAACCCCTCGACAAAAAGGAGGAAGAGAAGATTTTTCTTCTTCCTATTTTCTTCTCTAACACACAATTCTATTCATTCGAATATTATACAGAAACACATGGTTCTAAACAGCCAAAATGCCGATCAAAAGATTTAGGTTGTTCAGATGTAGGATGATTGCTCACCATCTAAGAAACCCGCATGGTCAAGTACACAACTACACTAATATCACCTAAGGAGATTAGATCCAATACCTTTATCTTTGAGGAAGAACAGCAGGGGTGTTTTCCATCACCTTTTCATTCTGTTCCATAACCCAAGGGCTGCCTGCAAATACCCATGGGTTGTTGGTAGGGGCTAAGGCTGCGGTTCTGGCTGTTCATAAACAGGAGGATTTGTTCCCTGAACATAACCAGACTGAGAAACGGCAGGCTGTGGAGGATATGCACCTTGTTCGTGGCCCAGCTGCGACGTTGGTGACAGACTCTGTGCAGGTTGCTGCCCACCATACCCTGTATGGGTGTAACCCGATTGATCATATGCTGGCTGAGGTGCCAGCTGGACAGAATAGCTTTGAGAAGCCGCATAGGCTGGTGAAACAGTCGGTTGCTGACTATATGTAACTGGCTGAGCTGGCTTAGATGATTGAGTAACATATGGCTGGGAGGTGGTTGTTCCGACTGTCTGACCAGTGGTCTCTTCTGGTTTCCCAGGTGTTGCACTGGATGATCCGTATCCCGGAGTTGCATATGGGTTATTTGGATCGTGTTGTTGGCCCTCAGGTGGGCCATCCTGTTCATAATTCTGCTGCTGATCGGAGTAACTCTGATCATAACCATAGCCAGCAACCAGTGTCGTCTGAGAATAACCATAGTCGACATTGGATGGAACAGATCCCACCTGACCTTGCTGTTGTCCATAGTAATCGTATCCAGCACTTTGCTGAGGTGGCGGAGCTGATCCAGAAGCAGCTGCCTGATCCCATCCAGCTGGTTGTGGGGGATAACCACCATAGTATGGAGGGGGAGTAGGATACACTCCCGGCTGTCCATATCCATATGCGGCTTGCAGCGCCGGAGGCTGCCCTGGCTGGCCC
This sequence comes from Magnolia kwangsiensis, assembly GCA_037074715.1. Taxonomy (NCBI): domain Eukaryota; kingdom Viridiplantae; phylum Streptophyta; class Magnoliopsida; order Magnoliales; family Magnoliaceae; genus Magnolia; species Magnolia kwangsiensis. The sequence continues at coordinate 112,679,675 of CM073580.1, forward strand.
CAGCTTCCTGGAGGGTGGTATCCCTGTTGCATGTAATTACCAGATGTAGGTGCATTTCTAGCACGATTCTGCAGAAGAATAATCAAATCAGAGATGCTGCTAAAAAAGCCTTCAAAAACTGTAATAAACGGAAGGCAAACTGCAGTCCTGAGAGGATAATATATCTCGATATCACCCGTCTGTGAATGATCAAATCCATCCATCTTCATATCTAAACTGATTGGGTAATTTGGAATTGCATGAGATAGAAACAAACAGTTCATAAATAACAATTGCAGACAGGTGTGAAGACATGAGGAGAAAAGCAAGAAAAAAGAAGCAATAGACTGATAAAATCAACAGGTGCCACATATATAACCAGTTGCAAGCAATGCGTGTATTAGACCATTACACCAACACAATACCCAACACTAGAAAGGCGAGTGGATGAGACAAAAGCTCCCTAAAACATGAAACAAATGGGGAAATTGATAGAACATGTGTGCCTGAGACTGCACAAAAACATAAAGCATAACGAAAGACTCTCAATGCATCAAGGGTGAACAACAGACCATTGGAATTCATTGTTGGGTAAAAGAGCAACTGCTGGTTTCCTTTTGAAGAACATCTACTCATGTGACAAAGGTGGACGCACAATATTTGGTTACCAGTACTAAAAACAATAAATATATTGTACTGTCAAATATCAAACTAAAGCACATAAAACAATGTAGAAAATACACATGGACCAATGCCAAGTAGAATAATTGTCGTCGCCATCATCATCTAAGCTTCATCCCAACTAATCAGGGTTGGCTGCATGAATCCTGTTCTGCAATTCCACTCTATCAAGGCGCACACCCCCCCCCCCCCCCCCCCCCCCCCCCTCCCCCCCTTTTTTTTTTTTCTTTTTTTGAAGGCATAGGGTGTCTACACCCCTTTTGAGGCGAGACTATTCCCTGCAGATACACACAATCACCCCCAACCACATGTATCGGGTAATGCCGAGGAGGGGAATTGAACCCACACCTGTAGGGAGTAAACCCACGGTGATGGCCACTTGCCCAAACCTCGTTGGGTATCAAGGGTCCATTTCTTACTTACCCGGATTCCGATACAGCTCATCATTTACAATCTGATGCAACCCTCCAATGCTAAGTAGGATGCACATCAGTTAACCATAACAAAGTTTCTTTTTTTCTTTTTTTCCAACAGGAGTTGAAACATGGTTTGGTCACAAAGACATGCACACACACACACACAGAGAGAGAGAGAGAGAGAGAGAGAGGCATCATGATTTAGTTTTAACACAACACCAGCACACGCACCTCACTGATAACTTCATTGACCAATTCCTTAGCATATTCAATTTGTTCATTGCTTCCATTTATGAAAACTGTCCGTTCTGTTGATGTGTCACCCGGAGGAAGATGTAGTGGTACAACCTGAAGCAATGAGCAGGGAACAAAAAATTCAGTTATTATCTAAGATGGATGCAGATGATATCTAAACAAGGGACAGGAGACACCACAATTAATACCAAGCTATGAATGTGGAGTATAATCAGAATTTCAACCATGGGGTACCAGGTTCGATCCCAGCTTACCAATCAGGAAAGAAAAGGAGGGCAATACACAAGGTAACTATATAGAGATAAAGAAATACAATCATTATATATATATATATATATATATATATATATATAATTTCCTCTCAAATATCACTGTTTTTATATTTAGAAGGGAAATTACCTTTTTGAAGAAAAAGAAAACAGAAAAGGCACATAGTAGGAGAGTATGTTAGTTACTCATAGCCCACTTTCAGGAAAATTGTCATCTGGACTCGAGACATCGACAAGTGAAGCACCATGCCTTACTGGAAATATGAGGTGTCAGCTTTATGAATCATCATAATCATCATAGCATTGTCCCAGTTTTTTGGGATCAGCTTTATGAATCATCATCATCATCATAGCATTGTCCCAGTTTTTGGAGGTCAGCTTTATGAATCCTGCTTTGCCAGAAGTTCCTATCCAAGCCCCTCCCTATCTTTCATCATCATCATCAACATCATCTAAACCTTATCACAACTAACTGGGGTTGGCTACATGAATCCTTTTCCACCATTCCACTCCATCCAAGTCCCCATCTTTGGTAAGTGAAAATGACTATCAAGTGAGAGTAAATGAACACAATATTTATCATGCATACACACACCTATGTTTAGAAAGTCAGGCTCAATCCATGCTCAGGCGAAAAAGCAACAAGAGTTGCAGAAAGTGAACTCTACAGAGCCAGGAAGAGCTAAATTACATCTTCAAATATACAAATTATGGTAAACCATCAGCAGACAATTTTCCAAACACTTGAGACCCCCTATGATGAAGCTGAGTTGATTTGCAGAAGCTACATCAACAACATCACAAATTTTTGTTAAATACAGACACTGGCATACTCTTCACGGTAAAAAATGCATGCGCACATTCACACACCAGAGCAGAGATGTATGCAAGTGTGGAAACAAACACGCTTGCTTCAGCACACAAGCATTATCCACATCTGCAAGTTCCAAGCCATAGTTAAAAAACAAAAAATAACTACCCCACTTCTCAAATAGATGTAGGTATTTCCCCATTTCAGTCCATTCCATGATGATCCACATTGCTATTAATCTTGTTTCAACCATTCGACTCAGTTTCTATATTTTTCAACGCCGTGATATATGCATGCTTCACTCTATACATGATAGAACAACCCGAGTCTGCATGACGACGATGATGATGATATAATATCTAACAAACATAGCTCTTATTTCATTTTTAAAAAAAGTTCATAATATTTTCCATTTCTTGGGATAAGTTTTCATACTTTTCAGGAATCTTTTGGACACCAGAATTTCATCTTTGTTTAGGGTGGTTTTGGCCAGGGCACAGCTACCATTCAAAATCAATCCTTGGGATAAGTTTGGGCGGTGGAATTAGAAAGGATTAGGTGGGATGGGATTCATCTAATCCTGTGCCAATTCCAATCCATGTTTGGAATGAATGGGAAAGCTTTGAATTACAATAAATGGAATTGCATTGTTTCTCGTGCCAATTTCACTCAATGTTGGGGAAGTTGTGTAGGTCCCAACATGATGTGTGGGCTATATCCACACCGTCCACCCATTTATCAAGATTATTTTAGAGCATGGACCAAAAAATCAGGTAAATCTAAAGCTCAAGTGGACTCCACCATAGAAAGTACCCAGGGATTGAATACTTACCATTGAAAACTTCTTTGGGGCTACATAAGTTTTGGATCTACCTCATTTTTAGGCTCATGCCATAAAATGAGGTTACAAAACGAATGAAAGGTTTAGATATAACACGTTTTATTCTCAATAATTTTAAATGATGGTGGGTATATCCATTCAATATACCACCATACTATCAACAAAACATGGCATTAATTTAATCCCACGGCAACAGGGGACAATCCCTGCCATGGGTATCAGTGATGTTTTTTGAATCCTATCCCACCGAATCCCGTCTAATCCGTCCGCCCAAACTGACCCTTAACATTGACTGGAATTACAGATTTCATGGTTTTTTTTTTTTTTTTTTTTTTTCTATATTAGCACTTATTTAGCTACACCCAGAAATGCAAGCAGTACACCATCAAGGATTGCACCTTGTTTCGAGCGATGGGCATTTGTGGCTTTCTTTCTATCTAGTTATCTCAATGCAAGACATCTCAAATTCTACTTTCTTTCTTTTCTTCTTGACAGGGCAAGGTATTACATAACAGAATCGGCCAGTGCGCCGGCTCTGTACCACCCGTTTTATTTTTTGGAAATATGTATGAGGATCCCAAAAGCATGTTTGTTCAATGCTTACATTCAAATGTGCAGAAACTTTTTTTTTTTTTTTTTTTTTTTTTTTGAGCAACCGAATTGTATTTGTCAATGTGAGATCACTGACATTTAATTTCTGAGAAAATGCACGAAATAAGGCAGAAAGATAAAAGAGCCCAAATACCTCAAACTTGAAAAAAAAAAATACCACACTAATTACCAGACAATGTGACATGTGATATCTGCATCAAAGAAAGTAGCTAACCTGAATTCGAGCTCCCGACTTGTTTTGCATGTTCTTAATGGTCTCACCCCCCTTACCAATGATCATGGCGACCTAAAAACATAAAATACATGAGCATCTCACAAACCTCCAGTTACAATGGCATTTACTCCATCTGAATGGAAACAGACAAAAGAAAAGAAAATTCGCATTGATGGACTACCTTGTTGTTTGGAACTCTCATTGAGAACTGTTCGGTTCCCGGCTGCATGGATGTGATTCCTCGTGCTCCTGATGTGCTAGAACCCCCTGTATCACTCTGTCGTTCACACAAATAAGTTTTGTGAATGATAAACGAAGCCTTATGGTTTTCAATTCAATGTGGTTAACACATACAACAACGCACCTCTGCGATTACATCCTTGATTAGCTGCTCCGCCCTGCTGACTTGGTCCAACGTACCAGTCAATTCCACCTCCCTTGTCTGAGAATACGGATCAGCATCTGCATCCCTGGTTACTTGAATTCTGGCTCCTGACTGAAGCTGAAGATATTTTATAGTCTCCCCACCTTTCCCAATAATCACACCAACCTGAGATGAAGAATTTACATATAAGAGCAGAAGATTTGTATTCAGTACAAGGTTTAAAGTGTCATCTGGAACCGGTAAATATCCCCTGATACATACCAGTACTGCCCATGAACGAAATGGTGGCATCGGCCTGTACCAGCCCAAAACAGGGGTGATACACGGCCATATCAGTGGTAAACGATGTGATACCCGATACACTGATTTAAAACCTTGATTCAATGTCAAAAAATCATGACAAGAGAATGATAAGGTACCTTGGCATTTGGTATGTCCACTTTTTTACTTGTTCCTTGAAAATTGTTATAGTGAATTGGTTGTGCCACAAAAGGAAATGAACCAACTTGGGAGTTAGCTATCGGCTGGCTTGGAGGCCTTTGGGAAATATCTGGAGAATAAATGGGAATAGAAGAGTATGAGAAACAACAAAAGAAATAACCTACTCATCCCCATGCATATGTTAAAATAATAGGAAACAGCTTAGACAGGCCAAGAGCATGGATTTAGGAGCCCAAACACGAATTTCTCATTACAAGACTAAATATAATTTAAGAGAACTTGACCAACAATGGAGAGTATTAGATGAGATTCTGAAAGCCATAAACTAAAGGATTTAGGAGCCCAAACACAAATTTCTCATTACAAGACTAAATATAATTTAAGAGAACGTGACCAACAATGGAGAGTATTAGATGAGATTCTGAAAGCCATAAACTAAAGGTAGGCCAAAAGGTTACTATTTACTAATTTTATACATCCCTCCCTGAACAAACCGTAAACACTTTACACCTGAAAAGAGTTTGAAGTCTTAAGTGTTTATATCTTTCCAAAAAAAAAAAAAGTCTTGAAGTGTTTATAACTTAAAAACTTTACAAGCAGCCGAACGACACTTTATATTTGTTTGCACATAAAAAGAGAATATGTCCAATGGCACCAGCAAGATACCACCAAGGTATTCCATAACAGTAACAGTGGTCGTAAAACCCACCGTTGTTACCACTACGGTATAGATTATAACAACCATTACACTTTTTTTTCTTTCAAAACCCTATTTTGGCCCACTGTAACAGAACATTAAGAGGCTGTTACAAACGTTACAGGACCATTACAGTGCCGTTGCAAGGTGTTATGGGTCAAATTTTTCAGTAACGGCCGTTACAACCCCGTAACACAGAATGGCTACCACCTTTACCGTTACATAACGGTTTTGGAATACTTGAATTAAAATTCCTCCAAAACTAGGTGCAAGTAGAGGGTAAACATGCCAAAACTTAGAACATATCTAATACAAATAGATGCATCTCACCCTTTCGCCCCACAGGTCAAAATGGTTAAAGTACCATGCCGACATGTTTAATTGCTTTGATCTCACATCCCATCGTCAAGATTCAATAAAAATGGAAAATGGCATGCCAACGGTGACAATGCCACCATCATCATGGCCCTACATTCAGAAATAGCAAGTCCAACTATCTACATGGTCCGGAGGTCAAAGCAATAAAAAGTAATATGCCAATAGTGACCTTGCCACCTCCAACATGATTGTACATGAAAACACTTGTTTAGAATCTTCTAGACACCCACACCCCTCCTGTTTTTACATGGCTTGCACAATTTCCACCCAACTATGGGCCTCCATACAAGCCTATAAATACCCCCATAGCCTCCTTTCTCCCATAACTTGTGTATATTATACACTCAAAACGCCCACAATGGTAGATTTCGTGTGCATGATGATATGTTGGTTTGAGGTGGTTTCAGGTTTGAAAGTAAATCTATCAAAGAGTGAGCCTTTCAGTATCAACCTCCCAATGGAGGAGACTCTTCGTTTGGTCAATTTGTTTAGGTGTGGTGTGGGAACTCTTCCAACTAAATATCTTGGTCTTCCCCTCTGCGTGAGGAAGCTTGCCTTGTACTTGTCAGATAAGATTATGGAGCACATGGAGAGCAAACTTTACCCTTGGAAAAGCAAACTCCTCTCGTTGGGTGGCAGGATTCCTTTGATCAACGCTTCTCCTTCTAATTTACCCATCTATTACATGCCTCTATTCCATTGCCCTAAATCAATTGCATGTTGAATCAATAAACTCCGCAAGGAGAATCTACTTGTAAAAAATTTCCTTTTCTTAACTGGAAGGAAGGTTGTACTTCCTTCCAGGATGGGGAAGTAGGTGTAAAGAGATTGGAGCTAGTTGACGAGGCTATGCTAGGCTAATGGGATTGGAGGTTTAATAAGGAAGATTCTAGCCAATGGAGATCAATTGTTGTTGCAAAATATGGCATGGCTCCAGGTGGTAGGGATGGACCAAACTATCCTCCCTCTATCGCTCCTCTATTTGGAAAGGGATTGCTAGAGTGGCTCCCAAAGTTTTAAATGGCTTGAGATGTGTTGGGGGCAATGGAGAATCAATCATATTCTGGTCTAACAAATGGTGTGGGGATTCTTCCCTCAATTCGGCCTGCCCTACTTTGGTTGCTCTCTGTTTAGACATTAGCATACTGTAGCAAATTGTTTTAAATTGGTTTTTGGGCGAGGGTGCGAATGGGGTTTGGATCCCCCCATTTAGGAGAAACCTTTTAGATCCCAAAATAGTGGATTTGACTTTCCCTCTCCCAAGTCGGAGGATTCTTTGATCTAGAGCTTAGCTAGTTCGGCCTTTTTACAAGACCCTTCTTCTCATTTTTCCTCAGCTAGCGGCTGTCATACAGGCGCAATCTGGTTCAAACAAGATCCATTTCTATGCATAATTGATCACCATGTATTTCCTTTGGTTTGTTTATTTTTAGTTCTTATTTAGCCTTTAAATCAATAGCACCCACTCTCTTTCAATTTTGTTGTGCCCTACGAAGTATGGTTGGCTATCCATAGTAGTGTTTGGTATCACACAATCCCACATAGAAGAAATGACAAACAAAATTGTATCCAATTCCATTTGCCAAGGGACTGAATGGTGGCAACTCCATAAAACTAAAGGGCTGTTTAGATTCAAGCAAAATAAAGTCAACACCTACATAGGTTAAGTTGTGCCCATGCATACTATCCAGGTCATGTTGTTGGGACCAGTTATTCTCTTCCTTGTTTGTCAAATACCCTGGAACTGGAACTGGAACATGAAATAAGGATAGATTAGGGCACATGTGGAGACTTATGGTGGCATACCTAGTGTTTATAGCACATGTACACATTGACACGTGCAACACATATTGGACGCTTAAAGATTGATGGTGGCACATATGCACATGTTGGCCGCATGAACTTGGACTGTCGCACATGTGATGCATGTGCACAGAGCTTTGTGTTCCCTTCATGCAACAAACTAGGGAAAAGCCATCCTCATGTGTTGCATGTGCAAAGAGCTTTGCGTTCCCTTCATGCACCAAACTAGGGAAAAGCCATCCTCAATGTCATTCCGTTTCGATTCTGCTTAAAGACGTACAAGGTTTGCTAATTGTCATATTTCAGAGACACATTGTCTTTATTGTCCTAGATTCCGATGTTGATGAATAGGTTCGACGAATCACAGACAAGCCATCTGTACCGACACAGCTTTGCGTGAATCCAAACAGCCAATAAGACTGATACTAGTCAGGTCTGTTGTCTTAGGTTTGTTGGATCAACAGAAAAACCCAACTCCTACATGTCCACCCAGGATGAGGTCCATCATATCAACGGCTTTCGCTACCAAACCACGGCCCACAGGAAACAATTCTACAAACATCAAACCCTAACAATCTGTACAAACCTCAGCCCGAGCATTATGCGATGCGTCTTTTCTAGAATATAATCATTTTTTTCTACAAGAAAAGGTCTAGACATACCAGAATTGAAGGAAATACGAAGGTTTTTGAAATTTATTGAGAAATCTTAGAAAGACTGAGAGATGGATGAAGAGAGATACCAGAGCCCAGCGGGCGGTGAGAATCAGGGACGTGGGTTTCGGAGGGTTCGTCGAAGCGAGGGCGCTTGGCTTCAGCATCGTTGACGAGGCGGGCTACGATCTCCTGAGCTTTCTGCTTCGCGATCTGGATCTCTTCCAGCTTTCTCTTACTGCTGCTGTCCATCTCCGGACGGAGCTGGGATTCTCCTTCTTCTCCCATCGCAGAGAGAAATGGAAGACCGGAGGAGGGAAATGTCTTCGAGCTATTTGTAGGGTTAGAATTATAAAAGTAGCCCTGCATGTACGAAGAAATTACGACAATGGCTGATTGTCATGGAATATGCCGATAGGCCCAGTTAGAAGGCCCAGGTATGTTGAAGATTTGAGTTACGCGCTCCGTGCAGACACGTAGACGAATCCGAACCGTCCAAATAGTTTGACCCACTGTAGATTAGGTTTGAACCCGAAATCATAGTGATTGGATGATCTCCAGCTCTAAGATTAGTGGCCATCTGTCTTTTTTAACCGTTGGTTGGACGCCAACCAAATTGGCTGGTTAGGATCATCCGTTTAGCTGTACTTTTGCCTTATGAGCCATTGACAGTGGGCCCACTGTTCGAATGGCTTAATTTGAGGTACATGTACGACACGTGCGGTGCCACCTGGGCTGCACACGAATCAAGTTAGCTCGGTTAGCTTCCTCGACTCGAAAAACGTACCATTCGACTCGGTTCAAAACTAAGTTGGAGCCGGTTCAAAATTTTGAATTGAGTAAGAGGTTGCCTGAGTTCGACTCGACTTGGACTGAATCCCAACTCGACCTGAACTCAAATCAAACCAGTTTAGTGACTTGGTTACTTTGATATTAATGTTGCTAATCAGGTGTTGGATGAAATAACTCATGGAAGTGTTGGTTGGTGGTAAGGAAGGTGTATATATAAAATAAATACTATTTTTTTTAATTTTAATATTGCTTATAAGATATTTGATGACATATTCATTATAGTTTTACAAATAATGAAAATTTAAAAGTGCAATATATATGTCTGTGAAAATATTACATATAAATTTGGCTCAATTTTAGCTTAAACTCAACTTTAATTGGCATGAGCTATTGATCAAATTGGACCGAGCAGGCCAATCAAGCTTGAGGAGCAAGCCAAGCCGAGTCCAAGTTGGGGCCAGCTAATGGCCATGCCGAGTCAAGCATTGCAAAGCTTGACTCGGTTCAACACGCGTACACTGTAATACGATGGCATGCGGAAATGTTTGGTACATGGTTCTAGAAGTGAATTGGGTGATTACGCGTATTGTGGGGCCCACCTTGATGTGCGTATTTTATATCCACACCATCCATCCATTTTTTCCAGGTCATTTTAGGGCATTATCCTAAAAATGAAGTAGATGTGAAGCTCAAATGTAACCTGCTCCAGGAATAGTTTTGGATGATGACACCCACCCTTGAAATGTTCCTAATGTCCACTATAATATTTATTTGCCATCCAACCTATTAACCTACCGAAAATATCACACAGACCAGGATGAGAGGAAAATATAATTATTAGCTTGACCCAAAACTTTTGTAGCCCTTAGGAAGTTTTTATTGGTAAGCGTTCAATCACCACTATTTCTTGTGGTGTGATCCACTTGAGATTTTGATCTGCTTCATTTTTAGGCTCATGCCGTAAAATCAGTTGGAAAAACGGATGGACGGAGAGGATAAAACAAATATGTTATGGTGAGCCCATGGACGGAGTGGTGTTGGGGTCACCACCCAGTCTGCTTCCCATGGTTCATGTACTCGTGTTAAACATCTGATCTGTGCAATAGGTGGGCCACAGAGGATCACCTGGCGTGATCATGCTAATCCACTTATCAGGTGGACCTCTTCGTTGAATCACACGGTTATATGCTGATGTTGACATTGTGGGCCACCAGATGAGCGGACCAGTATTATTTTCGATGGTCGTGATCCTCCCGCTGCGGCCCACCTTTTGCACGGCTTGGATGTTCTACAATAATGACACGTCAACAGAAAAGATGGGAATGCATGTGATCAGATCTTACATCATGCTTACTTGGATGGTATTAAAGGTGTGGACCCTGCATTAGCTAGGTCCCAGCCCGTTTATCAATTAGCCCTTTGATTTCAACCCCAAGCCCGACCAAAGATCGTAAATGGGCCTATTCTAGGGGCATATCCGGCCCAGTCCGGCTAGTATGGGCGAGTGGCCCGGAGCTGATGAGAACTCGGATTTGTCGGATGCGACTTGTCCGGGTTGACTCAGGTGAGTCGGACGCGACTCGTCATTCGAACTCAGTTGGACCTGGTCCGTTGCAGATTACATCATAAAAGAGCCAGTTCTACGGTTCGGATAGGGCGTAAATTGGAGTTGTCCACGAAATCTACGTTGGAGACTGACCGGATCGATCTGTATGTGAATGAAGCATTAGCAGAAATCAGATAATCTCCACCTTCTTATGAGTGACCATGCAGCTATGTTTATGGTCAACAGTCCAGATCATCAATTTCAATCAGATGGTTGAGATCCTTCAATTGGTTTGATCTTATCCGTCCACAAAGGGAACTGCATTGGACATAAATATCGACAGACATCAAAAGCACACCATTTGCAGCAGCGAAGCGGATTGCGTGGTGCGCCACACCACTGACATCGGTAGCCCACTGTCGTCACCAAGTTATGTGGGCCCTACCATGATGCATGTGTTATATATCTATACCGTCCATCCATTTTTCAAGATCATTTTAGGTCATGCGCCCAAAACTGAGGCAGATCTAAAGGTCAGGTGAACCATATCAAAGAAAGCAGTGGGGTTTGAATTGGCCACCTTTGAAAACATTCCGGGGCTACATAAGTTTTGAATAAACCTGTGAAAACTTCCTGTGACCTTATCAACAGTTCGGATGGCAAAAATAAAAATAAAAATCACGGTGAGCCCTAGAAAGGTTTGAATAGTGGGTGTCATTGTTCCACTGCTTTATGTGGTGTGGTCCACTTGAGCTTCGGATCTGCCTCATTTATTAGGCACATGCCCTACAATAATCTCACAAAATGGATGAACAGTGTGGATATAACACTACATCATGGTGGGTCCCACAAAACTTGGTGATATATACCTTCGCTTCCTTTGGACAGACATGTTGCCAACAATACCATTATTAGGGACCCGGATTGCATTACCCATGGAGTTGGGCATTGAGTTGAGTCAAACCGAGTTATGGCTGACTCGGCTCAATCTGGTTTTGAAATAGGCCTAGCTTGAACTCGATCCGACTCGATACCGGTCCAGCATGCCTGACTCGATTCGAGTTCGGTCGAGTCCAATCCAGTCAGAAGTACCAAGTCAGGTTGAGTTGGCACCTAGTTGGATTGAGAGATGAGGGAGGGAGAGGAGAGGAGAGAGAGGAGGAGAGGGATGGTGATGGGTGGTTGTCGGGCTTGAAAGATGAGGAGTGATAAAAGAGGGAGAGAGAGACGTTGGGATTGGGTTGGGGTAGGGTTAAAGAGTCGGTCAAGTCGGGTTTCGAATTGAGTCGAGTCTTATAGGATCAATCGAGTTACTAGGTAACTCGAACTCAACTTAGTTTGAGTTCAGATTAGGTGAAGCTTACTCTGTTCGGATTAACTCACCATTGGATTCGGGTCGAGTCGGATCAGAATGAGTCAGACGAGTCAAGCTAGTCGAATTGAGTCGTTTCGTGCCTATCTCTAGTTACCCCTGCTTGTCTCCAACTATGAACGGGCAGGAGCTTTGAGTGGCCACCGTTATGTATGGGTCTTATCCATACCATCCATCCATTTTTTCCGATCATTTCAGGGTATAAAGCCTAAAAATGAGGCAGATCGAATGCTATAAAATGGGGATTAAACTCTTGTTGTTGAAAACTTCTTGGGGCCACGGAAGTTTTGGATGGAGCTGATATTTGTATTTTCTCTTCATGTCTATGTAACTTTATGAATAGCTTGGATGGCAAAGTTTCAACCATGAGGATCATTATCACCACTTCTTCCTGTGGTGGGGTCCACTTGAGCTTTGGATTTGCCTCATTTTTGGGCTTATAACTTAAAATCATACGGAAAAAAATGGATGGACGGCGTGGATGAGACCTAGATGGAGAGGAGTGGGAGTAGGAGGTAATCAACGTCCCATTATTAGATGCAGGCCAATCAATGGGCCAGGCAATCTACTATTAGTTTTAGACCCAGCCCAACTCCGTTGAACCAACCTTGGGCCCCACTTATTAGCCCATGGGTCTATATGGGCCTACATTGTAAAGCCCACCAATGTGGGCCGGGCCTAGAGGAAATCCGCCTAACCATGGATGCTTTCTAACCAGGGTTTTAGGGCTTGAACGAGTCCTCTGTATGACTCATCTGAGTTGACTCAGACTCAGTTGGACCTGCTCGGTTCAACCCCCTGACTCAGAAAAATAAAATAAAATAAAATATTGGTGATTCTGTCTGAGTCACCCCTGAATTGGCTGAGTCAGACTGAGTTGGACCCGTGCTGGCTGAGTCATGACTTGACTCGGAACCTATTGAGTTGACTCGGTCCGAGTTGCTGAATCTTAAAACCATGCTTCTGACCTCCTCTTGGGTGTAGAAAACAGACTACCATGGTCTGGGAGCGGATTAGGTGAGACCTTGGCCTCACCCAAGATGCTGGGGCTCTTACTGTGGGGCCACCTTGATGTGTGTATTATGTATTGCTTTGTCCATCCATTTTTTTTTTGGATCATTTTAGGGTATTGTCCAAAAAATGAAGCAGTGGACCATACCACACAGGAAACAATGGTGATTGAATGCCCTACCAATAAAAACTTTTGGCGGTGCACCTTAATGTTTTCATAGTGTTTATTTGCCATTCTGTCTATCGATAATGTCACATAAGCTTGGATGAAGGGAAAATAAATAAATATCAACTCGTTTCCAGAATTTAACTTTTGTGGCTCATTAATAGTCAATCACCACTATTTCTTATAGTATGGTCCACCTAATGATCATATCTGCTTCATTATGCAGATAATGCCCTAAAATGATCTGAAAAATTGGATGGATGGTGTGGATACGTAATACATACATCAAGGTGGAGCCCAATGGTAAGGGCCGCATTGTTTTGGGTAGCCCTCTCTATGGGTCGGATTTGGATCCAATTTAGTTGGATCAGGCTCCAAGCATGAAAATCTATAGTTGGATTGGGATGGTACTCGGATCCAAAAGGTGACATCCATATCTATCCACTTATAAATAGACAGGTCGATTTTTTATCCAAAAATCCATATAACCATTGAATTCAAGTATGATGTAAGTCTAAATCCACCACATCATAAATCTAAAAAATATGTAAGATAATATATTTAATTTAATAACAAAATAGTGCAATTTAAATATTTCAATTTGAGTCATATATGAGTATTCAAATCTAAAGAGAAGTCAAACATCTACACAGAACTTACTATTGTGGAAGTCAAAACGGTTGAAGGTTTGAAGCACGAAATAGTGAAAATTCGGTTGCATCTCACAGCTGAATTTAGATCCGAAGATATGATTTGGTTTTATTTTTGTGAACCCGAATTCAGCCCATTTAATTAATTAGGCCTATTTTTAAATCCAACTATGGATTATTTGAGTTTGGAGCCAATGAAATCTTCAATCTGACCTGCTCCATTGAGAGCCTAGTCTTGGGTGAGTCCAGGGTCTCTCCTAATCCGCTCCCACCATAGCCTAGCTCATGATACAACGTGGGATTGGGCCGCCACATGGGCTTCGAAGCCCCAGCCCACCTTGGCTGTACTCAGAATCCTATGGGCTGTAGCTAGGCCTTAGTTTTCAGGCCCATCATACATGGGCCAGGCTTAGAAGAAAAGCCCAACGGATCATTGCTACTGTGCATTTCGAGCATAGATCTGTGCCATTCATTTGGTTGGCCTTAAAGTGATTGAGCCATCCTGGTAATTACACGTGGATTAGAGGGCTTATTTTTTTTGCAAGTTGATTGTAGGTAGACTGTGGACATTTTTTTAAGCCGTTGATCCTTAAAAGTTTTCATTAGACGGTTAAAATCCCACCATCAATATGATATTGGGGTCAGGATCATCCATGTCAGGCCTATTAGATGTCCACTAATAAATATTAGCATGAGATGTCAGGACATTAGGACAAGTGCACACGTCTCCCAGCATCCATCAATGATGGGTGGGAATCTTAAATTTAAAATGAACTTTAAAAAATTCAAATTATAAATGCATTTGAATTCCCGCCGGTCACCTTCACAAATGGAGGAAATGAATTAATAAATCATATGAAAACCGTTTTAAAAAAGATTGGAATAAAAAATGAATGAGTTTGAGGATATTTAAGAGTGGTGCCAGTGGGGATGCAGATTGCCAGCCAAAGCCTTTTGAAGAACTGCAGAAGCTAGGTGGGGCCCACTCCGTCCTGTTTTGCTAAGTCATGCTAGGACAAGGGTTCAAAATTGAGGCAGATCCAAAACTCAAGTGAACAAGAAACATTAAGGATTGAACATCTACCGTTGTAATATAAGTAAGGCTAGGGGAAGTTTTGAATTAGGGTAATATATATTTGTGTTTTTAGTTCATTCTAGTAGAAATGACCTTATGAATGGTATGAATGCCATATAACATCACTATAGATTTGAGAGAGGTTTCAAGCATATATATTTCCCTTCCTACCTTTTCTTGTTGTGGGGCCCATTTGGTCTATTGCCATGAAACTCATCTCTAAATAGTGTTACCAAATGTTTCTATTTATTTATATCTTCTCTACGGTGGGATGAAAAGAGTACTTAATGGCTTCTGGTTTAACTGAAGACATAGTTGTTGACAGAGTAGAGTGTGTTGATCTAGTGCTTTTAATTTAGTGTAGATAATCCCTATTTCGGTTCAACCAGTGTCCCTTTTGGTTTGACTGAATTAGAAGTGGATTCTTGGATTCTATATTGTTCACTTTTACACGTTTTCGATTCGGCTGAGGGTTTGTGAGTCAATTTATGCCAGTTAACAGACAAAATGCATGAGTGTGTTTTATTTCCTTATATTGTACGAAAGTGTATATACCCTCCTAAGTGTGATTAAGGTTAGAGTATAACAAAATGTTGAGAGTTTATCATGAATACTCAAGGATTTTGAAGGAAAAGTTTGTGTGAATCAGGCAAAGAGGCCTTGATCTAAAAAACAAAGAAAAAGAATAACCTTGATTACAACAAGACGGGAATAGTAAAGGACCAACATATTTGTTGGTTTTGTTGGTCACGCAGAAGAGTAATGAACTGTTGTGCAGCAATGCACTAAGAGAAATCTAAACCGTTTGAAGATTTTAGATCAATGGCTCTAATATCATGATAATGCTTGGAATCAGAGAAATTTCAATTGCTTTTTTTATATTAATCTTCACCTCAAATTGGATTTAAATAAAGAACATACATATGTGTACAATAAAATTTAATTAGAACCAATCCTAAATAAAATATTTTTATACATGTCTAATTATAGATATGACGAATTAAGCTAATGCTATACATGACAAATGTACAACTAATGGCATCTAATATAATATCATATGGAGTCTCTACTGTAAGTTGTTTTGTTTTTTATAACTTTATTTCAATTATAGTGAATTAGTCATGGCTTTATACCGTAGTTTTTTTCTACAAAGATTTTTCACGTTAAATATTATATTTTTTTGTGTTTACTTGGATTTTTCATTATCTATTCCTTATTTTATTCAAACAGAAGTTGCTTCTGCAATCAACATAATGGTGGAATAAGATTGGTGTAACTAATTGTGTTGTGGGAAAAAATAGGGTTAGGATTTTTTCTCCTACATATATGCTTGAGAAAATAAGAAGAAAGAATGCATCCCGAGGATCACCTAATAAGATACACATTCATTTAAATAAATTGGTTGGAATAATGTTTAAATAATGATGCTAAAAAAGCCATTTAAAGTGGGCATTTATAGGGTCATTTGGAGTAGTGGATCTCTCGACCTCACCTAAGAATTCAACTTCCACGTAAACATTAATTAATTTATTTTTTTTAAAAAATAGAAATCTTTAATAAAGGCAAATTTTTCTTGCTATATGAAACTATGTTTCTTATCACTCAACGTATATAACCTTTAAGTCAGGAGTTCTACAACACCATATTTTTTGGACATGTAGGGCTCTTTTTCCATGAATCTTGAAATTCTATGGACTCCTAGGTTCTTATGTTTGGATGCCATGGTTTACCAGAGAACTATAGGCCAACTCACTTGGACAAAAATACCCAAGACAAGATCGTTCATATTTAAAAAGATCCCTCCTAGTCAAGTTAGTTTTGGGTGGCTCAAAGGTTAAAAAAAGACTTAACCAAAGATCCCACCCATTCAAGATGATGTATGTGTTGAAGCAACCCTTCTAAGTTAAATTGACATCCATAAATGCACTTAAATACAAGTTAAGTGCACTGTATTGTGTTTGCATTTCTTATTAGAAATTAAATTCTTAATTAAAAAAGAGCCCAATATTTTTATTCTTATTTTTTACATTTGATGAACATATGTTTACATTTCAACATTGAGATCATCATGGATTTGAGTATTCATGTGGTGTCGGTGTATATAAAAGAAAAGCAAAATTAATTGCACTCCTAATATGCCTAATAGGTCATTTTGTACTATGGAAATGATGGTAACTAATAATAATGGGTGGTAAAAGTTAAAAAATAAATGTATTTGGCAAACGTATGATGATAGTAAATGAATTCTTATTACCACCGCATCATGCAATAACTTTTCATAGCTAGAGGCATGATTTCCATTCCCATGGGAGATTATGATGGATTACGTACGTTGATATAAAACTGATGGTGGGGACTTACCGTGATGTTGAAGTGATCTTCGAATCACCTGGTTCATTACCCTATTTTAAGAATAGGGCCTAAAATTCAATCATGTGTATGATTCTACTAGGCCATACTAAGGGAGAGTTGGCGGAGGGACACCTACCTAGAGTTGTACACTAGTCAAACCGAGTCGAGCTTAGCCCAACTCAGCTCAACTCAGTCAGCCAGCTACCCTAGCTTAAACTCGGTGTAGCTCAATCCTCAGGCTTGACTAGGCAGCTCGACTAGCTCGATTAATAGCTTGAGCCAACTCAAGCTGAGCTTGAGCTTAATCTTTCGAGCCGAGTTTGAGCCCATGAGCTGAGTTCAAGTTTAGGTTTTGTAGTTTTTAATATATAAAAAATATGATATATATTATAATATAAATAATATATATATACAATATTTATACTAAGTGGACCCAATCCAAGTCAAGTTCCAAGCCAAGGTCGGTCTAGCTTGCACTCGGCTCAAAATTTTTTCAAGCTCAAAAATTCATCCGAACTCAGCTGGAATCCAATTTCAAGTCAAGTTAGAGTTGAGCCTTTTCAAGTTGAGCCAGAGAGTTAACTGAGCTAACTCAATTGATATACAACAGTTAACCGAGCTAACTTAGCTCATGTACAACTCTACACTCACCCTTGATTTTTTAGGGACTACCATTTTTATTATATGAAATCCACTCCAATTATTCGATGTGAAGCTAAAATATAAGCCTCCAAACAAAATAAGCCATCTTTGATTCGGGTGAGCCATACAAAAGGTAGGATACAGTTTTGAGAGTGAGTGTTACTGTTTTCCTCGACATGGTCCACCTAAATCAGGACCAGGTTAATTTTTGACCCTTTCAGTTAAAATGGGGTAACTCACGTGCGGCCAGGGTGGATTTTATATAAACATAATGGTGTGCATGTTTGGATTTCTGAGATGATACGTGCCTTGCTTCTTTGCATGACATGTGCTGCTTCCAGAGTTCTGGAAAGATGGGCCCATGATGAACTAATCCACACCGTTGATCTGTCGTGTACAATGTGGATGGACCACTCACCAAAAATCTCCTTCATAAGATAAATTTAACCTTTGGTTTTGTACTCTGTTGAGGGTCAAATATTGCATATTAGACCCCAGATATTGCCTAGATTTACGAACATAATGCTGTTTAACGGCCTGTTTTTATCGTGTTTATGTTTCAAGGTGTAATTGAGAGCATGAACTGCAAAAAGGTGCTAAAAGTATGGTTTTAGCGCTCAAGATGCACCAAGGCAAGGGACGCACTCCAGGGGACCAAGATCGACTGAAATTATACGCCAGGGATCCGAGAAAACTAAGAAACTGAAGCTCAGGTGGCCTGAAAGTCAGCCAGAATGCAAGATCATAGAATTTCTACCATCAGATCAGCTCCAAATTTTATACATGGCCTGAGGACCATAAATGAACCGTACACGTCAAATTTCAGCTATTGAAGATCTTTGGAAGTGGGCCAACGGACTGATTAGCCCCTTAATTCATTAAGTGGGGCCTACCTGATATCTGGAACTGCCTCAAAATTGTTCTCGACGGTTAAAATAATATGAGGAAGAGGACGGACGGTATAGATTTCTCGTAAACATCACAGTGGGCCCTTTGTATAGGGTGTGTGCATACTGCACAATATACATATGCGTGCACCAAAGAAAACGCACGCGGGTCAGCGCTGCTGACCCGCACCTTTCTAAAACAGCAACTGCTGTTTCATTTTTGCTTACGCACGGACGGCCTGCGTCCATTTTGTGATCGACTGTGGGCCCCACCTATGGACCGTATGACTCATCTGATCCGACCATCTTTTAGAGAGCTGCAAATACTACAAAACCATGTTGACTCTTTTCATCCACGCGTACACACGTGTTCGATACAGGGGCCACAAAAGGGCTGCTCTGCAACGTTCAAAACTGATTCTTTTGTGATTTCTTCTCTGGGCCACGTCAATAGATGTTTAAAACCACCCATTCTTAACTGAAATTTCGTTCTGAATCCAATGGACGGGGTGGATTTTCCTTAAAATGCTTCTGTGGGGCCCACCGATCACAACAGCGAAATGGTGCGAAAAGTTTCGCACATCCGCGAAAACCGACTTTTTCGGACGGTTTTGGCCCACCATATTTGATCATATGGCAGATCTGAACCGTCTATCATGTAGAGGACCTAATAAAATCCTATGAGACGGTGTTTTTTTTGAAATTTGAGCAAGGAAAGTGGCGTGTTTCGAGGCACCGAACTTGCCTGCGAAAAAGCTTTCAATGGGCATGCATAGCTTTCCAAATCCGATTTAAATCCGATTTTCACCACTCCAACAGCTATATAAGGAGGTTTTGGATGTGGGGAGCATTGATTCAGGTCTAAGAAGGAAGAAAAAGAGAGACGTGGAGGCTCGGACTTGAAGCAGACGTGAGGGAGAGAGTATTTTCTTTTCTTTTCTTTTATTAAGAGATTTAGCCTATCCATGTCGGGCTAAACCTCTTAGCTAGGGATAAGAGGTGAAGCTTGTAGTGAGATGGGAGATTTGATTTTATTTTAATTTTAATGCATGAATTAACGTTAATTTTAGTTAATTATTATGGGAATGTTTTAGGTTTTTAATGGTCTGTTGTGACTGAAATTATAATGGGTCTGCAATGGCTTTGAATATTTCCGTTCTCTTTAATGTTTATGATGTCAGGAAGCCCTGTTGTTCACCATAGTCTCCTGGGCATGGTTAGATGTCGGTACCTTTCCTAACTTTCATACATGTGATGGGTTGGTAATTAGTTTAATTCTGTTGTTTGCCATAGTCTTTTGGGCATGGTTTGGTGATGGAATCCACTCTAATTCATATACCTTTCATCTCTTGAAAGCTAGATCAACAGCAGTTCAGTAATTTTCGTAATTTTTGATGCAAGCATAAGTTCTTCCTGATCTCTACAAGTGGATCCTCTGAATCCCTAGTTTTCTATCTCTGATTTGTTTCCTAAGTTTTAGATTAATTATTCTATAAGTATTCCACCATTACTAATTAATTTAGAATTCATCTTAGCCTAGTTCTAGTTCTAGTTAATTTTAGATAACGTACAAGTTTCAGTCCCTTGGCATTCGACCTCGGTCTTACTGAGTTATTACTACATCACAACCCTGCACTTGGGGAGTGAACATACTCTACAGAGGCACAATTAAAAAAAGATATACATCAATGGTCAACATTTAACTGAAAATAGTCCACAGTGGGATCCAACAGATAAACGGTCTGGATTAGAGCACTATGGACTCCACTTATCAGATTTATCTGCGTATGCTAGCAAAGACCCTGGTCGAAGTGGAGGAAATATTTGAGAAAATTACCACTGTACGTACTACCTTTTATCCAGAGTCTTTTATGAAAACTCCAAAACTTATCTTCCCAACTTAGACACTTCATGTACGGATAGAGCATTTCATGACCAAAATACTCCGCTTTTCAGAGCATTGCACGTACGGACAGGGGTATTTTAGACCTCAAATGCTCTGTATATACATACAAGGTTTAAGTTGGGCAGGTAAGTTTTTCACTGTTCATAAAAGACGCTGGATAAAAGGTAGCGTTTACAGTGATAATTTTCTCGAAATATTTTATACTCGAGCAAAGCATGGTGCATCATACTCATCCACCCTATACATGGAGGGGATGTACTCAATCTAGACCGGCAAAGAGGCCTAATATCGACTGATAAGATAATAGTACTAATAAGCTCTCGGTGGGTGGGAATCCTATCGACGGTCGATAAGGAAATATCAACGGTCTCAATTGTTCAGTAATTGGAATCACCACGTCAACGGCAATTTTGACATATGCCACATTTCTAATGGGGCCCACATTTCCAACGGCCAGGATTGAGTGCATATCTTTCATGTATACAGTGCATGTGTCTTATAATATCATCATACAATTCCTCATAAATAAAAAAGGATCTTTGAACTTCATATGGGAATCTCCTCCAGTTAACCCCATTCATTAAAATGGACGGCCGTTGCTATTTTAATTTTCTGTGACCTTTGGTAAGAGAAAAACCACGATACTCTAGCAGAGTGTGGTGGATGATATGCATGCGCCTACAAATTACTAGAGAAATGCTTACGTGGCATATACCTAAGCCAAATTAAACTATCAAAATTATGGATCCCCAATTTAGATGTAGTATGAACTAAAAATTACACTTATTTGATCAGCTGATTAGGTGGGCATTTATTGGACGGTTAAAAATAAAAAAATTCAGTAGTTTTACAAGTGTCCATGAATCAGAGGTTAGGATGGTTTAAATAATTTCATTTTGGGGTAGTGACTTAGTTAAAGTGGTTTCCACAATTTAGTCGGTTTAAATTGAGCTAATGTATGCCGCGTGTAGAATATCTGAGTGCCTGCGCATCAAGCGTCATACGCTGCCTGAGTATCATATACCACCCCTTGGATAAAAGTCCGGTAGGCACGTTTTCCGAAGACTTGTTTTATGAGGTTTGCTAATTCCACACGCGTGTGTAGCCCTGTCCAACCACACTCGGATATTTTTGGCAATGTAGAATACTTGTTCTTGATCAGATCTTTACATCAAGTGGGACACACTATCTATATATTATGATATAAATTTAAGGACATTTTAAATCTTATGTGGACCACAAAATTTTAAAAAAAATGACAGCTAGGAAAAATTGATCCAACCGTCAATTTGTTTTTTCAATAATATGGCCCATCTGAGGAGTGAAACTTTAAAAATTTTGAAGGACAAGATCTAAATTCAATCTTCAACCAGATGTAAAGCTCAGATTTCGTATATTGGCAAGTATTCCCACGTGTGGAATTAGCAAGCGCCACGATTTAATATTCCGGCATATCGTGGGTGACGTGCCAGCTGCTTACACGTGGCATACACGTAAGTCAAATGGACTAGACTCTTATAATAGTTAAAAATGTAGGAGACTCTTCAACCACACATGGCGTAGCTTTAGAGTGATCCAGACCGTCCAAATATCTGAACTAATTGTGGATGTACCAGAGAAGTTCATTTTAACAATCTGATTTTCCATTCTAATTTTGACCACTCAACATCTTAATTTTAACCGTTCGTTTAATCGCTATCAATTGGATAGTTCCGATATCTTGATCAACGTGATTCTACATACATGGTCCATGCACAATGTGGCCGCAATTCGGAAGGTCTTGATCATGAGTGGCACATGCGCAGAAGATAAGAAGATGGGTCCACCCCATTTTCATAATAGTGGTGAACTATCACGGGAGTCGAGCATAGATCAATTTAGACCGTCCAAATCCCCCACCTTAGGACGATTCTAATGTCCGATTCATGTACATCCATCGCTTTAGTATTCAATTTTACCGTCCATTGGATGGCCATAAATCAGCCAGGTAAGATATCAATTCACTGCAAAATTTTGGCCTATGATCCATCAACTGTGGGCCCCACAATTTGGACAGTTTGATTTGATTAGATATATCACGTGGATTATGTATGAGTGCATGAGTATGAACCGTTCACTCTACCGGAGTATCAAAGTTTCTCACTCTCTCATATTAACTACAAAAACCGACAGGCACCAAAACCTCACTAGTCGAGGACAGGAGTGATGTGGGCCTTTCAACTACCACCGTATATTATACTTTATAAACCTTTGTTTGATTAAAGACAAACCCTTGGAACTGCTGGTCAAGATTCTATTCCTAATCAACGATCAAGATATTAGGTTAGCCACCCAAGTCAGTTTCAACGGTTAAGATCAACTTTCAGACCTGGGAATGTTCCGAAAGAGGCGCCCGCGACAGCATTCAGCTCCCTCTACTTGGTCTCAATGAGGAACTATTCAGTGTATAAAGCTTGTGCAGTTGACTAAGAGAGACAGGTGGGGCCCACCAAATCGTTCTTTAGTTGAGGAGCTGTGGACCCCACAGTCTAATCACTGTTCATGTACAGATGATTACGTGGTTCATGGTTTTTAATAACTTCAAAGAACTAGCTTTGATACTCTGGCTGAGTGGGATGGATGTTACGCAAGTACTTGGAATTACTCAGAAATTGCAGCTTAATTCAAATGATGTGTCTAATTTTAGATGCTCATGTCCGAAATTTTTTGATTATTTGATTATTTCATTGTTGGATTGGTGGACATTTATTTGATGGTTAAAAAATGAAAAACATTCTATCGTCTGATATAGGATGAGGCACATGCACATCCCTGACATGGCTGAACCAAAACAAAACAAGGTCAAATGAAAGTGGAAGTACTTCGTTAGATCTAGGCTCAGTCTTATATAAGACGGGCATATTGTGATTGAGCCCTAGGCATGTCTAATTTGAAAAAATTTATTTCGAATGGAAATAAAATTACTGTCTAAAGTGTGAACCATAATTTGACTATAATTTTTATCCGTGAATCGCTACGGGACATGCAACTTATTAATCTTTATATAATGAGTCATCTAGGTCAATCAAATAGTGGGTCGCATTCATTCATTTCACAAGAAAATACATGCTTGAAGTTCAAAATCGAAATTTTAGAAAAAAAATTACTATTTTTAATAATTTCAATTTTTATTAGCTTTTTTATTATTTTTTTAATTTTAAGTTTTATATTTTCATCTAAAAAATTGATTGTAATCATGCCAAGATTCCTCCGGTAACATTAATCTAGGATTTTTAAATTTTTTTGTTTTTTGTAAACTTACTATTTTTGGTAAGTTCTATTCTAAGTTGAATTAGGGTTAAAATTTTACTATTTTGGATAATTTTGACTTTTGAGTTTTGTTTTTTCTTTTATTAGTGATGTAATCAAGAAAACATACACATTAGGCAATTATTTAATAAAAATATTCAAGTTTCATCTCTTTTTTTTTTCTTTTTTTTAAAAAAATAAGATTAAAATAAAGGTTTTAATCACTTGAGAAAGTCAGTGATTTTTCTCTTCACTTTTTCATGTTCTTCCCCACGTCAATTGGTATCGAAATTAAGCTTTTCCTTGGAAGAATTTGTGAGCCATGAAAGGACTGCAGACAGTGATTGACCATTTGACGAAAGTCGTAGGACGGACTTGTGTTTGTAATAATAAGCAACATGAGATCGACGATGGAACTCGTGGTTATCATGTTCGTATTGTAATATTAGTGATGAATTGCAGGCCATCACCCGATAATGTAACGTCTCGAAAAAATCTGTACAAAGGCCCGAGTACCACTTCAGGCAGATATATCTAAGGATCGTATCCTGTAGAAATTTAGGTGAAAATTAATTAAGGACTGAACTAGATTAATCGGTAGATTTAGCTTGAACTACTATTTATACAAATGGTAAGACCCAAAACCACCAAAATCGCTAACTCAACATTGTTTGAGAACTTATGAAAAATTCCAAAAGCCTTTTGCTCTCGGGAGCACATTAAAACTCCATATCGGACCTGGATCGTATGTTGAAAGTTTGATGACCGTAAAACTATAGGGTTATATTTGTCCTACTAGGCTTGATGACTATCACGGGAATCGAGCCTAAATAATATTGAGAAACGCACAACTTGAGCCTTGAACAAAGTGTGTGAGAAAAAAGAATATATTTAGAAAATGTAATGAAACTTAAGTAAATTGACCATTTGCTTACGAGCGAAATTGAAGATTTCGGACCATCAGTTTCTGACCAAACTTCGCCCAGGGGAAAAGAAAATTTTCCTACTCATATCCGTATACTCGTGGCCCCGAACGAGTAAGCATGACCGTTGATCTGACACGGGTCTTTCATGGCTGATCAACCTATTCAAGCGTGCTGAAATCACATCTTGGCATAGATCCATTGTTAGGGAACTTATTTTGTGACGTAGATGAGTAATGGGCCTTCCTACGAGTCCGGTTTGTCAAAAACAGGCACCTTTAGGTTATAAATTAAGTATACCATGGCCCTGGGGCCATTTGCATCAGTTCTGGGCCTATATAAAGCTCTTAAACCGCTTCATTTCTATTCCATACGAATTTGCTCCAAACCCTAGGAGAGAGAAGAGAGAAAAAGAAGAGAAAACAGGAAAGAGAAGAGAGAGACTTTGGGAGATCGTTGCTGGGATTCTCTCCCATTACTCCATGCACTTAATCACCTTTCCACTTCGCTACACAATCGTTTTCGGCTTCGATTTGGGTAAGAAAACTTAATCCTAATCTTGATTTACGGATCCAAATTGAGCAATCGACAAACTAGCTAACCTATTTCATGATTTAGGTTCCCGACGTTTCGTTTCCGGGAACGTAGAATTCGAACCGCGTCCGAATCGTGTATTTTGACGAAATGTGCGGACTATAAACGTTTAGGTTATGGTCTTCAATGCTTTCAATGTCAGCTAATTATTTATGTCTGACTTGATTGCTGGTATATTATTTTAGATACAACGTATTCGATATACTATACATGTATGAACCATGTTAAATACAAGATGCATCCTATATATTTGTTGAAATGTTTGAATGAACTTGAAATTGCGATTTACACTTGCCATGACTGCTAATCTAGGATACAAGTTTGTCGGATGCATGATGATCACTTTGTGTAAGGAATTGTCATAATATATGTTGTAACTAATCTAGTTTATGTATTTGGTGAAGTGTAACTTAAGTGTTTGATAAAATGTCTGAATGAGAAAATGTTGATGATTTGTATTTATTAAGTGTAATAAAATAAGATTCTCTATTTACCTTAATCATATGTATAGTTTCTTTCATGTGATCATATTTGCCGCTACGCAACTTATGGATAAAATGCAAGTGCTTGTGACATATTCAATATGTTTGATGAAATGTTCAAATGAGGGTTTTATTTGGATTGTTTGTTAAATATTGATACGATTATCATATGTGTTTATCTATTGCATCCTAGTAAGATTGGGGCTACAACATGGCCCAGACAATCGAAAATAATCCTTGTACAAGTGGCTGAATTAGTCTTGCCACATTGGGTAACTCTATGAATCCATATCTCACGGCAATTATCAACAATGGTTAGGCCACAATGGGTGCTTATGCGCTCCATGTCGATTAAGTAAACGTGTGCTCGTACTAATCAAACTTACCAAACAAATCGATTGGCCTATTGTGTGTTTACCATGTATGGACTTCACTACTTGAATCTAATGTATCACTTACCAATGCAGAACCTCGTTTTAACCATGGTACCACGATCCGCTAAGACTCATGAGCTGGGCATGGTGGTATGAGACACTGTGGTCGAGCTGTCGGCCTACGCTGGGGTGACGAGCTTCTCCATAGTGACTAGTGAGTAACCTAAACTTGTGAGCAGGGTATAGTGATATGAGACACTGTGTTCGAGTTATCGGCCTATGCTAAGGTGACGAGCCTCTCTGTAGTGATCACGAGTATAAACTTTGAATTTGCCTATCCACTGCTTTTCATTAGGAGTGATGCCCTATAACTTACTTATCGTATGTGGTTAATTACGATTGACGACTCTAGATAGATCTTCGTTTAAGCTAATGATATAAAGGGAGGTAGCTTAGCTTTGCGAACCTGCTGTATGAATAAACTTAATTAAGTACTCGGCTAATATGACCATGCATCGCATTGCATGTGCTTTGGCGAGGAAGTTGCACTTTAAGGAGGTTGTCATGGGAGAACTTGTTTGTCGGAGTCGCTTGTGAGGGAGCTTCGTGTGAGGGCATGCATCATTATTGCATTAACAAGAGTATTTAAGATATGATTGCTGTACTGCTTTATTATTACTACTTGATTGACTTGATAACATGTTAACCTTTGTCTTATAGTACCACTGAGTTGATCACTCACTCACACCCTGGGACGGTGTTTTAAAACACCAGCCAGACTCTTTTGCAGATGCAGGTGATGATGAAGTCTATACGGCTGAGTTAGACTTCATAAATGAGGAGGAGGAATTCTCCTATGTTCAGATATCAGGCGGGTCTATGTAGACCTCTTGCTGATTCAACGAGATTACAGGGACACATGGATTAGTTGAATACCTACATTTTGACATTTTGTATATTTTGAAACAAACCTTGTATATATTAAACCCTGGTACATCATCATACTCTGGAGGCTGTGAATCGCTTACTTATTTTAATACATATATTTCAGTCTTTCGCTTGCTTAATTTAATTATATCTGGAGTATGATATGCTGTTTTAGTATAATCTCACTCATATTTAATACATTAATATGGACAATATTTAAACATCATTATCCATGTTGCATAAGTGATGTACTGGATCTCAGGAGTTGAGCTTTGCTCGACTCTCGAAATTCAGGGCGTTACAGATAATGGTGAATCACAGGTCACCACTCCGATCGTGAGTAAGCTATTGTATGCGCCAAAAGAGAAGATGCATTTGTAGCAACATAACATCTTTCGAACGAGGTACACCGTAAACTAGAAGGTTTGTGATCTGATCGTGGATGGCAAGAGTAGTGATAACATCGTGTCAATGACTATGATGAAAAAGCTACAATTAAAGAAAGAAATGCACCACTCTTCGTACACAATTGGATGGATTAAAAAGGTTAGCGAAACAAATGTAATTGAACAATTTCGTATTCTTTCCATTTGTAAATATTATATAGATGAAGTAATGTGTAATGTGGTTGATATGAAGGCTTATAACATTTTACATGGTTGACCATGACAATATTGTTATAAGTAAAAATGAGCTGCCCAAGAAGTATGAGGTCGGCCTAGACATTTGTGCACGTCGCATGGTCGGTCAGTGCCTGTCATGACCAAGGAGCTCCTCAACGACCAGAAAGCGATACTGTTGTATTTTGTTGTATGACACCGAGCTCTCCCATAACTCATTTATGCCCGAGCTATTGTTCAGATCTTGTAGAGAGGCCTTCAAAGCATGATCTTGTATAAGACCGGGTGCGCCCTGCTCAAATACTTGCGAGAGAGTTCCTGCACCGTATGATAAGATGAAGAGGATGGTCATTCCTGATTTTTCTTATGCTCTTGTAGACACCCCACCCAGGCTACATCTTGAGAAAGTTAAGACTGTCCAGGAACCATGATCATACCTAATCCCATCTTAAACCGAATCAAAGTCCCTAAACCCCAAATCCACAATCTGAAATCCCGATCCAAACTGTTCAGCACGCACATAACCCTGCTTATACCCTATACCATGACTAGATCCCCTTCACCCAAGCCGAAACCCACTTTTCTGAGCTGAAAAACCCGAAAGGAGACTTCTGGGCCAACCCGCATGACGAACAAGGTCCGCACGCACGAGCCCGGGCCAAACTAGCTCCGGGCGGTAGTCTGACTACTGCCGGCGGTACTCGGGATGCCGCCACTTGCCGCCCGCATGTGGACAGGTGTCTCAGCACCCAAAAGTCAACTTTCTTGTGAATTTATCCCTCCCACCTTCACTATTTACCGTTTTACCAAGCCCCCATAGTCAATGAAAATGCGCTACGTGGCATCTCTCTCTCCTTAACTAATCCCCACTTGCCACATCACCATTTACCCTCCTCAAACTCAAAAATTACCAAAATGTCATTGGAGAAGGCTATAAATAGCCCTCTCCTCTTCACATTTTCAATAAGTCATCATCATTTCTAAGCTTAAGAGAGTGAGAAAGAAGGAGAGTGAGGAAGAGAGTGAAGGAGAGGGGAGGAGTTCCCAAGCCATCAAAGTCCTGATCTTTTAAGCCACCCCCAGCCTTCCTCTCAACCTTTCCATAAGCCTAGTCTAGGTTGATCATGGTTCAACCCACATCTTAGCCCCTCAGATCAAGTCAAAGATCCATTCAGTTTACATTCAAGCATTCATCATGACATCTACTCCCTTCTCAACCCCCCTGCTCCTCTAGATCTCTAGTGAACGTATGCTCTTTGACTTGCCGTACATCGGACCCTGTCACATCAGAAATTTCTAGTGATCTAGTTCATTTTTCTTACCTCTTTGCATAAACATCATCACATCCACCTTCTAGACATGCCGTTGGACGTATGCGCTGTGGCTTACAGAAATCTCGGATCTTGCCGCATCAGAAATCCACTCGTGTGCCTAGTCCTGTCCCGACCACAGCATTCATCCTCCCCTTGAGATTATTTTACTACACAAAGTAGAGACCGTACATTTGTACGGGTGGAGAGGGTACCTAACACCTTCCCTCTTTGTAACCGAGGTCCCTTACTCGGAATCCCGGATCGTAGACCAGGAGTCAATTTAAGGCAGGGAGGTCTTCGAATTTTTCTCACCTTGCGTATTCCGTGGTTCTATTCGACCGCAGGATTCTGAGATTTATTCGGCTAGTGGCGACTCCAACATCGACAAATCAGCCTGATCACCCCACCACAAAAACATAACTCCACAAATCAACGTGGGCGCCGATTTTTCAGTGTCTACAGAATTGTGACTCCACTGGGGAATTATTAGCTCGTTCTAACTGAGACCTGACTTGAAATAGTGTGGTAATATAATCTTAGGGGATATTCTACATTTGTATTCATATCTTGCATTAAAAAAAAAGGATCGATCTTTGGCTTGCACCTATTCAAGGCTCTTACTCACCCCATGCTTATCCAATCCAAAGTTGTCATGACAAACCAAAAAGAAGAAACCATTACGCCTAAAAGGCACCCACGGATGGCCTGAATTCATGACTGATAATATCGCATTTACCTCAACCATGGACGAAATAACCAAAATTTTTAAGGCTTTACAGGCCCTTCTTACCCAATATGTTCAAAAAGAGACTGTCCAAACCATGCAAGTGTCATCACCTAGTGCCCCAGTCATCTCAACTTTCTAGCACCCACTCCATAATGGGAGTTACCTTCAAGGCCAATTTTTTACAACTGAGAATCCTTTCCAGCAGCCTCTCACTGACGAGAACCGCTATCAAGTACAATATCCCACAATCAGGAATCCCAGCCAGTTCCAACATCTTCCTCCTAATAGGAGATCCAATCAATTCCAGGGGGCAAAACTCCCTTCGACCGGTCTCTCCGAAATCGAAGAACTCCGGGAGCAATTGCGAGAGGTGCAGAGGAAACTACAAAGGCAACAACAAGAGGTGGATCTCCCATCTACCAAGTTCAGGGATCTTTGTCCCTTTCCTGATGCAATGGTACCTTAAGACTTCAAGGTACCAAAATTCAAAAGGTATGATGATACGGGGTGTCCTATGGACCATTTAAGAGCATTCTGTGGAGAGCTTAATACTATGGCAGGTAATGATGGAGCGTTGATCCGTTTGTTTCAAAAATTCTTGAAAGGTGATGCGTTAGATTGGTACACATCATTAAACTATCATCGAATTAAAACTTGGGAACAACTTTTCCAAGCTTTCATTAATCGTTTTGTGTACAATCTTAATATAACACCCAAAAGGGCGGATCTTACTGCCTTAAGGCAGAGGAATGATGAGTCATTGCCAGCTTACATTGGACGGTGGCGGGCAATGACAGATAGAATGAAAACACCCATTGATGACGAAGAGCAAATCTACATGATAATCCACTCGACAAACCCGAGTATCTCTGGATACCTCGTCTTGTATCCATATGTCAACTTTACCCAACTCATCCATGCTGGGGAACGAGTCGAAGCCGAAATAAGGGTTGGAATGATCTCCCCTTGGTGGCCTCATCAGGCCTCCCCAGTACAACGGAGAGTGGAAGGAAGGTTTACTAGATACGAGAACAGTAACAGAAATGTTCCTAACCTCCATCTAACAGAAGAAGACAATCTCGTCGCCTCTATCCAAGGTGCTCAATTCGCTCCTCAGGAAGGACAATGACAATAACAATAACAAATGGAGATTCCTCAGTACTCCAATCATGGTCAGCAGATGAGGATGACCCGGAAACCTAGGTAGTTTACACCGATAGCCCAAACTTACAGTGAGGTACTAGTCATGCTAGTCCAAAGATAAATACTTACACCGCTACTGCCTAGGCTCCCCCCAAACCCTCTGTCACCAAATTATAATGAGAATGAGTACTGTGCATACCACCAAACCCAAGGCCACACGACGGACTATTGTTTCGCCCTAAAACATGTGATCCAAGATCTGATTGACAACCAAACAATTATGGTTACCTCTCCTGCTGTTGCCACCACCAATTACACTCTCCAGAATCGCCTGCCATCGTATCAAGTATGCCCTAGTTCATCAGGAACTCCTACTAACAATATCAATCAAGGAAAGCCACCCCCGGTCAATCCAGTCCAATGCATTCATTCAATCACCGCCAGCCCAACAACAATACCCCCAAGTCTACAAGGGGCACACCTTACTAGTCCAATCTCTTCGCTCTCAAATATGCAAGGGGCATCTCCACCAGGTCCAGTCTCCATGCCCCCGAGTCTACAAGGGGCACACCTTGCCAGTCCAATCTCTTCGCTCTCAAATATGCAAGGGGCATCTTCGTCCAGTTTAATCTCCATGCCCCAAAGTCTACAAGAGCCACCATCGATCAATTCAATCCATACATCCTTTATCTCACAAGGGGCACCACCTGCCTATTCAGCCCCTACTCCAACCCTCGTGATCCAAGAAAATGCTCTTTCCCCGATCAACATACTGCATGCCCTAGCAAAATCAGGGCCAAACTTTAATCATGCGGTAACTTTCCAAGAAAGACATTCTGCTACTCAAAGGGTTTTGCCTAGCTCTACTCAGTCTTCAATCCTTTAAGAGAAGAGTCTAGGGCGAGTGGTTCCCTCCTCTAAGAGAAAGGTCGAGGAAGAGATTAACATCGAGATCATGATTAGCCCCAAAGCATCGACCGTCACTTTTCAGGTCTTTGACATCACAGCTTCATTTCATCTCCTCTTCGATCGGTCTTGGATTCGTAGAGTTAAGGCTCTCTCTTGAACTCTTCACCAAAAGGCTAAATACATTTTTGGAGACAAGGCACTGACTGTTCTGGATGATCCCGAACAAATCTTTTCGATTGAAGCAGTCAACCATCGAGAGCTAGATATCCTGATCACAGACATGTAATGCTCTGATGAAGATATCCCATACCATATTCTTGAGTTCGAGACTGTGAATTGCATACCTCTTGCATGTCCCATCAGATCAAACTATGTCTTCCCTCCAGTCAAGCACCAACATTTTTATTATCAGCTCAAATATCAAGAGAATGTAGGCATGAGAGGACTGAAATATTTGCCTCCTATGGGTGAGATACCAAAGCACAAATGGATCGAAGGAGAGCAATGTCGGCAAGAGGAGGACGATCCCTTCAGCCACACATCAATTAAATCCATAAGAGAATGAATCATCTATCCGGTTGGCAGGTCGAAATCCACCATGGAGGATCAAGTGAGCAGAATGAGCCCAACTGAGCTCTTTGAAAATGACTCGGGCAAGGGGCAAGGATTGCCTCTGATTGACTGGACCACAGTCTAGGTCCCACCTGAGCAGGAAGAATACAAAGACTCACAATGCATCGAGGATGAGCTGATGAAAGTGACATCCAACACCAACTTAGAGCTCAATCTCAAACTCATCATGATATTTGGGCACAGCAATGAGAGCCCACCTACTGATCCATCTAACCCTACCTCCTAAGGGGAGGGAGTGTAGAGCAAATAACTAGTTTGCAGTCTCCAAGACGGCACAATAAAAGCAACGTTTGGCTCCTCAAAGCCGAATCAAGCAATCCCTGATTCACATTTCCGTCTTTCTAAAAAAAAAAACAGAAAATTCTCAAAAAGCTAAAAACACTGGATATTTTCAAAACACCAAAAAAATCATATACTTGTCAAAATCCAAAAAAAAAAAAATCAGAAAATTTTAAAAAGCCAAGAACATTAGATATTTTCGAAATGCCAAAAAATTCAGATACTTGCCAAAATCCAAAAACAACAGAAATTTCTCAAAACACAAAAACAATAAAAAATCTTTTAAAACTCACAAGCAATAATGTGCCAAATGCGTCTGTTACAACACCAGAGTTTAAAGCCGACTCATAGATTTCAATCTGGAGTTAGACTTCAAACTCAGGGGTTTGAATGAAGTCCAAAATGTGAAAAATGATGATCCGACTCTCGAGCTAGAAGATTCCCCCTGAAAGTTTGAGGCAAAGGTCAATGTCGTCATGGATGATTTTGAAATTGTGAACTTGGGATCCCTTGAGCTCCCTAGAACAGTACGCATCAAGAGATCCTCACCTCCTGAATGCAAGCAGACAATGACAGAATTCCTGAGACCTGGGGCTATCTAACTTTGGGTTCTCCTATGAAGCCCAGATCGAATGAAGAGCTAGTCATACGCCATCTTCTATGAAACCTGAAGTCAAGCCCATCAAGCAAAGCTGTCAAGATCATGTTTGAAGTCTACAATGGAGTCTTACTGATGAATGATGAAAATAAGTTAATGTATCATGTCAGGAAGTGCTTCAAGTATTCAAAGCTTGCATAACGGATCCATGTGCATGCTTCGAGTCTTTATAACCTGACAACACTCTAGCCCTTCTTCATTATGGGGTGAGGACATCATCGAAAGAATGAGCTCAAAGGCATCCAATGGTCATGAGTGCATTCTCGTAGCAGACAAAAGTAGGCGCCAACAACATCCTACATCATCAGTACGAATGAAAAAAGAGAAGTTAAGGAAAATTATTGGTGGTAATCTTGATACAACTAACTACATCTTGCAGACGTAAAGCACACAACAATCACTAGGACCAATGACAAGCAAGTCTGAAAGAAAGGCCATCCTGAGACGGTCCGTTGATCATCCACGAGGATTCTTCTGGGAGGTGCCCTTTGTCTCATCATCATTAAGGGCAAAGATCTTCCAGAGCCCATCAACGCCGACAAAATGGGTAATCTTACCTGACTATGTCAACAACCACAATTGTAAAGCTAAAGTCAAATGACAAAAGGTTAGTATCCTGAGGTACATTCCATCATCATTCCTTCCCTCCAATAAGTGTTTTAAAAAATAAAGGGTTCCAAAAAAAAAAAAAAAAGATGAAAAAAAAGAGGACAGAAAGCGCGCAGTTAAAAAAAGAAAAAAAGAAAAAAAAAGAAAAAAAAATGGAAGAAAAGAAAAGTCGAACCCAATGAGTTAGAACACAAGTCACCAACCCATTTTTTCTTAGGATAGTTTAACCCAATGTCAACAGCTTCACGATCGTGATTGAAGACAAAGTCAGGTAGTTCACCAATCGGCCGACAATGAATGGAGTCTAGCCTCCCGCCTTTGTATAAGAAAAAGAGAAATCAAAAGAAAAGTAATGTGCCTAAGAAAAATGGGCGAGGTGAAAATTCGAAAGGGCGCCTCGAGTAAAAACAGTGGGCATGTAGTGGACTTGATGAAAACCTGAAAAGGCACCAAGGGTAAAAAGAGCACAACTACCAAGGGGCAGGTAAGAGCAAAAACTCGGGACATGGTGAAAATTCGAAAGGACGACATGAGCAAAAATAACGAGAAAGCCAATCGTGGTGAAAATCTGAAAAGGCGCTACGGGCAAAAAGGGCTAGAAAAGAAAAAAAATAGAAAATAAAAAGTACAGGTACAGAAGGAGCCAAGACAACGAGCAAAGTGAATAATCACAAGGAAAAGATAAGTCCGAGATCAGAATTCTGTCAGACTTTACCCAAATCTAAGGGGCATGATCCTAATATGCGCTACTCTCAAGGAATAAAGATCCCTAGTAAACAATTCAAAATACTGAATTCGATATAGGCTAAGTTCAATGTTCTGATTTCACCATCCAAAGCACAAATTCAAACACAAGCAAACACCGACAAATTTTACACAAACAAAAATTTCATTCCTTTCAAAAAAAGTCTTTTTATACATCGCTTTTCTTTCTTTACAATAAAAAAAAAAGCATTCATGCATATACAGGACAAGCAGCCAACAAAGTTGGGGATCCACAAAGTCAAGGTCAAAG
The DNA here is from genome assembly GCA_037074715.1 of Magnolia kwangsiensis. NCBI lineage: Eukaryota > Viridiplantae > Streptophyta > Magnoliopsida > Magnoliales > Magnoliaceae > Magnolia > Magnolia kwangsiensis. The sequence continues at coordinate 112,715,003 of CM073580.1, forward strand.
CTCCAAAAGGCCCACATTTCAAAGCTCCAGAGACCCACATTTCAAAGCCCCAGAGGCTCACATTTCAAAACCCACAAGGCCCACAAGTTCAAAAGCCCTCAAAGGCCCACATTTCAAAGCTCACAAAGCCCACAAGGCCTACAAGTTCAAAGTCCCAGAGGCCCACATTTCAAAGCTCACAAGACCCACAAGTTCAAAGCCTCAGAGGCCCACATTTCAAAACCCTCAAGGCCCACAAATTCAAAGTCCACAAGTTCCACATGTCAAAAGCCCACCAAGCCCATTGTTTAAAGGCCCATGCTTCACAAACCCTATTTTAAGGCCCATGGTCCTAGGCCCACATGTCTAAATCAGGCCCATGTTCCCCAATTGCCCCGTTAATTCATTAATGGAGGCCATCTGGCTATTCGATCCAGACTGTGCAATAAAAATCGGACGATTATGCCCTCCCGCGAGATCGAATCAATGTTTCAAAAATCCAAAAATACCTTAAATAAAAACCGTTAGCCCCGCCAGCTCATCAGTGGAGGCAACGCGACTGTTTACTTAACTTATACAAATAAAAATTGAACGAGGACGTCCACCCGTGAAATCGAACGGATATTTTCCAAAAAATTTAAAAAATATATTTTCAAATAAAATCTCCAAGGAGTCTAGCTCCAAAGGGAATAGCTTTCAAATAAAGTTTTTCGTACGCGGTGCGCAGTACACTGAAGAATCTTCTATATTCTCCAGTTGCGGCCAGTGTACACAGCTAAATAAGATTTGATCTCTTCTGGTTTCCCCAGTGGATAATCGAATCCATACATGATACATGTACGATTGGCCCGATCTTTATATCTGGACAGTTGTACGAATGCTAGTAAAATAAGTGGATCTATCTCTGGAAAGAATAATCAAAAGTGAAAGTGATAACAATCCATTGTAACCAAAGTATCATAATCAGCAGATTGCATGACAACAGATTACCTGCACATACCCAGTTTGGGATGTTCAAAAAATTTAATTGAGTCCAAGTCGGGGTAGTGAGTTCCCCGTAAGGCCGTACCAACGCGTAGGACAGCTAACCACTTTGACAATCAAATAGATTGAATACTCTTAGGGTGATTACGTAGCAAAGGAAAGACAGACCAAACAGTACGGGAATCCTCGTAAAGCCACGACGAATGCGCAGAGGCCCTTACTTTTCAGACATACCCTCCAATGCTATTAACAATCAGACGTGAAAGGGTTGTGATTGGTGATCCATAAAGCCGTGACGAATGCGCAGGAGGCAATCACAATATTTTTCTCAACCCTCATGATATGTGTAAATCATCTCTTTTCCAAACATTCGACTGACAATGATATAATGGCAGACAAGAGATTCAAGTCACTACCCCTTTTTCTGACCAGAAGGGTGGGGTGTCCACTTGCTTTGACCTTCGGTTGCTAGCAACCTCGATTAAAGAGGGGCATCTGTAGAAACCCACCCAGGCTATATCTTGAGAAGGTTAAGACTGTCCAGGAACCATGATCATACCTAATCCCAGCCTAAACTGAACCAAAGTCCCTAAACCCCAAATCCATAACCTGAAACCCCGATCTAAACCGTTCAGCACGCATATAACCTTGCTTATACCCTATACCATGACTAGATCCCCTTCACCCAAGTCGAAATCCACTTTTCTGAGCTGAAAAACTCGAAAGGAGACTTCTGGGCGAACCCGCACGACGAATAAGGTCCGCACGCACGAGCCCAGCCCAAACCAGCTCCGGGCGGTAGTCTGACTACCGTCGGCAGTACTCGGGATGCCGCCACTTGCCACCCGCGTGTGGACAGCTGTTCCAACGCCCAAAAGTCAACTTTCTTATGAATTTATCCCTCCCACCTTCACTATTTACTGTTTTACCAAGCCCCCATAGCCAATGAAAATGCACCACCTGGCATCTCCCTCTCCTTAACTAATCTCCACTTGCCACATCACCATTTACCCTCCTCAAATCCAAAAATTATCAAAATGCCATTGGAGAAGGCTATAAATAGCCATCTCCTCTTCACATTTTCAACAAGCCATCCTCATTTCTAAGCTTAAGAGAGTGAGAAAGAAGGAGAGTGAGGAAGAGAGTGAAGGAGATGGGAGGAGCTCTCAAGCCATCAAAGTCCTGATCTTTTAAGCCATCCCCAGCCTTCCTCTCAACCTTTCCATAAGCCTAGTCTAGGTTGATTATGGTTCAACCCACATCTTAGCTCCTCAGATCAAGTCAAAGATCCATTCAGTTTACATTCAAGCATTCAACATGACATCTACTCCCTTCTCAACCCCTCTGCTCCTCTATATCTCTAGTGAACGTATGCTCCATGACTTGCTGTACATCGGACCCTGTCACATCATAATTTCCTAGTGATCTAGTCCATTTTTCTTACCTCTTTGCATAAGCATCATCACATCCACCTTCTAGACACGCCGTTGGACGTATGTGCTGTGGCTTGCCGAAATCTCGGATCTTGTCGTATCAGAAATTCACGCATGTGCCTAGTCCTGTCCCGACCACAACATTCATCATCCCCTTAAGATTATTTTACCAAACAAAGTAGATACCTTACATTTGTACGGGCGAAGAGGGTGCCTAACACCTTCCCTCTTTATAACCGAGGTCCCTTACTCGAAATCCTAGATCGTAGACCAGGAGTCAATTTAAGGTAGGGAGGTCTTCGAATTTCCCTCACCTTGCGTATTCCGTGGTTCTAGCTGACCGCAAGATTCTGAGATTTATTCGGCTAGTGGCGACTCCAACATCGACAAATTAGCCTGATCACCCCACCACAAAAACATAACTCCACAAATCAACGTGGGCACCGATTTTTCAGTGTCTACAGTTCTATTAAGGATGGAAGCTCGGCTCGGTCCTAGTGCTCGGATATAACCTTCACGGGCAGGTCGGTAACCTACTCAAATGTTCAAGGGGAGCTCGACCATGGTCCATCAGAAATCTCAGGTCGGTAAACTTCTCCTTAGGATGGTTGTATAAGTCAGCTTGGATGCTCGACCTCATTCTCCTACTACATGTTCCTTTTAATCCCCTTTAACGGTGAAAGGTAAACACTCACAACTTTACACACTAAAGACCTCTCAACTCTACTGGACCTAGCTTGCTTGATTCTGACTTAGGCATCGGATAGCCTTCCCCCCCCTCCCCCCCCCACCAACTATAGCTAGGGTCTCATTTGTCTCCTTTTGTAATGCCCAGAAAATTGGGGGTCGTGCATATGCTAAACTCTTAAGTTTTCAGGTATCACTTATAACCAATTTTACTATTTTGTAATTAATCCTGTTTAATGAGCAACATGAAATTACTTGAAACATGAATCACAAACACAACTAGTCTACTGAAATAGAAGTATCTAAATATATATATATATATATATATATATATATATATATATATATATATATATATATATATATATATATATATATATATGTCCAAAAATATCAGTGGGTCGCACAAGGCGTTGTCCAGTAAAAATACAAAAGAATGATAAGTCCAAAAGAATATTGCGCTGAGTCTACCACCCAGCGATCTAAAATAGGCCACTAAATCTATGGTAAGATGCCCATCAGCTGGAAGTAGGACAGCTCATCCCATCAGCGGGAAGTAGGACAACTCATCCTCCTCATTAATGTCAATGCCGCTCTGCTCCTCGAACTCAGCGCCACCTGCAACTACTGAAGAGTCTAGTTGGTGTTTTAAAACACCGTCCCAGAGTGGGAGTGAGTGATCAACTCAGTGGGTGCTATTACTCTTAAGTTACAAGAAGTATAAATTTTATGATGAATTTGATGAAAAGAAAACATTCATAAACACCTAACTAATCATGTTAATGCATGTGTATGATAAATGATATGATGTATGACCTCGCAACAACACTCCCTCGAGCAACTCTGTCTAATGATCGCGTATGACCAACACTCTCTCATTGCGACCTCAACTGCCAAGTTGCCAACCTAACTAGTGTAATGCAATCGTGATCGTTTAGCCGGGTTTTTAATTAAGTCTATTCAACTAGCAGATTGGAAAAACTAGTACACCCCATGATATCAATGCCATCAATTGGTTACGAGGCCAAGGCCCTTCAATGTGTGAGGCCAGGACCTCGTGATCCTTGATCCCATCGAGTTTCTCATCCCCGATTTCAAGCACATGAGGAGTGCTGAGAAGTGGGATCGCTCGCGGTCACTACAGGGAGGCTCGTCACCCCAGCGTAGGCCAATAGCTCGGACACAGTGTCTCATTCTACTATGCCCAACTCTCAAGTCAGTGGATCGAGTTCAAATGGTTATCAATGGGCTCCAATGGTTGAAGGGTGTTCCAAGTTCCATACAGGTGTAAGCAGACAGGGTTAACAAATATGGTTGGTTAGTACGTGGACTAGACTGTACAAGTTTCGACGACTACGTGACGGACGATATCGGGTACAAGCGACCAATGTAATCCAACTACTGTCGCCCATTCGCATCCGCCCAAATCCGCTGACCTAGCATCAGAAAAATCTTACCGACGGGACCACCTTCTCTCACCTCAGTTTCTTGACCAACCTAGGGATTTGAGGGTATTCAATAACACTTCAACCAATTAGAATTCATCATCTAACACAAGTAATGTCATGCATTCATACATCAAACCAATAAATTCAGATTTTTCTACAATTGCAATTACTAACAATAACATGAAATAAATGTGTCTGTGTGGTGTGTGGGGTTAATGAAAAGACTAAGGATTATATATATATATATATATATATATATATATATATATATATATATATATATATATATATATATATATATATATATATATATATATATATATATCATAGCACAAAAATACAACAAGGTTTAAGGTATCATACATGCCAAAAGGAAACATTATTCAAGAATCAAGTATGAGATGAATCATGTAATCACTAAGTTCATGCCCAATCATGTGAGGAACAACAACAATTTATAATCATTTCATGTCATTTGGGAGGATCTTTCATATAAGGTCTTGGATAGGTTTTTCTCTTAAATTATTCAAATACATCACCCAAACATACATAATTATTGAATTCACACTAAAATTGGTGTTAGGCCACCTAAGACTAATAGTCCTCACCTATGGATCGTTGAGATCTTGGGAAATGACCTAGAAGTGTCGAACTCGGGGTCGATTGGCCAGAATCCTGAGACAATGCATTTGCATGTTAGAATCTCATAAAAATCCTCCCTCAACATGAGGGGTTTTCAAAAGGATGATGGATTTACCTATCCAATCGGCGGAGAGGGGTTCCTCCAGTTGTGGGTGATGGATTCCTTGAGGAAGAGGTAAAGAGTTGTAAGACTCGGACTACCTTGGGCCCAAACTTCAACTATGATCCACCTTCTCTCCCTTCTTCTCTCACACCTTTCTCTCTCTCTTATCTCTTTAGACTCTCCTCTCTCTTTCGTTGTTGGAGTTGTGGTGGGAATGAGTGAGAAGAGCCTAGGGCTTTATTTCCTAGGTTTGGGCCAAATGGTCTTAAGTTCCAACAATTCCTTTCAATGGCCTTTTGGGACAGCCCAGTCACCCCCTTGACTAACAAATTTGGCATGTAGGTGTCTCATGGCCTGATGAGGATCTGTGCAAATTTTGAAGGCGAACGGATGTAGGGTTTTATCGCACGGTTTCGATCTATAAATAACCCTGTGGAGTCCATTATGTCCGTTAAGGAGGTTCTGATGGCCCCGTAGCTATGAAATTTATACGATAAGTGCTCCATGGACCGATGAAGGGCCGTGCAAAGTTTGAAGGTAAACAGATGCGAGGTTTTACTATACGGGTCTGATTTGCGATCAACGATCACCGTTTCACGATCGATTTTCAGATTTTGTAGACGGGCATAGAAAAATACTTTAGACCTTCATCGTAAATGTAGAAGAGATACGACGGCTGTAAAGCCTAATATCTCAGTTTTATTTAGAAGTATTAGATTTCAATTCTAGCCTTTAGGTTAAGGTTGGGGTGAGTTGCGTTTGGTAAGTGCCGTTGGGACGGTGTAGATAATTAATTTCTAGGCGTCTACTAAGTCTGTGGTCCGGGATGGACCACAAGCCCAGTGAGATCTGCGGTTTGCCCAATTTTTAGATTTTTCTGATTTTCCTTTGCCATTGCACCACCCGCACAAGTTGTTGCCAAATACAAACAGGTTATCTAGCTCCCGCACATGGTCCGATCATAACCAGACTGGTTCACCCTAATGGGCTAACCCGGCTTAATTTATTGGTGGTACCTCACACTCGAGCGGTTTAAGCGAACGATCATGCGGCAAATCCTGCGTGGACGCCTCAAGACACTGTTCTAGTTGGGCAGGACGTTACACCTTTGTATGCAGGTATTCGGAATTCAACGAGGGTTGACCAGATTTCTACATCAACAAGTACGATATTGATTGATGTCATGCATAAAGGCCGGGATAAGATATTTATATTTGTTAAGGATGGTAAAAAGATATCCTCACTTTTATGAAAACAAAGAACCAACCCAAGAATTCTAAAGTGGATGAGTGATCTCATGTAATCGTAAGAGATTTTGTCAAAAAATCTGAGAAGATGAAAAATATCAATGCATTAATTGTAAAGGGAAAAGATGTAGAACCCATGGACATCCGAAAGAAGTTAAAACCAACATTGTAGGAGTTCGAGGGGGTTATGCCCGATCACCTTCTCGACAAGTTGCCCCCATGCGGGATATTGCTTTTTCTCAACTGGAGTTCACCTTCAATAACATGCATAGTAGATTCATTGACAAATCTTCATTTGAGGTTGTATATGGTCGTGTTTCCAAACATACACTTGACTTGGTCCCTTTGCCTAAGTTACCAGATATGAATGTTGCGATAGAAAAATATGGCGGATCGAATTGTCACAGTCCATGTTGATGTCTAAAAGAAGTTATAGAAGTCTAATGCCAAATATAAGGAAGATATTGATAAACATTGGCACCAGGTGTTTGAAGCAGGTGATAACATGTTAATTCACCCGTGCGAAGAAAGAAATTCAACCGGGATTTATAATAAGTTGAGGAATAAGAAAATCAATCATATTCCAATTATCAACAAAATCAATGAGAACGTCTATGTTATTAATCTTCCTAAGAGTATGGGATCTCATGGACTTTCGACGTGTCAGATCTATATGAGTATCATGAGCCAAGTCCATTGAATAACTTAAGGACACGTTCTTTCCAATTAGAGGATACTGATATAGGATGAGATACAAATACATTCCTAGTATGGTTGGACAAAAAAAAGAGGCAAAAAGGAAGCAAAAGTAATCCGTTTGATCCAGGCTCAGTCCTATGTAAAGGCATGATGTTACTGGCCCCAGACACGTTCGATTCGAAGAAATTCATTTCAGATAAAGAGAAATTGTTGTTTGAAGTGTAAACGATAAATCGATCACAACTTTTTATCTAGGTAATGTTGCGAGATGTATGACCTATTATTTTTTATGTAGCGGACCATCCAGGGTCAACCGAATGGTAGGTCAGACAGATAGGTCGCATCTGTCCATTTTGCAAGGAAATGCACACTTCTAGTTCAAAATCAGAATTTTAGAAAAGATTTACTATTTTTAATAATTTCAATTTTTATCTTATTTTCTTGTTTTTAGAGTTTTAAAATTTTGTATTTTTTTAAAGATCGAATGTAATTATGCCAGGAATCCTCTGATAAAGTTAATTTAGGATTTGTTTTTTTAAATTTTGGCAATATTTATTATTTTGGGTAAGTTCTATTCTAATTAAATTATGACTTTTATTAGAATTAGAAATTTCCTATTTTAGATAATTTTAAATTAAGATTTTTTTATTAGTTATGCAATCTTTAAAACATACACGTTAGATAATTATTCAATAAAAATATTCAAATTTTCTCATTTTTTATTCCTTGTGAATTCAAAAAACTACCGTATGATTTCAATGTTTTAATTACCTAAGAAACACAGTGATCTTCCTCTTCACTTGTCTGGTGCTTTCCCTATTTCAATCCCATTTGTACAGACGAGTGTTTGCAGATTAGAGGTTAGGATTGTTCAACAAACTGATTTTGTGACACTAACTCAACAACAGTTAGTTTTTATTCCGTTTTAATTGAGTTAATACACATCACTTGTATAATTCCTAAGTGCTTTGCCAGAGTATGAACAGACATGCTCTGCCAGAGTATAAATTACTTTCCATTAGTTTATATGTTGTAGGTTGGATCATTCATATTTACTCGTTGTTAATCTTGGTAATTCCAAAAGCAGGTAGGAGTCCTACGAGTCTACAGGCAAGCATACTTACTAATATGGAACACGTGCATGATCATCTGAGCTTTCCATTAGGTGGACTACATTTTTTAGGTCTTCGGCCTAAAAAATCATGCCACTTCATATGTTAGGTGGGCCAAATGGTACAAAACAAATGGATCGCCGATGAAAGTATTTTGATCGTTTGTTTACTCAAGTGGAATGGGTGGGATTGAAGATCAACACAATCCCAACCCAAAGCCAATCCAACCTTAAGAGGATTGACTTGTAACTTGACCCAATCTGCAGCCTGACCCAATTGACCCAAATTCCAACACAAGGTGCCTAACCTGAATTCAACCCGAATTCCTTTGTAATCATCCAACCTGGCCCAAATACGTGTGATTATTCCAACCCATCCTAACTCAAACCCAATTTGCTCAGCCTGAGTCCAACATGATTTTCGAATTGGGGTCTCCTCTTAGCTCAATGTTAGACCCTGTGTGTCTTATATACAAGGTCAAGGGTTCAAGTACCCATGCGTACGTGGGGTGATAGTGTGTAGAGGTGCACATGGAACCGGTAGAACCGTGGAACTGCACTGGAACCGACCAAACTGTACGGTCTGGTTCGGTTCTAGAGTGCACTAGTTTCAATTTCGGTTCCAAAAATTAAAGAACCAATTAGTTCAGTTTGGTTCTTGGTTTGGGGGTATGTAGAATCGAATCGAACATGAACTGATCCATAGAACTGAATTGTGGATTTGAATCGTGAAACCGAACCTAGAATCAAACCAGGAACTGAACCATATATTTAAAAAAAACCCTAAGTTCATTCACTTCACTTCACTTTTCACACCGCCCTTGTTGCCGCTGCCCCCAATCCCCACTCTCTCTCTCTCTCACCCACTGGACAACCACCTTCTGCCCACCGCCCACCACCTCTCTCTCTCTCTCTCTCTCTCTCTCTCTCTCTCTCTCGCCCAGAATTGTGGAACTGATCAAGAACCGAATTGGTTTTAATGGTTCGGTTTCCGTTCGGTTCTGGGGTGTTAATGGTCTGGTTTCATTCTCCTAGAATCGTTAGTAACGGTTCGGTTTCGGTTCACCCCAAAATCGGACCAAACAAACTCGTGTGCAACCCTAGTTGTGTGTGTGTTTCTCGCCTTTAAGAAAAGGATTTTTGAATCAGGTTGGAATTTTTCAACTTAAATCCAACCTGAAAACCTTAACAACTTGATTGGAAATTGGGTTGGTTGAATCAGGTTTGGGTTGACCTAAGCCAAGTTGTAGCCGTATCTTGCACACATGTTTCATATTAATTTATACTCTTATGCAGATGGTAATATTAGGCTTAGACTTAACAAATCTTTGCACCCTCCATTACCTTGCAATCAAGTCTCATTCCTAAGGAGCTTTGAATAAGTAGGGTGGATTGTCCTAGTGAACTGTTGGATATGATCCAAGTGAGTCTGTTTTATACTCATGTTTATGGATCGTGGGATACACACACAAACACACCACATAGGCACTTGATGTAGAGTGGGTTGCCGATACATTCTTAGTACTACTGAACTAAAAGAAGTTCCAATGGAAGTAAAAGTAGTTCGTTAGGACCGGGTCCAATCCTACGTGGGGCATGAAATAATTGGGCCCTAGGTGCATTTGGTTTGAAGAATTTTATTTACGATAAGGAGAAATTATCATTTGAAGTGTGGACCATAAATCAATTTTAAATTTTTATTTGAGTATCGTCACGAAATGCATGACTTATTAACCTTTATGTAACGATGCTTTTGGGGTCAAGCTCGATCAACACAGTGGACCAAGGATGACCGTTTCACAAGAACATGCACATTTTCAGTTTAAAATTGTGATTTTAGAAAAAATGCTATTTTAATTTTTTTTTCAATTTTATCGTATTTTCTTATTTTTGTAGCTTTAGAATTTTCATTGTATCTTCTTTTTATTTTTGGCAAATTAAGTTTTAGAAGAGTTTTACTATTTTAGATAACTAAGAGTAGTGCTATTTCATGGAAATTCTAAACAAATGTTTTACTTATTTGAGAAGGTAATCTTCTTCACATTGTTTTGCGCCCTTCCCTAGGCTACCGCTCAAACCCATGACCAGGATCTTAGTGTTGAAGCGTACTCCATTTACCATTGTGCCACGGGAAGGGACCAAGATCCAATTTACTTGCATATGGGGCTGTTTGGTTAGAAGCAAAATTTAATTCTAATTGTCCACATTAGACGTTTTATTTTTTATTTATTATTTCATGGAACTCAAAAAAGTGAAAACAACTTTCTTTAGTGGGTATGATATTTTGTCTCTAAAATCTTAGATTGCTTATAGGTTAGACTATTCAGGCGTGGTATACATGTGCCATAAGTGTCATCGCATATCTTCAAGCCCTATAAATGTGCCACATAACTTCCAACTACCTTTCATGTGCTACATATTCTACATATGTCATATGTTAAGTTGTGTTATAATAAATTATCAAATGAAATATGCCGTATGTGCTACCATACATCCTCAAGCACCTCGTGTAAGTCACATGTGTGGTTATATTATTTTAAGCACTATACACAATATCACATGTGCTTAGTTGAATGTGTACATGTACATGCCACATAAATGCTAAAAAGTTCTTATTTTGAGGTTTTGGACAAACAACATTAAAATATCTAGCTTAGAACAGCTACACCCAAATAACTTGTGTCTTCATCAAATGACCACAAATGGATTATTCGACCAGCAGAATAGGTTCAACTCAAACTTAGGTCTTAACCCACACCTCGGGTCTATCAGTGTGGATCCGGGTTCAGAATTTGGGATCCGATTAATAAAAGTAAGATCTAAGTCGATCTTGATCGAACCTAGCCCTGACCCAATTACAACCCCAACATGATGGGCCCGTTGAGAAGGTAAGACAGTTATCTGTACACGCAAGGTTTGGCAGTTATTGGTAAGCCCACACGCACATCTACACGCAGCTCAAGCGCGTGTACATGCATCCCACCGTATGCTAATAGGGGCCACACTCCATTGAAATGATGTTTCACCTTGTTTTGTTAAAGTCAACCTTCTCATGTAAGTAGCCAGAGAGAGAGCATCAATGTACTTTAGAGCCCCTGTAAGAAGTTGATCTGTCATTTTTGTGGGACATCCAAGCCGTACATCCGGTGGGACCCATGGTAAAGATGACAAGGTCCATAAATCAGACTGATTGAATCATCAGGTGAGAAGCACATGCAAAATCATATATCAGATGGTTTTGGAAACGATTGGCAATGGTCCATATCCATCATACACGTGTTCTGGGCCCCAATAAGTGGACCATATTTATTTTCGAAGTACCATCGGACGCATGGAGCGGATTTTCCATACATATGACAGGATGACACTTATGTGATGCATGTACGATTATCAACACCACATTTTCAATGCAATGTTGCAATCAGATGCAAAGCTACACGCATAATGCATTTCGAACCCTTGGTTAAGCTCTTAAATGGTGGCGACCCTTCAACTATACACATACTATAATTCTAAGTCAATCCAGACCGTCCAAATCCTCAAATATCATAGATGGAGGATAGCTAAGAAAAAAATTACACTGAGAAGATGATGGTAACCATCTGATTTCCCCCTTTGCAATTGAACCATTTGATACTTTTCTTCTAACCATCCATTTGAAAAGGATGGTTAGTATTTCGTGATCCAAGACGTGTCCCACAATTTGGATGGTCGAGATAACGCTACATCAGTTCCAGTTTTGAGGGGGTGCAAAAATGGTGGTGAACTATCACATGAATCAATGCCTCCAGCGTTTTGTTTTGTTGTTTTCTATAAGTAGGTGGGATGGAAGATACCATTTTCTGTCTATATAAACTAAGGGCATTTGATAAGAAAGAATGCAAGTCTCAATCCAGAGAAACATCCCATTGCTAAGTTCTTCTTTCCATAGAAGAAGTTGAGAAAAATGGTATGGTCCTCTCAAAATTTGGGGCCTTCTCTTTTATTCCAAATTTACCCTCCCAAGCTAACTCCATGTTTTCATGTGTTCAGGGCATCTTCAAGGATGCAAAATCCCACTCTCTACAACAAAGAAAGCTTGGAGGAACCAGAGCTGCTCTTTTTGTCTATGGTCATCATTTCTCCTTCCTCATTATCAAATCAGTGTCCCACCAACAATGTGGGGCCCACATGTAGAGATGGTTAAGGGATCTGGACCATCCATCTAACAGGAGTCACTATGGATGGGACATGGTCCAAAAACTGTATTGGATGGATGAAGAGAATAAACCGTTCTGATTATCCTACCATATCTATATGTGGGGCCATAAGGGTGATGTTTTGTAAATTATCTGATGTTGGTTTGTGTTGCTTTGGTCCATGCAGCTATGGAAGGACTTGAGAATATGGCATTCATATCAAATGCTGTGAGCCTTGTGACTTACTTCATTGGTTATATGAACTTTGGCCTGACTAAGTCAGCCACCACACTCACAAACTTCATGGGCACATCATTTCTATTGGCACTGTTTGGAGGGTTCATCTCAGACACATATCTGTCCAGATTCAAGACATGTGTCCTCTTCGGATGCGTCGAACTCATGGTGAGTTTTTACACATTTGATTCATTGTTATCGCTGTCGGGGGCGTTTGGATGTTCCCTAGAATGAGAATGAGGTGGAACGACTTTTGTCTAGAGATGGGCATGAACCGAGACAGCTAGATTAACTTGCTCGACTCGAAAAAACTAGACTCAACTTGGTTTGAAATTAGATTTGGGTCCAACCGAGTTGATTTCTGGGAGCTTGAAAAAATTTGAACTGAGTCCGAACTAAACCGAATTGACTCGATCTCTGAGCCGAACCTGACTCAGACTCGTCTCGAACTGACTGGATACCTAAATATAGGTACCCCCATTCACCACTTGGCTCAAATGATTTTTGCGGTGGCAGGGCTGTTTGGCTCCTTGTGGGGCGTCGTTTGGCTGGTGATCCTGGCGTCAAAGCTCTTCAGCCCCACTATAATGTATATGTTTTATCCATGTTGTTCATCTATTTTTCAGCTCATTTTAGATAATGAGGCAAAAAATTAGGCAAATACAAATATTAAGTGGACCACACTATAGGAAAAAGTGGAGATTAAAGGCTTATTGTTGAAAACTGTTCGGGGCACAGAAGTTTTGGATCAAGCTAATGTTTGTGCTGTCACTTCATCCATGTCTGTATGACCTTAACAACAAGTTGGATGTAAAATAAACATTAGTGGACTATAAGAAGTTTTTAATGGTAGTCATTCAATAAATATTGTTTTCCAGTGCTGTGGTCCGCCTGAGACTTAGATTTGACTCATTTTTGAGCTCATGCCTTAAAATCAGCTGCCAAAATGGATGGACGGTGTGGATAAAACACATATATCATGGTGGGTTTCGCATAGCTTTGACACTAGCTGGTTGATGTTGGGATCATTAGCTAAACCCATCCATCTTTGTGGTACAAGGCTCTTAAGTCATTGGATGATAAGATAAAAAAGCCCTGTATCATAAGGAGTGGTGCAGGCGCTTGTGGGTGATAGGTTCTCTTATATAAAAAACCTGTCAAAAAATCGACAACAACGGCTATAATCACCTCTTCACATTGCATTCTCATTCGATGCATGGACACATATGTATCACATCATGACATGTCTACATCCAATGATAGCATGCATGTGATCTGTGTGGGGCTCACCTGTGATGTGTACATGGAATCAAAACTATACATCATGCCTCTCATGTTCACTGTACATCTCAACAATCATCCTGACCCCACAAGGAACAATGCATGAAAACGCCTAGAACTTATATATCCACATGGTGTGGCCCACCTGAGTTTTGATGTGTCCCTTCATCTTGGTGGGCCAACCTAATGAATGTTCAGATCATGATGGATTTAGAGATCAGGGTGGGCCCCACAAAGCTCAAACTTATATAATTACCATGTGATTGGAACATATGCCATCATTTCCATCATGTTATCATGTGATCATGTGATCAATGTTTCCCATATTCTCCTTGATTTCTCAAAAAAATGACTAAATTAACTGTGGTTGACTGAGGAATAAACAAATCCCAACCATTAAATAATTACAAAGTAGAACTAAAATACTGCCCTAAAGTCTACAAGCCGTTAACCTTTAATAGACATTTCAATCATGTATTAAACGGTCCACTTGGAGTTATACCTTTATTTTTTGGTAGGTTTGTTGGAATCTAACACATGATCTCAGCATTTCATGTATTGTGCCTTCCATGATTTTGTTCTGATTGTTTTTTTTCTAATAGATAAGAAATGACATGGTGCTTTCAAAGCACCATAAGTTGTAGTGCTTCTAGTTGCATAGGGATACTTACATGGTCTGATCGATCGATCTGGACCTTTCATAAGGTCAAGTACGCATTGACGGGCAGGGATGCAAAAAAAATCGCACCAATTAGATCATTCCAGCCGTATAATTCATTGCAAAGAAATGAGCGGTTAAGATTGTGTGTGTACGAAATTGACCCAATCAACAACCTGAGCCAACTATTTCTTGGGAATCATCATCCGATGGATGGGAATTTTTCCTGGTAGACTATGAAACATTTGTGTTACTTGATGGACGGCTTGGATCAATCAAATTTGACTGTCCAATTGTCTCTGATGCATTTAGGAGCACTGTAACTTAGGGCAGTGGAATATTTCTCCCTATAGATTATTATAATAAGTTAGTGCTTTAGTAGTCAGTACTAAATTATTAATATTTTATAGATAAAACTTTGATACTCTGGCAGAGTTTGATGGATGACACGCAGGCACTAAAATATTACTTAGAAATTGAATATGTGGCATACTATTAATTCATGTTAAATCGTCCAAATTATAGGTACCAGTTTAGATATATCATGAACCAAAAATCATTATTTGATTATTGGACTATCAGATTGGTGGACATTGATTGGACGGTTAAAAATGAAAAACATCCAATGGTCTTTTTTCAACAAGCAAGTGTCCAAGAATCGAAGGTTAGGATTGTTCAATCAATTCGATTTTTGGACTGTAAATTACCCAAAGTGGATTCCATAATTTAGACGGTTTAATTTTAAGTTCGTATATGCCATTCATACCATTTCTAAGTGGCCGCTGATGAGGCCTGATACGCAGCCAGAGTATCAAACAACTCTTATCTTCAAGATGGGCCCACCTAGTAGACGGCTAGGACATTGTACCTGTCTGCCATGCTGGCACATGTGGTTGCGCGTACATGCTATCCATTTTGCATGTCAATGCACCCAAATAAAAAAAATCCTAGCCCTTAAAATGGTATCTTAACCTGATTAAGGTGGAAAATACATCAACGGTTCGGATTCAACGAAAAGGCATATTCGATAACTAGTATCTTCCATTCGGGGATTTTTCGTTGCATGGGCCACCCAGGGTGGGGCCCATTATATTAACGGTGGATCATTTCAATTATGGGCCCCACTCTTCTAAACTGAAAACCCGAATATACCATCCAATGTCCCAATTCTCCAAATTGCTGATAGTATAGTTCTTAAATACGTAAGGCAGAGCCTCTACAGGCCACTACAAGTGCTGATGTGGCAAAAAGTTGCAAGACTCAAACCGTCTATCAGGTGGGTCCTACTTCGATGGCCCAAAGATCTGGACGGTCCATTCATCAAGTGGACCACGATCTACGCAACAACTGACTGGATAGAAAAATTGGCCATCCATCTGTTTCTAACATTGTGGCCTAGAGCTGTACAGGAGTCGAGTTAGCTCACTTGACTCGGCTTGGAAAAGCCCGACTCACCTCAGTTCTAAATTGGATTTCAACTGAGTTGAGCTGCTTTTTGGAATTGGAAAAAATTTCAAGCCAAGTTTAAGGTTGCCTGTGCTTGACTTGACTTGGATCGAACCTCGACTTGAATTGACTCAGATTGAATCCAATCAATGACTTAGGTCTTTTGATATTGACATTGCTTGCCAAGTGCTTGATGAAATAACTCAACAAAGTGTTGTTTCGAGTGCATACATTCTCTGCGAAATTGGCTGGTGGTGAGGAAGGAATGGATATAAAACAAATCATTACAAAAAATAAAAACTTTACATTATAAAACTATCTTTATATCTTGATTTTGATGCTGCTTGCAGTGTGTTTGATAAAATAATTGTAAAATGTTGTTCTGTTTTGCATTATGTGAAAAATTGAAGATGCACTCTATGCATTTGAGAAAATGTCACACGGGCTTGAACTCGGCTCAAATTGGCCCGATTTACTGACCGAACCATGCCGAACTGGCCAGGCAAGCTCGAGGATTGAGCCGAGTCAAGTTCAAGATCTGGGGTTAACTACTAGCCGGGCTGAATCAAGCTATGCTAAGTTCAACTCGGTTTAACTCGTGTACAACTCTACTGCCCCACCTGAATCAACTAGCCTAATTTTTGGGCCATTGCACCAACAGGCATGTGTCGGGTTGTCAATGACCCACGAGACTCGATGGACCCGTTCTTGGGCTGTATCTAAGATCTCATAAGCCCACTGGGAGTTCCAAGGGCAAATTGGCCATATGTGATGCATGATGGGGCACACCTGATGAACGATCAAGATCTACACAAAGTGGGTGGCTGGGCAGGATTTACTATGCAGGCCCAACTTCTACAGAACTCAGCCTGGCCCATTTACAGTGCTACACATCAGCTTCTAATACATTTAAACACAATTTACCTGACTTTATATTGGGCCATTTTTTCTCCAGGGATATGCTCTTTTAACTGTCCAAGCCCACTTTGATATCTTTCGGCCCACTCCATGCAAAGGCGTGGCGCTACTCAGCAACGGTCAATGTGAGCCCGCGAAGGCGGGCCAAGCTGCAATCCTGTACTCTGGATTGTACCTCGTGGCGCTGGGAACGAGCGGGGTGAAGGCGGCACTACCGTCGCTCGGGGCAGACCAGTTCGATGAGAGGGACCCAAAGGAAGCGGCCCACCTCTCAAGTTTCTTCAATTGGTTCCTCTTTAGCCTGACCATCGGAGCGTCGGTTGGGGTGACGTTCGTGGTCTGGATCAGCTCTAACCAGGGGTGGGACTGGGGGTTTGGTGTGTGCACCGTCGCGGTCTTCTTCGCCATCGTGTTCATCTTCATGGGCAGGTCTACTTATCGGAACAACGTCCCGGGAGGCGGGTCCATCCTTCGGGTCCTACAGGTGTGGACCACATCCATGGCTAGCCCCTACCAGGGGTGGGCCCATTTGTTTTTTCAACTTTAGGGCTATCAAGGGGTCAAGATGGCCCGCCGAGGTTTTGGGTCTGGCCCATATTAGGCCCAAACCTAAATTTAAGCCTGTTTATAAACGGGCCGGGCTCAATCCGTCCTAGACCCGTCATCTTAGCCGTTTCATGGGCATTTTCGTCATATATCATGCATGATGGGCCAGCCAAGATCTTGCAAAAAAGGAGCGGCTGGGCTAGGACTCAGGCCCAAAGCTCTCTCAGGGCCGTCCAAAATCATCAAGGATTTAATATGCGGTGGTCCTCGCTTGGACAGACCGGCCCAGCCAGGATCTGGTTCATTGACAACCCTAGGGCTAGGTGAGGAAACCCTGGCTTTCAATTTTCTTGGCCTGTGTTGGTTTGGCCCTGTTCTGGTGGGCCCGGCCTGTCAAGGCCCGCCCTGACCACTTACCACTATACCTATGGTATAGGGTAAATGATGGTGTACTGCATGTAATGTACCTCTATAGGAGAATTGACCAAAATATTGATGATTTAAGAAGATCTGCACCGTTGATTTATCATTCTCAGGTATTAGTGGCTGCCGCTCGGAACTGGAGGCTACCGGTACCGGACTCTGCAGATGAACTGCATGAGTTGCATGACAAGGAAATAGGAATCCAAATTGAAATTCTTCAAAGAACTAACCAATTCAGGTATGAGTTCCAATAGCAATTACTTACCTCTACTTACAACCGTTGAAATAATTCCATTTATTTTCACCATATACAATGATCAAGATGGAACATCAGGACTCATCTCGGATCTTATTTGGACAGTTCAAATTAGTGGGCCCATTTGTAATAATCACATCAAAGATGAAAATGTGAAAGGTTGCAATTTGATATGGGCATTTCGTAGTGGGCCCATATGAAGAAATAGGACTAAGTGGGCCATACCTGTGGCCCGTCTGAAATTTTAGAGAGTTTAAAGTTGTAGGAAAAGCAAAAGATTTTGTAGACGGTCCACAACCGTCTCAAAAATCATCTTCTCTCTCTCTCTCTCTCTCTCTCTCTCTCTCTCTCTCTCTCTCTCAATTTCTTCTATATATTGCATTCCTTGAAAGGTTTCTCGATCGAGCGGCCATATCAAGGAGTATGGAGGATGCATCCTCACTACACTTTGGCGGATCATGGAGAATTTGCACAGTGACCCAAGTGGAAGAAACGAAGATACTCCTCCGAATGCTTCCAATCATACTCAGCACAATATTCATGAACACATGCCTGGCCCAGCTACAGACATTCACGGTCCAACAAGGTGTGACCATGGACACAAACCTCTTGGGCTTCCACGTTCCGGCCCCATCGCTCCCTGTCATCCCTCTCCTCTTCATGGCCCTCCTAATCCCCCTCTACGATCGCATCTTCGTCCCAATAGCCCGTAAGATCACTGGCATTCCGACTGGCATCCGTCAGCTCCAACGCATTGGAATTGGGCTAGTCCTATCAGCGATCTCAATGGCGATTGCCGGTGCCGTGGAGACACGTCGAAAATCGGTCGCGGTCCATCATGGCATGGTCGACTCCGTCGACCCGTTGCCGATAAGCGTCTTCTGGCTCGGGTTCCAGTACGCAGTCTTCGGCGTTGCCGACCTGTTTACGCTCGTGGGTCTGCTTGAATTCTTCAACGGCGAGAGCTCAGTGGGTATGAAGTCGCTTGGGACTGCCATTTCGTGGTGCTCCTTCGCTTTCGGGTACTATGGGAGCTCAGTAGTGGTAGAAGTAGTAAATGAAGCAAGTGGAGGATGGTTGGCTGGAAATAATTTGAATAGAAGTAAGTTGAATTATTTCTATTGGCTGTTGGCTGGTTTAAGTGTTTTGAATTTTGGGGTGTATTTGCTTTGTGCTTCTTGGTACAAATATAAGAAGGTGGAGGTTAAGAAGATGGCTCATGTTAGCAATGGGGTGGAGGATAAGGAATAGGGGGTGAAGTTTAAGGGATGACGAGATGGCGGGTTCTTGTTTTGGGTCCTTATGTTGGAAGGTAGTGATTGTTTCACTTCTTTCATTTTATATCTATCCTCTCTCTTTTGACCGAGGAAAGATGTATTTTTCAAGAGGTTGGTATTGTTGTAGTGTTGGAGAGGAGGAGAAAGGTAAGTGTATGATTTTGTGTTTATATGGAGTAGTAAAAATGAACGGTTTGGATTGGTGTAGAACTCAGGAAAACTATACTGATGTGATGTTTTTTGCTGTTTGCGAGGAAATCGGTAGAGATTGATTTTCATTGTTAGCTATAAAAATGAATATATGTTCAATTATCTTTATTTTTATTTATTTATATATTTTAATCTTTTAGGGAGAGTTGGTCTCTTGCAAGTGACTTTATCCAGAGTCTTAAGGTAGTGGGCTAAAGTAGGCCCCACCTAGATGTTCAAAGTGTAATGCCATTTTAGCTGAACGGCTAAAAAATTACCTCAGTTCTTGATTTACGTGGGCCATCTCCATGTTTATTGGAAAACTGAAAATAAAATCAACGGTCAGGATCATTGAGCATGATTATGTGACCACGGTTTATTTGTGACATTAACAAGAAGATGGATGGTTTAGATCATGGGACCATCTCAGCATGTGGACCCCAATGGGGCAACACATGCTGAAGATCCTAGTCGCGACGGAGGCAAGATGATGCCTTCCCGTTTCGTCTTCCATCCTTTCCACCTTTTGGGCCCACAAGCGGGCCCAGGCATAAATTTGGGGCCAGGGATTTAAGTGGGCCAGCCTCCAGTCAGCATAATTAGAGTCTTAAGTTGAAGAATCTTTTGGAGTCCTTAATCCCATGTCCTAAAATAGCTGAAAAGACACCATCGTAATGAAGTCACATCGTGTGGTCGATAAAGTGCCACGTGTCAAGCCACGTCTCAACTTGGAACATTGATGAGTGGGCCCAAACCATAAGAGGGCAAAACCCCATAAGCAACTGCTTGGGAGTATGTCAAAAGCATACAAAGATGAATCAAACAAAGTATTCTAATCACATAACCAAACCCAATCACAAAGAGTCGGAATTTTAACGTAAAATAACCCTTGTGAGAAAAAATCATGATACAAAGCAACAAATATTATCATAAAGAAAAAATTACAAAAAATAGAGAGAATATCCAATTCAAACAAGCTTCGAATCTCTCCTTACAAGCGCTTGATAATTCTAGGAACGAATTAGAAAGATTTGATATACATCCTAATCCCAATTACACCCATAAATATAGTCTTTATGAGAATTACAATCAGAAATCGGAAACAAATCCCGTAGTTACGCAACTCTGCATAACTCTCTACAATCATTCAATGACACATTTGATGGAACTTTGATAGCATCGAATAGTCTTCAATTGTGTCGAATTAAACATCAAAACGTTCCAGCGATAAATTATAGATTTCTTAAAATTTTCCGATGACACTTCGATGGGACTTTGATGTCATCAAACAACTTTCAATATCATTAAACAGCTTTCGATGGCATCGAACCCCTGCTCAATGACATCTTAGAACATTGATGAGTGGGCCCAAACCATAATTGGGCAAAACCCCATTTCAAATCATAAGCAACATCACTCACTAAGATATACCTTTATGGGACTTAGCCAATATCCTAAGTTTTAAGATAATCCTCAAAAGGATTTTGATTGAAATGGGCCCATTTGGCTGGCGGTGGGCCCTATATGGACTGTACTTGGCCCAGGCAGAATAGGGCTGTTTATTAATCGGGCCTGAAACATAGTCATTGGCCCCACCTTTTATGCCATAATAGGCCTGGATCCTGGATTTGCGACCCACCTTAATGATAAAATGGCATCGGACCTGGGCGTGTGCTTGACCCACAAAGCGGATAAGCCTAATTTCTGGTGTGACCACTCATCTTAGTGGGGCGCATGCGATGAACGGGTTAGATGGTGGGCCTCACACACAGTTTGGAGGTTTTCGATGGTGGCTGTTTTCCTCCCTAGTTTCTCCAATGGTGTGGCCCACCTGAGTTTTGGATGGGCCTGATTTTGGGCTAGGGGCACACTTGATGGATGGTTGGAAATCCACATAGTAGAGAAGGTTTTGTAATTTTTAGGAAACAAAATTTCTTGGGCCCAGTACAAGGGAAGATGATTCATGGAATGGTATTGGTAGTGGGCTTTCCAAACAGTAGAACCCATCTTCTATCTCGTTTCCTTCCACGTGTGTAAAAATGTAAATATTTAGTGGATGGTTGGGTCCACTCCGACTAATCCGGGCCATTGATTTAGTGGGCCTGAATTTTAGTCCTTGGAGCCTTAAATGGGCTCCAATAGGAGCTGTCAACCCGAATGCAGGATTAAATAGTATTGAATTGCATTTGGTGGAATTAACACCATTATTATATAATGATTGTATATGTGGAAATAACATGGTATTTTGTCTATCCAGTATCACGTTTCAGATCAAATTCTTCCATTAAAAAAAAAACCCATAATATTAAGTGAAACTTGCACTTAACGGACAATGGAATTGTAATCAATGGACCAAATTTCACAACTGATGTTGGCCACCTGTATGCATATGCAACTTGATCTTAGTAGGAAAAAAAAAGCATATGCATTTGTGTAGGGATCCACTAGAAATTGTATGGTATCTTTTATTGAAACCGAATATATAATACTTGGATTAATTCAATCCTTTGAAATGCACTATGGAATTTATATTTGATCAAATGTAATTTCATACCACCTAATCACATATTCCGAACGGGCTCTTAAAGATTATGATAGGAAAGAAGTCAATGAACTCTTTCCTTTTCTCTACCAACCTACTACCTTTCAAAGTGTTTCAGCCATTTAACCAATAAAGATGAGGTCATTAGCCATGTTTTAAAGATGCTAGTTCATCAACAAATCTCTATAAAAATAAGCTTATTCTACAAGTACCACGTGTGGGATACATAATCCTTTGCATGGCGGCTAATCTCTCTAGAAGATAGGCGTATTATCAAAGTTTGTCATCTAAAAAAATCAAGACCAGTCAAACCATTATGTGGACCACCACATGAGTTTGGAGAGCTATACATTATTTCTATGTTGTGACCTACTTCATGATTTCACATGCCGGACTTTTTATACATCCCATCATCATGTAAAGCATGTGTTGTAGGGCACATGAACAATGCGGCGGGTCCCACCACAAAAAATAAATAGACAATCATAAAAAAATTTTCTTTAAATTCATGTGGTAACTAATATGATAGTTTGGTGGACTTGATTTTCAAGTGTTCAAATCGACGACTTTGATAGGTGGGCCTGTGAAGCACTTGGTTCATTTATGTGTTTGCATGTGTTGTTGGATGCATTTTCTAAAAGAAATAAATTTTAAAAATAAAATATTTTATTTTTAAAAAGTAAATATATTATATATAGATATTTTCTCAAATATAGTGGTGATAATTAGTTGCAGATGAGGAAGCAGTCTAGGTGAATGGCTAGGTACACCCTGACCTCACTCAAGATGATGTGGCCTTGGCCACATCATCTTGTCCTGGAATCAAAAGAAACTTTGAGGCCTTTATATTTGAAAAGGCTGGTTGAAATATCTAGATCGTCGAACCAAAGATCCGAGAGGTCTGGAATTGTAGAATCTGCTACTACGGGAATCGCTTTTGCTTTCTTTTCCTCTGGCTACGAAGATGTTTCAGTTCATCAAGTTATCTCTTGCCTGCCCATGGATTCAGCAGCAGTTCAAAAGGTTGACATATTTGGGAATCTCAAGATCTACGTTTATTTTCATCTCCCCGAAGAATTTCTATTGTTCGGAATGAGATGGTCGGGCTTTAGCTCCAACTCTTTGAATGGCAACCTGTGCGCCTTACCAAACTGGCACCCAGTGCACACAGTCCCTTCTCGCATCTCCAAAAAAGGGAGGCCACGGACCATCTCTTTCCGCATCATCACCTTTAGTCATTCATGGTTGACATGGGCCAACTGTGCCTCTAAGAATGAGGCGAAAAAGGATTAATCGAGAAAGATCTCTGGTTCTTATTATAATGATAAGATCGTGATTTGATTCGCAGATTTTGGTAAAAAGAAGAATCTTATCCTTTGATCATAATAAAAAATACTGTCCATCTAATTTGCAAATTCAAATCCTAGGTAGACCACACCATAGGAAACATTGGCGATTGAACTCCCACCGTTAAAAAATTCCTTGGGCCCACCTAAATGCCAACTATACTGTTTATTTGACAGCCAACCTATTGATGAGGTCACACAAATATGGATGAAGAGAAAACATTTATACCGTCTTTATCCAAAACTTTTATAACCCATAAAAAGTTTCTTGTGGTGTGGTCCACCTGAGAATTGGATTGTGCTTTATTTTTATGTACATACATCAAGGTGGGCCCGACAGTTAGCACTGCACCTAATCTTCTCTTGAGGAGATGTTTTGCTATGAAAACCTGAGTTTTGATAGCAATCTGGGTGATTAGTGAAGGTTAAATGAAACCCAACAATTTTCTAACTCTCTCTCTCTATTGGTACTAAAATCATATGGACCGTCTAATTCGTACGCCATTTTTTCTCTCATCTAAACAGCGAATCAATCTGGGTTTCAAATGGTAATCATATCCAAGAGTCTGCCAATTTAATGGGTGGTCCGGATTGAGGTAGACCTTCACTGATGTGCGTTAGTGGAGTGTCCCTAGTTAGAAAATACCAACACCAGCCAGCACTGTCGGGCCCACCATGATTTATGTGTTTTATCCACACTGCCCATCCATTTTTCCAACTCATTTTAGGCATGAGCTCAAAATTGAGACGGATCCAAAGCTTAAGTGGACCATATCACACGAAAATATATTTGATTGAAGGTCCACAATTAAACTCCCTGGACTTACTATAATTTTTATTTGCCATCCAACATTTTGACAATGTCACGCATACATATATGTAGGGAAAAGACAAATACAAAGCTGATCCAAAACTTCTGTGTCTCTACGGAACTTTTCAAGGGTGAGTATTCAATCCCCATTATATCCTATGGTGTGGTTAACATAAGCTTGGGATGTGCCTCATTTTTTTGGCTCATGCTCTAAAATCAGCTTTAAAAAATAGATGAATAGCGAATACGGAAGCGGATTGGCTGGTGTACCACACACCAGTTGTATAGCTGATGCAGGTACGTGTCGTGCATGGACGAGCGCGGACGCTCCTAGAGCTCCGAGTTGTACGAACGGTTCAACGGAGATCAAAGCTACATGGCCCTACTATAATGTATTTATTATATCTGCACCGTTCATTCACTTTTCAAGTACTACCCAAAAGATGAGTAATATCCGAATATCAAATGTACCATACCATAAATAGCATAGAGATAATGATTTTTACCGTTAAAAATTTCATAGGGCCTACAATAACATTTATTTTCCATCCCATCTGTTAATAAGGTTAGAAAGATATAAATGAAGAGGAAAAACAAATTTCACATTGATCCAAAACTTATGTGAACCTTAAAAGGGTTTCAATGGTAAACGTTCAATCTTCCACTGCTTTTTGAAGTGTGGTCCACATGATCGTTAGATCTATCTTATTTTTCATCTCAAAGCCTTAAGACGAAGGTTTGGATATATCACAAACCTCATTTCGGGACCCACCCAACTTGCTGACGTCAATACACCAGCTATACAGCTGTAGCTGGTGTGTGGTACATCAGCCAATCCGCTTCCAGCAAAAACGCTTACCATGGTGGGACCCACAGAGCTTTGACACCAGCTAGCTTGTTGGTGTTTTGGTCACCAGCGAAACCGCGTCCCAGAAAACGGACGCCGATTGCCTGCGACCTGGACAGCATAAATTTCCTGTGCATCGAAGCTACATGGCCCCACCATGATGTTTTTGATAAATCCACGCCGTCCACACATTTTCCAGCTAATCTTAGGACATGATACTCAAAATGAGAAGAATCCAAAACAAAAGTGGGCGAACCTAGCAGGCCAGTCCAGGTGCGCCTTCTCTTTTTACATGACGCGGTGGATCTGGTCGGTGTATCACCTAACCGTAGGGGCCATCCTGACCTATATGTATTTTATATCTACTTCGTTCATCCGTGTATTCATCTCGTATTATCCCATAAATGAAGCAGATGCAAATGTCAGGTGGACCACCACATAGAAAATAGTGGCAATTGAACAACCACCGTTAAAAACAT
This sequence comes from Magnolia kwangsiensis, assembly GCA_037074715.1. NCBI lineage: Eukaryota > Viridiplantae > Streptophyta > Magnoliopsida > Magnoliales > Magnoliaceae > Magnolia > Magnolia kwangsiensis. Next base: position 112,740,770 of record CM073580.1, read on the forward strand.
CTCGGGAGCACAGAAGTTTTGGATCAAGATGATAATTGTATTTCCCTTCATCCATATCTGCATGAGCTAATTAACAGGTTGGATGGCAGATAAACATTACAGTAGGCCCTGGACAGTTTTTAACGGTGGTCATTCAATCACCCAAGTCAAAGATTTTGATCTACTTCATTTTGGGATTTTAGGCTAAAATGAGCTGAAAAATCTGATGGACGGTGTGGATATAAAACAAGTAAATCAGGGTGGGTCCCACAGTAAAAAATCAGCCTCAGTAAACGGGTGACAATCAGTCCCAAAATCACAACCAAAACCTCTACGTTTATGTGGTGTGCCACACTTTGGTTTTGAAGGAGTCTGTTTATATTGGTGAGGCTCGCCTCATGAACAGGTTGGATTGAATATACATGCCGTGGTGGGCCACTTTCACGATCCTATGGTTGGCATCTCCTCCACGCAGTTCCTTGTGGTGTAGTGCACCTGAGTCGTGGATGAGGCTGATATTAGGACCTGGAGCAAATCATCAATGGGCCCACCTGACGAACGGAGTAGATGTCATTCACTCGGTCCATCCGGTGCAGTACAGGATTCCTATCCAACCTTATCACAGTTGCATCCGCACGGGAAAGGATAGCAAAATCCTACACGTATGCGACAGAAATTTCCCGCAGAACCCGCGTGGCCAAAAGTTCAGTGGTGCCCACAGTGATGTCTGTGTTATATCTATTTCTGTCCATCCGAGCTAAAAACTCAGTCGGATTCAGTGATGAACTGATGGTTGGGATTGAACCTCCTTTGGCCCTGTGTTGTAGCCTACTTGAATTTTAGATCTGCTTCATTTTTAAGATCATGTGCTGACATAAAAGGTCGAAACCAATGAAGGGATGTCACAAGGACATCTTGGTGGGCCCCACAGAGTTTTTACTCAAGCCTGTCCAAGGTCTATCCAAACCCAAACCACAAAGTAAAACCTAGGTCTAACCCTATTATGTGCCAAAACAAATCAACCTAAACCTGGCCTGTGATGATTATACATGGCCCCAGCCCCAGCACACCCATCCAAATTTTTGCAAGATCTGGGCCGTTCATTAAGTGCACCCCATTAAAATATGACAAAAATGCCCTAAAAAATCCTAAAGGATGGGCCCCTTAACAAAACCCTAACCCATTACACTGAGTCACGCTGAGTCTTTTAACCAGGAAATTCCCATCCATACGTACTATTTGTACAATATTCCGATTCATTACTCTCTCTCTCTCTCTCTCTCTCTCTGTCTCTCTCTCTCATACAATCCATCCATCCCTATCATTACAAGTCAGGTATAGAATTCGACATTGGAATCCGAGCACATGACATGTATATTTCTCGATACCAAACATACACATATATGTTTCAGTACTGTAAAAGGGAATATATATACAAATGCAAGTTTCAAGGAAGGGAGTGCATGCACCCCACCACACACCCTTTCTCTCACACAAACCCCACCTCTTCTAACATAAGGCTGCCAAAGAATCAGAATCAAATTGCTGTTTTTGGCAAACCCCATCTGTGAGATGCTTCAGTCCTTCCTTTCTCCAATCCCTAATAACATTACACTGGAGGAATCTCTCCATGTACCACTATCCACCATATCTATTTCTCCTTCCAAAGGAAACCCTAGAAGCATGTGTTCACAAACAAGGGGGCTAGCCTTTTATTTTTTATTTTTTTTCCAAGTATTTGAATTTTCATGGGAATTGATAGTCATGAGGCTGGGTAGTATGATCATCCAGATTGTACGGATTTTTATATGATTTTTCTCTAATCCCTTTTATAATCTTTAATTCTCCAACATGCGTTGGAAATGCTAATCAACATTAACCCTTATGATTAGAATCATTGAAAACCGATTTTACAAAATAAATATCATTTATAATATTCATAATATGTTAAAGATGAGTTTAAAGATCTGGATTAGTAGATGATCATGGTGATCAGTGGATCTCCACAATGAATGGTCAGGATCAAGGCGGACTCATGGCCATTGATCAAACACACACCCTTATTGATATTATACACTCTGTTTTCTAATTTTAGCAATGCAATAGTGCAGCTTTAAATGTTTGTATGCACCGCAGAAGGTTAAAATCTTGATAAATAAAGAATATATATATATATATATAGTAATGTGTGCACGATTGCACACATGTCATGGGCACAGAATCTAAATGATCCAACTGATGCAGCACCCCTTGAAACCTCACAAGCCCAACTTTCAACTCGATACAAAACTCCGATAGGTGTGTGTGTATGTGTGTGTATATATATATATATATATATATATATATATATATATATATATATATTGTGGACAGTTAAGAAAACTACCTAAATGGTGTTTTATGAATCATGAGCATGCAAGATGCAACATGGGTCATCAGTTTATCAGTGAAAAACACTAAAAAAACATAAAAGAAAAAAAAAAAAAAAACACTCCCCATTTCTACATTTTTTTCATTTCCTTGTTCTTGGTCCTTGATACACAAGCTAAACACACAAAAAAACACACAAAAAACACAAAAGAACACCACAGTAACACTACAACGTGAAGAAAAACAACGGCAAGAACATTAACTGGCTTAAAAGAGTAGGGTTCTTAAGGAAATGCACCATTGGTAGTGGGAAGATCAGACCATGAAAACGGCGAATTCCAGTAGCCCAATTGCCCTCCTGCAATGGAAGCCGGTTCCAGGATCGAAGAGGTGGAAGAAGAAGAAGCATTGCTTAACACCGACGGTGGATGATCGTTGTAGTAATTGGAGGTGGATCTGAACCTTTGATAAAGGTCTTGAACTCCGGTGTTAGGAAGTTCACCCAATAACATACCATGCTGTTGTGGGTGATGTTGCAGTTGTTGTTGCTGTTGGTGTTGTTGCTGCTGATGATGTTGGTGTTGTTGATTGTTCCTCCAGAAAGAGCTAGATAAACTAATGGGAACCTGAGTCATAGGATCTAAGCTCAGGTTCCGACCATTTAATGCGCTTGTCATTAGGGTTGACTCAGAACCACCCATGTGGGAACCAATCATAACCCTCTCTTCCTTGACCATACCAGGATTAGGGTTAGGGTTAGGGTTTTGGGTGGCTCTTAATAAGGCCAACAGGTGTGAATTATGCGACGGTGGAGGCCACAAGATGGGATTGGATGTGTGGTCATGATCGAACCCGTTCCCCAAGATCGATTTACCAGCTTCTGATGACATGGGCTTAGCTGCTTTGCTGCCATTGGATTTCCCACTGGTGTTGGAGACTGTCGTGTTCTTATTTTTCCGGCAACCACCTCCGATGGGGACGTTGCGGAGGGCTCCGCCCTTAGTCCAGTACCGCCGGCAGGTCTTGCAGAAGTGGCGTGGCTGAGTGAGGTTGTAGTTGTTGTAATAACAGAACTTGGTGTTGGAAGAATCGCAGCGCGGGCATCTTAAGTTCTGGTGATCGGAAGATGAGGATGAAGAGGAAGAAGAACCTTCGATGACTCCTCCGTTAATGGAGATCTTCCGCTCTTCGCCGCTGCTGCCTCCTACGCCTCCTCCTAATAGCTCTTGAATCATCTTTCTCTCCTTAATTATCTAGAAAACCCAAAACGAGAAAAGATGAAGAGTGAGATTTTGTGTGGTGTAACAAAAGAAGAAAGAAAGAAAAAGGAAAGATATAAAGATAAGGAAAGTAGGGTTTTGTAGTGTATATGAGTTGTGTGAGAGATAGAACATCACTTGCCTTTGTATTTTCAATTGGCTGGCTTTGTTGGGTAGCTCTCTCTCTCTCTCTCTCTTGGTGGAGAGATGAAGTTTGGTTTCTTTAGGTGAAAAAGAGAATGAGGAATGGAGGTGGGGTGCTTTTAATACAGGTGTTTGAGGAAAGAAACCGCTTGTCTGCTCATAAAAGGTGGTTTTTTTGAATGTGGAAACTGGTATTGGAGGGAAATGATAAAGAAGTCATTAGTACTTGTATAGCATCCTAACGTGCATGTCCGTACAATAGGGTGTATTTTTCAGTGATCTGGACGGTTGATTTGATGGGCACAGCTTTGGATAGGGTATGTCCAGAAAATCTCCATGATAGGAAGATTTAAACCTTTAATAAGTGTAACAGAAATAAACGGTTAATAATAAATTCAGTACTAAAAAGGGGGAAATGTATCAAAGTTTGAATGGATAATGTTTATACAGTTATCATGGTGGGCTCATTGGATCAGCGGTGTAGATCATCAAGCCATGGGCCCTACTTGTGCCAGCTGGCACACTGCAATTCCGTACTTTTAGGGAGTTTGTTTGGGAAATTAACATTTCCACCCTCCTAAAATTGTTATTTTCATCCCCACGTTGGTGTTTTGGAATAGATGAAGTTGATAAAAGGTACTCACAAGAAACTTATAATGACAAATTTAACCCCGTGGGGGTGTAGTGAAACTATCAATTTTAAGGGGTTGGAAATAACAATTCCCTTCGCTTATTTAGTTTTTTTTATTACACGTGTGATTTTGGTTAGTACGTTGATTGCATAGCGGCTGTCAATCGCCGTTACAGGCTGTTCTAAGAGTTAAAAAAGGAGCTGTTATAACAGTCAATTTCGTACAATTTTCATGTTTTGGTCATATGTCAGTATAAATAATAACCACAAGGGACTCTTGTCTATGATATTAAAATTAGCAACTTTTGGACAATTTTGCCCTTGCAATTAATTTAGTATATAAAATTTTTATGATATTTAAAGGGCATGAGAAGGCATTTTAAATTAAATTAGACCTTTTTTATTTAATATATTGTGACAATTATCCATCATACAATTGAGATCATTTCACTTATAAAATCTTTCGATTGCATCAAAGATCATTTTGGTTGGATCGAATAGTTATTGATCTAGTTGAATTAATATTAAAATTTATTGTTTGTTACTGAATTGTTTTTGACACTTTTGGTTAGACCAGACCTAACTTTGGTTGGATTGAACAGTCTATTATTTTTATTATTTAAATGTTTGATTTTTCAATCTTTTTTTTATATCTTTAACCCTTAGTCTTTTTGGATATTTATAATTTGAAGCATTCATCTTAGAGTCTTCAATTCTTCACACGTTATGGGTTTGGACTTCAAATTATTTATTTAAGCACATATTCCTTTTTTATTTTGAATTTACATCACATTTACCCATTTAAATCTTACGAGTAAAAAAGCGATGGAATTTATAATACGTGTAGCCAGCTTTTCTCTTTTTAACATTTAGCTTACCTAACAATGCTAGTAGAGATTGGTGCAACAAAAAGACGTGGATTATACACAGCAAGGTGCTACACACATCCCATGCCACAATAATATGTCATTGACTACAAAATATTCTGTGTGCTTTACAGATGTGAGACTCGTGATAAAAAAAAGTTAAAATTATATATTATTTACGCTGAATATCTTTACTTTTTAAAAATGAATCTCATGCGTGCTACATGTAATTGGTGTTTTTCCTTAGCAGAATGTTATTGTTGCACGTGGCATAGGCAATCTATGTCCATAATGAATACTGTGTATAGGGCTCACCTTGATGACTGTATAAATATCCAGTGTGTTGCCTCATGTTGGGATGTCGGTATAAAAAAATAATTAAAAAAGAAAAAAGCAAAAAAGCAGTGTTGCATCACCGGCCATTAAATGTATTTATATAGCACGTAGCAGCACCTTTTTTTCTCCTCTCCTCTCCTTTCCTTTCTCTACGTGTTGTCGCTGTTCATGCCTTACTGTTAATGGTAATTGTAATTGCAACAGTTAAGTACTGTTTTGAAAGACCAAAAAAATCAATAAAAAGTACAAGAAATACTGGAAAAATGATGGTAGTAAACTTGCCGATATAACTGCAGTTATGACTTTGTACTCAAATCCTACCATTATCATTTGGATGGCTATACTCGCCCTTTCTTAAGAGGGTGTGAGTGAAAGGTCCCCATGGCTTGAAGAGTCCAAAACGCTTGATATTATGGTTCTTTCAGTGGATGGCCAACAAACCAAAAATCACCCACATTGGAAGAATCCTAAGACTTCAAATTGGCTGTCCACAAATAGACGGATGAGAGAGAAAATACAGTGTACGGTGCAAATGTAAAGAGGAACAAGGCAAAAATATTGTGCAGCTAGGATCTTCCAATCTGGGTATTTTTGGTACGTGGGTCGACATCCATAGCGAGGACAATCATATTAACGGTTGGGATTATTCAACGACCAGCCTCACTTGTACAACGAAGCATGATCCTACTTGCAGTAGTGTCAACCTCTGTGGGACCCACCGTAATTTGTGCATCAGATCTAATCCGTCCATGAGTTACCCAACGCAATCAGGAACGGATCTTGTAGGCCACGCCATAGGGAACAATTGCAGGATGTCTAACCAAAAGCTCTCTAGACAGTTTTTGGTCCCACCAAGTTGTGTATATGGCATCCAATCCATTCATCAGACACACTCCAGAAGGATCAAGGGACGCACAAAAATCAGGCTAAATTCAGGTGGCTGCGCCAAGTGAACTTAGAGAATTTAGGCATGATTTTACCCTGTTCCCTCAGGTGTGGCCCACCTAAGTGTCTGATCTGCCTTATCTTTGAGTTCCATGACAGAGTCGAGGCAACACACTTGATAAAAGGATCAGATTTCATGAATGGATGTTGCCTACAAATGTTAAGTCTAGCTACCATGATATTTTAGGGCCTGTTTGGCCAATCAGATTGGAAGGGATTGGATGGTATTGGAAGGGATTGGAAGTTAAATCCTGGGATTGGCCGGGCGTGCCAAATAGAGTTGGTGATCTGATCCCAATCTCATGGATCTTAAGACAATCCACCGACAACACCATCATTACCTTTAAATCTCATCCAATCCACCCTAATCCGTTCAAATTTGCCTGGGACGTGTTTGGCTCGAGGGATTGGAAGGGATGGGAAAGTTTAATCCCGGGATTGGCTGGGTGTGCCAAACAAACTGGATATAGCAATCCCATGGATCTCAAGACAATCCACTGACAACACCATCATTACCTAGAAATCCATGCCATCCACCCTAATACCATTCAATCCCTTCCAATCCACTCGGCCAAATGGGCCCTTAGGATCATTCTCTTAGTAAAATAGCTCTTGTTTCTTTTACTAAATAATAAGCCGTATTTTAGTTGGATTAAGGTCAATCCAAAATTGACCCCAACCTGTTATGGGCCAAAACAAACAGGTTCCTAAGTGGGCCCATGCTCAAATTCCACTCATCCACTCTCTTTTGTGCAAGATCTGGGTTGTTCATTAGATGTGCTCAATTAAGGGTGCACATGGAACTACTAGAATTGGCAAACTGGATTAGAACTGATCAGATCACATGGTTTGGTCTGCTTTTGAAGTGTACTAGTTTTGATTCTAGTACTAAAAATCAAATAACTGATTAATTCGGTTCAATTCTCAATTTAGGGTTCTACGGAATCGAATTAGACCGTGAGCTGAATTGTAGAACCAAACTTGAAATTGGATCCCTTGGTCAATAAATATTTAAATTTTACTTTTAAAAAAACATAAAAAACTATACCATTCATCAAATGGATCACAACACGAATATACATTGGCAATAAAATTATTTTGAGAATAAAAAATGGTCACAAAAAAATCATGACAAGATTACTCTTTGTGAAAATTTTCAGTAGAGGAGCTTGGGTTAGATTAAAAAAAAAAACAAACCATGCAATTCAGTTGGATTATAAAAAGTCTAAAATGGTAAAACCGAAATGGTTTTTTGCGATTAGGTTCCAATTCAGTTCTAGGATGCAAACGGTCTGGTTCCAATTCTAGTTTTCTTATTACTACTAGGAACAATTTGTTTCTGATTTCACCCCATAATCGGACCAAACCAAACTAAACTATGTGCACCCCTATGCCCAATCTCATCATGACATTGATAAGAAGGCCAATGAAATCTTAGATGGGCCGGGCCAGGCTAGTGGGCTCTTATATGGGCTTAGTATTTCAACCCCAGACGTGGGCACCGCCTTTCAAATCCATCAACAGCCTTAGCTAGGACCATGGTTAAAGACTTGTCGACTCCTCTCAAATGAGTCTTAACAGCTAGGGTTGTTTTTTTTGGGCTTCTCATACCAGCCCTATTCAAATATATGGGCTTTCCCAGCCTAGGCCCAGACCACTTGAACTTGCAAAGCTCACTGTGCTCTAGTCAAGCCAACAGTGACCGTTATAACGGTCACAACCGTCACCCCCTTATAAGCCGTTATAACGGACGTTATAAGCAATCTAGGTATAATTATTTATAGTAATATTTTAATTGAAAGTGGTGGGAGGTGGAAAAATGATTATAATAATTAGTATTTAAGAAAAAAAAAGGGGATTTATTGGGGATTGTGGGGAGAGTGTTTTTTTTGACGGGGGGTAGAAGAGAAGATGCTGTCTCCTCTCGTTCAAAGCAATGATTACAAATTCTAGGAGAAAGCTTATCACGTGGAAATACGTGTAAAGCTGATGTCCCACGTACAATGGCCCACTTCCGAAACTTATGGCTTGAATTAAGCCGTCCACACATATGGAAGATGATTGCACCACACGGGTGGTGGAGGTACACCTAGGTTTAGTGACTCGAGCCCTTGACTCAGTTTGTGATACTGAGTCAGGTCGAGTCCATCCCAACATGAGTGACCTAATTAAAGTTTTTTTAAAAAAATTTTCTTTTTTTAAAACACTCTTGTCATACAATGGGAGCTGTACATCCGTTTTTTACTCTTGTTATACCAGTGAAACACTCACCGTGGGGCCCACCTTGATGATGTGTTGTATATCCATGCTGAGCATCTGTTTTTCAAGTCCTTTTTAGGAATATTTGGTCCAAAAAACTAAGTAGATCCAAGTTTTAGGTGGATCCCACCACAAGAAATAGTGGTGATTGAACGTCCTCTATTAAAAACTACTTAGGGCCCACCATTCGTGATGTTTATTTGCCATCCAACCTGTTGATAAGATCATTAAGATCTAAATGAAGGGAAAATACAAAACTTTTATGGCTTATAATTTTTTTTTAATAATTATTTATCAATTTTTTCCATACGAGGGATTTAAATCTGCTTAAATATTAGGATAACATTCTTAAAATAAGCTGAAGAAACAAATGAGCAGTGTCGATATACAATACAGTCATCAAGATGGGCCCACATGCTAAGGGTTACATGGGTAACACCTAATCTACTACCCTGTTTGACGAGCAGGAATTTAAGAGAAAATAAAAGAATTTTGTGATTATTATTTTTTAAAATATTATTGACAATTAATATATTTAAATAAATTATATATATACACAAAATCTCTAATTCACCTCACATTGTTTTTAAATATAGTATAATACTTACAAAATTAAAAAGACTATACCATAATTTTCTTTATAAATTAAATAAGGGAACATATCAATGATTACATTTTTCTTGTCTTTTTTCATGAATTCCCACTTACCAAATAGCCCTGTTGAAACCCATTGGGTGACGTGCCATATTTAATAGGATCTTGTGCAATAGCTACTATTTGCATTGGGTCCCATCATTTTGATCACATGCCCCATCCACTGTCTATTAGGTGCTTCTTTTATTTACACCGTCCATCACAAAAATCTCTATGATTCACTTCAAAATCTCCTTCTACATGTGTTTTGGCCCATTTGAGTTATGTATATGACTGTTTAATTTCTTGGGCATTTATTATTTTTCATGATCTCCACTTGATTAGTGGTTTAGATGGAGAATATGGACATAATAGCCACATTTGTAATTTATTCATTTTCATCATTCCGTATGTTGTGGCCCACTTGAGTTGTTCATTTGGTTTTCTTTTAAATCCAATGTCTAAAATCTTAAGGTTTATTAAATAGAACGAATGAATGAAACAAGCACAATATAGCCGCCCCACATGATGCATATCTCATCTTGGACAAGTGCTTATATTCACATGCCACACGGAGAGTAATGAAATACTTTGGCTCATGACATCTCTAATTCATGTATAATTTGATGAAATACTAATGTTAGATATTTTTCATTTTTAACTGTCCAATAAATACTCCAATTTGATAGTCGCGCGGATAATGAAATAAATATAGTTTTTGGTTTATAATACATCTAAATAGAACCCAAGTAGGAGTTCTAGCATTAATGATATCTAGCTGATTGTCTTCTACTTAGCCAAATTTAATGCGTTTGTCATTAGGGTTTATGATACATCTAATGAAATCTTGAGTTGAGAAGACTCAGTCGAGTCGGTCGATCTAGTTTATAAAGGATGATATATTTAGTTAGAAGGGTGCACGCATGTGCCTGTGCATTGATAGGTTCTTTCATGCGCACATGCATTATGCATTCGTGACTAGGATGTATCTATGATTGCATTCCAGCAATTGCTTGCATGTGTGCGTGCATGCATGCAACCTAATCTTTAAGTGTGGGACCTTAATGCATGTAAGTGGTTTGGCAATCAAAACAAATTAGACATAGACAAGACGTGTCAGCTATGCCCATCAAAATCAATCCAAACCATTCAAAACCAGTCATCAGAAAACAGTTTTCGGTAAAAGAGAACTGCTCACCTACAGGCAACTGCACCACAATGTGGCGTACATATCTTTCCCCATCAATATGCTAATTGTAGCAAATCAAAATCAGCAGCATGGAAATGAGAAGCTCCACAATGAAAATCACCCTTCACAAAGATCTTGCTAATTCTCTAACATGGTAGGGCACACCTGCATTTTTGAGTTGGTTGTCCATTTCTTACAACTGTGGCTGACCTGATAACCGACCTGATTTTTATGATCTTTGTACCGGTGCTTATCCCTTTAATTCCCGTATCACAACTTCAATGTCTAATACGAGAGCAAATGGCTAACAATGGTTATTAGTATATGTGAAATATTTAAAATCCTTCATGCAATAAGTTTATGTAATTTCTGATGTGATCTAATGAAAAAGCATGGTACACATGTATTAAATATAGAGCACATGAAATATAAAAATTTATAGAGGTGAAATGATGTAACACACCCATGTAGTATTTTTTCATTGGGATATTTAGGGCCCGTTTGGCCAGGCGGACTGGAAGGGATTGGATGGTATTGGAAGTAAAATCCCGGGATTGGCCTAGCGTGCCTATAGACACTGAAAATCAGCGCCCACGCTGATTTGAATGTTAGTATTTTAGTGGTGGGGATGATTAGGCTAATTTATGAATGTTCGAGTCGCCACTAGCCAAATAATCTCAGAATCTCACGATCGGCTAGAACCGCGGAATACGTAAGGTTGAAGAAATTCAAAGACTCTCCTACCTTAGAGTGACTCCTAATCTGCGATCTGGGACTCCGAGTAAGAGACCTCGATTACAAAGAGGGAAGGTATTAGGCACCCTCTCTAGCTGTACAAACGTACAGTCTCTACTTTGTGTAGTAAAACAATCTCAAGGGATGAATGATGTGGTCGAGATAGGACTAGACACACACATGGATTTCTGATGTGGTAAGATCCGAAATTTCGGTAAGCCACAGAGCATACGTCCAACGTCGTATTTAAAAGACGGATGTGATGATGCATATGCAAAGAGGTAAGAAAAATGAACTAAATCACTAGAAATTTCTGATGTGGTAGGATCCGGTGTACGACAAGTTGTAGAGAATACGTTCACTAGAGATCTAAAGAAGTAGAGGGGTTGAGAATGAAATAAATGTCATGATGAATGCTTGTATATAGAATAGATCTTTGGCTTGATCTTGAGTAGGCTAAGACATGAACTAAACCATGACAAATTTTTGTCAAGCTTATGGATTGAAAAGGTTGAGAAGAAGGCTAGAGGGTGGCTTGAAAGATTAGAACTTTGAAGGCTTGGGAGCTCCTTCCCTCTCCTTTACTCTCTTCCTCACTCTCTTTCTCTCTTACTCTCTGAAACTTGGAAATGAGAAGTGGATTATTGGGTGTGTAGAAATGAGAAGAAGAGAAGGCTATTTATATCCTTCTCCAATAACTCCATGGTAAATAGGGGGTATGTAAGGGTTAAAATAATATAATGGAAGCTTGTGATTGGCTAAGGAGAGAGGAGCGCCACGTGGCGCGCTCTCATTGGTCCTTGAGGCAGGTAAAATGGTAAATAGTGAAGGCTAGAGGGGTAAATTCAGAGGAAAGATGACTTTCAGGCCAAGGGACAGCTGTTACTCAGATGACACACACGCCCCGCGAGCGGTGGTAATCGGAGTACCATCGGCGGTAGTCGGACTACCGCCCGGGCTGGGTTTGGTCTGAAATTCGTTTGGCTGACTCTGCACACGTTTTTTGAGAGGAAGCGATGTTTGACTACCGCCAACGGTAGTCAAACTACCACCTCAGGTACAGTTTCTCCCAAAATTTGGCCGGTAGGTCTTTTTTTAGGTCCTAAGAGTGAAACAAAGTTCGTTTTAGATATTTAGCTTAAAAATGGCTCAAAATTGGTTCGATTGTGACCTAAAAATGGACTGAGATATGGGTTGATTGTGGGTGAAGGTTTAAGTATGCTTTAGCTTGAATTATGGCTTGTGACGGCTGAGGTTTGGTTGGGGTTTGGATCATAGTTCCTGGATTGTTCTAGCTTTCTTATGATATTAGCCTGGGTGGGGTGTCTACAAATGCCCCTCTTTGGCTGAGGTTACAAGCAACCGAGCGCCAAAGCGAGTGGACACCCCACCCTTCTAGTAAAAAATGATAGTGATCTGAATCTATTACGTACCATTATATCATTGTCAAATAATTACTTTGAAAAGAGATGACTTGCACATATTACGAGGGTTGAGGAAAAGTTAAGATATCCCATGCGCATTCATCGCGGCTTTACGGGTCACCAATCACAACTCTTTCACGTCATATTGTTAATAGGATTGGAGAGTAAATCTAAAAAGTAGGGCCTCTGTGCGTTGGTGTGGTTTTACGAGGATTCCCGTACTATTAGGTTTGTCGTTCCTTTCCTACATAATCACCTAGGAGTATTCATTTCATTTTATCATCAAAGTGGTTAACTGCCTACGTGTTGGTGCAACCTTACGAGAAACTCACTGCGCCAACTTGGACTCGACCAAATTTTACGAACATCCCGGACTAGGTATGTGTGGGTAATCTTTTGCCATGCAATCTTCTGATTCTGATACTTTGGTTATAATGGATTATTGTAACTTTGAGTTTAATTTATTCTTTCCAGAGATAGATCTAGTCATTTCTACTAGCATTCGTACGACTGTCCAGATATAGAGATCGATCCAATTGTACCTGTATCATATACAGATTCGATCATCCTCTGGGAAAACCAAGAGAGATCGAATCTTATTTAGCTATTTGCACTGACCACAACTGGAGAATATGGAAGATTTCTCAGTGTACAGCGCGCCGCGTGCGTTTTTAAAAAATTTTTATTTTAAAAACTAATCTCTCTGGAACTAGACCCCTTTGGAGATTTTATTTGAAGATATTTTTAGATTTTTAAAAAATATTCGTTCGATCTCACGGGTGAGCGTCGTCATTCAGTTTTTATTTGCGCAAATTAAGTAAACAGTCACGTTGCCTCCACTGATGAGCTGACGGGGCTAACATCCATCCGATCTCGCGGGAGGGCATCGTCGTTCGATTTTTATATGTACAAATTAAGTAAACAGTCACGTTAGCTCTACTGATGAGCTGGCGGGGCAAATGGTTTTTATTTGAAGATATTTTAGAATTTTTTTTTAAACGTCCGTCCGATCTTACAGAAGGGCGTCATCGTTTGTCTTTTATTTGTGCAAATTAAGTAAACAGTCGTGTTGCCTCCACTGATGAACTGGCGGGGCTAATAGTTTTTATTTGAAGATATTTTGAGATTTTTTTTGAAACATTCAACCAATCTCGCGAGAGGGCATCGTCATCCGATTTTTATTGTACAGTTTGGATTGAATGGCCAGATGGCCTCTACTGTTGAATTAATGGAGCAATTGGGGAACATGGGCTTGATTTGGACATATGGCCTTATGAAATGGGCTTGAAAACATGGGCCTGGAACCATGGGCCTTTGGACAATGGGCTTGGTGGGCTTTTGACATGTGGGTCTTATTTTGAACTTGTGGGCCTTGTGGGTTTTAAAATGTGGGTCTTTGGAGTTTTGAACTTGTGAGCCTTGTGAGCTTTGAAATGTGGACCTCTGGAGTTTTAAACTTGTGGGCCTTGTACGCTTTGAAATGTAGGCATCTGGGCTTTGAAATGTGGGCCTTTAGGCTTTTAAATGTGAGCCTCTGGGGCTTTGATTTTGTAGATCCTCGACTTTAGTGGCTGCTTGTCATGTACATGCATGTATGTTTTTTGTTATTTTTTTTATAAAGAATGGAAAGTGATGTATAAAAAGACTTTTTTGAAAGGAATGAAATTTTTTGTTTGTGTCAAATTTTTCGGTGTTTGCTTGTGTCTGAACTTGTGCTTAGATGATGGAATCGGAACATTGAACTTAGCCCATGTTGAATCTAGTATTCTAACTTGTTTACCAGGGATCTCGATTCCTTAAGAGTAGCGTATAACAGGGTTATGCCCCTTGGATTTGGGTAGAGTCTGACAGAATTCTAATCTAAGACTTATCTTTTCCTTTTGCTTCTTCACTTTGCTCGTTGCCTTGGCTTCTTCTGTACTTGCACTTTTTGTTTTCTTTTTCTTTTTTAGTCATTTTTTCTCATAGCACTTTTTCAAGTTTTCACCACAACTGGCTTTCTCGTCAGTTTTTCCCATGGCGTCCTTTCAAATTTTCACCATGTCTCTAGTTTTTGCTCTTGTCTATCCCTTGACAGCTGTGCTTTTTTTTTACCCTTGGTGCCTTTTCAGGTTTTCACCAAGTCCGCTACATGCCTGCTGTTTTTACTCGAGGCGCCCTTTCGAATTTTCACCTCGCTCGTTTTGCTTAGGCATGTTATTTCTCTTTTAATTTTTCTTTTTCGAGGAGGGAGGCTAGACTTCATTCATTGTCGGCCGATTGGTAAGAAACCTGACTTTGTCTTCAATCACAATCAAAAAGCTGTTAACATTGGGTTAAACTATCCTGAGGGGAAATGGGTTGGCAACTTGTGTTCTCACTTATTGGGTTCGACTCTTCTTTTCTTTTTCTTTTTTATTCTTTTTCTTTTTTCTTTTTTTCGAACTACGCGCTTTATCCGTCCATTTTTTTATTTCTTAATCTTCTTTTTTTTTCTTTTTTTTTTTGAACGCTTTATTTTTTAGAACAATTATTGGAAAGAAGGAATGATGATGGAATGTACCTCAGGATGTTAACCTTTTATCGTTTGACTTTAGCTTTACGTTTGTAGTTGTTGACATAATCAAGTAAGATTATCCATGTTGTCGGTGTTGATGGGCTCTGGAAGATCTTTGCCCCTAATGATGGTGAGACGAAGGGCACCTTCTGGAAGAACCTCATGGATAATCAGCGGATCGTCTCAGGATGGCCTGGAGTTGCCCCCTGAATCTACTAGGCGCAATGATAAAATGTGCATGATTACCATGTTGTTAACCTTTCTTTCAAACTTGTTTGTCATTGGTCCTAGCGATCGTCGTGCGCTTTGTGTCTCCAAGATGTAGTTGGTTTGTATCGAAATTACCACCAATAATTTTTCTTGACTTCTCTTTTTCATTCGTATCGATGATGTTGGATGTTGTCGGTGCTCACTTTTGTCTTTCACGAGAATATACTCATGACCATTAGATGCCTTTGGACACATTCTTTCGATGATGTCCACACCCCATAATGAAGAAGGGATAGAGTGTTGTCAGGTTATGAAGACTTGAAGCATGCACATGGATCCGTTATGCAAGCTTTGAATATTTGAAGCACTTCTTGACATGCTGCAATAGTCTATCTCCATCGTAGACTTCAGACATGATCTTGATAGCTTTGCTTGATGGGCTTAACTTTAGGTCTCATAAAAGATGACGTATAAGTAGCTCTTCATTCGATCTGGATAAGGCTTTATAGGAGAACCCAAAGTTAGATAGCCCCGGGTCTAAGAAATTTTAGCATTATCTGCTTGCATTCAGGAGGCAAGGATCTCTTGATGCGTACTATTCTAGGGAGCTCAAAGGATCTCAAGTTTACAATTTTAAAATCATCCGTGACAACATTGGCCTTTGTTTCAAACTTGCTAAGGGAATCCTCTAGCTCGAGAGTTGGATCACTATTTTTCACATCCTGAGCTTCGTTTAAACCCATGAGTTTGAAGTCTAACTCTAAATCAAAATCATATAAGTCGACTTTAAACTCGGGTGTTATAACAGACGCATTTGGCATATTATTGCTTATGAGTTTTGAAAGATTTTCTATTGTTTTTGTGTTTTGAGAATTTTCTGATTTTTTGGATTTTGTCAAATATATGAATTTTTGGCATTTTGACAAGTATTTGAATTTTTTTAATATTTTGAAAATATCTAATATTTTTGGCTTTTTGAAATTTTTTGATTTTTTTTTGGATTTTGACAAGTGTTTGATTTTTTTGGCATTCCAAAAATATCTAATGTTTTTGGCTTTTTAAAATTTTCTGATTTTTTTTTTAGAAAGACGGCAATGTGAATCAGTGATTGTCTGATTCGACTTAAGAAGTCAAACATTATTTTCTTTTATTGTATCGTCTTGGGGATTGCGAACCAGTTATTGCCCTGCACTCCCTCCCCTTAGGAGGCAGGGCCAGATGGATCAATAAGTTGGCCCTCATTGTCGCCCCCAACTGTCGTGATGAGTTTGGGATTGGGCTCTGAGTTGGTGTTAGATGTTACTTTTCTTAGCTCATCTTCGATGCATTGTGAGCCTTTGGATTCTTCCTACTTGAGTGGAATCCAGCTTATGGTCCAATCAATCAGGGGCAATTCTCGCCCCTTGCCCAAGTCATTTTCAAGCAACTTAGTTAGTCTTATTCCGCTCATTTGATCCTTTATGGTGGATCTCGGCCTGCCCAACGAACAGACGATCCCTTCTCTTATAGATTTGATTGATGTGTGGATGAAGGGATCACCCTCCTCTTCCTGATCTTGTCATCCTTTGATACATTTATACTTTGCTACCTCACCCATAGGAGGTAGACATTCTAGTCCTCTCATGTCTACATTTTCTTGATATTCGAGCTGATAATGAAAATGTTGGTGCTCGTCTCAAGGGAAGACATAATTTGTTCCGATGGGACATGCAAGAGGCATGCAATTCATAGTCTCGAACTCAAGACTATGGTATGGGATATCCTCATTGGAGCATTATATGTCTATGATCAGGATATTTAGCTCTTGATAGTTGGCTACTTTTATTAGAAAGGCTTGTTCGGGATCGTCCAGAATGGCGAGCACCTTGTCTCTGAACATGTACTTGGCTTTTTACTGAAGAGCCGAAGAGAGAGCCTTGACTCTATAGATCAAAGATCGATCAGGGAGGAGATGAAATGAAGTTGTGATGTCAAAGACCTGAAAAATGATGGTTGATGCTTTGGGGCTAATCAAGATCTCGACGTTATTCTCTTCCTCGACCTTTCTCCTAGAGGCGGGAACTATTCATTCTAGACTCTTATTTTGAATGATTGAAGATTGAATAGAGCTAGGAAAATCCCTTTGAGTACCAGAATGTCCTTCCTGAAAAGTTACCGCATGATTGAAGCTAGGCCTTGATTTTGTTAGGGCATGCGGTATGTTGATCGGGGAAGGAGCATTTTCTTAGATCACGAGGGTTGGAGTAGGGGTTGAATAGGCAGGTGGAGCCCCTTGTGAGACAAAGGATGTATGGACTGGATTGATCGGTGGTATCTCCTGTAGACTTAGGGGCATGGAGGTTGGAGTGGATGGAGATGCCCCTTGCATATTTAAGAGTAAAGAGATTTGACTGGCAAGGTGTGCCCCTTGTAGACTTGGGGGCATGGAGACTGGACCAGCTGGAGATGCCCCTTACATATTTGAGAGTGAAGAGATTGGACTGGTAAGGTGTGCCGCTTGTAGACTTGGGGGCATTGTTGTTGTGCTGGCAGTGATTGAATGGATGCATTGGACTGGATTGACCAGGGGTGGCTCTCTTTGACTGATATTATTAGTAGGGGTTTCTGATGAATTGGGGCATACTTGATACAGTAGCAAGAGATTGGTGGTGGCAACAGCATGAGAGGTAACCATAATCGTTTAGTTGTCAATCAGATCTTAAACCACATGTTTCAAGGTGAAACAATGATCCATTATGTGGCCTAGGGATTGGTGGTATGGAAGTACTCATTCTCATTATAATTTGATGGCAGAGGGTTTGGTGGGGACCTAAGCAGTAGCGGAGTAAGTATTTACCTTTGGACTAGCATGACTAGTATCTCACTGTAAGTTTGGGCTATCGGTGTAAACTGCCTAGGTTCTCGAGCCATCCTCATCTGTTGACCATGATTGGGGTACCAAGGAATCTCCCTTTGTTGTTGTTGTTGTCATTGTCCCTCTTGAAGAGCGAATTGAGTACCTTGGGTAGAGGAGATAAGATTGTCTTCTTCTGTTGGATAGAGGTCAGGAACACTTCTGTTACCATTCTTGTATCCAGTAAGCCTTCCTTCTACTATCTGTTGTACTGGGAAGGCCTAATAAGGCCACCAGGGGGAGATTGTCCCATCCTTTATTCCAGCTTTGACTTGTTCCCTGGTGCGGATGAGTTGGATAAAGTTGGCATATGGATACGAGACGAGGTATCCAAAGATACTCGGGTTTGCCGAGTGGATGATCATGCAAATTTGCTCCTCGTCATCAATGGGTGTTTTCATTCTAACAGTCATTGCTCGCCACTGTCCAACGTAAGCTGACAATGACTCACCATTCATTTGCCTTAAGGCAGCAAGATCCACCCTTTTGGGTACAATATTAAGATTGTATACAAAACGATCAATGAAAACTTGAGAAAGGTGTTCCCGAGTTTTAATTCGATGGTAGTTTAATAATATGTACCAATCCAACACATCACCTTTCAAGAATTTTTGAAACAAACTGATCATTGCTCCGTTATTACCTTCCAGAGTATTAAGCTCCCCACAAAATGCCTTTAAGTGGTCTATAGGACACCCCGTATCATCATACCTTTTGAATTTTTATACCTGTAAGTCTTGAGGTACCCGGGCATCTGGGAAGGGACAAAGATCCTTTAATTTGGTGGATGGGTGGTCCACTCCTTGTTGCCTTTAGAGTTGATTTGCACCATTTGTAATTATTCTCGTAATTCCTCAATTTCTGACTTACCTTACGGCAAATATCTTACCCCTTGCTGTAGGGCTTATGTTGTTTCTTCTTCATATGGATCCAGAATAGGGGGTTGTTGGAAAGACGATGGACTCGCGGCGGTGGGAGGCGGCTAAAATTGAACGACGCTCTCTTTCGAAGGGGGGTGTGATGTTCGGAAGTGGCTCCCGCCTGGGGTATCTTCTAATTTTGAAATGTTACTCTCGTTAGGGGGAGTGAGTTGGACTCGAAACTGGCCCCCCTTCGTGGGCATCCACCAATTCTTGTTTGTGGTTCCTGTTAGGGAAAAATTGTGTTGTAACCTGATTGTTGTGATGTACTGAGTAGAGAGGTGCGGGAGGGTTGCTCCCATTTGCTGGTTGTTGTTGATCTTGTGTTGACTCTTCTGGGAGAGAGAGCACAGGATTTGCTAGAGGAATGAGGGAGAATGTGAAAGGGATTTGAAGGAGTGAACTATTTTGTACACTAGACTAGATTGCTTGTGTATTTGGCACTAAGCGAAGTAGTAGCTCTTGCGTGGTTGTATTGGCCTGTGGGTCTGATGGAGCTACTGGTAGCAACATGGCTATTGGTGTAGGTGCGGGTGCCGATATTTCGGGAGTTGGTTTAGCTACCGAATCTTCTTCATGGGTAGCTTGGGTGGTCATGGCGGCGCGGGATTGAGTGGTCATGGTTTGAATCTGTGCCCAGAAAATGTAAGCCAAAAATATTTTCTTTTTATTTATATATGAGTGCAATGATGATGTCCATTGAGATTAAAGTACCACACACTTTCGAGTCGG
Organism: Magnolia kwangsiensis; assembly: GCA_037074715.1. Classification (NCBI taxonomy): domain Eukaryota; kingdom Viridiplantae; phylum Streptophyta; class Magnoliopsida; order Magnoliales; family Magnoliaceae; genus Magnolia; species Magnolia kwangsiensis. Next base: position 112,760,831 of record CM073580.1, read on the forward strand.
GCCTCGGCTAGTGTGAGCTAGCAAGTCCCTAGTGGAATCGTCATTATATAGACACTGAAAATTGGCGCCCACACTGATTAGTGTGTTGGTGTTTTAGTGGTGGGGATGATTAGGTTGATTTATGAATATTGGAGTCACCACTAGTCGAATAACCTCAGAATCCCGCGGTCGGCTAGAACCGCGGAATACGTTAAGGTTGAAGAAATTCGAAGACTCTCCTACCTTAGAGTGACTCTTGATTTACAATTCGGAATTCCGAATAAGGGACTTCGGTTACAAAGAGAGAAAGTGTTAGGAACCCTCTCTGTCCGTACAAACATACGGTCTTTACTTTGTGTGATAAAATAATCTCAAGGGATGGATGATGTGATCGATATAGGACTAGACACACAGGTGGATTTCTGATGCGGCAAGATCAGAAATGTCGGCAAGCCACAGAGCATACGTCCAATGGCGTATCTAGAAGGCGGATGTGATGATGCATATGCAAAGAGGTAAGAAAAATGAACTAGATCACTAGAAATTTCTGATGTGGTAGGATCCGGTGTACGGCAAGTCACAAAGTATACATTTACTAGCGATTTAGAGAAGCAGGGGGGTTGAGAAGGAAATAAATGTCATAATGAATGCTTGTATGTAAAATGGATCTTTAGCTTGATCTTGAGTAGGCTAAGACATGAATCGAACCATGACAAATCTGGGTGAGGCTTATGGAATAGAAATGTTGAGAGGAAGGCTTGGGAGTGGCTTGAAAGATCAGAACTTTGAAGGCTTGGGAGCTTCTTCCCTCTCCTCCTCACTCTCTTCCTCACTCTCTTTCTCTCTTACTCTCCTAAGCTTGGAAATGAGAAGTGGATTATTGGGTGTGTGGAAATGAGAAGAGGAGAGGGCTATTTATAGCCTTCTCCAATGGCTCTATAGTAAATAGGGGGTAGGTAAGGGTTAAAATAATGTAATGGAGGCTTGTGATTGGCTAAGGAGAGAGGAGCGCCACGTGGTGCGCTTCCATTAGCTCTTGAGGCCAGTAAAATGGTAAATAGTGAAGGCTAGAGGGGTAAATTCAATGGAAAGTTGACTTTCGGGCCAAGGGACAGTTGTTGCTCAGAGGACACACGTGCCCTGGGAGCGGCGGTAATCGGAGTACCGCCGGAGGTAGTTCGACTACTGCCAGGGATAGTCCAACTACCGCCCGGGCTGGGTTTGGTCCGAAACTTGTGTGGCTAGCTCCGCGCACGTTTTTTGAGAGGAAACGGTAGTCAAACTACCACCTCGGGTATAGTTTCTCTTGAAATTTGGCCGGTGGGTCCTTTTTTGGATCCTGAGAATGAAACAAAGTTCGTTTTGGATATTTTGCTTTAAAATGGCTTTAAATTGGCTCGATTGTGACCAAAAAATGGATCAAGAAATGGGTTGATTGTGGGTGAAGGTTTGGGTATGCTTTGGCTTGAATGATGGCTTGTAATAGGTCAAGTTTCGTTGAGATTTGGATCACATTTCCTGGATATTGTCCTAGCTTTCTCAAGATATTAGCTTGGGTGGGGTGTCTACACTGCCAAATAGACTGGGTGATCTGATCCCAATCTCATGGATCTTAAGACAATCCACTAACAACACCATCATTACCTTTAAATATCATCTAATCCACCCTAATCGATCCGTTCAAATTTTCCTGGGACGTGTTTAGTTCGAGGGATTGGGAGGGATGGGAAGGTTTAATCCCGGGGATTGGCCAGGTATGACAAGCAGACTCAATATAGCAATCCCGGAATATAGTAATCCTATAGATCTTAAGACATTCCACTGACAACACCATCATTACCTATAAATCCATGCCATCCACCCTAATACCATTCAATCCCTTCGAATCCACCCAGCCAAACAGGCCCTTAGGGTTATTGAAACCCTATATCCAAGTATGGGAAGCGGATTGTGTTTGAACAATGCTATTGTAAGACCAACTGTGATGTATCTGCTTATCCACACTATCCATCCAATTTCTCGTATCATTTTAAGATGTGAGCCTAAAAATGAAGTAGATCCAATGCTCAAGTGGACCACACCAAAGATGACACTTGCATTTAATGTTTTGTGCATTTAATGCAACCAAGTTCACTTGAGCATTGGATTTGCTCCATTTTTGGGTTCATACCTTAAAATGATATGACAAAATGAACGGATGGTGTGGATAAACAGATACATCATAGTGGGCTCCATGCGAGCTCTCATCCGATGACTTATTGTCCATTCCTTTCAAAATGTGAATTTTCAAAAGTCTATTTTCCTACCGTGTGTTAGGATTATCTGGCACTAATATTGTAGGGTGGGAGAAGTGGTACTGACTGTTGGTGTACTATATGTCCACGTATCCTTTTTCCTTTTTCCTTTTGCCCCTTTCTTCTCAATTTTTAGAATTTCAAACTAACAGTTCTCGGGTTCATGGAATGGCCTGTATGCATACTTTTAAGAATATTGATTTCCTAAACAACACACTTTCCATTGTTATACATCAATCTAAACCATCCAAATTCACAGCCTATTATGGATGAAACATGAACAAAAAATCACACGAACAAGACTATTAATACTAAATATTTCATTTCCTCCTTAGAATCCAGACCACTCAGTTATGTTATTTTAAACCATCCATCTAATACTCATGGATTGATAGGTAGGATTTCTCCTGTGGTCCAAGCTCAATGTGTCCCATAATTTGGATATTCTGCATGGATAGCCGTACATGAGAGCCAAACATGAAGAAAATGAGTAATAATCATTTTCAAAATGGTGATAAACTACCATCTTAGTCTGCCACCCACCTCTTTCAAGTCCAACATTCTGAGAAGGGAAAAAGAGCCCACATTTTTTATATGCAAGTACACAAATTTTAATTTTGGCAGGTGTAGAAAATACTTACTTTTTAGCGGACAATTAAATACTCATTTCAAAGAGACTTTGTTATATAACTAATTAAAGAACTGATCTCTCTCTCTCTCTCTCTCTTCTAGAAGAGAGAGAGAAGGGAGTGTGCCCCTGGGAATGTTCTCATCCCAAACAAACAGATGACTGAAAAGATCTATCATTTCTTTATTTTTTAGAGAATGATTCATTCCCTCTTTTCTCCTTTCTCCTTTATAGATAGATTATTCCATGTAGGAGAGAGAGAGAGAGAGAGAGAGAGAGAGAGAGAGAGAGAGAGAGAGAGAGAGAGAGAGAGAGAGAGAGAGAGAGAGAGAGAGAGAGAGAGTATTACCAATTCCAAACAGATGAGCATTTTCAGCAATATAGGTTAATGGCCATTATTGAGAGGAAGATCATGGACGTGGCTAACCACATAAAAGAATAAAATCAATGGCCACAAAATGTGAAGTGCTTGCATCCAATCCACCATAAGTTATCATCCAGCCAGTGGATAACTTTCAACGCCTCATGACCCTGTTACATCCATCCCGTCCAATACGCTGGTTCAATCATAAGGATAATCTTGCTTAAAAATCAACCCATCTCTCTTTAAGTGGACCATATTTGTTTTTTTTTTTTTTACCAGTGGCTATGAAGTGTTTTCCATGGTGTGTCCCACCTCATAAATGGATGGAACTGATTTTTTCATAAGGAGATCTTCATGGTGGGACCAAACTATTAGATTGGGTGGATTTTACACAGAGATGATAAGATAGAAGTTATCCACCAGATGGACGGTAACTTATGGCCCAACTGGTTGGATGTTAGCATTTCTCCGACAGAATATTTTACAATAGATGTGAATAGTTTTACTGAGGAATGCGTCAAAAGTTACGGTACATCCAATCTTTTTCCTGCTGATATATCATAATTTTAGAATATCCTATCCGTGCAAAAGGTTCACCACATGATAATGATCATCTAAAATGAAAATCATGTCGATCCTCTAATTGGGTGGGCTACAACGTAGAAAAATAATGAAGATCCAATAGTATTACTTATCATAGTTGTGTAGACCACTGAAAGAGAAAATTTAGTCTGTTTTCATGCCAGTTAATACCATGGTGGCCCACCTTTTGGATGGATAGGATATCATATATTTATGACACATTGGTGGGAAGAAACGGTTGTATAGTAAATGATCATACAGCCGTTGTATCTCGAACATTTCTCATATTAATTTCCCATGATTGCATGTATTATAACAATCAAACGCCTTAATGGGACCTGCAAACGTTTAAAGTGACACGTGGCATTTCCATCGTCAATCTAGAGTCTAGATAATCCATTCATTCCCACCTATCCACACCAATAGAAGCTAGAAATGGTGGGAAAAAAAAAAGAAAAAAAAAAAAAAAAAAAACCTAACTGGGAAATCTTAACCGTTAGATCAGTGGCATGAAAAACGGACAGTCAAGATCGCATAGAGAAACAAAATAGGTCCATCATAATCTGGAAACGTCTATTCAGTAGGTCCCACCGTGGATTGCTTATGATTCCAAAGCACTTTGGTTTGATAATAGTTTCCATTGGATCTATAGCTTGTAGAATATGAATGGCTGTAACAGAATATTCCACATTCAAGGGATTATGGTTATTCCACTTACGCAACTTTTACACTATGGCTTTCAGCCAACGGTGTCATTGAATGAACGGTCCGGATAGGTGATTCAATGCGTCACTTTTCACTAAACAAAAATGGACCACGTTTCACCCCGAAGGAAGACCCATGAAAATAAGTGATCTACACCGTTGATCTGCTGAGACCTATCATGGATGGATGATATTCCACTGTGGGGGTCATCAGATAACCGGTCTGGATCACCCAAAATTGGACCTGCTTTTACAACTGTACTACCCAAATTAGCATATATCTTACAACCACCTGCATACTCTTTTGATGTAAACGAGGAATTGTAATCATTTTATCTAGCTTCACCCGAGGCTAACTTGGTGATCCTGACCGTTGATCCGATGGGCCAAAACTTTGATAGGAATGCCCCAAAAGTACTCTATTAAATTGAAAGGCAGGGGATTCCAATATTCGGTTTTTCTTACAACACGTGCGGACCGTTGCATTTTCTCGTAAACCATCCATCTGCAGGCACTAATAGAAGTGTTAGAAATTTTCAATCTGTACATTTTAGTGGGGCCCACCTGACCAACATCCCGGATCTTCAAACCGTGGGCCCCACTTCTAGGAGCTCAAGATCGATGATAACCACTTCTAGGAGCTCAAGATCGATGATAATATTCGCATCGTCGACTGAGGTTCGTACAATCCCTCGAACCGTATGCACCCAGGCAATGCCACGTGTCGAGGGATCCAACGGTTCGCTTTTTTTCTTTTTTTCTCCAGTCCTACTTCAAACACATGACCTGACCGCGCGTGCCGTCCGGAACGCGAGACGCGCCCGAATAAGACCCGGCACGAGATTTTTCCGACTTTTTTGTGGCCGGGCAGCGTGCGGGCAGGAGATAACGACGGAAGAGAGACTCCTCCTCAGCGATATCAGGTACCCTTGTCCGGGCAGTCCGGGCAACAGCAGCTGCTGCTGCAGCATACGGAGCTCTCAGTCCGACGCGATAGACGTCCTCGATCCGTGGGCTCCTACGGTCCGTCGCTGTAGTGTCAGCTGCTTTCTCTTTTTTACACCTCCACCAGATTCTTTTCCTCTCCCGCCTTCCCCGACCCCTTTCGCGTATTATATGTTATCCTCGACCCAGGAGGGGTGTCATGTCCTTGACCATTGAGTTAGTACACGTGGAGCCCTTATTTCGGTAATCCACACCGTTGATATGAAAATATTAAACGTTATATTATTGGAGATCGGTTAATAATAGATAAAAAAATAGCCCAAATTCAATAGAAAAAGTCCTACTATTAGTGTGTAAAACAACCATGTTTTTTGGGCCCACCACGTTGTAAATATGAAATCTACTCGGTGCATCAGGTTTTATCTTCAATGTTAGGGCCTAGGATAAAAAAACTAGTTAAGTATGCAACTCATCTGTACCACAACGCATGCAACAGTGGGAATGGGATGTCGAACATATGTTTGTTTGTGGGGCTACCATGTGCTGCATCTTTCATCAAACCCGTTAATCAAAACTAATTCACCGGTTTAAAGAGACCAAGAAAAAATCAGCCTGATGAAAAACTGAGAGAGAGCACACGTGTGTACTTACGTGTTTCGGTATCATTTTACGTTCTTCTCACTGGTGTGGCACGTGCAGTTTTTATCAAGCTTACATTTTGTATTTACGGTTCAAATAGTGGCTCTCGCATGATGGACGGAGTGGATTTCACATATACAACATGGTGGACTCCACAGAGCTCGGGTATTTTACATTAAACAGGTGTAGTAGACGATTCCTATCCTTTTGTATGGGTCTCATTTGTAAGAACTTAAAAACCATGTATCATATGCAAAGATGTGGGCACGCGTATCATATTATCCCTCTGCCATCCATCTAGACGGCGAATTCATCAGATCAACGGCCTGGATTAATCAACTACCGCGCACAACATGTAGTACAAATAGAGGCGGCGAGGATGATGATATACATTGATACATACAATCCTCAGGCCAGGATCATATAATCCAATGGTTGGAAAGAGAAGTAGACAACAGCCCACCCACCTGATGCATGCATGTCCATGACACGACATATATGCATGGATGTGATGCCCACATTCCATGTGGGCCCCACCATGTCACCCCCTTATGAAGCACTACAGCTTTTATGGGGTTTCCCCAACGATTGTACGTTTTTGACAAGAGAACGTTTTCCGTTGATCGCGCTGAACGTTTCTTCAGCATCAATCTCTATGGACGGAGCATACATGCACTTCTGGTCAGATGATTGGAACCATCCATTTGGTGTGCATTTGGGAAAGGTTGGGACCCAAAAATGTGTCAGTCAAAATGTCATCCTGACCACCGACCATTTGTGTTTTTGCCAGCGACGAATATGGACCATCGATTATTTTCACCTCAGCCATCCGTTTCAATGCCACCTTTACAAGATCAGAAGATCACCCTGTCAGCAGTCTAGGTAGTTCCACCATTAGGTGGGCCAGACTCCTACACTAACTCAGAGAATCATCTGTCCATTGATTTCAACGCTGTAGCCCGTCGGATATGTAAAACGTCCTGGTTGCTAACCCGTGTGATCTTTATGATGTGATGCACCTCTTGCACGGTTCGGATATTGCATGCAACTGACACGTGGAAGTGAAAAAAAGTGTCGCACGTGAATGTTCACATACGAGGTTGTACATGAATACGTTCACCGTTCCTTTGTTTTATGGATATGTACGGGAAGTTATTTTACACTCCGGCAGCTCATGACGCTTGATACACAGGCACTCAGAAATTGTATGCATGGGACATGAGAACTCAAATTAAAAGGACTAACATGTGGAACTCACCGCTACCAAGTTACATGCATGAAATCATATTGGTTTAACAACCCTAGCTTCTGATTTGTCGACACTTGTTGGTTGAATCAGGACCATTGGACTTTTCATCAGAACCGTCCGATAAATGACAAACAATACAATGGTCGGATAATGGAATAAGATTCAATTTCGGTCCATGATACATCTAAACTAGCGGGGCCATAAGTTAGACAGTTTAATCTACATTGATTGTATTCCATATCTGTTATTCATAAATAATCCTAAAGTGGCCGTGTATCATCCATCACACTCCGCCAGAGTATCAAAGTTTTTCCAAATGTGTATGTAAGATATTGGATATTATTATATTGTATTTGATTGAAATGGAAGGGGCCCACAATCTTGTAGTGGGTTTCACTTTATACACTGTCCTAGTCACTTTAGGTCTTGGGTGGGCCACACCAAGGACAACAACCCAACAAAAAGATCCTGATCATTCATTTTCAGTTATTGGAGGAGACTAACCTTTTGGGTTTCTCTTCTGGGGATCATAATTCCATACGGTCTTTTTGTAAGCTATTAGTGCCAAAGGACACACGAGATGTGTTTGTTTCTGCGGTCTTGATTAAAGGGTAAGACTCCTTGAAAGGAGGAAAATGGAGGGTTCCTCTTCCTCTGGCCCACCTTAGAAATATACCCATGATGTGAACTGCAATGGTCTTTTTTCACCTGACAAAAGGGACTGGATACGGCTACTCGTACTAGTATGTGTAGGATTCTAAATCCTACTCGCACCACACGTGCCAATGTCGCATGTGGGAATAACATCCAGGCCGTTCATTTGGGTGGACCTCAGTGAGTATGTTCTTTGGCTTGAAAATTAGGCTTGTCTAGTCATCAGTTGGTCAGGTGAGTAGTTGAAATGGATAACCATACATATTTTCCGTATACATGAATTACACCTGATGAACGGTTCGGACTTGATTTCCGACCACCGTGCTGAGATAGAGTGGACCACCTGATGAACGGATCAGATGAGGGATTCATTTGGCAGATTTTCGTGTGTGTGGAGTGTAGGATTGGGAAATTGTGGTCCCGCGAGTAGCGAATGAATAGTCACTCTCTGACAAAAGCTGGGACGGACAAGATCCACTGCTGGGCTCCCATAGATCATGTTCCTCGACACAGACGGCATGTGGGCGATCTCTCATTGGACGGCTGAACGTGCAAAGATCGGGCGATGATGAGATTGGCAGAGAGAATTTCTGTTGCTGACAGGTGGGCCCCACTCCCAACGGAGTTTGATCTCAGCTCAGTGACCAAGACTCAGCTTTGGAGTCTGGGTTGATTTGATACTCTGCCAGACCATGATACTTGATACGCAGGCACTTAAAAATTGTACGCGTGGCATGAATTGACTCAAAGTAAACTGACAAATTGTGAAAACCCACTGTCAATAAATCAGTCCCCATATTAGATTAGTCGAACATTTCTAATTTCGGACATATGTTCGGTGTAACAGGACCATCGGATTATATATATATATATATATATATATATATATATATATATATATATATATATATATATATATTCAACCGTCCAAAAAAATTATGTCCATCAATCGGTGGTAAAGTAACCAAATAAGCCGAAATTTTGGTTCATGATACATCTAAACTGGCATCCATTGATCTTGGGCCGTTTATTTTGACTTGTATGATAGCCATGAGATTTCTAATTTCTAAGTGCCTGCGCATCATCCATCACATCACCAGAGTACCGAAGTTTCACTTTCCGCCCAGGTTCGCAGCTGGCACGTATGAGGGGTGCGTGTGGCCTGGGAGGGGATTAGGTGCGGCCTAGCCTCACCCAAGACTGTGCCTTACCCTGGCCCACCTGATGTATGCATTACATATCCAAGCCGTCCATTCATTTTTTAAGATCATTTAACAGCATGAGCCTAAAAAAGGTAGGTCCAAATCTCAAGTGGGCCATACTTTAAGAAACAGTGGTTGTTGACCGCTCCTCCATTAAAAACTTCCTTGAGCCCATTGTAATTTTTATTTTCCATCCAACCTGTTGATAAGGTCAGGCAAACGTGGATAAAAGGAAAAACATAAATATCAGCTTGATTCAAAACTTTTTTGGCCCACAAAAATATTTTAATGGTCAATCTTCACTATTTACTACAGTGTGATCCACTTGAGATTTACATCTGCTTCGTTTTTGGACCCATTTCCTAAAATGATCTGGCAGAATGGACGGACGGTGTGGATTTACAATACATACACCAATGTGGGCCCCACGGCAAGGCCCGCATCGTCTTGGGTGAGGCCCGTGTGGCCTCGGCAGTACAATACGTGCAAAACAATTTTTGCCATCATCCTAGCCATCCATCCAATGGGCCATCTCTTAGAGTGATCCTAAGCCTCAAATCACATGATCGGGTGTTTAGGCATTTAAGTCGTAGACAATGGTCATCCAATCGACGTTGAGTAGACAAAAGAGCGTGTTTGGGAGGTGGGATTAGAAGTGACTGGTGGGATGGGATTTAAAAAACATAATTATTACCCATGCAGGAATGTCCCCCGTTGCCATGGAATAAAATTAATTCCATGGTAATATGGTGGTACATTGAATGGATATACCCACCATCATTTGAAATTTATGAGAATAACACACATGTGTTATATCTTAAATCATTCATTTGTTTTGTAACCTCATTTTATGACATGAGCCTAAAAATGAGACAGATCCAAAACTTCTGTGGCCCCAAATAAGTTTTCAACAGTAAGTATTCAATCCCCGTTGCTTTCTATGGTGGGATTCACTTGAGCTTTAGATTTACCTGATTTATTGGTCCATTCTCTAAAATAATCTCAAAAAATGGATGAACGGTGTTAATATAGCCCACACATCATGGTGAGACCTACACAACTTGCTAACATTGACTGAAATTAGCACGGACCCAGTGCAATTCCATCTTATCTAATTTCATGCTTTTCCATTCTTACCAAACATGGAGTGGAATTGACAAACAACCAGAGATGCTTTGTACACCTGATTTCAGAGACTGCAAAAATTCGGCTGCGTGTGGGGCCTAATGGGGCGTGTGGATGGCATAACCTGTCAGGCGGAGTCATCCACTATGAAAATGTGACAACTAGCTAATCTAATTATTCGGTGGGTGGGCGGTGGGCCACACCATAAAATAAGGATGTACTACCTAAAATTCACAAGTTCACATGGTGGCCCACTTGATGGTTGATCCACCTAATTTTAAGATCTGAAAATGACCCCATTGTCTGCGGCAGGATAACGCTGCTGAAGAGACTGATGCTATAAGGATGCCTATGTGGGCTCCACACAGAAGCTTGCATTGTTCAAAACCTAAAAAACTTAGATAAGGCAGGGTGGCTCCAAAACTCAAATATGTATTTACTTGCCCTTAGTCCCCTTTTGTTAAATCTTAAATTGAAGGATGAATATGAAATCTCATCTGAAATGTCTGAAATATGTTAATTTAATATATTTGCCCCGGTCTCTTTTTCCAAATGTTTTACATTATAAAGAAATTATTTTTTATTAAATGAAAATAAAATTATTTTATTTAATTCAAATAAGCTAAAGTATTTATTAAAAAATTAAAATATCATTATTTACAAAAAAACAAATAAAACAATTAATAATTTGTATGTATAAGTGTGGCGGCAATTTCTTCTCACGTATTAGATATAATAGTTTGTTTAAAGTCTCCTTTCAATTTAAGCATATCTTTCTCTAATTTGATATTAAGGGTAGATTCGGCATCTTTACTCCAATTCAACCGATCTTTTCCAATGAAAGCCATTTTAATAAGTGTTGTTGTTTTGTTTTTTCATCTCTTCTTTTAAATAATTAAATTAAAAAAAAAAATTTATTTAAAAGAAGCAAGTTTGGTATAACTTTCAAATATGAACTTTTTAAGGGAGAGTTGATGTCATTTTTAAAAATTACAATAACTCTATTATAAGAATCATCTAAATGATTGTTTTAGTGGATCTTATTATACATGAACTATGCCCCAAATGATAAAAGAATGGATGACTACATTCTTAAAACATTTGGACCATTCATTATGTCCGCCCATTATGTGTGCCAAACCTTCAAAATATGTGTCTAGCATATAAGGCCCATTTAGGATGTTGACCATTCATCATTAGGGGCCCACCTTGATGTAGATCATCCATTATGTGAGGCCCACTATCACTACTAATTGTCCTTTATTAGTGCTTCTCAATGTCCACTACCAATTACCCATCACGTGGAGTCCACATTTTATGTGTCCATAGTATAGGTCCTACCTTCGAAGTGGATTGTCTATCATGTGGAGCCTACTTTTCATATCCACCATTTATCGTGTGTAACGCACCTTCTATATGGATCATCCATCATGTGACCTACCTTGGATATGGGTCATCCATCATGCGAGACCTTGGATGTGGACCGTCCATTAGGTGGGGCCCACTTGATGTGGACCCTCAATTAGGAGGGGCCACACTTTGACGTAGGTCATCCATCATGTGAAGCCCACTCCATCCATGATGTGGATCATTCATTGTGTCAGCCCCTACCTTCAATATGGGTCGTTCATCATGTTGCCTCACTTTCGATGTCAACCGACCATCATGTGGTCTCACCTTCAATGACCATCATCCATCATGTGGGTCTAATCTTTGATGTGGAGTGCCCATTAAATGAGACTCACTTGATGTGCATGCTCCATCATGTTGGGCCATACTTTGATGCAGTCCATCTATCATGTGGGGCCTACCTTTGATGTGAACCATTCATTACATGGGCTCACCTTGATGTAGGGCCCCACATTCAATATGAGTCGTTCATCATGAAGAGCCCACCTTTGTTATCCACCATCCATCATGTGGGTTGCACCTTTGTTTTGGATCATCCATCATGTGGGGCCCACTTGATGTGGATAGTCCACCATGTGGGACTCACTTTTGATGTCCATTATCCATCTTCTATGTCCCACCTTTGTTGTGGATTGTCCATCATGTGGGGCCCAACCTTCAATGTGAGTCATTCATCATGTGGGCTCACCTTTAATGTCAACTTTCCATCTTGTGGTCCCACTTTTAATGTCCATCATGTGAGTCTCACCTTTGATGCGGACCATCCATCAAATAGGGGCCTGCTCAACGTGGATTGTCCGTCATGTGGGCCCACAATTTAATGTAGGTCATCCATTATTTGGGACTCACCTTTGCAGGCCCACCTTTAATATGAATCATTCATCATATGGGGCTCACCTTCAATATGGGTCATATATCATATGGGCCTACCTTGAAAAAATTGTAAAGAGAAGAAAATGGTAAGATGGAAATTACTTTAAAAGTTTAAGAACAAACTTATTTAAAAATTAATTTCAAATTTCTACTTAGCTATGTTTTAAAAATAATTATTCTCAATTTACAAAATTAGGGCTTATTTGTTATTTTTAAACAAATAAGCACTTTGATTAGACTTTTACTAAATAGTATAAAAGCTTATTTGACAAATAAGCACTTTGATTAGATTTTTACTAAATAGTATAAAAGCTTATTGTTTACAAATAAGCTAATAAATTTTTATTTGTAAAGATGCCAAACGCCACCTTAATAATAAGAATTTTACAAAAACCACCTACCCTAATAAGGAATTTTACATCTCGTACTTTTTTTTAATGGTTTTTAATAAGTGCCTCTCAGTAATAACAGTTGAGGTGCACCATGTGAGCAGACGAGTTTGGGAGTAGGGTGGGCCCCACCATGATGTTTATATGGAATCCCCACTGGAATGTTTATGTGAAATCTACTCCAAGCATCAGGTGTGTAACCTGATGTCAAGCCCATAGAGAATACTGGAATAGTTCAAAAGCTAAAAAATTAGTCTCAATTTAGTGTTTTAGCCGAGTTAGATCGGCTCGAACATGTGATTACTTGGCTAGACTCAATATTTTATTACGAAAATTTTACAAAAAAAAAAATCAATTGCTTACTATAAAATGTTACATTCTATACCATTTTCAAATTTATTTTTAATAAGCGACCCCATTAATTTAAGTAATTAACATTGTAATACCTTTCAATACTAGAAGTAGAGGTTAATTGTACGAGCAAGGGAGTCGACGTGAAAGGTGGGCCCAACCCTAATGTTGATGTGAAATCCACTCCAAGCATCAGGTGTGTAACACGATGTTAGGCCCACCAAAATGCCTGCATAGTTCAAAAGCTGAAAAACTTGTCTTGACATAGTGTTGGGCGAAGTCAAGTCAGTTCGAAAACTCGAACGTGTTTTTATTTTACTAGACTTGGTATTTAATTATAGATATTTTACAAAAAACCACTTGCATGATATTGAATTTACATTCCGTACCATTTTTAAAATGGTTTTTAATAAGGTGTCTCATTAATTCAAGTAATTAATATAGTACCTTTCAATACCGTACCGTGGGCCCCACCTTAACGTTTACGTGAAATCCACTCTAAGCATCAGGTGTGCAACCTGATGTTAGGCCTACACAAAATGCTTACATAGCTCAAAAATTGGAAATTTTGAGTCGACTCAGTGTTTCACCAAGTCGAGTCCACTTGAAAACTCAAACATATTTATATTTGACTAGACTCGATATTTAATTTTGAAATTTTTATCAAAAACTGTAAAACCACACGTATAATATAAATTTTATATTTTGTACCTTTTTCAAAATAGATTTTAACAAGCTATTCCCATAATTTATGTAATTATCACGTAGTAGCTCCCAATAACAAAAGTTGAAGTTAACTACGTGCGAGTAGGGTGGGCCCCATTGTAATGTTTACGTGAAATTCACTCCAAGCACCAGGTGTGTAACCCGCTCTCACGCCCACACGGAATGCTTGCGTGGTTCAAAAATTGAAATTTTTAACTCAAATCGGTGTCTAGTCGAGTAGGGTCAGCTAAAAAACTAGAACATATTTTTATTTAACTAGACTGATGTTTAGTCACGGGAATTTTACAAAAATAAAAAATAAAACCAAACAAACCACATGCATAATATAGAATTTTACATTCCAAACCTTTTTCAAAAATTGGTTTTTAATAACCTATCTCATTAATTTAAGCAATATTATAATTTTAGTACCTTTTGATAGAGAAGTTGAGGTTGGTGAGTAGGGTAGGCCCCAATGTAATATTTATGTGAAATCGGCTCTAACCATCAGGTGTGTAACCCAATGTTAACCCACAAAGAATGCTTGCATGGTTCAAACACGGGAAAACTTGACTCAACTTAGTGTTTAGCTGAGTTAGGTTGGCTCAACAACTCGAATATGTCTTTATTAGACTAGACTTGATATTTAATTATTATGACAATATTACAAAAATCCACCTGTATAATATAAATTTATTAGACTCGATATTTAATTATGAAAATTTTACAAAAAAAAAAACATGTACATAATATAGAATTTTAACATTATGTACTTTTTAAATAAAATAGTTTTTAATAAGCTACTCCATTAATTTAAGTAATTATCATTATAATACCCATTGAAATTCAAGATTAGCCACTTGAAGAAAAGAATTGGCAAGTAAGGTGGGCCCCACCATGATATTTATGTAAAATCCACCCCAACGACCAGATGCTTCACCTAATGTTAAACATAAAAACAAAAAATCGATATCATCCATGATTCACGCGTACTGCATTGAATTCTTGCGTGGCTTGGAAGTTGAAAACCCGACCGGATTCGATGTTTAGCCCAGTCAAGTCAACCAGAAGACCCAAATGAGTTTTTATTTGACTGACTAAGTATTAAATAATTAATTTTAAAATATTAGAAATAAATTTTAAAACAATTAAACTTACACAAGTAATATAAAAATACTTCTTTAGACAATAGTTCAACCAGATTAGTGAGTTAGACTGAGTTGTCACTGAGTAGGTCGAGTCAACAGAACTGAGTCTTATTGATTTTTGGAGGAGCTAGAAATATCTCCGAGTTGAGTTGACTCAGACGAGTTTCGAGTTGAATTAGTGAGTTTTGTAACTATGGTAGAGCTGGGGTTCCTCTACCAGTAGTAGAACTAGGGGTCTACATCGAGTTGAACCGAGTCGAGCTGGCCTCTACTTGACTCGGCTCGGCCACTGGCTGACCTCAACTGGCTTGGTTCAGTTAGCAGCTCGGGCCGAGTTCAAGCCAAGTTCACCATTGAGGTATTTCCACAAACACCTGGACTGCACCTTTAAAACTCATCTGTATTTAAAACAGAAGCAATAGTTTTACAGGTATTTAATCAAACACCTTCTAAGCAACATAAAAACTAAGAAAAAAAAAAAAAAAAATTTATTTCATGTACATACCTGCCTAGGGCCCATATTGATGGCACTTTAAGTATATGTCAAGTACTTGGTGAGCAACATGCATGAAAGGAATATAGAGATAATGACCACACCTTTGTTGATGGCATTTTCACCGGCCAACATACATGAAAGTACTTGATGGCCCATATTGATGGCACTGTCACCTGCCACACTTCATTGAGTTATTTTATCAAACACTTGGTGAGCAACATCAATGACAAAGTAACCGAGTTACCAAATTGGTTGGACCTGAGTACGATTCGAGCTCAAGTTGATCCAAGTCGAGTTGAGCTGGAGCCTGCTCGAACTCATTTTCGAGCTTTAAAAAACAGCTAGATTCGGCTGGAACTCAGCTTCGAATAGAGCTTTTTCGAGTCCAGCCTAACCAGCTAGCTCGGTTAGTGTACACCCCAACCGACCAACGCTAAAAACAAATATTATGTAGTTAGCTTGTCAATCCAGAGCGTCCATTTTGTGGGGCCCATTGTGGATAAAGAGTGGTAAAGATAGTTCTATCAGAGATAGCGATTATGTAGTACATGACACGTGTTCGGGGATGAGACACCACAACTTAAGAAATGGTAGCAAACTATCGCTTTAGGTTCGTGTATTTCATGATCCATTTCAATCCTCTATTTGCCATGACGTAAGGACATATGAGATTGATGGTCTACATCATTGACACGTGTTATGCTTTCCAAGTGCTAGAATTTTTAAAGAAAAAACTTGGAACTCTGGTAGAGTGTGATGGATGATATGCATGCACTTACAAATTGCTTACGTGGCATACAAGTAATTATAATAAACCGTCCAAACTATGGATCCTATAGTATAGATGTATCTAACCAAAAATTAGGATTATTTTATAATCTGACTATCGGATCGGTATCCATTTATTGGACGGTTTTAAATGGAAAATTTCCAACCGTTGGATTTTCAACGAACAAATCTCCGTGAATCAGAGGCTAGGATTTTCCAACCCACATCATTTTGATTCTATGATTTGGCCACATCGTTTTCCACAATATAGTTGGTTTGATCTAAGTTAATGCATGCCATGTGTACAATTTAATAGTGCCTGTGTATGAAGTGTCACACTCGGCCAGAGTATCAAATCACTATCTGTTTTCAAACAGGTTGGAAGTGGGTCGTCGGCCAGTCCAAGGAATAGCATGTGGGGCCCACCATATTTGGAATACGACAAGATGGACGGTTGCCATGACTGCACCAATCACTTTCGTAGCGTGTGATGTGTGACCCGCTTTTACCCCATGTTTTTCTATGATTAGATAGCCATGAAAGCTATAAAGCAACACCCAAGTTCACACTACCTTTTGGTGGAATTGTATGGTACGTGGTCCTCCTTTGCACGGTATACACGCTTTTCAGTTTCTGACAGGTGGGGCTCATGGTTGGATAATCTAGACCATTGATCTATTGTCTCCCATGATGGATAGAATAATCTTAGCCTTTAGATTATTTTCCATAGATGGAAAGTTTAAAAGATAAATATAACACATTTAGGGAATTTTTAGTGGGGTCCCAACAGATCGATGATCTGGACCATCGAATCATGGGCCCCACTAGTCAGAAATGAAAAGACGTGCATAGTGCAGAAAGACGTGGGCTGTTATTATATGATTTGCTAATAGGGAATCTAATTCCATATCAGAGACACGAAGCCAGTTCGTGTGCAACTATTATAGAAGAAGCATGTTCTACACCTGCGAGTGTGGGGCCCACTGTTATGTAGGTACACATCTAGTCCGTCCATAAAGTTCATCCCTTCATCTTTACTGCATATGCTGAAAATCAGACCGATCAAAAATGTGAGTGGGCCACACCGTGTAGAACAGTGGAGATGGGAGCGCTCACTATTACAAGTTTCCAGATTGTGTGTGGGGCTCGGAGTGTTTTCTATATGCTCTGTCCAATCCATTATAAGATGCGCCACAGAAGGAAAAATGAAAACCGTAAAAATCAGACCATTCCAAAATTCAGGTGGGCCACACCATGGGATTTTAAAGGTTTTGGGCATGATTTTACATGGTATGGCCCACCTGATTGTTGGGTTGGCCAACAAGATAATCTAATTTTAATGCAGAAAAATAATTTGGGGAAAAAAATCAGAGTAATATATTATGAAAGTAAAATTATAAGTAGAGGTGAGCATCGAGTCGAGTCGGATTGAATTGGGTCCAACTCGACTCGATTCGATTCTTCAAGAACTTGGCCCGAACTTGATCCGATCTGGGACCGAGTTTAGCAGGTCTGACTCGATCCGATCCGAATCCTTCCTAGCCTGACCCGAACTGAGTCTGACTCAGTCTGGAAAACCGAATAGAGTTGGATTGAGTTGAGTCTAGCGAGAGAGAGGGAGAGAAAGGAGGATAGAAAGAAGGAGATGTGGGAAACTGAAAGAGAAAGAAGGAGAGAAAGGAGGAGAAAAGGAAGGATATGATGGATATCAAGAGAGAAAGGAGGAGAGATGGGTGAGTGCGATGCCTCCTTCGAGTAGATAAAGAGGGGTTAGGGTTCGTTCGGATTTCAGATCGAATCGGTCCAGATTGATCACGATCCGATGTATAATCGAATCTGAGTGGTCTTACTTGATTCACATCGATTCAGGCCTTCGGTTCGGTTCGGATTGGGTCGGATCCACCAGATTAGGTCAAATTCGTTGGATCGAATCGAATTATGCCTAACTCTAATTATAAGATATTGTAAATCTTACTAATTTCAACAACCCTCAAATCTTCTTAAAAACTCTAGCTATGCCCTTCAACCCTTTAAAACACCTTAAAAAGTCACAATCATTTCTAATCTTTGTCATAATCCTAATTGCAACTGGTATATATACTATCCAATGGGAGTAAGAAACAAATCCTACACTTACGCAACTCTATGTGTGTGCTCGATGGGACCTTTGATAGCATCGAAGATCCTTCAATAACATTGAGTAACAACTTCTAAAACTGTTCAACAATTAAATAGAATTTTTTTCATATTTTCTCAATGTGATTGAGTGGATTATCGATGGCATTGACATCATCCACATCTGCTCGATGAGATCGAGTAGTCTTTCAATGACAATGACAAATCTTATTACAGATAGATTTAAGACATTATACAAAAGTGACTTACCTAAGTTGTCTATCTAGCTAACTCATGATTTGTTAGAATGGATGGTACAGAGCCATAAATTCCGTAAAGTTTACGGAGGCAATCGTTATATGTTATAGGGTCGTAATCACAACAGTCACAACGATGTTATAGAATGGCCATTATGATAGGAAAAAAAAAGTTATAACCCTCGTAACGGTCCATTATATCCCTTATAAATGTTGTAACCATTCATTGCAAAATTAATATATGTTTTTATATGTTTTTAAAATTCTTTTTAATAAAGAAAACAACAATAATGACTACTATAACCTCCATTATAAAGGTAACAGTAATGACCACCGTTAACATTACGGAATACCTTAACCTAACTCACTCAAGCCAAGGCGTGTAGCTCATTGTTTTGAACTGGTACTTACTAAATCCGAGTTAACTCAGGTTAATCACACTAGACTTGCTGAGTTCTTAAAAAATCATGGGCCTAAAGCTGAGTTGGAAGCGGCCCACCGACAGCGGAAAGGGGGCCCACAATGACCAAAATCTGACGGAGGATCATGTGAGCCAAAACAAGGGTTTTGGTGGGATGGTTAGTTCAAAGAAAGCATCTAAATGAGTGATGTTGTCTTATGATTTGAAATGAAGTTTTGTCTTCTTATGTTTGGGTCAGTTGAAAACAATTTCATAGGGATTGGAAAGATAAGAGAATGTGATTACTCCTTTTTTTTATTTTTTTGTTCATGCGATTCTATGGTTATTAGATGGTCAATCCTACTCCCAAGATGAGACGTGTCCACTCTCTCGCTCTGCCATGTGGCACTTTATGGACCACGCGATTTCGTGTATGATTATGGCATCTTTTCGGCTATTTTGGACAACTTTCCATCTTGAGGTGATCTTCTACGAAGTTTTTATGGAAAATTAATAAGCTTATATTACATCTCCACTTGTGGGGCCCACTTTAGTTTTTTTCATAATCCAATCCGTCTAGAAGAGTAATCTTACTATGAAAGTAGGCCCCTTTAAAAATAAGAACAATCCAACCATCACATGTGCTATCATGTGAATTTGTAAATTCTTCAGTGGATCAATTTATTTTTCTATAATGTGGTCCACCTGATAATTTTTTAGATACGAGTTTTGGGTATTTTATTGTTATGGTGGGGCTCACTTGATGCACGGGTTGGATGGTATACACAACATGGTGGACCCCACATACAACTGAATAACATTTACAGGTGGATGAATAAATTTCAACAGATGTTTTTAACTTTTACACACATGTTAATAACCAGTAATATGCCGTGAATAAGAGTTGTTGGAAAGGTTTTTTCATATGCGTTTGCGGTCTCATCTATCAAACTAAGAAATTTAATTTTATGAGACAGTGCATTGATTCTTGTAGATTTACAAAAGGACCCCTGACCGTACAAACAAAGGGTAAATGACCAAAATATCTTTAGTCTAATATTTACATTTATAAGCCCCAAGAATCATTTGATCCAATAATTAGGGGGGCATTCTCAGAATTGAAGGCTTTTGTGAGATGCATGCTGTTTTCTATGATGTGGCCCACTTGATGGCTAGATCCATTTGATATCTTGGCGTATGATGATCATCAAGGTGGTGTTCCCTGGTTGGACGGGTTGGATGTCATATGCACACCAAGTAGCCCCCACAATGTTCTGGCTGCACTAAAAATAAAAAATTTTAATTTTTTTTTTTTTTAAAAGATCAAGGACATTTTGGTAATTTCTCATTTCCCCATTACCATGAAATATTCAATTTTTTCAATATATATTTTATAGTTAAGGACTTTTCCTCGTAAAATCAATTTATTTGAGATTTCTTTCTGAGAAATTTATCAAAATAAATTCATTTATTTATTTCTATTAAAATAAAAATAAAAAATGAAAATAAAAACACTGAAATATGAAAATTTTATTAAAAACCACATCAACTTCATAAAATACAATCCCGCCAAAAATACTTCAATTTAGAACTATGGTTTCGGGCCTCAAATTTAGACCCGAAAGCGGCCCGCGAACCTTGAAGGAAGTACAAAAGCCAAGGCCATCGCCGATGCACGCGGGCCTTGTTCGGGCTATACTACGGCAGACGGTAGGCTAGAAAACGTTGTAAATTTTAAGACCGGACTGGACGGTTTACCCCGAAAACTGAGCCCAGCCCGTTGGCCTAAAAATCCAAACCAGCCCATCCAGTTGCTGTCTTGGCCCGAGAGCCTGGCAAGCCTCCGTGGCCCATCGAAATCCCCATCCGACGTACCTTACGGTCCAGATTTCGAGCATATCCGGACTGTGCCATAGAAAATCTGGGCGCAGGCCTAGGCCCGGCCCATTTCACTCAATAGCATCTGGCCCGTGCAAGCTTTATCATTGAGATATACAGTGTAGCAAATAGAGTCTAGGACGGGTAAGCCATGGTATAAATAATGGAGAAGTGATCAGACATTCGGATACAGCTATTTTTTCCACTAACATGTCACAAGTATTGAATATCAAATCCATGCAAAAGGTGGGCCACACCACGATGATCGCCTCATATTAAAATCGGAACAATAAACTAATTGAGAGAGACAACATCCAAATCAATGGACACCCGATGGTATGACTTAAAGTGTACTGGTATGGCCCAGCCAATGAGTGAATTGACTAGATTTTCATCGGTTCATTATCATGTGTGGCCCACCTTTCACACAAAATGTATTATATTTGTTATGGAAAAAATAGACTGACCCATAGGAGTTGGTCAGACCAATACCTAGCATGGCCCATTGACCTAAGAATAAGGAAAAGGCCAGCAAGGGAAAGGCTGACCGTCTGACGGAATGCTAAGATCGGACAACCAAGGTCAGCACAACCAAGGACGGATTTCCCAGAGAAGACACCGAAGAAGCTAAAAGGTTACAAGAAGTAGAGATCACAAGAAACTTTGGTTAGTTTAGTTATCGAATGATGCCGACCTCCTTATAGCTCTGTCGGTCTTGTGACTTCCATCAGCTGACCTTAATCGAAGCTCGAATGACTACAGGCACACCAGTATCTAGACAAAGGCCGACCTATCCGAGATTATGGAAACTAACTCGAGATCGGTTCAAGATTCCGAGATCCGCCGAGGATCCCAGGAGATCTTTGATACGTTAAGAGTTCTAATCCAACTACAATACGCACTTACTAAATAGGAAGGATCATGTTACGATACGATCTCCAGATTCCTAACTTTGCTATCAGAGGGTCCCCTGAATCAACCAGGGTCTTCCTGTTTGTTCTCTGTGCAGGTACTCAAGGGTCCAAGAGGGGATAACCAGAAATCAGCATCAACAATATTCTACAAATGTTACAAGTTGGCAGGAAAAAAAAAAAAAAAAGGTTTTAACACAACTTCTGATACTGCTACTGTTTCTGATCAAAACCATAATTTCACATCTTTCACTTGTGAACTGTCAGATGCATTTGGGATGGCACTAACAAATTGAATTGCAATTACTAATCCCATAAAAAGGAAAGAGAAATGCTCACATATAACTAATTGTACCTCCAACTAGTTGGCGTGTGTACCTCCAACTAGTTGGCGTGTGGGGCCCACCATGGCAGCCACCACATGACAATTGGTTGGATGTACAACACTGAAAGGAATGCGACTGCAATCAAACTGTTCATTTGCAAACTGGTTCACACGTCCATCCAAACACGGCCCAGGTTTGGCATAAACGCATATGACGAAGAGAAATTACGAAAAAAACACTCACATGCCCATGCTATTCTGGTCTCTTTCATATTCTTCTCCATGGTTGTGACAGGCATTGTCCTGGACATTTTTGGGCCGTGTGAGAACCAAGCTCCAGAGCATGAAGTGGACAACAACCCATCCAAGGCACATCGTATTCCCATGTATTTTCAATTCGACAAAACACTCTTATTAGTCATTTTCTTATTTGGCCCACCTGCCAGCAGCTAATAAACGTAGTTCTACAAAATTCAACCATCATAATAGTATTACAAACTAAAGCAGCTAATAAATATAGTTCTACAAAATTCAACCATCATAATAGTAATACAAACTTAAACATACAGCCGAGCTTTTCAACTGCAGATTCCTACAACTGAAGCTAGAAAACGGTCACACTTATATGATATGTGATTTGGGAGCTCTTGAGCCCATCTCACACGCTCTCTGTGCCTGCAATATATGCCAGTGGACGTTAGGTAGCAGATTTCGTATCACATTTTAGATCTTCCATCTTCAAGATTTTACATGATTTTTTCTTTTAATGAGAAATACGAGGGATGCTCGCCACTCCTGCTCCACCATGTGATGAGTAGAAAGGTCAGTGCAATGGTCCAGGTTTGAGCACATGTATGGATGATTTGGATCTCTAATCAGCAGGATTTTTGCCATGTAAGCCATCCATTGTTGGACACACTAGCCAAACGGCTTGGATACCCATGCAGTGGGGCAGAAGGGTGAGCCTTAATGGGACAAGCCTCCCTAGAATGACTCTATCTAAGAGGACATGATTTAATAACAGTTAAATAAAAGGCCGAAATATTTCCATTCATACAATACCTGCGCTGATAAAAGAATGAAGGGAGTGCTCTCTATGGAAACAGAGGCTGGTAGAGTAGCCCCATGTTCTCGGGAAATCCCATCATCAGATTGAGGTTCTGCAGGGCTTGACCAGAAGCTCCCTTCACTAGATTATCAATCTGCATGACCACTATATTGGTTAGACCACCATCATAACATAGCACTTAATGATAAACGGATTTGATTGGCGTTGCAACTGGGGCAATTGGGAATGAATCACGTCCAATTCTGGCCCATGAGATAAAGACCCGAGTCTAGGCCTAGCCCATCAAGGAACCTCTTGGCAGGCCCAGCCACGAAATATTCACACTCACCAGTATTAATAAATCTGGCTGGGCCACTCAATTCTTGCCAGGCCATAGGCAGATGCCAGCCCAGGTCCAGCACATTTGATTTGTGGGCCTAATACCCAGGCCCAAATCCAACTGATGACATGGTTTTAAGACTCAGATGAGTCCAATGGGACTCGCCAAGTCAACTTGGACTTTGTTGAACCCCATCTGGTTTGATGCCACAAGTCAGCGGATGAGTCAGGGCAATTCAGCTCCAACTCCGTCGAGTCATGACTCAACTCGAGACCAGACAAATTGCCGAGTCTTTTAACCATGACCAATGGGCCTCGATGCCAGACCAAACCTTACCCAAAGTGAGATGGACTTGAGTCAGAATGGGCCAGCCCAGCCCAGTTGTCACGCGATATTTGATAGCATGCTCTACTTGATCAAGGGAGATACACTTACTACAGATACTATAATTGCTCTCCCAGGAATTCTATCAGGGAAGACATTCATGAAACAGTAGTTTGAACCCCTGACATTTCTAGTGTGAGGGATGGCTCCTTTCTCCAACAAAACAACAAATTCTTCATCCTGAGACAGCATGCCACAAGTAAGGACCGAGGGGACCGTACGCCGTTATTGGAAGTACATTGCCACTCACAAGGCAGATGTGGGCTTTACGCCAAATACAAAAGATATGGATGATGTTATATATCTTGAGGACAGGTAAAAATATCAGCCATCATATTTGTGTTTCTACTCGTACTTAAAAACCTAATTACCATGCACAGGCATCAAAACCTGGACCGGACTGCTGGATGGGATAAAAAAACTGATTCCTGAAGGAACCTGTTCAAACCATCCTGATAGACAGGTCCAACCAACGGGGTCAGGTTGTTATCCAGTCCAACTTCAAGAGGGTGAACTGGTAAAACCTTTATTTTATTCATTTACAACCAACCAGTCAAATTGGTTTTGAACAGTCCCGCCCACAAAAATGAATTGGGCTCAGGTCCAGGTTTTAAAACAATGGTTCTAACTCTTTGTCACAAAGCATCTAATGGCCATGCTCGATCCACATTGGGGTCCATAATTTGGACGATCTTGACTGACATGCATGTATGTAAATGTACAGTGGATGAGTTGTTGCACCTGAGTGAGGTGCATTTTTCCAGAATTATACCTTTACCTTTACCTTATTGCTAAATCCATGGAAGCCATTTCGCATAGGGCTGTCAATAGGCCAGGCCTGGGGTTAGCTTAGGCCCAGATTTTGAATTGCTTGGGCAGTAACTGTTAGAATTTTATATTTTGCTTGGCACGGGCCTGGCCCATCGACATCATTAACTTCACAGCATTTTCTGACTTTAAATGTCCAATGCATCAACTGATACAAAATCCTTACAAAAGCATGTAAGAGGAACAACTCGCATGAGAAACATTCCCTTCTGCAGAAAACAGCAGCTTACAACTCCCAAGTCGAATAGGAGAGGTACCTGGTACGAGGCCTTCAATTGTTGGTACAGATCCTCAATTGTCACTCCTGAAGCCATTTCTACATAAATGGTAGATTGCATTCCACGGCTCTATAAAATTCAGATGTACAAAAGCTAAGAGCCAATATAGGAATTGCAGCTTTAGCATTTTAAATGTTGCTTAACAGAATCCATGATAAATAGGTTTTGATGAGTTTCAGAGGATTCAAGTAAAAGGTTTACCATTGGCATCAAATGAGGAGTGAAGCTGACTGTCACTTTTGAATGTGAAGCATCAGAGAGTCCTTGCTCAATTTCTGGAACTGCAAGTGAAGGATAAAAATTAGCAACTCCAAGTCATTTCGGATGTTTGAAACACTAAATAAAGGTACTGATGCTAGTACAGTGCGAAGAGACTGTATGGATACATATGGGGACAGGCATGCAAGGAATGTTGAGAGAAACCATGATGGCCACATTGTAACTTCTATATTCCAGGACAGGTATTATATCCCACACCCATTGATACCAAGATATCGACCGATATCGTTGATACATTGGACAATGCATACATGCACATTCTCAAAAAAATTCAACCTAGAAATCTTAGTTTTCCTTCAGATTATCAGTTTTGGACTCAAGGAGTTGTATGATACTCAGGCTGTGCATGACACTTGATACTCAGGCACTCAGAAATTGTACACGTGCCATAAATTAACTCAAATAAAACCAACTAGACTGTGCAGCCCACTGTCCCCAAGTCACAATCCCAAGATCAGATTGATTGAACAATCCTAACCTCTGATTTGTGGACACTTGTTTGTGGAAATAGGACTGTTGGATATTTTTTATTTTAACCGTCCAATAAATGTATACCAATCCGATACTCAGATAAATAAGCTTAATTTTTGGTTCATGGTACATCTAAAATGAGCACTATAATTTGGACATTTTCTTTTACTACTTGTATACCACGTGTTTCTAAGTAGTTTCTAAGTGCCTACATATCATTCATCACACTCAGCCAAAGTTTTCCTCTTGGACTCTAAAACCAAAATAATTTTGTTTGGAAGCAATCTTTCAGGAAAAAAGAAAACAGCACAAATGAACACTAAACACTGTTACAGAATGCCATGGCTTAAAAATAATAAAATAAAAACAATGCGCAAAAGGAATTAGGCATGCCAATATGATTTGCTTTTTATCTAATCTAAAGGCATTGATAAGTGCATTCGCTATTTACCAAAATAGCCACCAGAAAACAGACAATAGCTTTACTATAAAGCACTACTAGTCTTCAACAAAGCAAATCATACATCAATGCAAGAATGTACCATGACGGTGCTTTGTAATTCCATAGGCATGTATCCCTTCAGCAATTTCAGTGTACAGATTCACCTCCTTGGCACCACGTCCTGTAAATGTATACAAGACCAGAAGCTGCTCAAACAATAGCAACAGAAGCATCTGGCATGTGATGCTACAATGGAAAGATGCATGCGTGAGTGGTAAAGCATACAACACTAACCTGCTCCACTCACGCCAGATTTTGCATCAATGATGATATTTCTCAGTTCTACGAGACGACCCTGCACATCATATCAATTTGAAACAACTTGGTAGAATAAGAAACAAAGGGAAAAGTAAAATAAAACACCAACCAGAGAAGCCCATTTAGCCACACCGGATACTCTACCTAGACCTTGTAATTAACGAATTCATGGATATGGCTAGAGAAAGGCTAAGGTAACACTGGCTTAACTAACAAACACTGGATCCTCTACCTCGACCTTGTAATGAGTGATGCATAGTTATGGCTAGAGACAAAGGCTAAGCTAACCACTGGCTTAACTAATGAACAGCCCGGTGGCTGATACACAGCATTGAAGGCAAACATATTACCATATGCAGCCAAACAAAGAAAAGATGCCATTGGAGAACACTATTGCTTTGGTGATCGATATATGGGGAGAACACTGTTGCCTTGGTGATTGATATATGGTGGAAGTGGATTTGCATCTGAAGAAAATTGTGGGCATCATCGCATGTAAGCATGGCAATGGTGGAACAGGATTCATGTAGCCAACCACAATTAGCGAAGATGATGATGATTGCATCTAAACATTTCAATTCATGCATATAACGGAATTGTGGCAAATACATTGTACTTAATTGGAACTCCTGGTATGGCTATGGAAGTACTACACTATACATTATACAAAACCAGCTGCTAAATCACTGAGATAGGATAGAAACCTTTATCAAGGGAACCAGAGGAAGTTGAACGGATGTTGGGTAACAACCAGGGTTAGCAACGAGTCGTGCACGCTGGATTTCTTCCCTTGAAACCTCTGTCAAGCCATATTTTGCTTCTTTCTGAATCCAAATAATAAGAGCCATTAGCAAGCAGCACGATAACTGAGTAAAATATGATGAACAACAATAACTTTTATGCAGTTCTTATATACAAGATAGAAATGTGAGACAAATCATGCCATGGCTTCATTCGTAAGCATAGCACATCTAGCATAATTAGGTGAAACTTCAAAATTTTGCCTTTTTCAAACAATACTGACTGTCGGTGACCATTTTCCTGGAAGATTTACAGTAGATTTCAGCCCAAAAAAAAAAAAAAAAATCATAGAGGAAATGGTGCACTGGTTCAAGGTCAATAAGATGACTCCACCATCAACGATTGGCCAATCCAAAGAAGAAGAAAATAAATAAAAAGTTTAATGACTATCCAATGATGGATCCCATGGATTCAATGAGCACTATTTCAACATGGATTCCTATGGAGTTTATTTTTGGGGGTCATGTTTTGATATTAAGTCAAATCTCGTATTCCTCTCACAATTTTCACCCCGTCTCTTGTGCATGAGATTTGACTATGGAAAAGGCAAATGATTGCTATTTTCAATCTCACTATTTCCTTTGTCATCCAAACAATCCAAAAGGTCCAAACAATGGAAAACCCTTGAGTTTCCTTTTCTTTTCCCACAATCCAAAGAGGCCCCTACATGTCATTGTTCCACAACAAAATTGGTGTAAAAGAATAAGCAACCAAATTCACACACGATGAATGCAGATTAGAGAACAGAAAGCTTACCTGCAAATCCGGTGCTTGGTGAGGCTGACCATACCATTCTTCATACTCATCAATGTTTCGAAGACGAAAGTCCTGCATAAACATCTTAGTTTACTTTCTATACAAGGACTTTGCACTGGAGAATTTTCCTAAGATTCATGTAGAAAACAACCGAAATTTGAAAAATGACAGTCTGTACGAAAAAGTGCAACCAAAGCATACTGCAGAAAGATCAACAATTTTTAGCTCCTTCGGAAGGCCTTTGATTATTTCCTGCAACAGAAAGCAGCAGACTAAGTTCGTCCAACAAGTAGATGTGGGGAGAAAAAATGGAAGCATTTTCTCAATTTCATTTTAGACATCTTGCCATCTTGTCCCATTCAGAATACTAGGATTCCGATGCCTTGACGCTGTCTGGTAGAGTTAAAGGATGTGATAGAATGAGAAAGTACCTGTGTTGTTCCATGTGGTAAACAACAAAACACTGCATCTACTTTAGAAAAGTCAGCATCTTTGACGGCAACCATATTTGGCAAGTCCTGCAAATCAACAGGTAGTCAAGCATTATAGTTCTGTAGAAATATTCCAGGCCAATTTCCAATGATCTGAGGATAGCACCCTGAGAAAAGCGTAGTTAGCTAAAGAATATTACTTGTGTGATCAAGTGAGGAAATACTGATCCGATTGCCTGACCAGCTTTCCTATCAGCAGTCATCAATGTAATACGAAAGTGTGGATGGTTTGCAAGGAGCCGAACAATCTACAAGAGAAAAGGTGATAAAGTCACAGACCATAATAATTCAGAATGCCAAGAAACGTGTTATAAGAAATTTCCCCATCTCATGGCAGTGAAAATATATCTTAAATTTCAATGTAGCCGAGAAATTCATCTTACTCCTTGAAAACACTTATTGCAACATGACAATCTTAAAAATCTAGAGGCTAGAAGTGTACTTACCACGTACTTTCAGCTATTCATATCCTTGAAGGAACACCATATTTTCTATAGAGTTAGTCATATTGTTTTTAGTATAAAGATCCTCACCACCAAAGCCATGACCAAACCTCAAAATTCATATTTTCTTGAAACGGCAATGGGAAACCCAACAAACCTTTAAATCAATCTCAATAAGTAATGTGGTGGTGGCTAAGTAATATACTTAGCCGTCTCTTCATACTTAGAAAATTTTGCAAAACCCAAAATAACCCACTAAGTCTATATATATATATAATAACACCCCATGAAAACCTCTCCCATTCATATCAAATTGCAGGCTTTACGCATTCCACTAGTTCAAAAATACAAGAAAACAAAATTATTCAAATACCAAGTAGCAAATCAAGCTTACTTCAGAACCGGTATAGCCGCTCGCTCCTAGAACACCGATTCGAACTGTTTCTTGTGATTTATGCACCACCGTCTTTGCAGACTGCAGCGTCTGTGGTGCTGGACCCACAGAACCTCTAACCTGCAGCATACTTCCACCTCGCTTCGAAGCCTTCAAATTTCTCATTCCATCCTAAATTCTCCAAAATATACATATAATTATCACCACCTCAAGATTGGGCCTACCATCAAACACATAGGAGACAAGGACGAGATCTAGACCATTGACCAAAAACTACACCAATCGGACCATCCAAGCCATCTAATCAGAAGCATATAAATGGACACTAAAATGCTAAAATTCTGCGATAGTTCAAGCTTATAAATGGACACTAAAATGCTAAATTTCTGCAATAGTTCACACTCAAATTAACAAAAACCATCAATCGGATGGTTAGGTTTGTCCGATCAATGCAATTTTCTGTCAGTGGCTAATCCATGGTGGATCCCAACAGGTCAACGGTTCTGATCAATTCGACCCAAGGCCATTCGTTACGAAATTGTAATTTCCCAAACATTCCTCCGCTGAAACAAATATCAGATTACAAAAAAAGCTACCAATTTTAATCAAAATCATGACAACTACTGACCTTATGGAAGCATCCATTGTCCAAAGAAAGCGATGCAAACGACACTGAGCTCATTTCTGCAGAAGAAAATTGCAATTTTTGAGAGGGAAATGCTTGCGACTTTTATAGCATTTGCTGAGAATAAAGGAATGAATCTGATTCGGTTTTCTTTATGGAATTCAATGGTTTAAAATAGAGAGATTGAAAATGCAGAGAAAATGCGCGAATATTCTACTTTTTTCTCATTATTTCAGACAAGATCGAAGTAAGAGATGAAGAGATCTGAAGATCAGATGCTCGACTGAATTACTTACCTTTGATGATTAGATGCTTCGATCGATGAAATCGGAGAGAGAGGGAGAAAGGGGTATATTAGGGTTTTGGGTTTGGAAAGAAGCTGACCGGCGCGCGGCGCGTAGATTATGGACTGGAATCGCCTGCAACAACACGCGATCGCGGATTGGTTACTACCCCATCAGGTCCTACGTAGAGACGGACGGTCCTGACAGGGGCTCTGTGAGGCCCACCGTGATATATAAGTTTAATCCACGACGTTCATCCATTTTTAAAGATCATTTTATTGTCTAAAACCAAAAAATAGGCTGATTGAAAGCTAAAATGGACCACACCACATAAAACTATGGATACTGAAAGCTGACCGTTGAAAAATTTCCGGGGTAAACTGAAGTTTTGGATAAGCTGATGTATACGTTTATCCTTCGTACAGGTCCATGTCAGGTTGCATAATAAATAAACAACACGGTGGGCCCTAGGAAGTTTTCAACGGTAGGAATTCAATCTCCACTTCTTACTGTGGTGTGGTCCACTTGAGCCTTCAGTCTATCTTCATTTTAAGGCAGTTTCATAAAATGACCTATTAAGATGGATGAACGTAGTGGATAAAACATATAAATCACATTGGGCCCATATATCCCCTGACACGGACGTACGGCACTTGCAAGGTCCTGGTGGGGTAGTACCAATCCGCTCCCACAACATCCAAGCTCAATCGGGTCTACCATGATGTATATGTAAAATCTACTCACTCCATCAGGTGGTAAATATTATTTTCACCGTATATAAAATAAAGTAAAATTCTCATGTGGGCCCCACCAATCGGAGCAACGTAAAATTTCCCCTAATTCCTAATTTCAGGATGTGTGGTCCAATAAAGTTTCAGAACAGTTTTATTATTTTTATATTCACTTCATCCTTGTGATTAAAACATTATAAACGGGTTAGATGTAATATAAAAACCACGGTGGCCCCACACACAAACCTATGATTGGTGTCCCATCCCCACTCTTCCCTGTGGTGTGAACTACCAGAGACGTAAATATGAATGAATTTTGATCCAAGGTTCTAAATTCGAGGACCCCACCTGATGGACAGAGTGGATTTTACATATTAAATATATTGGGCCCACAGAGATTGATTGTTGTACGCACTGCCTAAAACAGGTGTGATAGAGGATTCGGCTCCGGGATTCAGCCGCCGTTGCGTTTTTTATGCCCCGCGTAACAATACACCCACGTGCTCTTTTTATGTTAATCGCGACTAACCATCGTTGGGAATGCATCCATCCATGAGGCCCACCTTGGATAATCGGAACTGTTCATAATCTGGAGGCTTGTGGATGTGTTAGCATATAGGTATCGAGATGAACGGATGATCCTTACATCTTGTTAAACACACGCAGTTCAAATAACAAACCAGATTTCAATTTATGGATCTACGGTCCAGATCATCCATTCAGCTAGATCTCGGGAACGTAGACCATACACGACAGTGGGACAGAAGATAGAAGGTTCCAATGATCGAACGTTTCTTCAGATGAGCCCCAATGGACAATGCCAAAGTTCAGATTTCAACTCTACTGATCGATGGTCCAGATCATCCCTTCATTGCGATTTCTGGAATGTAGACCGTCTGACGATCGATGGCCAGAATATAGAAGGTTATGATTATCGATCTCTTTCTGCAAATGGGCCCAACTGGAGTATGCATGTGGTTGGGATACGCTTGAGTGGAGCAAAAAATGCCGAGATGGGCAGCACGTGATGGCGGCGGCTGTCAGCTTGGACGCAAAGAGCCGTGAATTGAGTCCTACGCCTGCCAAGTCGGACTCGGTACTGGCAGTGGCAGGGGCTATGTGGGGCCCACAGTATTGTATATTTTTTATCCACGCCGTCTAACCATTTTAACACATCATTTTAAGGTAACTAGAAAATAAATTATGCATATCCAAGAGTCAAGTGGACCACACCACAGGAAAAAGTGGTGATCGGATGCCTACCGTAGAAAACTTCTTGGGGTCACAGAATTATTTGATCAAGATGATACTTGTTTTTTACCTTCATCCATATATTTTGTGCCTTATGAACAGGCTGGATGGAAAATAAAAATCAGGGTGGGCCCTAGGAATGTTTCAACGGTTACATCATTATCATCGCTACTTCTTGTGGTGTGTCCCACTTGAACCTTAGATCAACTTTCTTGATGCATTCACACCTTAGAATTACTGAAAATATGTATGGATGGCGTGGATAATCTATCTGACTTATTAATTAACTTTATTTTATTTATGGTGATGTGTTTAAATTATAATTATTTCATTTATTATCACATGTCGAAGAATGTATTTCAATTTACACCTTTTATGATTCTCTAAAATAATTAAAATTTTATTCACCATGTATTCTGCCGACGGTCACTCCCTAAGGGCCTATTTGGCCAGGCCGATCTCATGGTATTAAGAGGGATGGGATCAATTTTAAGGTAATAATGGATATGGGATCAATTTTAAGGTAATAATGGATGTGTCAGTGAATTACCTTAAGATCTATAGGATTGCTTATATCCCTGGACAAGTTCATTGGGTTTATTTGGCATGCCCCACATATCTCAAAATTTTACCTTCCAATCCATTCAACCAAGGGATAGGATCAATTTTAAGGTAATGATGGTGATGTCAGTAGAGTGTCTTGAGATCCATGGGATGGTTTATATCTCGGGACAAGTTCACTGGACCTGTTTGGCTCGTCATGCATATCCAAGGATATTGCCGATCTCATCCCTCCTAATACCGTGGGATCTGTCTGGTCAAACAGGCCCTAAAAAGATCAACACTAGTGCTCTACCGAAAATTATTCTCTAAAAGAATCAACATACATGAGTGTTCTGCCCTTAATTGAACTTGAAAGGATTTTATATAACTGTATTATCTTATTTTGATATTATGAAAAATAAATTGTTATTATTATCATGTAAAATGTCGATTCAATATTCGTAATTAATCTTATTTTTTCATTGAGTTGTATTGGTATCAAAGTAGAATTTTTAATTTTGGAAATGATTTGATCCTACGAGCCGTCACACTCATACCCGTATAAACTGTTTTGCAGGATTTGTATACGAAAAATCGGTTAGGCAAAATTAAGAACTTTTCCTATTACCATTTTAAAAAATTTTTAAAATTTAATACATTTTGTTATTATCATTATTGTTTTTATCAATGTAATTAAATATTCAAGAATTGGTTAGTGGATGTTGTTTAACGACAATGATTATTATAATTTTAGTTGTCCTAATTTCCTTGAGAATGCATGAAAATAACGTGAATTGCGATGTATATTTTGTTTAAGTATAACTCACAATCCTGAAATTCAGATTCAATCATGGCCAACTCAAGTATCAAATTTCAGAGCGTAACAGATGTGATAAAGACACAACAGTGTGCCCACAAAGTGTCGGCTTGGGTGGATCCCTAAGTCTAGGACCCACCACGAAGTATATGACTTACATCATTGCCATCCATCCATTTTGACAGCTTATTTTAGGGCATGATCCAAAAAAAGTGAAGTAGATCTCAATCTCAGGTGAAACACATCATAGGAAACAGTGGTAATTGATCATTAAAAACTTCTTGTGGGCCACAATTTTTGGATCAAGCTGATATTCGTGTGGTCCCTTCATTCAGGTCTTTGTGTTGGATGGCCAAAAAGGTACAGGTGGTTCCCAAGAAAATTTTAATGGTAGGTATTCAGTCACCACTGTTTTATTGTGGTGTGGTCCACCTGAGATTTAGATCTGCTTTAATTTTGGGATCGTCCCTAAAATGAGCTGTCAAGACGGATGGACGGTATGGATGTAAGGCATATACATCAATGTGGCTGGATCCACTGAAGCCAGTGGGCTATCCACAACATTTGTCACAGGAAATTAGCCTCGGACCGGCTTGTTCAAGTCCATGGTCATGTCCCACTGGAAAGGGGCCCACATGGCTGAATGCCTCAAGGATCCTAACGGTCCATTTGTTGAGCAGCATCGTGGGATGGGCCATGATCAAAAGAACTACAAACAACTTAACATCCAAGTTGATGAATTTTTCCAGCTGAATGTGGACCACATGATCCAAGCATCCGACCGTTGAATAGCAGCCTAGAGATTGAGGGTGCAAGATCCAGGCCATTTATCAGTTCGAACCCAGATTGAAGTTGCACATGCACTAGGCGATTAATTCATCAGGTGGACCCTACATGAATGACAATGAAAGAAGCTAGGCAACGCCAGCAACGATCCACGTTCAACATACATGTGTGACCCACCTGATGATGAACCAAACTCACAAGGGAAACACTTGCTCTCTCCTATATAATCATCTTAGTGCCTATACATTTCCAGTCATCGATCAATGGCCCTATGATTGCAATATGAATATGCAAATGAAAGTTTTGAAGAAATGGCAGTAAATCATTTCCATTTAAATTTTATATGGACGGTCACTGATACAAAAAGAATCAATAGATAGCTCAGAACAGCCATACAATTCACAGAGAGCTAAACATTTACAGATAAGCTCAACTCAGACATCCAAACAGCTAGCAAAACACTAGCTAATCCATATTAACGTGGCCCACTCCTGGCAATTGATTTCTTCATCTTAAATGCCAAGATAGGCAGTGCTCAAGACATCTTTCTGGGCTGTGGCATCGGACGGTTCCAATCGGTCCTTGCACGAAATGGTGAATATTCAAACAGCCAGCAAAATGCTAGCCAATCCATATAGATAGCCACTCCTCCATTTGCAATCAATGTCTTCATCTCAAAGCCGAGATGGATGGCGTCCGGGATATCCTTCTAGGCTGCGGCGTCGGACAGTTCTCATCTGTCCTTGTGCTACTAAGTGGTGAAGATTGTTGCCTGAGCTCAGATAATCGGATCTTCTCGCCCGATATCTTGCTCTGAAAAAGAAATTATCTCATGTTAGTGTCGGATTTCCCTAAATGAGGAATGCATATGCTACTTGTGAGATTAGGATCTGGATTCTGGATCCTTCTATCACTATGTGCATGAGATCCCGGCCACATATCAGGTACCCCCCTTGCATATGCATTGTGGCCTGAAAATCAGGCTGATCTGACCATCAGGAAAGCTGATTAACAGCCCAGATTTCATGGATGTGATGCTAACAGGATTCGAAATCCTAGTCTCACAAGTGACCTTAGTAGCATGGCTCTCTTCCAATTCCACCTAGATAATTTTGATGGACCCCACATTTTACTATCCAGCATAGGTCACAGTCCATCACCTTAAACTTCATATCTTGCAATTCCAATTCCAATGACGCAATCCGATCCTTGAGCTGATTAAGTGCTTCTTCCGCCATGGAAGGGCTGACATCGGACACAGGCCTTGTTACTCCTGCAGCCTGCACGAATATGATTCGAATCAAAATATATAGAAGTACATGAATCGGAATCAAAATATGGTCTGAATTCAACTATTCTTGCCACCTTTAGAATGCCAGTACACAAGCTTAAAAGTTTCTGTGCTAGTTGGACTCTCTCCTCTTCTGCAGTCTATTCAAAATAAAAATAAAAACCGACGGTTAGACCTCTCTCTCCACTCACTGAACTCAACTCTCAGTGAGACTTGGCCACATCACAATGGTCTGACAACCTGCATGACATCCATTCGGCCAAACCATAGATGGGCCATGGGCATATCACAGTGGTCTGAAAACCTGCCATCAGACCATTGGCTGATATTTCTTTAATCGTCCCTTCTTTTTTCGTTCGAAGTCCTTGATTCAAATGGCTAGTATTGTCTTGACCAGTGTGATTTCCGCACCATCGCCCATCCATGGAAGAGTCCCCAGGATGAGCAATCTGAACAACACACATGTGCAGAGTGATACGGATTTTCAGCAAGATATTGTGGGCCTGATATTAGCAGTCTCTCAAATACTAACCTCTAGTTTGTTTCTCAGTCGTTGCTCCTCATCGATATCGACATAGGGATTCTTTCCGCTAGAAGCACGATAACGAACCAGCTCCTCTTTCAGGCGCGAAAGGAGACCCTCTGTTCGCCGCAGCTTGCCGGCGAGGTCTTCGTTCCGAGTTTTCAAAAAGTTGTTTTCTTCCTGTTGCAGGTAAAGAATGTTAAACTTATTCGATGAAAAGGGAAAAAAATAGATGGTGGGAAAATCACTGCTTTTGGAAGGACAAACTAGAGATTGAGCAAATGTTTTCTTGCCTTGATTTTAGCATGGTGATGTATGCGCTGCTGGAGATTTTGCTGGCCGGATAGCTTCTTCACTTCGTCTTCTAGTTCCGTAACCCTCTTCTTATGGTTTGCATTGTCCACCTACACAGTTTCAAAAGGAATCGAGATTGTAGAAAAGAAAGAACAGAAAGGGGGGAAAAACTCTTTACAGGGATTTGTCACTAGCTTGCACGAATAAAGGCCAATGTGACATGTGAATGCCAAATTTCACGTAAACCGCCTGATGAACAGACGAGCCCAAATGTTGGGTAATGGAAAATTCTCATGATGGCGCACATCTAATGAACCACCCAGATCTCAGATCTCACAAGCACATCCAGTGCTACTGAAGAGGGTAGGATTCAGAATCCTCCCACGAGTAGCCTTAGCTGAGTGGCTCTAACTTACAAAGCCCGGGAAAAAAAAAAAAAATTAAAAATCTTCAAACCTTCAACATTTGGTTCTCCGTTGTAAGAAATTGATCCCGCTGCTGAAGCTTTTCCAATGCAACCTTTGTGGCCACCATCTCTGCATTCCTTCGGTTTATCTCATCGAGCCATCTGCAGAATGATATTCTTAAGCAAGTTAAGCAGCTATAAACGGAATGCACTATCACGAAAAGTGGAGAATTCTCTTTGAGATGCAAGAAAGTGATTGGTAATAAGCCTACCCTTGCCTCTCTTCGATGAACTCATCGAGCTGTTGCTTCAGCTTGACAACCTCCTTCTCCTGCACGATGGATACATTTCTTTTAACACTAAAAATACATGGACTAACTTAACATGATCAACAATGCAATGTAGTAGACCTTTTCTTGGGACTCTTCATTTTGTACTCGAGCCTTCTCCGCCATCTTATGCACCTGCATATGATCTAACAGTGCCTGACATTAACCAAAAAAAAAAAAGGTGGTGAGGCATTACTGCAGATGGCTTGTAAAGAAATCAAGTTTTGGAAGAAGTGAAAGAAATGTAATTTGTACAAATGTAACAATATGACAAAATGGACAAACTATCCAATTTGGCTTACACTGATTATGGAAAAGGCCACAATCACATAGCTTTACAGATGATAATATATAAACTTATTTAAAGAAGAAAATTTTGGAAGGAATGGATTAGGGAATTGGCATTTACAGCATAGTTGGCCATGTCCAGCTTAACTCCTAATAAATCCCGAACAACATCGTGCGTCATGCTCTCTGCTGCTGCTAGCCTGGTATTTAACATGAATATCTGAAAAGGAAATCAAGGGACTTCAATTATAAAATGCATCTTCCAGGATGGCGTAATGAATGGGTGGAGAAATACCTCCTTCTGTCGACTCGCAGCCAAAGCTTCAAGTTCTACAATCCGATGCTTTCCTGCAGTCAGCTCCTCCTCCTTCTCAGAGTTTGCTTGCTGCGCCAGGCCCAATCCAATGCATTTGAAAGGAGAACCAGAACCCCGGGATTTCACTGCATTCTTCTCTGTTTTTGTTGCTGTCGAGTTTGTAACAACATAGGACGACAAAGATTCAGGTTTGACTTGCTGTGCCATGGCTTCCAATTCTCTGAACTGTTTCGAGGACCAAACATTGTTAGTTGAAGAAAGTAGAGAGTTCTTACCTCTTCTAATGTCTTCATCCGAAAAATCAAATCTGCAGAAGTACCTAAAAAGTGGAAATCTACCTTTTGCTTGTATTCGCGTGCCTGTGCCTCTGCGTGCATGTTCAGCTCAGAGATGTGTGCTTTGCAGTGGGAAATCTGTAGGCAAACAAAACAAAATGTAATCTTCAATTCACACTTTACAAGCAATTCCAGCGGCTGGGTTAGCCATTCAACGCGTTAACACTAGCCTCAAGTATTTGACGGGGAAATTCTAACACATTAGCCATTATGGAACAAAGACACTCCATTTTCTAGAAATAATTGTTGTGACGGACATGCATCGACACATCCACAAGTAAAAAACTAAAATTTTCCTTTTATTCTTCTATTTTAGCAGTGCATATTTACTATTCGTATAGTTCTGATAAAATTTGAGTTACAAATGAATAGAAATGTATAGAATTAGACAATTCCAATAACATGATATATTTGAATGAACATGTCAACATATCAGGTTTTCAATGTCACAATACTTCCGTCAGAAATCCGTGCCCCTCGTCACACAGGGATATCTGTGTTCAAGTTGCATAAGCTCACTACATAATCTCAAACAGCATGCTTTTCAGCTTCTTTCACTTTCTTAAACATGAGGTATAAAACTGGAATGCAACTTAATAGGAAACAGCCTACTGGAAAAATGGCAAGCTTGTAATGGTACTGCTCAAGAGCACCAGGAAGCATGTAAAATCTTGAAAGAACAGACACATGACATAACAATGAAATAAAATATTTTAAAAAAAAATTATTCACTGCACTCTCTCAACTATCTTTCTGACAACATGAGCTATTTAAGATCAGGAAGCGGTACAATAAAAAACACACACTGGGGGTGCACCTCTGCATCCTTCTCTGCCATATCCTTTTGAAGAATTTGTATCTGGTTGTGGGCTTCTTGTAGATCACTTGATTTCTCTTCAAGGCACCTATTCAAGAGAGAAATAGGCATTGATGACTAAATATTGAGTAGATTTTAACAGGCCTAGCACAACATATACTACAAACCTAGTTATCTCATCATGATCTCCATCTCTAGTAACATTGTGATTTTGCGATGCAGCAGAAGTATGTACTGTCAACATCTGATGTTTCACAGCCTGAAGCTCTGATTCTAGCTCCTCTCTCTGCAACCGCTGCCTTTCAGCCTCTCCTTTGACAATCTCTACCTAAAAGAAATGGAAAGTAAAAGCTACTTAAGAAAACTATTAAGTGAATTAAAGCTAATGCAGGAAACGTTCTGAATATATCCCAGTAACCATTGATGAGCTGACCTTGTTTTCCAATACATTTACGGTATATTCTAGCTCTTCCACAGACTTCTCTAACAGCTTCACCTCCTCCTCCTTCTCTTTGGCATAGGTCTTCCTTGCCTCAGCTATCTGAGATCAAAAGGGAAAACATTGAGAATCAAACATGAGACAAGTAGGGGGGAAAAATCAGAAATAAGGTAATGATAAAAAGAATCAGCAAGCACCTGTTGAGCTTCCGTAGCAATTGCTTCATTTTCTTCAGCAACAGCTTGGGCCATTTCTAGCTGCTCTTTCAAGACAAGTACCTCGGAATCAAGGCAATCCCTTTCCTTAGTAACTTCATTCAGATCACCCTTCAAACCTTCAAGGTTATGATTCATTCGCCCAAGTGAATCACTTATTTCAATAAGTTCTTCTTCCAACCTTTCAATTAGCTTACCTTTCTCCATCAACTCCTCCTCGATGAAATTTTTCGTCACCAAGAGATCTTCCATGTGAGCTTTCAACTCAAGATTTTCATCTGAAGCCAGTTTTAGTGACTTCTGGTCTTCCATAAGCTCTAATTCAAGAGCAGAGATCCTGTTAGCTTTCTCAAGCAGTTGAGCTTCAAGACTTTTGCAATGAGCAACAGTCTCATCAAGTTCATTTGCTTTTACTTCAAGCTCATCTTCCAACAACTCCAATCTGGCCACCACTTCTTCAAATTCATCCTTTTGGTCCTTTGCATTAGATGCTGACTCCTGCAACAAGCTCAAATCAAACTGCAATCCTTTCAAGACTTCATCTTTCCATGCCAATTCATCCCAGAGTGATGAGTTCTCTGACAACAATTCTTTAGCAGACATCTCCAAGCACTCCGACTCTGTTATGAACTTAACTGCCGTTTCTTCGTATTCGCAAATTTCTTGAAACATTCTATCTTGTAATGTGTTGCTTTTCTTCACAATCGCATCCACCCCTTCAATGGAGTCATAACAGTGCTTAACATTCAAGCTTAGTGAAGTGACAATTTTTTCCTTCTGCTGCTTCACGAGCACAAGCTCCTGTCTGAAAGATTCATTGTTCAACTTCAATGCATTTATAGTGGCAGTTTGCATTTCAATGTCCTTGCAAACTATAGAATGAGAATGCTGAAGTTCCTCCAATTCTGCAACTTTCGTGTCTAGATCAGTGCATAGACTGGTTACACAAGCTTCCAAGGAGCAGATTTTGTCTTTTAGCTCGCGATTTTCCTGATCCAAGACATGCACGCGGCTCGAAGAATATTCAATTTCTACCTTTCTGCTTTCAAAATCTTCAAAGACCCTGGAATGTTCTGCCTTCAGATTCTGCACCTCATATTTCAGTTTTTCATTTTCCTTCCTCATAGCATCCATTTCACCAGTGACAGTTGCCATTTCTAACTTTTTCGACTCAAAATCGTTGAGAGCGATAGAGTTAGAATGCTGAATGTCATTTACTTCTGCATTTTTTATGTCCAGTTCAGTTTGAAGTCTGGAAATTGATGATTGCAGCAAGCAAACATCATCCTGCAACTTCTGGTTTTGTAAATCAAGGGCGGACATTTGAGTTGAAGAATATTCCAAAGCTTCTTCTTTCACCCGTAAATCTTCAAGAAGTCTTTCTGAAGATTCTCGAAACCTATTCAGATTGATGCTTTGGCTGCTCAAATCTGATTGTTGCTTATCTGCAACTTCTTTTAAAGATTGAATATCTCGTTCAAGGGCCTTGTTTTCTTTATCCATCTCCGCAACTCTGGCACTGCTTTCGTTCAACTTCAGCAAAAGGTCATGTTTGTCACCACACACGATATCAAGTTGAAGATGGGTTTCTTCAACTTCTTCTCTTAAAAGAGCAACCTCGAGTTCCCTGTCCACATTAACAGAAATCATTTCTCTCTTTACAACCTCGAGGATTGCACTGAATGAGTCACGTTCTCTTTCCAAATCAAGGATTCGAATTTCCATCTTATTTATTTCTGCAGTCTTCTGCTTCAACTCTGATGCCAAGATAAAAGATTCGAAATCTTTAGCAGACAAGTCCACTGTAATAAGCTCAGTCTGATAATTTATAAGCTCCTTGAAATATTCAATCCCTTCCTTTGTTTGTATGTTTCCAGTCCTCTCTTCATTCAAGCTTTTATGAAACTCAGGAGGAGGAACATTTACGAGCAGGTTCAGCTCTCTACAGATAGAATCCCTAAACATTGCATGATGAACTTGGAACTGTGCCTGCAGGCTTGAAGACTCCTCCAGCTGACAATGAAGTTCATCTATCTCCTTCAGCAGTACATCATTATCTAAAATAGCGGTTATCCTGTTTCTGTTACTCAGATCGAACTCTTTCATTAGAACAGCAAGCTCAGAGCCCATAGAATTCGACCTGGCCAACATCGTCTCTTCTTGCATTTGCAAATCCAAAATCTTTTTCTCAAAACAGCTTAGTTTGGCACTGAGTTTTCCCGTTTCCTCTTCTTTTCTAGCAATCCGGTGGAAACTGTTCTTGATGTCGAACAGTAGCTTTCCCTTGAGTATGCTGCACACCTCAAGTTCCCTTTTCACTCTAAAATTGTGCTCTCTCAGATCTGTTATGACAGAATTGGATTCATACAGCCCATGATGAAGGAAGCTATTCTCTGCATTCAGCCCCGTCACTGTCTCCAACAAAATTCCAATGTGACAGAGGTGGAGAACAGACACAGCACAATCTTTTACAATTATCTCAGACCAGATTTCTTCCAACCATGTTTTCGCTAAATTCACAAAGTGCAGCAGCTGAGACTTCAGGCAGTGAATATCAGAGACAATAGACTTGAATTCCTCCAAGGAAGTGGTGCACATTTGTGTAAGAATCTCATCCAGAACCTGCACTTGATTATGTGTTTCTGCCAGATTCGAATAGAACTGCTTTTCTAGGTGCTCATACTGCTGCTGCTTCTCATCATTAGAAGATTGCAGCCTTTGAACCTCATTGGCTAAGGAGTCTATATCCTCAGTTAACGAGGCTTCCATTTTCTCATACCTTTCTATTTCAAGTTTGGCAGTTTCATTTGCTGTCACCAGCGCATTTACCATAACATCGGCTTCTTTCATGGTTTCTTGAGCCTCCACAAATTTAGAGAGCAAACTTGAAGCCTCGGCAGCTTTCTGGATTGCAACCACCTTTGCTTCACCGAGTTCAAGCTCAAGCACCTGTAGAATTCCAGTACAAATGTCCGATAAACTAAAAAGAATTATTTTCAGGATAGACAATCACTTGCTTTTATGGTTATTGGCTGTGATAATAAGAATATGCTTCTTTATGTTTACAAAATTGTAATGTGCGGGTAAGGTAAAGAGGAAATAGACGATGTCCGATCAAGGATTTGTTCAGCCCAACAAACAGTACATGTCACCCATAGATGATATCATTATTAATATGGTGGCTCCATTTT
Source organism: Magnolia kwangsiensis (assembly GCA_037074715.1). Classification (NCBI taxonomy): domain Eukaryota; kingdom Viridiplantae; phylum Streptophyta; class Magnoliopsida; order Magnoliales; family Magnoliaceae; genus Magnolia; species Magnolia kwangsiensis. The sequence goes on from CM073580.1 coordinate 112,803,976, forward strand.
AAATGGAAGATACCCTAAAAACCTACCTTATTGGACAATCCTAACCATCCAACTGGAGAACATTAAATGTGGGCCATTTGTCACAAGTTCACTATCAGTGAATGGCTAAGATCATCTGACAGGGGAGATACCCCCCCCCCCCCAACTCTATCATTGCTGAGCTTGAATAAAAAGGCCTTTCTCAATTGAACACCATGTAACAGGGGAGATATTGGGGCATGGCCCATTCCAGATAGGGCCATTTGTCACAAGTTCACTATCAGTGAATGGCTAGGATCATCTGACAGGGGAGATATTGGGGCATGGCCCATTCCAGATAGGGCCACCAGATCAACAGTGGCCCCCCCAACTGTATCATTGCTGAGCTTGAACAAAAAGGCCTTTCTCAATTGAACACCATGTAACACCCCTCTGAGGTAAAACGAATGGTAATTAACCACTTGCTAAACTAACCTCTATAACAAGACTAGCAAGCAGTGCCCCTCAAGCAGGTGCAGAGATGTCACGTGTTACGATAACAACTCCTTCATGTACATGGTCAAACAGTTGAAAAGAACTGAGTAATTAAGGAATTGGTAAGCTCGCCTTTCTAATGAGATTTATCAGTAATAACTAGCCTTTCTGATGTGATTAACAAGTAGACAGCCTCATGTTGGAAGAAGAAAAACTCATGTTGTCTTGATGAAGAAGAGAATTAGAGCCAGCAGTGAGGAATACAAGCCTGGGTCTGGGAATTAGTAACCGCACTTTAAGAAGGCAGGTATTGTACGTCAACTGCTTACCAAAATAACAAATATGAGATATTCCTCACCAAGAATGTAGAGGACCTGGTCCATTTCTCATAGCAATTGATCAAACGGTCAGGATGACCCGATTGAAGCAATTCTTGAAGAACATGTGAAATCAAATGTGTTGCCCACATGATGCACTGTCCAGATTAATGATTAGACCCATTTCATAGGAACAAGATGAACCATCTGAGTTTCCTAGCAATTGATCATATAGTTAGGACGATCCAATCAAAGTGACTCTTGGGAATCACATCACATGCAACCAAATGTGAGTCCCACATGATGGACATTTCACATAGATGATTTGATTCATTTTCCTATAATCGATAAGGACCACCCATTTTCCTAGCAGACCGGATGTTTAGGATGGTCCGGATAAAGCAATTCTTAAGGAACACAACCAATCGAAAGTGTGGCCCACATGAAGGACAGTCCATATTGATCACTATACCCATTTTCCTACAATTAATATCGACCATCCACTTTCCTAGCATCTGAGGAATGGATAGGATGATCCAATTAAAGCGAGCCTTAACTCTTAAGGACAACATGCAATCGAAAGCAGTGTCCACATGAGAGACGATCCAAAACCCTAGATTGTTTATTAGACCCTTTTTCCTACAAGAAATATGGACCAGCCATTTATTGGTTTTATGTGTGCCCTAGAAAGCTAAATTGATTGATTTGTTGATTGGAACCTAGTCACTGGTGACCTTTATTAATGAATGGAACAGGGTTATAAGTGACCCATTTTCTCTGTTTTGCATTAATTGTGATTGGAAACTTGGACGTATTAATCAGTTGTAGAGATTCCTTTACGGAATCTCTTAAGGCCCTTTGGGAAAGAAGAAGTGGACATAACAGCCTAGATGGGCTATTGGGGAATTGATGGTCAACTATTCTTGGGTATACGAAAACACCATGACCGCTCAAGCGGGTTTGGGAATTCCAGGATTTGTTTGTAGTCTTCCAGTGTGATATGAACCGATTACGAGTCAGGATGGATTGATCTCCACCATCGGGCTTTTTCTTGCCAATGCCCTTCACCCATGGGAGTATGGATGTTCATCCATTGATTGGGGCCTATTTCTAGGCCTGATTGGATATCTGTATTGGATTGATCCATCGAGCCTCCTAACTTAAATACCAATCATGCTTGGATTGGACTGACTTGATCATGCACTAACTTACACTTGTCATCTGACCTGAGATTGTTGAGGGACTTCAAGAATCATGATATGTTAGCTTTGACATGCCTTTTGATGCTACTCAGTGACTGGCATATAGGTCTTATTGGTTCACACATTAAAATTCAGTTAAGGCCTAATGTACTTCAATAAGGGATCTGCTTGCCACCTGGGACTAAGATTAGCGGCTAGATCTTACCTTTTAGATGCCCTCCATTAATCTCAAATTAGCTGGCCAGCATCATCAGATGTTTTATGATCAATTTCAACCATTGGATCGTTTATTTTCACTGTATATTTGTTTTTATCCAGCTTGATGGAAATCTAACAGTCGAATCTTTTGATGTCCATTCTAGAGCTTGATGGATGTCAACTTTAGTGAAAGGACATTGATCTATTTGGGTTTGTGGATTAGGCAAGCTGAAAGACTTTTGATGATGGAGGGCATACTGGGGTGCATTTGGTAGTAAAGCACTAAAACATGTGCTTACGTGAAACCCTATGCCCTCCTGTATAAGATCCTATTCCAAGGGGAATAGGAACCTAAGCCAAAAACATGCCCTCTCTCTCCTAGGGTTGGATGTCCAAACCCAATAGAGAGAGAGACTTAGAGAGAGAATGAGAGAGATCTTCACCTCTCTTTTCCTCCCATCTTTTTTGGCGTCCACCTGATTGATGACTTGCATAGTCACATTCTTCCAACCCTTCCCTACAGCCCTACAGCATAGAGAAATTGTGGCTTGGGTTCTATTCTCCCATTGGTGATAGATCACGAGAGACCTTCTCAGTCTAAGAAGGAATGACATTGATTCCTCGCATCAAGGACAAGAAATTATAAGGTAAGATCTAAACCATTCAAATTAGGGTTTTAAATTTTGATTATATCTAGATGGGGAATTGATCATTAATCAATAAAAATAAATTTTCAAAGTTTTTATGCTTTCATCTTTTGAAAATTCCTACACCATTTTCCTAGCAATTGATCAAGTGATTAATATGGTCTAATCAAAGCCGTACACCATTTTCAAAGTTTTTACATCTAATCAAAGCAGTTCTTGAGGAACACATGAAATCAAGTGGAACCAGGAACCTACATGATGGTCAAGATTGAAGATTTGTAGAACACATTTTCCCACAAACAACATGAACCATCCTTTTCCCTAGCAATTGATCGGATAGTTAATATGGTCTAGCCAAAGTGATTCTTGGAGAACACATGCAATCCAAAGTGAGGCCCACATGATAGGCAGTTGAAGTTGATTATTACACCCATTTTGCTACAAAATATGGACCATCATTTTGGTAACAATTGACTAGATGTTAGGATGGTCCAATCAAAGCAACTCTTAAAGAACGAATGCAACTAAAAGTCAGGCCCTCATGATGGTGGTCCATATTGATGATTAGAACCATTTTCCTACAATCAATATGAACCATCCATTTTCATAGCACTTGATTAGATGGTTAGGATGATCCGATGGAAGTGACCCTTGCAAGGCGCATGCAATCAAGAGGCCCACATGATGGACATTCCACACATGGAGGATACCAACTCCAAGGACACCTACCCTAACACCAAGTAAGTGATTACATATCTCAAGCATATGCATGAGAAGTTGAGGAGAAGAGGAGAGAGGGGATATGAGGGGGGAAGACCTAAAACACATGCATCATTCCATAAGAGAAAATTACAATAGCAAGTAAAGAACAAGACTGCTCTTAAGAAGAAGTTGGGCTGTGTTTGTCCAAGGCTCGGCCTCTATCAGAGCTCCCAACATTATTTGTGGAACAGTTCCCCCCAGGTTGGTTGGAAATCAATTTCAAACGAACAAGACTGCCATGTACACCCCCAGGAAGTGGTGCTGCCTAGATCGAAAGACTCTGTTGAGCTTTGTGGTTTTTCTTTCGTTTATTTCGAAAAGGAAGACGAAATCGAGCGGGCGGTGGACAAGCTTGATGGCAGGCAATTTGATGGCTTCTCCCTTTCAGTTCAAGGGGCAAGGTATGGGTCGGTGAGAGTCAACATAGAGAAGGGCTTCTTGAAGAATGGGGCTACTAGGAACAAAGGGAAATCTCTCTCTTCTGCGAAGGAGAATCAAGCGAGAAAGGGCACCCAAGGAAAGATGGAATCCAACGTACAGGGCCCTAATGTTGTAATGCAAAATAGGGCAGTCTCCTTCCGAGATGTTGTAGTGGGGCATTGCTCAGAAAACCCCAATACAACAATCTCAAAGGCCACTCTAGCGGCAAAATGGATTTGGAAAGAGGGTTCGTCTAAGATGCCAGTGGTACGCTTCCACCCACTACTCTTGGAGAATGCAAAGGAAGTCCTTCAATGAAGTATAGTGGTGGGGATTAGGAGAGGCTCCTCAAAGGAAGAAGTGAGCAAATCGATGGCTCTACTGGGGTTTGTTAATTTAGCTCAGGATTTGATGAAGTTCTTCTCAAAAGATAAATTATGGATCCTATTGCGCTCGCTGGAGTTTCATCAACTCCTATCCCTTGGTCCATCGAAGACGGGTGGCCTGATTGTGGAGATGGATAGTTGGTCGTCTGTTTCACCGTTTGCAGTAGAAGTGAGTTGGTTTTGCATCAAGGGGGTTCCGCTCGAATTGTGGCATTTTGATACCTTCAAGCAAATTGGAGAATGGCCCGGGGAAGTGGTGGTGATTGATCTAGATACATCTTCCAGGCCTAAGCTTTGGTGCGGAAGAATCTGCATTAAAAAATATTGCATGAAGACGCCTCTAAAGAATATTTCTCTCTTAGTAGATGATGTTACAATCGTCGTTCATGTTCGTAGGGAAGTTGACAAAGTGCAGATACAGGTTTCTACACCGCTAGAGAGCTATGGAAATCACGCCATAGAAGTCGTCTCCCTGAGTCGTCAAGAAGACGAATCATCGAAACCCTACTCTGCCAGAGCATGGAGTAAGGAGGGGTGTACATGGCAGCATTTTCCTTCTTCGTCAAACAAGATAAACATGTGGCAGTAGGAGATGACTCTCCCAGGATCGTACAGTAATGGGGCCTCATTGCCAGTAGAGAGAGACAAGGTCAGCCCTCTCATTGCAACACCTATCTAAGCCATAGAGGCACGTGAAGACACCTCCAGAGAATATTTCTCTCTTGGTAGATGATGTTACAATCATCGTTCGTGTTCGTAGGGAAGTCGAGAAAGTGAAGATACAGGTTTCTACGCCGCTAGAGAGGTATAGAAATCTAGTCATAGAAGTCGTCTCCCCGAGTCGTCAAGAAGACGAATCATCGAAACCCTACTCCGTCAGAGCATTGAGTGAGGAGGGGTGTACGTGGCAGCATTTTCCTTCTCCTGTCAAACAAGATAAACACGTGGCAGTAGGAGATGACTCTCCCAGGATCGTGCGTAATGGGGCCTCATTGCCAGTAGAGAGAAACGAGGTCAACCCTCTCATTGCGACACCTATCTAAGCCATAAAGACACGTGAAGACAGCTCCTTGACCCGGCCTATAAAAGCTGGCTCGAAGCCTTCCTTCGATCCAACCCAAGCTCCTTTGGATCCTCTACAGCTCTCTTCTTACAATAGCGAGTGTCGATCCGGACATTTAGTTGAGTTGGATTCAGAACCTCTAGGCTCGGACACTCCCCTAATTGAAGGATGCTTCACACATGTCTACCCGCTCTCTTTGAAAGGCTTCAATGCCTCTCTTGCACCGACACTCATGCCTTGTGCAAGGGACTTATCCATGCATGTCGAAATTCTGCCAAATTTAGCACGTGTGCACTACGACTTAATAGCAAGCACATGTGAACTCCTCCACTTAGTTGCAGACAACTCTGAGGAGAAAAGCTCCTCAACCTTGATCTACGACACGGATTCGGTAGCCGATTGGACTTCGATGCCCTCCAAAAGTTTCTATGAGCAAACAAATGATCATGCGATGGTGGAGCTTTGCAGGTAGTCGCAGCGCCAATTCAGGAGGCGATTCCTACAAGTGAGAAGGCCCCTGGTATCAAAGACAATCTAGAACCAAGCTAGGCAGCACTTGTGGAAGCAGTAGGAGAAAAGAGATGGATGAGGGAAGCTTTGGGACGCTTCTGGAGACTGATTGGCATGTCTTTTGAAGATCATCATGCGATTACTACAGTCGTCCAAAAGATTGCTCTAGATCTTTGAAAAAACCATCACGACTTCCACAAGCTACAGGGAATTGGTCAGACTATCTTCCGATGTTGGTTTTCATACTGGAGGCTTGACTGGTGGATTCAAAAGGGGTAGATGGGGCAGATCCATTCCAAAATGAAGATTCTCTCATGGAATTTGAGGGGGGTGGGCAATGAGCAGAAAAAAAAAAAAAAAAAGTTCTAATTAAGGATGTTAGTAGAAGATATAAGGCCCGACTACTTAAGATCCAGGAAACTAAGGTACAAAATTTTAATGCTAAGTTGTTGGGAACTGTGTGGTGCAACAAAAATGTTGACGGGATAACCCTGGATACGGTAGATAGATCAGGGGATATTTTGGTTGTGTGGGACTCTTCCATTTGGTCCAAACTTAATTGGTGGGCCGGATCCTTCTCATTTTTAGTGCCTTTAAAAGATGTTTCTTCGAGTTTCCAATGGTTATTCACATCTCTGTATATGACCGTAACCAGGAGGACTGAAGATCAAATTTTTGGGAAGAATTGTCAAAATGCCACTAGTTCAATGGTCCGTGGTGCATCGAGGGTATTTTAATATTACTCGCTTTACTTCTAAGAAATCAAATGGGGGGAGAATTTTCGGGAGTATGCATTCCTTCTCTGAGTGGATTGAAAATCATGATCTTCTCGATTTTCCTATCGAGGGAGGTAAGTTCACCTAGTCTAATGGTCAGGCTAATCCAACTATGTCTAGATTGGGCCATTTTCTTGTCGGTCTTGAATGGGCTAAATGTTTTCCCCTTGTTTTTCAAAGGGCCCTGCCGAGGCCAACATCTAATCACTGCCCCCTTTTACTGTCTATGGATGAAGAGAATTGGGGTCCAAAACCTTTCAGGTTTGAGCTTAGTTGGCTTGAGATTGACAACTTCAATCAAAAGATCAAGGATTGGTAATCTTCCCATCAAGTGGACGGATTTGCAAGTATCAAGCTCTCTCGCAAACTAAAATTATTGAGAGACAAAATCAAATCCTAGAAGGAGGAACTCTTCAAACGGGAGGCGGAAACAGGAAATATTCTCCTTTAACTTCAAGCTTTGGACAACAAAGGAAAGGAAAATCTCTTATCTACTGAGGAATTAGCAGTGCGGATAATCTCATTCAAGATTATGCTGGAAGGGATAGATGAAATCATATGGAGGCAGTGTTCAAGAAGCAGCTAGTTAAAGGAGGGCGATAAAAACACGAAATATTTTCACAACATTGCTAATGTACAAGCTAGAGTTAACAAAATTAGTAGCATCTCGATAAATGCCTCTCGCATAGAAGACAAAGACCAAGGTTGGATAATTTAACCTTCATCGTTTTTCTATTGAGGATGTTAACTCTCTTAAGGCTCCTTTCTTAAAGGAAGAGGTTAAAGCAACTATAGATGTGTCGGGTCCTGATGGCTTTTCAATGGCTTTTTTTCTAAAAATTTTGGGAGATCGTGAAAAGGGATGCTATGAATTTTATGCTGGAATTCTTTCATAGAGGCCGATTGTCAACTAATCTTGGGGCGACTTTTATTGCTATTATTCTTAAGTCGTCAAGCGCGGAGACTATCATGCACTTTGACTAGTATGTCTTATTGGAGGGCCCTACAAAACCCTTGTTAAGGTTCTTACCACTCGTTTGCAAAAGGTTATTGGGAAGGTTATATCCGACAATTGAAGTGCCTTTATTCCGCGTCAACAAATGCAAGACAGGGCCCTCATAGCGCAAGAGTGCTCAATTCAAAAAACAAAGGTCTTAAGGGAGTAGCAGTGTTCAAGCTCGATATGGAGAAAGCTTGCGGTCACGTCGATTGGAACTTCCTTGACTATATGATGCTTCGGTTGGGATGTGGTCCGAGAATTGGAGGAAGTGGATTCAAGAATGTGTTGGCTCGGCTCATTTTTTGGTCCTCAATGGCTCCCCAAAAGGTTTTTTCAAAAGCTCAAGGGGAATGTGTCAAAGTGGTCCGTTCTTCCCTTTTCTTTTTTTTTTATAGTGGTTGAGGCTTTAGGGAGAATGCCGGCAAAAGGGCAGGAGGAAGGTTGCTTATGTGGCTTCAAAGTAGAGGGGATGTCCCATCCCATATTGCACTTGCAATTTGCCGATGACACTCTTCTGTTGGGCATCCCCTAATATGGTAGAGAGACTAAGAACCGTTGTAAAATGTTTTAAGGTGGTTTCAGGTCTAAAAATTAATATAGCAAAGAGCGAGGTGTTTGCAGTGCGGATGGAGGACGATGAGGTGCAGAGTTTAGCCGAGGCTTTTGGTTGTGCAGTCGGGGTGTTTCCAGCTACGTTCATGAGCTTGCCTCTTTGTGTGGGCAAACTGAACATTGTTCTTTGGAACGAGGTGGTGGAAACATTCAAGAAGAAGCTTGCAAGATGGAAAACTCGATATCTCTCACTAGGAGGAGGTCATATTACCCTCAACAAGGCTGCCTTATCAAATCTCCCCCTTTATTTCATATCACTTTTCCAGTGCCCTACCCCGATTCCCTCAAGGCTTGAAAGTTGAGCAAGACTTCTTGTGGTAACGAGCAGAACAAATATATATATATATATAATAAATAAGAAGAAGAAGAAGAAGAAACTTCATTTAGTAAGTTGGGACGAAGTTTGCAAAACCTATGAGGGAGGAGCAGGTATCAAAGACCTGAAGTCCATGAACTTAGCTTTGCTGGGTAAGTGGCTCTGGAGACTTGGGGATAAAGAGGGGGGCCTTTGGAGAAGGGTAATCAAAAGTAAATACGGCTCTTCGTATGAGGAATGGTGGAACAAAGATTCTTCTATCTATAGGGCTTCAACTCTTTAGAAAGGAATTCATTCCGTAAAAGCAGTTTTCTTGGAAGGTGGGGGATTCTCGGTAGGCGATGGTGAAAAAATAAGGTTTTGGAAAAATGTTTGGGTAGGATCATCCCCTCTTAAATATGATTCCTAGCATCTTCCACTTGGCCCCCGATCCTGATGTCATGGTGGCTAACCGCTTCTCCCGTATTGGAGGGGCGGTAGTTTGGGAGCCCCCTTGTAGGCGCTTCTTGCAAGATGAGGAAGTGACTAAATATGCCTCTCTTCTTGAGCACATTCACCTCTTCACTCCAATCTCCTCCGAGCTGGATAAAATGGCGTGGAATGTTGACAAATCGGGTTCCTTCTCAGTAAAATCCTTTTATTCCCTTGTGAGGGGAGGTGAATACCAAGAAGAAGCGCGAGGTTTATTTGGCATTACAATGTTCCCCCTAAGATAGAGGCTTTCAATTGGTTGGTGGTAAGGAAAGAAAGTTCTAACCATTTATAACCTTCAAAAGAGATCTATGGTGCTTCCAAATATATGTATCCTATGTATGCATGATGAGGAATTCGTGGATCATTTGGTTGCGCATTGCTCTTTCCTTACCCCAATTTGGGCCGATTTGTTTGGTCATTTTCAATTGAGGTGGGTTGCCTCGAGTTCGGTGGATAGTCACACGTTCCCTTGGAATGTTGATAAATCGGGTTCCTTCTCGGTTAAATCTTTTTTACTCCCTTGTGAGGGGAGTTGAATACCACAAGGAGTCGATATGCATGAGGTTCGTTTGGCATTACAACATTCCCCCTAAGATAGCGGCTTTCAGTTGGTTGGTGGGAAGGAGGAAAGTTTTAACCATTGATAACCTTTGAAACGGATCATGGTGCTTCCAAATGCATGTATCATGTGTGTGCGTGATGACGAATCCGTGGATCATCTGTTTGCACATTGCCCTTTCCTTGCCCCGATTTGGGCCAATCTATTGGGCCGTTTTCAATTGAGGTGGGTTGCCCCAAGTTCGGTGGATAGTCTCTTGTCCTCTTGGAATGGAGTAGGCTTAGGAAAAACTAAAATGGTGCTTCAGAGAATGGTGCTTCTAGCTTTTTGGTGGGCTGTTTGGGAAGAAAGAAATGCGAGATGCTTTAACAATGATAGTAATCTTGTGGATTGCATCCCAAAGGGTTGTGTTGGTTATCGAATGGGCTTCTTGCGTTCCCCCTCTTAAGGATTGTAATTTGAGTTTTCTTGGGCAGTGTGTGGCCACTATCTCAGCATTGCTTCTTCTCTTCTTTCCTTTTTGAATAAAATTCCGTTATCTTTCAAAAAAAACACCCAATATGTAGAATCGTAGATGGTCAAGCGATTTAAGGAATAGTAATTTACCAGTGATTGTGCTGACCTTTCTATTGAGATTAATTAGAAAATAGCTAATAATATATACCAAAACATGTCTACCATTCGTTTCATTCACTAATGGAATCAGCCAAAATGAACCCACATGGAAAAATTAAAATAATAGGTAAGGGACAAGACTGCTCTTATCTAAAAGAATTGCATTTTCTTCTCATTTCCTAAGTATCATGCTACAGTAGCACTCCATGCGTAAATGGTCAAAGCAATTTAAGGAATAGTAATTAACTGGTGACTGTATCGACCTTTTTATTGAGATTAATTAGAAACAAGTAATAACATATACCTCAGCACTTCCCCTCAGGTTGTCATAGATTTCACATATTTGCATTAATACCCTCATGTAGGAGGACACAAAAGGCAAAATGGATAGTCATTAACCAGCAAAAAACTAAAAAACAATTCATATATGTCAAAGGATCAAATAATATATGCTACTGAAGAGGTAGAAGTAAAATAAGAAAGACAAAAATGGATGACATTCATTTACATGTCATCCTATCAAATTCGACAAAGCAAGGAACATCATGGTTTTACCTTTACCTCTTTAGTCATGGAGTAGCATGCGTTAGCTTCTTCTGCCATTACCTCAACGGCTTCCAACTTATGCTCCAGATCCAGCACTCTAAATTCAAATTGTTTTTCCATGTCATTCATCTCCATTTGCAATTGAAGTACTTGAGCTGTGAGGCATTCAATGCTTGCCTGACTCTGCTTCTCAGAATTCTTTATCTCGTCTTTCTCATCAAGAAGTTTGCTCATTTGGTCCTGTACTCCCCTTAAGCTGTCAAGTGCAGATTCTATTTCCTTTTTCAGAAGAAGGATGGTCACATCTTTATCATGTGCATCTTCTAGATTCTTTCCGGACTTGAATTCTTCCTGTCCACAGGGGAAGCCTTTCACTTCTCGCTGAGATATATCATCTACACGCTTGCCTACTTTGAATGAACATTCACAAAGGCACCCATCAACTGACCTCTCTATACTATCTGCAATATCCTGATCATACTGTGACTTGCTGTCACCAGTGCCTTGAGTTTTTTCAATATCAATCTGCAAGACATCCAAATACATTGAATTTATCAACTTAATATCAAAACATGATGTCGATTTTACCAATTTGAATTCAACTAGGAATGTTTTGAGAGGAAAAGGAGCTTACAGAGAAGGAAATCAGTAAAATACAATTTTTCAGATTATTCAAATTGTTTGTCAAAAAGTGAGATATTAGCTTACCCATTCCTCAGAATCGCTTTCCACACCTGTAGCAGCATGATTCCCAGGAGTATGCACTTTTGCAGGTCCACTATCCTTTTCTACATACTCATTCATACATGAGTTTAGTGTGTACACACCCAATTTAAACTCGTTTAGTTTCTCCTTTGTTTTCAGGAGATTGTCAGCAAGTGTCGTTTCAGAGAAATCTTTCTCAATCTTTTCCAGCCGCTGTTCCATAGCACGCACACGCTCCTGCTCTTCAGCAAGTTTGAGCTCCAGTTGTGCAGTGTTTTCCTCAGACCTTTCTAATTGCACTTTCAGTTCTTGAATTTGTCTTTCTGCTTCGGCAGTCACAACAATCTGTTCTTGTAAAAGAGCAGCCTTCTGCAAATTCATTCCTACAGACTCATCCAGCTGGAACTCTCGCTGCTTCAATTCCTTGAGATGAACTGAATTTATCTCAGAGAATCTGTTCACAATCACGAACGCAACAGTTGCACAAATCTCTGCTTTCTTGATCTGATCTTCCATGAGCCTAACCTTCTCCTCTAACTCATTTATAACGGAGACTTTGGCACTTAACTGTGATCTCAACAGGAGAACTTCTTTCTCTTTCTCACTGCTTTCTTGCTGCTGTGCTTCAGTTATAGCCAATGTTGCCCCCCTTAAAGACCTCAACTTCCATTCCATATCATTCCTTATTTCATGTGCATCTTGCAGATGCTTTTGGAGTTCCTCAATCAACAATTCTTTTTCAGAGATAGTCCTTACCATCCTCCCAACCTGGTCACCAATCCAAGTCCTCTGAGGGAATGAATCAGCGATATATTCAACCTGATCAGAAGCTTCTTCGAGTGCTTCATTTCCATCAGCAAGAACTTCGGCAATATCACAGGCTAGTTTTCCCCACTCTTCAGTTAGTGACCTAATGTCCTCATCTTTCTCCCCAAGAAGTTCACCTAGCCTTTTATTATCCTGGGTCAATGAATCCAGCCTCCCCTGAAGCTCCTTCAATTCAGTTTCCAGAAGCGTCAACCTCTGTTTTGCCAGTAACTCTTGTGTATTACTGTCATCAACTTGCTGCTGAAGGGTCGCAAGCTCCTCCTGCAGGCAAACAATCACCTCAGCTGTTTCAGCTTCAACCTGCATACGAACTTCGTCCATTTCCTGTTCGTGTGATGTCTGAGATGCTTGATCACTTTGGTATCTCACATTCAGTCTCCAGGCTTTTTCAAGGGAAGACTGCATTCTTTTCAGTTTTGCCTGCAAAGGAGAATCCTCATTCTCTGAATGCTTCAAAGGTTGGTCTCGTAGCTCTTGATGAGCACAACTCATTTTTCCATCCCCTTCGAAATGACTGGCAAACTGCTTTTTCAACATGATGATCTCCTGCTCTTGTTTCTTAATAAGCTCTGCATGTTGGTTGTTACTGTCCCTCAGTTCCTCTATCTCGTTGATAGATAGACATTGTTGGGATTCAAGTGCTTCAATCACAGATTTCGCGTTCTTCAATTCATTTTTCACATGGTCACATTGTTTACTGAGACACAAAGCCCTTTCTTCTGCCTCACTATGAGACGACCTCTCTTCTTCAAGAATGCTCTTTATTATATCCAATTCCAGCTGCAAATTCATTATCTCTTCATCATGTTTCATCATAATTTCATGATCCCATTCTTCCTTTTTCTGAACTGTTTCAAGCAAGTGTGTCTCGCATTTTTGTGCTTCTGCTGAAGGAAATCTTGAATATAAATCCTGAAAATGGTAGTTTCCAGCCACTAAGCAAACTTGCAGAGTTATAAAGAAAAAGAACAGAGGGGGAAAAATAGATTACTCATTCAAGGGCTTCAACAAAAGTGGAGCAAATAATTACCCTAATAACATATGCCAGAAATACAATTAAGTGAACGGATTGTACTAAATGTATTTCAAGGAGTTCAGATGTGTACCTTCTGGGATTCAACATTGGCATCTTGAACCAAGCATGAAGATTTATAGTTTTTCAGTTGAGAATGCAATTCATCAATCTCCCTGTGGATTTTTTTTTAATTAAAAAAATGCATCTTTAAGAAAGATAAGCAAGAAAAACATCTTCTCAAGTTCCAAAGACTCACAATTTACAAATAGAAATCCAATTTCATTCAAAGAAGAGAGCAGCCAATTACCTCGATAGTTTTGCATTAATTTCTAAACAAGAGTTCAGGTTATTTCTGCAGTCCTCCAACTCCTCACAGGTGTGCTTCAACTAAAAATGCAGAAAAAATATGACAGAAACATGAGAGGAATACTTGTAAAATATAACTCAGATACTTTAATATGAAATATGTCTAGGAAAATAAGATTAAGCGAACCTCAATTTTCAATGAATCATTTTCTTTGGTCGAACTGGCAAATCCAATATGAGTACCCTCCTGTGCCCATTAAATAAGAACTTTGTTGAGAAACAAGGAGGAAAGCGATCATAGAAACAAAGGAAGACAATGGCTTCAGATGAACAGGGAAAGAAAAGCAAAAGAAAAGAAGATGGACTAAAGGAAAGCAACAAACCTGGGGAGGAATACTCAAATTTGGATGTTTATCCTGCCCAGAGTTCCTGTCAAGGAACTGGACAAGCTGCGAATACAGGACCAATGGAATTAGAATTTCTTTTGTTTTTGAACGATCTAATGGAATTAGCAAATAAACAAGAAGACATAATATAAGCTCTAACATCCCATAGATACCTGATCCCGTAGTTCAGATACTTCTGCTAATAGAATTTCTCTCTCCCCTTCTTCATAGAAATCCTGGAATCTATAGCCACATAACATAAAGAATAATGTCAAATATAGCTACTTGGCTTTGAAGAAAAATTGTCTAATAAGTTCAGGGAATTACCTTCTAAGTTGATCAAGAAGCCTGATATTTTCCAATGCAAAACGAGTTACTTCTGGATTCCGGTCAACCCGTGCTCGAAGCAACTGAATTTCTTCAGTAAGAGCATTATTTTCTTCCACTAAGTATGAATCTGTCGGCAATAAACCATCCAGAAGTGACTTCATTCTATGAATCTTTTCCTCTCGAAACCTCAGCATCATTTTAGTGCACCTGGTGTCCTCCTCTCTTTGGCGAACCTGTCAAGCAAAGCCATTTGCAAAGTCAACTAACAGTTCATTAGGAATGCAGCAAATTTCTAGATCTTGTTTCAAGCAATCGGCGTTACCAAACGGTTCAATTGTTCAATTTCTGCGTCAAGTTGCTTTATAGCAGTGTCTGCCATTTGTTCTCTTCTCAAGGCACCAGCCAATGTTGTTTCCAAAGATTTCAACTGATGCAGAAAGGAAAAACCAGCCATAATTCTCATAAATATATATATTAAATTTTAATAGGTAGTTGATAAAAACCAAGTGAGCTGCATGCAGAATGGAGAACCAGAAGTCTAAGGGCCTGTTTGTTTTTTCAAAGAAATGGTAAATACACAGTAAACGGTAATTCCCCCTATTTCACGCGTTTGAAAATTCATAGGAATTCGTGTCTTTGAAATTGGTTCAAAAGAGGTAATTTTAATTTTTGAACCGCATGATAATGCATATGATATATCCATTCCGTCCATCTGTTTTACTACAATATTTTGAAGCATGAGACAAAAAATAAAGTAGATCCAATGCTCAAGTGGCCCATGCCAAAAGAAACAGTGGCCCCACAAAGTTTTTAACGGTCAGTATTCAATTTCCTTTTTCGTATGACGTGATCGACTTGAGTTTTGGATATGCCTCATTTTTTTACTCATACTATAAATTCAACTAGAATAATGGATGAATGGTGTGGATAAGCAAAATGCATCACAGTGGGACCCACAGATATTTTGCAATATTCTTGATTTTTGTGTCAAAAAGTAAGCAGTCAAATCAGGTATGATATAAATGCACAGGGAAATAATTATTATTTTTTTACCCGGTATTTACCATTTCACCCGAAATCAAACATGCCCTAACGGGAAAAGGAAGCCTGTGCAATGTGCATGTGAGTGTAAACTGGGGAAAAATGGAAGGAAAAACTCAACAAACAAAAGAAATGGCTCAATTAATTGCATTGACAAAAAGAATTACATATGTGGTCATAAATAGAATCACTGTATGAATCTTGATAGCCTGTGTATTGACTAACCAAATTCCTACAATTTCACACAGCAATAATGCATGCAGTTTCCATGCGCAGACTAATCCTCCCTTCATAGTAAACTTAACACGAAGCGTGGACAGCATACCTGTTTAGTAGAAACTTTTATGATGCCCAAAGATTCACATTCATGTGAGTCATTGGCGTTCCCATGATCCATTCCAATCATATTTCCCTCAGAAGCAGTATCACATCCTTCGCTGTCAGAATCTCCAAAGATTGTTGAGCGAAATGAGAGAGATCTTGAAACATTTTGCCGCTTGAGAAATGAGAGTTCTTCCTGTTTCATTAAGCTTGAGTTAATTTTTATTTTACCTGTCATGCGAAAATCCATGAAAATATGCTTGTAAAATTTCATACAACCTTTAACAAGTGTATCTGGTGTTGCAGTGCGACTACATCTCCTGAAGCGTCCTCATTGACAACAGCCTAATTTGGGGGGAGGGGGTAACATAAAGAGATCAATTTGTGCTTGTGAACCCTAATACTTTCTAAAGAAATTCAACTCAACAAAACATCACATTAATTGAAGCATTTAAAAACATAATTATCATTACGTTGTTCTGAATGAGCTTTGCACGTTGAGCAAACTTCAGGGTGCTAAGAGTTTCTCCTGCACAACTGCAAGTGAGAAAAGGGTGACTAAATAGGAAGCAAATGGCACTAAAATATTGCAGGAGACAACTTTGAATCAAAAGATGGAGAAAGTAGGCACAACTAACAATACACACCAGATCGAAGGACTGACATTTGCAACTATCATTGTTTTGGAATTTCCACCAAGAGAATCCTGTAACACATTTTCATCATACACAAGATCATGCCCTGGTCAGGAAAGATTAAGAAAATGATATATCACAAAATAGGGGTAAGAAATTTAAAATTGAATCCAACCTGCAGAAGAAATGTCAGCCTTGAATCTCTGTAAGGAACATGACGTTGTTTCCCGTGTGCCACATCAACTAAAACCATTATCACGTGACTACAAGTTCAAACACAGCACCGATGAGAGAGGGCTAAACAGAGTTACACAACAACTATGAAATGCAACAGACCATGTGGACATATAATGACACTTGTAAAAATGCATGTGTAATGTCCAGGGGTTATTCTATTTGATGGCAACCAAATGGATGGTCAGGATCCACAATCGGTTTAAACTTTGGGATATAATGCTCCATCTATGACCATGCCCAAGATCTGGACAGTCCAAATCACTTTAAATGCATGCATCAACTTCTTCTATCAAGGAGATTTTCAGGGCGTTGTCCATCAATAGTCAGTCCCAACATAGTAATGCTCTAGATTACCAAACCATTGACCCCACTTACGAGCAACATTTTTGTATCGATTATATCAGCCAATATTGGCATCACAGATGCCCAATATGAAACCACCAGGTAAAATTCCCTAGTATCGTCAACAATATTTCAAAATATGGAGAAATATTGTCGGGATTCCTTTATAAAGTTCTGTAATATCATCCATACATTTTGACGATATCCAGGCAGCATGGGAGGTGAATAACAGGGGGGGGGGGGAATCTTTTACTTTTCCGGGATTTTTTTTATTTTTTTGGCAGGCATGGATGTATGTTTGCTTCCTTTTTTCTTTTTCATTTTGTTTCCTTTTTTCTTTTTCATTTTGTTTGGATGTACGATTTTGTGTTTCATTGCATGTATGAATTATGAATTATATGAACTCTTTTTTGATATAATAGCATCACTTCTATTAGATAGCATATAATTTCGGACCCTATACAAATGAAACTTATTGTGCATTCTTGTTTTTGTAATCTTTTGAGTTCTAAATGCGCAATCATGTCCCTTTTTAACATTTACTAAAGTTTCATTGAAGAATTCCATTTTCCCAATGTTTCCCTTAATAATAATAATTTAAAATTTAAAAAAAAAAAAAAAGAAAAAAACTCTATTCATTGATCAGAGATAATTACAGGAAAGCACTCGGGCGGGCCCAAGAACAAAAAATAGACAAGGGCCCGCCTATCGTAAAAATAAGAGAGAAAGGAAATTATCTCACTCTCAGGTTACCCAGTCCCTCCTTGTCCAAGAAAAGAAGGCCTTTGGGGATGCGGGGGAGATCTGCCTGACAGTTGATAACAGAATTTAATTGGGAACCACTACCGAGCTTAGTGAGGCTATCAGTAACCACATTCGCCTCTTTAGGGGTGTGGGAAATAGAAACCTCCATAACTCCCTTGAGCACCTGGATCCTAGATCGCCAATAAGACATGGACCAGGAAGCACTCGATATCTCTGAAAGCAAGGCCACAACAAAAAGAGAGTCACTGACCACCTCCACTTTGGAAAAACTTAAATTGGCACACAAGGAGAGGCCCTCCCAGATGGCCCTAATCTCTTCTCTAGAGTTGGACCCAAAACCATAGCTAGAATAGAAGGAAAAAAGGAGCTCCCCTTTGCAATCCCTACCGACGCCACCCTCGCCCAAGGGTCCCGGGTTCCCAAGCGACAACCCATCAATGTTTAATTTGATCCACCCACTCTTCAGGTTCCCAATGTTTCCCTTAAACAGCAATACATTCCCTAATATATACAATATTTCTCATGTAATACCGATACATTTCTGCATCCAAAGGACGTGATTCATACATTTATATTGATACTGAAAACACTGGTTATGACAATTGAGAGCTTGAAATATATATTGTCCTAAGGCTCAGATCAAGGATCCTCTAATTCCGTTACCCTCAAGTTTAGGATCCCCTCATTCCTCTCACTTGAGACGAATGAGGAATTACAAGGTCCCAAGCCTTAGCAAACGCATAGTTTGCCAACCCTTGACGGAGTAACTTGCCTTTCATCATCTTATCTTTACTAAGCGAAGGGTGATTGAAACCGAGAAAAGAATTTGCAGGTCTCTTTGTATTGTTAAAGGATACGAACATAGATATTGGGTTTCCTTCCCACAAGCATGATAGTTTGGCAAGTGCACAACATGCAAAGGTGCGTGTAGAGGTGCGTGGAGGACAACAAAATTTCATACATCTAATCAAATCCGAAGGTTTTCTAATACATCCCAAGATATTGTTATAGGATACATTGTGAATCTAGCTTTTGGATATGGGATCATCTTTCAATGAGCCAAATTGTTTATATGATGGGCCTCATCTTGGATCTAGGATAAACAAGAAAAATAAAATAAAAGATGTTGAAATATTTAAATCTAACAGTTTTTATATTTGGGTAACCGCCATCCAAGATGAGGCCCATCATATAGACATTTTGTGTCATTAAAAAGGACCCCGATCTAATGGCTAAAGTCATCATTTATCCTATGGCAATGCATGGGGATGAATTCTAGCAAATCTTCAAATTCAAATAACTCTCATAGCTTATTATCCATTGACACAAGAAAGCATGCTCTGAGGACTTGTTTGAAAGAGGGCTGATAAGTTACTAGAGTGAAGTCTAACAATATGTACACACAGCATTGTATACATAGCATGAACTTATCTTAATCAAAATCATTGAAGATGTAGCCCCCATTGTGGATGAGGGAATTTTACATGTTACACATTGATTCGATGATTGCAAAGTGATAGCCAGGATCATTGGTGTCATTTAGGGCTTGTGATCCATCAATGGTGGGTCCATGATTCGAACAATGAGGATTGAGCTACATCTATTACTTTTATATTATAGTAGAAAGTAGCATGGTTGTCCAGGAATTTTCACCAAAGAATTAATAAGGATTTCTAATTCAAGTCAATTTCAATTTGTTTCTACCAATAATCTCTTCATTTTCAGGGATTTGCAAATGTTGGCCCATGTATCAGCAACACAAACCATTTACCTGATTACCATGGATGCCTCATGCACAAAAAAACCTATTGATTGAAATCTGTGTACAATGGCTTTGTGCATATGTATGGGTATTGGGTGGGGTAATGATGTAATGGCCCTTATGGATGGTCGTATTAGGAAGAGTACAAACATTTTTCTCTTCATAAAGCTGTAGAACCACACTTGAAGCATTGTTTCTTACCTAAATCAAGGGCTTGGTGATCTTGGACCACAACCTAGGTCTAAGATAAGAAACCGATTGTAGTTTGAAAGCTATCTTATATCACTCGTAGAGTTCATCCCAGCACCCGTAAGCACCTCTCCAGACGTGCAAGTGGAATCACCAATACTTTGTGAATCAAGACCGTTGGTATCATGGGAATCACCATAGACGGGAGATGACCTATGACCCTTAATAGAGTGGAATGGTGAAAAAGGATTCCTCCAATTAGTTAGGATAAGGCTTAGATGATGATGATTGGACAATTCTACCCATCCACCATCTGGCACTTTTTTCTTCCATCAGTGCATTTTCTCTTAACCATCTTCTGTAGCTCTTTGACAGAAGGGTTACCAACATCTAATCGAGGAGATTTTTGGCACATCCTCCCTCCATGATAGGTTCCATCAAATCAAGCACATAGATTGCTGAATTGTTGGCCCCATTTGTATATGTTGGCTCATTAAAGCACAACTTGCAGTTGAGATACATTAGAATGTGTGCATGTTTGCTTCTTGTAGAAGCACTTGTGGAGAAGGGGTGTGTAGTCAAGATGCAACTAACGTGTAGGTCCTCAAAGGTATTTTCACCATTTAGATTTACAGGGGTATTTTAGGCAAGAGAAAGTCCTGAAAAAAGAGATACTTTAAAACATAGAAATCTAAGAAATTATTTTGCCTTCCTTATTAGCATAGATAAGCTATGGGAAGTAATAAAGATAATAAATTGGCAAAGTAAAATTATTGAAGCAGTTTGTTATTGCATTAAGTACCCAAGTGCCGATAAGGATCTGTTGATGTTTGCAGCTTCCTTTAGGCGCTCACCCTCAGCACCCGATGTTTTTTGCCTGTTATGGATAATAATCTTTCAGAGAATCTTCCCCTGACCATGCCTAGGAAAATAATTCAACAAGCTCAAGGCTCACACAATTACCTTTCTGACCCAGCAAGGTCTACAAGGTTTAGTCTCGCAAACCGTAGGTTAGTTGTAGAATCTTTTTCCCACCGACTCTCAATCACACATGTGAAAACACTATGAGACCGGCTACTCTCCCGGTTCATGTTTGTTGCTGCCACTTTCCTATTAGCAGCACCCTGTTGAAAAGGTTCAATGCATGGGAGAGGCTCCACAGGTGATTAGAGGACATAATTTAAACGCAAACCAAAAATAGACAGAAAATTGCATATCGTTACCTGAATCAGAAGCTTGAGAATATCGTTGACAGTTTCAACTTCAAATTCAGTGAGATTCTCAACATACACGCCCTTTTTCATATCCTCTCGCAGCTGAAAGCATATCAAGAGATTCAAAAGTTAACGTAAATGCAATAGTGTATATCAAATTTAAACTATCTAAATTTTGCATGGTTAAGCTTACTACATAAATGCACACTCGCTAAACTAGAGAAATCGCATTACTTACTAGCAGATTGGTGGATGAAGGATCAAGAAGATCCGTAATCTGTTCATTGTAAATTTCTAAGAAGGAACACTTGCAATTGTATCTCAACTTTTCATCTCTGCGACTTTCCTCTTCCTGCATCCAGAAAATTGGAAAGAAAAGTTCTCAGCTACCATGTGGATGGATTCAAATGTAGCGACAGCATTGAGCATAGCCAGAAAATGTTACCGCTCTGATTCTAGCAAACAAGAACTCAAAAATCCGTGGCGTCATTCCTCGGTCTGGACTTGGCCTGCCTTCCAATTCATCAATCTCACCAAGCATTGTGTATGTTTTCCCACTCCCCGTCTAGAGTCATAAACCCATTCATTGAAGAGTCAGTTGGTGGTTTCTATGTGATTCCTTGTGCAATATGAATGCAAATTTTCACATCGACTCGCTCAAAACCATAACTTTAGTATTTACTCTACACATCGATATGAATACGGTTATAAGTAATCAGTAACAAAATTAAGAGTGCAAATCTACCTGGCCATAAGCAAACATACAACTATTATATCCTGACAAACAATTCTCTACCATCGGCAGGCCCGCTACTCGAAAAAGCATCTCCTGCATAAAAATTCAAATACTAAATCATACCCAAGTCACCAAACAGAGTTTTCTTTTTCTTTTTCCATCTCTGCTTCATTTCTAAGACCAACCTGGTTGACGGTTTCACATGCTACATGATCAAAAGTAAAACGTGTGTCCGGTTGCCCAATCCAGGAAATGCCCTGTGCGCTTTCCTGCTTCAAGCACCGATTGTAACCATGCAAGCTCCGCTCCATGTTATTGAGAGGACGAACACGTATTAAAACCTATAGAAGGATTGAAAAGTTCATTTGTGTTATTTTCCATTTTCTTCAATAAATAATTTATATTAAGAAAAGGCAAGAGCAAAAACTCAGTGAAGAAAAATGGCAAGCAGTTAACATGAGGAGAGTAATGGAAGAGAAGAATCGAACATGGCTTAGGTTTGTGAACATAAATTAGATGTATCCAACCACTAGAAAGAAAATCATCAATATACACGTGTCGCACCTAATAAATGGAGCACCCAAGTTTTCCGGACTAGGATGTTCACTTGAACCCCAACCAGATGTCACACGCTCATCGCAATTCACCATTTCAATCTCTCCTATTGTGAACCAATTTAGCATTTCTCTACAAGGAAATTATCATAATAATGTAAAAAGATCTGAAAGGAGCTTGCCTGAACATTGTGATCCATCCAGAATGACGGGTCCTCTCTGAGTTCAAAATAAGGGACTTCAACTGTATTAACAATCGTGGAAGGAACAGATGATGCAGAAATCCCTTTAGACAGTGCGGAAAAATTCCCCCCACGAACACCCATACTCAATGGAGGCCGAGATCCATTCGAAGGGCAAAAACCAGGATTCGGAGGCTTGCTGACACTCTTGGTCGGTGTACTCTGGGTTGACCCACTCTCGGAATGGCTCGATGCAGCCCGCCCGAAGGATCGCATCGAACGAGGAGTCATGCTCGTGAAACTCCCATTCCCAAAACCAGCTCCCCGGCTCGCTGTTGGCAGACGGTTCACCTCTTCACGCGTTTCAATGCTGTTCGAGCCGGGATCATTCTTGGCCCACCCAAACCTATTCCTCGGAGCGGTGGACCCCACCCCATGTTTCTCCGGAGTACGAAACGGCAGTGGCGCATCAGGGCCCTTGGCCCTGATCTTGGAAGGAGTTCTATCGATCTTGCTTCTCTGAGCTAATTCTTGGTCCGTTACAGGTCTAGGGTTTCGTGAAGGATCCTGGATTGCATTTAATGGGGCCCGCGTGGAATCCGAACCTGCTGGGTTCAACGATGGATCTGTAGAGTTTCCCTGCAGATTCTCATTCCCCTCCGTATGGAGATTCTTCCCAGAGTTTCGTCGAAAGATTCTAAAATCCTTCAACATTCTAGCATTTAAAATGAAATAGAAAATCAGAAATTGCAAGAAATGCATCCAAAATGCAAGAAATCTCTTGAAAGGAAGAGAATTACAATAGGGGCAGAGACGAATTGTAGATGAAAGACTACCAACCTGAAAGACGAATTGAAGAACAAGATCCGGAGCTGAAGAATCCCCGCAATCTTCCGTTTTCGATTTCGATCTGTGACGGGATTTCAGTAGCTTTCTTTCTAGGGTTTAGAAAGAGGGAAAGATCTGAGAAATGTAGGTTTTGAGATTTGGATTTTAAGCCGGAAAAGAAAGGAAATCACAATCTCTCTCTCTCTCTCTCTCTCTCTCTCTCTCTCTCTCTCTCTCTCTCTCTCTCTCTCTTCTCGGCTGGTGAGGACTGAGGAGTGAGGTCTGTTGTCTATTTTGATTTACGGCCGTGTATGATTTGGTGAATGAGAACCGGACGGCTGCGATTTGATCCCGAGTGCCAAATACTCGGCGCGCATTTTTGTTTTGAATTGGAGGGGTACTTTCGGAAGAGGAAATCGAAATAGAAAAGGTGCATGATCTGTAGGACCGACGTCTGTGTACTCGGGCTGTGAGTGGATTGGGAGCGACCCCGGTCTCACCAGAGACAGTACATCCCTTACAGTGGGGACTACCTGAGGTATTTATTCTATATCCACACTGTCCACCAGTTTTTCCATGTCATTTTAAGTAATTAGCCAAAAAATAAAAACTTCCCAACTCTCAGATGGATCATAATGTAGGGAACAGTGCTGATTAAACATCATACCATTAAAAACTTCCTAGAGAGCATTTCAATATTTTTATAATGTTTATTTTCCATCAAAACTGTTGATAAGGTTAAAAATATCTGGATGAACTGAAAAAATAAATATAGTCTAGATCCAAAACTTTTACAGTCAATAATAGTCAATCAATACATTTTCCTATGGTATGGTCCACCTGAGAGTTTGATCTATTTAATTTTTGGGCCAATTCCATAAAATATCTGAAAAAAATTTCTGGACGGCGTGGATATATATATTACATATATCAAGGTGGGACCCTCGGCAAGGGCCGCACTGTCGTGGGTGAGACAGGGGCCGCAACTATTACTATCCCACTCGGGGTGAAGGGGAGACAGATTGAAGAAGCAATTCACGCCACACATGCCAATATGGCATACTTGTGGAAGATCCACACCGTTAAATCATTTGGGGTCCGCATGATACGTCTCCAGACAAAACAATGCTTATCTTCTCATCAGATGGACTAAAAATGCACAAGAAAAAACAGACGGTTAGGAAAATGGGTGATATAGTAGCGCTGGCAGAATTGGAAAATGGGACGCGGATTGTATAGTGAGAAGATCACCACAGTGTAGACATTCCGTAGGACCCACCGTGATGTATGTATTTAATCCACGCCGTCCATCCGTTTTTTCCTGCCCATTTAAGGGTTGATTCCAAAATGGAAGCATATCCAAATTTCAAGTGAACCACACCAAAGAAAAAAGTAGGTATAATGACGTCCACCGTTGAATCCTTTCTATGGCCTAAAGTGATTTTTATTTTTCATCCAAACCGTTCATAAGGTCACACATACCTGGATGAAGGGAAAACACAAATATCATCTTGATCTAAAACTTCCGTGGCCCCAATAAGTTTTCAACGGTAAGCGTTCATTATTCCGACTGTTTCCCGTGGTATGGTCCACCTGTTTATATATGCTTCAATTTCGGGCTCATGACTTAAAATGATCTTAAAAACGGATGGACGGTGTGGATAAAACACGTACATTACGGCGGGCCCTACAGAGTATCCACATCACGCCCTGGAATATGGTAGAGCATCTCTTCACGTAACGGATGTCAAATGGTTCAATATACCCAAGGATAGGATGATCCTAGCCATCCAACCCGTTAACCTTCAAAGCAACTGTCGAGAAAAGTGAAGGCCGGGATTGTGTGATAGGTACGATTTTGAAACATGGGCTGTCCATGATAGGGCCCACTAGATGGATGTTCCCTATCATTACAGAGGGCCACGTGTCACGAGTCGCCTACCTTATAATTGGCACGTGCTTTTTATGGGCTAAGAAATGTTCTCATAACCCTACATGACGAGTGGCTTGGATCCCAGACACGTATGCTGCATTTGTGAGCAGCGTCCGAGAGTCATCAATCACCATGGCATTTGGACGGTGCAGAGATGGTGTGAGGACTCGCTGGATTTCATACATCTAGGAATCATGAATGGAGGATCTGGACCGTTGATCACGTAGACCGACTATGGATGGACCCGTCAAATTGGAGTACCGATTCTCGATGGACCCGTGATTGCCCGTTTGCTTATTTAAAACGTGGCGATCCATCTACGGCGTACACGCTATACACAAATGCCAATCTAGGCCGTCCAAATCCTGGATCCTGAGATGGATCACTGCCCCTAATTCACACCACTAGACTACCGAGACTATCTAACCCGTGGCCTTCAAATGAGCGGTTCAAGTAGATTCTCAGCCGTCCAAATTTAACAAGTGAAATCAAATGGTTAGGATCATCTGATCCGCTCACTCTTTGGGCAATGCTCCATCTCCAATGGTCCCTACGATCTGGACATTCCGAAGTGTGGAGTGGCATACATGCATGCTATGTAAGTGATGGATGGGTCACAAATAAACGACCGACAACGCACGTTGCAGGGCACCCCTCAATAATGACTTATTTAAATCTCTGGAAAGCCTCTAACGGCTACTTCTGAGATTTGAGTTTGAAATTCTTGTACTGTTTTGGGGAGTTATTTGATACTCCAGTAGAGTACGATGATTGATGCACAGGCGCAGAGAAATTATACACGTAGACTGTCGTTGAGTCACTGTCGCAAGATCAGATTGGTTGGATCTTCTTAACCTCTTATTCATGGACCGTTGAAATAGGACCGTTGGATGCTTTTCATTCCTCACCGTCCAATAAATGTCCACCGTTCAGATACTAAGATAATCAAATAAGCTTAATTTCTTGTTATACGTGATATGTTTAAATTGGGACCGGTAATTTTGACGGTTTATCTTGAATTACTTGAATCTCGAGTATTCAAGTTCTGAGTAGTTTCTAAGTGCCTGAGTATCATCCGTCCCTGCCAGAGTATCAAAGCTTTTCTCATTCGGATTTAAGTTGCTGCTTATTCTTCACTCTTCCTGGCTTTAGGTGGAAGTACTCATGAAAATTGTCTTTAAAAAAAGAGAAATTTACGACTGTACGATAATTTTTGGCCCATTTAGGAAACTACGCCCACCTCATTTTCCCTTGCGAGAATACGCCCCAGTTGTACGGACGCCTTGACAAAGGTCGAAAATGCCCCTGCTCTTTCCTCCAAGCGGATCGGCTGGTGCTCGAAGACCAGCGTTGACGCCCCTCGAACTCTTACGAACGGTTCAAAATAGATCAACGTTACGTGGGCCCCACAGTTATGTATTTATTATATCCAAAACGTTCATCCATATTTCGAGATCATCTAGGAGCATTATCCAAAAAAAAATTTCATATCCAAAGATCAACTGGACCACACCACAAAGAGTAGCAGACGTTCAATTCCCCACTACCTTTTAAAGTGTGGTCCATTTGATAGTTAGATCTATCTTATTTTCCGTCTAAAGCCTTAATATGAACTCGTCAAATAAATGGATGGTTTGGATATAACATAGACCTCGTGATGGGACCAAAAAAAAAAAACAAAGATTAAATAAAAAATTTGTTGTGAAGTCATTTGCTACTGTCAAACCAATAGCTACGGATTATAACCGTAGCCATAGGTACGCAGTACGTAGCCATAGAGGTCTAAACCCGAGCCGGCGGGGTGACCACGCCGGTTTGGCAGGGGTAACGCGTCCCGCTGGACCGTTGGCGGGGTGGCCACGCGGGCGGCGGGGTCAACTTGTCGGGAATTTTCCTGGGCACCGGTAATGCCCCCTAGGACATTCCATATATGATTTTGGGGTAAGAGAACTCAATCTACGCAATGGACCTATCCATTTCATAAGATTCATCTCGGTTAAAGGTAAAAACCTGATTTTTCTATATTTCTACTATTTTCAGTAAAATTTCGTTCCCCCTTAAGTCCTTATCCCCCAATGGGTCGAAATTATTAACTTTGACCTGACATTAACTCAGTCAGTGTAGATCTATGGTTTCGATCATCTAAACGTTAAATTTTCGGGCTCGTACCTGTTAATGTCCTACGAAAATTAGAGGACAGAGTGAAGGTATGTGAAGATTTTAAGGAAATAAGTTGGAAAAAGGGGCTTCGACTTAGGTTCCATGTTGATTCACGGTGATTTCGATGCATTTCGCGGTGATGACCCTTCACTTCACGGTCAGTTCCACGTATTTCACGGTCCAATCACCTCACTTCACCCCCATTTTCATGCATATCACGGTCATTCTTGCATATTTTGTGTTGATTCACGGTGATTTCGATGCATTTTACGGTGATGACCCTTCACTTCACGGTCAGTTCCACACATTTCGCGGTCCAATCGCTTCGCTTCACCCCCATTTCCATGCATATCACGGTCATTCCCGCATATTTCATGTTGATTCACGGTCATTTCGACACATTTCGCGGTCCCGTGTCTGCACTTCATGGTCACTTCCGTGCATTTTGCGGTCCAATCGCTTCACTTCACTCCCATTTCTATGCATATCACGATCATTCCCGCATATTTCGTGTTGATTCACGGTGATTTCGACGCATTTCGCGGTGATGACCCTTCACTTCACGGTCAGTTCCGCGCATTTCACGGTCCAATCGCTTCACTTCACCCCCATTTCCATGCATATCACGGTTATTTCCACATATTTCGTGTTAATGCACGGTCATTTCGACACATTTCACGGTGCCGCGTCTTCACTTTACGGTCACTTTCGTGCATTTCGCAGTCCAATCGCTTCACTTCGTCCCCATTTTCATGCATATCACGGTCATTCTTGCATATTCCGTGTTGATTTACGGTCATTTTGATGCATTTCGCAGTGATGACCCTTCACGGTCAGTTTCGCACATTTCGCGGTCCAATCGCTTCACTTCACCCTCATTTCCATGTATATCACGGTCATTCCCGCATATTTCGTGTTGATTTACGATCATTTTGACACATTTCGCGATCCCGCGTCTTCACTTCACAGTCAGTTCCACACATTTCGCGGTCCAATCGCTTCACTTCACCCCATTTCCATGCATATCACGGTCATTCCCACATATTTCGTGTTGATTCACGGTCATTTCGATGCATTTCGGGATGATGACCCTTCATTTCACGGTCAGTTCCGCGCATTTCGCGGTCCAATCGCTTCACTTCACCCCCATTTTCATGCATATCACGGTCATTCCCGCATATTTCGTGTTGATTCACGGTCATTTTAACATATTTCGTGGTCCCGCGTCTTCACTTCACGGTCACTTCCGCTCATTTTGCGGTCCAATCGCTTCACTTCACCCCCATTTCCATACATATCACGGTCATTCCTGCATATTTCGTGTTGATTCACGGTTATTTCGACGCATTTCGGGGTGATGACCCTTCACTTCACGGTCAGTTCCATGCATTTTTCAGTCCAATCGCTTCACTTCACCCCTATTTCCATGCATATCACGGTCATTCCCGCATATTTCGTGTTGATTTACGGTCATTTCGACACATTTCACGGTCCCGCGTCTTTACTTCATGGTTACTTCCGTGCATTTCACGTTCCAATCGCTTCACTTCGCCCCCATTTCCATGCATATCACGGTCATTTCTGCATATTCTGTGTTGATTCAGGGTCATTTCGACACATTTCGTGGTCCCGCGTCTTCACTTCATGGTCACTTCCTCACATTTCACGGTCCAATCGATTCACTTCACCCCCATGTCTATGCATATCACAGTCATTCCCAACTATTTCGTATTGATTCAAGGGCATTTTGATACATTTCGCGGTCACACGTCTTCACTTCACGGTAAGTATCGTGTATTTCACGGTCTAATCACTTCACTTTACCCCCATTTCCATGCATATCATGGTCATTCCTGCCTTTTTCGTGTTAATTCACAGTGATTTCGACGCATTTCGCGGTTACGCTTCTTCACTTCACGGTCAGTTCCGCGTATTTCGCGGTCAAAAAGCTTCACTTCATTTTCATTTCCATGCATATCATGATCATTCCTTTCCGTGTTGATTCACGGTTATTTCGACGCATTTCGCGGTCCCGAGTCTTCACTTCACAGTCACTTCCGCACATTTCGCAGTCCAATCGCCTCACTTCACCTCCATTTCCATGCATATTAGTGTCATTCCCAACTATTCCGTGTTGATTCACGGTCATTTCGACGCATTTCGCGGTCATGACCCTTCACTTCACAGTCACTTCCGCGCATTTCGTGGTCCAATCACCTCACTTCACAATCATTTTCATGCATATTACGGTCATTCTCGCCTATTCCGTGTTGATTCACAGTCATTTTGACGCATTTCACGGTCATTCCCCCTTCACTTCACAGTCATTTCTCTAAACCTTAATCTACACCCTAACATAAACCTATATTTATAACCTAAACTTATTCTTCAATCCCAAAACCTATAACCTAAACATAAACTTTAACATAAACCTATAATCTATAACCTAAACCGAAACCTATAACCTAAACCTGAACCCGAATTCTTAAACCTAAACCTATACTTATAACCTAAACCTATTCTCAAATCCCAAAACCTAAAACTACAACCTAGACCTTAACCTAAACCTATATCCTATAACCTAAACTCAATTCCCTAAACCTTAACCTATAACCTAACCTAAACCTATACTTATAACCTAAACCTATTCTCAAATTTAAACCTATAACCTAAACCTAAAACTAAACCTATAACATTAACCTAAACCTTTAACCTAAACTTATAACCTTAACCTAAACTTATTCTCAAATCCCAAAACCTAAACCTTTAACCTAAACTTATAACCTTAACCTAAACCTATTCTCAAATCCCAAAACCTAAACCTTTAACCTATAACATAAACCTAAACCTTTAACCTATAACCTAAACCCAAACCTATAACCTAAACTTAAACCTTAAACTATTCTCAATTCCCTAAACTATAACCTATAATCTATAACCTAAACCTAAACCTAAACCTTAGCCTAAACATAAACTTAAACCTTAACCTATAACCTATAACCTATAATCTATAACCTAAACCTAAACCTAAACCTTAGCCTAAACATAAACTTAAACCTTAACCTATAACCTATAACCTATAATCTAAACTTATTCTTAAATCCCAAAACTTATAACCTAAACTTAAACCTATAACCTATACCTAAACCCAAACCTAAACTTATAACCTAAACCTTAACCTATAACCTAAACCTAAACCTAAAACCTAAACCTAAACATAAACCTATAACCTATAACCTATAACCTTAACCTAAACCTATAACTTATAACCTATAACCTAAACGTATTCTCAAATCCTTAAACCTAAACCTACACCTAATCTTAATCTCACCTCCCTAACCTAGACGTAAACCTAAACTTGAAAACCCAAACCTAAACCCGATCCCGATCCCGCCTATTCCGTGTTGATTCACAGTCATCAATGAAATTGACCGTTAAGTGAATGAAATGAATTTTCGACCATCGACCTGATAGAATCTTGAAAAATAACTAGGTTGGTTGGTTAAAGTAGCTTCTCCTACCCCAAAATCATATAGGGCCTGTTTGGCCGCATAGATTGGATGGGATTAGAAGGGATTGGAAGATAGATCCTAGGATTGGCTAGGTGAGCCAAATAGACATGATCATTACCATGGATTTTAAGACAATCCACTGACATCACCATCATTACCTTTAGGGCCAGTTTGGTTAAACCAATCCCACGGTATTAGGAGGAATGGGATCGCGAGATCCCAGGATATGCATGATGAGCCAAACAGACCTTGTGAACTTGTCCCGAGATATAAGCAATCTCATAGATCTTAAAATAATCCACTGACATGGAACGTTTCTTATATTATTAGTAAATTTATTATTTTTTAAATTTTTATGATGATCTATCATCAAGTTTTAAGTCATCCCACCAAATTTCTTATTATTTAGAGTTGTAAATAAATTATTAAAATTCTAGGAGCAACAGTTGTTCGAACTTAATAATTTTTGCATAGTTATCACAACAACCCATATTTAACTATACTAAAGTTTTTATTATATTTTTTATTCATTTTATATGAAACTAGACTCATCAAGCTTTAATCTGACTTTTGAATCACCTAAATTGAAGTTATATCGAGTAAGATATGAATTTTTAAAGTTGACTGAAAATTACAGAAATTCCGATGGGGCAACTAGGGCCAGCGGGGGCAACGCGGTCCTCTGGACCGTTGGCGGGGTGACAACGCGGATTGGCGGGGCGGCCATGCCGATCGGCGGGGTGACAATGCGGGCTGGCGGGGGCACCTTGCGACACGCATATCTCACAAACCGAAAGGATTTATTCGACGTGCCATATATGAATTTGGGGTAGGAGAAGCTGATCTACGCAATGAGCCTATCCGTGTCATGAGATTCCTCCTATTTAGAGGTCAAAAACCAATTTCTCTATATTTCCACTATTTTCGATGAAATTTCATTGAATCTTAAGTCCTTACCCCCCAATGGGTTAAAACTATCAACTTTGACCTAAAATTAACTCATTCAGTCAGATCTATAGGTTTGATCATCTAAACGGTAAATTTTCGGCTCATACCGGTCAATGTCCTGGAAAAATTAGAGGACAGAGTGCAGGTATGTGAAGATTTTAAGGAGATAGGTTGAAAAAAGAGCTTCGACTTAGGCGTGGCTGTCTACGGCCGTCTAGTTGTACCAAACAGGGTTCCATTGTCACTCCCAACTCAAGATCTGGGAATGGCAGGTCGGGAAGGACCATGTGATGGGGCTCAAATTCATTTCACAGGCTCGCTGAATGAACCTCGCTTTGGAGGTGTAATGTGGAATTTCTGAATCTCAGGATGATGGATTTCTAAGTATAGCTGGAAGGAAGATCGGGATTACCCTTGATTGAATACATTCCAATAGGGCATCATGAAACATGGGATGCTCTCACCCCAGGGACAATACCTTATACCTACATTTATCATCACTCAAAAATTCATTTCTCTCAATCAATCGAATCGAGTCTCACCATCAGCTTAGGACCCTCAAATCCCCCTCTTACTACCCATTCCTAACTCCCCCTCTAAGAAAGAAAGAAAGAAAGAAGGAAAGAAAGAAAGAAGGATAGGGATACGGCTATAGCTACGGTTATAATCTGTAGCCATCAGGTTAGGACCCTCAGATCTCCCATTTTTATGCATATCACGGTCATTCCCGCATATTTCGTGTTGATTCACGGTCATTTCGACGCATTTTGCGGTCCCGCGTCTTCACTTCATGGTCACTTTCAAGCATTTTACGGTCTCATCGCTTCACTTCACCCCCATTTTCATGCATATCACGGTCATTCCCGCATATTCCGTGTTGATTCACGGTCATTTCGACGTATTTTGTGGTCCCACGTCTTCACTTCATGGTCACTTACGTGCATTTCGTGGTCTTATCGCTTCACTTCACCCCCATTTTCATACATATCACGGTCATTCACGCATATTCCGTGTTGATTCACGGTCATTTCGACACACTTCACGGTCCCGCGTCTTCACTCTACGGTCACTTCTGCACATTTCGTGGCCTAATCGCTTCACTTCACCCCCATTTTCATGCATATCACGGTCAATTCCCTTCACTTCACGGTCACTTTTATTCATTTCACGGTCATTTCCCTACACTTCACGGGAATGACCGTGAAATGCATGAAAATTAGGATTAGGTGTAGGTTTAGCTTTAGGTTTAGGGATTTGAGAATACACTTAGGTTTTAGGTTTAGGTTAAGGATATAGGTTTATGTTTAGGTTTAGGTTTAAGTCATAGGTTATAGCTTTAGGGAATTGAGAATAGGTTAGGGTTTAGGTTTACGAAATCGGGTTCGGGTTCGAGATCGGGTTTAGGTTTGGGTTTTCGAGTTTAGGTTTGGGTTTTCGAGTTTAGCTTTAGGTTTAGGTTTAGATTAGGATTAGGTGTAGGTTTAGGTTTAGGGATTTGAGAATTCATTCAGGTTTTAGGTTTAGGTTTTAAGTTTTAGGATATAGGTTTAGATTAAGGTTATAGGTTAAGGTTATAGGTTATAGGTTTAAGTTTAGGTTTATGTTTAGGTTCTATGTTAAGGTTTAGGTTAAGGTTATAGGTTTAGGTTTGGGTTTAGGTTATAGGTTATAGGTTTAAGTTTAGGTTATAGGTTTAGGGATTTGAGAATAAGTTTAGGGATTTGAGAATAGGTTTAGGTCATAAGTATAGATTTAGGTTTAGGAATTCGGGTTCGGGTTCGGGTTCGGGTTTATGTTCGGGTTTAAGTTATAGGTTATAGGCTTATGTTAAGGTTTAGGTTTAGGTTTAGGTCATAAGTATAGGTTTAGGTTTAGGAATTCGGGTTCGGGTTCGGGTTGGAGTTTATGTTCGGGTTTAGGTTATAGGTTATAGGCTTATGTTAAGGTTTAGGTTTAGGTTTAGGTCATAAGTATAGGTTTAGGTTTAGGAATTCGGGTTCGGGTTCGGGTTGGGGTTTTTGTTCGGGTTTAGGTTATAGGTTTCGTTTTAGGTTATAGGTTATAGGCTTATGTTAAGGTTTAGGTTTAGGTTTAGGTTATAAGTTTTGGGATTTGAGAATAGGTTTAGGTTTAGGTTATAAGTTTTGGGATTTGAGAATAGGTTTAGGTTAGGGTGTAAATTAATGTTTAGGAAAATGACCGTGAATCAACACGGAATCGCCGTGAATGACTGTGAAATGCATGGAAATGACCGTGAAGTGAAGGGGCATGACCGTGAAATGCGTCAAAATGACCGTGAATCAACACGGAATGGGCGGGAATGATCGTGATATGTATGGTAATGACCATCAAGTGAAGCGATTGGACCGTGAAATGCGTGGAACTGACCGTAAGGTGAAGACGCATGACAGCGAAATGCGTGAAAATTACCGTAAATCAACACGAAAAAGGCAGGAATGACCGTGATATGCATAAAAATGGGGGTGAAGGGAA
Organism: Magnolia kwangsiensis; assembly: GCA_037074715.1. Taxonomy (NCBI): domain Eukaryota; kingdom Viridiplantae; phylum Streptophyta; class Magnoliopsida; order Magnoliales; family Magnoliaceae; genus Magnolia; species Magnolia kwangsiensis. Next base: position 112,838,254 of record CM073580.1, read on the forward strand.
GCGATTGGACCGCGAAATGCGCAAAACTGACCGTGAGGTGAAGATGCGGGACCGTAAAATGCGTCGAAATCACCATAAATCAACATGGAATATGTGAAAATGACCATGATATGCATGGAAATGGGGGTGAAGTGAAGCGATCGAAAGGCAAAATGCATAGAACTGACCGAGAGGTGAAGACGCGAGACCGCAAAATGCGTCGAAATCACCGTGAATCAACACGAAAAAGGCAAGAATGACTGTGATATGCATGAAAATGGGGGTGAAGTGAAGCGATTGGACGACGAAATGTACGAAACTGACTGAGAGGTGAAGACGCGCGATCGTGAAATGCGTGGAAATCATCGTGAATCAACACGAAAAAGGCAGAAATCACGGTGATTTTCACGCATTTCGCGGTCACGCGTCTTCACCTCTCGATCAGTTTCGTACATTTTGTCGTCCAATCACTTCACTTCACCCCCATTTTCATGCATATCACGGTCATTCCCGCCTTTTCTGTGTTGATTCACGGTGATTTCGACGCATTTTTTGGTCCCGCATCTTCACCTCTCGGTCAGTTTCACGCATTTCGTCGTCCAATCGCTTCACTTCACCGCCATTTTCATGCATATGATGGTCATTCCCGCATATTCCGTGTTGATTCACGGTGATTTTGACGCATTTTGCGGTCCCGCGTCTTCACCTCACGGTCAGTTCCGTGCATTTCGCGGTCCAATCGCTTCCCTTCACCCTCATTTTCATACATATCACGGTCATTCCCGCCTTTTTCGTATTGATTCACGGTGATTTCCACACATTTTGCTGTCACGTGTCTTCACCTCACGGTCAGTTCCGCTCATTTCGCAGTTCAATCGCTTCACTTGATGGTCATCACCATACATATCACGGTCATTTTCGCCCATTCCGTGTTGATTCACAGTCATTTCAACGCATTTCACGATCATGCCCCTTCACTTCACGGTCATTTCCATGCATTTCACGATCATTCCCGGCGATTCTGTGTTGATTCACGGTCATTTCCCTAAACATTAATCTACACCATAACCTAAACCTATACTTATAACCTAAACCTATTCTCAAATCCCAAAACTTATAACCTAAACCTAAACCTAAACCTTAACATAAGTCTATAACCTATAACCTAAACCGAAACCTATAACCTAAACTCGAACATAAACCCGAACCCGAACCCGAACCCGAACCCGAATTCCTAAACCTAAACCTAAACCTAAACCTTAACATAAGCCTATAACCTATAACCTAAACCGAAACCTATAACCTAAACCCGAACATAAACCCGAACCCGAACCCGAACCCGAACCCGAATTCCTAAACCTAAATCTATACTTATGACCTAAACCTGTTCTCAAATCCCTAAACCTATAACCTAAACTTAAACCTATAACCTATAACCCAAACCCAAACCTAAACCTATAACCTTAACCTAAACCTATAACCTAAACCTTAACATATAACCTAAACCTAAACCTAAACTTAAACCTATAACTTATAACCTTAACCTAAACCTATAGCCTATAACTTAAAACATAAACCTAAAACCTGAATGAATTCTCAAATCCCTAAACCTAAACCTACACCTAATCCTAATCTCAACTCCCTAACCTAAACCTAAACCTAAACTTGAAAACCCAAACCTAAACCCGATCCCGAACCCAAACCTGATTTCGTAAACCTAAACCCTAACCTATTCTCAATTCCCTAAAGCTATGACCTATGAATTAAACCTAAACCTAAACCTATAACCTTAACCTAAACCTAAAACCTAAGTGTATTCTCAAATTCCTAAACCTAAAGCTAAACCTACACCTAATCTTATTCTCAAATCCCTAAACCTAAACCTACACCTAATCTTATTCTCAAATCCCTAAACCTAAACCTACACCTAATCCTAATTTCCATGCATTTCACGGTCATTCCCGTGAAGTGTAGGGAAATGACCGTGAAATGAGTAAAAGTGGCCGTGAAGTGAAGGGAATTGAGCATGAAATGCATGAAAATGACCGTGAATCAAAACAGAATCATCTGGATTGACTGTGAAATGCATGGAATTGATCACGAAGTAAATGAAATGAATGAAATTGACTGCTAAGTGAATGAAATGGATTTTCAACCATCGCCCTAATGGAATCTTGGAAAATAACTTTATTGGTTGGTTAAAGTAGCTTCTCCTACCTCAAAATCATATAAGGTACATCAAGTAACTAATTTTAGTTTAGAAGATATTCTTGTTAAACGAAAAAAAAAAAAAATGAAAAAAGAGAGAAATTTTTTTTATATGCTTGTATATATATATTTATATAAATATGTATTAGAGAAAATTATAGGTAGAATAAATTTCTCCATGTAAAAAAAAAATAATAATAAAAATAAAATAAAATAAAAAATAAAAAATTGCACTAAGTCAATGGCTACGGTTATAATCCGTAGCCATAGGGGCCCCCCAACTGGGCGTGGCCCCGTTGGAAACTCCAGCAAGCGGCGCGGGTGCCACTAATTCGGCGAGCGGATTAGCCCTCTATGGCTACGGATTGGATATTTATGACTACGGTTATAATCCGTACCTCTATATTTGACCGCAGCAGATGATTTTACGGCAAGCTTTTTTCTTCTTTTTTTTGAATCGTTATTTTTTTTGGGTCCCATCATGAGGTCTATGTTATATCCAAACCGTCCATCGTTTTGGTGAACTCATATTAAGGCTTGGGATGAAAAATGTGATAGATCTAGCTATCAAGTGGACCACACTGTAAAAGGCAGTGGAGGATTGGACGTCTACCATTGAAACCTTTTTAGGGGTAAAGAAGTTTTGGATCATTATGAAATTTGTTTTTCCTCTTCATTCAGGTCTTTGTGACCTTATGGATAGATTGGATGGAAAATATATGTTATGGTGGGCCCTACAAAAGTTTCAACAGTGAAAATCAATTTTCTGCTGGTCTTTGTGGGGTGGTCCAGTTGATCTTTGGATATGAATTTTTTTTTTGTATGATGCTCCGAAATAATCTCGAAATATGGATGAACGTTTTGGATATAATAAATACATAACTGTGGGGCCCACGTAACGTTGATCTCTTTGAACCGTTCGTACAACTCGGAGTTCGAGGAGCGTCAGCGCTCATCTTCCCGCTTGAAGGAAAAAGCAGGGGTAGTTTCGACCTTTGGAAAGGCGTCCGTACCGCTGGGGCGTATTCTCGCAAGGGAAAATAAGGTGGGCTTAGATTCCCAAATGGGCCAAAAATGGGTCGTACAGTCGCAAAATTCCCTTAAAAAAAAGGAAAAGAAAAGAAAAACACTTTGATCTAAACCGTCCATCTAGTGCAATCTCTCCATAGTACACTTGGCAGAATGATGTATCAATCGGGACCGTCCATCTAGTGCTGCCTGTGACGGATGGCCTATGGTTCAAAACTCGTGCCTATTAGAAAATCCTAGCCATGACCTTGCTTCCTTTCCACCGTTAATTGCAACCGGTTTTGTTTCTCGCCGTTGCTTTGAGGGTCACCGATCAGATGGACAGGATTATGGGATTGATGTGTATTTTGACCATCTCGTTCACAGTAGCAGTATATATTCTAGATGGACCTCCAGATGATAAATGACCCGCCACGTGATCAATTTGGGAAGACAGATCTAATATAGATCGGCCGCCACGTGTGCTGTTGGATTGGTGGATATATGTTGGACGGTTAAATTTGAAAAGAACCCAACGGTCCTTTTTCAACTAACAAGTGCAGCCTAATCAGAGGTTGGGATTGTTCAACCAATCTGATTTTGGGATGTGACTCAGACACAGTAGATTCCAGAATTTGGTCATTTTAATTTGAGTTAATGTAAGCTCCCAGTATAATTTCCAAGTGCATGTGTATCAAGCGTTGTGCTCAACCACAGCAACAAGCAACTTTCATTCTCCATAATAAAAATCCAATTTCTATGTAGACAATATCTCAGTAATAATAGTAACTCAAAATGAGTGTCATGACGTTGGATGTCGAAATGCAAGCCAATAGCATTGTAGATCTAACTTAAGTAGAGTGATGGTGGTAACAAAATCTCTCAAATAATCAAAAGAACGAAATGGAATTCTCTCCAAATAACAATAAGAGAAGTAGAAATCTTTTGAAAAAGAGTCTATGGATGAATAAGTAAGGTTCCTTACATGACTATAAATTACTGTCTAAAATTAAGGCTAAAATACAGATACGAATGGCAAGAAGCAATATACCGTAACCTACTCAAAAGAATTAGAAAGGTTGCCTACGGAAGAGTGCATAACTGAGAGCATCACAAGCCATCTCAAATCTACACCTAGAATAGACATCTCAAGGGATTAATATTGCAATGACTTTGTTGATGTAGAAACCTAGTTAGCCCTTGTTTGACCTGCTTACCTGCACGAGGAGCGACCCTCGCTAAAGCAAGGACCCTCTAATGCCAATGTCAAGAATGTGATATAGGTGTAGTTGAGTATTGAAGTTTTACAGTTAAAGATCGTGCGTACCTTTCACCATTAAAGGTATCTCTATTTATAGTTTGAAAAAGACGGTAACGTAGAGGAGATCTTCCTATTTAGTAGGTGCGTATTGTAGATGGATTTGGATCCTAAATACATGATGAATCTCCTAATATCCTTAGCGAAGATCTCGGGATCCCATGCGTGTCACGGATATCTTTCAAAGACCTTGGACGAATCACTATCGCAATAGGTTTCTCGGATCTTCGGCTAAGATCTTGGGTGGGTGTGATCAGTCCTTAATAGGACGTGGGCTGAGTCGACCTGAAGTGTGCCTACCTGGGACATGCCGGCCTGGGTCATATTGTCTTGGGTCATGTTGACATGAGTGAATCTGAACCAAATGATGCCGACCTGTCTCCTTAGTCGAGCAAAGGAATGGAGCGCTCCTGACGAACTCTAGAGATATTGAAATCGATGGAGGTAGTGCTCCTACGGGCATGTTCTTCGGCCAAAGAATTTGAATAGGAAGCGGATTCCCATAGCAACTATGCTTCCTCTTCTTCTCATTCATTCTCTATCTCTTTGTCACGAAGAGAGGAGAACGAAAGTGCTTATTATTTGCTTGGTTGAGAGTGTAAGGTTCCGACCTAACCTTTTTCCATAGGTCGGTCCTATTTCCCCATAACAAACCTAATTCAAGAAAATAAAAGTTAACAATAGAAGGATGATCCTTTATTGAAAAATAAGTTCAATTTGAATATATATATATATATATATATATATATATATATATATATATATATAATAAATCAAATAAATAAATAAACAAGTGTTGCTATAAAGACAATGACACAAACACATAATTCATTTTTTTAAAAGGTAAAATTAACAAATAAAATCCAAATCAATTCAAAATTGAACTTCCCTAAGCAAGATAAATGAGTAATAAAAATAAAATCTAGTACCTACATAAAATCTAGTAAGGCCATAAATGGGAGTACCTACTATATTGAGTTCAAATCTATTTAGATGTACATGGAACCGATGCATACTTAAGCATTCAACGAATATCTAAGAGCCTATTTGGATATTACCAAATAAGTTTTGCCTTTTAACTTATTTTAAGCCGTGAAGTTACTTTTTTACCTCAATTAATTTGATTAGCATTATTATAAAAATAACTTAATGTTAAAAGCTAAAGACGTAGTTTTTTCTAACATATTGAAAGTTACTTTTCTACCTTTCTCTTTTAGTCATGGTACATGTCAAATGTCAAAGGAGTTGTTTTTTTCATGGTCCTTAGCAAAGGAGGCCCCACATGATAAGTTGTCCCCATCGTAGGTGGGGCCCACATGATGGACAATCCACATCAAAGGTGGGCCCCATGTGATGGATGACCCTGTATTAAAGTGGGCACGCATAATGGATGGTTCACACTAAAGGTTGGTCCTCAATGATAAATAGCCCACATCTAAAGCGGGCAGGTATAATGGACAACCCATTTGAAAGGTGGGGCCTACATGATGGACGATCCACATCAAAGGTGGGCTACACATGATGGGCTATGGACATTGAAGTAGGGCCTCACATGATGGATAGCCCACATTAAGGGCCTGTTTGTTTTTTCAAAGAAATGATAAATACACGGTAAACGATAATTCCTCCTATTTCACGTGTTAGAAAATTCATACGATTTCAAGTGTTAGAAAATTCATAGGAATTCGTGTCTTTGAAATTAGTTCAAAAGAGGTAACTTTAATTTTTGAACAGCATGATAATGTATATGATATATCCATTTCGTCCATCTGTTTTACTATAATATTTTGAAGCATGAGACAAAAAAAAAGTAGATCTAATACTCAAGTAGCCCACGCCAAAAGAAACAGTAACCTCATAAAGTTTTTAACGGTCAGTATTCAATTTTCTTTTTTTGTATGACGTGGTCCACTTGAGTTTTGGATATGCCTCATTTTTTTCTCATGCTATAAATTCAAATGGAATAATGGATGAATGGTATGGATAAGCAAAATGCATCGCAGTGGGACCCACGGATATTTTGCAATATTCTTGATTTTTGTGTCAAAAAGTAAACAGTCAAATCAGGTATGATATAAATGCAGAGGGAAATAATAATTATTTTTTTACAAGGTGTTTACCATTTCACCCGAAAATCAAACATGCCCTAAGGTGGGCCCTAAATAATGGACAGTCCACATCAAAGGTTGACCCTTAATGATGAATGGCCTACATCTAAGGCAAGCTCCGTATGATGGATGACCCACATTGAAGGTGGGCCTCACATGATGGATAGTCCACATCAAAGGTGGGCTTTAATGATGAGTGGATCATGTCAAGGTGGACCCCACATGATGGACGATCCACATCAAAGGTTGGTCCTAGCGATGAGTGGCCCACATCTAAGCCAGGCCTCGCATGATGGATGACCCACATCATACATGGGACCCACATGATAGCTAGTGGATATTGAAGGTGAACCCCGCATGATGGACAATAACATTAATGATGAGCCCCACATGATGGACGACCAACATCAAAGGTGGCCCCCACATAATGGACAATGAACACTAAAGGTCAGTCCTTAATGATGAATGGCTCACATCCAAGGTGAGCCCTAAATAATGGACAACCCACATAAAAGGAACCACACAATGAAGAGTCTACATTGAAGTTTGGCTTCACGTGATGGACAGTGAATATGAGGGTGGACCAAACAAATTTAAGGGATAAATAATTATGTGATGTTAGTAACAAATAAGTAGCTTATCTAAAGTAACTTACAATCCAAATGCCCCTTAAATGAGAGGTAGGTTTGTGTAACTTATTTTTTTTTTCTTTCACAAGAATGAGCTACTACTACAAAGGGCGTGCAAGGCGCATCAACAATTCAACGTGATTGCGACATGTGTAAAAAGGAGTCTACAGTGAATGCATCAGCAACGATAACTAGAATAACTACTTGGGGTAAAGACAACATGGGAAACACCAATGAAAGGTTATAGAATGACAAAGAGTGATAAGTCATTTTTCAAATCTAAAAAACAATGGTGATATGCTGGGAATAGACGTAACATTAATGGCTGCAGCAAGATCCCAAGATAGGCTAGGGTTTAAAACAAGTGAAAATTTAGAGACAACGTCTAAGAAAATGACGATAATGACATATCATACGATGGCAGATCTACAGGTGCAATGGCCCCACGAGGATAGCAAATAGCAATGGAGTGATGCAAAGGCAAATTTAGAGGTGCAAAGGCCTAGATTTGGGTGGTGTTGAGCAACAATAATATTGGTAATGAAGAACATGGTGATGGGGTTTTTGACCCGTCGTCGACCGGTCATGAGCCCTGCTCGACCGATCATGGGTTGGTGTTCAACCAGTCGTGGGGTCGAGCCCTGGCTCGACTCAAAGTCGAACGAGTTTGGACTATTTTTCTCCGGGGTGCTCGACTGGTCGTGGGTGGTTCATGACCGATCGTGGGTGGCGCGCGACCAGTCATGGTTATGCAGATTCGTTCCGCGATTTTGTGCGAATTTTGTTTCGTAAGTCCTTTCGTAACTGGGATGCGGAAGGGAGTTTTCTAAAACTATAAAAAGGGGTCTCTAGGATTTTTCTAAGATGATGAGGATTGGGTACAAGAAAAATACAAGAGGGCTATCAAAGGTAAGAGAGAGAGAGAGAGAAAGAGAGAGAGGAAGCTTGTAAAAGGGAGGTTATGTTCATGGAGGTGATCTACTGTGCAATCAACATCTCAGCGCTTCTACATCCTCGTAATCGGTGAGATCTCTCAGTTTTCTTTGTTTCTCTTACTATTTATCTACTCCTGCGTGAGTGATGAAGGTTTGATCATAGCAATGTGTGCTTGTGCTCAGTTGTAACGTTCTCTTCATAGTGGATTGTTGATCTGGACGAAGTCCCATGGTTTTTACCTCTTTGAGGGTTTTCCACGTAAAAATCTCTTGTGTGGTGTGTGATTGATGCTTTGATTTATTTCATTGCTTTATTATCCATAATTCTGGTTTGTTTCGGGAGGCTAGATCCCAAGGTTTTGTGCAAGGTCCCCAACAAAGTGGTATTAGAGCTAAGTTCATTGAACGGGTAGGATTGGTTTAGAATTATGAAAGGTGGCTCATCAAGTATGATCAGCCTCAATGGTTCTAACTCGACCATATGGAAGGCTAAGATGGAAGACTTGCTTTATTGCAAGGACCTATATTCTTCAATTTTAGGCATAACAGCAAAAATCAGGGATATGTCTGATGATGATTAGAAGAAGATGGACCAGAAGGAGGTGGGGTTTGTTAGACAATGGTTAGATGATTCTGTGTTCCAGCATGTGTCTACGAAAACCTCAGCCGCCAACTTATGACTGAAATTAGAAGGACTGTATAAGAGGAAGACAGCCGGTAATAAAAAATTTCTGATATGGCGACTTGTGAATCTCAAGTTCAAGGATGGTGGTTCTGTGGCCGAGTACATAAATGAGGTCAGCAATATAGTAAAGCAGCTCCCCTCTATGAAGATGGTCCTAGATGATGAATTGCAGGCTTTACTATTTCTTAGTTCATTGCCTAACAGTTGGGAGACATTGGTGGTGTCTCTAAGTAACTCTGCGCCAGACAAAGATATTCATGAAACAGGTGACTAGCTGTCTCTTCAATGAGGAGATAAGGAGGAAGTCTCAGGGGTTTACTGAGCAAGAGGCCCTTGTAACACAGGAATGGAAAAAAAGAATGAACAGGAAGAGCGGGAAGGCCCGAGATAAATCAAGAGGAAAGTTGAGTAATAGAAAAGATGTTGAATGTTTAAATTATGGCAAGAAGGGTTACTATAAGCATGAATCTCGTAAGGCTAAGAACGACAAGAAAGGAAAAGAAAAGGAGAAGGAAGATGAATCATATTCTACTGCGGTCACTTCAGATGGCGACGTTGTAGTTATTCTTTCTGCAGATCATGATGTATATCTCACGGCTACGAGTCAGGACACCGACTGGTGATTGACTCAGGAGCTTCTTTTCATGCGACTCCACACAGAAATTTCTTCACAAGCTACAAATCAGGTGACTATGCATGAGACATGAAGATGAAAAATTTTGGCATATCGAAGATCGTAGGGGTCGGTAATATTTGTGTGAAGACTGATATGGGCTACACATTGGATCTTAGGGATCTGAGACACATCTCAGACCTTCGCCTTAACTTGATGTCGACCGGAAGGTTGGATGATGATGGCTATAAAAGTCGGTTTGCTGGTAGGCGTTGGAAGCTCATTAAGGGTTCGTTGATCGCAACTAGAGGAAAGAAGTGTTGCACCATTTACAACACATGTCTCAGTATATACAATGGTAGGTTGAACGTAGCAGAAGATTCAGCTATTGACATGTGGCACAGGCGTCTAGGTCACATGAGTGAAAAATGGCTTCAGCTACTAGTAAGAAAGCGGCTCATTACAGACGTGACAAGTACGCCTCTCAAAACCTGTCTTGATTGTTTATCAGGAAAACAACATAGAGTTTTATTTATTAAATTTGCTTTTCAAGTTAATAAAGTGCATGCATTAGATTTGGTTTATTTTGATGTTTGTGATCCTATAAGGACAAAAACCTTGGGTGAGGAATTGTATTTTGTAACTTTTATAGATGATGTATTTAGGAGGGTTTGGGTTTATGCTTTGAAATTCATGGACGAGGTCTTTGGTGTGTTTAAATTGTTTCATGTTATGGTCGAGAGAGAGACAGGTAGATCATTGAAGTGCATCCGTAGTATACGGTATGAACAGACGGTTCTTAAGACCCCCCCAGCGGAATGGTGTAACTGAGCAAATGAATCGCACCATTGTTGAGAGAATCAGATGCATGTTATCCCATTCGAAATTGGTCAAGACATTATGGGGAGAATCAATGCACACGGCGGTGTATTTGATAAACAGGTCTCCATCTGCCCCATTGAATGGAGAAGTACCTGAGAAGGTGTAGACTTGACAGGATCCATCGTATAGTCATCTCAGGGTGTTTAGATGCAGGGCATCCGTTCACATACCAAAGGACGAGAGGTCCAAGCTTGATATGAAGATCAGGCAATGTGTGTTCTTAGGGTACGGTGATGAAAAGTTCGATTACAGATAGTGGGATCCAACCGAGAAGAAGCTCACCATGAATAGAGATGTGGTTTTCTTTGAAGATCAATGTATAGAAGACATTTGTAAGCTAGAGAAGAACTAGCCTAGTTCAGGTGAGCTAGAGGACATGAATCCGATTATTCCTCCTGTGGTGCCTGATATGGGGGAGTACAGCAAGGTACAGAGGATGAGGGAGTTCATTCAGAAGATGTACCAGAGGAGCAGCCCTCACTTGATCCACCTATTGAGCCACAGGTGAGGAGGTCATCTAGGGACAAATAATAGTCTAAGAGGTACTCGCCGCATGAGTACATTATGTTGACTAATGGGGGAGAGCCAGAAGATTATTTTGAGGCCCTAACCGATGAGCATTAAGAGGAATGGTTGAAAGCTATGTAAGAGGAGATAAAATTTTTACATAAGAACCACACATATGACATGGTGAAACTGTAAGGCCCGTATCCTAGTCCGTACTGTTCCTTCAACTCCCGTGATCCTTCTCGACGAATTTCGGTAACCCGCGACCTATAACCGACATTTACTCTGACCTTAAGTTGTATCCCGTAAATTTAAGTCGAATTAATCCGAGACTCATACCATTGCGACCGCACCGTCACCGCAGTTTCGATACCATGTCTCACGCACCGAGGTGATACCCAGGCCAGGAGACGTGGGCCCACGTTCAGTTCGAGAAAAACATCGCGCATACGAATTTCGAGAGAATCTCTACAACTTGTCACATCTATCAACCTATCAACTAATCACCTCAACTAAGTACACCATCACCTTTCACCCTTCTCTAAGCAACCCCTAAAGTCAAAAAGGTTTTTAAACACCTATACTTTTCTTACACCATCTACCACAAAAGTCAAAAAGTCTCTTACACATCCATCACCACCACATTCATCACTCATGTCTCTCTCTCTCTCTTTACAACCCTCACTCTCTCATTTTTCAAACTCATTTCCAAGTAACCAAAATACCATACGTCCAAGCCTTTTTCTAAACTCTAAGAGAACTTTGTGTGTGGCCCACTTCCTAACCCTCTCATCTCCCATCTCAACCCTTCATTCTCCATCATCTTCCACTTGAACCGAAGATAAGGAGCAAAGGAAGCTAAGGGAGCAAGAAGATCGAACGGTGGGTGCTTCATATACCTATATTTAATGCTTTAATGATGGGTCAAGTGAAGCTAATGCTTTTATGATGGGTCAAGTGAAGCTTACCGATTGATGGTATGGATCTCACTTTGGACCTTAGGTTTAGCCCATGGCCCACCTTGATCCTCATGATCATTCCATGATGAGGCCATTTTTCATGAACCCCATCATGATGTTTATTTTTTTCATATGAATATGGTCATCTAGACCTTGCATCTTGGTAAAAAAAGGATCTCCACCGTTGATTTTGATCGGTGGTCCCACATGTAATGGGACCCACTTGATATATGTTGTGATGTATGGAAGGGAGGGCCCATAGTGTCAGGGTCCCTCCATCACTCGGTCTTTCTCACTCTCTCTCTTTCATATTTTTGGTGTGATAATGTAGCCGTGTGGCTCACCCGGATGGACACCACCTTGATGTGTGTCTTATCTACACCATCCAGCTATTTGGTGGCCCAACTGTAGCATGTCTGTAGGTGGGGCCCACCTTATATATATGTGTTACCCAAATCGTCTAGCATCCAGGGACGCTATACATGGCTAGATAATGAAGTGTGAACTGACGGTGAGGTGTACCGTCCAGCAACCAAAAACAGATATCAGCTTGATTCCAAACTTGGGGTGGGCTGCTCATGTAGGCCCCACCTTAATGTATAAATTAAATCCACTCCATCCATCCAATTTCTCATATCATTTTAGGCGTTAAGCCGAGAAATGAAGATAATCTGAATCCTAGGTGGGCCATACCACAAACGTTAAGGGGATGGGTTACCCACGTCATTTTCTACTTTTTGCATGTGAGGTTTGGAATGAGTTTTCACTAATGGGACCCATATTGATGTATTTCTTAGATTCATACCATACGTCCATTTTTTGGCATATTTTAGCCATGAAGTCCAAAAATATACTTGATCCAACCATAAGGTGGACCACACCACAACCGATGGTGGTAGTGGGAGCACCCCCTCACGTCAACCATGCGGACGTGGGGTGGGGGCGTCCCAACCATAGACCCCACCTTAATGTTTTTGTTTAATCCATGACGTCCACCATTTTTCCCATGTAGTTTTAGGTTATGAGTCGAAAAATAAGACAAATCTTAGTTCTTAGTGGGCCGCACCAACGGAAACAAAGTCTCACTGTTGGAATTCTCTAATACCTACTATTGTGTGTATAAGTGGTGGACATATCCATCATTAGACTCCTTTGGTCCATAAAGAGCTGGTCGATATAATAGACGAAATGAATTATCCACTAGTGAGCCCCACATAGTAGAATAAAATAAAAATAAAGAAAGAAAGAGAAGAAGAAGAAAAAAGTAAGTCCATGGACTTTATTGTCCAGTGACGGTGAGGGTGGAAACCTTACTGGGTTGCCACCGCACGTGGACCCCACCATGATGAATTTTTTTAATCCACACCATCCACCATCTCTTCCTTATAAATTTAGGCCATGTGCCAAATTTTGAGGCAAATATGAGTCTCAAATGGACCGTACTAAGGTATTAATGCTCTTCTGTTGAAACACTCTAGGGCCCTCTTTGGAGTCCCTTGTCAACCAAATCAGTCCTAGTCAGATTCTATTTGACCTCATTCGAGGTGACCAAGATAGTGAACAGATTAGAATATTCACTTGGGGTGGCCCACATGGCAAGAAACAGTGGTGTTGAATGTCTACCATTGAAACCCTTTTCTGCGTCCAGAAGTTTTGGATCATTATGAAATTTATTTTTCCTCTTCATCCGGGTCTGTGTGACCTCACCAACAGATTGGATGGCGGATAGACGTTATGGTGGGCTCCACGTGGGACCCATTGATGTAAGCATTTTACCCACTCCGACCCCAGTGTGGGAGGTGGGATGGTTGGTGGACCCCACTCCAGCTATATGACTGTTGCAGTGATGTTACCAAGGTCTATGGGGCCTGCCTAGATTTATGTGGTATATATCCACACCGTCCGGCAGTTGTGGACCCCTCATGATGTATGTTTTATCCACGCCATCTGTCACAATATGTGGGACCGACCATGATGTATGTCTTTGACCCACTATCCATCTATTTTTGCCAAATCATGGGCTCATCTTGATGTATTTGTGGCCCATCCGTTGAGGCCCACCTTGAAATATATTTTTGGCCCATTTGGTAAGGCCCATTGTAAGCCCCGTATCTTAGACCGTACCGTTCCATAGACTTCTGCGGTCTTATCGGTCAAATTTCGGCAACCTTCGACCCTTAACCGATATTTGCACGCGATCTTGAGTTACACGCCGTTAACCCGAGTCGACTTAGCCCAAGACCTTTACCATAGCGACCGCGTCATCACCGCGGTTCCGATGCCGCGACTCTTGCGTCGAGGCTATATCCTGGTCAGGAGATGTGGGCAAACGTTCGGCGCGAAATTCAAGAGAATCTCTATCCAATATCACATCAATCAATCTCATCTCATGGCAAGTACACATCACTTTTCACTCTTCCCCAAGCAACCTCAAAGTCAACTTTCTCTTATATCCAAGTACACCTATCACCCATCACCCATCTTTCACCCTATCCATCACCCATCCCTCTCTCTTACACCTCTCTCCCTCATTTTCTTCCAAGCAAGAAATCGTCCATGAGAGCCCCATGAGAGAGAGCTTCGTATGGCCCACTACCTATCTCCCATCTCCACCCTCCAAAACCAATCGCGACCGTTGAATCTCAACCGTTGGAGCTCACGGGTGCGTTGATGGAAGAAGAAAGTCCAAGAAGAAGGCCGATCGGTGGGTGCTTCTCTCTCTCTCTTCATTTCTTCTTATATATATATTTTTCTTTTGTGTGATGATTTGGTCGTGTGGCCCACTTGAATGGAACCCATCATGAAGTAAGTATTTTACCCAAGTCGTTTATGAGTGGGGTCCACCTTATGTGTGTTGTACCCATACCATTCATCATGTGGTGGCCCACTTGAATATAGCCCACTTTTACTGTGAGGACCGTCCAACGTCCAGGGACGCTGGACGTCTCTATCAAAACCCAAATATTTGCTTGGTTATAAGCTTGTGGGGTGACACACTCATACACACCCTACCTTGATGTATGTGTTAGATCCACACCGTCTATCCTATACACCAACTCATTTTAGGCGTTGAGCCAGAAAATGAGGTTGATCGGAGCATCTGATGAGCCATAACTTAGTAAATAGTGGTTGTAGCTACCAGTGAAGTGTGATCTGATGTGGGCCCAGCTTCACAGTCAGGTAGTAGACTGAGTGAAAGATACATTGTTTCAACGCTGGACCCACCCAGCTCCACAGCTTAGGAGTAGACGGAGTGAGAGATGCCTCATTTCAACACTGAGGTCTTGGCATCCATCCCTGGTGGGGGTGGCTATCATGGACACCCAGTTTCATAGCTCAACTGGTAGGCTGAGCAGAGTTATCTCATTTCAACAATGATCTTGACATCCATTCCTAGTAGCAGTGGCAACAGTGAAGTGTAAATTGGCATGGGGACTATGGGACCCACCCATGTCATCCATCCATTTTGGGTGGTGCTGGTGTACCTGGACAAGTTTGAAAGGTGCAGGGCTATGAGGACAATGTCTGAGCAGTGCTGGTCCTCTCTGATGTGCCATGGGCCCCATGGAACTATTGTGTATGAGGATTCACGTTATGGGTAAGAGTGGCCTGACCAAAGAGTCAGCTCGGCTCGGCTCAGCCCACCTGATGTAATTGTTGAGTCAGGTCGGCTCGGCTCAGCCCACCTGATGTAATTGTTAAGTCAGGTCGGCTCGGCTCGGCCCACCTGATGGTGTTGTTCAGTTAAGTCAGCTCAGCTCAGCCCATCTGATAGTATTGCTTGGCCAACTCAGCTCGGCTCGACCCATTTGATAGTATTATTTAACCAGCTCAGCTCGGCTCGGCCAACCTGATAGTATTGTTTGGTCAGGTCAGCTCGGCCCCCATCTAATAATATTGCTTGGTCAGCTCAGCTCGGCTCGGCCCAACTGATAGTATTGTTTGGCCAGCTCGGCTCGGCTCGGCTAACCTGATAGTATTGTTTGGTCAGCTCGGCTCGGCCCATCTGATAGTATTGCTTGGCCAGCTCGGCTCGGCCCATCTGATAGTATTATTTGGCCAGCTCGGCTCGGCTCGGCCCATCTGGTAGTATTGTTTGGTCAGTTCAGCTCGGATCGGCCCACCTGATAGTATTATTTGGTCAGGTCGGCTCGGCCCATCTAATAGTATTGTTTGGCCAGCTCGGCTCTGCTTGGCCCACCTAATGTATGTTGTGCATACACCATCCATCATGGATGGTGGAATACATTGTGATTTATGTATTTCATCCTCACCGTCCAGCAGATCTAGACGGTGAGGTCTGCCTAATGAATGTGGTGTATTCACACCCTCCGCTTATGTGGGGCCCACCATGGCCTATGGATTATTTATGGCGTCCAGCAGTGCGGGACGTGACCCACCTTGAGGTGTTGATCATGTATTCTCACCATCCAGTCTTTGGACGGTGGATACCCCCCATGATGTATGCGTGAATCCTCATCGTCCAGTAGCCTATGGACGATGCCGGACCCACAGTAATGTATATCCACATCGAACATCACGCTGGGCGTGGGGCCCTTGTATGTGTCATATCTAGGCCGTCCAACTATCTGGACATGGGCCCACATTGATGTATTTATTTTACCATTCTCACCACTCAACAGGTCTGGACAGTGAGACCTGCCATAAGGTGTGTGTTGTATTCACACTGTCCGTCCATTCTGCTTCATACGCGGTACCACCCTGATGCCTCTGTACATCCGTATTGTCCAGCTGTTTGGGTAGTGAGACCCGCTGTTATGTACGTTGTATCCACTGCCCATTTGGTGGGGCCCATTTATTGTATGTGCAGGGCCCACCTATTGTGTATTTGAGTCCCATTGGTGTGGCCCGTGGATACGGCCCACCTATTATATATATATAGCCCATTGATTTGGCTCATTTGATTCGTCCCATTCGATTCGGCCCATTTGATCAACCCATTTGATCGACCCACTTGATGTGTATATGGCCCTTATGTGAGACCACGAGCTCATTATATGTTTTGGCTCTATATATAGGTCACTCCTTGTGAACAATGTTGGTTAAATGTCCGCATTATGATTCTCCCTTGGGCCCATTATTAGGCCCATACTTGTAGGTCGTCTAGGCCCCTCTTCGTTATGAACAACATCCCTCACCTTATAACATGCATAGTATAACTCCATGACACGTAGCCCATTCGATGTATTTGGGGGCCCATTTGACTTGGCTCATTTGGTTCAGCCCATTTGTATCGATCTATTTGATCGGCCTGCTTGTATCGGCCCATTTGATTGATTTAGCCCATTTGATTGAGGCCTGGTGCTGAGGCCATATATGAGGCCCATGTTATGAGGCCCACTTTGATATACTTGTGACCCATCTAGATGGGTATGTTATGAGTAGACCCACTTACTGCTTGTGTGGGGCCCACTTGTTGTGTATGTAGTCCTTGTATAGAGCCTATTGTGACGTATATCAAACCCTTGTATGAGGCCGTGGGCCTACTGTATGTGCGGCCCTATGTGGGCCACTCCTTAGAGCAATGATGGTTAAATGTCCACCTTGTGACCTTTCCTTATGCCTTATTAGGCCGATTATCGTGATTGATCGCCAATTTCAATTGTACAGGCCGATTCTGATTGTCGAGGCCGCGTATCGAGGCCGTTTTCGATTGTCGAGGCCAAGGCCGGTTGTCGAAACATATATGAGGTATGTATGACCCGTAGTTGGATCATATTGAGATGTATTTGTGGCCTATGGGCAAGGCTCGTTATGATATGTATTAGGCCCATGATGCATGATCCATTTGATGTATTCGAGACCCATGTGTAGGACTCAAATGTTATGTATTTAAGGCCTATGAGCAGGGGCCCACCTGTTGTGAATATATGGTCCTTGGGCAAGGCCCACTGTGTTATACATTAGGCCTTTATGAGAGGCTGTGGGCCCATTATGTGTTTGGCTCTATGTGGGTCATCCCTTGGGGCAATGTTGGTTAGATATCCACATTGTCGAGGCCGATTGTGATACCGATTATGAGTACGTGACTGCACAGCATCATGGCACATGCCCATACGCATCATCTGCATGTTTGTTATGAGATGTGATTGATCATTGCATATGTCATTGGGCAGGATGATATGAGACTCCCTGATAAGCGGAGGTTCTCCCACATGAGCGCGCAGCATGCGCAGGATTGATGCATGATTGAATTGTATGACTCATGCATCTTGCATTGTGTTGTAATTACTATACGCTCTACTGACATCAGGATCGTAGCCTCCACAGGCATATCGTTGATGGCCAGATGGGACACCAGAAATCTATTCGAGCATCGGGCTGTTATAGATGACCGTGGGTGAAAATTTCTAAACACCCTCTTGGTACCAGAGGATGCTCCAACGTCTAGACCGAGTGGGTAGATGAGCGTTAAATGCCGATTTCTAGATGGTTGAGCTCTCCACTATGTCGTGGTCGGTTGGAAGGGGGTGCGGCCTTACCCACCCGAGCGCAGGGGGTAAAGCTAGGCTGAGTTTGACCAGCTCGTGGGTTTGCTATCGACGTGCCGGATAGGTATTGGCGGACTATTGGCCAGGCAGATAGTGAGGTTTCTTACACTCACTTGGACAGTGCGGCTAGGGAGAGTGGCAGTTCCATTTGGAGTGTAATAGACCCCGGTGATTTTTCAGAAAGGAACCATACTGATATGTGGACTTATTGAGTAGGAGTTGCATGCTCATTCATTCATTTATTCACTATCCACTCGGGCTAGTGGTGCGCAACTAATTGTTGTGTACCTTCGTTATAGCAAGAATTTTGGTTGGGCGCGCGACTAACCTGAGATCAGGAGTCTACTACATTGAGTCTGACTATCCAAATTTAAGTATGAGACTGGTTTGGATAGAAGTCCCTTGTGATAGACCCTATAGCCTGCGATACTACGTACTATCATCCCAACGTCACTCCGGCTTGGTCATTTCATTCGCACCGCATATTACGTTGCATTTACAGTATTTAGTATTTTGGGTTATCATGTTTCTACATTGATATGGCCGATAGTACTCATGCCTTGCATCGCATCGCCCTGGTACGGTTGATCGTACTCATAGACTTGTCAGTATATTTCTGCTTATTTTGATATTTTATGATTTATGGCATTGTATCCTCGGCATCTAATATTAGGCTCGCTTTGACTCCTCATTTGCATAACTGATTTTCACTGCCTACCTTGATATTGTATGACTCATGGACTTGTTAGTACTTCCGCTTACTCTGATTACTTTGATATTGCTTACTTGACACTTAACTTGTGCACACACTTACACCACCCTCTAAGCTTTCTATAAGCTTATGCACGATAGTTGCATGCAGGTGATGTTAGGTTACAGCAGTGTTGAGCTTGGAGCGTGCGGTAGTCTTCTGGAGCTTGATTTTTCTATTCATGTATTTTCCTTTCAATGTTGTACTCCAATGATTATATTAGTGGATATGTGATGATAATGTTACCTTTGTGAATTGGGTAATCTTGTGGTTATGCTTATTACTATTTAAATGTACAAAAAATAAATAAATTCTCCTTGTAGGATCCCAGGATCGGAATCTGACATATGAATGCTAGGAGCCGAAAATGGGGTACTACGGAGGCTGTCGGCACCGAATTCGGCGATCGGGATTCCTGTGAATCTGATTTTCGGATTTGGGGCATGACACCCATTATGATGTATTTGAGGCCCATGGGATGTGGCCCATTGTGATATATCTTTGGCCCATATGATGAGGCCCGACTTGATATATATTAGGCCCGTGTGAGCGGTCCATTGTGATGTACAGTAGATCCTTGAGATGCGACCCACTTGATGTATATGTGGCCCATGAATGAGGCCCACCAAGATATCTATGTTTTAACCTTGCCATCCATCAATTTTCGGGCCCATGCGATGTGTCCCAATGCGATGTATATGAGGCCCGTTATTAAGGCCCACCTTTAATATGTTTATGGCCCATTTGTGAGGCCCACCTTTAATATGTTTATGGCCCATCTGTGAGGCCCACATTTGATATGTTTATGACCCGTTGTTGAGGCCCACCTTGATGTGTATGAGGCCCATTATTGACGCCCACCTTAATATATATGAGGCCCATTGTGATGTATGCAAGGCCCATGGGTTATGGCCCATTACAATGTATGTAAGGCCCAATTGGTGCGGCCTATTCGATATATATATGAGGCCCATGTGATTAGGCCCACTATAAGTTTGGCCCTATGAGGGCCACTCCTTGGGAGTAATGTTGGTTTAATGTTCACGTTGATGGACAATGATGGTTAAATGTCCTCATTGTGACCTTCCTTTCAGTCATTTGTTAGGCTGATTACCGATTCTACTTGTCGAGGCCGATTATTAGTGCCGGTTATTAATACCGATTATGAGTATGTGATAGCATAACATCATGATATATGCCCATATGCATCATCTGCATGTTTGTTATGATGTGTGGTTAACCATTGCATATGTCATTGAGCGGATTGTTATGAAACTCCCTGATAGGTAGAGATTATCTCACATGAGCGCACGGTATACACAAGATTAATGCATGACTAGATTGTATGACTCATGCATCTTGCATTGTGAGTTATGGTCACTGTACACCCTAGCGACATCAGGGTCGTAGCCTCCACAGGCATATCGTGGATGGCCAGATGGACACTGAAAATCTGTTCTAGCATCGGGCTGCCATAGATGGCCCTTGGTGAAAATTTCTAAACCCTCTTGGTTCCAGAGGTTGCTCCAACGTCTAGACCGAGTGAATGCATGAACGCATGAAGGCTGTATACCGTTAGGCCACGTCTCCCACTGTGTCGTGGTCGATTGGAATGGGGTGCGACCTTACCTGCCTAAGAGGAGGAGGCAATACTAGGCTGAGTCTGACCATCTCGAGGAATGGGTCCGCTATCGACAAGCTGAGCTCGATATTAGTAGGCAGATAGTGAGGTCTCCTCCACTCACCTTGTTACGAGCAATACGACAACAATCTGGTTTGGAGTGTAATAGACCCCAGTGATTTCTCCAGAGAGTAACCATACTGATATGTGGACTTATTGAGTAGAAATTATATATTCATACATTCATTCATTCACTATCCACTCGGGCTGGTGGTGCGTAACTATTTGTTACGTGTACCTTCGCATGACCTGGATTTCGGTTGGGCATGCGACTAACATGAGACCAGAAGTTTACCACATTGAGTCTGACTATCGAAATTTAGGTATGAGACTGGTTTGGATAGAAGTCCATTGTGATGGAACCCATAGCCTGCGATACTACGTACTATCATCCCGACATCACACTCCAGTTTGGTCATTTCATTCGTATCGTATATTGCATCCGCATTCATATGATATTTTTGGTTGTTATGTTTTCTATACTTATATGGCGTAGACGGACTTAGCAGGATTTACATATTACATTGTACCCTCGACATTTGATATTTGGCTCTCTCTGATTCCACATTTACATAGCTGATTTGTATTGTGTATTCTGATATTGTACGGTTTATGAGCTTGTCATTATTTCCGCTTACTCTGATATCGTATGATTCATGATCTTGTCATTATTTTCGCTTACTTTGATATCATATGATTCATGATCTTGTTAGTATTTCCGCTTATCCTGATAATGTATGATTTATGCGCTTTATTAAAAACTTAGTACTTATCTTATGCACACATTTTCATTACCCTCTAAGCTTTCTATATGCTTATGCACGATAAATAAGTGCAAGTGGCGTTAGGTTGCAGTAGCGCTGATCTTAGAGCATGCAGGTGTCTTCTGGAGCTTTTATTTCGATATATGCATTTCCCTTTCAGCATTGTATTCAAATGATTATATTAGTGGATATGTGATGATGAGTTGTCCTTATGATTTGGGTATATTTGTGGTTATGCTTCTTATAAGACAAATGTACGTTGAAAAAAAAATTCTCCATGTAGAATCCCAGGATCGGAACCTTGCATATGGACGCTGGGAGCAGAGAATGGGGTACTACGGAGGCTGTTGGCACTGGGTTCGGAGATTGGAATTCCTGTGAATCCAATTTTCAGGTTTGGGGCGTGATAGAAACTACCTAAGGGCAAGAAAGCTTTGAGCAATAAGTGGGTATTTAGAAAAAAGGTTAAATAGAAGAATTCACAGACGAGGTTCAATGCTAGACCTGTGGTAAAAGGGTTTGGTCAAAGAAAAGGTATAGACTTTGAGGAGATATTCTCACCAGTGGTGAAGATGACATTCATACGGGTGTCGCTTGGGTTGGCAGCTAGCATGGATCTAGAGATAGAGTAGTTAGACGTTAAAACTGTTTTCCTCCATGGTGACCTGGAAGAAGAGATCTACATGCTCCAACTAGAGGGGTTCGAAGTCAAGGGCAAAGAGCATATGGTGTGTAGGCTGAGGAAGAGCTTGTATGGGCTGAAACAAGCTCCACGACAATGGTACAAGAAGTTTTCGTTCATGTTACAACATGGATATGACAAAATAGAGTCGGACCACTGTGTGTTCACGTGTAAGTTCTCATATGATGATTTCTTAGTTCTGTTGTTATACGTTGATGACATGCTCATTATGGAAAAAGACATCAAAAAGATCGACAGGCTGAAACATGAGTTGGGTAAGTCATTTGCGATAAAAGACTTGGGTCCGGCTAAACAGATCCTAAGAATGGAGATAACCCGTGACAGAAGTAGCGGAAAGCTTTGGTCGTCACAAGAGCGGTATATTGAGAAAGTCATAGAGCGGTTCAATATGAATGCAGCGAAGCCGATCAGTACTCCACTGGATGGTCACTTCAGATTGAGTGACAGGCAGTATCCCAAGACGAAGGCAGAGGTGGAAGAGATGTAGAAGATACCCTGCGCGTCAGCTGTAGGAAGTTTGATGTATGCTATGGTATGTACACGCATATGTGATTAGTGTTGTCAGCCGATATCTTGTCAATTCTGGCAAAGAGCATTGGGATGGATATTGCAGTATCTAAGAGGCTCATCCAGGTTGAGCCTATGCTATGGTGACGAAAAACCTGTGTTAGAGGGCTACACAGATGTAGATATGACAGGCGACATAGACTCCAGGAAGTCTACATCGGGGTTCATGTTCACGTTTGCAGGGGGAGCGGTCTCTTGGTAGAGCAAGCTATAAAAGATCGTAGCATTGTCGACGACAGAGGCCGAGTACATTGTATTCACAGAGGCATATAAAGAGATGTTTTGGATGAAGAGGTTCCTACAGAAACATAGCCTGAAGCAGGAGCAGCACGTGGTCTATTGCGATAGTCAGAGTGTTATACACTTGAGCAAGAATCCAAATCAGCATTCCAAGTCGAAGCATATAGAGATTCGGTATCACTGGATCATGGATACTTTAGAACAGGAGGTGTTACAGCTTGAGAAGGTCCACACGGACGATAATAGGTCAGACATGATGACCAAGTCTTTGTTCAAGAGTAAGTTTGAGGTTTGCAGAAATCAGGCTGGTTTGAAGAAGGTGAATTCCTCCTGGGTCAAAAAGAGAGAGATTTGATGGGGTTTTTGACCCGATGTGAGCCCTGCTCAACCGGTCATGGGCTGGTGTTCGACCAATCGTGGGGTTGAGCCCTGGCTCGACTCAAAGTCCAGCGAGTTTAGACTATTTTTCTCTGGGGTACTCGACCGATCGTGGGTGGTTCACGACCGGTCGTGGGTGGCGCTTGACCAATCGTGGTTACGCAGATTCGTCCCGCGATTTTGTGCGAATTTCTTTTCATAAGTCCTTTCGCAATTGGGATGCAGAAGGGAGTTTCCTAAAACTATAAAAAGGGGTCTTTAGGATTTTTCTAGGATGGTGAGGATAGTATACAAGAAAAACACAAGAGGGCTATCAAAGGTGTGAGAGAGAGAGAAAGAGAGAGAGGAAGCTTATAGAAGGGAGATTATGCTCGTGGAGGTGATCTACTGTGCAATCAACCTCTCAGCGCTTTTACATTTTCATAATCAGTGAGATCTCCCAGTTTTCTTTATTTCTCTTACTATTTATCCACTTCTGCGTAAGTGATGAAGGTTTGATCATAGCAAGGTGTGCTTGTGCTCAGTTGTAACATTCTGCTTCATAGTGGATTGTTGATCTGGACGAGGTCCCATGGTTTTTACCTCTTTGAGGGTTTTCCACGTAAAATTCTCTTGTGTGGTGTGTGATTGATGCTTTGATTTATTTCATTACTTTATTATCCATAATTCTGGTTTGTTTTGGGAGGTTAGATCTTAAGGTTTCATGCAAGGCCCCCAATACATGGGGCACCCAATTAGAGTGCATTAACAATTGAAAAGAAGATAAAGAATTCATAATGTAGATTAAAGGGAATGAAGATTTGTTATATTTTGGTATTTCAAAATAAAAAAATAAAATAAAATACATAATATTTTCCTTCAGATTTTTTTAAAAGCAATATAGGCATTTTGTCTTAGAGTGGTGTGGGTTTAATCCCACGTTAGATAGGCAATGAGAAAAACTTGGATTTTATAAGAAGAGGATTTTACATAAAGCTTAAACCCCTTTTAGGGAGCGTGTGAATTTGGTTGTTTGGGGGATTATCCCAACATCCCCAATTTATGTCATGAACCGCACACCCGCATCGGCCTGGGGCCGTGGATGTGGTGCGATGCAATGTCGTGTGGTGCGCTGTAATGTCCTGAATTTTCACTGTTTTGGATTTTCAAAAATCCTTGAATTCTTTTTTATATATAATTATCTTATATTATCACTCACTAACCATTAATACTCAATGTTAGTTTATACACGGGTGATATCAGTAAAGAACGACATAAATCTGATTAATCAACAATAGAAAGCCAACAAATCCGGCCGATCACTTAAACACCAAGTTTAACCATGCGATTTACTCACATAGAGCTTAAATATGGCTGGCCTATCATTAATTAGTCAAGACAATTACAACTAAATAAAGACCTACTAAAATTCGAGACAAGTAGGGCTCGAATCTTAATTAATAAACCAAATCAATCAAGTTACTCCTTTAGCCTAAAAATCAACGGTTTAGAGCTATTAAGACCAAATTACCATTTTCACTAATTATAAATAAGCCACAGTATGAACATAGTTAATCCGAACTATAATAATTGCGCACAAGAAATCTGAATACATAATTCAATCAAAACATGCTCCGATTTTCTAAACAAACTTTAGACCGCTCGTTAGTGGGCCAATAGTTATGAAACTATAGAATAATGTTCGTCTCGCTAAGCTTGACGTCCATGACGGGTGGAGAATCATAATAGTACCTACAACTGCGTAACTTGGGTCAGAGGCCGAGTGCTTAAAATAATCAAATACCATGGATTGAAGCCTGAAACTTAAGTGAAATACACTTTCCTCTCTTTATCGAAGTTGTGGCTTTCTGATCGTTAGATCACAACTAAACTCGAGGTATGAGTTAAGGATATTTTTCTACTCATATTTGTATAGTTGTAGCCCCGTTGGATTATCGACGACCGCCCATCGTAAGTGGGGCCCTCACGGTTGATTGAACAGTCCAATTGCCACCCGATTCTGACAAATTATAGATCCTTTAGTGGGGTACCTTTCTCCTGACGTGGATGAGTCAGTGGGCCCCCGGAAAGACCCTATAAGTGGGAAACAAGCTCTCTTAGGGTTAATATAATGGATAAAAGACCATTATGACCATTTACACTACTTCTAGCACTATATAAGGGCCCCATTTTGGTACCCTCTTCTCCCATACGAATTTCATACCCTAGCTTGGGTGAGGGAGAAGAGAAAGAGAATGAGAGAGATGGAGAGAAAAGAAAAAGAAAGAGAACGGAGAGTGTGTGTTTGAGTGATAAAAATCTTGGTGCTTGTAGGGTTAATACTTCTTCAACGAAACCTTTGGCTCATACCAAACCTCCACCAAATCGACCCATGCCAAGAATTGGAGGTAAAAATTATATTTTATCCTTTGATTAAGCAACTTAGTGTAGATTTCTAGTTATTAATTGTGTTTTCTTGATTTTGATTTAGTAATTGATGATTTTTCCCCAACTCCTTAACTCTATGAGCTCAAAATTAAAGATTTCTTCCTAAAAGTGCGAACTATTATGCCTAGGTTTCTATTTATCGACCCTTACGGGTCTCAGTTAACGATTTATTGTGGCAAATGATTTATAAATAACTAGCATGTTCATATTTTATGTTTTATTATAACATGTGTCATTGCTTATCTATACATGCTTACATGATTAATTGAATGCGTTGATTTGTTGATGCTCACGTGTTTGATTAAATACTCCAATGGATATATTACTCTATTGTTGCTCACATGTTTAATGAAATGTCTAAGTAATTGAATCCATTATTCCATTGATGCTCACATGTTTGATGAAATACCTAAGTGAATGTATTGCTCTATTGATGCTTACATATACATATTCGATGAAATGCCTAGGTCATTGCATAGTAGTATGTATGTTATAATTGCATGATGTAGTGTTTAATTCATAGTGATGCTTATAATTTCTACGATGTTGGGTCAGTCGGTAAATTGCCCAAATCAACGGGTGACCCAAGTTAGGGCGGCCACCTTAGGCTTGTTCGATTGACCCGGGTGAACACGAACAACTGACAGTAGCTGGACTACACGGGATGGTTGCACCCAATGCCAGTTACTCCGAGTTCTCCAAGGTCAATCAAATTAGTCCATTAGCTGACTGATCATGTATATTCATAATATATGATAAGATCAAATTGAATCTAGAATTTCACGTTCCTAATGGATGGTCCACTCATAACTATTAGTGTGATATGATCCACTAAGACTCATGAACCGGGAATGGTGATATGGGACACCGTGTCCGAGCTGTCGGCCTACACTAGGGTGACGAGCCTCCCTGTAGTGACCAGTGAACACTAATGGAGGTGAAACACCACTATTCGAACCACCCCTGTCAAATTATCTGACCGATGGTTCCGTGCCAAAGTACTGTTCGAACGACTCAGACGTGAATGAAATTGGGTGACGTGCCCTCATGTGTTTTTGGTTTTATGTGACAAGCCCGCACCTTGGAACTAAGTGATCATACTTAATTTGGGTGACGATTCATACCGAGTTGATCCTCATACATTTAGGTGTTATACCGTACATTTGGAATTGTTGATTTATGAGATAAACGGGTGACACTTAAATTTGGATTAAGAGACACTGGTAAGGAGTCGCTACTCGCGGCAATAAACCATATGATCTATATAAGGACTCCTGATATAACGTCGATATCCTAGCTTCGCCAATTTGTTGGATGAATTGAATTTAATAATTATTCGGCTAAAATGATCATTCATCGCATCACATTAGTTTATAATGTGGCGAAACAGTCATTAAAGTCGCATGTTGAGAAAGTGTTATCATTTGCGAACCAAGTGGTTGGAGTCACGTGTGAGGGAGTGTTGTTCGGAAAGGGCATGTATCATGTCATATCTTCATATACATATTTAACAAGAGTATTTAGGAATTATTTGATTTCTTGTTTATCATTAACTAAGCTAATTGTGTTGATAACATATGTAACTTAGAACTAATGGAAGCACTAAGCTAGCTACTCACTCCCACCTGGGATGATATTTTAAAACACTAACTAGGGATATTATTGATGCAGGTTCTATCGAGGCTTCTGTCAGGTAGGCTTAGATCGGCTCGCGCCACCACCGTTATGTTTTGAAAGATTTGGAATAAACTGAAAATTTTACACTTTAACCATCTTCGGTATGTATATTGTAATTTGTATAATCCTCATTAGGGCGGACAACACTTTTCAATTGTACTTTAACTTTTTGCCTTATATTTATTGATTTTTGTTATCTCTACCTCACTTTGGTTCTGCTAAGTTGAATTGCGCAACTATGATTATTCGTGTGCGGACTTTATGTGAATTAGAATGAAAATGCATGTGCATTTTATTAAGTTAACAATTGGAAACTCAGGATCGGAGTCTATGTACTTGGATGTCGATTTTTCAGGCATTACATGCGCACACGTCGCACGTTGAATAATGAGTTTTCTAAATTCATTTTTATTCAAATTTTAATTTCTTTTTACAAATATTTTTAAATTTCCATAATAACGAATTCATATATCCAAAATTCTCATAATCTTGAATTTGATCTACTAATCTGTACATCTGTAACAATGACAAACGTAATAATAAACTTGACCAGCAAATTATCTAAGATCGAATCTTTTTTGTGGGGCTATTTTAAATCGGGGAAATAGAAACTCACACTTGTTTTGAATACATTGAAAGTAGCGTATGTGTTGTCTGATATTTTCTAATATAAAGTCAGTAAATAAACTATTGTAAGGGATGGCCACATCTGCAAAATTTATATCATAAATTTTATTTTGTATGAACTGAATGACATGTACGATGCACGTGAAAGAGCCAAAGATATTAGGTCAACTTAACTAGGAAATATGTGTTAGAAGAAGTTAAGGTAAAAAAGCATGTTATTTTCTCTTTTATGAACTTTTTATATTAGATAATAAACACTAATCTGATAAGATACTTAAGTATCAAGGTTTAGTGTACGGTATTATATTCAAATGATTAAAAATTGATGATATTTTTTTTTTTCGTTTTGATTGAAAAAACCCACTCACTCCTAAAAAGAATATAAAAATAAGATGAAACGTAAGTAAAATGGAATATCCATAGAAAATGTTATCGTACATATCCGAATAGAAAAAATCACTCATATAAAAAATCAAAATGAAAATGTTAATGACATTGTTTCAAATGCTAGCCTAGTTGAAACAAATCAGGAAAAAAAAATGTGATCAAATGATTATGCTCTCACTGTGGAAAGGCATGTCACATTATCGATCAATGCCGATACTTAAAAGGAACATGTATTCAACTGTGAAAAAACAGGCTATCATGTTGAACAATGTAGGCTTAAAAATAAGAAAGTAGAACCGGTAAAAAAAAAAGTAAAATATTTTCATTATGGCAAACTTGGGCATCATATTGGAGAGTGCAACCACAATAAGAATGTTTCTCAAGCTCAAGCTAATCTAATTGAACAAGATTGACAAGATGAAATAGTTATGGTGGTATATGAAGTGAACCCTGTCAACACAATGCACTGGGTACTAAACACTAGGGCTACACTTATATCTGTAAGGATCGAAGCATCTTCACCTCCTACCAAGTTATAGGGGATAAACAAGTGTTTATAAGAAATGTTCGAACCTCCTCATTAGTCAAAAAACGAAAAGTGATTTTAATAGTCACTTTTAGAAAAGACTCTTACACTAAATAATGTTCTCTGTGTTCTCGACATAAAAAAAATTTAGTTTCTAACTCCCACCTGAATAAAGTTGGCATCAAATTAGTTTTTGATTAAGAGAAGATTGTATTGTTTAACATTGGGACATTTGTTGGGAATGGTTACTGTTGTGGTGGACTGTTTGTACTGAATGTATCCTCTATTGATAATAATAAGATGAATTGCAATTATGTTTACTTGGTTAAGTCACTTAATTTATGGCACAATAGATTTAGACATGTAAGTGTACATGTTTTAAAAAGGATAAAGAAATTATGTCTTAAACCAAAATTTTAAATTAAAAAACTAAACAAATGTGAAGTGTGTATAATCTAAGTCACGAAAAAAAAAAACAGTTTTTAGATAATCTAAAATTCTAAAACCAATTCATAGTAATTTATGTGATTATAATAATCGCATGTTTATTAAAAAAAAAAAAAAAACTATAGACCCATTATATATGACTTATTGAGGTACACCAGGGTACACCTAATAATAAGTAAAGATAAAGCATCTAGTTTCTTTATCAAGTATAAGACAAAAGTTGAAAACTATTTAAATAAGTAAATCAAGATAAGTAAAACAGAAAAGAATACTGAATATGAATCATTTGTTGGTAAAAAGATGTCTTAAATCTGGATATGTTTGACTAGCCCTGAAAAAGTTCGGCTTGAAGTTCGGCAACTATGTATTTGGAATTCCCGAGATCTTCGACGAGTCGAAGGTCAAGCTCGATAAGTCGAAGGTCTCTTTGACTGGTCGAAGCTTTGGCTCGACTAGTTGAAGGTTACACATATTGTGCACAGACTGCATAAATTTAAAGTGGTTTTCAGGGATGTGCGAAAGTGGGGTTTCCTAAACTATAAATAGGAATCCCTGGGGCCATTCTAAGATATTTTAAGGCTTTCTAAATAGATTCCAAGGGTTTCTAAAATAGTTATAGGGTTTGCAAAGGGTGTAGCAAGGGTGAGATTCGAGGTTATTCAAATCGGGTAAGTCTTCTTTCTTTATAATTTTTACTTTTATAGTGGATTTCTGTCGACGCTTTGTACCGTGATTTTTTCCCAAAAGGGTTTTCTACGTTAAATCTTTGTGTTCTCTTGGTGCTCCTTGATTGTTATCCTAGATCTATCTCAGTGTGATTTCGCGGCCCAATCCCCAACAAGTGGTATCAAAGCTATCATTGGGGTACATATCTGGATCTGCAAGATTAATATCAATTAGAAACGCCAAGTTTGATTTTGAGAACTACTTATCCAAAAATAATTTTGAGTTATGGAAGATTAAGATGATTACTCTATTAACCAAGCAAGGCAAAGTCAAGGCTCTTGAGGTGCAAAAATTGACTATGAAAGATGAAGAATGTGATACTCTTGATAGTAATGCTTTAGCCTCCATCTGTTTATGTCTCACAGATGAGGTTCTCCATAGTGTTTTGAGGGAGAAAACCGTGGCTAGTTTATGAGCGAAGTTAGAGAATATCTATGCGAAAAAATCGTCTGAAAATCGCCTACACTTGAAGCTACGATGGTATAACTTCAAGATGGCAGAGGGTAGAGATCTGGATGCCCATATCAACAATTTTAATAAATTGGTTTTCAAATTGTTATATATAGAGGAAGTGATCAAAGATGAGGAACAAACATGTATGTTGTTGAATTCCCTCCTGGCATCGTATGAGTCATTCAAGCACACAATGTGCACTGCAAATAAAAACCTGAGTGTCGACACTGTTATCTCAACCCTTCAAGGGAAGGATATAAGAAAGTTAAACAGTGACATGAGAACATCTTCCGATACACTGAT
Source organism: Magnolia kwangsiensis (assembly GCA_037074715.1). NCBI lineage: Eukaryota > Viridiplantae > Streptophyta > Magnoliopsida > Magnoliales > Magnoliaceae > Magnolia > Magnolia kwangsiensis. Next base: position 112,869,254 of record CM073580.1, read on the forward strand.
TACGAGGGTCAAGAATACTGATTGAGGTACAGGATCTTCGGGGTCAAGATTTAAGTCCATGGGCAAGCAGGAATTGTGAAATGGGAGGACACATGAAGAAGGATTGTACATATCCTAAAGTAAAAAAATAATTCAGAGGCTTCTTCCAGGGAGGACAATGTTATCACATCTGATGAAGAGACAAGCATGGGTGATGTATTGTCTACGTTTATGATCAGACACTTGTTTGATGATCGTAGAGACGAGTAGATTTTTGACACAGGAGCGTCATATCACATAACTCCTCATCAAATTTAGCTCACCAGTTACAGAGAGTGCAATGACATTGCCTACAACGTTGTGGCTATTAGGACGGTGAGCATCGAGATGTTTGTGGGATGGATTGTGCCCAAACTGATGTCAAGTACATTCCTGATATGAAGAAATTTCTGATTTCTTTTGATGCACTCGAAGTTATAGGGTGCAAGTTCACTAGTATTGATGGTATCCTTAAAGTATCTAAGGGGGCACCGGTAATCATGGATGTATAAAGACATGAAAACCTTTACAGGCTGATTAGGAGCACTTCAATAGGTAGAGCTGCAGTGACTGTAGCAGATTCTACTTCTACATGTGTGTGGCATGCTGGGCATGGCCACATGAGCGGGCAAGACATGAAGGCTGAGACGCACGAACATATATACGAAGCAGGTGGAGTAACCACCTGTGAGAAGAATCACACCACATAATCGTAGGTAACTAAAAAGGTACATAGACGACTCTAATATCACATATGTTCTCGTTATAGACGAGGGGAATCTGTCTACTATTTAGATGGCTCTAGGTGAGCCTAGTGCTAAGAAGTTTATGAATGATGCGATGGACTTGTACTAGATTGACACATGAGAGCTGGTGGAACTTCCAATGGGTCAGAAAACGATTGGATGCAAGTGGATCTTCAAAATGATACAACATAAATACAGAGCGATGCTGGTAGTGAATGGTCATGCTCAGAGAGAATAGATCGACTTCTCAGAGATATTTGTGCCGACGGTATAACAGGTGTCTATAAGATTTGTATTGGCGCTGGGTGCCCAATACGATCTCGAGCTGGAACGGATGGATGTGGAGACTGCACTTATGCACGAAAAATTGGAAATATTGTTATTCATAAAGTAATCGGAGTGGTTCGAAGTTAAAATGACAAAGAACAAGGCTTGCAGGAGGTTGTTGTACGACCTGTCGACTAGGCAGTAATATAAAATTTGGATTCCTTCATGGTGAGTCAGAAATTTTTTAGGAGCGAATACGATCACTGTGTCTATTGCAAGACACTGAGTGATGACACGTTCATCATCCTGTAATTGTATGTTAATGATATGTAGATCGCCAATCATGATATGTCTGAAATCAATGTTCTATAGACTCGGTTAACAAGACATTCGAGATAAAGGATCTGGGGGCTGCAAAGATGATTCTCGGCATTGATATTCATAAAGACTGAAATATGACCAGGCCTTGGTTATCATAGGTAGAATACCTTGAGTAGGTATTGATCAAGTATGCGATGGACCATACAAAATCAGTAAGTGTTCCCTATGCGGCTCACTTCAAGCTTTCCTCAAGACAATGTCCCAAAACAGATGAGGAAAAACAGGATATGTCTCATGAACCTTATTCGAATGTGTTGGCAGTGCATGCCATGGTTTGTATTAGACCGGTTATTTCATAGACAATCAGTGTTGTGAGCAAATACCTCAGCAAACAACATTGGGAAGTAGTGAGATGGTTACTGCAATACTTTCGAAATACAGAAGACTACATCTTAACTTTTGAGAAGACAGGAGCAAAGTTAGTTGGCCACGTGGATTCATATTATGCAGGCAGTGTGGATACCAGAAAGTCGACTTCAGGTTACTCGTTTGTACTAGCGGATTGAATAAGTAGTTTAATGTTGAAGCTTCAATCTGTGGTGGCTCTTTTCATTACTAAAGCAGAATATATGGCAGTGATGAAAGTGTTTAAGGAACATGTTTGGTTAAGGGGCATGATAAATCAGTTGAGACTTTAGCAGAAGGTCGTGCTGGTTAATTGTGATAGCGAGAGCGCTATTAATTTGACTAAAAATTATGTTTATCACTTACGTACTAAATACATTGATGTTCGTCACTATTTTATCCGACAGGTGTTCGAAGAAGGAGGGGTAACTCTGGAGAAGATTCACACCGGCGTGAATCTCGCAACCATGCTCACCAAGGTCGTTCCTACAAAAAAGTTCACATTCTGTGCAATTTCTCTGGGCTTGGCGATGGCGTAAAAGAAGGACAAAGTGTGTACAAGAAACATTGATAAGCTATGATGTGAGACAGAGATAAGAGAATATGGCAAGAAGTTACATGTTTGAAGATTGAAGACATGGTGAAGATTGTCGTAAAAAAGATTTATTAAATCTGAATATCTTCAACTAGCCCTGAGAAAGTTCGACTCGAAGTTTGGCAACTATGTATTTGGAATTTGTAAGATCTTCAACGAGTCGAAAGTCACGCAAATTGTGTGCGGACTACGTAAATTATGGTGGTTTTCAGGGAGGTGTGAAAATGAGGTTTTTTAAACTATAAATAGGAGTCCCTATGGCCATTATAAGATATTATAAAGCTTTCTAAAGAGATTTCAAGGGTTTCTAAAAGAGTTATAGGGTTTGTAAAGGATGTAGCAAGGGTGAGATTCGAGGTTATTTGAATATGATAAGTTATCTCTCTTTGTAATTTATGCTTTCATAGTGGATTTCTGTCGCTTTGTGTCATGGTTTTTTTCCAAAAAGATTTTCTACGTTAAATCTTTGTGTTCTCTTATGTTTGCTTGATGCTCTTGGATTGCCACCCTAATTCCATCTCAGTGTGATTCCTCGGCCCAATCCTCAACATCTTTACAGTTTAAGAAATTATGTAAAAAGATTGACATTATATATAAAACCACCGCCCCTTATACACCTTAACAAAATGATATAGCGGAATGGTGATCCTATATAGCATACATATGAAATTATTTTTAGTGTATCTTCATGTGATGAACGTTCTATATTAAAGGTGACCCCATCTGAGGCATGCCTATATCAAAGGTAATACCTATGCAAGTACCGGTTCACATTAATTGTGGGCTCCACGTAATACATAATGGACTTTAAAGATGGGCCCCACGCGATGGATGACCCACATCAGGTGGGCCCTACATAATGAATAGTCTACATCAAAGGTCGAACCTTAATGATGAATGACCAACATCTAAGGTGACCTGGGCATTATGAATGGGCGGAGCCCATATGATGGATGCTCTGTATCAAAGGTGGGCTCACATGATGGACAATTAACATTAGTAGTGAGACCTTTATGATAAATGACCCACATGAAGAGGGGCCCATATAATAGACATCCACATTAGAGCGGGGTACTACTAATGATGAATGACCCACATGATAGGTGGGTCCTTGCATGATGAGCGACCCACTTTGAAGGTAGGGCCACATAATGGATGGTCCACATCAATGGTGTGCTTCATATGATTAGCCATGGACACTATAGGTGGGCCCCACACAATGGACAATTAACGGAGATGGCAGGCCTATATGATGTGGATCCCACATGATGGATGGTCCACATCAAAGGTCTCCGCTGATGATGAATGCCTACATCCAAAGTGCCCCCTTAGGACGACCCACTTCGAAGTTGACCTCTGCATGATGGACTATCCACTTCAAAGATAGCCCCACATGATGGATGATCCACATCTAATATTCAACATGATGCATGGCCTACATCCAAAGTGGGCCCATCATATGATAAATAGCCGGTGAATGGTACACATTAAAAGTAGTCCCCACGGAGTCGATAATTTAAATTAAAGACGGGCGAGTCCAGTATAATGAAATGAACGGTCTAACTCAACGGGTGTTACCCCGCACGATGGATAGGGGATATTAAAAGCCAAACTTACATAAATAAGTAAAAGTCAGATAAAATTTTAATGGAAGAAATTTATAAAATTTAAAGAAAAGAAAAGAAAAAAATAAACTGAGTGAAAGAGCAATGAAACGAAAGAGATCTAAAAATTACTTGTTTGTGCTGAATTTACACGTATCATTACCTTAATAAATAGAAATGAACAGAAGCTACTCAAACATCAGTAAAGGTAAAACCTGTCAGAGTGCCTGCTTATCATCCATCACACTCTCCGTGCACGATAACGGATGAAAGCTTTTCGGCGTCAACATACGGGTCTACAAGTCAGCAAATACACACGCTACCATATATTCCAGCGTGTCATTCCACACGGAATATCCAAGCCATCCATCATGTGGACCTCACAGTGTAAATGCTACTTACGAAAGGTACGGGCGTTCCACCAAGCAGTTGTTCCTTGATATTAGAAAATTGGACGAATTAAAAAATTCGGCGGATTTTTAAAACCGTTCATTTTTTTCTGTTAATTGTGGCCCACTTGACTATTGTAAGACTTGATTCTTGGTAATGAGAATTAAAAAATTCTGATGGATGGCTTAGATATCGCACCCGTCTTCCACGCTGGCATATGTGGTCGCGTGTGTATTGGGTGACTTGTACACGCGCGTCGGCTTAGCAAAGCTATGGGGAAGAATCTCTAACGAAGACTCCACAACAGCGGAGAGAGAAAGGGAGAGAGAGCTTCCTTCGACGGCAATAGAAGAAAATCGTATTCCAAGTAAGTATCGAATCTTCTTCTTCGCGTCTCCTTCAAAACCCTAATTCCATTCCGACGATTCTCCTAAGCAATCATCAGAACCGAAATCTGAAATTCAAGGCCCTCGATCTCAAATCCCTCGACGTTCTGTTCTAAAATCAGCATCTTCTTTCGGAACATCGCGAAAATCCCCCATTTTCTCAGCTTTCTCAGGTGATTTTTGTAGCTCCCGTGAAGTAAACGGTTTTCGGAAGTCGATGCTGCGATCGATGCGATGAATTGCGAAGCTTGCCATCTTAAAGAACTGGTGAGGCTCTAAATTTCATCTGATTTCATACGATTAGATGAGTTTTTGTATAGAGGATCTGGACCGTCCATGCAGTTTTTAGCGGATTTGATTGTATGCAACTGGCTGTACGCATAGTAACAATCTCTTTCTCGGCCCGGAAATTTCTCTGGAGATTTTCGAACTTTGAGGGTTTTCTCGGGGTATTATCGGGAAAATCCTTCTGAATATAAATATTTAAGAATATTTATTTTAAATTAATAAATAAATATAAAATTGAAATATCAAACTATTTTCGAGTTAATATCACGATAAAGGCACAGTATTTAAAAATCTGCTGATATTTTGGAAATCTCACGATAATATGGTTTTGTCAATTTTCACGATATTATGGAGGGATTTTCAAAATCTCGGTGATATTTGTCACACTGGTTGTACAATAGGCCTGCAACACAACTAGTTGTATTGCACATGTGAATGGTCCAAACTATGATCTGGACTGTCCATTCGCGTTCAAGCCCAGTTTTTTCAGGTCACTGTGCACAGATTGCACTGATTGGATGATCCTCGATCAACCAGACGAACGTAGGTCATGTTGTTTAACTTCTAACTGTCCATTTTCTCGAGTCCTTCGAGGGCTCGCCATATGGATGATTCCAGTTGATGAGTGGATCGTTTTTCTCTGAACTATCTGTACCGTTCATTTGGCATGCTATTGGTTGGATGGTTAGGATTCTCTGATCAGTGTGATTGTTGAACGGTTGCCTGCAAAGGTTGGGCTGGAATAGGATTATTGAGATTAATGTTTTAAAACCTAGACCAGATGGGGCAGTCAGAACAGTTTGGGCTGTAACTGGCCACCAAGACAGGCTGGGTCACCTTAAAAGCTGGTCGTTTATGGGACAGCTGTTTGCTGAAAAAGAAGAAGAAGAAGCAAATGCATCCCTCAAAGCCATAACCAACAACTTCTACTTGAAAACTAGATACTCTAACCACTAGGCTAACAGCAAATTAGCAGTTAATTCTTTCTGTTTTCTTTGATTATTTAAGATGAACAGCTTTCCGGGTGAAAATGGGCCAAGGAGGTCTGTCTGAACAAAGGCCCACCCACACCAAAAAATGAGCCAAGGTCCAGTCTGGGTTTTAAAACATTGAACCAGATTAATGGTTAGACTGTCCACATGGCCAATTAAACTGATGGTACTGAACGCCTACAATAAGTGGTTTCATATGATCATTCCTCAATTCTATCTTGCAACAATGACGGTCATAAGAGACCAACATTAAAACCAGTATCACTGATTGCCTCCACATTGTTTATTTTCAGTTGCTTGAGCGGTCTTAAATTCTTTTAGCTTTGTCATGCTCTTCAGTATTGCTTCGTTCTTATGGTGCTTATCTGCTGCCTGCACAGTTTCTATCCTTTCTGGACTTCTTTGTTGACTGATTGTATACCTATATTATTGTAGGAGGTGGAACACTTCGAGATTCGGGAAGTTCTGCGCTGTAAGATACTTTGTTACTTTTGTGAGGGGTTACTTGACATGCTGGTGGAGTATAGCAACCAATGCGCATGCTCACAGCCACTGTGCATGTGCAGTACTTCTACCTGAGTCCTACTATTCAAATATGGGGCCCATCCTGGATTGGTCATAACTAAAAATCACACCAAATGGATGATCCTATCTGTCTGGTTGGTGGCCAACAAAATGAATGGTTAGAAAGGAAATCTCAATATGCCAAATTCACCAAGCAAAATTACATGAATCGGAGGTTATGATTATATAATCAATCTAATCCTCGGGATGTGCTCCATCTACATTGAGACCAAATAATTGGATGATATAGATCATATGACATATGTACACAGGCTGTGTGCATGCATATGAAAGGTTATAAACCCATACACATATGCATGCATACATACGTGCATTTGAAAGGAGCAAAATGATTTCTCCTTATTTATCTAGTTGATTATTATTACCCATATTGGGTCAAGGAAGTTTTGACCTATGGTCTAGCTGATGTTATGGCCCTTGATAGAGTAGAAGAAGAGGAACATCATTTGTGTGGCCGATCCAATTAGTTGGGAACTTGAGATAAGGCTTGGATGACGATTGTGATTGGATCAAGGAACAAATCATCAAATATATTATTGAAAAGAAGCACAGTTACTCCTTATTGTCTTGTGGTTTATCATCAGCCAGGTTGGGTCAAGGAACAAATCATCATATTGTAGAGAACAAATCACCATATTGTAGAGAATTAGTTTTCACCCTTGTTCCTTATTTGTGGCTTGTATTAACCAAAGATCCATGAGACAAAGGAACTTACTGCCTGACAAAAAATTAGAAGGCGTCCTTGCACTAGGTTATTTTGATTGAATCATCAGTTGATCAAAACTATTTGGACAGAAGAAATCTTTGTTGTTTCCCTGTTTTTTGCCACTTTGATCTACGGATTATAATCTGTCATTTTCAGCGCTTGTCTTGATATGCATCAGGTATTTATGATGAATTATATTTGATAGAGGGTTAATAGCCATACTCGAATGATGATTTATATTTGATATGAGGTGTCTGGCTGGGTTCTAATTATCTGATGAATGGATGATTTTACCCGTCCTATTTCATCAAAGATTTGATGGGTCTTTTGACAATGCACTTGGAAGTAAACCTGGCTGTGTGGGATGCCATTTTTTAGTCGTTGGATATAAAGCTTCTCATTGAACCTTTCACACTGCTGTCCTTTTCCCTGAATGATGGCTTCCAATGCTTGAGCATGTGGTTGTTTCCTGGTCCTCATTTCTGGGAGCTTAATGGGTAATGCATTATCCTTTCAAATATGTAATTGCAAGTGTTTCATATGTATATTACAAGCACTACAGTTTTCATGTTTTACTTGTACCTTTTCTGGTCTCTTAGTTTTTATCATTGGTTTCAAAATCATCTTGGGCAGGTCATCTTGTATAATTTCAAGTCATTCATTGCACTAATGTTTTATCTAATGGCTGAGATTAGGTTTCACGTTTGTGGGAAAGGTTTCTTCAGTTGGAATCAGTTTTGTTTGATTATGGGGGTTGGCTGTTAATTTCTGTCATCCTTAAAGTGTACAAGGAGAAACTTCTATCCTTTTCAGCACGGGCTAGGTTGTGGTCACTGCTTGTGATAAAACTGAAGATACGTTTTTGTGTTCCCATGGGGCAGCAAGGACAAGAAGTACCAGATTAGCCTTGTTGCTGAGCATGTTTGTTGAATGAAAATCAGAAAGAGCCAGGGTTTCTATGATAACCTCCAAACTTCAATGCACCCTGGATTACTTTCTAAAGGATGGGGCGAGCAAGGATCTAGCTTTTTCTTGGCCATGTATTGCATACAAAATGCTATTTTATTTTCTAGACTTGGTTGGTGGAATGGTGGTGAGCTTGCTATTTAGAGGGTGCTGCACACTAGGCAATTACAAGAATAGATAGAGAATCTTAGTTGTAGATGGAACATTTCAATATTTCATTGTGTTTTTGTTTTTGTTTTTTTGTTTTTTGGTTTTTTTTTTGGAGAATTTCATGATTTTTTTCTCAATTAGTGGGGTTCCAGAGCATCAATTATGCATTTTTTTTTTTTTTTTTTCTATTGACCATGTCCCAATTTCTTTTTACTAATTTGCGAGTTGCCGATACTGAGATTGACTTTAAAATAAAAAATGGCAGTTTAGATCTTTCGTAGCAATGGATACCCTGAGGAAAATGTGTCCAATATGTACCTTTGGTAGCTATTCGAGGGTCTTTAGTAGCATGTTTTGATTCTTTCGTAGCTTGCTTCATCTTTAATTGTACTGCTTTTGAGTCGAAGTATTCTCTTTATGCAATTTTAGGACCATTGCCTTTGATTATTGTCAAATGCTTCTTTTGCGATGGATATTATTCCTTTATCTTTAAATTCATATCAATATTCTTGTTATTCTGCCTAAACCAACAATGGATGTTGAACTGGATGCAGGTATACTGCACACGGTTGTATTTAACAGAGCTTTAGGTCTTGTTCGGCCGAAGGACATTGATTCTGAACTTTTTGAAATTACTTATGTAAGTGATTTTTTAAGTCTTTCAAGTTTCTTATATGAATGATTTCAAAGCTACCAAAATAATGTCTATTCATATCTTTGATATCCAAAATTTTGGGAGGGTATAAAGCTAAATCCCTTGTAATAGAATGGGCATTGTTGTCAAAGATCTTAGGTGCAATCCTGGTTTCTTGGGGGGAGTTCTAGCCCGAACGGCCCTGTACGTTTTGTATCTTTCATTTATGAAATAAAATTATCATTGTTTCAAAATAAAAAAAAAATTGGGAAGGTAATGGGCAATGGGCATATTTTCAAGAGCAATCTCTGGTTTATCAAAAGCTCAGCGTCTGTATGTACACATCTGATTTTAATAGTACCTTGATGATGCACATTTCAAGCTAGGTATTTGATGGCCTGCTGAAGTTCCCCCTCCCCCTCTTAAAAGCAAGGGGATACAATAAGCAGCTGCCTTGTGTTGCTTTGCCACTTCCTATGTGAAACATCCTTCAATGTCTCACAATGAGCTGGTTCTGTGAAATAAAATTGACCAGAAAGTCTCTGTGCTAAGTGATACTGTCTTGAGCTTGGAAGTTGGAACTTGCTTTAAGCATCCTTTTAGTACTGTGGAACTATATAAACTGAAACTTAGAGACATAGCATGCACCCTGGCATGACATGCTGTTCTAACAACTCCAGTTCTACGGGGTGCCATGTCTTATGTGAAATCTGAAACTTATACACATGGCTATGTTATAATCCCAATAAGAACCCTGGTCGATGTTCGTGGTAATGACATGTTTATCTTGGGGTGGTTTCTTCCCTGTCAGATACCCAAATGTTAGACGTTCTAGTATTCATCCATTCAGGATGCACATCTAATGATTGTCCATTTAATAAGCAATGCTAATGCCGCATCTCTGCACTGTTTTCTTTTTCCTTTTCCTCCTCGTTTTTTTTTTTTTTTTTTTTTTTTTTTTGAGATTGACATGTTAATGCACCATATTATGTTGTGTAGCATAGTTGAAAGGCACATTTATTGATACCTTCCATTTCAGTATTGCTATGCTTGTTTTCTGCTGACTTGAGCTTTTCTTCATTGCATAGGTACAATGTGGAGATGCCGAGCTTGAAAAGAAAATAGATGAGAAAATCGACCAATTCATTGGATGGGTAGAGAAGCACCCAAACAAGAAAAGCCAGGTTGTCTATCTGTGTGTGTGTGAGTGGGTGCATATGTTCTATTCTCTTTTCTCCTTGACCTTACAAATGAATGCCACTCCTCTTCACAAAAATATTCTGCAATATTTAGTACGAGTGGCATGTTGTAATGTCTGAAACTTCTGCATATGTTTCCCCCCCCCCCCCCCCCCTGTTTTTTTGGGTCATTTAGTGAGGTAACAGGTAAGGCTCATGGAAAACATGATTCCTCAGATTGGGCTATACACGGATTGTTTATCATGATACCTCAGATTCTTCTTTAACCCCACTGTGGAAACAGAAACCTTGCATCAACATTCATCTTTCCACAGGCTGACCTCTGTCCTCCATAATGATGGTTTTGTTTATCACTGCCTTTTATTTTGGCTAATATTAATTTTTGCATTATTCTTAAATCGCCGCCTCATGCAGATATGTTTATCCTTCTATGAGGTGGTAAAAGCCAAGCAGGCAACATGGTTCAGTAACAAGATCGAACGCTCATATTGGGAGCAGTGGTATATTAATTTGAATGTGGTAAACTCAAAAGCACATTCTAGCAAGTCCCATCATACCAAAGTGGTTGTAGTACCCGGAGGTACATGTTCCGTTCTGAAATATTTGGCAAATTTTTCTCTCCCCCTCAGAATGTGAAAAAAGCTTCCTGATTCAAACCCTGAGATCATATGCTATTGATTTTTACTGCAGAAAGAGCATTGGAGGAGAGGAGTATGCGCCGAGCTGCGCTGGAACAAGCCCTCCGCGATGTCTTGTTTCAAATCATAAAATTCGTCAATGAAAAGAAGGATCACATTCCTCCAGTACCTAATGTTGAAGGTGTCACGTTCCCATATGAAATCACAATCCCAAGGTCATCTACTGTTCTATTCTCTTTGCAGCCTCTTGAAGCTTTCTCCAAAATGGGTTTTTTAGTTGTCTCTAACTTATCACATGCAGTCATGCATTAATTGGAAGGCTGTTGATTTTCATTCAATGTCTTTTTTTTCCCAGCATATTCAATGGTTAAAAAGAATATGCTTCTATTTATAACTTGTTCCTTTGGCGACAGCTCTACCCTCCAATTTTCATTTCACAGCTTTATTCATGATGCTAGGATGATGCATTTGTTTTGCATGCTACATGCTAATTTATACTAATGTGTGCATCTGCTCAGGTTCATAAGGTTGTGTTTGGGTGCGCTATTGAATTCAATTGCGACAATTAGTTTAAAGTGGAAATGATCAAAATTTAATAACCTAGGTGTTCATATTTGAGGCTCCATATTGCAATTAAACTAATTTCAAGATTCACTTGTTAGAGGTGTAACTTTAATTTGCAGGCTACTTCCTCATTATTGATAGTGCGGAAAATCCTCGTATTTCCGTCATTTCCTCTGTGTGTGTGTGTGTGTGTGTGTGTGTGTGTGTGTGGGTATCACACACAGGTACACACAAACACGAATGACTGTCTTAAAAGAAAAGAAAAAGAAAGATAAAAAGGTGGCACGGAATGATTTTGCAAGGTACCATAGAAAGGCTCATTAATTAGATGAGGTGTTTTTATTTTGTTTTATTTTATTTATTTCGTGGTTTCTGGATGCATGCTTACCATTTGCTTTTGCCTCAGAACTCCTGATTGAATACTGATCTTCACTGCTTGTGCAGTTCATCAGATTCTTCTTTTGGCATGGACATGTTCAAGAGGATGCTCCAGACAGGCCATCCGACCATGCTCAGCTGACAACCCAATGTAAGCTCTTCTCCTCATTACCTTGCTTGTTAATTGTTCTCAACCATTGTCACCAACTGTCCATAATCACAGAATTGAGAAGAGACGCAAGCATCGTTTGTCTGTCTGATAATTAGGATTGTACAGAAGTTAGTTCCATATATGTATGAATCAGATATAGGTTGATTTTGTTTGCAGTCACTGTATTTGTCTGTGTATATATATTACAGTATCCAATGTAGAAAACTCAGTTACCGATACAAGTCAGAAAGGTAACAGGAATCCAGCTGCTCTATACATTTGGACAGGGGACGTCTCCAATCAAATCAAATAGGATGGTCTCTATCCATTTTTTTTTTTTTTTTTGAAAGGAGACAAGACGGATTAGAGAAGTGTGCTCTATCCAGAGTCTGGCCCTTAGTTGTACGCTCCTTATAACCAGATGCTGCTCCTGCTCCAGACCTGTGCTCCCACACCAGTTTCCTAGCCATTTAAGGGCCCGTTCAGATACAATTTCTGCAAAAGGTTGGCTAACCTGTTTTCGATGGGCATGGGATCAAACAGTGGTTGCAAAAGTGCACCCAAACACACAAGTTGAAAAGGGGTTTGGGTCAAAACTACGTTTCAGCTTGAAATGTTCCCACTCCCGCATCCGAATATGTTGTTGCACAACTATAGTCCACCCATTATGTTTTAGATGAAGAGGAAAAGTTGGAAAAGCTGTATGTATGCTATATTGTTATCCACCCAGGCATCAGGTGTGCCCCACCAAGATTGAGGGACACTGAATCTTGAGACATTTCAAAATTTAGGTGGGCCACAACAAGTGAAGATATTGGCTGTAGGTATGATTGTACATTGCTCCTGGTATGTCCCCATATGAGGTTTTGATAGATATGATTCTTGGGATGCATGGTATGTCACCAGATGCATGGTTGGATTCTACATCCACAGTACGTGTGGACCCTGCACATACTGAACATATAGTAATTACCATCTGTTAGAACGCATGTGATCGGTCCCATTTGACAGGCATCATTTTGATGATTCAGGACTGAAATGCTAGCAGATCTAGCAAACCAAACAATGGCTACTGTGGCAGTTACCGTCACTTTTTTTTTTTCCCCAAAGAGTGGCAGTTGATTATCCCTGCATGTGACCCTCATGGACTGCAATCTAGATATGCAGATTGTGTGGCACCTTGTGGACAGTGCACATCTCTAAAATCATGGTGGCCAAGTAGTCCCCACCAGCCAATTTGATTGCAGTGACAGAGATATTTCAGTATCGATAGTTTCATCCGATACTATCGATATCGCACGACATTGCAGTGTCAGTGTGAAACTGGGTTGTCGCCGGGAAATTTCCTAGTATCGGTTGATATGTTATATTGATGATATATTGATTCATTGCGATGCTCTGAAGACATCACCGTTATAAGTTTTTTGATTATTGTTGATGCTTATAAGTTTTATGATTATCATTGATGTATGTTACATGTATCGATGATATCACACTCGCATCATTTTCCTTCCAAAAAAATTTAAAAAAATCTGACAAAAAATTCACAAAAAAAAACTGACTTTTTCCCCTTTTTTTTTTTTTTGCCGGATTACATTGCTAAAGTGATTTTAACCAATAAGTTTCATTTGTTTGGAGAGAATGGAATTTTGGTGTGAAAATCATGATCAGAAAGCGTGTGGTACAAGAAGCCCAATTGACCTGTTTTTGGTAATTTGAATTGTTCTCTCTTGTTTAAATTGCTTGTAATATGTGGATGGAAGTTAGTAATTCATGATTTATCCTGTTTTGTGTGTTTAATTATGGATTTTGATCATTGATTTTTGAATGTGTAGATAGAGGAATCTGGGAAAAATTCCAAACTTTCTAATTTCACCTAACTTCCAATTAGAGCATGAAAAAAAATCACTTGACACTGCTTGGAGGGTGACCTATTTAGTTGGAATTTTTGAAAGGAAAAAGCTAAAAATATGATGACAAGGTAGACTGAGTGATGGAATTAGCGTTCGAGTTCTTAGATCATTTTGAAAATGGTAAGAATGCTCGGAAGAGTTTGATGTGAGATTGGATGGCTGGATTGGTGGATGATCTATGCGTGGGACCTACAAAGAACCTGGACAATTAAGCATGATGAACCTAGACACTCTAAATAATGAACCTGAAGAGGTTCATTATTTAGAGTGTCTAGGTTCATCATGCTTAATTGTCCAGGTTCATTGTACTTAAAACCATCCAGATTCATTGTTTAGTGTCTGTTTCATCTGTAAGTATGTAACTCTTGGTAAAGACAGAGGAGAAAAAGATCTTTATAATTCTTTGTATATTATTAAAAGAGTTCTCCTCGTCGTTTTCTGGTGTGAACCTTGTTGATAGAGCCTGTTAGGACGTGAAATCAATACAGGTAAGGTGTTATTTTGCGTATTTTGCTTGTGTTAAGTCATTTTTTTTGTGATTTTGTTAAAATATAAAAAAAACAAAATTGATCCGATGTTATTTATTTCATAAATTTATGTATTTATTAGCAGCCACACTTATTTAGTTATTTTAAAAAATAAATTTCCTTTTTTAAATATACCAATGGTCTGGATTACGGGACTATGGGTCCCACCTATCAGATTTTTTTCTGGAATCCTCCAAAGACGCATTGTCACATGCGTGTTAGATAATTCCTCGGCATCTTGATCCAAAACTTCATTCCCTGACTGGGAGCTGTTGTGGGGCCCACATGGTTGAAACACAACCACCCCTCCAATGGTCCTCATTCAAGGCACACGTGGCCCCCACTTGCCTCATCGATCAACCTGATTTTTGCTCTTCTTGGGTCAGGACATCCACATGGTGGGGCCCACCCAATGTACTACGACTCGGACGTTCAGCCGCGCACGGACTCGATTACGTCATAATCCACACGAATATGATCCAAGCACTTGATAAAATGCCATAATGGGACCACAGAAGTTTCAACGGTGGAGGATCAGTCACCACTGTTTCTTATCGCAAGCCCCACTTTAGTTTTGGATTTTTCTCAATTTTGAACTCGTGTCTTAACCTGGGCAGGCAAAACAAATGAAGTGACATCACATGAAGTTCCACTTGCCCGACAATCAGGGGCTGTGGGTCCGTAGCAAAAAAGGAAGAAATAATTATCTCATTAGGGAAAATATTTTTTTAATGCGGGGCCCACATATGCAATGTATGTAGGCGGAAGCTCACTCTAGCGTAATTTCACTCTTCCGTCTAGACGGGGCTATGAGGGGCCCGCCTTGAGGTATGGGTTTTATACCTGCCGTCAACTTTTTGTTTTTTTATTTTTTTCAGAATATTTTAGGGTATGAACTGAAAAATGAGGCTGATACAAGGCTTAAGTGGACCACATGGTGAGGATTGAGCCTCCACCATTAAAAACTTCTCTAGAACTATAAAAGTTTTGGATCAAGCTGATATTTTTGTGTTTCAGGTTTGATGGCAAATAAACATCACGGTAGATCGTAGGAAGGTTTCAATGGTGGCTGTCATTATCACCGTTGATTCCTACAGTGTGGTCCACTCAGTTTTGGACATGCCTTATTTTTTGGATCATAGCTTAAAATAATATGCCATGGAGTGATAAAACCCATACATCACGCAATCCGCTTCCTACTTCCTAAGTCATAATTGCAAAATCAAATTATTTAAACGATCATGAAGGGTGCTGTCTTAAAATAAGATTATTGAATATATATAACCTTTAACCGTTCAACAAATATCCACCGATCAGATGACCGAATGATACATTTTATTTCTTGATTCATAAGCAGATTAGGTGCGACCCGGGTCTCACCCAAATGGTGCAGACCTTACAGCAGGGCCATTCTAAATTTACAAGGTGATTGAAGGTGTTATTTTTAAAACATAGTTAAAAAATGAAGCAGATACAAACCTTAGGTGGACCATACTATAGGAAACAATAGTGACTGAATAACAATATCAAAGTCGGAAGCAGTGAAAGGGCCGCACTATCTTGGATGAGCCAGGGCCACACTAAATCCGCTCCCTAGAGATCCAAGCGGATTACCTTCCGACACCCAAAGTAGCCACATAACCACATAAAAGTGCTCTGTGGGCCCCACAATTATGTATGTATGTATATGTTTTTATCGACGCGGTCCATCCATCTTGGATCTTTATTTTAAAGGATGAGGCCAGAAATGAGACACGTCCAAATTTGAGGTAGTCCTTACCACATGAAAACATGGTTGATTGAATGCCTACCGGTAAAAATTTCTTAAGGCCCACTCGAATATTTATTTTCCATCCAACCTGTTGATTACTTCACATAGATATGAATGAAGGGAAAATACAAGTATTAGCTTGATGCAAAACTTTTGTGGCCCCGAGAGCATTTTAATGGTGGTCGTTCAATCACCACTGGTTCCTATGGTGTGGTTCACCTGAGATTTGAATCCTCTCATTTTTGGGATAATGCCATAAAATGATCTGCAAAAATGAATGGACGGCATGGATAAAACACATATATCATTGTGGGGCCCAAAAAACCCACAAATACGAGTCCGTATAGTTTAAGCTTATACACCACGCATGCAATTTCTACGCGCAGCACACCGTCAATCGCGGAAGCAGATTGCATCCTGGTAGCGTACTGAATTAACTCTGTGGGGTCCACCGGTATGTATGTGTCTTATCCACGCCGTCCATCCGTTTTAAAACTAATTTTAGGGTAGAGTCCAAAATTCAAGCATATACAAAGCTAAAGTAGACCCCACCAAAGGAAACGGTTTGAATTGAACATGTACCGTTGAAAACTTATGGGGGCCACAGAATTTTTGAATCAAGCCGATATTTGTATTTTCCCTTAATCCATATCTGTGTGACCTTATGAAAAAGGTTCGATTACAAATAAACATGACCGTGAGCCCTATGAAGGTTTCAACGGTGGAAGTCATTATCGCTACTGTTTCCTGTGGTGTGGTGCACCTGAGATTTAGACATGCTCCAATTTTAGGCTCTTGCCCTTAGAATGACCTGGAAAACGGATGAACGGCGTGGATAAGACATATACATGACCCGCCTCCATCCATTGCACTTCACACCGCTTCTTCTACAGCAGTTGAAGAGCCGAGCTTTGCTAGACCACACGCGTGTACAAGTCATACGCCACCATGAATGCCAACGTCGTATGCAAATGAGATATCCAAGCCATCCATCATGTGGGACTCACAGTGCAAATGCTACTTATGAAAGATAAGGGTCCTTGCTCCATTCAGCAGGTGTTACTTGATATTAGAGAATTGGACGGCTTAAAATACTCTGCAGATTTTAAAACCTGGCATTTTCTGTTAACTGTGATCCACGTGATTAGTGCAAGGACCTGATTTTTGGCATGGGGTATCTAAAAAATTATGATGGATGGCTTGGATGCCGCACCTGTCTGCCACGCTGGCATATGTGGTCGCGTGTGTATTAGGTGACTTGTACACGGGCGTGGACTTCGCAAACTCTATAATCTTCTTCTTCTTCTTCTTCTCCTCTCCTTCAAAACCCAAATACCCTTCCGACGATTCTTCTCAGTAATCATCAGAAGTGAAATCTGAAATTCAAAGCCCTCGATCTCAAATCTCTCGACGTGTGTTCTAAAATCAGCATCTTCTCTGGTGATTTTTGCAGCTCCTGAGAATTAAACGGTTTTCGAAGTCGATACTGCGATCGATACGATGAATTGCGAAGTTTGCCATCTTAAAGAACTGGTGAGGCTGTCAATTTCATCTTATTTCATGCGATTAGATGAGTTTTTGTACAGAGGATCTGGACCGTCCATGTAGCTTCTATTGGATTTGATCGTATGCAACTAGTTGTACGCATGGTAACGATCTCTTTCTCGGCCCGGAAATTTCTCGGGTGATATTCAAAATTTGTGGGTTTTCTCGGGGTATTATCGGAAAAATCTTGTTGAATATAAACATTTAGGAATATTTATTGTATATTAATAAATAAATTTAAAATTTAAAAATCAATTTATATAACAAATTATTTAGGGATTTTTGCAGAAAAAGTGTTCATAAATCCCAAATTTATAAAGAATCCCCCCACTAATCAAAATACCTGGATAGTGCTTTTTGAGGAGGGAAGTTACCAAAGTACCCTCATATATTGTTTTTGTTTAAAAAAGTAATGAGTCAGGAAATTTTGGGGCCCACCTGGTATGTGTATGATATCCAACCTGTTAAACATATGCACCCAACCATGATAATCACACAAAACCAAAGATTTTTTTGATTGAATCATCAGATGGGCAGCATGTGCATTTTGATGTACCTTACTATTAGATCAACCAGATTTTTTGTTTTCTGAACATCATGGTGGATTATATCTGTTGGACGGATTGGATATACTACAAACATCATGTGGGCCCACAATTCTCTACCACTTTCTAAGGAAAAAAGGTATACAGCGGGCAGTATAGTAATTTCACAGCTCAACAAGCACTTCTATGGACCCTCCATCGTGTTGGGCCCACCTTGCTGTGGGTCAGACATCATATTGGGCCCACCTTGATGTGGTTCATTCATCATGTTGGGCCCACCTTCAACATGGACTGTCCATCGTGTGGGACCCACCTTTGAGGTGGGCCGTCCATCATGCGGGGCCCACCTTGGATGTGGGTCATTCATCAGTAGGAGCTGAGCTTTGATGTGGACTGTCCATTATGTGGGGCCCACCTTGATGTTGGTCATCCATCATATGGCCCCCACCATTGATGTGGATCGTCCATTGTGTGTTGTGTGGGCCCCATGTTTGATATGGACTGTCCATCATTGGGGCTCGCTTTGGATGTGGGCCATCCATTGACCGTCCATTATGTGGGTCATCCATTATATGGGTTAAGAAGCAAATTTTTTTTTACTCATACCTATAAGTAAGTTTAAGTTAATAAGATACTTTTGCAAAGGTAGTTATCAAACTTTTATTAAAAAAAAGTAGCTTGCTGCCAGAAGTAAAAAGAAAAAAAAAAAGAAAAAAAAGAAGAAAGGAAAAAAGAAGAAAAAAACTACTTACGGGGTTATGGGGGTGTATCCAAACAGGCCCTTTGGTTCATAGATGAATTATGTGGTAAAATCCTATTATCTAAGTAATTTTGCCATAAAAATCCAATTACTTACGGTTTTTACTATCTTTGAGTTAATATCATTATATAGACATGATATTAAAAATCTACAAGTATTTTGGAAATCTCACGATGATTTGGTTTTATCTATTTTTCACAATATTATCGAGGGATTTTCAAAATCTCGGCGATATTTGTCCCACTGGTTGTACAATGGGCCTGCAATGTGGCCAGTTGCATTGCACACATGGATGGTCCAATCCATGATCTGGACCTTGCACTGGTCGAAACCCAGTTTTTGCAATTCACTGCACAGATTGCACTGATTGGATGATCCTCAGTCATTCAGCTGGACATTGGTCATGTTGTTTGACTTGTAACTGTCTTTTTTCCATGCTATGGATCTGATGGTTAGTGTCACTTTCTGACCAGATTGAGTCTTTAGAATCGTAAGCCATCCAAGCTGGGCCAATTGGATGGATGATTCAGTTGATGAGTGGATCTTTTTTCTCTGAACTATCTGTACCATTCATTTGGCATGCTATTGCTTGGATGGCTAGAATTCTCTGACCATTGTGATTGTAGCATGTTTGCCTGCAAAGTTTGGGCTAGAGTAGGCTTATCAAGATCTATGTTTTAAAACCTAGACCAGATGGGGCAGTCGGAACGGTATGGACTGTAACTGGCCACCAAGACAGGTTAATTCTCTCTGTTTAAGATGAACGGCTTTCCGGGTGAAAATGGGCCAAGCAGGTCTGTCCGACTGAAGGCCCGCCCACACAAAAAATGAGCCAAGGTCCAGTCTGGGTTTTAAAACACTGAACCAGATAAATGGTTAGACGACTGTCCACATGGCTGATCAAACCGATGGTACTGTAGGCCTACTGTAAGTGGTTTCATATGATCATTCCTATATTTTATCTTGTGAAATGACATTCATAAGAGTAACATTAAAACCAGTATCACTGGTTGCCTACACATCGTGTATTTTCAGTTGCTTGAGTGGTCTTATATTCATTTTAGCTTTGTCATGCCTTTCAGTATTGCTTCCTTCTTATGGTGCTTGTCTGCTGCATTCACAGTTTCTATCCTTTCCTGACTTCTCTGTTGACGGATTGTATGCCTGTATTATTGTAGGAGGTGGAACTCTTTGAGATTCCGGAAGTTCTGCGCTGTAAGATACTTTGTCACCTTTATGAGGGGTTATTTGACATACTGGTGGAGTATAACAACCAACGTGCATGCTCACAGCCACTGTGCATGTCGAGTAGTTCTACCTCAGTCCCACCATCTGAAGTGTGGGCTCCATCTTGGATTGGTCATAACTAAACAACCACACCAAACGGATAATTCCAACTCTCTCTTTTTTAATTATTATTAATTTTTTTTTTGATAGAAAATGAATGATCCTAACTGCCTGGTTGGCGGCCATCAAAATGAATGGTTAAAAAGGAGAACTCAATATGCTAAATTCACTAAGCAAATGTACATGAATCGGAGGTTAGGATCACATAATCTATCTAATCTTTAGGATGTGCTCCATCTATGTTGAGACAATGAGACCCAATATTTGGATGGTGTAGATCATATTGCATGTGTACACGGGCTGTGTGCATGCAAATGAAAGGTTATTCGTAATATGTAAGCACACACAGAAATGCTATTGAAAAGCAGCACGATGATTTCTCCTTATTTATCTTTTAGATTATTGTTACCCATATTGGGTCAAGGAAGTTATGGCCTATGGACCAACTGAGGTTAAAGCCCTCGATGGAGTGGAACATAATTCGTGTAGCCGACCCAATTAGTTGGGATAAGGTTTAGAAGACGATTGTGATTAGTTCAAGGAACAAATCACCAAATATGTTTTTGAAAAGCAGCACAGTTACTCCTTGTTGTCTTGTGGTTTATTATCAGCCAGATTGGGTCAAGGAACAAATCACCATATTGTAGAGAATTAGTTTTCACCCCTGTTCCTTATTTGTGGCTTGTATTAACTGAGGATCTGTGAAACAAAGGAACGTATTGCCTGGCAAAAATATAGAAGGCTGTCCTTGGATTAGGTTATTTGATTGAATCAACTGTTGATCAAAACCATTTGATGACAGAATTCTTTGTTGTTTCCGTCTTTTTTCTTTCTTTTTTTTTTTGAGTGATTAGAACAGAATCTTTGTTTGTCTTTTGCTACTTTGATCTAGGAAATATAATCCGTCATGCTCAGTGCTCATCCTGATATGCATCTGGTATTTACAATGAATTATATTTGATAATGGGTTAATAACCAATGGTCGAATGATTTGTTTTCCAATTGACGTAATTGATGCTTGGTAAAGATATGAGGCGTCCAGCTGGGTTCTAATTATCTGATGTGAGGATGATCTTATCTGTCGTATTTCATCAAAGATTTGATGGGTCTTTTGACAATGCACTAGAAGTAATCCCTGCTGTGTGGGATGCCATATTTTAATAGTTGTTGGATGGAAAGCTTCTCACTGAGTCTTTCAGACTGCAGTCATTTTCCCTGAATGATGGCATGTGATCGTTTCCTGGTCCTCCTTTCTGGGACCTTAATGAGGAATGCATTGTCCTTTCAAATCTGAAATTTTAAGTGTTTCATACGTGTATTACAAGCTTTAAAGTTTTCATGTTCTACTTGGACTTTTTCCAGTCTCTTCATTTTTATCATCAGTTTCAAACTTATCTTGGGCCGGTCATCTTGTATAATTTCAAGTCATTCACTGCACTAATTCTTTTATCCAATGGCTGAGATTAGGTTTCGTGTTTGTGGTAAAGGTTCCTTCCGTCGGAATCAGTTTTGTTTGATTATGGGGGCTGGCTGTTAATTTCTGTCATCCTTAAAGTGTACAAAGGGAAACTTCCATCTTTTTGAGCACGGGCTGGGTTCATTTTCACCAATGCCTAATGCACATGATCGTTTTGTTTGAAATTGTGGTCACTGCTTCTGATAGAATTGAAGATATGTGTTTTGTGTTCCCATGGGGCAGCAAGGACAAGAAGCACAAGATTAGCCTTGTTGAAAGAAAATGAGAGAGAGCCAGGGGTTTCGGTGATCAACGCTTCAATGCAGCCCAGATTACTCTCTGAAGGATGGGGCGAGCTAGGATCTAGCTTTTTCTTCACCAAGTATTGTAAACAAAATGCTATTTAATTTTCTAGACTTGGCTGGTGGAGCAGTGGAGTGCCTGCTATTTAGAAGGGTGCTGCACACTAGGCAATTACAAGAATAGATAGAGATTTTTATTTTTATTTTTATTTATTATTTATTTTGAAAGATGAAAGAGCTTTATTAAGGCCAAAGTCGAAGAAGATGAAACAAAAGAAAACAAAGAACAGGAAAACTGTACAACCCCACCCAATGAGACTACCTTTTTATTTATTTATTTATTTATTTTTTACACGCACACACCCTCATGCCCACACACACCACAATGGGTACTCGTACCCATGACTTTAGAGTTGAAACTCGTGAGCCTACCACTAAGCCATGAGTAGGGACCCCCCAGTGAGACTACCCTACACAGACGTTAAGACACCCAATCAGAAATACATTGCAGCAGCCGGCCTAGAACCCTCGAAGTCTAAGTTTCTCTCATTCCGAAACGTTGGATTATTTCTTTTGAACTAAATCGACCAAAGGAGAGCCAGCAGCGCACCCCTCCATTTACAAGTCCCGAAAGAGCCCATTCCCCTCCCGTGCCATGCTCTAAACAGCATATTGATCGACCCAGGCTAGTTCCAGGAGATATTAGCCAATCTAAAAATAGTAGACAAAACAATCCATGTGAATGAACAAGTGATCCACCATCTTCTCCGCCTCCAGACAGAGAATGCAAACATTGGGAAGCATCATATTCTGTTTACGAAGATTGTCGACCGTCAAGATCTTGTTCCTCCCCACCAACCAAGTGAAGGCTGTTGCTTTCGGAGGGGCACCATAAGACCATACAAAAGCTGTATGAGAGTATTCTCTGATCTGCATCCTTTGGGACAAGCGGAGATGGAACATTTAGTAATTTATGGTTGTACAATTGTGTGTGTGTGTGTGTGTTTTTTTTTTTTTTTTTTTTTTTTTTTGAGAATTTCAAGAAATTTTCTCTATTAGTAGGGTTCTAGAGTATCAATTATGCATTTTTTTTTTTTTTTTTTTTTCTATTGACCATGTCTCATTTTCTTCTTACCAATTTGCAAGTTGCCAAAACTGAGATTGATTTATTTAAAATTAAAATGGCAGTCTAGATCAAACCCAAACTTTGAAGTTCATACCCTGAGAAAAACATCAGTAGCTATTTGAGGTTCTTTAATAGCATGTTTTGATTCTTTAGTAGCATGTTTTGTCGTTAATTGTAATTCTTTTGAGTGGAAGGATTCTTTTGGGACCATTCACTTTTGATTTTTGTCAAATGTTTCTTTTGTGATGAATTTATGCCTTTATCTTTTAACATCCATATCGATATTATTGTTTTTCTGCCGGAACCAACAATGGCTGTTGAACTGGATGCAGGTATATTGCACACGATTATATTTCACAGAGCTTTAGGTCCCGTTCGGCCAAAGGACATTGATTCTGAACTTTTTGAAATTACTTACGTAAGTGATTTTTTATTTCTTTCAAGTTACTTACATGAGTTATTTCGAAGCTACCTTATCAATAATGTCTATTCATATGTTTGATGTCCAAAATTTTGGGAAGGTAAAAGGGCAATGGGCATATTTTTAGAGAGCAATATCCAGTTTATTGAAATTTGTATGGAACTAATTGAATTGGTGCACGAGTTTTTTTTTTTTTTTAGTCCCATTTAGTGCGTGATGGTTGCCTGAAGTTTTACTTTCCTGTTGATATTGTCAGAAGACTCAGAACTCAGCGTCTATGTGTATACATCTGATTTTAATAGCACCCTTCGATGATGTGCAATTCAAACTAGATATCTGATGGTGTGCTGAAGTATAGCATCTCCACACCATGACATGGGCTGTTCCAAAAACTCCAGTTCCATGGTGTGCCATGCCTTACATGAAATCTGAAACGTATACATGGCTATTGTTGTAATCCCAATGAGAACCTTGGTCAATGTTGGTGGTAGTTTTAATCTTCAGGTTGTTTCTTCCCTGACACATACCCAAATGTTAGACATTCCAGTATTCATCCATTTGGGATTTCACATCTAATGATAGTCCATTGAATAAGCAATACTACCTGCTCCGTTATTATTATTATTATTATTTCCTTCTTTTCTTGAGATTGACATGTTAATGCACCATCTTATGTTCCATCTAGCATAGTTGAAAGGCACATTTACTGATACCTTCCATTTCAGTATTGCTATGCTTGCTTTGTGCTGACTTGAACCCTTCTTTATTGCATAGGTACAATGTGGAGATGCTGAGATTGAAAGGAAAATAGATGAGAAAATCAACGAGTTCATTGGACGTGCAGAGAAGCACCCAAACAGGAAAAGCCAGGTCGTTTTTCTGTGTGTGTGTGTATGCATGTCTTCTAGTCTCTTTTCTCCTTGACCTGAAAAAAAAATGCTATTCATGTTCACAAGATTATTCTGCAATCTTTCTTACGAGTGGTATGTTGTAATGTCTGAAACTTCCATACATTTTTTATTTTTTCCCTGCTCTTTTGGTCATTTATTGAGGCAAGGCTCATGGAAAACATAATAATACAGATTGGGCTATACATGGATTGTTATCATGAATTTGATACCTCAGATTCTTCTTTTCTCCCACTGTGGAAAACCATTTCAAACTTACATCACACGTTTATCTTTCCACACGCCAACCACTGTCCTCTGTTACAATTGTTTTGTTTATCATTGCCTTTTATTTTGGCGAATATTAATTTTTGCATTATTCCTTTTCCCCCCTTATTTTTTCATATGCAGATATGTTTATCCTTCTATGAGGTAAAACAAAAGCTGGCAGCATGGTTCGGTAACAAGATTGAACGCTTATGTTGGGAGCAGTGGTATATTAATTTGAATGTGGTACACTCAAAAGCACATTCTAGCAAGTCCCATCATACTAAAGTGGTTGTAGAACCCAGAGGTACATGTTTCATTCCGAAATATTTAGCTCTTTTTTTTTTTTTTTTTCCGGGTCTTTATTATGTGAAAAATGCTTCTTGTTTCAGACCCTGATATCTTATCCTATTGATTTTACTGCAGAAATAACATCGGAGGAGAGGGCTATGAGCCGTGCTGCCCTGGAGCGAGCCCTCCGTGATGTTTTGTTTCAAATCATAAAATTTGTTGATGAAAAGAAAGAGCACATTCCTGCGATACCTAAGGAAAGCATCACGTTTCCATATGAAATCAGAAGGTTATCTACTGTTCTTTTGTCTTTGCAACCTATTGAAGCTTTCTCTGAAAGGGCTTTTAGTTGTCTCTAACTTATCACATGCATTGAATTGGAAGCCTGTTGATTTTCATTCAATGTCTTTTTTTTTTTTTTTTTTGGTATATTTAATGGTTAAAAAGAAAACACGCATCTATTTATAATTTTGTTCCTTTGGCGACATCTGTGCCCTCTGATTTTCATTTCACAGCTTTATTCATGATTTGCATGTAGCATGCTAATTTATGCTGATGTCTGCATGTGCTCAGGTTCATAAGGTCGTGTTTGGGCACACTATTGAATTCAATTGCGACAATTAGTTTGAAGTGGAAATGATCAAAATTTAATAACCTACCTTGGTGGTCAATGGAGACTTCAATTTGCAATTAAACTAATTTCAAGATTGACTTATTAGTGACATGACTGCAATTTGCAGGCTACTTCCTCATTATTAATTGTGCGAAAAATCCTCATGCTTCTGTCAATTCCTATTCACTGAACTGACATCCACATTTAAATTCCACTATGCATCCAAACACAGCCTAAACGTTATTGTGGAACTCTCTCTCTCTCTCTCTCTCTCTCATGCGCGCGCACACACACAGAGAAACACAAATGACTGTCTTACAAGAAAAGAAAAGAAAAGACCAAGGAATAAGAAAAAGGGTTGTGTGGAATGATTTTGCAAGGTACCATAGAAAGGCTCATGAATTAGATGAGTAGAGATCCTTTTTTTTTTTCAAAATAAAATAAAATGTATTTTTTATTTATTTTTGTGTTGTTTCTGTAAACATGTTTGTGGTTCGCTTCTGCCTCGAAACGCCTGATAAAAAAACTCATCTCCACTTTGCTTGTGCAGTTCATGGGATTCTTCTTCTGGCATGGACATGTTCAAGAGGATGCTCCAGACGGGCCATCCGAGCATGCTCAGCTGACAATCTTACCCACCAAATGTAAGCTCTCCTCCTCATATACCTGCTAATGTTAATTGCACTCAACCATCATCACCGATCGTCCATAATCACAGAATCAAGGAAAAGACATAAGCCTCGTTTGTTTATCTGATAATCAGGATTTGTACAGAACATAGTCACAGAGATGCGTGAATCAGATATAAGTTGATGTAGTTTGCAGTCACTTTATTTGTGTATGTATATATACATTTTACGTTATCTAATGGAGAGAACTAAGTTACTGATACTGATACAAGCCAGAAAGTTGATGGGAATCCAATAGCTGCTTGTTGAGGGCCTGTTTGGACAAGGTGCATCTCCAATCAAATCAGATGGGATGGTCTCTATCCAGTTTGTTTTGGCAGGAGTTGGGACGGATTAGAGAAGTGTGCTCTATCCCGAGTCTGCCCTTTGGTTGCACGATCCTTCTAACTAGATGCTGCTCCTGCTTCAGACTTTCTGCTCCTGCTCCAGTTTCTAGGCATCCAAACAAGGCCCGTTTGGACACAATTTGCACAAAAGGCTGTTATCCTACAAAAGTGACTTTGTTGGCTGAGAGTGTCGACCCAAGGTGAGTGGGCTTTTTAGCGCCTATTTTCAACAGGGCGGGAATCAAACGGTGTTTGTGAAAGTGCACCCAAACGCACAAGTTAAGAAGTGTGAAAGAAATGCCCTGTTGAGGATGCATACAAACGGTCCTGAAACTTGCTTACATTTTCAAACGGGTGCTTCACAGCTCCTGCATCCGAAATCTGTTGTCTTGCAACTATAGTCCGCCCATGATGTTTTAGACGTAAAAAAGATTAGTTGGAAAAGAAATATATATAGAGGTCGAGCTGTGTGGGCCCTACTGTGATGTGTGTTGAACATCTACATCGTGCATTTGATGGGTCCCATTTAGGTCATAGGATATCCCAAAAATCAGCCGTATACGGAACTCAGGTGGGCCATACCATCTAAAATCATGTGAAGACATGCCTAAAACAGATAAAAGCACCTGGTCCCACCCTAGTTTTGGATGCGGCTGAAACTTGGTCTCACCCCTCATCCAAGTGGGACACAAACAATTAATGGACTGGATTTGTATAGGCTATCCTGTTATCCGACCAAGCATCAGGGACACTGGAACTTGAGACATTCCAAAATTAAGGTGGGCCACAACAAGTGAACGTATAGGCTCTAGCTATGATTGTGCATTGCTCCCTGTGTTATGTCCCACCTGAGATTTTGATAGAGATAGATTCATGGGATGCATGGTTGGATTCTACAAACACATCACGTGTGGGTCCCACGCACCTATAACATATGGTAATTAATTACCATATCTTTAGAATGCATGTCGTCCGCCCCCTTTGAAAGGCGTCATTTTGATAATTCATGATTGAAATGTCAGCGTCTGGCAAACCAAACAATGGCCACTCCAATGACAACTACACCACCTTTTTTTAATTAAAAAAAAATCGTGGTTGATTATTGGAACTCATGTTGTGGGGCCATTTGGATGTTGCAGATCTTTAGAATCACGATGGCCAAGCAATCCTAACCATCCAATTTGTGGCTATCAAATAGATGGTTAAAAGCAAAACACTTGAGTTACTCCTTCGATGGTTACTATCATCTTCTCAGCGCAAAATTTTGAGTTATGGTCCACCCATTATTGGGTCAGCAATTTGGACAGTGGATTGATTCATAGCCATTTTTTAAGTGGTGGTGAACATTCATAGGAGCTTTGGAGGAATCATATGATCCATTGCTACCTGATATTTGTGTTTGCTCTGGATACGTGGTTTTCAATTTTAACGAGTGGGGCCCATGGTGGAGCATATAACTAAAATCAGACTTGACCAACCAATCCTAACCATCCAATTGATGGTTATCAAATGGATGGTTAAAATTAAAACAGTGCGTAGTCCATATTCTAACGGTAAAATCCAATGGTTACTATCATTTACTGTGCAATTCTTTGGTTGTCCTCCATCCGCAATTGGGTCGGCAATCTAGATGGTCTTAATTGTGTAGAAGAGTAGTCCTTGTACAATAAATTTAAATTAGGAATTTAGGCCACGTTTTCAATTTTGACAAGTGGACCCCCATACCATTGATCTGTTGTGGCCCACTGTGGAAGATCCCAACGGCCAATCCTGGGACTTGTTCAGTTGATTATGCATCAGTGTTATAATTCTCTTCTGACCGTTTATCTATAGGTCACATAATCTAAAGAATTCCATATCAAGGATTTTTTTTTTTTTTTTTTTGAGGCATAGTCCATGTAAAGTGGACCATAGTAGACCAATGGTCTGAGTTATCTGATCATGAGTCCCATTTATCAGAACGTTTTCAGGAATCTTACAAAGACACTCTGTCGCCTGCTCGTCAGAGAGTCGAGCTGTTGTGGGTCTCACAGGGTTTGTATGCCATCCAACCCTTGCAACAGACTGATTCATTCATCACGACCATCCAATCCAACTATCAGGTGGTCCACACCGTAGAGGGGAATGGGCAAGTACAAGGCAGCTTATAAGCTGGACCTGACCATTCATAAATGGTGGGGTCCATGTATATTACTGGCGTTTAGTGTTATTGGGTCTACTCGCACGTGCCATCCTTAGTCTGTGAAAATGCATTGGCCCAAAGTGTCAATCCTTCTTTATTTCCCCGTATTATCACTTCCCAAACATGAAAGATTCTCTACATCCAATCCCTTCATCAGGTGGGCCCCACCACAATTTTAATCCTTTCAACTCATCAGGGGTTTCACGTGTGAAAATGCCAGATGGTTAAAACAACCACCTCTCCAATGGCCCTCATTCAGGGTACACATGTGGGCCCCACTTGTCCAGAGGATCCACATGGTGGGGCCCACCCAAATCTACTACAACTCGACATTCAACTGCCCGCACTCGCTTATGGTATGAACCCATATAATATAACATGATCCATGCACTTCACAAAATGCCATTACTCCACAAACATTCACTCATCATAAAATCTCGGTTCTTCCTCAGATCATACATGGTATTTCCCACATCAACATTCCCCAAGCATTAAGGATTCTCTATTTGTGAACGTCCTAACCCTTCATCAGGTGGGCCCCACCTTATTGAGACTGATCAACTCATCAGGAGCTGGATGGTTAAATAAGCCACCCTCCAACGACCCACATTCAAACCCACTTGTGGAATTTGACCAACCCGATTGGGTGGCCCACCACACACACCATAGCACAATCCAAATTGATATGATCATGTGTAAGAATCCTATAAGGTGGGCTTTATTGATCAACGGTCAAGATTAACTTGAAGGTAGAATAATATGATTGGGTGCATCAATGGGCCCCACTAAGTTGTGATACATCCAGAAATTCTTTAGGGAGAGGAGTTTTGATGGGTTTCAAACTCCTCTCTCCAATCTAAATAAGAGCTGGGTCCCAATCCATCACCACAAGTCTAATCCCATCATATCTTTTATAAAGGGTGAAAGGAAAGGTCTTATTGGCATTCCGCACTAAACAAATTACAACATGCACTATGATAAAATGCCATAACTCAAATTACAACATGTACTTTGATAAAATGCCATAACTCCACTATCATCACTCATCAAACAAACACTCACACACATGTATGAATGTATGTATGTATGTATATCGTAATAGCATCAGAGATTTTGGTCATTCAGATATCTTGAAATGAGAAATCTGAATGTTTTCAACATCCAGCTTCTTGAAATTGCTCAGCTTCCTTGTCTTGAAGAACTTCCCCCAGTAATATTCCTTATACTTTGTGGGATTCTCCTCACTGACCAGCTCTTCCAGAGGCTTCACCATCACATGGTGTGCAGGGCTGAAGAAGAAAGGAATGGAGAATCTCTCTCCCCGAGTTCACTGACACCCGGTGCTCTGCGCTTTCATACCTGTCATTGCTCCAAACCTGCAGAAAATCTACCCATGAAACACAAAACAAGACACTTAAAAGCAATGACTTAAAGAATCTAAGTTCTTCAATTACCACTCTGTAAATGATATTCGATTGCCAATGTACCTGGACCGTCCAATGGATCGAGTACCTCTTGAATGACCCATACATGAAAAATGCGCTGATGGGAAATCTATGACATTGGTCTATGAATTTGGGTGTTAGAAATCTATGACATTGGTCTATGAATTTGGGTGTATTTGTTCTTAAAAAGTTCATTACCAGAACTGTGATTAGGTGGCCCATTGATTGATAAACATGTATGCCGATCTTTTGATGTGATTGTGTTGTTTAGATGAACTATTGAATCGAATTGCAATTCGATTAGATTTTGTATCCCAACATGTTCTACGATTAGACTGTTCAAACTCATTTCAATCTATTGAATGGTGTTTGAATGAACTAATGAATTGAATTACAATCACTAGTTTAAAGAAGTGGTTTCTCACACTGAGGAAGTCATTTCTTACCATTAGTAATTATTGCAATTCAATTAGATTGTGCACCCAAATGCATTCCTACCATTTCAAATGATAGAGATATTAATTAAATCAAAATCTATCTATACTAAGTACCTGAATGATGTCGCCGACGTTGATGATGTAAGAATCCGGTATTGGCTTGACCCTGACCCACTCACCATTTGTTTTTCGCTTCACATCAAGTCCACCCACATCATCTTGAGCAAGGACAGTTAAAGCTATAGCATCCTTGTGGCGACCGACACCCAGGGCAAGGTGTGGGGCAGGGCAAGGAGGGTAGTGATTGAGACGGATAAAGCTCGTTTGTTCTTTAAAGAAACCGTTCAACCGATCGGCCGGCAAGCCCAAGCTCAGTGAAATGAGTTCAAGTAACTTGAATGCTAGCTTCTCCACGGCTCGAGCGTATTCCATGGATGCTTCTCTGATAGAAGAAAATCAAAATAAATAAATAAATAAATGCAATGCCTACTTGGGTTGTTTGGGAAGCTGGATATGGTTGCATATGAAATCAATTTCCATGGATATGACATTTTCTGCATTTGGATGCACAACTGAATTGAATTGAATTGCAAAAATTCGATCATGTATGTGGTCGGTGCTCTGTGGGCCCCAACATGATGTATGTCTCATCCATCCATTTTTCCAGATAATTTTATGATATGAACCCCAAAACTGAGATAGATAGAGTGGACTGGTGCTACCGTTTGTGGGGCCCACCATTTTCGATGGTCTGATTTCCCGCGCAACTGAATTTCCGCGCATGATAATCGGAAATGAAATCGAGAAGCTTAAGATCTTCAATTACCTCAATTCAGGAGGATAGGTGGGCCATTGATTCCTCAACTCCTGCAGCTCTTGATCATCAGCCTCATGGGAAGCTGGGATCACCGTTGGATCTTGGACAGCAAAATCAAAAACCTCCTTCCAATCTCTCACGTTCTTGGTATGCTCGGTATCGTAGTAGCCCAGTGGATTCACTTCGTCGCGTCGTACTCTCCGCTTCTCCTCCGGCGACAGTGCGAAGAATTCCTTCGATGCCGATTTGATCTGGTCCTGAAGATCCAACGGCACGCCATGGTTGATCACTTGGAAGAAGCCCCAATCCCTACAGGCGGACCCCACCTCTGCGATGAGGCCCGAAAGGGACTGCGGGCCATCGGGACCGACAGAATTCAACGGTGAGAGATCGATCAGCGGAATTCCGCCCGCCTCGATGATTGTGGGCTTGGGCCTGTGTTCTACGGCCTGGATGAACGCCCAATCAACCTCACAGCCCATCTCTCTCTCTCTCTCTCTCTCTCTACCGATCTATCTATCTAATCATCAATCTATCTAATCGAGAGAATGAGAGGTGTTTTAAAGGAGCGAGTGGCCTACGGTTACATTGAATCTGGACAGTGCGCCAATGTTGAATCTGGACAGTGCGCTAATGTTAGCAATGACGTTGGATGTACTTGAATACCTACGATTGAAAAAAGCTTCGGTGCTCTGGCGGAGTGTAATGGATGATATACATGCACTTAATAAGTAGAGAATTTTCCCACCTTATATCTCCCTTTTTACCCATCAGCTTTTTAGAACTGCCCAAACTTTACTTCCCATAACTAAACTACTATTATACGGATACAGCATGGGCAGATGAAAATACCCTTCCAACCCTGCAGATGAAAATACCCTTCCAACCCTGCCTGTCCAATCCAGTCGATCGGGTTCACCCCGTCTCGTTGCCTGTCCAACCTGGTTGATCGGGTCCACACTTGGTTGACCCCGTCTTACTGTCCAACTGAACATGGATTAGCTACTAACAGGTTGAGTAGCGGGACTCGTTGCTGAAGTGACGTCGCCAAGGGTCCCACTATAATATATGTTTTGTATCCACACCGTACATCCATTAATTTGGAGAGATTATTTTAGAGCATTAGCCAAGAAATAAGTTAGATCCAAAGCTCGAGTAGACCCCACCACAGAAAACAACAAAGAGAGTGACGCCCATCATTAAAAACTTCTAAGGGTCACAAAAGTTTTTGATCAAGCCGATATTTGCGTTTTTCCTTATTTCATGTTGTGTTAACTTATGAAGGGGTTGAATCTCAAATAAAGATCATGTGGACCTTAGGAAGGTTTCAACACTAGGCGTCACTCTCTCCATAATTTTTTGTGGTGGGGGTCCACTTGAGCTTTGAATTTGACTTATTCTTTGGCTAATGCCCTAAAATGATCTCTCCAAATGGATGGATGGTGTGGATACAAAACACACATCATGGTGGGACCCACATAACTTGGTGATGTCACTTCAGTAACGAGTCTCGCTACTTAAAGCAAGAACGGGATGCCCCGACATTCTTCTAAACTCAAACTTGACCGAGCACATCGTATGCAATGAACTGAAAGTGACGAACCCAGGCGGATTAAAGGACACAAGCATGGGGCCACTACGACCGTTCTGGCCTTAATGATTCAGATAAAATCAATGACTACAATGAAGGTACTTTAGCTTCATGAAATTGACTGAGTTTCACATAAAATTGACTGACCTGCATATAAAATTGACCGAGCATCGCAAGTGCATTTTTTTTTTTTTTTTTGGTTTAGGGTTTAGGGTTTAGGGCAATTTATTCAAATATACTTGCAGTGCACCGTTTCTTCGATGGATGCATCGTTTTTGTCATTTGTTGACGAAATAAAATAAAGAAAAGGAAGTAACAGTTTGGTGGAAGAGTATTCTTTTATGAAGAAGAGAGAAGATTTTAGAAAATGAGTTTTAGGTAGAAGGGTATTGCAGTTTGAAGATGAGATAAGATTTCAGAAAATGGATTTTCAATAGTAAAATATTCTGGTGTGAAGAGGAGAGAGGATTCCAAAAATTGAATTTTTGGTGGCAGGGTATTCTGGTAGGAAGAGGAGATGAGATTTAAAAAAATGGATTTATATTGTAGGGGTATTATCATCCGAGAAAAGATATTGATTTAGTTTGGGAAGGTAAAGTTTGAATGGCTTAGAAAAGCCGGTGGATAAAAGGTGAGATTTTTAGTGAGAAAAAACTGTAATAATTAATTAGATACTGCATATTTGGCATGTAAGTAATTCCAACTATACTATCCCAACTTTGAGTGCCAGTTTAGATGTATTAAGAACAAAAAATTAATGGTTAGTTGTGTTGGGCCTTAATCTAGAAGATTGAACGCATTGTAACCCTAAGCATTAAAATAGCTAGATTTAGACCAGATTTTTGAAAATTAACCTAAACAATTCAGCCATTGATCGACAAGAATCAAACAATTTGTGAAGGGAAGGGTTAGTTATTCAAATGAGATCTTCTTACCTTGAAAATAAGAACTTCTATCACAACATAATAACTTTGTAGCAATTGTTAATAAAATAAATGTTTAGAAAGAAGATAGGAAATGAAAATTTAAGTCTTAATTTTACTAATATGATTATAAATGTAATATAATCGACAGAAAAAGTAAAAAAATCAAAAAAATTACATATGGCAATTCGAGCAAGTAGATGATCGTGGGCGATTGACAATATTTTGAACTTAAATGATCTACCTAAACAACCATGAGACAATTATGATTTGGTCAGCATGTTGTGACCAAGGAAATCACTAAGGACTCTAATAATGGGGTCATGAATAATTAACTAAACTAAATCTAACTTACTTCAACATTGTGTTGGATATAAGTAGAGAGGCTAAATTTGAGCTACGCTAATTGATCAGACTTACTACAGCATGATGCTAGACATAAAAGGCAATGACCGTAAAATGAATGGAAATGACCGTGAATCTAAACGGAATCGCCAGAAATGACCGTAAAATGAATGGAAATGACTTTGAAGTGAATCAAATTGAGTGGAAATGACCGTGAAGTGCATGAAAATGACCGTGAATCTAAATGGAATCGCCAAAAATGACCATAAAATGAATGGAAATGATCGTGAAGTGAAGCGAATTGATTGTGAAATGCATGAAAATGACCGTGAAGTGAAGGAAATTTACCTTGAAGTGCATGAAAATGACCGTAAATCTAAACAGAATCGTCGGAAATGACCGTGAAATGCATGAAAATGACCTTGAAGTGAAGCGAATTGACTGTGAAATGCATAGAAATGACGTGAAGTGAAGGAAAATGACCGTGAATCTAAACAGAATCGTCGGAATTGATCGTGAAATGCATGAAAATGAATGTGAAGTAAAGCTAAATGACCATGCAATGCATGTAAATGATCATGAAGTGAAGGGAATTGACCGTGAAGTGCATGGAAATGACCGTGAATCTAAACGGAATCGCCAGAAATGATCGTGAAGTGAAGCAAATTGACCGCAAAGTGAATAAAATGAATGAAATTAACTGTGAGGTGAATGAAATGGATTTTTGACCATCGACCTAATGAAATCTTGAAAAATAACTATGTTGGTTGGCTAAATTAGCTTCTCTTACCCCAAAATCATATATGGTAAGTTAAGTAACTCATTCTAATTTAGGAGATATGCTTGTTAAATAAATAGACAAAGAAATGAATTAAAAGATAGAAAAATATTTTTAGATACTGATATATACATATTTACATAATCATGTATTAGATAAAAATGTACTCGAAAAAAGTTCTCCTCCTAAAAAATAAGATAAAAATGCTTTTTTTTTTCCTATAGAATTTTTGTTGCTTTGGTGGGTCCCATTATAAGGTCTGTGTTATATCCAAACCGTTCATCTATTTGACGAGCTCATATTAAGGCTTGAAAAGAAAAATGAGACAGATCTAGCTATCAAGTGGACCACACTGTAAAAGACAGTGGGGAATTGAACCTATACCATCGAAACCCTTTTAGGGGTTACATAAGTTTTGGATCATTGTGAAATTTATTTTTCCTCTTCATCCAGGTCTTTGTGACCTTATGAATAGATCAGATGGAAAATAAATATTATGATGGGCTTTACAAAATTTTTAACGGTGAAAATCAATTTTCCTGCTGCTCTTTGTGGCATGGTCCAATTGAGCTTTGGGTATGAAATTTTTTATTTTGATAATGCTTTGAAATAATCTCGAAATATGGATGAACGTTGTGGATATAATAAATACATAACTTTGGGCCCATGTAACTTCGATATCTTTTGAACCGTTCGTATAACTCGGTGTTTCGAGGAGTGTAAGCGCTCGTCTTCGAGCGCCAGGCGATCCGCCTCAGGAAGGACAGCAGGGGCATTTTCGACCTGAGAAATGGGACCGTACAGCTGGGGCTTATACTTGGAAGGTAAAAAGCAAGTGGGCTTAAAAAGGTTGGTGGGCCATATTCGTGCAGTTCGAAATTGCTACATATCCTTGAGAGACGATTACCTACGGCCGGCTGTTTGATAACTTTCCATGCAGCCCCATCTTTTCCGGAAACTTGGTACATGCGTAGGAAAATCAAAACCATGTAAACTGTTGTCCTCAGGATGTAAATCATCCGAAATGAAAAGAAAGCGAGTCCGTCCAATAGGTAGACCGCATCATTTGAATCAATGGAAAACTGACTCTCTAACTCAACACAAAAGCTTATATCATATGATGATATTACCAACTGATTTTTGTGTGGACCAATCTTCATTGTGGGGCCTACCATTTTTAATGGTACAGATTCCCCACAAAAGGGGCATGCTGGCCGGAAAGATGGGGCTGCAATACAAACTATCTGCATGCAGCCGTTTGTTATGTGATCAAATCTCCGCTGGACTGGAATCATTTGAAGTTAGCTTGAATACATCTGGATTTATTCGGGACTCTAGCCGTTGGATTTGGGGAACGAATTAGATGCCACCCATGGGCCCACCTTGATGTACATATTATAGATCCATGCTATCCATCCATTTTTCTAAACTTTTTTAGGGCATGAGCCCCAAAATGAAGCAGATCCAATTCTTAGGTGGGCCATACCATAGGGCTTTCCTTGGATGGGGATTGTCCAGTAGAAAAAATATCTCAATAACCAATACTTTCTTTCATTGATTATATAAAGGTTAGCGACCGTTCATGCTTAAAGCAACAATGCTAGATGATCAGCTGAGACAGTCGAATCTAGAGCTTTCTTTTGATATCATGAGCTCCCATCTTCAATTGCCCGATCGAAATGTCATATTTGCTGAATGATCATATCTCAAGGACCGTATGTTTGTACCACCTTTAATTGCCCGTCACTCTCCAAACGTCACATTAGTTTAATGATCCTAACCTAAATATTGTTGGATAATAGGTTGAATTAAATATACTATAAAAATCGAGAACCAGAAAAGGAAAATAAATTTAGAGAAAGAAAAACTTATTGAATTGAGTCAATGTGTGACTGAGTCACTCGGCTTGAAATCGAATTTGCTCTCCTTGGACAGCGTCCCAAGTGCAACAGGTTTCCAGAGCAATCGACCTCCAGGATACAACGACTATAACGCGGTCCCAGCGGTGCACTCACTGTAAACGGGCTTGAAACACTTGCATTTTA
Organism: Magnolia kwangsiensis; assembly: GCA_037074715.1. Classification (NCBI taxonomy): domain Eukaryota; kingdom Viridiplantae; phylum Streptophyta; class Magnoliopsida; order Magnoliales; family Magnoliaceae; genus Magnolia; species Magnolia kwangsiensis. The sequence continues at coordinate 112,906,586 of CM073580.1, forward strand.
GTCCGAAAGTGATGAGTTGACTCAACAATGAACTCAGTAACAATGGTAAAACCGTATCAGAGAGAGTTTTATAAGACAGAGTATTTTCATATATTGAAACTGGAATCGGAAGTCTTTATATAGACTTCGAAATGGTGCATAAGCACCCTTTACAAAAGGTTAGGTCCGTTGGGTTTAAACCGAACAGGGGCGACTGACCGGAAGGGAAGCATCTCTCTGGTTTAAAACGAAAAGGTGCAAGTGCAAGTACACTCTCGCACATACAGTCCTGCGAGTACCCATACACACACACCCACGCGAGTACACTTACACCGCACCCGCGCCCAGCCCAGCTCGTCCCGTCCCGTCGCGTCGCGCATGCGGACACGGACTCGGCTCGGCTCGGCTCGGCACGACTCGGCTCGGCTAGGTTCGCGCGCGCGTGTGTGGTCAATGACATAGATTAGAGCTATTGGCATAGCCCCCCACAGGACCCAATTCACATGCCCCCTAAAAGGGGCTCAAGCCCTAGGCAAAAAGCCTATCATATAAACAAGAGAATTTCTTTTGTCAAATCCGATGTGGGACAAAACCAACACCTCAAAAACACCAAAATTTTAAATGTGGAGGGAAAACACCGAAATTTGAAAATTCAAAATTTTAACATTATTTTAAAAGAAATACAACAATCCCCCACATGTTTTAAAATAAAACGCTTTCAGATTAAAGCGAAATAGTTGTGCAATGGTGTCGGTGTCACCATAAACTTGAACCGACATTAGAGTAAACAAGACAGGTCTACAGGAATCAGGTGACACCATAGTTTTGAACCTGAATCCTTTTAATGTAGATCGCAAGTATATGCCACTCACACAACTCTTCCTCTGCAAGTGATTCTGTGGTTCGGTGCGTTTCGGCCATACACCATTACTTGAATTTCATGAGTGCTCTAGAGAATTCGCCTAGATTCTCATAGGAAGCGGCCTCCACCTCCACACCCATATACTTGAATTCCATCAAATGTATGCAGCAACTGTATACACCACCAAATATACGACTATGGATCCATTAAGAGTTCTAAAAACTCATCCTTCTGCGTTGCTGCTCGCACTGTACACCATAGAAGGGGCTCATATAACTCAGTGTAATCGTCTACCTCCTGTCTTGTTGTTTACCCATTGAACCTATCTCATGGGATCTCCACTTGTATAGGTTGGGTTACCGACACTGGCAGCTCATATATTAGGCTCAGCCCCATTCCCTTCGATGTATCATTGACTAACTTTTTAGGTAGTCCTTTGGTCAGAGGATCTGCTAGATTCTTTTCTGACCTCACAAAGTCAATAGATATGACTCCATCATGCAACATATGTTTCACTATGTTGTGTCTGAGTCTAATATGCCTGCCTTTTCCATTATATATTTTACTTTTTGCTTTCGCTATAGCTGCTTGATAGTCACAATGAATAGACACGGCCGATACAGGCTTTGACCACAATGGTATATCAGTTAAGAGATTTCTAAGCCATTCAGCTTCTGATCTAGCTTTTTCTAAGGCAATAAACTCGGATTCCATAGTCGACCGAGCAATACATGTCTGCTTGGTGGACTTCCAAGAGACTGCTCCTCCACCCAAAGTGAAGACATATCCAATAGTGGATTTTGTCTCATCTGAATCACTAATCCAGTTAGCATCAATATATCCTTCTAATACAGTAGGATAACCATTATAATGTAAACCATACGCCATATTGCCTTTTAGGTATCGCAAAATCCTAGACAAGGCATTCCAATGCTCTTTTCCAGGGTTATGTGTATATCTACTTAGCCTTCCTACTGTAAAAGCTATGTCAGGTCTAGTACAGTTTGTTAGATACATGAGGCTACCAATTATTCTGGAATACTCCAATTGAGACACACTATTTTCTGTATTCTTCATGAGAGTCACACTATAATCATAAGGAGTACTGACAGGTAAACAATCAAAATGGTTAAACTTTCTCAATATCTTCTCAATGTAATGAGATTGTGATAATATAATAACACCATTTTTCCTGGTTACTTCAATACCTAAGATTACACTTGCCTCTCCTAAGTCTTTCATATCAAAATTAGATGACAAGAATTTCTTAGTTGCATTAACTAATTTAATATTAGTTCAAAAAATAAGCATGTCATCAACATAAAGATATAATAACATAATCATTTCTAAAAATTTTACTATATACACATCTATCTATATCATTTATATGATAACCATTTGATTTTAAAACACAATCAAATTTTTCATGCCATTGTTTAGGAGCCTGTTTTAAATCATATAGTGATTTAATTAGTATACATATTTTATTTTCTTTACCTAATATCTTATAACCCTCAGGTTGCTCCATATATATTTCTTCTTCTAAGTCTCCATTTAGGAAAGCCGTCTTAACATCCATCTGGTGTACCATTAGTTTATATATGGAGGCTATCGCAATTAAGACTCTAATAGTTGTAATCCTAGTTACAAGGGAATACGTATCAAAGTAATCCATTCCTTCATTTTGTTTAAAACCTTTCGCTACTAACCTATCCTTAAACTTATCAATAGTCCCATCTGATTTTAGTTTCTTTCTAAATACCCATTTACAGCCTATTGATTTGTTACCAGGTGGTAGGTTTACAAGTTCCCAAGTATTATTAGATATAATAGATTCTAACTCATTATTTATTGCTTCCTTCCAAAAGGTTGCATCTGGAGAGTTAATAGCTTCTAAATAAGTTGTAGGATCATCTTCTACTAAGAATGTGAAAAAATCATCTCCTATGTTAGTTTCTCTTCTAATCCTAACACTTTTTCTTGGTTGTATCTCTTCTACTACTTTCTCGTAAGCATTTTTACTAGTAGACGCAATATCTGATTCATTAACTTCTTCTATTCCTATAGATCTAGATTTTATAGGGAATACGTTCTCAAAGAACTCTGCATCCCTAGTTTCTATAATTGTATTAGAATCTAAAATATTATCCTTAGTTTTTAAAACTAGAAACCTATAGGCCGCACTGTTTTGTGCATACCCTATAAATACACAGTCGGTCGTTTTAGGACCCAACTTTCTTTTCTTAGTTTCAGGTAATCCTACTTTAGCAAGACACCCCCACACTTTAATATATTTATAACTAGGAATATGATTCTTTCAAAGTTCATATGATGTTTATTTAGAAGATTTAGATGGAATCCTGTTTAGGATATAACAAGCAGATAGAATTGCTTCTCCCCACATATTTGAGGGTAAGCCTGAACTATTTAACATGGCATTCATCATTTCTTTTAGAGTTCTGTTCTTACGTTCTGCTATTCCATTCTGTTCTGGTGTATAAGGAGCTGTAGTTTCGTGAATTATTACATTCTTTTCACATAATTCTCTAAATTGAGAAGATTCGTATTCACCTCCTCTATCTGTTCTAAGTCTTTTAATTTTTATATTTAATTGATTTTCAACTTTAATTTTGTATTTAGAAAAAACATCTAAAGCTTCATCTTTGTTCCTTAACAGATATACTTTAATGAACCTATAGTAGTCATCTACAAAAGTTATATAATATCTTTTTCCACTTCTAGACATGTGATTTCTAAAATCACCTAAGTCACTGTGTATTAACTCTAATAGAACAGATGATCTTTCTATTTGTTTAAAGGGTTTTCCAATGAATTTTGATTCTACACATGTTTCACATTTTTCAAACTCTTCATTAGATATATTAGGTAATAAACCTAATCTTTTCATTTTTTTTAAAGATGTCACATTCACATGACCTAATATAATATGCCATAGGTAAAAAGGTTTAACGATATAAACAGAACTAGATGTCTTCTTATTATCATTGGATACATTTACAATGAATAAACTATCGCTACAATATCTCTTACCAACAAAGGTTCCATTTTTAGTCATTACAAGCTTATCTGAATCAAATAGTAACTTGACACCAGCCTTATTGAGGAGCGAACCAGAGACCAAGTTTCTTCTAATGTCAGGCACATGTAGGACATCATTCAACATTAGAGTCTTTCCAGAAGTGAGTTTTAGAAGTACTTTCCCTTTCCCTACAACTGGAGACGTTCTAGCATTTCCCATGAACACCTGTTCATCATCTCCTGATACTTGGTAGGAAGTAAACATGCTACGATCTTTGCACATGTGCCTAGTTGTACCAGTGTCTAGCACCCACTCCAAGTTGTTTAGAAGGAAGACTTCTGAAACCACAGCTACTACCATGTCAGACTCATTGCCTGTTTCTGTAAGATTAGCCTGCGACTTATCTTTATTTTTCTTAAGCCTACATGTTTTAACATGATGCCCAGGCTTTCCACAATTGTAGCAGTTTCCTTTTTTCTTAAATTGATTATTTGCATTCTTCTTTTTGAGCCTGCATTCATTTGCATAATGTCCAGGTTTGCCACAGTTATGACAGTTGCCTTTTTTCTTATTATTTGTCCGACTTGATTCCACAAGATTCGCCTTTGAATCTATCTCATTTTTATTTTCTTTTTGGTCCCTGATTCTATTGGCCTCCTCTATTCGTATGTGTACGATAGTGGTTTCCAAAGGAACACCGTTCTTCTTATGTTTCATTCTATTTTTATATTCTTTCTAAGAGAGCGGTAACTTTTTTATTAACGCTCTTGACAGAAACACTTCATCCAACTTAATTCCTTCTATTGATAGTTCGTGAATTAGATCTTGAAAGTCGTGAATCTGATTTGTGATAGATTTATCGTCTGTCATTTTATAGTGAAGGAAATTAGCAATTGCATGTTTCTTAGCGCCTGCATCTTCTAATATGTATTTCTTTTCTAAAGCAATCCATATGTCTTTAGTAGAGGCGTAAGAAGCATACACATCATATAGTTCGTTGGATAAAAGTTTAGAATATAATTTTGCAATTATTTTCATCTGTTACTTCATTTTGATTTGCTGGATCTATAGTAAATGATTCAGATAAAATATATGAAACTTTCAGGGTGGTAAGAGCGAACATTAATTTCTGTTTCCATCGTTTAAAGGATTGTCCAGCGAACGGTTCGATTTTGACTAACTCAATAGAAGCATTTACTGTTACTGTAACCATAGTTTATGTAATTCAACAAAATTCAATTTCAAGTTTGTTGGATAATAGGTTGAATTAAATAGACTATAAAAATCAAGAACTAAAAAAGGAAACTAAATTTAGAGAAAGAAAAACTTATTGAATTGAGTCGAGGTGTGACTGAGTCACTCGGCTTGAAATCGAATTTGCTCCCCTTGAACAGCGTCCCAAGTACAACAGGTTTCCAGAGCAATCGACCTCCAGGATACAACGACTATGACCCGGTCCCAGCGGTGCACTCACTGTACACGGGCTCGAACCACTTGCAGTTTAATCCGAAAATGCTGAGTTAACTCAGCAATGAACTCAGTAACAATGGTAAAACCGTATCAGAGAGAGTTTTATAAGACAGTATTTTCGTATATTAAAACTAGAATCGGAAGTCTTTATATAGACTCCGAAATGATACATAAGCCCCCTTTACAAAAGGTTAGGTCCGTTGGGTTTAAACCCAACAAGGGCGACGGATCGGAAGGGAAGCATCTCTCTAGTTTAAAACGAAAAGGCGCAAGTGCGAGTACACTCTCGCACATACAGTCCTGCGAGTACCCATACACATACACCCACGCGAGTACACTTACACCGCACCCTCACCCTCACCCGCACCCGCGCCCAGCTCGTCCCGTCCCGTCCCGTCTCGCACGCGGACTCGGCTCGGCTCGGCTCAATGCGCGCGCGCGTGTGTGGTCAATGGCATAAATTAGAGCTATTGACATAGCCCCTCCACATGACCAAATTCACATATCAGGGGCTCAAGCCCTAGACAAAAAGCCTATCATATAAACAAGAGAATTTCTTTTGTCAAATTAAATGTGGGACAAAACCAACACCTTAAAAACACCAAAATTTTAAATGTGGAGGGAAAACACCGAAATTTGAAAATTCAAGTTTTTAACATTATTTTAAAACAAATATAACAAATATTACATGTTTTGTTGGGATAAACAGCGAATCTTACATAGATAAATCTAGAATAACAATCCAAAAGCATTAAGCAAAAGAAAGAAGAACATAATGATTTAAAGTAGAAAACCCTTTTGAGAAAAAACCGCGGCACAAAATAATAGAAATTCACTATAAAAATAAAAATTACAAAGAGAGAAGGCTTACTTAATTCGAACAACCTTTAATCTTATCTTGCCACAATCCTTTGAAACTCTAGAAGTCATTTTAAAAACCTTTTAGAATACTTTAAGAAGCCTTAACCTGTTTTAGAATTGTCATAGGGACTCCTATTTATAGATTAAGAAATTCAACTTTTACACCGACTTGGAATAATTCAGATATCGCTTCAAATTTACACAGTCCGCATACAATCTACATAACCTCTGACTAGTTAAACCAAAGCTCGGGCTAGTTGAAGAACACTTCGACTAGTCGAACTCGACAGAAGTTCCAAGTATCTTGTTGCTAGATTTTCATCCTAACTTTCTCGGGCCAGTCAAATTTCTTCAGATTTAAGACATCTGTTAATAACATGTTTGTCCCACCTTCAATTACTTATCACTCTCAAAATGTCACATTAATCAAATCATCTTATTATATGTTTGTCCTAAATCCATCCATACTTTGGTGTATAATAATGTCGCAGCAAATTATCTTCCAGCCAACTTAATTTTTCATGGAAATAGCTCATGATCTTCCATTTATCTCCACAAATGATCAATTAGCCGATGACCTCACCAAAACCATAATTCAAATTCAAATATAAAAAATTGTACTGTCATTTTTTTTATTGTAACCAATGTCTCTTATGTAAATTCTCTTTATTATGTATTTATAATTTTATTTACATATATCGGAATCTCCCGTCCTTATTAAAGTGTGTGAGAGAATGCAAATTCTTGTTACTGTTTTACATATACACACACATCATAATAGCATCAATCTCCACTCTATGTTAAAGTATGTGAGATAATTCGATTTCTTATTACTATTTTACACACACACACGGCATAATAGCTTTGGAGCTTTTAGTCATTCAGATATCTTGAAATGAGAAATCTGAAGGTTTTCAGCATCCAGCTTCTTGAAATTGCTCTGCTTCCTCGTCTTGACGAACTTCCCCCAGTTATATTCCTTATACTTCGTGGGATTCTCCTCACTGACCAACTCTTCTAGGGGCTTCACCATCACATGGTGTGCAGGGTTGAAGAAGAAAGGAATGGAGAATCTCTCTTTCTCTGAGTTCAACGACACACGGTGCTCTGCACTTTCGTACCTGTCATTGCTCCAAACCTGTAGAAAATCTATTGATGAAACATGATACTTTAAAGCAACGATGAAGAATCTATGTTCTTCGACTACCACTTTGTAAATGGTAATTGATTAGCCGCGTGCCAATGTACCCAGACTGTCCGATGGATCAAGTACCTCTTGGATGGCCCATACATGAAAATAGCACCAATGGGAAATCCGTGACATTGGTCTATGAACTTGGGTGAATTTGTTCTTGAAAAGTTAATTAGCAGATTTGTGGTTAGGTAGCCCATTAATTGATCAAAATGTATGTTGTTCTCGTGACAATTGTGTTGTTTGGATGAACTATAGAATCAAATTGCAATTCAATTATATTTTATATCCCAACACATTCTATGGTTACAGTGTGCAAAACCCATTTCAAACCAGGTATTTGGATGAAGTATTGAATCCAATTGCAATAACAAACTCAAGGAAGTGGTTTCTCATGCTGAGGAAGTCTGATGTAGAGCGGGTCGCATGCAATTTCATGACTAAGATGGACCAGAAAAGGCCTGATCGAAGGCGGAAGTGATCCGGGCCATCAGAGCCTTAAAACGGGCATATCTCATATGATTTTGGGTTATGAGAAGCTATTTTAGCCAACCAACCCCGCTATGCCCGGTTATCCATGCCGAATTTGCAAGATTCCAGCAGATAGATGGTTGAAATTCCATTTTATTTTCATTTTTACTATTTATAGTAAAGTTTAGTTTGATTATTACTCTTCATCTGAGTTTTAGAAGTTGTGTCCAACAGGAGGAAAAGTGCTTAAAAAAGCATGGTTAAGCCAAATAGGAGATGAGTTTTAGTTGTAGTTTGATTATGAAACTTCTTCCTAGGTTCATATCATTATTTAAGGTATTGTAAGGAGTCGAGAGAAGCTCGGTGGATTCGGAGTAGACGGTGCCCGACCTCATCATGTCCTCCTTGCATCAAAGTCATTTCCTAGCTTAGTATTTATTGCAATTCGATTAGATTGTGCATCCAAATGCACTCTACAATTTCGAATGATAGAAATATGATAAACCAAAATTACCTGAATGATGTCGCCAACATTGATGATATAAGAATACGGGATTGGCTTGACCCTGACCCACTCACCATCTGTTTTTCGCTTCACATCTAGTCCGCCCACATCGTCTTGAGCAAGGACGGTCAGACAGCCAGGATCCTTGTGGTGACCGACGCCCAGGGCAAGGTGTGGGTCAGGGCAAGGAGGGTAGTGATTGAGACGGATAGTGCTCATTTGCTCTCTAAAGAAACCGCTCAACCGATCCGCTGGCAAGTCCAAGCTCAGTGAAACAAGCTCAAGTAACTTGAATGCTAGCTTCTCCACAGCTTGAGCATATTCCATGGATGCTTCTCTGATTGGAAAAAAAAAAAAAAAAAACCAGTTATATACATATGCGATGTCCTTGATTGCTTGGGAAGCTGGATATGGTTTCAAATGAATTTATTTTCCATACAAATTGCATTTTTTTGCAGTTTGTATTATAAGATACAGTTGTAGAAATTGATCTTCGCTACTATACTTTTAAATGGATGAATTGTAATTTGTAAATGCCAAATGATTGTTAAAACCTTTCCATTTTCTAATTGAAAATAGGTGCATAAGAGACGTTGGAACTTCAATTTTAGCTGTGTTTGGATGCACAACTGAATTGAATTTCAAAATTACGATGATTCAGTCCAAAAAAAAAATAAAAATATGCATGGGTCCTTTAGATTGACGGTCCAACCCACTCAAAATCCATGTTTGGGCTGAGTTTATCGGGTCTGAAGTCGGGCTTCGGATAGACAAATGCAACCCATTTGAATAATGGGCCGGGTTCAGGTTGTACTTGGCCCGCCTGTCTCGCCCATACAATATCATTTATTTATATATATAAATAAATAAATAAATGTAGGGTTGCTAGGGCCGTCTGGGAAGCGGATTAGCTGGTGTACCACACACCACCGACCTGGCTAGTGTGTGTACGTGTATTGACGTCACCAAGTTCTGTGGGCCCCACCATGAGGTATATGTTATATCAAAACCGTCCATCCATTTGGCAAGCTCGTTTAAAGGCTTGAGCCCAAAAATAAGATAGATCCAAAGATCAAGAAGACCACACTTCAGAAAGCAGTGGGGGATTGAACGTCTGCCATTGAAACTTTCTCAGGTCACTGAAATTTTGGATAATATTTGTTTTTCCTATTCATCATAGTTAGTTTCACCTTATGAATAGATTGGATAAAAAATAAACATTAATGTGGGCCCTACAAATATTTTAACGGTGGAAATCATTGTTCCCACTGCTATTTATGGTGTGGTCCACTTAACCTTTGGATATGATTCATTTTTTGGGTCATGCACTAAAATGATCTTTCCGAATGGATGAACGGTGTGAATATAATACATACATCATTGTGGGGCCCACCAGATTTGGATCACTTCATTTTTAGCTCATGCCTGCTGGCAAAACAATGGATGTTGCGGATATACGGCTCCATGGTAACAGCCTTTCCAAATCCACTCTCTGGGACGCATGGGTAGAAAAATTGTAACCGTCCATTCCTAAAAACTTTTCCACGGTAAGCATTCAATCCCCACTGTTCCCTGCGGTGTGGTCTACTCGAGATTTGGATCTGACTCACTTTTTTTTAATCATGTGCTAAAATGAGCTGAAACAATGGATGGACGGCGTAGATAAAAACAGATACATCATGGTGGGGCCACAGAGCTTTGACATCAGCTAGCAGGCTGGTGTTGGGGTCACTGGCCAAACCACATCCATCAAAATCAATGGATGCGCATTGGCCCACCTAATGAGTGGACCAGCACCATATTTTGCGGGGCCCACCATTTCGATGGTCTGATGTCCCATGCAACTGACTTTTCAGCTCATGATAATCAGAAACGAGATCGAGCCGTTTAGATCTTCCATTACCTCAATTCAGGAGGATAGGTGGGCCACCGATTCCTCAACTCCTGCACTTCCTGATCATCAGCCTCGTAGGAAGCTGGGATCACCGTTGGATCGTGGACAACAAAATCAAAAACCTCCTTCCAATCTCTCACGTTCTTGGTATGCTCGGTATCGTAGTAGCCCAGCGAATTCACTTCGTCGCGCCGCACTTTCTGCTTCTCCTCCGGCGACAGTGCGAAGAATTCTTTCGCCGCCGATCCGATCTGGTCTAGAAGATCCAACGGCACGCCATGGTTGATCACTTGGAAGAAGCCCCAATCCCTACAGGCGGCCCCCACCTCCGCGATGAGGCCCGAAAGGGACTGCAGACCATCGGGACCGACAGAATTAAACGGCGAGAGATCAATCAGCGGAATTCCGCCCGCCTCGATGATCGTGGGCTTGGGCCTGTGCTCTACGGCCTGGATGAAGGCCCGATCAACCTCACAGCCCATCTCTCTCTCTCTCTCTCTCTCTCTCTCTAGTTCTCTCTCTGTGATTCTCTCTCTAGTTCTCTCTCGGTGATTTTCTCTCCGTAACTCGCTCTCTTTCTCTCTCTGTAATTGAGAGAATGAGAGGGGAATTAATGGGGTGAATGGCCCACGGATACATTGAACCTGGACAGTCCGCTAATGTTAGCAATGCCGTTGGATGTCTTCAAGCGCGACTTGGCTGCGACACCGATGCGGGTTGGACACTGACCGTAGGTGCCACCTCGATGTATGTAATGTATATCCACACCGTTCATCTGTTTTTCCATGTTATTTCATGTACTAATCCCAAAAATGAAGAGGATAAAGGTTTTAGATGGACCACACCATGGAAAACAGTGATTATTGACCATTAAAAACCTATTGTGGGCCATATGTTTTAATCAAGCTGAAATTTATTTTTTTATTTTCATTTATTTATTTATGACTTTATCAACAGGTTGGATGGTCAATAAACAATACGGCAGGCCCTACGAAGTTTTCAACGGTGGGTGTTCAATGACCATATTTCTAGTTGTGTGGTCCACCCGAAATTTTTATCTAATTCAGTTTTTGGAACTGTTGGGGAAAAATGTGTCAAGCTCGGGTCACGCTCTGAGACTCGGATGAGAGTGGGTCGGTTTTGCTGACACCGCCTGAAGAATCCGAGACAACACCGACAGACCAGAGGATAGGCCGGGACACGTAAGCAAGGACGATTAAAGTCGCTTTGTCAGAGTGATAACCTCGCCTGCATAAACCCACTAAAGGCCAAGCGTGTTAAAGCCGCTCAGCCGACAGAGTAAGACTCATTCATGGAGTTGATTCTGTCGGTCACGGAGTAAGGAATGACCGGTAGAAACCGAGATTATTCCGCCCGTGGAAAGGCCGGGAACCCGTCCTCCTGCGTCGGCCGAGACTCCCCCAGGGCCGGTCACGACCTGGCCGAGACTCCCCCAGAGTCGGTCGAGATCCAGCCAAGACAGAGAGTGGCGGAACGAGGACAGATGCTGCTCTACGGAAATCCAGGGATATGGGTAGCGGATCCCGAGATTTTCGGGATCCTAAGCGATCCCAGGAGAAGAATCCTCTGAGGATAAGGGTTGACAAATTGTATAAATCTCTAAGCTTGGAACAGAAGAAGGTACGCAATACTAATCGAGACAAGCTCTTGGCTATTGACCCGATAACTGATTTAAGCATCGGAGGTTCCCCAGCTCTAGCCAGGGTTCCCTTGACATTGTTATCTGTGCAGGTGAAGGAGGGCCCGATCTCGAGGAAGCCATCCCATAAGAACACTGCAACAGTTTAGCGCCGTCTGTGGGATTTCGGACAAAAAGCCGTTTTCTCCAACTATTCGAATGACAAGAACAAGAAGGACGGACCCAGATGAAGCTGGGGAGGCCGCTGCTAGCATAACTCAGGGAGCTCCCTCGACAGCACCGCCTGCGACTACAAGCCAGCCCAATCAAGGGAACGTACACCTGGATCGCGAGGTTTAAGAAATGCGTTCCGAGATGGCTGCCATGAAACACATGCTGGAACAACTATGCAATCAGCAGATGCAGCGCCAGGAGTCGGCACAAGTTCATCCACCAGCGTCTGTATCGCAGCCTGCCGCGCCACACTCGCGCAGACGACCGAGTCAACCGCGAGAACCAAGTCACCCAGCGCCTGCCCGCTCAGCAACAGCCATTTTGCCTCTCTCTGATTTGAGGCATAGAATAGATCAGAGGAGGCGAAGTCGGCTACCCGCAGAGGTTGAAGAAACGGCAGAGAGCGCCGAACCCTAAAAGGCTGATATACAGGACTTCAAGAACGAGGTCCGAGAGAAGATGGCAAAGGAGATGACGGATATAAAGCACGGTCGGAACTCAGATCCGACCAAACACGAAGAAAAAGCTTCTCCGTTTGTGGATGAGGTAATGCGGGCCCGGTTACCGGAAAGATTCCGCTTACCCCAGATAACTCCTTTTTCCGGAAAGACTGATCCGACAGAGTATCTTGAATGCTTCAGGACTTACATGGAATTGCACGATGCCTCGGACGCTGTTATGTGCCGAGCGTTTTTTATGACCTTGACTGACGTAGCTCGACTTTGGTTTAAGCAATTGAAACCCAGGTCGATAAAGTCGTTCGCCGAACTCAGTGACGCCTTCCTCAGCAATTTCATTGGCAGAAAAAAGAAACTGAAGCCTCCCGCGCATCTGAACAACATAGTTTAGAGGGAAGGAGAACTACTAAAAGACTACATTAAACGCTTTAATTTCGAGTCCCTGCAAGTTCGAAAGCATTCTGAGGAGACAGCTCTCAACGCTCTCATGCAGGGGGTTAGGGACAAGCCTTTTTTGGCGTAAGTGGACAAAAATCTGCCCAATACTCTGGGTGAGTTCATGCTTCGGTCGGACAAATACGCCGATGCAGAAGAGACGCGACTCCTAAGAAAAAAGATCCAGAACACAAAACCGTCGGCAAAAGAGTCGGCCAAAAAAGAAGCTGACTCAGCCGGAGGAAAAAAGCGAAAAGATGAAAGGGGGCGAGACGACAGCAGACCAGGAAAGCGACCAGACAGAAGATTCTCTACATATACCCCCCTAAACAAATCTCCCGAACAAGTGCTAATGGAGATCAAGACCGAAGGCTTCGTCAACTGGCCTCGAAAAATGCGAGGGAATCCGGATCGTCGAAATAAGAACAAATATTGTCACTACCATCGTGACCATGGTCACAACACGAGTGACTGTTATCACTTGAAGGACGAGATCGAGCGGCTGATTAAAGAGGGCCGGCTAAGAGAACATACAATAGGGACCGACGTCGCTGCATGACCGAGTGAAGAGCGGCCCCAAGAAGAGATTCGAACGATCGTCGGGAGTCATCAAGGTGGCGGAGACTCAAATAATGCCCGAAGAAACCATGCCAGAAGCCTTGATCGCCCCGAGTTCGAAGTTCTCCTGCTATCTCGGCCTCCCAAGGAGAAAAAACAAGAGAAATATTGTATCTCGTTCACTGAAGAAGATGCTCGAGGCATTCATCATCCTCACGATGATGCGCTTGTAATCACCCTCACAATCCCGAACAGAAAAGTGTTCCGGATACTAGTGGATACAGGATCATCAGCGGACGTCTTGTTCGCCCAAGCATTCGACAAAATGGGCATAGGTCGGTCGGTACTACGGCCTGTCCGAACCCCGCTCATCGGATTCTTGGGCTGACAGGTACTCCCAGAGGGAATCATCTCGTGCCGCTCACCGCAGGAACTGCGCCCCATCAAAAGACCGTGATGGTCGACTTCCTGGTCGTGGACCAACCATCAGTGTATAACGCTATACTCGGTCGACTGTCTCTAAGCCTCCTTCAAACCGTGGTGTCTACCTACCACCTTTCCATAAAATTTCCGACCGAGTCGGGAGTAGGAATAGTGAAAGGATATAAGCAAGATTCTCGGAAGTGCTATGCCACCGCGGTAAGGGCCCCGACTGAGGTTTCGACGATTGAATCGCTGGACCCCAGTATCGGATCTCACGAGTGGGGGGAATCGATGGAAGAACTCGTCTCGGTGCCATTAATCGAGACGAACGTTTCAAAAGTAGTCCGAATCGGCTCATCTTTGAGCCCGCCTCTTAAAGAACGGATGCTCACCTTGCTTCGACGGTATGCCGATGTCTTCGCCTGGAGTCATGAAGACATGCCTGGAATCGATTCCTCGGTCATAACACACCGACTCAACATCGATCCAACCTACAGGCCCATCCGACAGAAGCGTCGTCCTCTCGGCCCGGAAAGGTATGCTATCATTGGAGAGGAAGTCGGCAAGCTTCTTAAAGCCAAATTCATTGAAGAGATATACTATCCAGAATGGATAGCCAATGTCATACTCGTAAAGAAAGCCAATGGGAAGTGGCGAGTCTGTATAGACTATACGGATCTAAACAAAGCCTGCTCCAAAAATAGTTTCTCTCTTCCTCGCATTGATCAGCTGGTTGATAGTACCGCGGGTCATGAACTGCTAAGCTTTATGGATGCCTATTCAGGCTATAATCAAATTGTAATGCACGAGAATGATAAATCAAAAACCGCCTTTGTCACCGACAAAGGCCTTTACTGTTACCGAGTGATGCCGTTTGGGTTAAAGAATGCCGGAGCAACATATCAGCGGTTAGTGAACAAAATGTTCGCTCGACAAATAGGCCGAACGATGGAAGTTTATATTGACGATATGCTCGTCAAAAGTAAACGGGCAACCGACCATGAGAAGGACTTGGAAGAAATGTTCTTGACTCTGCGTAAATATAAAATGAAGCTGAACCCCAGCAAGTGCGCGTTTGGCGTGAGCTCGGAAAAATTCCTCGGTTTCCTCGTTAGTCAGCGAGGAATCGAAGCGAATCCCGAGAAAATCAAAGCCTTACTCAAAATGGAATCTCCTAAAACAATCAAAGATATTCAAAGGTTGACAGGAAGAGTGGCCGCGCTTAATCGTTTCTTTTCCCGAGCCACAGACAAGTGTCTCCCGTTCTTCAAGCAATTGAAGGGACGACAGACGATGGAGTGGACGGACGAATGTGAGAAAGCATTTCAAGATCTGAAGGTTTACCTCGGATCCCCACCGCTGCTATCTAAGCCCAAGCCTGGTGAAGCGTTGTTGTTATATTTGGCCGTGTCTGAGGCCGCGGTAAGCTCGGCTTTAATACGGGAGAGTCAAGGGAAGCAGCTGCCGGTCTACTACGTCAGCAAAGCCTTGTTACCAGAAGAAACGAGGTATACTCAGCTCGAGAAAGTAGCCTTCACTCTTGTGATTTCATCACGACGCCTTCGACCATACTTCCAGGCCCATACCATTGTCGTTATGACCGACTTAGCACTCCGCCAGATTCTCCAAAAGCCGGAAGCTTCCGGCCGACTTACAAAGTGGGCAGTCGAATTAAGCAATTTGACATACATTACAGGCCTAGGGCAGCCTTAAAAGGACAGGCCGTCGCTGACTTCCTTGTCGAAGTGGTTCCTAATCCCGACCATATGCCTGAATCAGAGGGCATTAATGTACCTGAGGCTTCTTCCTCTCTCGGGCTGACACCCTGGAAGCTATTTGTCGACGGATCATCCAACTCGAAGGCAAGCGGGGCAGGGGTAGTATTAGAAACTCCCGATCAAACTTGTATGCAATATGCCTTGCGACTCGGCTTTCAAGCGTCCAACAATACAACAGAATACGAAGCCTTATTGTTAGGCCTCAGACTCGCCGCGAGTCTGGGCGTGACCCATTTGAACGTTTTCAGCGACTCACAATTGGTTGTTAACCAAGTTTTCGATGTTTATCAAACTCAGAAAGAACAGCTTAAGGCGTATATGGAAAAGGCTAAAGAATTGATCGGCGGATTCCAGAAATATGAGGTAATTCGAATACCCAGAACCGACAACGCCAAAGCCGACCTGTTAGCAAAGCATGCCTCAGCGGATGAGAAAGACATACCTCGGTCGGTTCCGATTGAATATGTCCCTAAACCAAGCATAAATGAGCCGATTATCTCGGCCCTATTTCCCATCAATCCAGCGACTGCTTGGTTTGACTCACTCGTCCGCTATCTCAACGATGGTGAACTGCCAGAAGACCGCGCCGAGGCACGGCGGTTAAAAGTTCAGGCCTCGTGCTACACCATCTTGAATGAGATTCTGTATAAAAAAGGCTTTCATGCTCCTCTATTAAGGTGCATCGACTCCCAAGAAGCCGACTATATCTTACGGGAGATACACGAAGGGATATGTGGAAACCATTCAGGAGGACGTTCGCTCGCCAACAAAGTGTTGCGGCAGGGATATTACTGGCCGACCATACAGCATGACTCCAAACGATTCGTCCAGAGATGCGACAAGTGTCAGCGGTTCGCAGTAATCCCAAGACAACCCCCCGAGGAGCTGACTCCGATGTCGGGACCATGACCCTTTGCGCAGTGGGGAATTGACATAATCGGGCCCTTTCCATTGGGGAAGGGTCAGACTAAATTTGCCGTGGTTGCGGTAGACTACTTCACGAAGTGGGCTAAAGCAGAACTATTGGCAAAAATTACCGAGCAAAGGATCACGAGTTTCGTTTGGAAGAATATCATATGTCGGTTCGGGATACCTCGGATAATAGTTACCGACAATAGAAGGCAGTTCGACAATAAACAATTCCGGGAGATGTGCAGTAACCTCGGGATCCGAAACATGTACGCCTCGCCTCATCACCCATAGACGAACGGACAGGTCGAGGCGGTGAACAAAATCATAAAGCAGCATCTCCGGACGAGACTCGACGAAGCAAATGGAGCGTGGGCCGAAGAACTTCCGAATATACTGTGGGCCTATCGGACCACAGCACGGACTGCCACGGGAGAAACCCCCTTTTCTCTATGTTACTGTGCAGAAGCGGTCGCACCGGTCGAGATCGGTATTGGTTCAGCCCGAGTCAACTTATATAGTGAACGAGAGAATGGTGAACTCCTCTCGTTCGCACTTGATTCGTTGGAAGAAAGAAGAGAAAGTGCTCGATTGAGGATGATGGCCCGACAGAGACAGGTGTCTCGGTTTTACAATCACCGAGTTAAAGTCCGACGATTCCGAGCCGGGGATATGGTCCTCCGAAAGACCTTCCCAAATACTAAGGAAATTGGGTCGGGTACACTAGGGCCAAATTGGGAAGGCCCCTACATCGTCTCAGGCACCATCCGACAGGGAACCTACCGGCTGGAAGACCTAAAGGGGCAGCTGTTGCCTCATCCTTGGAATGCCGAGCATTTCAAGACTTATTATCCGTAAGATAGAATAAAAAGAGTTGTAATTGAAGTCGACTCAATAAAAGTTCTATTTTGTATAAGTACCCAATGTCGGGTCAGTAACAAAAAAAAATAAAAAATTACAAAAAGAAAAGTACATTATCCGATTGTCCCGTTCAGTCGGGATTCAATTCCTATGCGGCACTCGAAGGACCGGCCTCGTCAGCGGCGGCATCTCCTTCAGTGGCTTCGCCCTTAGCAGCGTCGGCGGTCGGACTGTCGACTTCGAAGGCGGAGAGATCGAGGTCAGGGAAGGCCGCCCTCATCTCCAAGACGCACGCCTTGTAACCACCTTGATAAAGATGGTCCCTCTCCTCTTCAAACTCGGTAGATTCGAGGAAGGCGTCCACGGCTCGATCTCGCTCCTCTTTGGCTCGGCGCGTTTCTTCTTGAGCTTCTTAAACAAGGCCGGCAGCCTCGGCCTTTGCGCGATCAAGAGCACCCTCGCACTCGCCGTGAACTTGAAGAAGGCGCCGCTCCCTCTCCTCGGCCTCCTGAAGGAGCGAAGTCAGACGAGCATTGTCGGCCTTGACTCCTTCGAGAGCTGCACGGGCGTCCGCGGCCATCTTCCGAGTGATAGAAAGATCGCCGGTCATGATGCCAATCCGGCTCTTAGCGATCTCTCTATGGCCCTCAGCCTCGGCCGCGACCCTCTTCGCAGTCTCCGCCTCGGATGCGAGCTTCTGGGAGGCGGTTATCTCCGAGCTTGCTTTGACGAGGTAAGGAGCCAGCTGCAATACAGAGACAGTGAGCTGTGCTGTAAAACTTAGCCAGGAGCGACACAAGATTGGAGAAAAGTTTGCCTCAAAAAGTAACCTCGCCGCATGCCCGAGGGTCTGGGCCGTCGGGGCGTTGTAATAACTGGCGAAGTCTCTCTCGCTCCCGTGGGCAAGCGCCCAAGGAATCATCCCCGCAACGATCTTCGTGAAGGGGGACTCCTGTTGAGTCATCTCCCTTCTAGGGGATTCTTCGCGTGGGGCCTCCCTCGGCCCTGAGACCTCATCAGCAACGGGCCCCGACTCGGGCGTCACCTGAGCCACTGGAGGAGTTGGCTCTGCTTCCTCGGCCCTCTCATCAGGGTCGGAAAGGACGACCACTTGGGGAGCAGCAGGTGGAGCGACCGTTCCCTTCCCCTTGCCCGTGGTCTTCTGCTGCTTCGAGGTCCGAGACCCGGACAACTGAGCCGATCTCGGGGGGGCCTTCACTTTGGATAGTGGCTTCAAGGCGGGACGAGGCTCGGCCATGCTCTCAGGCGCGGGCCTCAGAATGGGGCGAGCTTCGGGGAGGTCTGCAAGGACGAGTAAGAAGAATGAGGAAGCAAACAGGAAACCAAAAGGACAAAGATAAGGAGGACGAACTACCTGAGACGAACGAATCTAAGCCTGCGAGGTGAAGGCGCTTAGGTTGCAGAAGCAATTTCCAAGATCGCTCTGCCGCGCTTAGCTTTCTCAGCTCTCTTATCCGAGTCAGAGCCCCGGACTCGAGATTCCCTCTCCTCTTCGAGATATCTGCAAGACATTGTGGAGTCGGGATCAGCGGAAGAGGATATAAAAACGAAGAGTAAGAAAAGGAAAGATCAGTGGGCCGAAGCGCCGAGTCACCTGCTCTACGGAACGTGCGGGATACTTGAGGCTCGTACGGCCACGTGTCGGCCGACTCCCATCGACCGCACGCTCAGAACCACCTTTCCTTTCAGAACTTGTTCGAAGTAGGTGGGTCGGTTATTAGAGATCCCCCCTTGCCTCTCCACGCGCTCAGAAAGTAGAGGCAAGGGAAGTTAGGATTTGGTCGGACTTGGTACAGATAGAGGAACTCGTCGACCGTGAGGGAAGGTTGTTCTAACTCGAACCAAAGCACTGCACACCCAGACAAATTCCTCCACGCATTTGGAACAATTTGGCCGGGGGCTATTTTGACTCGGGAGAGAAAGTCACGAGCAATGGGCTGGAGTGGTAAGCGCAAGCCAGCACTGCATCGCGACTTGAAAAATTGCTACCATCCCTGCAGGGGGATGGTCGGGCAAATCACCCGGATGAGGGAGATGAAGGACGACCGAGTCAAGGACATGGAATCCAGCCCTGATCCGGTTTAAATCAGATTCATTTAGAATGGAGACGACGAGACCGCTGGGCTCGTCTCCTTCCCCTTTCGAGGACGACCCAGAAGCTTCCGCAGTTCGGTTCATAGGGTATGGAACGACCGTTCCTTCGCCCGTGATTAAGTCATCCTCTCCATCCTCGTCCTCCATCTGATCCACCCAAGGGTTAGGCCTCCCTGGACAAGTCACCAGAGACGTCCTACCGCTGGATGGACCGGTCTGGGCAGGACGCTCAGCCGATGGGTTGCCGGATTCTCTGACAAGCCAGAATGCGGCGTCAGGTCCGACGGCGAACTCCGTCAACAGGGAAGGTGGTTCTGTAACGTCCCAAAGGTGCTAGGACACACCCTCATCTATGGACGTTTGCTCCCGAGGGCTTTGAGAGCCGTGTGCGGCCATTAAAGCTGATAAAATAAGGAGGAAATGACTCACCAAAGAAATCGACGACGACTGCAAGGAAAGATTGACGGAGAAAGAGGCGACAGCGGAGGAGGAGAAGAAAAAGCGAAAACGTACTCGGGATCAAACACAGGCGGGAGGAAGAAGGGCGAAAATAAAGTTCACACCGTCCTCCCGCCCGGGCCTTTTATAGCAGCGCCACGTGGCAGGGCCATTATGGAAAAAGCGAATCGACGTTCGCCTCGGCTCCCCCGTTCGACGCGTGGCAACCGCTGACTGACTGCGGTGAAATCGTGGCCACGCGTCCGCTTTTTATACGCGCACGGAACGAATTGACGGCTGGCTGCACGTGCGACCTTGGGAGGCGCAACGTCGCCCTCTAGAGACGACTCAAAGAGCATTAAATGCTTCATCATTGTCTCGGATGCTAATGCGAATCGACCGAGAAAATCGTACTCCTTGTTGCCATAGACGACACAAGGAGTAAGGGGGGCTCACTGTTGGGGAAAAATGTGTCAAGCTCGGGTCACGCTCTGAGACTCGGATGAGAGTGGGTCGGTTTTGCTGACACCGCCTGAAGAATCCGAGACAACACCGACAGACCAGAGGATAGGCCGGGACACGTAAGCAAGGACGATTAAAGTCGCTCTGTCAGAGTGATAACCTCGCCTGCATAAACCCACTAAAGGCCGAGCGTGTTAAAGCCACTCAGCCGACAGAGTAAGACCCATTCATGGAGTTGATTCTGTCGGTCACGGAGTAAGGAATGACCGGTAGAAACCGAGATTATTCCGCCCGTGGAAAGGCCGGGAACCCGTCCTCCTGCATCGGCCGAGACTCCCCCAGGGTCGGTCACGACCTGGCCGAGACTCCCCCAGAGTCGGTCGAGATCCAGCCAAGACAGAGAGTGGCGGAACGAGGACAGATGCTGCTCTACGAAAATCCAGGGATATGGGTAGCGGATCTCGAGATTCTCGGGATCCTGAGCGATCCCAGGAGAAGAATCCTCTGAGGATAAGGGTTGACAAATTGTATAAATCTCTAAGCTTGAAACAGAAGAAGGTACGCAATACTAATCGAGACAAGCTCTTGACTATTGACCCGATAACTGACTTAAGCATCGGAGGTTCCCCGGCTCTAGCCAGGGTTCCCTTGACATTGTTGTCTGTGCAGGTGAAGGAGGGCCCGATCTCGAGGAAGCCATCCCATAAGAACACTGCAACAGTAACTATGCCATAAAAGAAGATGTAGAAACAAAATGGACGGCGTGCAGTGCATGCATCTGGTGGGCGCTACGGTCAGGATCGCGACCACATCGCTGCTTCGGGGTCACTGCTACCTTCGGATTTGAACTCCTGGGATTGAGAAAAACTTTGGTACTCTGGCGGAGTGTGGTAGATGATATGCATGCATTTAATTATTATTTAGGTATTACGTATCTAGCATGCATTTTATTCAAATTAAATCGTTCAAAATTTGAGTGTCAGTTTGGAAGAATCATGAACTAAAAAAATTTATATTTGGTTATTGGATTATCAGATTGGTGGACATTTATTGGACGATTGAAATAAAAAATATGCAATAAATCCACATCAAAGAAGTGTCGATGAGTCAGGGGTTAGGATGGTCCAAACGATTTGAGATTGGGGTAGTAACTTAGATTCATTGGGTTATGAAATTTAGTCAATCGAATTTGAGTTTTTATATGCCACGTACACAATGTCTGAGAGCCTGAGTATTGAGCTTCAAACGCTATCTGAGTACCTAAACCGCGTCCACTTTCGGGAGTTTTTTCCTACTGTACAACCCACTTATGGCCAACGAACCTTTTGAGGCCCACTTAGCCTTGCCTTTCAAGAATAAGCCCCTACTGTACGGAGAGCTTTTCACCGTACCTAAATACCCCCGCCTTTCCTTCCGGAAGCGGATTGGCTGGTGCTCGAAGACGAGCGCTACGCTCCTCGAACTATAGGTTGTACGAGCGGTTCAAAAGAGATCAAAGTTACATGGGCTCTACAGTTATGTATTTATTACATCTACAATGAAATCATTTTGGAGCATTATAAAAAAAAAAAAAAATTCATATCCAAAGATCAACCGGACCACACCAGAAAGAGCAGTGGGAAAATTGATTTTCACAGTTAAAATTTTTGTTGGGACCACTGTAAAATTTATTTTCCATCCAATCTATTCATAAGGTCACCAAGACCTGGATGAAGAAGAAAAATAAATTTCATAATGATCCAAAACTTCTGTGACTCATAGAATGATTTTAACGGTGGATGTTAAATCCCTCACTACCTTTTACAATGTGGTCCACTTGATAGTTAGATCTGTCTTATTTTTCATCTCAAGCCTTAATATAAGTTCATCAAATAGATGAACAATTTGGATATAACACATACCTCATGATGGGACCCACAAAAGTAGTGAGGAATTACACCAGGGAAGAAAAAAAAGCTTGCTGCGGCAGTACCGCGATTACGACAGAAGTGCCGTGGCAGGCAGCCATTGTTATTATTATTATTATTATCTTACATTTTTTTTTCGAATAAATATTTATATAAATATGTATATCTAATCATGTAATTTTTTTTCGGCTCTTTTTATTCTTTTATTTCTTTATTCATTTAACAAGCATATCTTTTAAACCAAAATGAGTTACTTGACATACCATATATGATTTTGGGGTAGGAGAAGCTACTTTAGCCAACTAGCCTAATTATTTTTAAAATTTTCATCAGATCGATGGTTGAAAATCTATTTCACTCACTTCCCGGTCAATTTCAATCAATTCACAGTCAATTTCATTCATTTCACGACCAATTCCCTTAATTTTGTTATGGACATGTCTTAAATCTGTTTGTTGGTCTGTCGATGATATTGATAAGGTGTTAATGACATTGATGGTAGTCGTCGATGAGCCCATCAGATCGATGGTTGAAAATCTATTTCATTCACTTTCCAGTCCATTTCAATCAGTTCACAGTCAATTTCATTCATTTCACGACCAATTCCCTTAATTTTGTTATGGACATGTCTTAAATCTGTTTGTCGGTCTGTCGATGATATTGATAAGGTGTTAATGACATCGATGGTAGTCATCGATGACATCGAAGGTTGCTCGATGCCATCGATAATTCACGAAAATTTTCACCCCTGGTCGCTGGACAGTTTTGGTTCGTTCTCGATGATATCGATGGACCTTCGATGTCATCGACAATGTTACGCAGATTTTCTGTGGAAACGCAGATTTTACGATTTTTGTTTCATATTTCAATTCTACTTCTTTCTAAACTTATATAAGGGGGTGTATGTGGGATTGGAATGTATGCTAAGGATTTCTAAAGGAGTTCCAAGGGTTCCTAAAAGGATTTTAGGGTTTCTAAAGGGTGTAGCAAGGGTGAAATTCGAGGTTGTTCGAATCGGGTAAGTCTTCTCTCTTTGTAATTTCTATTTTCATAGTGGAGATCTGTCGTTTTGTACCGTAGTTTTTTTCCGCAAGAGTTTTCCACGTTAAATCTGTGTTCTCTAGTGTGTGCTTGGTGTCATTGGATTGCTATCCTAGATCTAGATCTGTGTGATTCCGCTGAGCAAAATCCCCAACACATTTCACGGTCAATTCCCTTCACTTCCCAGTCAATTCCATGCATTTCACGGTCAATTCCCTTCGCTTCACAGTCAATTTCATGCATTTCACGGTCAATTTCCTTCACTTCACAGTTAATTCCATGCATTTCACGGTCAATTCCCTTCAATTCACGGTCAATTCCATGCATTTCACGGTTTATCCCAACAATTCCCCTTCACTTCACAGTCAATTCCATGCATTTCACGGTCAATTCCCTTTACTTCACGGTCATTTTCATTCATTTTACGGTCAATTTCCTTCACTTTATAGTCAATTCCATGCATTACATGGTCAATCTCAATGATTCCCTTTCACTTTATGGTCATTTTCATTCATTTCATGGTCAATTCCCTTCACTTCATGATCAATTCCATGCATTTCATCGTCAATCCCAGCGATTCCCTTTCACTTCATGGTCAATTCCATGCATTTCACGGTCAATCCCCTTCACTTCACAGTCATTTTCATTCATTTCACGGTCAATTCCCTTTACTTCATAGTCAATTCCATGCATTTCATGGTGTGAAGTTGGTGATTCACAAGTCTGTGTCCATGTAGTAGGATATTGTATCCCCAAAGTTATACTTATTTCAAGACGAGATTGAGTTGCTTCGTGAGTCGGTAATATTTGCAATGCTTCAAGCAAATGGTAATCTATTTCTTCATAGAATCAAACAAATGCTCCTAAATTGTTACTCTTGGTATTGAAGCATGTATTGTCCCATTCCAAGACCTATAGAAAAAATGATACATTCTGCTTGTCATCTGTATTGGTGTGAATTTTGACCGACTTCATGCCACATGATAGAGGTACAATACGTTTTCTATCACTGGGTTGAAAGATGGACACAAATACTATGGGAGAGAATGGATGCATATTGGAGAGTTTTCTAAAACATTTTCCAAAGCAGGCACCACTGTCCAGATGACCGATCAAGGGAAAGTGATTTCATCAAATAACAGCATTTAGAGATACTTTATGAGTAAATAAATAAGACAGATTTAGAAAGTTGGGGTTTGATAATCCTACGAGTGTGTACAGGCTACCCCCCTCTAACATTACCACACACATGTGCAAGATCCACGCTATCCATCAGGTGGCCTTGTAGCAATTAACATCCTTGCTCTGTCACAAAAATCATGACTTTATCTAAATCTAGATTGTTTACCATATATACAAACTATGACGACCCTCCAATGGAAACCTCTGACAATGCCCTCATACGTAAGAGTGTACATAATCAAGCACTTCCTTACATACATGTTTTTTAGTTTTAAAAGATATTAATGTAGATTGTTTACCATGTATACAATGCTCGCATATATTTAAATCAAAATTTTTAAAAGTTATAGTCAAACAACGATCAAATAATACCTTCATGCCCTACTCGCTTATGTGGCCTAAACAAGCATGCTACATATGTACAGACGTGAAATCTGTAATAGCTACTGCCGCTCCACCCGCTGAAGTGTTCCTAATCAACCTGTAAAGGTTTCCGTGCCTTTGCGCTCTCATAACCATGAGTGTCATTTTTGAAACTTTAAGGACACCATCAATACCAGTGAACTTGCACCCTATAGCCTCGAGTGCACCGAGAGAAATCAGACTTTTCTTCATATCAGGAATGTACATAACATCAGTCAAGGTACGCGCCATCCCATCAAATATCTTGATACTTATAGTACTAATAGTCACAACATTACAGGCATTATCATTGCTCATAAAAACTTGTCCCGCATCGCATTCCTTGTAACTGGCAAACCAACTCCGATGATGAGTCATGTGATATGATACTCTTGTGTCAAGGATCCACTCATTTCTAAGATTGTAATGCAAGTGTCCGACCATAGATACTGACGGAACATCACCACCATTTGTCTCTTCATCAGATGTGACAACATTGACATCCTTAAAAGAAGCCTTTGAGTTTTCTTTTTTCAATTTAGGATTGGTATAAATTTTTTAATGTGTCTAGTCATTCCACAGTTCTAGCACTTTAGTTTTCCTTTGTCCTTATTCTTGAATTTTGATTTAGGTCTTGAGGATCTTTGTAAGACTCGTTTCCTAAACCGTACCGTTCCGTAGGCTTCCGCGGTCTTCCCAGTCGAATTCCAACAACCCTAGACTTGTATTCGATGTTTGTAAGTGATCTTAAGCACTTGTATCTTAGCGACCTCGTCGTCGCCGCGGTTCCAATACCGCGACTCGAGCACCGATCCAATACTCAGGTCAGAAGATGTGGGTCCACGTTCATTCCAAAGAAACGTTGCGCATTGCGAATTCTGAGAGAATCTCTACAACTTATCCCATCAATCAATCAATCAATCAATGTTAAGTACATATCCTATCATAAGTACAAGTCAAGTACAAGCAACCCATCTCTCTCTCTCTATCTCTCTCTCCACCCATCCCTTTCTTACAACTCCATTACTCCACCCATCACCTATCACCCATCATCCCATCCCTTTTCACCCATCACTTCTCTCTCTATCTGATTTTCTCTCTTCACTCCCAAGCAACAAAAATTCCAAACGTCCAAGCTCTCTTCCAAAGTCAAGTGTGGCCCACCCTCTCACCTCCCATCTTAACCATTAATTCTCCATCAACTTCCATTAAAATTGAAGGCAAGGAGCATATGAGTCTAAGGAGCTAAAGGAGAAGGCTGCTCGGTGGGTGATCCACCCTTGATTTTAAATTTTAGGGCCCACTTATTGTGAGACCCACATTAATGTATGCATTGTAGAGATGGGCACATAGTGGCGAGGTCTCTCTATCTCACCGTTTCTTTCTCTCTCTCGTCTCTCTTCCTCTCTCTCTCCCTCTCTTTCTTTGTTTTTAGTGATGATGTGGCCGTGTGGCCCACTCGGATAGACCCCACCATGAAGTATGTAACTTATCCATGCCATCCACCTTCGTGGGACCCACCTGATGGATGTGTTTGATCTACAGTGTCTAGCTCATTACCGGGCTTGGACGGAAGGAAAACACAAATATCAGATCGATCCAAAACAGGTAGGCCATGTCCATGTGGGACCCACCATGATGCCTGTGTTGTATCCACACCATCCAACATCCTTGGATGCTGGACGTGGCTAGTGAAGTGTGAACAGTCAGTGGGGTGTACTAGCTAGCCAAAAAGAATATATATATATATATATATATATATATATATATATATATATATATATATATATATATATATATATATATATATATATATATATATATATATATTGTGGTGGCCACACGTGTGGACCCACCATGTTTTATGCGTTAGATCCCCACCGTCCAAAATGTCCAGAGAGTCTGGACGGTGGGCATTTAGTTATGTGCGTGTGTGTGTGTGTGTGTGTGTTTGTGTGTGTGTGTAATCCATATACGTGGGACCCCTGTGATGTATGGGTCTTGCACCACACCGTCCATCCATTCATCCGGCGAGCTCGTCTTGCACCACACCATCCATCCATCTGACATAGTTGTGGGCCCAACTCAGATGGGTATTTTCCATCCAAATTGTCCATCCACTTGGTGGATTTTGGACAGTCCATTTGCTGGACGGTCAGCGCCCCACCCATGATGGATATTTTCCATCCAAACCGTTTATTCATTGGTGGGCAGCCACGTTACGTATGTGGACCCCACCTCGATATATGGGATTCATCCAAATCGTCCATACATTTGGTGAGCTCGACCTTGGGCTTGAGAAGAAAAATAAGATAGATCTAATATTAAGTGGACCACACTGCAGAAAACAGTGGGATGAACGTCCACCATTGAAAACCCCCTCGGGTTACAGGGTCTTGGATCATATGATATTTGTTTTCCTCTGTATCCAGGTCCTTTGTGACCTTATGAATAGACTCGATGGAAATTAAATGTTATGGTGGGCCCACTGGAATTTGATAGTGGGAAATCATTATCACCATTGTTAGTTGTAGCATGGTCTAGATGATCTTTTGATATTATTTTTAATACTCTAAATTGAAAAAAAAATATGGATGAATGGTGTAGTTAATTAGGCTTATTTGTACTGGCCAATTTGATTCGGCCCAGTCGATTTCGTCCATTTGTATCGGCTTATTTGATTCAGCCCATATGATCGGCCCAATTGATTCGGCCCATTCATACCAGCCCAATTTATCTAGCCCATTTGATTCGGCCTAATTGACTCGGCCTATTTGAATCGGCCCATTGATTCGGCCCTTTTGATTCGGCTCATTTGGTTTGGCCCATTTGAATCAGCCCATTGATTCGGCCTATTTAATTCGGCCCATTTGATACAATTGAGGCCCATGATGATGTATATTAGGCCCTGGTGCGAGGCCGTGGGCCCACTGTATGTTTGGCCTTATGTGAACTATTCCTTGGGAGCAATGTTAGTTAAAGGTCCACGTTGATGGGCAATGATGGTTGGACGTCCACATTGTGACCTTCCCTTAGGCCTTGTTAGGCCCATCCTTGTCATTCTCTAGTGGGTTAACCCAAACGCTTGAGACCCAATGATTTTAATTGATCCATTATCAACTGTCCATTTATGGACCCCGCCTTGTGTCGAGGTCGATTATCGGTGCGATTGCCGATACTGGCTACCGTTGTCGATTATGAGTTTGTGACAGCATAACATCAAGATACATGCCCATACGCATCATCTGTATGTTTGTTATGAGATGTGATTGACCATTTCATAATGCCATCGTGCAGGTGGTTTATGGGACTCCCTGATAGGCGGAGTTATCTCACATGAGCGCACGGTATGCGCAGGATTGATGCATGATTGAACTATGTGATACATACACTTTACATTTGTGTGATTGTGATTACTGTATGCCTTAACGACATTAGGGCCGTAGTCTCCACAGGCACATCGTGGATGACCGGATTAGATACCGAAAATACTGTTTCTAGAATCGGGGCGCCATAAATGTCCCTGGGTGAAAATACGTAAACCCGATGGTACTAGAGGATGATTCCAACATCGAGACCGAGTGGATACATGAGCGCACGAGGACCGTTTACTAGTAGGCTGTGTCTCCCACTGTGTCGTGGTCGGTTGGAAAGGGGTGTGACTTTACCCGCCAGAGTGAGGAGGCAATTTCTAAGTTGAGTTTGACCAACTTGAGGAATAGGTCTGTTATTGACGAGCCAGGCCCGATATTGGCAGGCGAATAATGAGGTCTCTTCTACTCGCCTAGTTGTGTGCTCGGATAGGGGCGACAAGCTGGCGTAGAGTGTACTAGACCCCGGTGATTATCCAGAGTGAGAACTATACTGCTATTTGATGTTCTAGAGATGAGCTGCATTGACATATGGATTCAGATGAGGACTGGTGTGCTTGAGTTACATCTTGCATCGCATGGCCTTGGTATGGCCGACATCATTCACTCCTTGCATCGCATGGCCTTAGTATGGCTGACATCATTCACTCCTTGCATCGCATGGTCTTGATATGACCAATAATACTTATGCCTTGCATCGCATAGCCTTGGTACGGCTAATGACATTCATGGACTTACCGACGTTTCCGCATTACTCTGATATTACAAGCTTGTATTTCAACCATATGCACAAACTTTTACCAACCTCTAAGATTTCTATAGCTTATGCACGACTGTTGCGTGCAGGTGACGCTAGACAGTAGTAGTTTAGGAGCAGGAGCATGCTGCAGAGCTTCTAGAGTTTTGACTTTATTGTCTTGTATTTCCCTTCATACGCATTGTACTTTAAAGTTTTTGATCACAGTGAATTTTGTGATGGGATTCTTGTGGTTATTGTTCGTGGGTTATGCTTATGGTTATGTTCATTGGGAATCAAATTGATGTTGAAAATCCTCTTTGTAGGATCCTAGGATCGGAACATAGTTTATGGGTGCCGGGAGCTAAGAATGGGATACTACGAAGGTTATCGGCGCCAAATTCTGCGATCGGGAATTTTATGAGCCCGGTTTTCGAGTTTGGGGCGTGACAATCCTGTATGTCGATCAGTATTTCTATCCCTTGTAATCAGTGCATCGGAAGATGTCCATATGTCGCTGTTTAGCTTTCTCATGGCCTTCTTTTGAAGGACTGAGATAGCAGTGTCAATACTAAGAATTTTATTTGCAGTGCACATTGTGTCCTTAAATGAATCATATGATGTCGGAAGAGAATTCAACAACATACATACTTGTTCCTCATCTTTGATCACTTCCTCCATATCCAGTAGTTTACAAACCAATTTATTAAAGTTACTGATGTGGGCTTCCGGATCTTCACCCTCTGTCATCTTGAAGTTATACCATTGTAGATTCAAGTGTAGGCGATTTTCAGAAAATTTTTTCGCATAAATATCCTCAAACTTCGCACATAAACTAGCCACAGTTTTCTCCCTCAAAACATTGTAGAAAACCTCATTCGTGAGATATAAACGGATCAAGGATAAAGCCTTCTTATCAAGGGTATTCCGATAATCATCAGTCATAGTAGGCTTTCGCTCCTCAAGAGCACCATCCTCACCTTGCTTGGTTAAGGAACTGATCATCTTGATCTTCCATAACTCAAAATTATTTTTGCCTAAGTACTTCTCAATATCATACCTAGTGCTTTCCATTGATGTTAATCATACAGATTCAAATATGTGCTCCAACGATTGCTTTGATGCCACTTGTTGGGATTTATTATGCAGAATCACATAGAGATGGATCTAGGATAGCAATCCAAGAGCACCAAGTAAACATAAGAGAACACAAAGGTTTAACGTGGAAAATCCTTTCGAAAAAAAATCACGTTACAAAGTGACATAAATCCACTATGAAAGCATAAATTACAAAGAAAAAGGACTTGCCCGATTCGAACAACTTCGAATCTCACCCTTGTTACACCATTTGAAAATTCTAAAACTTTTTTAGAAATCCTTGAAATATTTTAGAAAGCCTTAAAATACCTTATAATGGCCATAGGGACTCCTATTTATAGTTGGGGAACTCCCACTTACACACATTCCTGAAAATCGTTTCAAATTTACGCAGTCCGCGCACAATATGCGTAACCCTCGACCAGTTGAGTTAGAGCTTCGACTGGTCGAATATCTCGGGAATTCCAAATACATTGTTGCTGGACTTTGAGCCGAACTTTCTCAGGGCTAGTTGAAGATATCCAGATTTAAGACATCTTTTTAACAACACATACATGGTGGGGTCCATGTGTATTACTAGCGGATCTCTACTTGCATATGCTATCTGCGAAAACGCATTGACCCAAAGCGTCAATCCTTCTGTAGTTCCCCATATTATCACTCCCCAAACATAAAAGATTATTTACATCCAATACCTTCATCAAGTGGGCCCCACCATGTGAATTTTAAACCTTTCAACTCATTAGGGGCTTCACTTGTGAAAATGCCAGATGCTTAAAACAAACACCTCTCCAATGGCCCTCATTCAAGGCACACGTGGCCCCCACTTGGACAGAGCATCCACATGCTGGGGCCCACCCAATCTACCTCAACTCGAACATTCAACTGCCTGCACTTGCTCATGGCATTAACTATAGCTGAAAGTTGGGCGGGTTCAACCCGACCATCCCGTGACTGACCCAACATTGGGTTGGAATTGAGCAGGATATATCGGGTCCAATCTCAAGCTTGGGCTATACAAACACCAACCCGATAAAACTTGGGTTGGGCTTGAGTTGCCCGGCCCCACCCGTACCCAATCAATATATAAGTTACTTATAAATTATAATTGAGTGTAGATCGTTTGTGTCGAAGGTAAACTAGTGATGTTGGGTCTCATTTGTCCACATCATTTCTAAGGACTCAAGCTAACAAAATATGCCAAATTTCTCTCTCCCAAACAAATTGCGTGCTATGTTACATGACTTTTAAAGGAGCTGTCTTATATTTTAACTTATTTTTTTAAAGAAAAAAAAATGAAGTTCTTTATGATGAATAATCATACATATAATTAATAAAATGATAGATACAAAAAATAAGTCCTATATTAAAATATAATAAACTAATGTAATAACAAAACACTACAAGAAAAATAGGCTTTACCGGCAGCCAAAACCACCCCTAAAAGTCCAAAAACCACCAGCATGAGAATTACCGGCGGTCGGACACGTGCCGCTAAAGAGGGGCGTCGCTGTATCTTTTGCAGGCCGTCGCACCTTTTTGCAACGTTTTTGATGACCACTACTAATTGTAGGTACTTTTAGCGGCGCTTATTATCCTTTACCAACTGCAAAAATGCCGCTAAAATCTATTAGAAACGTCGGTAAAAACTGTAAAAATGCCGGTAAGCCATGAGAAACGCAGGCAAAATTTGTAACAAATGTTGGTAAAAGCTATAACAAGTGCCAATAAGAGATTGAAAAAACGTCGGTAAAAGCTGTAAAAAAACACCGGTAAATCATTTACAATTTAAAAGAAAATAAAAGAAACAATTAAAAATTTTGCTAAGGTGAATCTTCTAGATCAGAAGACCTTTACGGGCTCAAATTAGCATTTAAACACAACCTGTAAACATTTACAACCAGCCCCATTTACAGGCATCCTGAGAATGAAAGGTTACATAATGGACAAAAAATTTACAGATTGAGACACAAGAAAAAGCAGGAGGAAAAAAAAGTAACGGATTTTAGTGACGCCCGAGGCGAGACTTCTCAAATACACCCCAAGAACCAGAACCCATGTCATATAAAGGACCTTTATTAGCAACACCTTGCCATGCGTAGAGGTTAGCTAATAAAATAGTATGTACACTCATAATCCGAGCTACACCATCTAAAATTAAATTTTCAGTCATAAATATTTCCTGCAAAAACAGCCATACCGAATGAAGTCCATATCCATCCCCATATGAAGCAGCAAAGCCCCCCTCTGGGCTACCATGTTTCACCCCAAATGCTCTATCTTCAGTCACTAATGCAGAGACAAAAGTTTACAAAACAAAATAAAATAACCAAAAAACAAATTTGAAATAAAATAAAAGGAACCAATAAATATCTTTAACTAGCAGATGGGAGGACAAAACTGCATCATAAGCATCATAGCATGCAACTCAAGAACCTGCCTTCATCCCACTGTCACCAATAAAATAACTAGCATTTCAGCCCGATCACCAAAATTAATAAAAGAGAATCAGCAATAGCTTCATATGTTTCCACTCCTGTGCATCAGAAATTCAAATTGGACAATGCTTCCTTTTTGATGTATTTTATATCAATTTCATTTGATCTCCAATAATGGCCATACAACAGGGAAGAAAAGGATAGAAAGGATGGTTCAAATATGTGGTTAGGTTGTTGATTACAACAAAATTATTCCATGAAACTTGAATGATGTCATATGAAATGCTATATATCTGTTAACAAGTGAATCAATGTCTACAAAGCTGAATACCTGAAGTGACGAAGATATTCATAGTGCTCATCTTCAGTCATTATAGTTTTCCCTTTGTACGTATGAGTGACTTCATCGTTGCAGCAACCAACGAGTAGATATGTGTTCAGGAACCTAATCCACTAGCATGTCAAGTCACTTCAAGATTACTAATTTAAAAATATTTTGTTGCAAAAGAACAAATTTTATTAACAACATAATAAAAAAATTGAGAAACCATGATCAAGCCTGAACTCATATGGATCATACAAATACATAGTAGCATGAAAAACTTACAATGGCCAATAACACCATTCTCTTGATATGTAGAGTTTGAAATCAATAATGGCCATGCAAAGGTGGTTAAGTTTCAGTTGACTTTCTAAAAGTTGAAAAGACTACATTATTACCAACACTAAATCCCACCACAATAAGCAAAGAAACAAATGCAAACAGGACTCAGACATTTAGAAATCCCATCGGATCAAATGGCACATGCTTGTTGCTAGAAGGAGATAGATCAAACACTCTAAAAATGCATGATATTGTTCGAGATGTTGCCTTATCACAAATTTTCCTGTCATTTTTCTAGGTATTAAAAATGTAAATAAATGTAATCGGGCCATCGGTTGTAAAAGTTCAGCCCGCCGTATCATATTCGTAAAGGCCTGATATGAATATCTGTATCATATCAGCCCAAAAACACATGGATTTGTTGGCCCAAAACATGGAAACGCATGGTATTTGTCTCAATAAGACGCATGTGGCATGGAGGACCACTACCCCATGTCAATGGAGTCAGCTTCCAACAGGTGGGTACTACACACCAATGTAGCACATTGGAGCAAGACCCAATCCATCCATCAAATGGGCCAGAGATTATCTAATCTGTGCAGCATCATGTATGCACCCCTGCCCGTGGTCTCGTGGCCATCAAGATAAATTTTGGATTAAGGTTTAAGAAATGCAGTTGTCTTTGTAATATTGACTTGGCCGCTGATCCCAATTGAGAAAGGTGGTCTCAAGTCCAATTGATAGCATGGTTTCATCCAAAAAAGGATTTGGCTAAAGCATTTCATCAAACAATTAGCGTGTTGTCCCTGTCGGTGATTTGGGGATGGGGCGATTTGGGAAAGTGGGGGTAAAACGCCCTCTTTTATTTTTATTTCAGCATTTAGTGGCGGTGGCGCATCTATACACTGGCAGCCACATAAAAACGCCGCTGATTTTACATGTACACTGACGGTTTGTTGTGTCCGCCTGTGATAGTGCGCCGCTGATTGATAATAATATCTATAAAAAGGCAATTGAAAACTCAGCTTGTAGCAATTGCACCAGCCTGTCCCCAGTCCACATAAAAGTGTTGATCTCATGTAGCACTGGTTTGCTTGTTGTCAAACTTTTGCCCACCAACCATGATAATTGTCAGAAAGCCAACATCAAATAGATGGGACAAGGTTATAGTGATGATGATCATGATTCATGCATGAGGAAAGATTCTAGTGGCCCCTTAAACAATAGTGAGTGAGAAAAAATCTGTTGATTGACAACCATATATAACAGATTTGGGAAAATACTAAATTCCTGAAATCCATAGGTATGTCAAATTCGAAATTTATTATTTTTCAAATCAGCAAAAAGAGAAACTCATAAAAGCTATAAAATCTCTCTCCTTGCAATATCCAAAGGCCTTGTGAATTTGCTAAATCCTATTCTCATTTCCTAGAACCCAAAGAGGCCCTTAAGTCAAATCAAGAAGTAGATTTTTGAAAAGTTTGAAATTGTTTTGGGTTTATAAGGTGGTAAATACAGTCTTAGGTAGCTATTTTAGATAGGCTTTCTTTTGCAATTCTATTGAAGTTATTTGATATACTCTTGAATTCGGGAGAATGTGTATAAAACATCATACTTGCTGTGCTGAAATGCTTAAATTTTCTCATTAGATTATGGTGAACATAACTTTTGAAAATGATGAGTAGAGAAAGAAGAGGAAGATGATTATGTTTCTGACCTAGAGGATTTTGTTAGCATTGTTGACGGCACTTCGAACCTTGTTTAAATCCAGGTTGCAATCTGTGGCCACTGACGCTATTTGTCTTTCTGTGAAGTTGGCGACGATTTCTGCATCAAACCCGGTGAAAGCAGCCCTGATGATAAATAACATTTCTTTCCATGAATTCATTATCTCTCTCTCTCTCTCTCTCTCTCTCTTTTAATTTTTTAACTTTCCATTACAATAATAACTACCTGAAATCATGGCGTTTTCAAAAGATAGAAGTCCAATCCATCCCAACTTGTGCACCTGTTAGGACAAGTAATTCAAACAACATCCTGCGACACATTGAAATGCCTAATCAGTCTCACTCCAGTCTTACATATATGAGAAGGAGAGCAAGAGAGAGACTCACTTGTCGTCCTGGACGGGAACTCCCCATTCCTCATCATGGTAAGCAACATACAAAGGATCTGCGAAAAATGAAAACCCCAAAGATTTATCAAAGAAGAAAATTGAATGATGATGTACATAAGTCTCTTAAATTGGTGCAAACCATACCTGAATTGAGTGTAATGAAGCTACATCTCCTCCTCTTGAGTAGCATTAGCCATCAAAGAAGAGTCAATTTGAGCTGTTTTCCCTCAAGTCTTAGCAGGCGTTCTTCCATAATGAGCAATTCTCATCTTCCACTGCGATTGCATGAGGGATACTTGCTCCCTCCTTGCCACAGCAATGCTCCCAGGAGAATCACTAATGAAATAATTCAAATTCCACAAAGACTCATGAGAAAAATCCCCCCCATTATAGACAACAATTTTGACCTCTATATTCACTAAAGTTTTCAGTTTAGCCCCATAAAAGAACAATAGTCATGCCATCAATTACATTTTGGGAGAACCAAGTCATAAAATCAGTAAGTACTGAAGAGCTAGCATCCTTGTCTCTCAACCTATTCAAACAGATTTAACTCCTCAAAGCCACTACCTGAAGAGAACTTGTCATGATTGTTGGGCTTCATTTGTACATTCTACATTGAGGTTCACTCTACTTGCCTTCAAACAGGCTATAAGAGATTCTCCATCTCTTTCCAATCATTTCCTTCCTACCAACTTCACATTATTGCCTAAAGCACAATCAACATTTAGCTTAATATAACCAACAGGAGGATAATCCATCTTGTAATCTTAACTTTCCAGGATTTAACCAGCATTATATTAGCACCCAGAACTTTTATTGACAGCTTGTTTGAGAAGCTACATTCCTCATTGAAAACCTTAGGCCATATTATATTAGGGACTCCATGCCAAACAATGGAAAAGGAAAAAAAAGGGTTTGGATAACAATGAAAATGATGAATTCCACTAAACAATATCCAAATCAATATCTAGAGAATTATTAAAATAAATGCTTAAATCCTTCTATAAATTCGCACCTAATTGAACATGACAAGGGAAGCAGAGCAACAGTCAGAATTCAAACCTCTTTTGAGATATGAACTCCAAAGCATGCAAAACCAAAGAATATAAATATTCCAATTTCCAACTATACACCCGAATTGACCTTGAGTAAGCAGAATAATGCATAGTGGAAGAAAAAAGGCCTCATGATCTAACAGGCTTCTCCATTAAGCAAGGGGCAAAATGCTACACAGTGGCTCTAATATGCACGATAGGTCTTTGGTGGAATGCCTGAGAAAGTAGCTCTGATTTTCTTTATTCAATATCATTTAAGTGAGATGGGCATTAAACAATTATTGAAAGGCATTAAACCCTTCATATGGGTACTTCTAGCAACTTAAAATCCAAATTCCCTTTCTTTCAAGTAGAAATAGTCCCATAAGCAGAAAATTTACACAAATTTTTAAGAAAAAAAAATAGAGGCGAATTTCCTACCTTCCAATTCTCGTCCTATGCCAGAGCCCCCTGCTTCAGCTTACATCAGTTTTTCCCATCATTCTTGAAACTGCCTACTTTTCCATGTTTAGCACACCTATCCCTACACTGAACAATAAATAACAGAATTAGAGGATGCAAAGCAAGGTCACAGTTAAAATGTCCAATACTAACAAAAAAGAAGAACATGCCAATTGTTCTTTCTTTGGTATGGAGTTGGAATCACATGGAACAAAAAACAACAAGAAAAAAACTAAGTTTCTGTTAGTTATGATATCCAATCACTATTGTTTTCCTGGGTTGTGGTCTACCTGAGATTTATATCTCTCTCATTTTGGGGATCAAGCCATAAAATGATCTGTAAAAATGGATGAAACACATGCATCATTGTGGGCCCACAGAGCACCGACAACCAACCACTGGGTTGGTGGCAGGGGAGTAGCCAATCAGGTCAAACCAACCCGATAAATTGGATGAGTCAAAAATAATGGCAATCCATTGGTCCAGACTCACCATGAAAATGGAATCACTCAAAATTGATGAAAAGATCAGCTCAGACTCACCGTTAAAATGTAATGACTCAGAAATTACAAAAATCTGATGGGATCACACTGAAAAGAGTTGCTAACCACTAGGAAAAAAAAAAAAAAAAACTCCAAATTCAAATGGTCGCCCATTTACGATTGGATTTTCAGGCATCTTACTCTAATCACGAGGTAACCCTTGTTAGTCCGATTCGATGCCATCCATACATCATGGTGGGCCAAGAAAACGATTAATTTAAGGTGTTTGTCCATGAAAAAGAGAAAGTTTCAAAACAGTATTTCCGGCCTGTACGACAGTTTGTAGATGATGAATCCTCTCTATGTGGGTCGGCAAATGAGTGGACCGGCCTGAAGTTGGGGGGAGTACATTTCATTACACGGCCTAGATATTGCATTATAATGAACATAATCATCATTCGAAAATCTATAATATAGTTTATTTGGTGTCATGTACCCGCATAACACCAACAGCAGCCGCTTGCAATTACAAGTAAAAAGAAACGATAAACCCTATCTTTCATTTCCCCCAAAGTATATAACATCTAAAAGCAGAAGAAACCACATACAGAAAATTCACAACAACCTCCCAAGAGGAAGCCTGGAAGGCACACCATGATAATGGTGGTGACCCATAAAAGATTTGTCCAAGCATACCAAAGGAGATGGGGTTACCTGCAAGAACATGTAATTTCAAGCAAACAGATCTCCTATATGATTTCTACTCTCCTTCAACCTCTTCCACATCTTGGTCCATGTTGCAGAAACTAGCCTAGCCTTTCTCCTCAACAATCTCCTCAAGCCTGGGATCCTTAGCCTCGATCTCTTCCTATTAGATGCCCTTTTAAGCTTCCTCCAACTCCTTGTCCTATTCAACCCTTTATCTTCCTCTTCTTCTCCTTCGAACTCGCCAACGTTTCTTAAGTCTCTGGTAATAGATCTTGGTAGAAACCATTTCAACGGACATTGTCTCTCTCTTTCTCTAGAATAGGATGGATGGAGTTGTGAAGGGGGATAGGTGGATGTGTTAATGGTTATTTTCTTTAAAGAGGAAGTCTGGAGGCCAAATCAAGAGAGGCCAGAGTGGAAAATGGAGATCGAGAAACGTTGGAGAGAGAGAGAGAGAGAGAGAGAGAGAGAGAGAGAGTTTCGGTCAGTTATTGAAGGGAGGAGAGAAGAGGCAGGAGAGAAGAGGGGAGAAGGGTTTTGGGAGAGAAGAGGCGTGCGGGAGAGAAGAAGCACAATCAATTTGGGGAGGGCGCACGATTTGGTGAAAACGAATTTAGGTTTTTTTTTTTTTTTTTTATTCCATTTAAAACCAGCAGCGGTGGCTTCATTGTACACTGGCGGCCACATAAAAACGCCCCTGATGTCCATCTACAGTGGCAGTTTGTTGTGGCCGCCTGTGATAAAAACGCCCCTAATACAGGTATTTTTTGTAGTGAAAATATTAGCATGTATACACCCAACCAACCCGACCGAGCCCGCTTGGGTTGGGCTTGGGTTGAGAATTCCCAACCGGAGGTTGGGTTGGGTTAGGGTTGAGGTATAGGAACCTTGGGTTGGGTTAGGGTTGAGCACCAACCTGACCCAACCTGCCCTACTTTCAGCCCTAGCATTAACCACATTAACATGATCCATGCACTTCATAAAATGCCATTACTCCACAAACATTCACTTATCATAAAATCTGGGTTCTTCCTCAGATCATACATGGTATTTCCCACATCAACATTCCCCAAGCACAAAGATTCTCTATTTGTGAACGTCCTAACCCTTCATCAGGTGGGCCCCACCTTATTGAGACTGATCAACTCATTAGGACCTGGATGGTTAAATGAGACACCCTCCAACGACCCACATTCAAACCCACTCGCGTAATTGACCAACCCGATTGTGTGGCCCACCACATCCATTATAGCACAATCCACATTGATATGATACATGCACTTTGATAAAATGCCATAGCTCCACACTCATCACTCATCAAACAAACACTCACACACATGTATGATTGTATATCATAATAGCATCAGAGATTTTGGTCATTCAGATATCTTGAAATGAGAAATCTGTATGTTTTCAACATCCAGCTTCTTGAAATTGCTCCGCTTCCTTATCTTGAAGAACTTCCCCCAGTTATATTCCTTGTACTTTGTGGGATTCTCCTCACTGACCAGCTCTTCCAGAGGCTTCACCATCACATGGTGTGCAGGGTTGAAGAAGAAAGGAATGGATAATCTCTCTCCCCCTGAGTTCACCGACGCCCGGTGCTCTACGCTTTCGTACCTGTTGTTGTTCCAAACCTGCAAAAAATCTATCGATGAAACACGACGCTTAAAAGCAACAACTTAAGAATCTAAGTTCTTCAATTACCACTTTGTAAATGATATTCGATTGGTCGCCTGCCAATGTACCTGGACTGTCCAATGGATCGAGTACCTCTTGAATGACCCATACATGAAAAATGGTGCTGATGGGAAATCTATGACATTGGTCTATGAATGTGGGTGTTAGAAATATATGACATTGGTCTATGAATTTGGGTATTAGAAATCTATGACATTGGTCTATGAATTTGGGTGTATTTGCTGTGGTTAGGTGGCCTATCGATCGATCTACATGTATGCCAATCTTTTGATGATTGTGTTGTTTAGTTGAACTAATGAATCAAATTGCAATTTGATTAGATTTTGTATCCCAACGCGTTCTATGGTTAGATTGTGCAAACCCATTTCAATCTATTGAATAGTGTTACGATGAACTGCTGAATCGAATTACAATCACTACTTAAGGAAGTGGTTTCTCATATTGAGGAAGTCATTTCTTACCATCAGTAATTATTGCAATTCAATTAGATTGTGCACCCAAATACACTCTTACCATTTCAAATGATAGATATATTATCTATACTAAGTACCTGAATGACATCGCCCACGTTGATGATGTAAGAGTCTGGTATTGGCTTGACCCTGACCCATTCGCCATCCGTCTTTCGCCTCACATCAAGTCCGCCCACATCATCTTGAGCAAGGACAGTTAAAGCTCCAGCATCCTTGTGGCCACCAACACCCAGGGCGAGGTGTGCGGCAGGGCAAGGAGGGTAGTGATTGAGACGGATAGAGCTCGTTTGTTCTTCATAGAAACCGCTCAACCGATCGGCCGGCAAATCCAAACTCAGTGAAATGAGCTCAAGTAACTGGAATGCTAGCTTCTCCACGGCTCGAGCGTATTCCGTGGATGCTTCTCTGATTGAAGCAAAATCAACAAATAAAAAATGCAATATGTACTTGGGTTGTTTGGGTAGTTGGATATGGTTGCATATGAAATCAATTTCCATGGGTATGACATTTTCTGCGTTTGGATGCACAACTGAATTGAATTGAATTGAATTGCAAAAATTCGATGATGTATGTGGTCGGTGCTCTGTGGGCCCCAACATGATGTATGTGTCTCATCGATGCCGTCCATCCATTTTTCCAGATAATTTTATGGTATGGTCCCAAAATTGAGGTAGATCAAAATCTCAAGTGGGCCACACAGTGTTGATTGAACTCTTACTCTGACCATTAAAAACTTCTTGGGGCTACAAAAGTTTTGAATCAAGCTGATATTTGTTTTTTACTTTCATCCCATGTCTGTATGACCTAATCTACAGGTTGGATGTCAAATAAACATTACAGTGGTCTCTAGGAGGTTTTTAACGGTAGACATTCAATCACTACTGTTTTCCCATGGTGTGGTCCACCTGAGATTTTGATCTCCCTCATTTATAAAATATGGTATTAAAATGATATGTAAAAATGGATGGACGGTCTGGATAGAACACATATCATGGCGGGGCCCACAAAGCACCGAACACTAGACACCTGGCTAGTTGCAGCGTCACTAGAACACCACCTACCTGGGTGTGATGCTGGCGTCACCACCCAATCCGTTTGTGGGGCCCACCATTTTCGATGGTCTGATATCCCGCGCAACTGAATTTCCGCGCGTGATAATCGGAAATGAAATCGAGAAGCTTAAGATCTTCAATTACCTCAATTCAGGAGGATAGGTGGGCCACTGATTCCTCAACTCCTGCAGTTCTTGATCATCAGCCACGTGGGAAGCTGGGATCACCGTTGGATCGTGGACAACAAAATCAAAAACCTCCTTCCAATCTCTCACGTTCTTGGTATGCTCGGTATCGTTGTAGCCCAGTGGATTCACTTCGTCGCGTCGTACTCTCCGCTTCTCCTCCGGCGACAGTGCGAAGAATTCCTTCGATGCCGATTTCATCTGGTCCTGAAGATCCAACGGCACGCCATGGTTGATCACTTGGAAGAAGCCCCAATCCCTACAGGCGGACCCCAACTCAGCGATGAGGCCCGAAAGGGACTGCGGGCCATCGGGACCGACAGAATTCAACGGTGAGAGATCGATCAGCGGAATTCCGCCCGCCTCAATGATTGTGGGCTTGGGCCTGTGTTCTACGGCCTGGATGAACGCCCAATCAACCTCACAACTCATCTCTCTCTATCTAATCGAGAGAATGAGAGGCGCTCTCTCGCTATCTAATCCAGAGAATGAGAGGTGTTTCAACGGAGTGAGTGGCCTACGGATGTACTTGAACACCTAGGATTGAAAAAAGCTTCAGTGCTCTGGCGGAGTGTAATGGATGATATACAGGCACTTAATAATTACTTAGATACTGCATATTAAGTAATTTCAATTATAATGTCCCAAATTTGACTGCAAGTTTGGATGTATCAAGAACAAAAAATTAATGGTTAGTTGTGTTGGGCTTTAATTTGGACAGGCAGCCACACATGTAGGGTACGGTCTAATTTTAATTATATGTGTAAGTTTGTATGTGATGTGAGTATGGAAGATTGAACACCTTATGACCCCGAACACCGAAATAGCTAGATTTACACAGGTCTCGTAAGATTAACCTAAAAATTCAATCATCCATTGATAAAAATTTAAGCTATTTGTGAAGAGAAGGATTTGTCATTCAAATGAGATTTTGAAAATAATGAATTTTATCATAGCATAATAGACTTGCCACGTTTGTTAGCAAAATAAATATTTAAAAAAAAAGAGGAAATAAAAAATTTCAGTATTAATTTTATTAATATGATTATAAATGTAATATAATTGACAAAAAAATAAATAAAGCAAACAATTACGTATGGAAATTTGAGCAGGCAAGATGGTTGTGGATGATTGATAATCTTTTGAATCTAAATGATTTACCAGAACGGCCATGAGAGTGTCATGGTTCAATCAGGAGGATGTGACCAAGAAAATCACAAAGAACTTGGGAATTTTCAGGTTTCCAATGATGGGGTTGTGGATGATTAACTAAATTAAATCCGACTTACTTCAGCAATGTGC
Organism: Magnolia kwangsiensis; assembly: GCA_037074715.1. NCBI lineage: Eukaryota > Viridiplantae > Streptophyta > Magnoliopsida > Magnoliales > Magnoliaceae > Magnolia > Magnolia kwangsiensis. The sequence continues at coordinate 112,949,467 of CM073580.1, forward strand.
TGAATATAAGATGAGAGGCTAAGTTAGAGCTATGCTAATTGATTCAACTTGTTATAGTATAATGCTAAGAGACTAAATAAAGCTAGGCTAAGATAGGATAAGTATACATGTGAGACAAAAAATTGATAGGTAACATTTCCTTGATTATTATTTTTTAAAATTTTTTGTGTTTGGATTAGATAGTGTAGACACCCCATCTAGGGCTAATAAGTTGATCGCAATACTATATGATCCCTTAGAATCCAAAAATCCCAATTAAAACTAAGCCCAATATCTAAGCCCAAGCCCAACAGCATTTAGGACCACAAAAAGACAAATCTGAGTGGACCAGAGGAAAAATACAACCCTAGTAGGGACCCTTGTAAAAGATGGAGCCCATCCATGTGCCACTTGCCACTTGCCAAGTGGAACTCCGCTAAATTTTATGGCGGGGTTAAGTGGGATGATGACATCAATGATCATGCATCGGCAAACTCATTGGGAAAGAATGACCCCTTTGCCCAAAATTACATCCCTTGCCATTCGATCCAACAGTCTACATTGTGCCACATGACGCTCTCATTCCGGTAGCCAATCATAGCCCTTAGACCCTTTTAACCCTTAGAGTTCACATGAATTGCGAAAAAATTTCCAAAAATTCTATGAATACCCCTTCGTATTTCATGTCCAAATAATCTCTTATTATTCACCATTCACATAAAGAACTTAAGGGAGAGAAGGGTGAGAGAGGAAGAGTGAGACTTAATGCATCCATTCACCAAGGAGAGGAAGCATGTAAGAGAGGAAGCCCTTCTAGACTAAAATAAATCCTAATCTTAGCCATCCAAGCAGTCACGAGGCCAATCCAACACACTCAAGTCAACTCTTGCAATAAACCCATTCACCCACTACTCACCTATCTATGATCGACTACATTCCTACCTGCATTAACATTGTGCATCATCATTTCCACTCTCAATCCACCTGCTCGTCGAGTCAATCCAAGTGTATGCTTTGCAACTCGCTGATATACAGAATCTTGATCATAAAAAACTTGGATCGACTCAGCGTGGACTGCTTTTTAAAGTGGGTGTATTCAAGTAGACTTTTTTTTTAAAAAAAAAAATTAATTTATAACACACGCATACACACCACCACACACTCACACCATGGTGGGATTTCACCACCTATGGGTACTCGAACCCTCGAACAGGTGTTGAAACTCCTGAGAGTCTACCATCGGAGTAAGAGCAAGGACCCGTGAATTCAAGTAGACTTATCTGACATGGTCCATTGCTTGCAGTAGGCACTGCATTGCCACACTAGATTTCACATACATTTGCATCATACACGCATAATAACTATTCAAGTAGACTTATCTGACATGGTCCATTGCTTGTAGTAGGCACTGCATTGCCACACTAGATTTCACATATATTTGCATCATATACACATAATAACTAACTTAATCCATGGTATTTCATATTGTCTTGTAAAGTACAGATGTACACTTGTACAAGTAGCGAGGGTACTTAACACCTTTCCTCTTCGTGACTATGATTTTTTATCTAAAATTTTCAATTGCAAATTAGAAGTCATTTAAAGACAAAATCTCCCCCAATTCATTCTCTTAAAGTTTTTACATGGTTTAATCAACTATGGAAATCTGAGTAATTGCCTAGTAGACATATAATATCCCACACCATAAATACACATGAAAGCTCTAAAAAGGCACCGACGAGCGCAATCTACTCGTGATCTAGTGTCCACAGTATGGGTGCAGGTCTCTTTATTCTATACTGTTTTTATAGACTTGAACAGGCAATAGCCTTATGTATGGCCTCTTAACTTTTGTAATCGACATTTCTATCGATTAGCGGCATTGGCTTGATATGCTTTTATTTTGAAAAGGGGCTAGCCAAATTATTGCATTACCAAGTTTACTATTCATTTATCCCCATTATCACCATCACATTGGTTTTTTTTAGATTGATGAGAATGCCTTGAAATGTGAAGGGAATTGTTGTATTTATAGCCTTCGTGCTTGATTTTCTTATAATTCTTGCAAAACTCAAGGTTAGAAAGGATTTTAGATGGTTGAGATTTTAAATTGCAATACGGTAAAACCTCATGGGTTGGATTAAAAGACATTATAATTTTGGGTGTAGAAGAGGGGCACCCAAGTCATTTCACATTGTGTAAGCAACAAATGAATACAAATGGGGCTCTCTGCCAAAACAAGAGATCTACCGTTCTGCTGCTTTGGTAATCTAGAAACTAGCTACATGTGTAGGAAAATCAAATCAAAACCATGTAAAAGCTTACATCATATGATGATCTTACCAACTGATTTTTGTGCTGATTGATCTTTATTGTGCGCCCTACCATTTGAATGGTACAGATTCCCCAGAAAAGGGGCATTCTGGTGGGAAATATGGGGCAGCAATACAAACTATCTACATGCAGCCGTTTGTATGTGATCAGATCTCCGCTGGCCTGGAATCATTTGAAGCTTGCTTGAATACATCTGGATGTATTCGGGACTCTAGCCGTTGGATTTGGGAACGGATTAGATGCGACCCAACCTCGCCCACGATGGTGCGTTACGTGGGGCCAATTTGATGTACATATTTATATATCCATGCCATCCATCCATTTTTCCAAATTTTTTTAGGACATGGCCCAAAAATGAAGTAGATATAATTCTTAGGTGGGCCTGACCATAGGGCTTTCTTTGGATGGGGATTGTCCAAAAGAAAAAATATCTCAATAACCAATACTTCCTTTCATTGATTATATAAAGGTTAGCGATCGTTCGTACTTGAAGCAACAGAGCTAAATGATCAACTGAGACAGTCGAATGTAGAGCTTTCTTTTGATATCATGCAGGTCCCATCTTCAATTGCCCGTCACTCTCGAAATGTCATATTTGCTGAATGATCGGATATTTGATCGCATTTTTGTACCACCATTAATTGCCCATCATTCTCGAAATGATCCTAACCTAAATCACATGTTTTGTTGGGATAAATGGCGGAATCACATGAAGATGAATCTAAGATAGCAATTCAAAAGCATCAAACAAAAAGAAGAAGAACAAGGCGATTTAATGTGGAAAACTTTTTTAAGAAAAAACCACAGCACAAAGCGACAAAAATTCACTATGAAATCAAAAATTATAAAGAGAGGAGTCTTATCCAATTCGAACAACTTCAAATCTCACACTTGCTACACCCCTTTGAAATCCTAGAACTCCTTTTAGAAACCTTTTGGAATACTTTAAGAAGCCTTAGCATGTTTTAGAATTGCCCTAAGAACTCTTATTTATAGATTAAGAAACTCAACTTTTATACTGACTTGGAATAATTCGAAAATCGTCTCAAATTTACGCAGTCTGTGCACAATCTACGTACCCTCCGACTAGTCGAACCAGATCTCGGGCTAGTCGAAGGACACTTTGACTAGTCGAACTCGACATTTGATTGGTCGAATTTTTTGAAAGTTCCAAAATAACTTGTTGCTGGATTTTCCCCCGAACTTTCTCAAGCTAGTCGAGTTTCCTCATATTTAAGACATCTGTTAACAACATGTTTGTCCCACTTTCAATTGCTTATCACTCTCAAAATGTCACATTAATCAATTCATCTTATTATATGTTTGTCCCAAATCCATCTATACTTTGGTGTAATAATGTCGCAGCAAATTATCTTCCGGCCAACTTTATTTTTCATGCTTACACCAAAACATCAAAATAGCTCATGATCTTCCATTTATCTCCACAAATGATCAACTAGCTGATGATCTCACCAAAACCATAATTCAAATTCAAATATAAAAAAATGTTCTGTCATTTTTTTATTGTAACCAATATCTCTTATGTAAATTCTCATTATTATGTATTTATAATATATATATATATATATATATATATATATATATATATATATATATATATATATATATATATATATATATATCGGAATCACCCCTCCTTATTAAAGCGTGTGAGAGAATTCAAATTCTTATTACTATTTTACATATACACACACATATCATAATAGCATCAATCTCCACTCTATATTAAAGTATGTGAGATAATTCGAATTCTTATTACTATTTTACACACATACACACATATCATAATAGCTTTGGAGATTTTAGTCATTCAGATATCTTGAAATGAGAAATCTGAAGGTTTTCCACATCCAGCTTCTTGAAATTGCTGTGCTTCCTAATCTTGCTGAACTTCCCCTAGTAATATTCCTTATACTTTGTGGGATTCTCCTCACTGACCAACTCTTCCAGGGGCTTCACCATCACATGGTGTGCAGGGTTTAAGAAGAAAGGAATGGAGTGTATCTCTTTCGCCGAGTTCACGGACACCCGGTGCTCAGCACTTTCATACCTGTCATTGCTCCAAACCTACAGAAAATCTATTGATGAAACATGATACTTTAAAGGAACGACCACTTTGTAAATGGTAATCGATTAGTCACGTGCCAATGTACCCGGACTGTCTGATGGATCAAATACCTCTTGGATGGCCCATACATGAAAATAGCACCAATAATGGGAAATTTGTGATATTGGTCTATGAATTTGGGTGTATTTGTTATTGAAAAGTTAATTAGCAGATTTGTGGTTAGGTGGCCCATTAATTGATCAAAATGTATCTTGTTCTTTTGACGATTGTGTTGTTTGGATGAACTATTGAATCAAATTGCAATTCAATTAATTCTATGGTTAGAGTGTGCAAAACCCATTTCAAACTAGGTATATGGATGAACTATTGAATCGTATTGTAATAACGAACTCAAGGAAGTGGTTTCTGATGCTGAGGAAGTCTAATGTGGAGCAGGTCGCATACAATTTCATGGCTAAGATGGACCAGAAAAGGCCAGATTGGAGGAGGAAGTAATTCGGGCCATCAGAACCTTAAAACGGGCATATCTCGCAAACCGGAATAGGTTATCCGATGTACCATATATGATTTTGAGTTAGGAGAAGCTATTTTAGCCAACCAATCCCGCTATGCCGGGTTGCCCATGCCGAATTTGCGAGATTCCATCATATCAATGGTCGAAATTTCATTTTATTTTCATTTTTACTATTAATAACAAGTTTTAGTTTGATTATAACTTTTCATCCTTTGAGTTTTAGAAGTTGTGTCGAACAAGAAAAGTGCTTAGAAACGTCAAGGGGAATAGCATGGTTAAGCAAAATAGGACATGATTTTAGGAAGTTTTAGTTGTAGTTTGATTATGAAACTTCTTCCTAAGGCTAATATCATTATTTAAGGGATCATAAACTTGTGGATTCCAGGTATATTTGTGATGAGTCAAGAGAAACTCCGTGTATTCGAATTAGTTATTCCCTTGAGGAAGGTACTGGGCCTAATCATGTCCTCCTTGCGTCAAAGTCATTTCCTACCTTAGTATTTATTGCAATTTGATTAGATTATGCATCCAAATGCACTCTAATGATAGACATATTGATAAACCAAAATTACCTGAATGATGTCAGCGACATTGATGATATACGAATCCGGGATTGGCTTGACCCTGACCCACTCACGATCTGTTTTTCGCTTCACATCTAGTCCTCCCACATCGTCTTGAGCAAGGACGGTCATGCCGCCAGGATCCTTGTGGTGACCGACGCCCAGGGCAAGGTGCGGGTCAGGCCAAGGAGGGTGGTGATTGACACGGATATTGCTTGTTTGCTCTTAAAAGGAACCACTCAACCGATCCACTGACAAGTCCAAGCTCAGTGAAATAAGCTAAAGTAACTTGAATGCTAGCTTCTCCACAGCGCCAGCATATTCCATGGATGCTTCTCTGATAGGGAAAAAAAGCACAAAAATAAAACCAGTTATATATACATATGCAATGTTCACTTTGAATTTGAATTTTTAGGAAGCTGGATATGGTTGCAAATGAATTCAATTTTGTATTTTTTTGCTGTTTGTAGTACAAGATATAGTTGTAGAAATGGATAGTCATTATTATACTTTTAAATAAATAAATTGAAAATGCCTCTTTTTATCTCATTGCCAAGGCCCACATCTCATGGGTTAGGACCTCTATTGAGTCCCTCATAGGCTCCAAATCACATGAGTATCGCCTTACATGAGCCACCCGCATCACACGGGCCACCCACGCTGAGTGTGCCCCTACATCTCACAGGCAACTCAACTCGAGCCCGATGTGAAAACCATCCGTCCATTTGGCAAGCTCGTTTAAAGGCAGGCCCAAAAATAAGATAGATCCAAAGATCAAGAAGACCACACTTCAAAAAGCAGTGGGGGATTAAACGTCTGCCATTGAAACTTTCTTGGGTCACTGAGGTTTTGGATCAATCTGATATTTGTTTTTCCTATTCATCTAGGTCTATGTTAACTTATGAAAAATAAATATTAAGGTGGGGCTTATAAATATTTTAACGGTGAAAATCATTGTACCATTGTTATTTATTGTATAGTCCACTTAAGCTTTGAATACAATTCATTTTTTGTATTATGCACTAAAATGATCTTTCCAAATGGATGAACGGTGTGGATATGATAAATACATCATTATGGCCCCACCAGATTTGGATCACTTCATTTTTCGTTCATGCCAGAAAATGAGCCGACAAAACAGATGGATGGTGTGGATATACGGTCCCATCGTCATAGCCTTTCCATATCCGCTCTCTGGGACCCATGGTTTTCCACGGTAAGCATTTAATCTCCATTGTTCATTGCGGTGTGGTCTGCTCGAGATTTGGATCTAACTCATTTTTTTTTATCATGTCCTAAAATGAGCTGAAACAATGGATGGACGACAAAGATAAAAATAGATACATCACGGTGGGGCCACGGGCTCGGTCTCGGGCTTGGGCTCAGTGTGAGGGCATGGGCATGTGAGATAGTGTGGCTGTAAAGGTGCTAGTGGCGCACTTTGCACTTCGCACATCCGCATCATGTCGTAGAGGGTCGCTCCCTCACGACTTTGATCGAACCAGAGCGAGACGTATGCGAGTCGCGGTGCTACTAAGTGGCTAAGGCGGATGGATGACTGGACAAAATCTAGAGGACTGAATGAGAGTCCTTCTGAATATATAGAGGCTTGAAATATAGTTGTTACACAAATGTGTAACAGTTATGGACTTGATTGCAGAAGTCATGCAAAAACTGTTGCATGGCTAGCCCAATAGCTAGAAAACGGCTAGCCAGCTTTCACAACAGTTAGTATGCGACTGCTGTAATGGGTTATGCACAACAGTCAAAAATGACCATAAAATGACTAGTTTCCTAACAGTTAGAAATTGCATTAATGAGATTTATGTCCCTAGACTATAACCCTCAGCCACCATAGCCTGTAAAAGGAGGGCCTGTATGAGTTTCCAAACCATCTCTCAACCCACTTCAGCAGACCCATACGAACTAAGCCTAAGCCACTCTTCTCATATACACCAGTGATTCCAGCAATATAGCAAGGTTTGTCTGAACCATTGCTTGAAAATTAGACCAGCGGTGTGGTCTAAAACGTTCAACTGAATCAGTAGCTGAAGATCAAGAAAAATAAACCAATGCAGTGGTTTAAGTTCTAAATATTCTTCTTCTCTCTTTTCTTCTGAGATTTTTCCTTTTTTATATATTTCTGTCAGATTGTGTGTAATAGAGTTTCATTAGCGGGCCTTCGTGTTTGCTGAATGTAAACCCACATTGGGCTCGTCATAGCCTAGAAGTGGTTTGCCTATTAACCTATCAGCATACTCAATTCACTTGAGTAGGGGCAGATTATGTTTTAAGGACAGCGTTCCAGACGTGCTTCAGCCTGTCCTTAATTAGTTTAGATCATCTTAATTTTTCGGGTACCATATTTTACATAAATATTATTATTCTATATAATATTTAACTATATATATATATAAATATATATATATATATATATATATATATATATATATATATATATATATATATATATATATATATATATATAAGAAGAAGAAGAAGAAGAAGAAGAAGAAGAGAAGGGATCCACACATATCTCAAAACAAATTAATAACATATCACCAGCCTTTTTTCTTCTTCTTCTTCTCCTTTTTTTTCACAAATACAATGTTCAAGGGACACCATATACATAGAGGTATTTAAGGAGCACGATGCGATTACAATATGTTACTGATCGGCAGATTTCAAAATGCATACTAATGATAGGCCAATCATAATATGCAAATCACATTGATAGGCCAACCATTACCATATGAATTCTCTGGTTGAGTTCTGGCTCAGACCATCTAAGTGAATTTGACAGTCATTAATTTGAAGTTTATGATCCTTCAATCAGTTAGTTGGATGGTCTGGATCGATACGTACAGCAGATAAACCACCGCCATTGTGAAATGGTTTGAATAGCCACCATGTGGACAACCCGGTGCTCATCACATTCTGTGGAAGAACTTCACCGAGGCTATTAACCAGAAAACTGAATGCTCTTTCCCATAGGATCTATTCTTTCATTGTTGCATCCATGCTATTGCAAGATGATTGCAGAGGCCAGCAAGCTTGCACCGAAGATCAGACAATCCCATGGTCAAGCGCATGGATAAAGGCCCACTGGACTAGCCACTTCTCATCTCTGCCTAACAAGATATCTAGCGCAGCTTAAGTGTAACCATGGTTAGATCATGTTGGAAGGATGAACGTGTCTGAAGGCGCAATAGGGGAAAAAAAGGACCACGATCGATGGATGGTGGGTGTATCTCATCATTCTTTTGAAGATGCTACTTCTCTTGCACTTGGCAGAGCTCCTGGAATCTTGCAAAACTGCACAAAACAAGAGGAATTCAGCAATATAGTTTCCAAGCGTTGGATCAAAAAAAAAAAAAAAAAAAAAGAAGAAGAAGAAGAAGAAGAAGAAGAAGAAGAAGAAAAAGAGGAGAAAAGAAAAGAGGACGACACAACAGAGAGAGGGAGGGAAAACTGAGGTGAGAGGTGCCTCCGGCCTCTAGAGGTCCACGTGGAGCCAGTAAACCACTACTTTTAGATCATCCCACTTGCAAACTCTCTTGCATTGCACCTTGGTAATTCACAAACTGCTCTTGTATTTTTAATGAGGAATACTGAACTTTCAAAGGTTCAAGGACCGTTGGGGTGAGTTCTATGAGAAGAAACATGCATGCAAGCATTTTCCTACCCACTCATAGAAGAAATCAATTACAAGCAACCATATTGCTGGAACTTTTCTATAGGCCTGTCAATGGGACTGGAGTTTGAGCTGGTAAGCTTAGCTGGAGTTTGGGCCTATGTGAAATTAAGATTTTGCTTGGGCCTGAGCATCAGTCACTGGCATCCCTACCTTTATACAACCACATCATGAATCTTTTAACATACGTATGCTTCTGTTACCAGCCATGTTGGTGATTCACAAGTTAATTTGTGTCCATGTAGTAGGATATTGTATTCTCAAAGTTATACCTATTTCATGATGAGATTGTGTAGCTTCGTGTGAGTCATAATATTTGCAATGATTCAAGCAAAATAGTAATCTATTTCTTCGTAGAATCAAACAAATGCTCCTAAATTGCTACGCTGGGTATTGGAGCATGTATTGTCCCATTCCAAGACCTGCAGAAAAAATGATACATTCTGCTTGTCGTCTGTATTGGTGTGAATTTTGACCGACGTCATGCCACATGAGGGAGGTACAATACGTTTTCTATAGCTGGGTTGAAAGATGCACACAAATACTATGGGAGAGAATGGATGCATATTGCACAGTTTTCTAAAACATTTTCCAAGGCAGGCACCACTGTCCAGATGACCGATCAAGGGAAAGTGATTTCATCAAATAACTGCATATAGAGATACTTAATGAGCAAATAAATAAGACAGATTCAGAAAGTTGGGGTTTGATGATCCTGCGAGTGTGTAAAGGCTACCCCTTTAACATTACCACACAGGTGCAAGATCCAAGCTATCCATCAGGTGGCCCAGTAGTAATCAGCATCGTTGCTTTGTCACAAATATCATGACTTTATCTAAATTTAGATTGTTTACCATATATACAAACCATGACAACCCTCTAATAGAAACTTTTAGCGATGTCCCCCACATATGTTAGAGTGTATATAATCAAGCACTCCCTTATATACATGTTTTATAGTTTTAAAAGATAATTTAGATTGTTTACCATATATACAATACTTGCATATATCTAAATCAAAAATTTTAAAAACTGCAATCAAACAATGATCAGATAGTACCTTCATGCTCTGCTCGCTCATGTGGTCCAAACGAGCATGCCACATACGTATAAACGTGGAATCTGTAATAGCTGTTGCTTCTCCACCCGCTAAAGTTTTCTCAATCAACCTGTAAAGGTTTCCATGCCTTTGCGCTCTCATAACCACGAGCACCCCTTTTGAATCTTTAAGGACACTATCAATACCAGTGAACTTGTACCCTTTAGCTTCAAGAGCACTGAGAGAAATCATGTCATGCCCCAAACTAGAAAATCGTGCTCACCAAAACTCCCGATCGCTGAATCTGATGCCGACAACCTCCGTAGTACCCCATTCTCAGCTCCTAGCGCGCATGCGCAAGATTCCGATCGTAGGATCCTACAAGGAGGATTTTCCAACGTGCAATTATCTCATAAGAAGCATAACCACAAGTATACCCAAATCCAAAGGCAACATCATCATCACATATCCACTAATATAAACATTTGAATACAATGCTGAAAGAGAAATACATAAGTCAAAAATCAAAACTCAAGAAGACCGTTGTACGCTCCAAGCTCAACGCTGCTGCAACCTAATGCCACCTGCACGCATCCATCGTGCATAAGATTATAGAAAGCTTAGAAGGTGGTGAAAGTGTGTGTAAGGTAAGTGTCAAGTATATAATAAAGCCCACAAATCATACATAATTGAAATAAATAGAAATACTGACAAGATCATAAATCATACGATATCAGAATAAGTGGAAATATATTGGTAAGTACATGAGTTATATAATATCAGAGTACACAATACAAATCATAATGAGGCAAATATCATATATTGTGGATGCTCATGAGTTATATAATACCAGAATACGCAATGCAGATCATAATGAGCCAAATATCATATATTGGAGATGCAATGCAATATGCAGATCTTGCCAAGTCCGCTTAAGTCATATAAGTGCAAAAACATAACAATCCAAAATGTCATATACCGCGGATGAGATGCAATATGCGACGCGAATGAAATGACTAAGCTGGAGTGAAGTCGAGATAATAGTACGTAGTATCGCAGGCTATGAAGTCCATCACAAGAGAATTCTATCCAAACCAGTCCCATACCTAAATTTGGATAGTCAAATACAATGCGGTAAACTCCTGATCTCAGATTAGTCGCGTGCCCCAACCAAAATCCTGGCCATTGTGAAGGTACACGTAATAAATAGTTGTGCACCACCAGCCCGAGTGGATAGTGAATGGATGAATGAATGAGTATGTAACTTTTGCTCAATAAGTCCATATATCAATACGGTTCCTCTCTGGGATCATCACCGGGGTCTAGTATACTCTACAATGGTTGCCGCCTCCCTAGCCGCACAACCAGCGAGTGAAAAAGACCTCACTATCCGCCTACCCAGTAATCTACCAATACCTACCCGGCTCGTCGATAGCAGACCCATTTACGAGCTGGTCATACTTAGCCTAGCGTACAGCCCTCTCACTCGGGCAAATAAGGCCACACCCCCTCCCAACTGACTACGACACAGTGGGAGACGCGGCCTACTGATATTTGGCACTCGGGCGCTCATGTATCCACTTGGTCTAGACATTCGGGCATCTGCTGGCCTCGGAAGTTTATGGACTTTCACTCACGGACATCCAAAGTGTCCAAATGCTCGAATCAAACATTTTTGGTGTCCCATCTAAACATCCACGATATGTCTGTGGAGGCCACAACCCTGATGTTGCTAGGGCGTACAATAATTATGTCATATATATGCAAGATGCATAAGTCACACTGTCCAGTCATGAAGCAATCCTACGCGTACCGTGCGCTCATGTTGGTAACTCCTATCAGTGAGTCCCATAAGTAATCTGCCCAATGGCATATGCTATAGTCAGTCACTCCTCATATCAAGCATACATATGATGCATATGAGCATGAATCATGGAGTTATACTAAGCATGTAAAATGGTGATGAATTATTCTTCCAATGAGGATGGGCCTAGATGGCCTACACACAACAAGTATGGGCCTATTAATGGGCCCTAGGGAGGGTTGCAATGTGGACATTTAATTAACAATATTATTCTTACAATGTGGGCGTCAAACCATCATTACTCTCAAGGCATGACCCTCCATAAATATTATTATATACACCACGGTGGAATCACACATTGCAATGGACCTTATATACATCCCATTGGGCCTAAACCCATGGGCCTTGAATACATCACAATGGGCCTCGCCCATGGGCCTTGAATACATCATATTGGGCCTCACCCATGGGCCAATATATATCAGATCGGGTCTCCTCAAATGAGCCCCAAATGCATCATATTGGGCCTCGTCAAATAGGCCATAAATACATCACCTGAGCCTCATCAAATGGGCCTCATATACCACATAATGGGGTGAGCCCGGCTCGTTCCAAATGGGACCATCAAATGGACAACTTGGGTATAACAAGTACATCATGTGAGGACCATGTGAATGGATGTTGTGAATACAAAATACACACATCTAAGTGGGCCCTCACATATGGATGGCGTGGATGAAACATGTGGACCCACAAAACTTGGTAACGCCACTACAGCAGCTATGTAGCTGGAGTGAGGTACACCAGTAGTCCCACTCCCATGCGTGGGGACGGGTGGGCTAGACACAACATCAGCGGATCCCACGTGGGGCCCACCATAACGTTAATCTTCCATCCAATCTGTTAATAAGGTCACATAGACCCGGATAGAGAGGAAAAACAAATTTCATAGCGATCCAAAACTTATGTGACCCCAAACAAGGTTCCAATGGTAGACATTCAATCCCACTGTTCCCTGCAGTGTGGGCTACCTGAGCTGCGTATACAGCTGATATTTAGGGGGGCCCACAGCTAGAAGGGGGCCCACGAAATGCACGGTGTTAATGTTCTACACACATCACGGTGGGGCCCACGGTTGGGACCCACAGTCCCTGCCTCTCCTTGGCAGCATAGCAGGACGCTGCTGCAGCACCTGCTACCTAATATTTTTTTTGAAAACTAGTATTTTTAAGGTTTTTAACAGTAAGAATCACTATTTTTAAAGGTTTTTAACAGTAAGAATCACTGTTTGACAGCACAGCAGGACGCTGCCCACATCAAGAGAATCCAACCCAGCTATTGGATTCTACCACTCAAGACGGACAAAACAAGCCTAATATTCAACATGTTTCGGTGTATAGAAACATCAAAGTGGTCCCTAACGGATTTTAACAGTAAGAATCATTGTTTTCTATGAAATGGCCCACTAGATAATCGGATTGGCCTCATATTTCGGCTCAACATCTAAAATGAGCTAGGGAATGGAATGGACGGCGTGGATTAGACCCATACTTAAAGGTAGGGCCTACATGAGCGGCACACCCCCAGACCTTGAACCAAGCTAATATTTTTGTTGTTAGCTCGCCAGTACACCACGTTGTCCATTCACACTTCTCTGTGAAGCCATGTCTTAGACGCTGGATGGTTTGCATATATCACATATCTAAGGTGAGCCCCACCTACAGACGTACTGCGTAGGTGGGCCACCATAAGGTTGGATGGTGTGGATAAGACATACATCAAGGTGGGGTACATCCAAGTGGGCCATACCGCCACATCATCACACACAAAAACAAATGAAAAAGAGAGGGAGAGAGATAGAGAGAGAGAAAGAAGGGGACATGTGTGATGGAAGGACCCCAACACTATGGGCCCTCCCTTCCATGCATTTAATCATACATCAAGTGGATTTCAATACATGTGGGCCCACTAAATTAAAAATCAACGGTGGAGATTCTTTCTTCACCAAAATGGAAGGTCTAGATGACCTCTTTCAAACTAGAAAGTAAACATCATGATGGAGTCCATGGAGATTGGCCCCATCATGAAATGATCATGTGAATCATAGTGGGCCATCGGCCACATCTAAGGTCCAAAGTGAGATCCATACCATCAATCGATAGGCCCCACTTGGCCCATCATCAAAAGAATGAAATCTAGGACTATAGCACCCACCGTTCGATCTTCTTGGTCCAATGGAACGCCGAACTCCTTGCGTCTCGCTTTGATGGAAGATGATGAGAAATGAAGGGCTAGGATGATGGATCTTGGGATAAGAAGTGGGCCACACAACAAACTCTTTTCTCTCTTGAAAGTACTTGGACGTGCACTCCTTTGCTTGCTTGGAAAATGTGAAGAGAAATAGAAAGAGAAGGGGTGGTTGTAAGAGATGTGATGGGTGTGAGTGATGGATATGAGTTGATAGATGTACTTAACATATATGGGTGTGTAAGAGAGAGAGAGAGGGGGAGAGAGTTGACTTTGGGGTTGCTCTTGTACTTAACATAAGGTGATTGATTGATTGATTGATGAGACATATTGTAGAGATTCTCTTAGATTTTGTAAACATGCGGTGTTTTTCTCGAACTAAATGCGGACTCACATCTCCTGTCCAAGGTATCGAATCAGGGTATAAGACGCGGCATTAGAACCGCAGCGACGATGCAGTCACAAGGGTACAAGTCTCAGGTCGAGCCGACTCTAATATACAGGATACGACTCAGGATTATGCACAAATGCCGATAACAGATTGCGGGTCGTCGAAATTCGATTGGGAGGACCGTGGAAGCTTATGGAACAGTACGGGCTAGGATACGGGCCTCACAAATCAGACTTTTCTTCATATCAGGAACGTGCCTAACATCAATCAAAGTACGCTTTATCCTATCAAACATCTTGATGCTCATAGTACTAATAGCCACAACATTACAGGCATTGTCATTTCATATAAAAACTTGTCCCCTATCACATTTCTTGTAACTAGCGAACTAACTCCGATGAGGAGTCATGTGATATGATGCTCCTGTGTCAAGGATCCACTCATCTCTAAGATTGTCATGCAAGTGTCTAACCATAGACACTGACGGAACATTACCACCATTTGTCTCTTAATCAGATGTGACAACATTGGCCTCCTTAGAAGAAGCTTTTAAGTTTTCTTTCTTCGATTTAGGATTGGTACAATCCTTTTTCATGTGTCCAGTCATTCCACTGTTCCAGCACTTCGGTTTTTCTTTGCCCTTACCCTTAAATTTTGATTTAGGTCTTGAGGATCCTATACCTCTCGATCAGTATTCCTACCCCTTGTAATCAATGCACTGAAAAATATCCCCATGTCATCTTTCTTATGGCATTCCCTTAAAGGGCTGAAATAACTGTGTCGATACTTAGGGTTTTATTTGCGGTGCACATTGTGTCCTTGAATGACTCATACGATGTCGGAAGAGAATTTGACAACATTCATGCTTGTTCATCATCTTTAATCACTTCCTCCATATCCAATAGTTTGCAAACCAATTTATTAAAGTTGCTGATGTGGGCTTCCGAATCTCCACCCTCTGCCATCTTGAAGTTATACCACTGTAGCTTCAAGTGTATGTGATTTTCAGAGAATTTTTTCGCATAAATATCCTCTAACTTCGATCATAAACTAGCCACAGTTTTCTCCCTTAAAACATTGTAGAGAACCTCATCCATGAGACATAAACGGATCGAGGATATAGCCTTCTTATCAAGGGTATTCCAATCATCATCAATCATAGTAGACTTTCGCTCCTCAAGAGCATCATCCTCACCTTGCTTTGTTAAGGAATTGATCATGTTGATCTTCCATAACTCAAAGTTATTTTTGCCTAAGTACTTCTCAATATCATACCTAGTACTTTCCATTGATGTTAATCCTGCAGATTCAAATCTGTGCCCTAACGATTGCTTTAATACCACTTGTTGGGATTTGTTTTGCAGAATCACACAGAGATAGATCTGTGATAGCAATTCAAGAGCACCAAGCAAACACAAGAGAACACAAAGGTTTAACGTGGAAAACTCTTTCAGGAAAAAACCACGGCACAAAGCGACATAAATCAACTATGAAAAGATAAATTACAAAGAGAGAGGACTTACCCGATTCAAACAACCTCAAATCTCACCCTTGCTATATCATTTAAAAATCCTAAAACCCTTTTAGAAACCCTTAGAATACTTTAGAAAGCCTTGGAATTCCTTATAATAGCCCTAAGGACTCTTATTTATAGTTAGGGAACTCCCACTTATGCACATCCATAGAAACTGCCTCAAATTTGCGCAATCCACGCACAATCCGTGCACAATATGCGTAACCCTTGACTAGTTGAGCCAAAGCTTCGACTGGTCGAAAGACCCTTCGACTAGTCAAAGATCTCGAAAATTCTAAATACATTGTTGCTAAACTTCAAGCCGAATCTTCTTAGGGCTAGTCGAAGACATGCAGATGTAAGACATCTTTTTAACAACATATACATGGTGGGGTCGACCATGTGTATTACTGGCGGGTCTACTTGCATATGCCGTCTGCAAAAATGCATTGGCCCAAAGTGTCAATCCTTATTTAGTTCCCGGTATTATCGCTCCCCAAACATAAAAGATTATCTACATCCAATACCTTCATCAGGTGGCCCCACCATGTGAATTTTAAACCTTTCAACTCATCAGGGGCTTCACTTGTGAAAATGCCATATGGTTATAAAAAAACACTCCTCCAATGGCCCTCATTCAGGATACACATGTGGCCCCCACTTGGACAGAGCATCCACGTGGTGGGGCCCACCCAATCCACAACTCCGACATTCAACTGCCCACACTTGCTCATGGCATTAACCCACATTAACATAATCCATGCACTTCATAAAATGCCATTACTCCACAAACATTCACTTATCATAAAATCTGGGTTCTTCCTCAGATCATACATGGCATTTCACACATCAACATTCCCCAAGCATAAAGATTCTCTATTTGTGAACGCCCTAACCCTTCATCAAGTGGGCCCCACCTTATTGAGACTACTCAACTCATCAGGAACTGGATGGTTAAATGAGCCACCCTCCAACGACCCACATTCAAACCCACTCGCGTAATTGACCAACCCGATTGTGTGGCCCACCACACCCATTATAGCACAATCCACATTTATATGATACATGCACTTTGATAAAATGCCATAACTCCACAGTCATCACTCATCAAACAAACACTCACACACATGTATGAATGTATGAATGTATATCATAATAGCATCAGAGACCTTGGTCATTCAGATATCTTGAAATGAGAAATCTGTATGTTTTCAACATCCAGCTTCTTGAAATTGCTCAGCTTCCTTATCTTGAAGAACTTCCCCCAGTTATATTCCTTATACTTTGTGGGATTCTCCTCACTGACCAGCTCTTCCAGAGGCTTCACCATCACATGGTGTGCAGGGTTGAAGAAGAAAGGAATGGAGAATCTCTCTCTCCCTGAGTTCACCGACACCCGGTGCTCTGCGCTTTCGTACCTGTCGTTGCTCCAAACCTGCAAAAAATCTATCAATGAAACACGACGCTTAAAAGCAAGGACTTAAAGAATCTAAGTTCTTCAAGTACCACTTTGTAAAGAATATTCGATTGGTCGCATGCCAATGTACCTGGACCATCCATTGGGAAATCTATGACATTGGTCTATGAATTTGGGTGTTAGAAATCTATGACATTGGTCTATGAATTTGGGTGTATTTGTTCTTAAAAAGTTCATTACCAGATCTGTGGTTAGGTGGCCAATCGATTGATCTACATGTAGGCCGATCTTTTGATGATTGTGTTGTTTAGATGAACTATTGAATCAAATTGCAATTCGATTAGATTTTGTATCCCAACGTGTTCTACGATTAGATTGTGCAAACCCATTTCAATCTATTGAATAGTGTTAAGATGAACTACTGAATCGAATTACAATCACTACTTTAAGGAAGTGGTTTCTCATACTAAGGAAGTCATTTCTTACCATTAGTAATTATTGCAATTCAATTAGATAGTGCACCCAAATACACTCTTACCATTTCAAATGATAGAGATATTATCTATACTAAGTACCTGAATGATGTCGCCGACGTTGATAATGTAAGAATCCGGTATTGGCTTGACCCTGACCCACTCACCATCTGTTTTTCGCTTCACATCAAGTCCACCCACATCATCTTGAGCAAGGACAGTTAAAGCTCCAGCATCCTTGTGGCGACCAACACCCAGGGCAAGGTGTGGGGCAGGGCAAGGAGGGTAGTGATTAAGACGGATAAAGCTCGTTTGCTCTTCAAAGAAACCGCTCAACCGATCGGCCGGCAAATCCAAGCTCAGTGAAATGAGCTCAAGTAACTTGAATGCTAGCTTCTCCACGGCTCGAGCGTATTCCGTGGATGCTTCTCTGATAGAAGAAAATCAAAATAAATAAATAAATAAATGCAATATCTACTTGGGTTGTTTAGGAAGCTGGATATGGTTGCATATGAAATCAATTTCCATAGATATGATATTTTCTGCGTTCGGATGCACAACTGAATTGAATTGAATTGCAAAAATTCGATAATGTACGCGGTCGGTGTTCTGTGGGCCCCAACATGATGTATGTCTCATCCATGCCGTCCATCCATTTTTTCAGATAAATTTATAGTATGGTCCCAAACTGAGGTAGATCAAAATCTCAAGTGGGCCACACAGTTTTGATTGAACTCTCACCATTAAAAGCTTATTGGGGCTACAAAAGTTTTGAAAGAAGCTGATATTTGTTTTTTACTTTCATCCCATGTCTTTATGACCTAATCTACAGGTTGGTTGTCAAATAAACATTACAATGGTCTCTAGGAGGTTTTTATTGGTAGACATTCAATCACTACTGTTTTCCCATGGTGTGGTCCACCTGAGATTTTGATCTGCCTCATTTATGGAATAGAGTATTAAAATGATATGTAAAAATGGATGGACGGTGTGGATAGAACACATATCATGGCGGGGCCCACAAAGCACCGAACACTAACACCTGGCTAGTTGCAGCGTCACTAGCCAAACCGTGTCCCAACACCACCTACCTGGGTGTGATGCTGGCGTCACCACCCAATCCGTTTGTGGGGGCCACCATTTTCGATGGTCTGATATCCCGCGCAACTGAATTTCCGCGCGTGATAATCGGAAATGAAATCGAGAAGCTTAAGATCTTCAATTACCTCAATTCAGGAGGATAGGTGGGCCATTGATTCCTCAACTCCTGCAGTTCTTGATCATCAGCCTCATGGGAAGCTGGGATCACCGTTGGATCTTGGACAGCAAAATCAAAAACCTCCTTCCAATCTCTCACGTTCTTGGTATGCTCGGTATCGTAGTAGCCCAGTGGATTCACTTCGTCGCGTCGTACTCTCCGCTTCTCCTCCGGCGACAGTGCGAAGAATTCCTTCGATGCCGATTTCATCTGGTCCTGAAGATCCAACGGCACGCCATGGTTGATCACTTGGAAGAAGCCCCAATCCTTACAGGCGGACCCCACCTCTGCGATGAGGCCCGAAAGGGACTGCGGGCCATCGAGACCGACAGAATTCAACGGTGAGAGATCAATCAGCGGAATTCCGCCCGCCTCGATTATTGTGGGCTTGGGCCTGTGTTCTACGGCCTGGATGAACGCCCAATCAACCTCACAACCCATCTCTCCCTCTCCCTCTCCCTCTCCCTATCTAATCGAGAAAATGAGAGGTGTTTCAACGGACCGTGCGATAATGTTAGCAATGAGGTTGGATGTACTTGAACACCTAGGATTGAAAAAAGCTTCAGTGCTCTGGCGGAGTGTAATGGATGATATACAGGCACTTAATAATTACTTAGATACTGCATATTAAGTAATTCCAATTATAATGTCCTAAATTTGACTGCAAGTTTGGATGTATCAAGAACAAAAAATTAATGGTTAGTTGTGTTGGGCTTTAATTTGGACAGGCAGCCGTACATGTAGTGAATGGTCAAATTTTAATTATATGTGTAAGTTTGTATGTGCTGAGTATGGAAGATTGAACACCTTATGACCCTAAACACTGAAATACCCAGATTTACACAGGTCTAGGAAGATTAACCTCAAAATTCAATCATCAATTGATAAAGATTCAAGCGATCTGTGAAGAGAAGGATTAGTCATTCAAATGAGGGCTTTTTACTTTGAAAATAATGACTTTTATCATTGCAGGATAGATTCGTGCATTTGTTAGCAAAATAAATATTTAAAAAGAAAACAGGAAATAAAAAAATTCAGTGTCAATTTTATTAATATGGTTATAAACGTAATATAATTGGCAAAAAATTACGCATGGAAATTCGAGTAGGCAAGATGGTTGTGAACTATTGATAATCTTTTGAACCTGAATGATTTACCTGAACGGCCATGAGAGGGTCGTGGTTTAGTGAGGAGGTTGTAACCAATAAAATCACTAAGGACTAAGGAATTTCAGGTTTCCAATGATGGGGTCGCAGATGATTAATTAAACTAAATCTGACTTACTTCATCAATGTGCTGAATGTAAGAGGAGACGCTAAGTTAGAGTTATGCTAATTGATTCGACTTACTTACGATATGATGCTAGACAAAAGTAGAGAGACTAAATTAAGCTAGGCTAAGATAGGATAAGTATACATGTGAGACAAAAAATTGATAAGCAACATTTTCTTGATTTTTTTTTTTTTTTTTGTGTTTGAGTTAACGAGTGTAAACACCGCATCTAGGGCTGACAAGTTGTTCGCGGTACTATAGGATCCCTTAGAATCCAAAAATCCCGATTAAAACTAAACCCAAAGTCTAAGCCCTAGCCCAATAGCATTTAAGACCACAAAAGGCAAATTTGAGTGGACCAGAGGAAAAATACCACCCAAGGAGTGACCCTTGCAAAAGACGGAGCCCATCCATGTGCCACTTACCACGTGGAACTCCGCTAAATTTTATAGCGGGGTTAAGTAGGATGAAGACATCAGTGATCATGCATCAGCAAACTCATTGGGGAAGAATGACCCCTTTGCCCAAAATTACATCCATTGCCATTCGATCCAACCATCCACATTGTGCCACATGGCGCTCTCATTTTGGCAGCCAATCATAGCCCTTAGACCCTTTTAACTCTTAAAGTTCACATGAATTGCAAAAAAATGCCCCAAGATTCTATAAATTCCCCTTCATATTTCATGTCCAAATAATCTCTTATTACTCACCATTCACAAAGAGGAGTGGGACTTAATGCATCCATTCACCAAGGAGAGGAAGAATGTAAGAGAGGAAGCCCTTCTAGACTAAAATAAATCATAATCTTAGCCATCCAAGCAGTCACGAGGCCAATCCAGCACACTCAAGTCAACTCTTGCAATAAACTCATTCACCCACTACTCACCTAGCTATGATTGACTACTGTAACACTCCAGATTTTTGGGGGCCGAGTAGATGCTCAACTCCTGATATCCCGGGTGCCACTTACGCTTTACGTAAGCGGGGTTCTATAATTCATTTTACCTAGCATTGAGCAATTCCTGTAATTAAAATGAACTATGCAATGGTCGCCTCATCCAGCTCGTTAGGCTTTATAGTACCTGCATCTAAGATAGGGTCTAATTGGTGTTTTAAAACACCGTCCCAGAGTGGGAGTAAGTGATTGACTCAGTGGTTCTATTAACATTAAGCTACACAATCTATCAAATCTACATGCAACATTAATGAAAAGCAAAGTAAGCATACAGTTCCTAGACGCTCTTATTAATGCACATGCATGGTATTGTGATATGATGCATGCCCTCACCATACAACACTCCCTCAAGCGACTCCATCTTATTATCACAAATGACAAACACTCCCTTAATGCGACCTCGACTGCTGAGTCTCCAACCTAACTAATGCAATACGTGAATATTCATGTTAGCCGAGTATTTAATTAAGTTCGTTCATCCAATAAGATTGGGGAAGTTGAAACACCTCCATTTAATCAATGGTCTTACCCAAGTCACTTGGCCCAGGGCAGCTGTAGCGACTCTAAGCTTGCGATCCGTAATCCAAATTTAGATATCATCTATTTGTCTCACAAATTAATCATTTCAAAGGTAAGGCATGATACCTAAAGGTTTGAGGATCAACTCGGTATGCGTCGTCACCCAAACACCAAGTATGATCACTCAGTTCAAAGGTGCGAACTTGTCATATAATGAAATCACCATAAGGAAAAGGGCTCATCACCCAATTCCATTAATGCCTGAGTCGTTCGAACGGTACTTTGGCATAGAACCATTGACCGGGGAATTTAACGGGGGTCGTTCAAACAAGGACATATCACCTCCTGTGCTCGTTGGTCACTATGAGGAGGCTCGTCACCCTAGCGTAGGTCAACAGCACAGACACAGTGTCTCATTCCACCATGCCCAGCTCCTGAGACTTGGTTGCTCACTGGTTACTATGGGAAGGCTCGTCTCCCTAGCGTACGCCGACAGCTCGGACACAGTGTCCCCTTCCACCATGTCTGGCTCATGAGTCTTGAGGATCGTATCATTAACAGTTAATAGTGGTCTCTCAAAAGTATGGGGTGCTTTAGATTCAGGTAGGCGTGACCATATATGATGAACATAAATGGTTGGTCAAGTGGTGGACTAATTCGATTGACTCAGGTGAAGTACGGCATAACAGGCACTGGGTGCAAGCATCCCACATAGTCTAACTACTGTCAGTTGTCCATCTTTAGCCTGGATCGGTTGGATTGGCCCAGGGTAGACGATCCATTAGGGCTGCCCTTACGAAACTTTTTGATTTTACTGGCCAACCCAATTAACTAAATAGCCACAGTAGATCAATAATAATAATAATTCAACTATGCATCTATAGGAACAAATATAAGCAACAAATCAGAAAATTTTACTCTATTGGAAATTTTATCGAACATGCAGGCCGCGTTACAACTAACATAGCAATTCATGTGAGATATGACATATTGAGTGCATAGGAAAGTGAGTAATAGGAAGCATGAGCAACAAATTTTACAATTTCAACTTATGCTAGTATCCAATTGAACTTTCAAGCTACATTACACATGGTAGCAATTTATGTGAGGCGAAGAGCCAAACGAGCATACACTGATTAACATACAATCATCCATTTACTACACAATCATTAATCGTGATATGGGGTTCGATAATTAGCAACTTAAGGATAATGGTCCGCACTTAGGAATAATCTGACGGTTCGTGGAGCCGCTCATAAGGTTTTAGTTCCACGGGTTGGTGTATCGGAGCCTACGCCGATAGAATTTGCATGTTAAAGTACATACAAGGGCCTAAAATGCCAAAATCTAGAAAGGGGCTGGACTCACTACCTTTCTATGGCTGGTGGGCCACTCCTATGGCGGTGGTGTTATGTGTTCCAATGAGAATTGAGGTAAGAGGGTGAATTCTTGAAAATCCAGGTCCTTGGAGCTCTTTCCTCCTCTACTCTTTCTTCTCTCTCCCCTCTTGCTGAAAAAATTCGTATGAGGGTGTGGGATAGAGTTTTGGGGGTTTATATAGTCTGAAAATTAGCCTAATTAGCCTTGGGGAGGCTAGTCCTAATGCATATACCCTTAGTGGGTGCATTTCTGGTCCTTGGGGCTGTCTCAGTGGCCCCCTGACCCATTTGTGCTATGCGATAGGTGTCTCATAGTCAGATGAAGGGTTGTCCCAAGTTTGGTAGCAAACGAATGAGTCAATTGATCCCATGGGCCCAATTTGCCATCAACGGTCACTGATGATCGATCGGGCCCACAATTATTCAGATATGAGCAAAAAAATATCCCTGATTCATAGCCTGAGTTTGATTGCAATTCAACGGTTGGAAAGTCACAACTTCTCATTTTAGTGGCAGGGTCAACTCACTTAAGTTTCAGGTTTCAAGTCTCGAAGAGTCGTGCCTTTGAAGCTCTATCTTCACGGTCCAAGTTGTGCGGTGGGGTATCATTTGGGCCCACCATCCCCGATGGACGTCAAACCTAGTGAGATGGACATTATTCTATAATTTCGAAACTAGTGGCCTACTAACGAGCGGTCTAGAGCTTATTCGGGTAATCGGGACATTTCTGGAATGACTTGGGTAGGGAGATTTCTTGCGCATAGTTGTTAAGGTCTGGATTAACTAAGTTCACAGTGTGGCCTATTCAAAATTAGCGAAAATGGTTATTTGGTCATGATCACTCTAAATCGTTGGTTCTTAGGCTAAATGAATGACTAGGTTAATTTGGTCCATTAGTCAAACTCTGGGCCATAACTGGCTCAGCTTTGGATAGATCTTTAATTTAATTACGGTTGTCTTAATTAGTCAGTGATGGGTTGGTTAGATTTGAGCCTTAGATGAACAATTCACGAGGCTAGACTTGAGGTTTAAGTGATCAGGCTTATTAGTTAGCTTCATACGGTTGGTTAATCAAATTCGGGTGGTTCTTTACTATTATCACCTACGTATAGGCTTACTTCGAGTATCAAGGGTCAGTAAGTGACGATGTGAGCTAGTTATTAAAAAAAAATTAAGAATTTTTTACAATCCAAAATAGTAAAAATTCAGGATGTTACAACTACATTCCTGCCTTCATTAACATTGTGCATCATCATTTCCACTCTCAATCCACTTACTCGTCGAGTCAATCTAAGTGTATATTTTGCAACTCGCCGGTATACAGAATCTTGCTCATAAAAAACTTAGCTCGACTCGGCTTGGAGTGCTTTTTTAAGTGGGTGAATTCAGGTAGACTTATCTGACCTGGTCCATCGCTTATAGTAGGCACTGCATTGCCACACTAGATTTCACATACATTTGCATCATACATGCATAATGGCTAACTTAATCCATGGTATTTCATATTGTTCTGTAAAGTACAAATGTACGCTTGTACAAGTAGAGAGGGTACTTAACACTTTCCCTTTTTGTAACCATGATTTCTTACCTAAAATTTCTAGTGGCAAATTAGAAGTCATTTAAAGATAGAATCTCCCCTAATTCATTCTCTTAAAGTTTTTACATGATTTAACCAACTATAGAAATCTGAGTAATTGGCTAGTAAATATAAAATATCCTCTTGGGGGCCTTACACAAACCTTAGGATCTAGCCCTCCAGAACAAACCAGAATTATGGGATAATAAAAGCAATAAAACAAATCAAATCATCAATCACACACCACACAAGAGATTTTTACATAGAAAACTCTCAAAGAGGTAAAAACCACAGGACCTCGTCCAGATCAACATTCCACTATGAAGCAGAATGTTACAACCTTCTTCACTCTCGCAGGAGTGAATAAACAATAACAGAATAAAGAAAAACAGAGAGATCTCACCGATCACGAGGACGTAGAAGCGCTGAGATGACGGTTCCCTTCCACAAGCTTGCTCTCTCTCTTTCCTCTCACTCTCTCACCTTAAACCCTTTAGCAAAATCCTTACAAAGCTTTTAGAAAACTCTTCTTGTGTTTTTCTCATACACATCATACCATAGAAAAATCCTAGAAATTCCTTTTTATAGTTTTAGGAAACTCCCTTCTGCATCCCAGTTGTGAAAGGACTTGTGACACAAAATTCGTGCAAAATTACGGAACAAATGTGCGTAACCACGACCGGTCGAGCGCCACCTATGACCGGTCGTGCACCTCTCACGACTGGTCGAGCACCTCGGAGAAAAATATCCAGACCTCGCTGGACTTTAAGTCATGCAACTCACAACTGGTCGAGCACCAGCCCACGACTGGTCGTACAGGGCTCACGACCTGTCGACGACGGGTCAAAAAATTCATCAAATCTCTCCCTTTTTGACCCAGGAGAGATTCACCTTCTTCAAGCCAGCCTGGTGTCTACAAACCTCAAACTTGCCCTTGAGCAAAGCCTTGGTCATCATGTCTGACCCATTATCGTCCGTGTGGACCTTCTCAAGTTGTAACCCTTTTGTTCCAAAGCATCCCTGATCCGGTGATACCGAATCTCTATGTGCTTCGACTTGGAATGCTGACTTGGATTCTTGCTCAAGTGTATAGCACTCTGACCATCACAATAGACCATGTGCTGCTCCTGCTTTAGGCTAAGTTCTTATAGGAACTTTTTTATCCGAAGCATCTCTTTACATGCTTCTATGACTGCAATGTACTCGGCCTCTGTCATCGACAATGTTACGACCCTCTATAGCCTGCTCTGCCAAGAAATCGTTCCCCCTACAAACGTGAACATGAACCCTAATGTAGACTTCCTGACATCTATATCACCTGCCATATTTGCATCTGTTTGACATGTAGAACATGCTGTCTATTTTTCATTTCGAATACGTACGAAGAATATGAGATTTATGGTATTTTAGGTATTTGTAGAAAATATTGTATAAGTACGTATTTTGCTGATATGATTGCCATGAGTATTTGTCGTGTACCTATGCTAGTTATGCGTATATGATCAGTTTGGCGAAGAGATTCACCCTAATGTACATTATCGGCCGACATATGCTATGTAGACTAATGTGTGTAGACTAAGTGTTTGTATAAATTTATGTATTAGTAAGTATTGAGTAAGTGGTGTTGTATATTAGTGTTGAGATTGGATTCTCAACTAATTTGATGATGTATATGATTTCCTCTATGCTTGTTGTATTTGAATTGATTACCTTATGTGTGAAATACTAGTGTATGGTTAACTGCTTATGATGTACGTTATAGCATGCTGGAATTACTTGTATTTCAATTGTCTCTCTCATATGATTATTGATTTAGATTACAAGTGTTTGAGACTATACTCTAGTCCAGGCAGTTGGTAACATATTTAAATTCATGGTTGGATTCTCTTCGCCACGAAGGACGCGTCAACGAACCCGAGTCGTGATTTGGTTGACGGCAGTGGTTAGGCCACACGAGGTGTTTATACACTTCATGTCGTTCAGATTGAGGTGCGCTCATACTAGTCGAGCTCGTCAAGCAACCCGACTGACCACTGTATGTTCACCTTGTATTAGTTATAACTGTTTGAACCTAGGGTACTGAACTTACCAGTGATAACCCTGATAACCGTGGTACCTTGATCCATTAAGACTCATGAGCCGGGCATGGTGGTATGAGACACCGTAGTCGAGCTGTTGGCATACGCTGTGGCGACGAGCCTCTTCGTAGTGACCAGTGAGCACCTCAAACTCGTGAGCTGATTATGGTGGTATAGGACACTATATTCGAGCTGTCGGCCTACTCTGATTGGTGACGAGCCCTTTGTAGTGACCTCGAGCGTACTCTGAGTATACGTGAGGCGACGAACCTTCCATAGCAACAAGAGTACAAACTAGGCCTGTATTGATAAGGTGATGGGGGAGCGGAGCAACGAGTGCGTGCAACAGCCCTGGCAGCCCTTTCAGCGACTTAGAAATATATCATCGTATGGGACTACTAGGAGTGACGACCCTAGATAGGATCCTTGTTGGGAATGATATAAGGGAAGTACCCTAGTTTCCCAATCCTGCTGTATGAAAAGGACTAATAACAACTCAGTAATCATATTCATATCGCACTGCATGTGCCTGGAAGATGTAGAGCATTAAGGGAATAAAGCATGTCGCGGACGTAAGATGGTGTCGCATGAGGGAGTATGTTGGTGAGGGCATACATCATGTCATTTCATTCTTGCATTAATTATAGTATTTAGGAATGTTTGATTTTCTTACTTTATCATTATCGCTTGATTAATTTGATAACATGTTAACCTTTGCTCTATGATTCCACTGAGTTGGTCACTCACTCCCACATTACGGGACAGTGTTGTACACACCAACCAGTCCCTGTTTTAGTTTCAGATGATGGCGCTGCTTGTGAAGCGGAGCCGGACTTGTATGATGATGAAGAGGATTTCTCCTATAGGCGGTTATCAGGCGGGTCTATGTAGACCGTGTTCTAATCGACGGGATTACATGGAGGTTGATTAGACGCTATAACACTTGTCATTTTATATTCTTGGAGCACTCATGTATATTCTTTTTGATCATTTTTGGAGTATACATGTATATGTTTAACCTGGTAATATGTTCACACCCTGGAGACTTACAACAGTTTATATATTTTATATATCTATCACATTTTTTCGCTTGCTAATTTAACTGTCTCTGAAGTATGATATGTTGTTTTGGCTTAATCCACTTCATGTTTTATGCACTATTATAGCCAACATTCATCCATCATTGAAAATGTTACATAAGTGATGTTCTGGAACTCGGGAGTTAAGTTTATGCTCGACCCCCGATTTTCGGAATGTTACAGATGGTATCAGAGCATGATTTGGATTAAACTGGACCTGGGTTATGGTAACACAAAGCACACTGACGCACTCTGACTTAGAAAGGGGCGATGGAATCTAGAAACCACATTTGAATCTCAAGTTTCGCCGACCAGCGAAATTAACTATCGTAGTATAGCCCATACGTAACCGAGACCATGTAAAATGATCTCACATCCCTACTTCTATTCACTCAAGCTTCCGTCTTCTTCTACATCTTACACCCATCAACCACCATTACCCAAAAAAACTACTCTGTATAACTTTCCACCTTCATTATACCCTCTCATATGGGCACAAAACTCACATTTTCGTGTCCCATAACCTGCACATTTTTGAATGATGGGACATTTAGGGCTCATTCGATCAACTGCATTAGGTGAGTTTAGGATAGATAGAATTGTAAAAGCAACAATAAATGCATGTGTAAGGTATTGTCCTTAGATTTGGGTGTAACCTATGGTTTCCAATGCCATGGTTGGAATGTATGCAATTAACAGTAAATCTCAGGATTTCCGTTCAAATTACACTTGGACATTCATCATCATGGGATTTGGAAATCTCATCTCACACTCTCCAACACAAGGCTCATTTTCCAAAGCCTGTGAAATTGATTTTAATCACATCCCACCCTCCTTCTAAACATGTCATTCCCAATCCCGAGGTGGGATTAGCGAAGGAATCCATTTAATACAGCCTTATACCATTGGCCACATAAGCCCTTGGTGTTTTGGACCTAGAGATGGTACTCTTAGAATTAGAATGATCTGTCAGTATAGGAGATTCGATAAAGTAATAACATGAACTCTATGACCTCCTTAGCTAGTATGGACATGTGTGTAGTGCTCGAGTGCAATTAAATTCAAATTCGGGCAACAGATAGTTAGGAATTAGATCCTGAATCACAAGTCATTTTGGCTTACATATGGACTTAGAAAGTTAGTTTACCCGTTAACATATTTTGTGTCCAAATGCATTACGTACTAATAATGTATAGATTATCTTATAGTATTAAACTGTACATGATTAAAGAGGGTAAGTCAGGACCCTAGTAAGAGTCCTTCTTTGGTAGAATTACGCATCTTGCCACCAAGTCACACCCGCCCCTGAAATCAACCGTAATAGAGACTAGGCTCATTTCTATAACCATAGGTGCCAATGCCATAGTATACATCGTCAATGAAAGAAAGACTAATGTATTGGGAGATTGCATCCCATATCATGTCAATGATAGGTCCTAAATTATACCTCGTTCCGACATACGGATCGAGACATAGAATCTTGAGTTTTGAGAGTATAAATAATTTTTAAGGGGGGTAGAACCTTATAAGCCCAATCTAGTAAGGTCAGCTAATACAACAATTAAGTTAGAACTGCGCAGCGAAGCGTGGTTGGCCCTTTCCCCACTGGCCCAGGATCGAAGAAAGTGATTCAGATTATACGTAAGGTTAGGTCATTAAATTAGGATTCTGAATCTTCCTTAGAATGTCAATAGTGAAGTCTTTATAGGGAAACAATTAGGGCTTTAGTGTTGAACTCATTCATATTAAATCATAGGCCTAACAGTGGGAGTGAGCGAAGGTTAGTGTATCCATAAACCTACTCGTTAAATACGAACATAATAGAAACCTTGGCCAACTCTATACGATTAGAAATCCTTTTAGGATGATCTATTAGGGTGCATATTAACCCCTACCTTGGACATAAATTCAAACGAGGACTCCCTTAGACCAAGACCCAAAGAGCAATCTTATAAATAGGAAATTGGAACCTTTCAATGATGGGCATTCCCTAAGCTTTGGAGTAATCGGATTATACGGAGTTACTGAAATATACAATGGATAAGCATTCGCGGCTTGACTCATTTCTCAATCCTGGTAGACTACCAATGGACTCACTGCTTTGACCGGGCAGAAGACCAAGATCTACCAGAACTAGGAAGGGATACGATGAGCCTTCTACCCTGCTCAGGTAGACGTTCAACGTATCAGGATCGAGCCCACTACAACCATCTCTCCGTACTGGTCAACCACTGAAAATATATATATTACTCTAAGTAGTTGGAATCATCGTCGAGATTCCAAATAGATAAAGAAATCAATTGTAGCCAGCCATCAGGGTATAAGCAAGAGATAAAGAGTAAATTTTTAAGGAGGATAGACAAAAATGCACCAGACTAGTATAGATGTATTATCCCACCACGCATATAAACTTGAAATCAGTACAGTTTAGGCAAAAGGCATAATAGAATCATTACTCATTACCCTTCGCCAATTTTGAGGATGAAATTATTTTTAAGGGGGGTAGATTGTAACACCCCAAATTTTTTACCAACCTGGAATTAGACATCCTTAGGTAATAGGTCAACCATATCACTCTTAGAGATCAATCCTAAAGTCTATAAATCGTTTTTCAATCCATTTCCTTCAAAATCTCACCTTTCACCATCCCATTCTTCAAATTTCTTCAAGTACTTTCATATTAAACACAAACTTAAAGTTTAAAAGGTGAGAAACTATACTTAAACTAAAATTTACTATAAATGGTAAATACATGCATAAAATGGGATTTTGACTATTTAATATTTAGAATTTTATGATGTAGATACGTTATTTGGATGGATTAGCTTCTTCTACCCCAAAATCATATATTGTATGTTACATAATTCATTCCAGTTTACAAATGAGACTCGATAAATGCCTCGATGGACTCGTGGGCCCAAACGACTCAATTCGGGGGGATCCAAGGTGGGCCCCACATGTTTCCGACATCCCTGGGGGGTGAAGACCTCACTCATGGGGCGATTCCTCACCAAATAAGTCAGTGACCGGCGAGGTCCTCGCGGCATCGGCGAGGCCTCGTCCGTACAGCGGACAAGTAGCTCAGTTTCTGCATTTTTTCTGCATATTTTATCAAACTTTGAAAAATCATATCTCCTTCGTTATAACTTTAATTTAGGTGATTTAAAAATCATATTGAAGATAAATGTGTCTAGTTTTATATAAAAATATGTAAAAAATATAATAAAATATTTAATATAGTTTAAAGTAGGATGTCGTGACAACTATCCAAAAATCACTTGTTGGACAGCTGCTGCTTCGGGAATTTTTAGAATTTTTATACAACTCTAAATCTCATGAAATTTGGTGAAGACAAGGTAAACTTGATGATGAACCACCAAAAAAATAATAAAAATAGTATGATAACTAGAAGTGCCCAAAATGGGGCATAGAATGACCCTAGGACCGTATTTTGTCCTATTAGGGTAGAATTTGGTTAAGTACGAAACTGAATACTCAGTAGAACTAACTTGAATCACTTTAAATATAAACTACAAGATCCAAAATTAGTAGGACCACTAACGCTATGTTACCTAAAAACCTAAGATCAATCTTTAAACCCAGTTGCTCTCGGGAGCATTTAGAAACTTCGTATCAGACCTGGATCGCACGTCGAAAATCTGATGGCGATGAACTTAGAAGATATTGACCGTGTTATTGGACTTGACAAGCACCATAAAAATCACGCCCAAACGATGTCCTGAGACTATTTTATTGGGTGTCGCGGACGTAAGATGGTGTCGCATGAGGGAGTATGTTGGTGAGGGCATACATCATGTCATTTCATTCTTGCATTAATTACAATATTTAGGAATGTTTGATTTGCTTGCTTTATCGTTATCGCTTGATTGATTTGATAACATGTTAACCTTTGCTCTATGATTTCACTGAGTTGGCCACTCACTCCCACATTACGAGATGGTGTTGTACACACCAACCAGTCCCTGTTTTAATTTCAGATGATATCACTGCTTATGAAGCGGAGCCGGACTTGTATGATGATGAGGAGGATTTCTCTTACAGGCGGTTATCAGGCGGGTCTATGTATACGTGTTCTGATCGATGGGATTACAAAGAGGTTGATTAGACGCCATGACACTTGTCATTTTATATTTTTGGAGCACTCATGTATATTCTTTTTGACCATTTTTAGAGTATACATGTATATATTTAACCTGGTAACATGTTCACACCCTGGAGACTTACAACAGTTCATGTATTTTATATATCTATCACATTCTTCCGCTTGCTAATTTAACTGTCCTTGGAGTATGATATGTTGTTTTGGCTTACTCCACTTCATGTTTTATGCACTATTACAGCCGACATTCATCCATCATTGAAAATGTTGCATAAGTGATGTTCTGAAACTCGGGAGTGGAGTTTATGCTCGACCCCCGATTTTCGGGTGTTATATATAGTCACCTGACTTGTAGCTTGTGAAGAAATTCCTGCGTGGAGTCGCATGAAAAGAGGCTCCTGAGTCTATCACCCAGTCAGTGTCCTCACTCGTAGCCGTGAGACATATATCATGATATACAGAAAGAATAACTACAACGTTGCCATCTGAAGCGACCACAGTGGAATCTGATTCATCTTCCTTCTCCTTTCCTTTTCTTTTTTTGTCGTTCTTAGCCTTACGATATTCATGCTTATAATGGCCCTTCTTACCACAATTTCAGCATTCAACATCTTTTCTTTTACTTAACTTGCATCTTGATTTATCTCGGGCCTTCCCGCCTTTCATATTCTTTCCTCTTCCTCGTTTCTGTGTCACAAGGGCTTCTTGCTGAGTGGACACATGAGACTTCCTCCTTATCTCTTCATTAAAGAAACAACTAGTCACCTGTTCCATAGATATCTTTCCGTCTGGTGCGGAGTTACTTAGACACCACCAATGTCTCCTAACTGTCAGGCAATGAACTAAGCAAAAGTAAAGCTTGCAATTCATCATCTAGGACCATCTTCATAGAGGAAAGTTGGTTCACTATATTGCTGACCTCATTCATGTGCTCGGTCATAGAACCACCATCCTTGAACTTGAGATTCATAAGTCACCTTATCAGAAAAATTTTATTACCGGCTGTCTTCCTCTCATACAGTCCTTCTAGTTTCAGTCATAGGCTAGCAGCTAAGGTTTCCATAGACACATGGTAGAACACAGAATCATCCAACCATTATCTAATAAACCCTACCGCCTTCAGGTCCATCTTCTTCCAATCCTCATTAGACATATCCTTGGATTTTGCTGATATGCCTAAAATTGAAAAATATAGGTCCTTGCAATAAAGCAAGTCCTCCATCTTAGCCTTCCATATGGTCCAGTTAGAACCATTGAGGCTGATCATCCTTAATGAGCCACCTTTCATAATTTCAAACCGGTCTTACCTGTTCAATAAACTTAGCTCTGATATCACTTTGTTGGGGACTTATACAAACCTTAGGATCTAGCCCTCCAGAACAAACCAGAATTATGGGATAATAAAAGCAACGAAACAAATCAAAGCATCAATCACACACCACACAAGAGATTTTTACGTGGAAAACCCTCAAAGAGGTAAAAACCATGGAACCTCGTCTATATCAACAATCCACTATGAAGTAGAACGTTACAACCTTCTTCACTCTCGCAGGAGCGGATAAACAATAAGAGAATAAAGAAAAACAAAGAGATCTCACCAATCTCGAGGACGTAGAAGCGCTGAGACAACGGCTCCCTTCCACAAGCTTCCTCTCTCTTTCCTCTCACTCTCTCACCCTAAACTCTTTAGCAAAACCCTTGCAAAGCTTTTAGGAAACATTTCTTATGTTTTTCTCATACACATCATACCCTAGAAAAACCCTAGAAATTCCATTTTATAATTTTAGGAAACTCTCTTTCGTATCTCAATTGCGAAAGGATTTGCGACACGAAATCCGCATAAAATCGCGGAACGAATCTGCGTAACCACGACTAATCGTGTGCCACCCATGACCGGTCGAGCTCCACCTACGACCGGTCGTGCACCTCCCATGACCGGTCGAACACCCCGGAGAAAAATATTCAGACATTGCTGGACTTTGAGTCATGCAACTCACGACTAGTCGAGCACCAACCCACGACCGGTCGTACAGGGCTCACAACCGGTCGATGACAGGCCAAAAAATCCATCATATCTCACACCACAAATACACATGAAAGCTCTGAAAAGGCACCCACCAGTGCAATCCACATGTGATCTAGTGTCCATAGTAAGAGTGCAGGTCTCTTTATTCTGTACTACTTTTATACACTTAGATAGGCTGTAAGGTCTCTTGACTTTTGTAATCGAAATTTCTATTGATTGGCGGCATTGGCTTGATATGCTTTTATTTTGAAAAGGGGCTAGCCAAATCATTGCATTACCAAGTGTAGTACTTGTTTTTTTCTTGTAATTCTTGTGAAACTCAAGGTTAGAAAGGATTTAGATGGTTGAGATTTTAAATTACAATCCTGTAAAACCACATGGGTTGGATTAAAAGACATTATATTTTTGGGTGTAAAAGCGGGGCACCATAGTCGTTTCCAATTGTGTAAGCAACAAATGCATACAAATGGGGCTCTCACTCAAAACGAGAGATCTACCGTGTGGCGAGCTGCCGCTCTCCTGCTTTGCTATTCTAAAAACTTGCTACATGTGTAGAAAAATCAAAACCATGTAAACGCGATTGTCCTCAGGATGAAGATCATCTGAAACGAAAAGAGAGCGAGTCCGTCCAAGAGGTGGACTACATCATTTGAATCAATGGAAAACCGATTCTCTAACTCAACACAAAAGCTTATATCATATGATGATCTAACCAACTGATTTTTGTGCTGATTGATCTTCATTGTGCGGCCTACCATTTGAATGGTACAGATTCCCCAGAAAAGGGGCATTCTGGTGAGAAATATGGGCCTGCAATACAAACTATCTGCATGCAGCCGTTTGTGTGTGATCAAATCTCCGCTGGCCTGCTGGAATCATTTGAAGTTTGCTTGAATACATCGGATGTATTCAGGACTCTAGCCGTTGGATTTGAGGAACGAATTAGATGCGACCCTCCCTCGCCCGCGTCGGTGCGTTACGTGGGGCCCACCTTGATGTATATATTATATATCCATGCTATCCATCCATTTTTCCAAATTATTTTAGGGCATGAGCCCAAAAATGAAGCAGATACAATTCTTAGGTGGGCCATACCATAGGGCTTTCCTTGGATGGGGATTGTCCGAAAGAAAAAATATCTCAATAACCAATACTTTCTTTCATTGATTATATAAAGGTTAGCGACCGTTCGTGCTTAAAGCAACAGTGCTAAATGATCAACTGAGACTGTCGAATCTAGAGCTTTCTTTTGATATCACGCAGGTCCCATCTTCAATTGCCTGTCGCTCTCAAAAAGTCATATTTGCTGAATAATCCTATCTCAAAGTTAGCATGTTTCTACCACCTTTAATTGGCCATCACTCTCAAAATGTCACATTAGTCTAATAATCCTAACCTAAATATCACATGTTTTATTGGGATAAACACCGGAATCACACAAAGATGAATCTAGGATAGCAATCCAAAAGTACCTAGCAAAAGGAAGAAGAACACAGCGATTTAACGTGGAAAACACTTTCGGAAAAAAAACCATGGTATGAAACAATAGAAATTCACTATAAAATCAAAAATTACAAAGAGAGAAGGCTTACCCGATTCAAACAACCTCGAATCTCACCCTTGCTATACCCCTTTGAAATCCTAAAACTCCTTTAAAAATCCTTTAGAATACTTTTAAAAGCCTTAACATGTTGGGCTCCTATTTATAGATTAAAAAACTCAACTTTCGCACTGACTTGAAAAAATTCGAAAATCGCTTCAAATTTACGCAATCCGCGCACAATCTATGTAACCTCCGACTAGTTGAATTAGAGCTCAAGCTAGTCGAAGGCCACTTCGACTGGTCGAATTTCTCAGAAGTTCGAAAATAATTTGTTGTTGGATTTTCACCTGAACTTTCTCGGGCTAGACGAATTTCCTCATATTTAAAACATCTGTTAACAACATGCTTATCTCACCTTCAATTGTTTATCACTCTCTAAATGTCACATTAATCAAATCATCTTATTATATGTTTGTCCTAAATCTATCTATACTTTGGTGTAATAATGTCGCAGCAAATTATCTTCTAGCCAACTTTATTTTTCACGCTCAGACCAAAAACATCAAAATGGCTCATGATCTTCCATTTATCTCCACAAATGATCAACTAGCTGATGACCTCACCAAAACCATAATTCAAATTCAAATATAAAAAAATGTACTGTCATTTTTTTATTGTAACCAATATCTCTTATGTAAATTCTCTTTATTATGTATTTATAATTTTATTTATATATATCGGAATCTCCCCTCCTTATTAAAGTGTGTGAGAGAATTCAAATTCTTATTACTGTTTTACATATACACACACATATCATAATAGCATCAATCTCCACTCTATATTAAAGTATGTGAGATAATTCCAATTCTTATTACTATTTTACACACATATCATAATAGCTTTGGAGATTTTTGTCATTCAGATATCTTGAAATGGGAAATCTGAAGGTTTTCAACAGCCAGCTTCTTGAAATTGCTCTGCTTCCTAATCTTGGCGAACTTCCCCCAGTTATATTCCTTATACTTTGCGGGATTCTCCTCACTGACCAACTCTTCCAAGGGCTTCACCATCACATGGTGTGCAGGGTTGAAGAAGAAAGGAATGGAGTATCTCTCTTTCTCCGAGTTCAGGGACACCCGGTGTTCAGCACTTTCATACCTGTCATTGCTCCAAACCTGCAGAAAATCTATTGATGAAACATGATACTTTAAAGCAACGATGAAGAATCTATGTTCTTCGACTACCGCTTTGTAAATGGTAATTGATTAGTCGCGTGCCAATGTACCCGGACCGTCCGATGGATCAAATACCTCTTGGATGGCCCATACATGAAAATAGCACCAATAATGGGAAATCTGTGACATTGGTCTATGAATTTGGGTGTATTTGTTATTGAAAAGTTAATTAGCAGATTTGTGGTTAGGTGGCCCATTAATTGATCAAAATGTATGTTGTTTTTTTGACGATTGTGTTGTTTGGATGAACTATTGAATCAAATTGTAATTCAATTATATTTCGTATCCCAACACATTCTATGGTTAGAGTGTGCAAAACCCATTTCAAACTAGGTATTTGGATGAACTATTGAATCCAATTGTAATAACTAACTTAAGGAAGTGGTTTTTCATACTGAGGAAGTCTGATGTGGAGCAGGTCGCGTACAATTTCATGGCTAAGATGGACTAGAAAAGGCCAGATTGGAGGAAGTGATTCGGGCCATCAGAACCTTAAAACAAGCATATCTCACAAACCAGAATGGGTTATCCGATGTACTATATATGATTTTGGGTTAGGAGAAGCTATTTTAGCCAACCAACCCCGCTATGCCAGGTTGCCGATGCCGAATTTGCGAGATTTCATCATATCGACGGTTGAAATTTCATTTTATTTTCATTTTTACTATTTATAGCAAGTTTTAGTTTGATTATAACTCTTCGTCCTTTGAGTTTTACAAGACGTGTCCAACAAGAAAAGTGCTTAAAAAAGTTATGAGAATAGCATGGTTAAGCCAATTTTAGGGAGTTTTAGTTGTAGTTTGATTAAGAAACTTCCTCCTAGGGTTAATATCATTATTTAAGAGATTGTAAACTCATGGATTCGAGGTATCTTTTTGATGAGTCAAGAGAAACTCCATGTATTCAGATTAGTTATCCTGTGAGGAAGACGGTACTAGACCTAATCATGTCCTCCTTGCGTCAAAGTCATTTCGTAGCTTAGTATTTATTGCAATTCCATTAGATTATGCATCCAAATGCACTCTAATGATAGAGATATTGATAAACCAAAATTACCTGAATGATGTCGCCGACATTGATGATATAAGAATCCGGGATTGGCTTGACCCTGACCCACTCACCATCTGTTCTTCGCTTCACATCTAGTCCTCCCACATCGTCTTGAGCAAGGACGGTCAGGCCGCCAGGATCCTTGTGGCGACCAACGCCCAGGGCAAGGTGCGGGTCAGGGCAAGGAGAGTAGTGATTGACACGGATATTGCTTGTTTGCTCTTTAAAGAAACCGCTCAACCGATCTGCCGGCAAGTCCAAGCTCAGTGAAATAAGCTCAAGTAACTTGAATGCTAGCTTCTCCACAGCTCGAGCATATTCCATGGATGCTTCTCTGATAGGGAAAAAAATCCCAAAAATAAAAACCCAGTTATATACACATGTAATGTCTTCTTTGAATTTGAATATTTGGAATTGTATTTTTTGCTGTTTGTAGTATAAGATATAGTCGTAGAAATGGATAGTCACTATTATACTTTTAAATAAATGAATTGAAAATGCCTTCTTTTATTTCATTGTCAACACCGATGTCTCATGGGTTATGAACTCTGGGATCTAAATCACATGAGTACCACCTCACAGGAGCCACCCGCATCACACAGGCCACCCAACCTGAGTGTGCCTCTGCATTTCACGGCAACTCAACTCAAGCCCTATGTGAAAATGCCCAACTATAAGGTTGCGAGGGCCAAGTGGATTAGCTGGTGTACCACACACCACCGACATCGCTGGTGTGTGTACGTGAATTGACGTCACCAATTTATGTGGGACCCACCATGAGGTATGTGTTATATCAAAACCGTCCGTCCGTTTGGCAAGCTCGTTTTAAGGCTTGAGCCCAAAAATACGATAGCTCCAAAGATCAAGTAGACCACACTGTAGAAAGCGGTGGGGGATCAAACGGCTGCCATCGAAACTTTCACGGGGTAACTGAAGTTTTGGATGAATCTGATATCTGTTTATTCTATTCATCTAGGTTTTTTTTTTTTTTTTTACCTTATGAACAGATCGGATGGAAAATAAACATTAAGGTGGGCCCTACAAATATTTTAACGG
This sequence comes from Magnolia kwangsiensis, assembly GCA_037074715.1. Taxonomy (NCBI): domain Eukaryota; kingdom Viridiplantae; phylum Streptophyta; class Magnoliopsida; order Magnoliales; family Magnoliaceae; genus Magnolia; species Magnolia kwangsiensis. Next base: position 112,988,673 of record CM073580.1, read on the forward strand.
TGGAAATCATTGTTCCCACTGCTATTTATGGTATGGTCCACTTAAGCTCTGGATATGATTAATTTTTTGATCATGCGCTAAAATGATTTTTCCAAATGGATGAACGATGTGGATATAATACATACATCATTGTGGGGCCCACCAGATTTGGATCACTTCATTTTTAGCTCATGCCAGCTGGCAAAACAGATGGATGGTGTGGATATACGGCTCCATGGTAATAGCCTTTCCAAATCCGCTCTCTGGGACCCATGGGTAGAAAAATTGTAACCGTCCATTCAAAAAGTTTTCCACGGTAAGCATTCAATCCCCACCGTTCCCTGCGGTGTGATCTGCTCCAGATTTGGATCTAAAATGAGCTGAAACAATGGATGGACGGCATAGATAAAAACAGATACATCATGGTGGGGCCACAGAGCTTTGACATCAGCTAGCAGGCTGGTGTTGGGGTCACTGGCCAAACCGCATCCATCAAAATCAATGGATGGCCATTGGCCCACCTAATGAGTGGACCAGCACCATCTTTTGCGGGGCCCACCATTTCGATGGCCTGATGTCCCATGCAACTGACTTTTCAGCTCATGATAATCAGAAACGAGATCGAGCCGTTTAGATCTTCCATTACCTCAATTCAGGAGGATAGGTGGGCCACCGATTCCTCAACTCCTGCACTTCCTGATCATCAGCCTCGTAGGAAGCTGGGATCACCGTTGGATCGTGGACAACAAAATCAAAAACCTCCTTCCAATCTCTCACGTTCTTGGTATGCTCGGTATCGAAGTAGCCCAGCCAATTCATTTCGTCGCGCCGCACTTTCCGCTTCTCCTCCAGTGACAGAGCGAAGAATTTCTTCGCCGCCGATCCGATCTGGTCTAGAAGATCCAACGGCACGCCATGGTTGATCACTTGGAAGAAGCCCCAATCCCTACAGGCGACCCCTACCTCCGCGATGAGGCCCGAAAGGGACTGCAGACCTCCGGGACCGACAGAATTTAACGGCGAGAGATCAATCAGAGGAATTCCGGCCGCCTCGATGATTGTGGGCTTGGGCCTATGCTCTACGGCCTGGATGAAGGTCCGATCAACCTCACACCCCATCTCTCCCTCTCTCTCTCTCTCTCTCTATAGTTCTCTCTCCGTGATTTTCTCTTTGTAATTGAGAGAATGAGAGGGGATTTAATAGGGTGAGTGGCCCACGCATACATTGAATCTGGACAGTCCGATGCTGTTAGCAATGACGTTGGATGTATTCAAGCGCGACTCGTCTGCGACCCCGATGTGGGTGGGACCCTGACCGTAGGGGCTACCTCGATGTATGCAATGTATATCCACGCCGTCCATCTGTTTTTCCATAGTATTTCATGGGATAATCCCAAAAAATGAAGAAGAGAAAGTTTCAGATGGTGGACATTTGTTGGACGGTAGAAATGAAAAATATGCAATGGTCCCACTTCAAAGAACTGTCAATGAATCAGGGGTTAGGATCCTTCAAACGATTTGAGATTGGGGTAATAACTTAGAGTAATTGGGTTACGAAATTTAGTCGGTCGAATTTGAGTTTTCATATGCTACGTATACAATTTCTGAGAGCCTGTGTATGGAGCTTCATACGCTAAGTACCCAAACCGCGTCCAATTTCGGGGGAGCAGATCACCTACGGCCAGCTGTATGCTAACTTTTAATACGGCTCCATATTTTCTGGCACATGCTATATGTATATGAAATCCGGCCCATGCAAACGGTTGGTCTCATAAAGGAAATCTTATGATAGGAAAATAAAGTGATTTCTTCCAATAGGTGGACCGCACCCTAGTATCAATGGAAAACCGACTGTCTACTCAACACAAAAGAATAAACCGTCCGATGATCTTAAAGATCTGGTTTTTATCCATATGATCTTCATCGTGGGGTCTAGCGTTTGAATGGTATAGATTCCCCACGCAAGGGACATGTTGGCGGAAAAGATGGGGGCTGCATTACAAATTATCTGCATGCAGTCGTTTGTAGGTGATCAGCCCCCTTTTACTTTGTCGGAAATGGATCTACACATTTGGTTGCTGTTCATGTATAAACTGGATGGTTGTCAGCATACATCCAAATCAATGGGATACTAGTTAATGCTTGGACAGGGGTTATTATTTGGCACAGCATAGGATGTCATACAAACGTATTATGTCTACGCATTGTACAACCTTAATTGGGTTGAGTGGCCTGTTCAACATATGAAACTTTTTGATTTCTAGCTCAGATAATTTTTACATTGAAATGTATCAAATGGATGCTACTGATCTTACACTGCATAGATACCAGATATCTTATAATCGTATGAATTTTAAACTTTCATCCGCTGTCGAATACAGTGCAATAAGTATGAAGTATTGACGGCAACAGAATCCACTGGCAATACTCTACCGTCGTTAGAAAATTTGGCCAGAGTTTGTATTTGCACACATGAAATTCAACTCCTATTCACTCCAATCCAAACTAAGGTCACTGAGTAACTCAGTATGCAATCTGCTTTGGAGGTTTGCTCGAATACATCCCTACGTATTGAAATAAGACAGTTCAGGACTATAGCCGTTGGATTTGTGCATGTTTCAATGAAAAACCGTTTATTCGATAGGGCTTCCCTTGGATGAGGAAATCCCCTAAACAAAATCCCAAAGTGAATATTTTCATCCAATGATTATATAAAGATTATAGTGACCGTTAATGTTCAAAGCAAAAGAGCGAAATTATCAAAAGATTAAGATAGTTGAATCTGGAGATTTCTTTTGTTACATTTCCACCATACAAAGCAAAACCCATAAATATAACCGGTTTGGATCATTGAAAGACGAGATGAATTCACAGACAAAAGTCTCCCTCTATCATGTTGCAATACGTCTGTTCCATATTCATCATCTACAAATGGTCTAATCTTTCAGTTTCCTGATATTATTGTCCGTTCCAATCTGGATTTTAAAACACTATCCCGGACTCTGCTCGGGTTTGACAGCTACACCATGATTCTGGAACAGTACATGTTTGGGTTTGCAAAAACCCAAATGGAGAATTTCTCTAATGAAAGATGGACATTCATTTCTAAACTCATTGGGAACAGTTTTTCACCACATAAGAACAAAGAGATCCACATAACTGATATTTAAAAAAATAAAATAATAAAAATAATAAAAATAATAATAAAAGGATCCACACATCACAAAACAGATCAAATAACATATCACAAGCGTTTTTCTTCTTCTTCATCATTTTTTTCTCAAATACAATGTTTAAGGGACACCATATACATAAGAGGTATTTAAGGGGCACGATGCAATTACAATATGTTACTGATCGGCAGATTTCAATTAAAAATGCATACCATTGATAGGCCAATCATAATATGCAAATCACATCGATAGGCCAATCATAACCATCTGAATTCTCTGGTTGAGTTCTGGCTCAGACCATCTAAGTGAATTTGAGTCATTAATTTGAAGTTTATGATCCTTCAATCAGTTAGTTGGATAGCCCGGATCGAAACGTACAGCAGATAAACTCCTGCCATTGTGAAATGGTTTGAATAGCCACCATGTGGACAACCCGGTGCTCATCACATTCTGTGGAAGAACTCCACTTGGGCTATTAACCAGAAAACTGAATGCTCTTTCTCATAGGAAATATTATTTCATTGTAGCATCCATGCAATTGCAAGATGATTGCAGAGGCCTGCAAGCTTGCACCGAAGATTGGACAATCCCATGGTCGAGCACATGGATAAAGGCCCACTGGACTAGCCACTTCCGATCTCTGCCTAACAAGATATCTAGTGCAGCTTGAAGTGTGGCCATGGTAAGATCTTGTTGGAAGGATGAACGTGTTTGAAGGCGCAATAGGGGAAAAACAGGACGGCGATCGATGGATAGTGTGTGTATCTTAGGCGCTCACATCATTCTTTTGAATATGCTGTTTCTCGTGCAGTTGGCAGACCTCCTGGAATCTTGCAAAACTGCACGAAACAAGAGGAATTCAGCACTATAGTTTCCATGCATTGGATCCAAAATAATAATAATGAGAAGAAAAGAGGACAACACAACAGAGGAAGACAGGGAAAACTGAGGTGAGAGGTGCCTCCAGCCTCTAGAGGTCAACGTGAAGCCAGAAAACCACTACTTTTAGATCGTCCCACTTGCAAACTCTCTTGCATCGTACCTTGGTAATACACAAACTGCTCTTATATTTTTAATGAGGAATACCGAACTTTCAAAGGTTCAAGGACCATTGGGGTGAGTTCTGTGGGTAGAAACATGCATGCAAGCATTTTTCTACACACTCATAGAAGAAATCAAATACATGCAACCATATTGCTGGAACTTTTCTATAGGCCTGTCAATGGGACTGGAGTTTGAGCTGGTAGGCTTGGCTGGAGTTTGGGCCTATGTGAAATTAAGATTTTGCTTGGGCCTGAGCCTCGCTCACTGGCATCCCTACCTTTATACAACCACATCATGAATCTTTTAACATACGTATGCCTCTGTTACCAACCATGTTGGTGATTCACGAGTTTGTGTCCATGTAGTAGGATATTGTATCCTCAAAGTTACACCTATTTCAAGATGAGATTGAGTAGCTTCGTGAGTCATAATATTTGCAATGCTTCAAGCAAATAGTAATCTATTTCTTCATAGAATCAAACAAATGCTCCTAAATTGCTACTCTTGGTATTGGAGCATGTATTTTCCCTTTCCAAGACCTGCAGAAAAAATGATACATTCTGCTTGTCATCTGTATTGGTGTGAATTTTGGCCGACTTCATGCCACATGATAGAGGTACAATACGTTTTCTATCGCTGGGTTGAAAGATGGACACAAATACTATGGGAGAGAATGGATGCATATTGGACAGTTTTCTAAAACATTTTCCAAGGCAGGCACCACTGTCCAGATGACCGATCCAAGGAAAGTGATTTCAACAAATAACAGCATATAGAGATACTTAATGAGCAAATAAAAAAGACAGATTCAGAAAGTCGGGGTTTGATAATCCTACGAGTGTGTACAGGCTACCCCTCTAACATTACCACACAGGTGCAAGATCCAAGCTATCCATCAGGTGGCCCTGTAGCAATTAGCTTCGTTGCTCTGTCACAAAGATCATGACGGTCCACTTTTAAGTGGGCTGCCCCTTATAAAATAAATGGACAGATAAAAGACTTCGGAATGCCAACCCCATATAAATTGTGACAAGGCTTGGATGATGATGATAAAAGACTTCGGAAGTTTTTCTCATCCATCCATTTGTATCTAACATTGTGAGGCATGTGATGGATGGACCAACATGATCTTGGAGTCGGGGTATCTACATGGAGAGTCCCACTTGATGAGCAGCAGGAATCTCACATCCATGTCATGTGTTGGACATATGGTAGCATGTCGAGGGACTGCCTTATACATGCATTTGGGATTAGCAAACCTCCAGGAAGTTTGAAAAAAATAGTCCACAAGGGAGGGGAAAAAAACAAACCTTTTTAGAAGCACTGTTGGATTATATGGAAACAAATGTTTCTGATGAAGATTTTCCACAGATTCTTTCAAACAAAGCAAACATTCTTTGGCATTTTCAAAAGCATGTTGTCTGAAAGTCTCGAGCATGCTGCCAGATTTTTGCTTCCTCTTGTTTCTCCGCTCAAATGCCTTGGAGCTTCCAATCCCTTGCATTGATAAAGACGAGACCTCTGCCTTCCCATGAGAGCCCTGCTCATCCATGCAGACCTTTCTTTTTCGGGATAATGTCTCACTTACCTCATTCCCAGTCACCGAAAATTCCACAAAGACATGCCATGATTTGCAAACTATACGCAAGCACCTAGAAAGAAACAAAAATATAATATAATGCTTACTGCGGGAAAAATAAATACAAAAATCCTGAAATGGAATGACATCTTATAGATTGCGATGCATCATGGCATGCATTGTGTCCTGATGCCCTTAGTAGTACAAGTGGGGCCCATGGTTGGTGATCCAGACCATTCATCTCATAGTCCATTCATTTAATGCTTATCATTATCCTGAGTCCACCAGCATATTTCTCCCCCATGAGGGAGAAGCATGTTCCATCCCTCCAAAACCAGCCCTAAATATAGCCACTACATTTGCAAGCATCCATATTTGATGGGAATCCACTTCGCTGCTAGAATTCGTACCGGCTAACTAAAAGTATATTTTGTCCATCTTCATAAACAAGCCGTTGGTATTGGAGTAGTGGAGAAGTGGAAACGGAAGTAGCAAAAGTTTGTCTCTTACGATGTACCATGCTTGTGAACCATACAAATTAGTGCCTCCTTAAGCTTGTAATTATAAAAGATGTTTTATCTTTCTTTATTAGCTATAGGGTTGCATTATAAGAGATATGTCCCTCTCTTTGTTCAAGGAATGAAATTCAGTCTTCTATCCTCTCTCTCTCTTATATCTTATTTTCTTCTTCAATTATAAGGCTCACCGTCTGCAAGAGAGAGTTGGCTTCCCAACTAAAAGAGAGATGGAAAAAAAATTAGAAGTAACCATTTGAGGATGGAGGGTTTTTGGGCTCTTTTTGGAAAATACCAACCAAAGAGTGTTTTGTGTTGATAATTTCCCCAAATAAGCAGTTCGTAGTGCTAAAAACTCCACCTGGTAGCAACGCTCCAGCCAATCCCCTGCCCTGGTAAAGGAGGTTGAACTTTTGCCAAGCAATCAATTAGGCGAAGATGGCTCAAAAAACTAGGAAAGGGCTATGATGATGATAATGAGGGCAACAATGATTAAGCAGCTTCTAGTCAAGAGCTCTACTTAGTCTTTTAATATCAAATTTCACATATCCCTATAAGCGCAAAACTAAAAGCAATGAGTCATGTACCTTAAAAGATATTGTACACAATGAACTCCTGTATCTTTTGAAATGAGGTAATCAAGAAGCACCAGATGATCATAGTGTAACTGCAAAACAGAAAAAGTATGTTGCTGTACGACCAAAACCAAATAAAATGAAAGAAAAAAATTGATCTTAAGACTCCATCTGCTATTAAATAGAAAAAGAAAAAGGAAAAAAAAAAAAAAAAAGAAAGCAAGAGTACAACTTTCAATTCAACCAGATGGAAAGAAAAGCATGCCAAATACAAAACAATGTTATGATTTGTAGGCCACGGTTCAAATAATTGTAAGATGATATTATAAAAAGTATAGACACACAGAAATGGGGCAAGCTATGAAATTTCCATTTTCAATTTGTCATAGAACTTAAGCCATAGATCAATAATTGGCTCACATATCTAAAATATCGCAGCTCCATACTGTTCTGTCAACAAAAAAATATACATTGCAAACTTGACAAAAGGTCGTTGCAAAACTTGTAAACGATTTACACCCCCCCTCGCCACACACGCGTGCGCGCACATGCATACATGAGAAATGTTCCCCTGCAAGCAGTACCATAAGGAGCCTCATGTGAGCAGACTGTGGGCCAATGTGGGTGGACCTCACCATGATGTGTTGATGGCATTCAATCCAACCATCAGATGTGTCATCTCATGTTAGGCCCAGGGACCAAAGATCAGGCCAATCCAGCACTCAGGTGGACCACATGATATGGAACACACACCACTGATTTTTTTGAAAGGTAATGAATTATATTAGAAAAGAAAAAAGAATACAACCACAAGGGAGAATAGAAAGATGCCAATCACACACCGCCGATTTCCATGTGGGGCCCAACAGTGTTGTAAATATGGAATACAGGCCATTCAAATCTTCATCTGTGATGAAGGTTCAAGCCCAAAATTGGATGTTTTTGCAACTTAGGTGGGCATCAGTGAATATCAAGGGTGGGTATCCACTCCCAACTTGTTCCCTGTGTTTTTGCCCACCTGAGTTTTGGATCAAGATGATTTTTGGGCCCTCGAGGTAAATTGAGGTGACACATATGATGGTTGGTGTGGATGTCATAAACACATCATGGTGGGACCCACCCGAGTCAGACTGCACAATGGTTCCATGTGGTACTGCTTGTAGGTAAGGATTACAGGGATGTGAAACCAGATTTTCAGTGATTTTATTACTCAAAACATAGAAGGTTACAAGTGGGTAAGAACCATTTTAGAAGTGGGCTATTTGTAACTCGAATAGAACTGCCAGTCATGGAGATTGTGTTGCCAGATGGCTGTCATGGCATGGCTGTCACCAGTGACATACTTTGCACGACATGCTTAATGTATCAGCTGATGTTGTAGGCCCTAGAATGTCATGAAATGCACAAAAACGCTTGGTTTTCAACATTTTCTTCCTACTTCCACAGGTAGACTTAATGTTGTAGCATCCCTGCTGTACTTTTGAACCCCTGGAATCAGGTGCTACAAAAGATGAATTAATGAGCGGATCATTTGTGCTGCAAAGGTTGTTCCAGTACTTTGTTGGTGATATAGCTTGTTGAGGACATTTTTGACACCTCAAACCTCCATCCAACTTGTTCCCGAGGGTGATGTAGTACTTGGTCTGATGTTGAACCAATGGATTGACTATCTGAGCTATAAAGAGTTCTTGGCTGTGACCAATGAAGCCTGATCTGCACTTGATCTGTTAAAGGGGAAGTAGCTATATGTGAAAAGAAATTATTTGGACACTGTGGGTGGTTTGGATTAAGGTTTAGTGAAATTTTACCTGTCAACAAATGCCCTTCAAGTACAATTAAGACTAGTTTAAAGCTGCCATTCTGTGAACAGGTGTTGTTTTGGGTATTTGAGACAATGGCCACATTTTGAATAGCTTTGAGGCCTTGTCTCCTGTCGTTATCACAGATGAGAACCCTAGGATTTTTATAGAGATTGTATGGAAGTTGTTGCAAAAATCCACAGCTGTTGAGGAATGCCTACCGTAGGTTGCTGATGAGTGTCGGAATTGACCACGCTGTCTGTGACTTGCAAGGCTTCTCGTCGTTATTTTGAAGTATATCAGGCCATGTTGGAAACATTCTTGCTTAATTTCAGCACTCGTTGTTATAGACAGTGAACTTGGGTTTTCATTGTTGGAGTGCAAAGACATTACCAACCAATTTCCGGAGATATTGAGTATGTTCCAACTGTTGAAAAGGTGGGGCTGTTGGGACTTTCTAGTGACAATCGTAAATGTCTATTTAAGGTGGTCTGACCTTGCTAAGAAGCTAAGGTCCAGAGTCGCATCAAGTGCACTGAGGGGGTTTACCAAGCACAGCCCAATGCAAAGACTTCTGTTCAGCAACATCAAGCAGTGCACCCACTAGATCATCAAGACATGCAACGGGAAGATTTGATCCTCCCATAGTAGTTACCATGGAGATGTGCAGGCCTGTTGAGGGTACAACAGATGAACTAGGCACTTACCTAACAATGTGGCTAACCAGGATTGTATTTTCCAGGTTTTCTGGGAATTTCATTCAACCAAAGGACCATTTTGTCATTGTGTTGTCTTGCATTCGGGCAGAAGTTAGCTCTATGCCCTTCTTTTGTGGCCTGAATCTATGAAGGGTTTTGTATTCATGTAAAAGCACATAGCCAATGGCATGGCTCAGAATGATGTCTACCCGTCGCATTCCTTTTATACCCAGTATGCGTACTTGTCAAGGGTTGCATAAATTGAGGCCTGTAAAAGCAGGCATCCCCTTTATCATGAAGTTAGCAGGTTCGAACGATGCCACTGTGAAGATTGAATAGGCCAGAAGCATTTTCTGGGACTATCATTGGTGTAATTTTCAATTCGGTAGCCACCATCAGATGTTGTTGACAACACGGGGGAGATGACTGACGCAGAAAAGGAATGGTTGATGAGCATACAGACAAACGCCCTAGTCTATTGTCATATGGAGCGATTACATTTAACTCGCATTTCCTAGCCGATTTGCACAGCAGTTCATCTACATTCAATGATACATAGATTCACCCATTTCTTTGTTCCAGTTGAAGGATAAGAACGAGCCTCCCGCGTTTAAGTCAAATGGCAATCCTTTCTCTGAAGTGACAACTCAGGATGATTTTATCGCGCTCTCAAGACTAGTTGCAATTTCAAGCATTCATCTTATTCTGACTATGTAGGTTGTTGACGAACATTTGGCACCTGGTTTTCTCAGGCTTTTAGGACTATCTAGAGTTGGTCACTCCTAAGAGTTTGATGCAGGACATGAAAATTTAAATATGATATGCGAGATTCCAGGCTTTAGATCATAGTAGTTCAGAAACAATCACACAAAATTCCGCATCCCACATAACGTCAAGCACTCAACAAGGGGAATCTATGCGGGTCCAAGCCTACACATGTTAGGGCTGGATCAATTAAAATTATAGACCAAACAATGCTCAAAGGAGAGTAAATTCATCCACATATGCACAGAAATATTTCCCCAATCCAAGGGATTCACAGGTTCGATTCGGGAAACCCTAGGGTTAAAGAAAAGGGATAGAAATTGAGAATTTAGGACAATCTAGGGTTAGGGTTAGGGAAATCAGGTGAGAGAGGAGTGAAAGAGAGGAGAGAGAGAACCTATAACCAGCCCGTGCGTGTGGACAGCAGGTTGAGCCTGATGCACGTGCGCTGATGACTGGCCGCATGTGTGTAGGGCCCACAAACCCAAAAATCGCCCTCTTGGGTCTGGTCGGCCAGAGCTAAGCTTCAAAACCTCCAAGTTTCAAATCTATCCAATGTACAGTCTGTGTGTGGTGTTCCGCCGAAGTTTCAGCCCTCCTGTAGGGCCAAATTCTAGAATTCTGCTGAAGGGAGGAAAATCGCTATAATAAAAAATAGATTTTTAGCGCAGATGATTGTGAGAGATGAGAAGGGTGGATGTTAGAAGATGAGAACGAATCGGGATAGATGTGGCTTCACACCACGATAGTTAGCTCTTAGAAGAAGAGAGGGCTTCGCACCCAATTAGATTTTCATAACTTGGAAAGGAGCAGGAAAATACAGCAATTTTATTAATCTTCATTGAGAAAAAAAAAAGCCTACAAGGAGTGCAAATTTATAAGAAAACCCTATACTCCAAAACTCGCACCATGTGCGCAACCTATTACTTGGCGATGAAATAAAAATAAATAATAACTAATCAAAGTAATCTAAACTGTCCATGATATTCTAAATAACATTAATAAGAAAAACCTAAAATATGAAACTAAACAGACTAGCGGGCCACGATCATGAGAACCCATGATGGGCTTTATTTGACTATTGGGCCCACTCCAATGAACCAAAACTCAGTTTTCTAGCTAGGGGGCCCTCGCTGGACGTCATCATCGATCCAGATCAACGGCAGGGCTCTCCTTCTCCTTCCGGACGTGCGTAGGGAAGGTGGCGTGCGTGTGCATGTGATGTCCCCATCAGAGTTTTAAGAATTTGTAAGGGCCAAGAATCAAGATTATGTAGGGGAATTCTGCCGCCGAAAAGATTCAGCTCCTCCAATGATGGTACCACCTGCACTGTAGATGAAGAAGACTGCCAAGGATTGATGGGTAGTTAGATCTCGAAGAAGGCAGCAGTTTTCACCATGCGCAACGGTTAAAGACTTGGTCACACTGGATAAGAGTGGATCAGAAGGTGAGGGGGAACCTGAGAATACAAGCAAAGGCCCAGCCAAGAGAACAGGTTAAAAAATGTCTATGGCGAGCCATTGGCCGAAAACTTGACGATTACTTCAAATGAGGAAGAATCTAAAGAAGAGGATGAGGAAGAAACAGGTTTGATCCAGAGGCCACCTAAGAAAGCTGGAATAAATTGACCTCCACAAACTGCTCCTGGAAGTCAAATGGAGAAAGTTCAATTCACGTGTAAACACTCCAACAGCAAAAGATATGATTTCCCTCACTACATGCAACTAATCTTGCCAAACAAATGCCATATAGAAGTAGTGAAGGAAAAAATTTCAAGAATTAAAAATAAAAGAAAAACTATGGGCGCACATGTTTATACACACTCAAACAACAAGAATTATATGTGAGGATGGCATTTTCATGCATCTCATGCCAATGAGGCATGAATCAATATATGAGGAGTTATGCGATAGACTCACCTCTGCAAGAAATATATGGAAAAGGTGTATAGGATTAAAAATGCTTGAAATATGAAAGTGTGTATTTCCCTTCACCTCCTCAAAAATCTTGTTGTTTTCTTTGTATGATCTGCATAATTTTAAAAGAAATAGATAAATAAAAGTAAGCAGATTTTCCTTTAACAATCCAGATAATTTTTAAAAAGAAAAGCTTACAGTGGCTCAGCAGTGAAGGGAGAGCGCAGCAGCTGCAAGAGCATTTCAAATAAGAAATCATCCTACAATTGAAGCAAGAGCCACGTCAATGTTCAAATAAAGCTAAACATGGCCAAACAGAAAATAAAACTAACCATACTACGAGAGAATCTCAAACAACATCGACAACATAAGACACTTTTAAGTGAGGAATTTGTGCTTGTGGAAATCGAGTGATCAGAGTTGAAAAAGAAGACCCAAAATTTTGTGAACAATATGGAGTAGAATTTGTTGACTCTCAGATATGAAAATATCAAATGGGAATATGGGATATCAAACTAGCATGTCTGGTGACTCATGTGTGGTATTTGGAAACGTCTTCCTCATTGTATTGTAAATCTTTTAGTTAAACCCCTTGAGAAATCAAAGCCTAACATACTGTGATGTGTGATTTTATAGAAATTGTGATTTTAAAGATTCAGAATTAGACACTGTCATCCCATTCAATCTAATTGGGATGCCCCTGGATCTATCATGTCTCTTGGGAGGAGGAACATGAAGCTCAGAATTATGGGTATATTCAATAATTCCAAATAAAAGGGGAATTGATCCATGGCTAATTCCATAACAGATGAATAGGAATCGATAGTTGTACCTCGTGAAAAAGACTTCTTTCGTGGAATTAACTATTCCATTTCCCCTAGAAAGATATTCTATTCAAGTCAACAAATATGGCATGGTTACAAAAGTTCATCCATCACATATATGCTTCAAGGGACATCATGGCGTAACCGTCAAGGTGAAGTAAGGACCTAAAAGATCAAATTGAGGGATACATTGACAAGTAAATCCTTATTTACAAAGTATTCCGTACTACTGAATAATTTCCTTGTTCCACTCCAGAAAATAGTTTATCATAGTTCCTTGTTCCAGTATCCTTTATCTTTGCTTCGAATCATTGGGTTTAGACATTATTTGGTGATCCTTAATAGTTCCAAAATGGCAACAACAAACTTCCGTTCTCCCTATCGAAGAATCATACAAATGGTTGATTTCCTTGTGATACACTCTTAATCAAATAGTTTTGTCAATTCTAACAAATTTTATATGCGTCTATGTGTGTATGCTCTTGGATTTGAAAGTTGCTCGTATCCGATTCCGGGAAGATAAATGGTGTGGAGATAGGCCCCTTCAGGTGTTGTTCCCATCTTTAACTAGTCTCGTGCCAGAAAAAAATAAAAATAAATAAATAAATAATTATTATTATTACAGTCGATATGTGTTTTTCCTACGAAGGTGGTAGAGGGGCTTGGTGTCCCTCGTGTAGGAGGGGATTGTTGGAATCTGAAATAGAAGAATATGCTAGCTTGCTGGAGCATCTTCAGTATCTGTCTCCTAACCAGGATGTGGTGGATGGATTGGTATGGCGGGTTTCCCCATCGGGCTCTTTTTAAGTTAAATCCCTTTATAATATGGTCCGCCATTCGAGGAATCCTCAAGATTGCGAGCTGCTGCCATTCTTGCTCTGGTTTTATGGGGCCTCCCCTAAAGTCTCAGCATTCTCATGGCTGGCAGCCAGAAAGTGCATTTTAACTCTTGATAACTTGCAGAAAAGAGGTATGATAATCACGAATATTTGTCTTCTATGTATGGAGAATGCGGAATCAGTAGATCACCTACTGATCCGCTGTCCTTTTGCTAATTTTTTATGGATCCGAATTCAGAAGATTTTCAATCTGGAGTGATCATTGCCTCACTCATTTCCGCAGCTCATTTTGGCATGGCATGGCCCCCATCTGCAGAAAAACATTTTGACTCTTTAAAAAAAAATTGATTTCTATGTCAAAGATATAACTTTTTTTAGGATTGAGAATTTTATTAAGAGCCAGAAAAACAGCAATGGAAAAGGAAAATTACATATACAGGCTAAGCCAAGGATTAGGCACCCCACTCCCCAAGGAACAAAAATTATCTTTCTGTGGACCCCAAAGGCTCCCTCTTATCCCTGAAGCATCTCTTATTTCTTTCTGGCCAAATACACCACAAGGTCACTAATAAAGTGAGGTGCCAATACCATCTATCTTTGGAGCGAGGTCCCCCTTCATGCAAGATGAAAACAGCTGCTCTAAAGAAATCGGCAGAACTCGAAGATATAATTACAAAGTTGTTCCAACTTATTGACTGACACTAACCTTCCCTTTGATAAATGAATCAAGAATTTTGCTTGAGCACTATCATGTACTATTTACAGCCCCCTAAAATTGGATCCTAATGGAAAACTATGTCGAGACGAGCATCTTCATTGATATGTAAATTGGTGGATGCAATAATCCACAGCTGATCAAGTCCTTCAAGTTGCATGCTGCTTTACACCACATCATTTCAAATGAAGTTTTACCATAACATTTCTCTAATTTGGGACCAGTTTGGAATTGATTTGTAAATTGGTGAAAGCAAGAATCCACAAACAATCAAATCCTTCAAGCCGCATGTTGCTTTCTTCCACATCATTTCAAATGAAGTTTTACCATAACATTTCTATAATTTAGGACCAGTGTGGAACTCAAAACATGAATAGTCGTTGGCTTAATTGGTGCATGGTAGTCCATACTGTATTTTTATACATCGATGAATAGATATTTCTCCTGGAAGTCTCAGCAAGAAGCCAATTTAACCCCATACTTTGTCATATGAATGAAACTCATAAAAAATACGAAGAAATGTGTTGCTTAACACTTATTTACATCTATACTTCAACATATTGTCCAGGACAATCAATCACGAAGGAACCAATTCTTTCTCGAACAACTAAACTAAAGAAGAGTCTTTAATTAGAATGCAAATACTAGAACAAAATAAAATGAGTCATTAACCAAAAAAGGTATTCTAAATGACCCATAAAGATCCCAAGTGACTCGATAGGATAGATTCAACAATTTCACACTTCTTCATAATCGAAAGGTTGATGGCCCGAATATAAAATGTTTATTCTTTATATGATATCTCAAGTAAATTGACACATTACAGCACCAAATTATTGCAGCTAAATATGGTACTGCCCCTCAGGGCTGGTGGACTAAAAGCTCTTCCCTTTATCGTGCCTCTTTTTTGTGGAAAGGTATAGCCAGATCTGCCCCAGCTGTTTTTGATAGAATCTCCTTCAATTTGGGGAATGGCTCAAGAATCAGATTTTGGTTGGATCTTTGGAGTGGCAATCGTACCCTAGCTGAGCCTTTCCCTTCTCTGTTCGCCATCACTTCAGATCCTGACACTATTGTTAGGAATTGCTTCAACGAAGATGGGGGGGATGGAGTTTGGATCCCTCCCTTTCAGAGGAATCTATTAGACTTGGAGATTGAGGAGGTTATTCTTCTCTTATCTCACTTGCAGAGCTTTTCTCCTTCAACATCCCCCGATATGGTCAATTCGATGCGATGGTCGATTTCAGGATCCGAGCATTTCACGGTGTGATCCTTCTACAATTCTCTCTCGGCTTCTACGTTCCACTCTTGTTGCCACATGGGATCTGTGTGGTTCTATGGAGTTCCCCTGAAGGTAGCAGCTTTTGGATGGCCATTGGGTCGGAATCGAATCCTTAAATCAACAATCTTAGGAAAAGGGGCATGTACATCCCAAATGTTTGCCTTCTTTGTCTCCGGGCAAAAAAATCTGTAGATCATCTTCTTATCCATTGTCCCTTCACGGCTGATATATGGTGGAGCATTCTTAGGCTCGTGGGTATTTCGCGGGTGATGCCAAAAGCAATGGGAAAAAAAGAAGTGGTGTATCCTTCTCATGGCCATCCTTTGGGTTGTGTGGGCAGAAAGAAATAACAGATGCTTTGCTACAGTAGTGTTTCTTCGGCTGGGGTGTTTTCCAGAGTCTTAGTGCTCTTCAGGGATTGGGCGCCTTAATTCCTTTTGGGTTTTGGATCCTTTTCTTGTTTTCCGTCTTTTTTCTGTTTGTTCTTTTTGTGTTCAGCTTTCTAGGGGGTGTTGGTTGCTGCCTTGGGGTAACCTCTTGTATTTTTTCTTTTCTTGTCGTTTTTCTGGTTTTCACTTCTCTTTTGGTTTGTAGCTTTCTTTCTTTTCTTTTCAATAAAATTCTCATCTTTGAAATAAAATAAAATTTAAAAAAAAGAAAAAACGATATATTAGGTTTCGCTATTGCGAACTAAAAGAATATCAGATAAATGTTACATGTACAATTCAATTGTAGAGAGAGAGAGAGAGAGAGAGAGAGAGAGAGAGAGAGAGTTAATCCACACCCCATTGATCGCCAAC
The DNA here is from genome assembly GCA_037074715.1 of Magnolia kwangsiensis. Taxonomy (NCBI): domain Eukaryota; kingdom Viridiplantae; phylum Streptophyta; class Magnoliopsida; order Magnoliales; family Magnoliaceae; genus Magnolia; species Magnolia kwangsiensis. Next base: position 113,005,176 of record CM073580.1, read on the forward strand.
ACAAAGTTTTAGCCTACAATTTCTCACGTTTATCCAGTTTAGGGTTCCATAAGCAACCCCAGATATTGGTTCTCCAGAAACAAGTATAAATTGAATTTGAAAGCCTGTGCCAACAGACTAGATCTATTCCAGTCAACAATTTTGAAGACATATGATAAAAGAGCATCAGGAAGAAAATATAAAATTGCATGTAGAGAAGTAGAGATTTTAAAATCATATAGCAATCCAAGCAAATGCACAAATGCTAAACAATGAAATCTCTTCTTCTTCTTCTTCTTCTTCTTCTTCTTCTTCATCATCTTCCTTCCTTCCTTTCTTTCTTTCTTTCTTGGTTGCTCAGATCGGTAGTCAACAACCAAATAGTATTTGAGTGTTTGCCAAAAAAGCTGGAGCTTAAACAAATAACAAACCAAAGATGATGTGCCCAAAGGTGTTTACAAGGGAAAAAAAAACAAAACAAAACAAACAAACAAACAAACAAAAAAAAAAAACTTTGTGGGCATGATTTAATCCTTCCAAAATTATGGCATTTCAGGGAAGGCTCCCTGAGGAACAGAAATGCATACCTCATCCATGTATAGCCGCAAAAAGGACAGAGCAAAGCTTCCGCAAACTTTCGAGTATGTGCTGTGGTCTACAAAAATTTCAGGAGCCAGATGCCTAAGAAGCCAGTCAGAAATTTCCGATAAACCTTTTATACAGCAATGTTCCCTGCTGGTTTGTAGCCCGCAAGTTGGAGTAGAATTTGCAGTTGTACATGTACATTTTCCACCACTTTCTTCATTGAGGCTGACCAAACTGAAGGAGCATTTGAAAAGAAGGAAAATGGCCTGTCTCTGTAAGTGGCGGGCACTCAAATTATATGTTTTTTCTCCACCAGCCATACTTGACAGAAACGGGGATCCTTCTAAATAGTCTTCATGACCATGATGTTCAGAGATGGGTTGGTACAAGAGATCTTCAAAATATTTTTGAAGTAATTGCAACCACAAAACAAGAGTGGAATGTTGCTGATGAATATGAAAACCAAGCCTGATCATTAGCATCTACAGCACACACCGTCTAATTAGTATACAGCTTGTCTTTAAAATATTATATAATATACCAAATAGTTGTGGTGTAGAAAATAAAAATAGAAGTCTCAATGCCTTCCGTGTTGGTATGCAACTCGGGCAGGTTGGATCAGATTCTCAAACCGAGCCTGACCCAACGCAACGCAAATTCCAACCCAAATCCCTCTATACTCAACCCTAAACTGACCAAACCTGACCAGATCCAAATACATGTGATTATTCCCAGCACGACCTAATCCGGACTGACCTTGCTCACCCCCAACCCAACCCGATTTAAAATCAGGTTGTTGTTTCCCGATCACCAGACCCAAGGACCATGACAATCTGATTTGAACTCGGGTTGGGTCAGTCAAGTTGCAGCCCTACTTACACAAGCATACAACCCCCAAACCTGCCCACCCTCACACACAAAAGAAAATAATTTATCCAGAAAATAAAATCTCTTCATGCTCAAGAGAAAAATAGTGTGACCATTTCCTTCTCTACACATCAGGTCTTAGATGCAATTAAGCTAAGTAAAATACATGAATAATGGATTTCCAAAAATAGTTCATGATGCAACATGCAAGTATGCTTGGCTTCAAGACTCATCAACAAAGCATTAAAAGTCAATGCTTACCAGCATCTTGTGTCTCAAGTATCGAGAAATGCAGTTGCCTTCATAATCTACATGCTCAGAGAAACACCAACACAAAAACTTGGGAACAAGGTTGGTGATTTTAGCAAGGAAAGTAAGCTCATCAAATGAACCACCCATGACTTCCTCCAATAAAGTCCGGTCGACCATGGAACAGAAAACCTGAAGCAGTGTCCCTAAGAATACATCCTTTGACAGTGGAGAACAAATGTTTCCATGAGGTAAAGTATCCTTGGAGTTTGCCCATTGTCCGCCTCTCTGACCAACATAGATCTCATGTAACAAATCCCATGGCACGCTTGGAAAAGAACTGAAAGAATGCAAATATACTCCTAAAAGTTCGACATGGTCTTGTTTTAAAGATTTTAGTATGTTGCGTAGAACTCGAAGTAGGCCAGTTGCTGTAACCCAATTTGCATTTGATAGCTTTGTTCGTAAAATTGAAATGACGCATGCAGTACCACAGTCTGAATTTGCAGTCCCAGTGGCCTTATCTGTTGTATGGGAGTAATGGCATGATGATCTTTCATCTGGCGGGATAATTGATCTATCTGGCAAAGAGACTGATGAGGATGAATGGATATTCAAAATTGCAGCTTCTAAACTAGCCCACAACAAATGAAGAAATTCCTCCCATTTGCTTCCCTGTAATATTCATTGTTCAGAAGATGAAAACTAAAGCAGAATAAATTTCAACTTCTACTGGAGGAGTTCTAAGCAACCTTTCAGAACATACAGATTTCACAAGAAAATTGGAGATGGCGACCAGAACGTTTCCAGCCAAATGTTGAATATACTGACTTTCAACTGTCAGGAAAACCACCTGCCAGAGAGAGGACACAGTAAGAGACCCAAATGCACATGAAATCTAGCACATGCATAACCGTGACTCATTGTTCTTGCCGAAAACATTAGTGGCCTTAAAACCGAGGTCAAATATATAACGAAAAGCATGTCCTCCAATTATTGGCTCGTCAAGAAACTCCTTTATCTCATTCATAACTGAAATGTTTTAATAAATTAGTATGTCTGTTTCCATGGTTTCCAAAGCGCCACATCCACTTACCCAAAAGGGCAATGTTCGTGTTACAAAGATCCTTAATACCCACGCCCCCTGGGAAAACGGACGGCACACATCTTCCCACTTTAGAAGGTGGAATTTGTGCCCTTCATTAGATCCCTTCCAAAGAAAGTCTCTTCTAAGTTTATCGAGCTTATCCAATACAACTTGCGGGCATTTGAAGAGGGAAAGATAATAAACTAGCATATTGGAGAAGGGAGTCTTGATGAGCGTGAGGCGACCCCCAGTTGACAAGCAGCAAGTCTTCCAAAAAGAAAGTTTACTTCCAATTCTCTCAATCACATTGTCCCAAAGATGCAAGGCTGAGCCTACCTTGTAACCGAAACCTACAGCAAGGTAAGAAACATCTTCTAGATTCATATTGATGCCCAACAGCTCACTTTTATCAATGTTGACCTTAAGTCTAGATACCACCTCGAAGCAAACTACTACTTTGCACAAATTGTCCTCCTTGATTGGATTGGCATCACAGAAAATTATAGTATTGTCTGCAAACTGGAGTTGGGAAATCCTTAACTCTTGCCTCCCCACCTTGAATCCGTTGATAAGGTCTAACTCTTGGGCTTTAGATAACAACCGGCTAAAAGCTTCTGCAATTATGAAGAATAGGAAGTAGGAACGGAGAAAGCAGGTCCCCTTGCCTGTGACCTCTACAAGGCTTGAAGAAACCTTTGGGAGATCCATTCACAAGGTCATAGAATGATGGAAAAGAGACACGAGTGGATCCATTGCCTCCACTTTGGCCTGCACCCAATCCAAAGCAACATATAGTTTAGGAAATCTAAGTTAACATGATCATAGGCCTTCTTTATGTCAAGCTTGCACAAAATCCCGGAAGTACCCTCTTTAAATCCGGAGTCAATGCATTCGTGAGCTATGAGAGTGTTGTTAAGGATTTGTCTTCCCAGAACAAAAAGCTCCTTAGTTCTCTAAAATGGTGCTTCCAATAACTTTTTGAAACCTGGAGGCAAGAATCTTAAAGACGATCTTATACGAACTGCCAATAAGGCTAATGGGCATAAAATCCTTTAACAATTCAACTCCCTCCACTTTGGGGATAATAGCGATAAAAGAAGCACCTAGCTTGGAAGAGAGAACGCCTCAGTCAAAAAAGTCTTTTTACAAATTCTACCACGTCTTACTTCAAGAAGTTCCAAAAAACTAAAAAAACCTATGAGATAACCATCCAGGCATGGTGCTTTGTCCCTTCCCAAGCTTCCCATAGCCTCCTTGATTTCTTCTACATCTATTGACACCCTCAAAGATCAGGACCTTAACGGATGACCCAGACCCCAAATCCTTGACGAGAACCTTGCTAGACAAGCCTTGTGAACCTTTTTCCTTCAATTGTTCCTCTTTATTGATAGTGTTTGGCCCGTATCTAGCTTTCTAAACCAGAAGTTTCTTCCCTCACAAAGCTCTCACCGTTCAAGATCTCGACAGCTTTGAGCAACTCCTCTTTGGATTTCATTCTAACGAAGGCAAAGCCTCTAGGAGACGTAGTTCCCCGAAATTGAGGAATCATCACTTCCAGCACCTCTCCTGCGTGGCTGAAGACCCAAGAGAAGTTTACAGGTAGCCATCCCTCGGGGAAGCCACGAACGTAGAGCGTCGGAAGCTCCATCAACACAGAATCGGTACCACCTCCTCAGTTCACTCCTTTACTCTGTTTCTTCTCCACCTGAGTCCATTGACTCTCATCCTCTTCTCCCCTCAAAATTTCCACAAAGGAAAAGGAGCCAGTACCAGCCTGCTCCTTCCCTTTACCATCCGATTGAGAACGTGAGAAGTCATCCCTAGCACCTCCTTCTGCTGAGCTCGCACCACCATTTGAATCTCTAGTCGTTCTTCTCAAGCTCGCTAGACAACTCCTCGACCTTCCTTTCGGAGGTGACCTACCTCGACCATTTCTCCCACGATTGTCACTCGATTGAACTCTTGTTGATCGCCTAGAAGGATCCCTAGCTAATGCAGGCGCTCTCGCACTCTCTCAAGTGGCATCTCTCCTAAGTTGGAATCGTAGGCAACTTATCACAAGATAAGTTATGCCTAATCAAGATTAGTTAGGAAATTTGTTGGAATTTGTTACAAGGTTGTTGAGTAGTTGTAGGGCTTAGTATAAATAGCTGTTTGAATATAGTAAACTGACTTTGATTAAATTTGAATGAAATTTCATTCTTGAAGCAAGATGCTTGAGAGCCCTTCTTGAATTTGGATAGGTGTTTGGATCAATGTTTCAAATAGCACCCATAGCATACGCTACATAGGGTAGCATGGTTGTAGCACTACGTAGCATCCTAAATAACGTAAATCCCCTGTAGCGTACACTACGGGCTACGTTGCATATGTAGCATAAGCTACAATGTATTTTTTTACTATTTTATTTTTTCGTTACTTTTTTCATGTTTTCTTTGTATCCAATATTGAGGAATATGACACTTGTATTGTACTTGATACTTTTAACCTATGGGATTTTTATTTCTTTTCATAATTGTGACTTGTGGTTTCAATTGGACATTATTAATTACAGTGGTTTGCTTAGAAAGTTGTTGGTGTGATAATTATTTGATTTGGCTTATATATGTGGATTGGCTTTTGATAAATGATAACTAATAAATTGTTTGAACATGCTTATAATTGATAAAATGAATCATCTTTTAGGCATTTATATTTTTTCCTTTTTTCCACTATTTATTATATTTGTCCTATTTTTAAATTAAAAAATAGAAGTATCGTGTAGCTTACGCTACACGCTATAGAGGGTTGAGCACTACGCATCACGCTAACGCTATTTAAAACACTGGTTTGAATTGAAATTTGCAATCCAAATACTTATTTCCTCTTAATTCCCTTTTTCTTTAATTCCTTTTTTTTTAAAGATTAAAGGCTGATGTTCGCTGATCCGTCGATCCCATACATCATCACCAACTCAATGAGGTACTGAATGTAAGTCAACTCATACAAAAATTGAGCTCAAGCCTTTGTTTTAGCTTTCGTGAAGAAATTTTAAAGAAAATCTTTAAATCCAAATAATTCATTTGTAGCAACCCACAAGAGTCACACCTTCTAATGTAAACTTACCAAAATAGATATGGTATTAGCTAAGGAATCATGATATCCACAAAGTGGGTCTGGCCCCTGACAGCATTTATCATTTAAGGCCAGGTTCACAGCCTGCAACAAGAAAGCAAGACAATAAGACTTGACCTTCCCTTTTACCATACATGCAAGATGCAACAATGAGGAAATGCTTAGAAAGATAAACAGATCAAACTGCAAAGGAACAAAAGGAAACTGACTGAATACAGGATTGGAGGAGGAAAAATGATATTTCAATTATAAGATACTTTCCAATGTAGAAAGCATATGTAAGGCACAGGGCTGTTCACAGTTTGGCCCCTTAGAGTACATGCATTGACTGGAAATCAGACTACTGCAATCACCAGGTTGGCTACACCATACATCAGAAGTGGAACTTTGGTCATTTTTATCCAACTGTTCATTTTTTCAGTTCACATGAGTCCCAGCTGATAACCACGTCAGTCTGTTTTTGGACCATGACACATACACTGATCACTAGGGCAGGGCCCACCAGATGAATGGACCAGATCTCACACAAACATTCCAATCGAGAATGGGATTAGCATGTTGGATGTCTCTACCTACAATGAATGGCACAAAGCATAATGGTATAAAAAATAAAATAAAATAAAATTAAAAAAGGACTATTACCATACAAATTCTTGGATTGAATATTCCAGCCTTTTCTTCTTCAGTGTCAAAAGATTACAAGAATATGTTGTAATAATAATAAAGGAAAATGTGCATGTCCGACCAGTTGCATGATAAGTGCCATCATAACCAGTAGATAAGTTCCAACCAATCATGTGCGTGCAATATCCAACCCGACCAATAGGTTCGCCCCACCATGAGGATCACCTACCAAAATCAGCTCAATCCACTCATCAGGTGGGCCAAACCATAAAACACAACAGATAACCAGTAGTGTAATAAAAATTACAAGTGTGACCCACCTAATGGGTGGATCAAGCTGATTTTTTGAACAAGGTGATCCTTATGGTGGGGCCAACCTTTTGAATGATTTGGAAGCTGCAAATACATCCCAGGATGGAAACTATAAGCTAGTTGGACAATGGCCTGTTTGGACTGAAGGTAAACTATGGGAAGCATCCAGTTTATGTTGACAAGATGTTTGCACTTGCTTGGAAAGTGGAGGATATTGCGGCATACAGTTTGCCTTTGCATTTCCCTCCTCAAAAGGGGAGTAAAACCTTTTTGGGGGAAAAGAGTTTACTTCTGATGTGACATTTTAAATGGCAATTTTGCAAGGAAAAAAAGGTTTCCCTTTGTGGGATTGCAATCCAAACAATTTCAAATGAAATGTAAAAGCATTTTCCAAGGGGTTTGCTTCCCCTAGAACTAATGTAAGTTTACCTCCCGCTTATGTCACATTTTTGTTTTCCCTTGCATTCCCTTAGTGGGCCTAAATTACCCAATCATTTAACCAATTTGACATGATGATGACAATGAGGATGATGACAACGATGACGATGCAAATGACAATGACGATGATGATGACGACGACGACGGCGATGATATAAAATGAAAACTCACTTCACTGGAATTGAAGTGATGCTGTTTGCTTGTCCATGTTTTAATTTCTCTAGAAACCTGAAAAAACAAACGCAAAAACAAACATTAAAAATGAAAACAGAGAGAAATATAAAGGGAAAATTTTGAAGACTTCAATCAGTTAAAGGTTGTGTTTGGCTCCTGGCCATTTCAGAAGCGACGAAAATGATTTCCAGTCCTAGAGTTTCTACTTAATGTGACCAGATTGAAAAGGGAAAATCTCAAATCGGATACATACGTTCTTCTAATATCAAACCACAAAGCTTCTTCACAGATGCAACAATTTTGGATCAATATCCAACAACCTACTAGCAACTATGCTAGTAATCGCAATGTCCCGCTCTTCTTCTACTGTAGGCAACGCATCCAGAAAGGGAAGCAACTCATGCTTTGACCCAAGCAAACTAGTTTTACTCACCATTCAATAACCATCATAACTCCCAAGAAAAGAGTCATTACATGTATGTATTTTCTTAAAGCAAAATAAAACCTAATATAATCCTTAACTTCTATTGCTTCTAATTCTAGCCATCTATTTCACATGAATCTTAAAGTGACCCAAATACCCCCGATTACCATCCAAGGTAGGCTCTATGTAAATTAAACAAAGCTCATTCAAACCATATAAGAATTCCAAGATCTTGGGCTCATTTGGAAACTCATTCGATAGGCTTTCAAATGGGACCAATTTCATATCACTCAAGCATCCTTCGATAACCAAAAAGTGGCCCACCAAATATGTGATGAAAATAATATAGGAGAACTTATTCAACCAACTCTATCTCTAACTACAAAGTACACAGCTACGAATGTAATCCATAACACACATTACAACCACTGATTTTCCATCAGATCAATCAAAACCCTTAAAAGTTATTCAAAACTTTAATCTAGACAGTTAGTTATTCTAGATCCCCCTTGGATGTGCACACATTAGGGCCACCAATCTTCCATCAAATCAAAATCTAGACCCTCAAAGTTTATCAAACCTTCAATCTAGACGGTTGGATGGTCTAGATCCTCCTTGATCACAGCTCTCGCACGATCTTTAATCAGCCAGCTAGTGTGGCCCGGATGCATCACTACTCTCGGTAGAATCACTAAAAATCGCGAAATGGGAGCAGTTTTATACTATATTAGAAAGCAAGTAAAGCCTCATTCACATCCACAAAAGTATTGTTTCATGATTCTCGAATTTCTGAAATCACAAACTGGCATGCCAAACGCGGCCCAACGAAGAGAGAGAGAGAGAGAGAGAGAGAGAGAGAGACAGAGAGAGAGAGAGAGAGAGAGAGAGAGAGAGACCTGAGACAGGAGAATTAGAAGATTCTTCTCCTTTTCCTTTGTTAGAAGAAGAACGGAGTCTATTTCCTGCATCAAAGAGAATCAGGTATGAGAGAGAGAGAGAGAGAGATGACGGCGTTATAACGGCGGAGAGAGTCGTTGATGAGAGTGTAGAGAGAGAGAGAGCTGACGGTGTTATAACGGCGGAGAGAGTCGTTGATGAGAGCGTAGAGGCGGGAGACGTCGGAGTGGGAAGACATGGGCATTGCTCTGTCGCGACTCGCGACTCAACAATTCGATTCTCCGTGACTCAGTCCTACTCTTCCAGCTCGATGGATACAGTAGGGATGTATAACATCACGATACGTCGAGACTATATCAGTTGGTTTTGCTTCGTGTTCGTCGATCCAAGCCCTCCAAAAGTTGGTCCTCACCTCCATGGATGATATCTAAAAGGGCTGCAGTTTGTGTGGTGACCCCAACACCATCCGGCTAGCTGATGTCAAAGCTACGTGGACCCCACAATGATGTATGTATTTTAACCACGCCGAACATCCGTTTTTCCATCTCATTTTATGGTATGAGCCCAAAAATTAGGCAGATCAAAATCTCAAGCGGAACACACCACAGGAAACAGTGAGAATTGGACGCTTACCGTTGAAAATTTATTGTGGGCCACATAAGTTTAGGATCAAGCTGATTTTTCTTTTTTCCTCTTCATTGATGTCTATGCGGATTTATGAACAGGTTGGATAGAAAATAAACATTTCTGTGGGGCCCAAAGTAGTTTTCAACCGTAATCATTCAATCCCCACTGTTTCCTGTGTTGTGGTCCGCTTGAGCTTTGGATCTCCTCATTTTTTGGGCGCATGCCATAAAATAATCTGTAAGTATGGATAGAAGGAATGGATAGAATACATACATCACGGTAGGCCCCACAGAGTCGGGTCATCAGTAATATCCCTGGTGACAGAGTCTCCAGCAATCTGTCCCACGTGCGGTCTGGTAGACACCATATGTTCGGAGCTGTTTGGAGCCCACCGGAGATGTGTATGTACAATCCAAACAATCCATCAGGTTATACTCCTCATGGATCCCACATATCCCAAGAATCATACCTATCAAAAATCCAAGGTGGGACACACCACAGAATGCAATCTACAATCACCCCTACCGCTTTTTATTCACTTGTGGCCCACTTAAATGTTGGAATTCTTTTGAGTTTTTTGCATCTCCCTTATTCCTTGTGGATACACCTGATGAATGGTTTAGATGATATATACGCAACACAGTGGACCCCACGTTCCATCCATACGTTTCTATGGCTGGAGTCCCCTCCCCAACGTCTTTCATTGTTCCCTTTGGTTTGGCCCACCTAAGCTATGGATCGCTCTTTTTTACAATCTAAGCCTAAAACTGGAGAGGCGCCTGATGGACGGGTTGGATGAAACTCCCACATCACAGTGGGCCCCACAAGGCTCCCAGTCGCAGGTATACTAACTAACATTTTTTGGAACGCATGGGATCATTCCCCGTGGAAAGAAGATCCATGAAAACAACTATACGGAGGAGATCCAAAACTCAAGTGGGCCACACCAGATGGAAACAGCGTGGATGGACACGCCCACCGTTGAAACGTTTCTGGGGCCCACCATGATGTTTATAGGCCATCCAATCCAGCCTGATCCAAAACTTCTGTGCCCCCCAAAAAAGTTTCAACGGTTAACGTGTCTATCTGAACTGTTCCCTGTGGTGTGGCCCACTTGAATTTTTGATCTCCTCCATCTTTAAATTTTTATATTAAAATGAGCTGAAAAAACGGATGAACGTAGTGGATATAATAAAACCATCATGGTGGGCCCCAACAGAGCATGGGTTACAGGGAAGTCCCGTACATAAGAGCAAATCTGACCCGTCCTTGTACAAATTGAAGAAACAAAATCTGAGGGACACCCAAACTCGCCCCTCCATATTGCAATTTAAAATGGCATCCGTTGAAACCTATTCCATGTCAGCACTGATTCAAAAATGCACCTCTACAAACTCCCTGAGAAAAGCCCGCCAACTCCACGCACTCATCCTAACCGCCACAACGGTCATCAGCCCACCACCCTTCCTCAACAACAACCTACTCTCCATGTATGCCAAATCCAACTCCATCGAAGACGCTCGCCATGTTTTCGACAAAATGCCTAGTAGAAATCCAGTCTCCTACAATGCCCTCATTGCAGCCTACTCACGAATACCTGGCCAAGCCGTTTCCGCCCTCCGGTTATTTCAGCTAATGGCGATGGAAGGCCTCAGTCCCAGTAGCTCTACCTTCACAAGCCTTCTCCAAGCATCGTCTTCGATTGAAGACCACTTGTATGGCTGTGGGGTCCACACCCAAGTCATCAAATTGGGATTCTTTAATGATCTCCCTGTCCAGACGTCTCTACTCGGGATGTACTCCAATTGCAGGGACTCCGCATCTGCGGACATGGTTTTCAGTATGATGATCGAAAGAGATGCCGTTGCTTGGAATTCTATGATTTTCGGTAATGTGAGGAATGGTTGGATCGAACGAGGCCTGCAGCTGTTCTGCAGCATGGTGCAGGCTGGTTCGGTCCCAACCCACTTCACCTTTTCGATTGTTTTGAATGCTTGTAGCCGACTCAGAGATCAGATTAGCGGGAGAATCATCCACTCCCGTATCATCAAATCTGAGTATCCAGCCGATACCCCACTGCAGAATGCCCTGCTTGACATGTATTCCAGCTGTGGGGACTCAGAAACCGCTTTCTCTGTTTTTAGAATGATCGAGACACCAGACTTGGTTTCATGGAATTCGATGATAGCTGGGTACTCGGAGAATGGAGATGGAGAGAAGGCAATGGAACTGTTTGTCCGATCACGGCATTCATCTTTAGAAAATCCTGATGAATACACTTTTGCAGCTATTGTTTCTGCAACCGGAGCTTTAGCTGCTCTGAATTATGGGAAACCGCTTCATGCCCATATCAAGAAAGCGGGATTTGAGCATAGTGTTTTCGTCGTAAGTACTCTAATCAACATGTATTTCAAGATCGGTGAAACGGAATCTGCTAGGAAGCTTTTCAATTCAATGTTGGAGACAGATGCTATACTCTGGACTGAAATGATTTCCGGCCACTCGAGATTGGGCGAGGGTGAAATTGCAGTTGAGCACTTCTGCGGCATGCTACAGGAAGGCCATAAGGTTGATAGCTTTTCTCTTAGCAGTGTCTTGAGCTCGGCTGCTGATCTCGCAGCTCTAACACAAGGGGAAATGATCCATTCTCTTGTGGTAAAAACAGGACATGAGGCGGATATGTGTGTCTGCGGGAGCCTGGTCGATATGTACGCCAAAAATGGCTACCTCAAAGCCGCTCATTTGGCATTTTCTAGAGTCACAAAACCCGATTTAAAATGCTGGAATTCGATGCTCGGAGGATATGGTCACCATGGAAATGCTGAGCAGGCATTCAAGCTCTTTGATGAGATGGAGAAACAAGGTCTGAGACCCGATCGGGTTACCTTCATCTCGCTGCTATCTGCTTGCAGCCATTGTGGCCTGATTGAGAAAGGAACATTCTACTGGAATTACATGAAGGAAAACAACATAGCACCAGGCCTAAAACACTACTCTTGCATGGTGAGCCTCTTGAGTCGAGCCGGATTATTGCGGGTTGCAGAGGATTTGATCGAGGAGTCGCCTTTCCATGATGATTTTCCAGAACTATGGAGAATCTTGCTTAGCTCATGCATCATTAACAAGGAGTTGGAGATGGGCGTGCATGCTGCAGAGCGAGTTTTAAGATACGAGCCAGAAGATACCACAACCCATATACTGCTTTCGAATCTTTACGCAGCCGCAGGGAGATGGGACACAGTGGCTGAAATGAGAAGAAAAGTAAGAGGATTGGCGACAGAAAAGGATCCTGGGCTTAGCTGGATTGAGGTCCGGAATGAGATTCATGTCTTCTCTGCCGGTGATGAATCCCACCCACAAGTTGGCGATGCCCGTGCTGAAATACAGCGACTGCAAGAAAATATCAGAGGATGGGAGATATCTAACATGATATGACCAGTGAGAGGACTCAAGCCCAGCCATTATTTTCTGCTAAAACCTCCTTCAAAGGGGTTCATGCCTCCATTCCTTCACGGATTTCTAATATTTACCCTGCCCTTTGCATCATAGAATGGGTAAGATCTCTGTCGATCACTTATGACCTGAGACACGGTGGTCTAGACCAAATAGTGAACAGAATACTGGTAAAGCAGTGACAGAATGCAATATTCCTGTAATCCATGGCAACACAGCTTTCGGCTAATTTATATATTGTCCGATCATGCTACAACCGATCAGGCCAAGACATCATGAAAATAATAAGATCTTACAGCGGCACTACCACCAAAGCTATTTTGATTTCACTACTGGGGAAACAGCAGAACTCCCTTTCATCTGGTTGCACTGATGGTCCATCCCACCTCAAGTTATGCACAGGGACAAAAAAATAGGATTATCAGCCTGTCTAGCTATGATGAGCGTGGCCCATGGTTCAATGACTCAGACCATTGATCAGCTGCACTGTGGATGTATTATGCATTGGGATCTCCTGAATATGACAATCTCTAACCTTGTGGTTGGCAAATAAAAGACTGACAGTGATAGGACACAAGCTGGAAGTTGTTCTTCAGCTTAGTGATAGGACACAAACCAGAAGTTGTTCTTCAGCTGACAGTATTTAGGAAAGAATCAGATACCAAAATTAGAGCAATTGTGGAGAAGGTGAATCGAGAGAACAGTCTGTCCCAGCATGTTCAGAAATAGTGAAATTTGGAAACCCAGGGTGGATCAGCTTCAGAAGGTTTTGATTCTGGAAAGAGGAGGAAACAGTATCAAAGAGGTACTCTGGAAGAATTTGGTGACGATGAAGGCACTATTGCAGAACTGGGCATAGTAGATTTTCAAACTGTAATAGTGTCTTTGGTTGCACCAAATATCACGAAATTTCGTCATATTTGGTGCAAGCAAATGCAACCTTAAAGAACAATTTGCGGACAAGGAATGCTTGGAAAGAAATTGAGGTTGAAGAAAAAGTCGATGATAGCCGAGTTACTAGATCCAAAGAATGTTTAGAATGAATGGTCTTTTGTGGAATATGAGAGTCGGAAACGCTCCTTCTGTTAGAAGATTGAAAGAACTAGTTATGGGGAATAAAAGAAATCATTTGTAGCTTTGATGGAGCCTAAATTTTTATTTTTTAAAAAAAAAAGGCTCAAATCATTCATGAGATTAATTTGGGATGAGGTTTAGGGAATGTTGATGAAAATGCAAAAATCTGGTTGTTTTGGTCAGATTCAATTTGGCTTTAGAAGATTGACGGTTCTGATGAGCATGTGACTGTTGAACTGAAGGGATTCTTGGATGGGATCTATCATTCTAACATTGGTTTATGCATAAGTGTATTGTTGCTGAAATGAAATACCTTTGGTGGTACTTTAAGTGATTTTTCTGCTAACATATAGAAGCCTTGGCTAGTGCATGGGGATTTTAATACTATCATGGACGGAATCAAAAAATTGGGAGGTTGGGGTCCGGATCTAGTGTGTATATCAGATCTTCAGGAAGCAATCAGAACTAGCGACCTCATCGATGTAGGGTGTATGGGTGGCTGTTTTACTAGGTCCAACAACCAATCGGGTAACAATTGCATATGCACGAGATTAGGCAGGGTTTTATTGAGTTTGTCGGGTTAGAGGCAGATAATAAGATATCAAGGTGGAACATCTAACCATTCCCCGTTGCTTGTCCTAAGCAGTTTTGGTTTCTAGAAACATTATACTGATTTTCTAAAGTTGTGGAGGAATGTTGGTGTCAGCCAGTTTATGGGTGTGTTGTTAGTGTTTAGCTTAAGAGAATGACAGATCGCCTTAAATAGTAGACCAAAGAAAGCTTTGGAGGTGCTCTTCTGAACGTGAAACAGGCAGAGAATCAGGTACTGGAGGCGGAATTGAAGCATGAATCAGAAAATTCAGATGAAAATGCAGCAGTGTGGTTGGCTGAGAGAAGGGAATTGAATAAATGTTTGTTTCAGAGGAGATTTTTTGGCAAAAAAAAATCAAGAACAAAATGGTTGCAGAATGGTGATGGGGAGTGGTTCAAAGATAGAGACATGTTTAAACAGCAAGGTGTTTCCTTCTTTCAAAATTCGTCCTTTTTTTTAATGTAATGGAATCCATTGATGAGTTCGTTTGATGTTAATTCTGCTTTAGTAGCAATGGAAGGCAATTAAGCTTTATTGGCTTTTGTATCAGGGGAGAAAAATCAAAATGCAGTATTTGGTATGGATTAAGCACCTGTCCTAGATGGTTTTTGCCCAGGCTTTTATTCTCGCTGTTGGGAAATTATTAAGAAAGATATTAGTGCTTTTGTTGTTTTTTTCAGATAGAAAATTGCCAAGAGTTTTTTTTTTTTTTTTTTGGGAGTATTATGGATAATGTTTTTCTAGCTCAGGAAATGGTACATGAACTGAAAAACTAGGGGTGGAAATGTGTTATTCAAGTTGAATATGGGCAAAGGCATATGACCATCTTGAATGGGAGTTTTTATTAAAGTGTTGCAAGTATTTGGTTTCTCCAACTCCTGGATTGATTTGGATCTATGATTGGAAATTAATGAGGATTGTTGTTACTGTAAATCCGCGGGAGGACTCCATCTAGGGGCCCCGCTTCTCCCCTCGTATTGGCTGAAGAATCTTTGAGTAGGGGAACAAAAAAGCCTTAGAAGGCAAGGCAGAATACTTTTATGTCAGTTGTGGTTCTTTGCATGTTACTATCTCTTATTTGCATATTACTCGATCCTTTTCCTTAAGAGAGACAAAAGATCTTTGAGCGTGGTGATGGAATTCCTGAAGGATTATGAAAATTGTTCAGGCCAGTAGATTAATGCAGATAACAGCTATCTTGTGGTGTCTTTGAAACTTCCAGCTGTTTGGATTAATATTACCAGGAACCCTACAAATTTTATTCAGAAAAGGTTGGATTTAACCTATTTTGGAGTTCAGATTGTTCGAGGGAGAGCTTCCAAAGAGCTTTTTGAGGGTCTTTTGGATAAAATTAATAAACTCATTGCTGGATGGAAGTCAAAATTTGCAGTCTGGTAAGTTGGTACTTTGGCACATCTGTCAGCCTTGCAATTGCCTAAATCGATTTTTAAAAGGTTGGAAAGGTTGTTTTCTAATTTTTTGATACGGGGAATCTGAACTCATTGGATTGGTTGGGATCAAATATGCAAACCTATGTTGGAAGGAGACTTGCGTATTCTTTGGATTATGAAGCATATGCATGCTTCTAATTTAGGCAGTTACGCATTAGTTGTTCCGAAAACAATTTTCCGCATACAAAACGATGCTTGGGATACTGTTATTTGGTTGATCAGAGAGGACAATGTTGGTTTTCCAACTGATTCATGGTTGGGAGATGTCTTTTTGATTGAAAATTAGGGATGATATTAACATATCAGTGAAAATTAATGATGTCTTGCAATAGAATGGTGAATGCATTTGGGAGGCAGCTGGGGAACAAATTTCAGATGCAGGCTCTGTGTTGATTACTTCAAGCCTCATTTTTAGATCTTTGGAACCAGACATAATAGCGTGGAAACCTTTGGCTAATGGCACATTTTTTGTTAAATCTGCATGGGAGGTGTAGAGGAATTCAAATGGCATTGTCATGAGGTAATTCCATTAATATATATATATATATATATATATATATATATATATATATATATATATATATATATATATCTCAGTGTTTGCTAGGAAAGTTTTGTGGATGGAATGATTCAAAGGAAAAATGTTGTTTTAATTCAGCAAATGTTGAGAACAAAAATTTTTTTTTTTTGGTTGGTTAGCATTGAAGGTTAGTTGTGCGAGTCTGTAACTCATGTATCAATGTTGAGAACAAATATCTTTTTTTTTCTTAGGTTAGCATTGAAGGTTAGCTGTGCAAGTCTGTAACTGGCATATCAATCTGCAAATGTCACATTGGTTTGCAAAAGCCTCATTTTATAATCAATTCCAGATTGCTATAGGATATAAAGGTGCATCCAGCCATCCATCCAGTTCTCAAATTTGTTAGAATGTCCTTTGGTGGTCGCAGAATGCTCCAATCAATTATAGATTTTATAGAATGTAACTTCACTCAAAAGCTGAAGCTGGAGTATTGCATATTCCCATTCAGAAGATTTGTAGCATGATATTACAACCAGTTAGATTGGTGGAACCAGTTGAAGGTAGTTCTGAATTAAACGTTGATGGTGATAAAATGGGAACATGTTTTTTCACTTTACTAATTATTTCAGCATATGTTTTGAGCTTGATGGCTGAATTCAAGCTTTAGTTGATGGGATTTGGTACTGCATTCAAGGGGGCATTCAAATTGTAGAAAGTGATTAGTTGGTGTTAATTTCCATGACTAGTTCTAATTTCTCTGAGACACTGGAAATCCTGGCATCCATGGATAGAAGTGACGCAATTTTGAAAAAACAATTACATCACTTGTGTTCAGGCAATCAGAGAGGCCAACAGTGAATCAGGGTTGTGATTCAACGGGTATGCTCCCTGTCTGTGTTTAACCTGCAGCCAGCCTTCTTCCTGTAGCCCGCAACAAGCTTCTCTATGCAGTAGCCACATCACCCTTTCCCTCCACATGCATCCTTCCCCAATCTCTCTTCCTCCATTCTTCTCTCCACATACATTTCTCGTTCCAAACCCTTAGTAATAATAATAGAAGGTTGACAACGAGGATATTCAAATCTAGGGGAGATTTTCAACATGGCAATGGTCTGCATTACTGCCCCTGCAACAGAATTGTGGATAGATATTTGATAAATGATGGAATCTCTTCCTTTGTCAAATCATCTTCTCAGAAGCCTGCCAAAATACTTACCTCCTTTTTCTTCATCGATGTTATCATCATCTCACTGTTATACAGAAATTCAAACCTGAGGAAGTAAAACACCGACAGAGATCATTGGCCATAAGGTTAAGAAATATTCATCCTTCTAATCGAAGGGTTCAATCAGAAATGAATTTATTCCAGGCCTAAGCCGTCACGGAAAATGTCATGAATCCCCAGTACCAAAACTTGAATACAAGAAAGGAAATGCATATCATCCAAACAAATCCATGATTTGAAACACTCGAATGGAAAAGGAAGGAGATGGTCAGCTATGTACAGTGGCTCTCCCAAAGGAACAAACGAGGAGAGCATTTCCCAGGATGCAGTAAACTTTCAGACATCCTCGGTGATTTCCCTGACATCAAGAGTTCTGCATGTGCAATCTAAGCAAAATGCCTTCCATGGGTCATGAAGGCGCTAACATATTCTTCCCTGCCTGAGGCTCATAAATGGTGTCGGATATTTTAGGAGGAGGCCAGTACCGAAGCACAGATCTGCCGACAATGTTCTTGACTGGAAGCGGCCCCCTGAAAATGAGTGCAGTTACATCAATCAGCAAGATGAGAGATAGGCATTGCCGGGAAAAACCGCAAAATATCAACAATAACTGCTGCTAGAAATTAGATTGTGAGCGGAAACACACTAACACCAAACACACCCGTCTCACCACTAAACACACCCATCCTTTCTTTGGTTATACAAATACTAAAGATCTTTGCTAATAAGCCCACAGGTGTACCAGCCAGCCTCATGTACATGCCACACACATGCCAGCATGGTTCGCTGGTACCAGATCCAATACCAGATGGATGCCAATATGTAGATTGTTTTCACACAAGAATCAGGTCAGCCTCTGTCAGGTTGGGTAAACTTTATGAAAAAAATGTATGGCTGAGGAGAACCTGGCTGATTTTCTTCTTCTTTTTTGCTTTTTCTTTTTTTAAACCCATCCAACTGTTTCTGACATCTTGGCCCACCTACTGGATGGACAATGTATTTTTCAGTTAGAACACCTACAGACTTAGACCCACCCAATGGATGGCTTGTATAGTGCGCATATTGGCCATGCTGGCATATTAGGCGGCATGTAGATGGTATTCCTCGTACACATGAGCTTAACAAAACTCCAATGCTAAATATTCCAGTGTTATATAACCAAAAGTAGAAACAGCGGGTATATTTAGCAGTCAGAGACTGTGTAAATAGCAGCTCACTATCCTTCATAACATATTTTCGTAGTACTTACTGTACATCTTTGTATCAAACAAACAATTTTCATTGGTTTGTGGTCTCCAGACATACCAATCATGAGAATCATAACTGTGGTTGCGGTTGTCCCCCATCACAAATACATAGCCTTCAGGCACAAGCTGCACATACAAACAAGAGATAACAGGCAATTAGTGTAAAAATTAACTCATATGCTTCGTACAACAGAGTTAAATGTTATCAATTTAGAACTCAAGAGATCTTTGCAATTTTAATTACAACTAGATGAAGTTCAGAAGTTTGTCTCAATATCTTAAAACTTCGATGAAATCCCAACCCACATGACATCTCTGGGCAGGTCACTCCAAGCTGGTCCGACCCATGAGGACAACATGACATGTCTGGTATGTATTAAATAATGGTCTGACCAATTGACCGAGAAGTTTTGCTAGAGGAACCACCCGGCCCAGATGGCAGGACCAGTTGATCCAGATGGCTCAAATGGTTTACTTCCCAGAACAGGTTTCTGTTACATGACCTGTTTCATTGGCAGCACGGCTTAAAAGGTCAATTATGATATGACCATGTCAGCCATATCATAACCGTATCAGCCACCACCATATGAGATATGGGGATAAACTGGTCCATTACAAAAAGGGGTGTAAGCCCATACTGGCCAGTGGCCAATACAATCAGCATTGGCATATGCTGCCATAAAAGCACCATTTGGTTTTCCCCCCAGCTTCCTCTCTTTTTTCCACTTCTTTCTTTACCTAAACCTTGGAGGAAGCTTAGAAACTCATTTTATACTAAATCCAGGCCTACTCTGCAAATCAAAACAAGCACCCAAAAAGAAAAAAGAAAAAAAAAAAAGATATAATCTAGTGTTTACATTCTCCTATTTTCATGACAAGTTTGCCAAAAAAAAAAGCAGATATAAGCGAAATACGGCCAATACAGTCCAACATGCGCCATATCGTAATGTTTTTGGGCATAATAACCGATATTCCCTTCGATACTGATATTCCAAAACGTGTAGACAGGTCTGGTCAAACTATCTGGGCTGGTCTGAGTTTTTCCAATCAGTTTTACCTTTCAAGCAAGCTTTTTGGAAATGGCTTGCTTGAAATGCAAACTATGTTAATAAAGGCTTTCAAGCAACATGCCAATGGTCATCTAACTAAAAGTTATTATAATCTTATTTCTTGGGGCCATGAAGTAGGACCTCTACTGGTCATAAAATCTGATTAATCTATAAGATGCGAGGCATAGGGCAAGGCAGAGATTCACGTGCTATTTGAACTCACTTAAAAGAGAGGTCTCCTATCCCACCTAAATGCCTCCGCGCAATATTGAATACAATTTCTTCTCATGGGCTTGCCATGAAAATCTTTACCTCATGCTACACTTTGCAGCTCTTTCTTAATAGAAGACATGCATTCCCTATAAGAAGTCTTATTATTACGTCCCACAAGGCAATTTCAATGTATCCACCATGTTGGAAGTTATCATCACTAGTTTCTAACACATTTACATGTAAATAAGTTAAACGTGTTTAGGTGGTATGATTGCTTTGCCCATCATACATGTTAGGTCAGTTACAAGACATCAGAAACAGTTCCAAGGCATTTCAGCAGTATGATTGCTTCAGCCATCATACATGTTAGGTCAAGGATCAGTTACAAGAAGTCAGCAAAAGTCTCAAAGCATTTCAGCTCGTCAGTTTTAACCAATCTGCAGAGAACCATTGCTTCCTGAATTCCCATGAGCAACACACCACCAACTGATCTAGTTTCTTCCTCTCTCTTTTTTAATCATTGAGACAATCTGAAAATTCTTGCCAAGTTTTAAGTTATATATATTGTAAAGTTCAAAAGGAGAACTTACCACAGGATCCATTTCATATTCAAGTGGCTCTAAAATGAAATCTTCATCTTGGATTACTCCATTCACCATCAAATTTCCATCACGGACCTGTCAAAAGGCAAAACACATGCATGTCCGATGCTTAGCATTAGTAAAAGAAGTACAGAATCAAATGCATATTGAATCATTTTTTATCAATGAAAGTGATTTTAAAAAAAAATAATAAAAAATAGCTGGAGGGGAAACTCACTTCGACATAGTCCCCTGCCTTGGCGACAACTCTTTTGATAAAGACATCACCTGAACTGAAACCCTTTTCCTGCACATAGTGGTATCATGATCATAATTATAGGGTCCTAGTCATGCATATCATTCCATGGGCAACACCTGCTACTTAAGATGTATTGCAGTATGAGATTAGAAAAACATACCTGCAGGGCAGGAGGAGCCTTGAAAATCACTATGTCTGTGACATCAGGATCTTTAAAATAATAAGAAACCTGTAAAGTTTGCAAGGAAACATAAAAGATCAGCTCCAAGATATTAAAAGGGGAAAAAATATCATCCAGATGAGCAAGATCTACATGATTCTGGAAGATAAAAGCATCAAGCAATCTAAGTAAGTGTCTAGAGCTTTAAAGTTACTGCCTGCAGCTCAATGGAGTAGTAGTACTAATTCTTTTTCCCTCTTCTACTCCAGGAAACATCAACCAGATGACGATGGTAGAGTGACCTTAGCATCAATAGAAAAGCAACCACGTGAACTTTAACTGTTTGATAATTCGGCAAAAAGGGGAGAAAAAACAAGGCATGATATATGCATGTGGTCACAGTACCATATATATGAATCCCCCCCCCAAAAAATAATAATAATAATAATAATAATAAATAAAAATAAAGGAGGAGAAGTACAAGCATGTGTATTCAGAATAATAGATCTTCTCAAGACCACAATTGCCCACAGTTTTGTTCGCGCTTCATCTAGAAGATCATATGGTCATCCCATAACAAACAATGTGTTTACCAATCATTAATCAGTTATAAATTGCTAGATCATTATCTTTCTCAGTATTAGAAAAACCATACTATATGCTCCGTACACCGACCTATCCATTGGTTGCAGTGCTAGAAACAAGGTGTCAGATATGGGAAATAACTCCTAAAAGCCACAAAGATTTGATGGAAAAAGCTTAAAATAAACTTGACATAGCCTTATTCATTGCCATTCTAATCATATTCAATATTTCTATTAATGGCAATGATCTATCTTAATTCTTGAGATTGAAAAACAAACAAGTATGCATGAAGCTCTTTTTTTATGAACAAAGCATGAATCTAAAGCATTTTTTCCCATGAGAAACTTTGTTGATATGGGTTTCTATCTAATCTTGACCGGTAAATACACTGAAAGAGAGAAAAATACTTTGAAAAGTTCAGGTAGAAATTATTCGAATATGTTACCTTCTCAGCTAAAATGCGGTCCCCCACATCGAAAGTCGGATACATCGAAAGTGAAGGAATCGACCTCGGCTCAGCCAAAAAAGACCTATACAACAATGTAACAGTCACTGCAGTAAAAACAGTCTTCGCATCGTCCGAACTGAAATTCAACCACTGCGGCCAACAATTCTTTCCACAATCTTTCTGTTCCAACCGTTTCATATTCACCCTTGAGCTTTCATTAGCTACAACATCACCAGAACCTGTCCCCCCTTTATCAACAGTATTCCTTCCAGATCCCTGGAAGAACTCGTTACAAGGAAGCCACTTCATCCCTTGGAAAAATGGAATGAAGGAAGACGGTTTGAGCATCGACGACGAAGATATCCCAAAAATCCCCATACCAGTGGATCCCGAGCCCATCCCCGAAAACTTCATCATCGACAATAATCTACGAGAAGACCTACAAGTCTCAGCCGACGGATTGCCGGCGAATGAATAAACCGATCTAGACCTGCAAAACCCGGCTTGGTAGTTCCTGACCGTTGGATCGACTTCCGATTTCTGATTCGAGAAGAGGACCCGGGACCGGCCAGCGCCGCTGCACTCATGAAACAGCCTGAAATTCCCGCACCTTATTCCGGCAGACGCGGCGAGGTTCTGAGCCACGTAGCCGGAAAAGGTGACTGTCATTCTGATTGCCATAGCTCCTATCTTGAAGAACCGACGGACGATACGACGCAGAGTTGGTTTGGAGGACGGAGGCTTCAATATGGCGGAGCCGGAGTTCAGAAAAATGCCATTTGTGTAGAGGGAAGATGCGAAACGGCGGATCGAAGGGGGAATTTGAAGGAGAAGCAAGAACTAGGGTTTTGAAATGGGAGATTGGAAGGAAACTGAGAGATCTAGGGTTTTGAAATGAAAGATTTGAAAAGAGAGGGTTAGTGTTTCTATCCTGAGCTTTTCTTTTTTCTCCCTCCTGAGAGAGAGATGGAGAGAGCCAACTCAAAACGAAACAGGAGAGAAACTGGAAATGACGGAGAAGCGCGAGAGAAGCGGGCTGGGGATGGTATTTATACGAGTTCGTTTTTGCCTCTGTCGCGACACATGATCCAACATTTCTCGACACCCACTGGGCCCACATTCTTAGATGGAAAAATTATTTGAGCCGTCCATTTTCCCATTAACTAAAAATTTTATCTATTAGATTATAACTAATATTTATTGATGATTATTTGATTTGATTCTTGTAGTTGAATTAGAACCATTAAAAAATGTTTTCCTTGCTTTCAAACTCGTATAAAAACAGTGATATTTAGAACAATCGTTTCATCATAATTTTCAGGTAATAATCTACATTTATTGGATTCCATAATATGGACGGTCCCGATCACCAGACCCCTCAGTATGTGGTCCCAGTATGCAGCGACACACCATGGATTGAGATAGTCGCGACAGAGGCAAAATAGGGTGGCTTTGAGAGTGAGGATAGAAAGAAGGCCTGGCTTTAGGATTATTTACGGCAATGCCTTTGTAACGATTCTTCTTCATAGGAAATATATTATACAATTGTTCCGCATTTTCGTGAAGCATGCAGCTGTTTTCAATTCCGGCTGTTTATGACGATTTTACGGTAATCCAGATCGTTGATATATATAATTAAGGTATGTTTAAGATATATAGTACTTAATCCATACGAATGACTCTTATCTTATTCCCATCCGTCTATTTTTCAGCCACAAATCTAACAGTCAAGATCTTTTTAAAGATAGCATAGTCCATCCATGATGATAAAAATAAGATCCATGGTCCCGATCACCGATATTTGTGGCCACTTATCAGAATTCAAAACGTATATATGTTTCATCCAAACCGTCCGTCTATTTCAACATATCATTTTAGCACATGAACATAAAAAGGATGAAGATTAAAGATTTAAGTGGACCACATCATAAGATGCAGTGGGTATTGGTAGTCTACCGTTGAAAAACTTCTTAAGGCCCCATAAGTCTTAGATTAAGTTGATATTTATGCTTTCCCTTTATACAGGTTTATACGACCTTATGAGCAGGTTGGTCGTAAGTTTTTGACAGTAGGAGTTAAACCCCCACTCTTTCCCACGGTGTGGTCCACTTAAGACTTTGATCTAACTAATTTTTTTAGCTCATGCCTTTAGAAGATCTTTCAAAATATATGAACCGCGTAGATAAAATATTTATACATCATGGGGCCCATAGAGGCCTTTACATGACCATCCGTCTCTAGGTAGATAGAACCCAAGCCGCGCCCTCCTACCCTGGATGGAAGCGTAGGATTTGAAATCTCACCATCATGAGGAGCCATGGCAATTTCATGTAATAGAGGGTGGAAATTCACAGCAAGTGTAGGGTAAGCGTGCATTAGTGCAGACCGTCCAAAATATGGATCCATGGTGGAGAGAGCATAGCACCAAAATACACGATGATAGCACTATCCTAACCGTCCAATGTTGGCAATTTAATGGAATAAATGAACTAGATGGTTAAGATATCTGGAAAACTTCACCACATGATTTTGGCCCATCCGATGAACATCCTTGTTCTTACTCCACCGGGTCCATACGATGAGCGGGTTAGATCTTTCACATGTGTGCCACGTGGCCACGAGAGCGGCGAAGCCGAAAAGCGCCTCGCATTCGCAGAGCAGCGTCGCCGCTGTGAGGGCAGTTGCGCCGTAGTAAAAAAAAAGCTGGTGTGACGCGTTCCAAGAATAGGTTTTTCCGTAAATATCTTCAAACGACTGGGCAATTCCATCACCCCTACCTTCTCCAACATTTCGGTTGACTTTTGAATATACGCGGCTGCCACCAACTTTCCTACATATCTGCAAACAAAAGCGACATACAGAGAACAAGTACACGTGGCACACTTGGATGAAATCAGCACCGTTCATCACGTAGGCCCAACGAATACTAAATGTACGGTGATCCAATGATTCCAGCTGCAGTGGGCCACCAATAGATCTGGAAAAGATAAAAGAAGTACGATCGTAAGGATTGCGTGTGGGCCCAACATGTGTGGTCCACACAAATACACGTGTAAGTCAATGCGGACTCTGGCTCCATCCCTTTTATCCGTCCATCTTTTCCATCTGATGTCCAGATTGGCCTGGCCCACCTTCATATGACACCAATGAGAGGATGACGTACCGAGAGTGTGACGTAAGCACATGCGTATAGAGAACGTGATTATTTTAAGAAAACGTCGGTGTGCCAGGCTCGCTTCTAGAGATTCCCTATTCATAGGTGTTGGGAATCTGATTTGGTGCGGCCCCTTATTGTGGGGCCACCTTGACGTATGTATTTTATATCCACACCGTCCATCCGTTTTTATAAATCATTTAAGGGCATGAGCCAAAAAATGAAATAGATCCAAATCTTAGGTGAGCCATACCATAGGAAATGGTGACGATGATTATTAAAAACTTCTTGTGGGCCAGAAAGGTTTTAGATCAATCTGATACTTGTTTTTTCACTTCATCCAGGTTTTTTTTACCTTATTAACAGGTTTGATGGAAAATAAACATTAAGGTGGGCCCTGGGAAGTTTTTAATGGTGGGGCGTTCACTCACCATTGTTTCCCATGGTATGGTCCACCTTGAGACTTGGGTCTGATTCATTTTTGGGCTCAAGTCTGAATGATTTAGAAAAAATGGATGAACGGTATAGATATAGAATACATAGGTCAAGGTGGGCCCTACGTTAAGGGCCGCACCTAAACCGCTACCCACATGCTGATGCAGACCGGACTGCAGATATCGATGTTGACCAGACTCTGTGGGGCCTACCATGATATATGTGTTCTATCCACGCCGTCCATCGGTTTTTCGAGATCATTTTAAGATATTAATCCAAAAATGAGGCAGATTTGAAGCTCAGAACAGATCACGACACAGGAACAGAAGAGACTGAACACCTATCGTTGAAAACTTCCGGGGGCACATAAGTTTTGGATCAATCTGATATTTGTGTTTTCCCTTCATCCAGGTCTGTGTGACCTTGTGAACAGGTTCGATGGCAAATAAACATCATGGTGGGGCCTAAGAAATTTTCAACGGTGGACGTCATTATCGCCTCTGTGTGGCCCACTTGACCTTTGAATCTACCTCATTTGGGCTCGTTTCCTAAAATGAGCTGAAAAAACGGATGGACGGCGTTGATAAAACACAAAACATGCGGTGGGCTCCACAGACTCAGGTCAAGAGGGATATTCGTGGAGAGGGGTCTCCGGGCATTCCACTTCCGTTCATCTAGACCCTTAAGTACACGGCCCACATGGAATGGCTGTTCCGAACATTTTTTCTAATTAGCTTTGTATGGGCCATGACAATTTTTTTCTGAAGCCACTAAACAAGTGTGAGTTTCAAGATGAACGGTCTGGATCATCATTTGGTGGGGCAGAATGAGCGAGCCTCACTAACAGAGGAAGGCACAAGGTCAGCGGCGTTGAATCTTGAATGAGAAATGCTATTTTAATACTCCAAACCTATTCAAAGATGTCCTCATCAAATCATATATTATAAGAGAAGGTCTAAACCCCGATACGGTCCACCTTAGTGGATAAATACCAGCCGTTCATGTCTCTACCAAAATCCAATCCGTCAAATAGGTTAGCCCTATAAACTCTGGGAAAATAAATCAGCGACATCCACTCATCAAATGGACTACGCTTGTACTTCTATACTTATCAATGGATAGAAATTGTTTTTGATGGTGTGGCCCATTTAATGAGTGGATGGAGCTTATTTTTGCAATATATGGTCCTTATGATTGGGCCGACCTATTGGGAAGGTTGGATTTCGAATGTCCCTAATAGTTTGTAAGTAATACACCAGGGGAACCGTAATTTGTTGTCCAACGGGTTGGACAAACCTTATATTGACAGAGAACATGAGACCTCGTTCAATGTATTTGTGCTTTTATCTGGAGGCGTGTGGGGAAAGCGTGTAAGTCGGTATTCGAGTGTGTGGCGCACGTGTGTAAACGTGTAGTTCTTGCGTATGCTTCGTTTTGTCATGTGTGCGCGTGTTATTCAAATGGGCATGAAGCAAAAGAACGGTTGACAAAGTTCTAAAAACAGAAAGAGAACTCATCGCCTACAGGCCCTATCATGAAGATCACCGGCTGGGCCACTCGTTGATTGATAACCTAAGGTCTGACACGTGCAGCAAAGATAATGATCTAACGGCCTGATTTTCGAGATGGGTGATCCCCCCCTTTGAACGGTTAGCGTGTCCTACAAGAATGCAATACTGGCCAGATTGACGGTGGTGATTCATCCTCCTTGCATATGGCACTGACGTGCAGCTGTGCAGACCATCCCAACCGTGGGTCTCTTTGTAGATGGAAGATATCTCTTAAATCACACTGATCAAGCAATCCTAACCGTCCAATGAATGGCTAAAAGTAAAAGAGCTAGTGGTCTTTCAGGAAAACTCAAATGGTTAATCTCAGTGCAATTTTCACTTACGGTCCATCCACAGCTGGGCCCGCATCATAGGCAGTCTGGATTGCCGTAAAGTCATGCCATATGTACGGTTGAAAAATCACCACCATTTTTAAAGGGTGCAAAACTAACAGAGGAATCTAGGCCCCTTGATGACACACCGACATGAGAGGTTGTATAGATTGCATGGATTTAATTCAAATCAGAATGTCCGAATAGTGGGCCACACTTTAAGTGGGCCATAAACCTAAAATTACATTGAAATAATCAATCGGTGCGATGGACGGTTAAACTGAAAAATAGTCAGCGGATCGAATTCAACGAGCAGATATCATTGTAATGGCTTTGAACGATTATGAGCCACAATGAAGATAGATTGACATGGAGAATTGTAAAGATGGCATAGTTCTATTCAAATCAGACCGTCCAAACCATGGGCCAGGCTCTAAACGGATCAAAAACTGAAGATGAGATTGAAATGACCAATCAGTGTCATGGACGGTTAAACTGAAAAGTAGCTAGTGGACGGAATTCGACAAACAAATGTCCATTAATCAGACTACTCAGACCATCAGCTTGGTTATGGAGGATTATGACCCATCAACAGCTGGTCCATGATTCTGGCAAGTGGGCTCATAGTTCAGCAATCTAGAGCAATGGTCTGGTGGGTCCCACCACAGATGGGCAATGCTGCCAAAATGTACACAATAGGACCATAATAACATTTTTAGTTAGTGGGCTTCAAATGAATGGTTAAGAGAAAAACAACTTTCCATAACTGATAGTAGCCCCTATATCTGTGGCTAGGATCTTTGAATCTGGCGCATTTTTTGGGGTATGGCCCCTCGATGATGGGACCGACAATATCACACCACATCGAGTACCGCATCGAGGACGAAGACAATGGTGGAAGTGCATAATCACAACTGAGAGCGAAGACAATGGTGGAAGTGCATAATCACAACTGAGAGCTATTGATGGGATGAAATTTCAAATATCTGCTGCATACTTTTGAATTACCTCCAAATCAAACGAAATTTTCAGTATCTCTAATCTAGTGTTTACATCAACGTGATTCCACAATACCCACCTCTCCTATTATGAATGGGGAGTTACATGTTACTCGGGCAGCATGCGATGGTTGATACACAGGCACTCAGAAATTGTACATGTTGCATACATTGACTCCAGTTAAGCCAACTAAATTGCAGAACCCATTGTTGTGAAGGTGGTTGCAAATTCCGATTGGTTGAACAATCCTAACCTTTGATTGGTGGACACAGGTTGATAGAAATGGACAGTTGCTTCTTTTTTTCATTTTCGACCATCCGATAAATGTCCACCAATCCGATAGTCAAATAATCAAATACGTACAATTTCAGGCTGATGAAAATCTAAACTGGGACCTGTAAATTGGACAGTTTAAATTGACTTCTAGCACGCCCACGTATGTAATTTCTAAGTAATATTTAAGTGCCTGTGCATCATCTGTCACACTGCCAGAGTATTAAAGTCATTGAATTCATACAGGGTTGATATTGCTGTGATGACGAAGCACATGAGGTCCCAACAAATAGGCAGATGCTCATCTGTCTTGGGACGAAACTCTGAGAATCAGATAGCAGAAATGGCAGAATTACCTCATCTTGAGATAGGAATCCATCTGGGTGTAGCATCTCAGTAACCAAATTCGCATTCACTGTAATGTGTAGCTCTCCTTAAAAAGCAAAGGAAACGCCAGGAAATTTTGGTTCTTGAGCTGACTCTGGTTTCTGCAATTATGTTAGATAGTACAACTAGCGGCGGGTCGAGCGAGTTTTTGGCTTTGCAGATTTCTGCAGTAAAGAAAAAGAAACTGAGAAAGGAGGAAAAGAAAATTATTCTAAAAATGCAGAATCTACAGCGAATTATATGTAGCGCTATTATACAATGCCCGACCAGGGAGTTTCTACAATGAACTCGGGTTATGATTTTGTGGTAAGTGGGCCCCCATGATCAGTGATCCAGACATTTACATGATTGGACCCATTTTGCAAGGCACATGCACCGAAAAACTGCCAGATGGGAAAATCCTAACCATTCGGTGTGTGTCCTGCTAATAGATGGTCAAAAGGATAATACAGCAATGGTCCACAATCAATAAACAAAAGACCAAAGATCCGACGTCTGAGATCTTCAATTCCTGGGGATTTTGGTACATTAAACACATATGGTGTAACCTGTCATATGTGGCTTTGATCACTAACGCATGTGTCCCACATACAAACTAAATACCGAAGCTTATTGTAGAAACTCTCAAACCAGTCATCTTATAATCCATATATCTATACTACAAAAGAGACCCACCATCGAAGTTTTTGGTGCTCAGCCAGAAAGAAAAGAAAATTATTTCAAATGACTAGCAAGTTAGCAGTTTTACTTACCGTAGCACCCCCAAAGCTCGCCCCCGATCCTGTTGCAGCACCTAAAAATGAGTAAAACATCATCAAAGAACCGAAAAATTCTACAAAAAGAAAGAAAAAAGGAAAAAAAAAAAAAAAAAACACACACAATCATAGATCTTTGCTATTGATTGTCAGTGGCAGTGTTGGCGCAGGAAACGTTTAGCAGCATTGTCATCAATGAGATAATAGAAGGAATCAGTTGCCCCCAACATCTTGTTAGAACTTTCAATCTAAAAGGCAAAACACATTAAAATCATCGCCATCATGTTAGCCTTCCTCCCAGCAATTTTGGACTTTTACCCAACTTCTTGGAACCAAGGTATTAAAAAACAGTTACGTAAAAGCCATTACGGCTTTTAAGTAACAGTAACAGTGGGACCCATTAAGCGATAAGGAGGAATGCCCAATCTGAAAAGAAAATGGCCTGCAACATCCTGACCTGTAACAGACTGATATGAGGCCATTACAGGCCTGTAACGGACCGGTAAGGAGCCAAATTAATACATCTTTCTTTTAAAAATTATGACCGTTGCAGGGCCATAACGGCCCATATCGTAACAATCATACAGCCAGTGGTTACCATTACCAATACCTTGCTTGGAACCAGCCATGACAGAGGCTCACACTGACATCACTCAGTCACATGCTGGCAATGTCCCACCTAGCATCAACCCCAGCCCAACTATGCACACCCCAAAGGACAACAAGCAAAGTAGGGTCATGGACACTGACAAGAACCAGGGTTAATGCCGTCAGGGACATTAAAAATGAATGGATAAGATTATCCATGGAAAAAAGGTCCCGTCATGGATGCTAGGAGCATCCAATTGCTGCAGCACAGGGAGAGTACACTGCACCTGATGGACAGTCCAGACATTTTGGTGCTTAGGGAAGGGCTGTGTATTTCAAGTGCCTGTGGGGAATCTTTGTTACTGTGGTGGATAACTGGATTCTCAAAGTGCCATCAAATGGAGTTGACATCACAGGCCTGTGGACATTTGCTTTTTGTTTAACCAAAATTAGGCAATTTTCTCTGATTTCAAGGGAGGAGAATGTGATAGCCCATATGGAGTAATGAGAGGGAGACTCTCCCGCCCCTCTATTAATGTTGTTTTTAATTTGCTTGTTTAGTTTTTAATAAAACTTGAGTTACCATTAAAAAATAAATAAATAAATAAAAGGAACTGTTGTGCATTGTCCGGTAAGGGAAATCTGCAACGAGTTTGAAGCCATTTGGGCGCACCCTCAAACAGAGCATTTGACACCAAAACACCATTTTAAGCCAAACCGCAGTTTGTTTGTGAATTTGGATGCACTTTTGCAAACTGTCATCTGATACCCTGCTCAATAAAATAAGCACTAAAAGCCCACTTGCCAAAAACCCAATCGGATTGGATTTTGGTGAGTTGATCAACAAAATTGCAGCCAATCTCTTTTTGCAGGAACCCTCTTTTTGTGAGAGTTGCATCCAAACGGGCCCCTTAAGGTCTCTAGCATGCAATAATAGAAAGGATCACTAAACAATGTCCTCTTCCTTTTCAAATACAGTGTGTTGATTTTCATAAATGGGCAAAAGAACATACAGATCTATAAATTAAGAGAGAGAGAGAGAGGGATCATACAGTACACTGCTCAGATATAGCTGTATTTTTCATCTAGGCCTAGCAATCCACAGCATGAAGCATTCAAATGTCAAATGAAAATATGTTTAGATGCATTGCCCATGCTGTGTTTGGAACCTGACGGGAGAATATGCTACAATGTCCTGGCCTGTTCTGAAGGTGGGACCTCCACCACACCATCTAACCATTTTATCCTGTCACCTCTGTGGGATTTTTATTTTTTTTATTTTTTTATTTTTTTGAAAGATGAGATTATATTAAAAGGAGGCAACAAACACAAAAACACCAACAATAAAGAACAGAAACCCAAAGACTAAAGACTGTAACAAGAACCAGCATGAGACAGCCCTATGACTTGCTGGAACCCCTACCTATCCTCAACCCAAAACGAAACTCTTTACAGGGCCCAACCCAGAAACAAAACAAGAACCCTGGAGAAAACCCCGGCCTCAAAAACGCTAATATTTCTGAAACACTGATTGTTTCTTTCAGCCCAAATAGCCCAAACAAAGAGCAGCAAGAAGGAAGATTCTCCACTTCTTTTTCCCAATAGCGCCACTCGGCTCTCTATGCCAGCTGAGAAAAAGCGCATCCACCGACTTTGGCATTGACCAAGACACACTACCATAGAGAATGATTCTCCACCAAATGTCTGAAGAGAACTGACAGTGGATGAACAAATGATCGACAGTTTCCTCCTCACATAAACATAGGAGACAAGCATTCGGAATAATAAATCCCCTCCTTGGGTTGTCGACCGTGAGGATACAATTTCTACCAGCCGAAAGCTGCCACTTTGGGAGGGACTCCATAAGACCAAATCGGACTTGTATGCGAGGACGGATGTGGAGCATCTGGCACCAATAATGAATTATAGAGTCTCTTGACGGAGAAAATCCCCAATCCAGAAAGCAACCATCCAATACCATCCTACTGGAAGATCTTTGTCGGATGTTCAGCCACCTCTGTGGGATTTCCCTGGCAAATGATGAAATAATGGTAATGTGGCAGAGAGGTCCCACCTTCAGAACCTGTCAGAACCTGGTAATATACTCTCCCATCAAGCACCAAATGCAGACCTCGGAAGTTGCGAACAACAGGACAACTTGATGTAATGCATCCAACATAACTAACCTAGTTCCACTGAAGGTGAGGCAACTATGGTGATAAACTTTCCCACTCAGAAGAACAGTTTCTTTCAAAATGGAAATGACAAGCCAACTCGACCAAGTAAGAAAAGTGGGCTGACACAACCCGTGATCAATGCGCAGGGATGCAGGATCAACACATCTGAGTATGGCATCATTTCCTACTATAGCTGATCACTATATATGACCAACAGGAGGGTGAATACTCCCACATTTCCTGCTCTAATGAGTGGGCTTACTAGGACCTGGAAAATCAGAAATCAGCCAGATCCATCCAAAGAACTGCATTAGACATGAGAATCCACATTTAAAAGACATTTTTGGATGCTTGGAAAAGGAGTACAATCATATTGCCTCAGTAGGAAAATCAAAGTCATCCACTCATTCCATATGAAGGGAAGAAAAGGGTTGGCATCCCTTCCAGATAGCATTGAAGAATACTAAATGTGTGAATTCCACAGTAAAATCAGTAATCTGTGCAGCTAGTGTATGGCCGGTGATTAAAGACACTATGTTGGAAAACAGTGGTGTGGTTGAATTGGTTTTGGACTTCACACAACTTCAGTGCAAAAATAAAAAATAAAAAACAAAAGAAAAAAGTTAAAGGATGTACACCAAGTTCAATCAAGTAAATTGTTCGGCGCAACAAACTGTACATGCGGGCCTGCCTTTTTGGTGATCCAAATGGTTCACATGGTTTAGATTCATGGTGGATTGAAGATGCCCAAAAATCAGCACTATCAAGAGATAGTGCAGATTGGTTGTAGGTCCCCATTTTAAAACACAGTGCAGATTGGTTGACTCAAGTCCTGGACCAAATTAAATGTGAGCCATTGGTTGCAGGTCCCCATTTTCAAGCTCAGACGCCTAGGATATCCAATAGGGAATACTGAGCATGGCCCATCCCGTGATGGAGCCCATAAGATCAAGAAAAGGTGAACCACAGTTGTACCAGCACTGGGTTGAACAAGAAAAACAGTTTCATTGATCGAGCATTATAATTTATATGATACCTCCATTTGCTATGGTCAGCCTTAACTGAATGATGTTTAGGGCATACAAATAGAAGAATCCAATACGTACCTGATGCAAAAGGTGTTGAGAAAAGTGAAGAGCCTCCGGCAGGAGTAGAAGCAAAGGATGGGGTACCAGCTCCAAACAAAGATGGCGTCTGTGCTGAGCCAAACAAAGATGCTGATGCAGCAGACCCAAAAGGTGAAGATTGGGGGGCAAACCCTGATGGCCCAAATAGGCTAGACGATGGAGCAGACGCCGTAGGTGTGGAAAAGAGAAAAGATGATGTGGTGGGGGCAGAAGGAGCAGATGATGATTGAGGGCTAAAAAATGAGAAATTGCTCGCAGATGAAGCTGCGGAAGTTCCTACAGCTGGCTGTGGGACATTTGAAGCTCCAGGCACTGCTGAGCTGGCAAACAAACCAGCAACTTGGGTGGATGGTTGTGAAACTGAGGGTAGGTGCAAGGTCGGATGAACCCTTCTAGCAGCTGCTTCTTGTTTGGCTGTTTCTCTCCGATCAGCCTCGAGAAAAGGATTGTTCCCATCACCCCGACGCCGCTGGTCAGCTAGATAAGCAGCTTTCATCGACTCAATATACTGATGAAGACTCTCGACCTACAAACAGAAGGTTTCGCTTAAAAAGAAATAAAAACAATTTTATGAGAATTATAACAACTAAGCCACAAAAAGAAGATGCTTGAAATTCCCCAAACTGCACTTTGGTGGAGCTCCAAGTTACAAGGAGCTCCTTTATAATTGAACGGTGATTGGAATAGTTCACCTGGTGTGACCCAGTGTTGATAGGCCCAGTGCACAAGCTGCACCAGTTGTACCTGTTGGCAGCCAGTGGGCCCACCGTGGTTTGCAATGGACAACTAAAAACAAAAAGGGGCCTTTATGATTTTGTGTCAGTTTGCAGGCCCTGGTGAGGCCCAATACATCATCCACACAATGGAATTTTTAAAGCAAACACTAGTGATCACAGAACACTA
The DNA here is from genome assembly GCA_037074715.1 of Magnolia kwangsiensis. Classification (NCBI taxonomy): domain Eukaryota; kingdom Viridiplantae; phylum Streptophyta; class Magnoliopsida; order Magnoliales; family Magnoliaceae; genus Magnolia; species Magnolia kwangsiensis. The sequence goes on from CM073580.1 coordinate 113,040,090, forward strand.
GATGAATGGTTCAGAGCCCTGAGGTGGATCCCATGTAGGGGGGTTCCTGGTGAGACAAATTACAGGGAGGTCCTATGAGTTACTTGCATTGTCTCTATTAAGCCACCACCCCCACCCCCCAACCCCCAACACACACACGGGATCTCAAACCCATGACCTCAGAGTCGAAACACTCAGTGTTTACCACTGAGCCATGAGTGGAGACCCCATTCTAGAAGATATTTGAATACATCACAAGAAAAAGCAACAGATATCAAATATAATGATTGGCATAAAATTCTTTACCATACAAAAAACAGGGTCAAAGTATATATGAGGTATCTTACCTTGGCAGCAACATGGACAAAGAAATCATGCACATTTGACATAACTTTCGGCAGAGAATGCAATAACGACATATCTGAGCTGGAAGAATTTTCATCAGTATTTGAGAGGAGCAGCTGCTCTAACTCTTCAATCCACTGCCTGCATTCACCAAGGTACTTCTCAAATCTGGCAACAGTGTGCTGTAAAAACGGAGTTGGCCTCTTAGGGACCCCGCTGTAGAAATCAAAGACAGGTATCATAGATCTTGGTGTTGGTTGAGCAGTTGTGGTGGGAAGTAATTCCGTTGCAGGAGTCTGAGTAGGAGCAGCAGCATTTGAAGCAGTAGCCATGTTTGGATGAACAAACCTTGGCCGAAGCATCAAAAATGAGCGTACCGCAACCTCTGTGTCTCTCATCATACCTTTTACAACAGCCATCAGCTCTTGCAACAGAACTTTTTCCCTTTCCATGGCAGTGCTGATTCCCCCAAGTTCCTATAAACCAACAAAAAATTCAAAATTCAACATCTGATGTTAGTAAGTTCTCCAAGGCTGTCCAACTGGTGGCAAATGCATGTGACCAAACCATTTTGACTTCAAAAGAATAGAGCAGAAAACTGTTGAAAAGGAGATATTAATTGCACAAGACAGCTTGCAGTTCAAATGCATATATTTTGAGGAAATAAACTTAAGTACAGCGTTGGTCCTCGCTTCTGATAACCAATTCCTATAAGAATGCTCTTTGTAATAAAAGAGACACTTCAAAGTACTGCAAAGAATCACATAAATGATAAAACCAAGATTATTTGTTAAGTAACCACACATAAGCCCACCCATGTGTCATGCAAATCAGTTGAGAAAATGTCAGGAGCTTTTCGCGAACATCTCAGGGTTTGCAAGCATCACGTGAACAAGAGTACATCTTTTCCAGTCTTGGAAGAGATTAAGAAAACTAAGGTCATCAACCTTTTCGGACATAGTGGGTCACACGATCACTTCTAAGCTCTTGTTTCTTGGCCTCGATTCATGGCCAGTGTAAGTTGGGAGCAACTCGTTTCTATTCTCATTCAAATAGACAATCCAAACCAGCTCTGAGAACTGACTACTGATTTTTTTGAACAAAGCAAACAACTGGTTTTTTTGTTTTTTTGTTTTTTTTTTTTTTTTTTTTTTTTTTTGAAAAGCAAACAACAGTTGCACTAGTTGTATCTATAAGGAGTGTCTTACCCGGCAACCATTTATGAATAAGGTTGACATTTATGCACCTATTCACCTCTACAATGGAACCAAGAACCCAAGGAATACTATACCATATTGAAGAGTCAATGCAAGTAGATGTGAAACTGCCTGCATTTTCAAGCGTATGTTACTCTAAAAGATGAGACTAGTTGGTTATTGTCACTAATGAAGCCAAATGTGTCAAATTCACTCAAAATAAAGTTTAAATCATTTCCAAAAAGTATTGCACCAACTCGAAGGACTCAAAATAATGTTCCCCTCGAGAGTAAATTTTATCATGTTTTAAAATCAAAACCCATAAAGTACAAGTTCCTAATGCGTCATTCAAAGACAAATCTTTTAAATAAATTGAGTTTAAAATCACATAACAAGACCCTAGAAAAACACAACTTGAATTAAAGATATGTGACCAGAAAGAAAAAAAGAAAAAAGAAAAAAGGAAATAAAGATTGAATTAAAGAAATGTGACCAGAAAAAAAAAAAAAAAGGGAAATAAATTAAGTATAGGACTTTGAGTTGAAGTCAAATCCTAACCAACCAATACCACAATGCATATAGGTCAACATAATGGCGATTGTCTGTAAAAACACAAGTCATAGATCAACTTGATGCCTTGACCAATTACGAGGTAAGAAATCCTTCCCAAAAAAAAAAAAAAAATTCCTCCACAAAATCCTCCACCTTTAGTAAGAATGTTGCCTTTCAAAATGACATTAGCTGAGTTGTTGAGTCATTGACTTCTAAATTTCTAATGATTCTTATAAATTGATATGATATATGATATATCAAAAATCATCTATATCAGTTCATGTATAAACTATATAGTGCATGATGAATAGTACCTGGGTCGTGTTTATCTCAAAAACGACTTGAAAAATGTCCAAATTTTGTGGAACTAGTGAGATTCATCTCAATAATGCATAAATCCAGCTTAAACAACAGTTTCCCCAAAAAACTCCACAAAGAACAAAAAAAAATAGATAAATAGTGCTTGGGTTACATATCATCTCGAAAACATCCCAAAATTGTGAAATTGGGAGGGTCCATCTCAAAAATGCATAAATCTACCTTAAAACAACAATTTATTTTCTTTTTCCTTTTTTTTTATTTTGAGAAGCAGCACAATTTTATGTCCCTCAAAAGCAGCGCAATTTTATAAAGAAGCTCACCAAGCAAAAAAGCTGAGGTGAGGAACAAATTACAAAGCAAACAAAGAAGCCAAATTATAAACATCCTTGGCTCCCAAGAAGAAAGCCCAATCCACCACAAGCACCTTGACCCTCATTAAATCCGCCACCATGACTCCTATTTTGGAAGCATAGGTTGTTCCTCCCCCCCCCCCCCCCCCCCCCCCCCCCCCCCCCCGGGTTAAGGACTAGAAAGCACCTTGCCCCTGTCCCACCCCCTCCACCATGCAAAGCCAAATGGATTCAATGATAGACTCCGACAATGCCCATGAGATATTGAAGATAGCTAACATTGATTTCCGCACCTTACGGGCCTCAATGCAATGGGTTAATAGATGGTCTATTGACTCTACTTCGCTCATGCACATCACACACATTTGGAAGAACCATCGCTCAACTTTGAAGATTGTCAATCGTGAGAACATTGTTCCTCTCCACCAATCACACAAAGGCCACAACACTAGGAGGTGCTCCATAACACCAAGAATAGAACGCACAAACCTTCTGCTCTTTGACCTTAAAACAACCATTTCACCAAAGAAATTTCAAAAATGAAACTAACAAAAAATTCTGACAGTTAATTCCCAGGTAATTTGTCATCTCAAAAATTGATTAAAACGCACAAAATTTGTGAAATTCATAGATACATCTCCAAAAAGCATAAATCTAGATTAAAATAACAATCTCCCCAGATACATTTTCAAGAAAAAATAAAATGAATAGTGCCCAAATTACTCTTAATCTCTAAGATGGTCCAAATTAGAATCAACCGTGATTTGGTGGATTAGGGCCCATTATGTAAAAATATATATGTATAAAAGAAGAAGATGAAGAAACCAAAACATTGATCATTTGCCATTTTTTCAATTTTCCCCAAAATGGGCAACTCCACTTTGATTCATCAAATCTCGTGTTTTAATCTTACTTTTTTACCTAGAATTGGTTGAAAATCAATTCTGAAGCTTCCCCTCTGGGTTTTTTCCCCCCTCTCCTGAAGAAAGAATGAAAAAAAAGGTGACAAACTGAGATAACAAATCAAAACCCTTGCACTTATAGGCATATCGGCCACTGTATCAAACCCAATGACCCTATACAAGCCATTTTTTTCATGGGGCATTTCAACCCCATATTGTAAAACAATACCGGCCAATGCAGTTCCAATATGGCCACATTGGCTGATACAAAGCAGTTGTTTATAACTATGATCCTTAGCCTAATTCAATCTGTCAATGATCAGATTGCTGTCTTTAAAGAATCTCAGTAGATCCTGGCTCGGACATGGTGAATCCTCATTTGTCTGAGCTAGCAAACTGCTACTCAAGAAGAACGATTTGATTGGTTGAGGAGAGTCAATCCCAAGTAATTCACAACAATCTCCCCCCTAGAGCCTACATAAAGTGCAGCATTAAACTAATTTTTTTTTCCTCGAGAGATTACAGCATTCAACTGATTCCAAGAGAACATCACTAGAAGAGTCCAAGGGCCTGTTTGCATTCATGAGTAGAGCAGTACACGAACCGAGTTAGCTCAGTTATCTCGCTTGACTCAACTTGAAAAAGCTTGATTCGACTCGGTTCGAAACTGTGTTTGAGCCGAGTCGAGCTGATTTTTGGAGCTCGAAAAAATTTACGAGTTCGAGCTTGTCCGAGCTCGAATCGACTCAGATCGAACCTCAGCTCGAATAGAACTCAGATCAAATCAGTTCGGTGGCTCAGTTATTTTGATATCGACATTGCTCACCAAGTGTTTTATGAAATGACTCACTGAAGTGGTGTTTTGGGTGCATACATTCTTTGCAGGATCAGCTGGTGGTGAGGAAGGTATGATACGAAACAAATCACTACAAATACACACACACACACGCACGCACACACACGCACACGATAAAACTACCATTGTATTTTGAATTTGATGCTCCCTATCGAGTGTTTGATGAAATGCCTGCAAATTGCTGCTGCTGTTTTGCATACCATGAGAAATTGAAGGTGCATTCCATGTGTTTGAGAAAATGTCGCAGAGGCTCGAACTCGACTCGAATTGGCCTAAGCTGCTAACCGAACCGAATTGAGTTGACCAAACAGGCTCAAGGACTGAGCCAAGCCAAGTCGAGCTATGCCAAGCTCGACTCAGTTTGACTCTGTACAACTCTATGCATGAGAAGTGTTGGAAAGGAAAATGTGATTTCAGGAAATCTTATTTCCAGGAAATTGTGAGAAAGGAAACGCTCTTTTGCCTATTTGATTTTAAATAAGATTTTCCTAGAAAATTTGGGGCCTGTTCCCAAATTTGTTGTTTGGAAAAACAACCTGATAGTTACTAGCATGTGCCAAATAAACACGTGACACAGATGGGATGCTTGAAAATGGACGATGGCACATGTGGGCAATGTTTTAAATATCGTTATTGCATAATGTATTGCACCCTTGGGATACGGATACATATCGGTTATCGCATGGGATATATCGGTTGTATCACATAATATATCGTTGTTGTTGGGACACATGGGAACATTGGGAAATTGGTCGAATTTTTTAGTAAAACTTAAGGGATTGTTGAAAAAGACATCAATACACACTTAGAAATCAAAACATTACAAAAAAAAAAAAAAAAATGCACATGATAAGGGTTTCCTTTATATGGGGTCCTAATATACGTGCTTTCCAACTAAATTGATACAAGTATATTCAAAGTCTATTCATATAATTTATAAACATAAGAAGACATGTATGGAAATACAAGAAATACATTCATAAGCAAAAATAATAATCACTAGATCAGGTTACATGTTTAATTTTGTGTTTAGATACAAATATTACAACTAATTTGCGGGAAATTGAGAAATTTCAATTTTTCTCAATTTTCCGCAACTTGACCCATCTCCCCCAAATCTCGAAATCGAAGTTCTAAATCCATGATTTTTCATGGAAAACTTAAAGATCATAGATTTGTAACCATTTGACACCGATTTAACGTGATTTACAACAAAAACATGGATCAAAAATTGAAAATGCTCATTGGTTCGAATAGGTGGGATATATCGGCACTACTTGTGCGTTTCGTATCGCACAGGTAGGATATATCGTGGGATATATCGGCTGATATCGTCGATACTTAAAAGACTGCATGTGGGTGCTTAAAATTAATGGTGTCACACATGCAGGGTGCTTAAAGTTGTATGGTGGCACGTGGAAAAAGCGACATATCAGCACATTTGAGACACATGGGCACTTGAAGGTAGATGATGGCACATGTGCACATTGGCACATTGGCATGTAGCATGGTGTCACACCTAGCACATGTGGGCACTTGAAGGTAGATGGGGGGCACGTGCAAATATGCAAACTGGAAAATGATGTGGCATGGTGTCATTAGCACATATGGAACAATTGAAGGTGGACAATCGCACATGTGGGTGCAAGCAAAGATGGATGATGGCACGTGGCATAGCAATACATGTGCGATCACAACAGAAGATGGATGGTGGCATGTTGGCACATGCGACACACGTGAGGCTCTTTCTACATGTGGGGCCCAAGTGAAAATGGATGGTGGCACATGTGACAAGTTGCACGTGCTTGGCACAATAGAAGGTGGACGGAAGAACACTGGAAAATGTGACACGTGAGACAATTAGAGATGGAGGTGGCACATATGTGTTTAACTCTTGAGATAATTATTTTCCTCCAATAGTGGGGAAATGCCTTTCTCATGAGGGGAGGTGGGAAAATACATTTTGGTGATTTTCCAATAAAATGGGGAAGTGAAAAATAATATTTCCCACATATTCCCACAAAGAAAAGCTTCACAAACAATGGAAAATTAGTTTTATAATAAATGGTGTTTCATTTACATGAATCCAAATAGACCATAAGAGAAGAGAGAAGGTTATTCATGAGGCATAAGCATGTAAACCATTCAATCGTCTGTCTCCACACTTATTCTCTTTTGTTTAGTCTATCAGTTGGCATTATCAGTCCAGCCTGGGTGCTACCAGCGACAGCCTTTTGCTTTCTTTTATTTCTTATTTGAGTCTGCTTGAGAGAGCCCCCATCCTTCCAGTTGACCAAGTTTAGCCTAGGCACGAAAACAGCAGTCCCACCATCTATATAGAGCACCTACCTCTCCATAGGATGTTTGCTGGATTTAATCTAAGTATATAAGCTTTCGATTCATTTCCAACCCCTTGCCTCAGCAATCTAACCATAGGACCAAGCACCAATCAACCAGCAATTAGTGTTGCATACCCACGGGGTACCAGCATAAGCGTGCTCTAAATTCTAAAGAATTAGTAGGGGTCGAGTTCAAGCCTTGACAGAAGGGGGCCCCTTATCCTCATCCATATCCAAGGATCTGAATACCATGGTGGCAAATTAATGATATGCATGTATGTTTTCTTACTTCTAAAATCTCTCTAAAAACCTTCATCTTTCGGCTTTAGTAGTGGGGAAACTACTTAAAAATCATGGTCTCAGCTCCAAAATCAAGGTTCCTCTCATATTGGAAATCAATCTCTTCTTTCTTTCAAAGAACAAATGAATGAAAGAAGTTAAACAATCATCCCAAAATCATTCTCTTCATTCATTCTCGTGAGTGAATCAATTTCCTACACATCAAACAGTCAACTCAGAACCAAATCCTTATTTTGTGAGATTTTGTCTTTCTTTTTGTCCCCCCATTTTCTGTGAGATTGCTTCGCATATATAGCCCAGATAGCTATCGCAATAATGCCCAACCCAGACATCCACCAAGAGTGTATTGAGAGGCAACACGTGCATCTAATTGAGCCTATCTATGAGGCTTCAACTAGCCATCAAAATCATGATATTCAATAACAATTACGTGATGGTCAGTAACAGTGTGACTGATGAGGACATCATGCACACGCACGCCCGCACACCGCCACCCCCTACGAACGTACACACGCAGAAGGAGGACCCCACCATCGATCTGGCTCGATGACGACGTCCAAGGAAGGTCTCTTAGGTAAAAGACAAGTTTTGATTCAAAAAAGTGGGCCCGATAGTCAAGAAAAGCCATCATGTGATCTCATGATCGTGACCCACTTGTCAGATTGATTTCATATTTTAAATTTTACTTATTGTTATTATTTAGAACATTGTGAACGCTTTAGATTTCTCTGTTTGATTTTTATTTTTGTTTACTTCGTCGCCAAGTAATAGGTTGCGCACATGGTGCGAGTTTTGGGGTATAGGATTTTTCCTATAAATAGGCGCCCATTGTAGTTCTTTTGATTAATTGAAGTTAATAAAAAAATTTCTGCTTTATTTTTCTGCTCTCTTCATGAGTTGTGGAAGAAATCAAAGTGGGTGCGAAGCCCTCTCTTTTCGAAGGGCTATGGTGTGAAACCACATCGACCCCGATTCACCCCCATCCTCCATCATCTTCTTTTCCATCTTCCACCACCATCCATACTTCGAATTCGTCCCTTTTGTTACATCAGATTTCTTCATTACAGTAGATTTTCAGATTTCGGCCCGCAAGCGAGCTGAAACTTCGGCGAAGCACCACGCATAAACCGTACATCGGATTGAGCTGAGATTTGGGGGTTTGGAGTCCATCCCTGGCCGACCAGGGCCAAGGTGGCCTTTTTCTGAATAGTGGGCCCTACACACGTGCGGCCGGGATCACACGTACGTCTGTCTGGGCCATTGTTGCTGTCCACACACGGAAAGTGTCTTTCGGTTTAGGTTTTTATGTTCTTTTATCCTCTCATAACTGTTTTTCATGAATCCTAGCCCTAGATTAGGTTTTCCCTAAGTTATTTGCCAATTTTCTTACCCTAGGGTTCCCCGAATTGGAATTTCTGAATCTCTTGGATTAGAGACTGATTACTATGCATGTGTGGGTGATTATTTCTTATCTTTGAGTATCGTTTGGTTCATAATTTTTATTGATCCAGCCCTATCATGTGTAGGCCTGGACCCGCATAGATTCCCTTTAATTGAATGTTTCGACTTTTATGTGGGATATGGAATTTATGTAATTGTTTCTGAACTAACGTGATCTTAAGCCTGAAATCTTGCATATCACATTTAATTTTCATGTCCTGCATCAAATTTGATATTAGAGCCTAGGGTTCTTGTAGGGGAATTCACCACATATTTAGGGTTTAGTTTGTTTGAGTCCTTCATGCATTCAGTCCATCATATATAGTTGAATTTTAGTAACAGTGTAGTCTCCTTCATATAGAGTCTCGTAAGGTCATTTAGTTTTTAGACGCATATAGTTGTCGTAGCAGGTCCTTAGGTTGAGCAATTCAGTGTATGCCCACACGTACGGGTCGCGGCTTCGGTTTGCACCCCACGCTAAACATGGAGCAACTACAAGAAACAGTGGCCAAGTTAGCCCAGCAAGTTGAGTCCTTGAATAAGCATTTGGAACAACGCATAGATAAACGCCTCGACGAAATAGAGGCCTCCTTCAGAGCAAACCCCACCACTGGGGAGGATGTTCAATCTCAGGCAGTTGGTCAGGAGGTTAGACCAAGGAATGGAGGTGCCCAAAGAGTTGGTCATGGGTGAATACCTGTGCACCCACCCCGTGAGGGACATCATGATCAATATGACCCAGATGCACAACTCCTTAAGGGAGTTAGGGTAGATGCCCCTACATTTGATGGCCACTTAGACCCTAAAGCCTTCCTAGATTGGTTGGCGGATATGGACCACTATTTTGAGTGGTATGATATGTCCGATGCTCGACGAGTCCAATTCGCCAAGATGAAGCTTGTGGGTCAAGCAAAGAGGTTTTGGGCAACGGTTAAGCGAAAAAAAGAAAAGGCGAGGGAACTCCCAATAGTCCACTGGGGAGAAATGAAAGAAACGCTGAAAGAGAAGTACCTCCCTTTCTCTTATCGCCTGCGGTTGATTGAGGAGTGGCAGTCTCTTCGACAGGGTTCCATGAGTGTTGCCAACTATATTGAGAAATTCGAAGAGTACTTGACCCGCTGTGAGGTTGATGAGGACCTCGTACTCACCCTTGCTCGTTTTAAAACGGGCCTCCGTCCTAACATTAGGAGAGAATTGCTCGCCAAAGACATATACACTATCGAACAGTTGTATCAAGTAGCGTTGGACGTCGAGCAGTATCTCAAAGCGTCTGTGGGAAGGCGGTTTGATTTTCGCAATTCTAGTGTTAAGGCTAATCCCTTTGGGGCTAGACCTAACACGGGAGTCCAAAACAAACATTCCCCTAATGTTCAGCTCCGACCTAGAGATGATAAGAGTAAAGAGATTGTCGGGTCTAATTTACGTGGAAGTGGGGCCACTAGGTGTTTTAGGTATCAGGAGTTTGGTCATTTTGCTCACCAGTGTAGCACAAGAGAGGGCACCAAAGTACTCCTTATTGATGGACAAGTAGACGTAGTGTCCCCAGAGAGTGATAGTGAGGAGGAATATGAGTCAGTCGAAACCCCTAGTGATGAGGAAGAGGGGGCACAAGAGTCTGTGACTCTCGCAATTGTGCGTTGCGCCCTTGCTCAAGCCAAGAACACTGATGATTGGCGCCGCAACACGATCTTCTACACTTATACAAAATGTGAGGAGAAGAGCTGTAAGATGATCGTAGATAGTGGTAGTTGTGTCAACGTGGCATCGACTAGCACTGTGAGTCGCTTGGGCTTGAAGTTGGAAGCCCATCCTCAGCCCTTTAGAGTGTCCTGAGTTGATGAAACATACATTCCAGTCTCGCACCGCTGTCTTGTCCCTATTCAGTTCGGATCATATAAAGACACAATTTGATATGACGTTGTTCCTATGGATGTGGGCCATATCATTCTGGGTAGGCCATGGCTCTATGACAGGGATGTTACCATATTTGATCGCTTAAATGTGTGTACATTCTGGTTCAAGGGCAAGAAGGTCAAGCTAAATCCCCTGCCACCCAAGAATACAACTGAAAAAGAGCTTACCACACAGAGTGGTGTGAGCGGCCCAAAAGAAGCGAAGGAGTCGAAGTCCAAGTCCAAACCGCTCCATATTTTGAATGCCAAAGACTTTGAGCGAGAGACGGAGGCAGACTCGATGATATATGCCCTTGTGGCTAGGGAGAGTGTACCAGAGAATAGCATAGAGTTACCCACTGAGGCTATTCAGGTAGTACATGAGTTTTGTGATGTCTTTCCTGATGATTTACCGAATGAGCTTCCCCCTATGAGGGATATACAGCATGCCATTGATTTAATCTCTGGGGCAACTCTACCAAACCTCCCGCATTACAGAATGAACCCGAAGGAGCACGCTGAGTTGAAGAGGCAGATTGATGAACTCCTAGAGAAGGATATCATTCAAGAGAGCATGAGTCCGTGTGTCGTGCCCGCCCTTCTTACACCTAAGAAGGATGGCACATGGAGGATGTGTGTTAATAGTAGGGTCATCAATAAAATCACAATCAAGTATCGGTTTCCCATACCGCGTCTTGATGACATGCTAGATATGATGGTCAATGCTACTATCTTCTCAAAAATTGACCTCAAAAGTGGGTATCACCAAATCCGTATACGCCCTGGTGATGAATGAAAGACGGCCTTCAAGACGAACGATGGGTTATATGAATGGCTAGTTATGCCTTTTGGGCTAACTAATTCCTCAAGCACTTTCATGCGTGTGATGACCCAAGTGTTGAGACCCTTCATGGGAAAGTTCCTGGTCGTATACTTTGATGATATCTTGATTTATAGCATGACTAAGGAGCAACACCTCAACCATCTGAGGCAGGTTTGTGGGATCCTTAGAACCGAGAAGTTGTACGCCAACCTAAAGAAGTGCGCATTCTTGTCTAGTAGTGTGATCTTCTTAGGTTTTATTGTGTCAGCTGAGGGCGTATCGGCGGATCCCGAGAAGGTCAAGGTCATCGTTAATTGACCTGAGCCCCCCAATATTCATGAGGTGCGCAGCTTTCATGGCTTAGCCACTTTTTATAGGCGGTTCATTCGAGGCTTTAGTTCTATTGTGGCTCCCATCACGGACTGTATAAAAAAAAAGAGTTTCAATGGACAAAGGCCGCCTCGAAGGCCTTCAAGGAAATAAGGGCCAAGATGACCGAAGCTCCAGTCACGAGACTTTCAGATTTTTCAAAAGCTTTTGAAGTCGCATGTGACGCGTCAGGAGTCGGCATAGGAGTACTTAGCCAGGAAGGGCACCCTGTCGCCTTTTTTAGTGAGAAACTAAATAAGGCGAAGCAAAGATATTCCACCTACGACAAGGAATTCTACGCGGTATTGCAATCACTACGCCATTGGCGACATTACCTATTACCGCAAGAATTCATCTTGTTCTCAGATCACGCGAGGCCTTGAGATACTTAAACTCTCAGAAGAAATTAAGCCTCAGGCACGCTAAGTGGGTTCGATTCCTTCAAGAGTACACTTTTGTGCTTAAATACAAGGCCAGTGTAGAGAATAAGCCTGCCGACGCGTTGAGTCGTCGAGTCACATTACTCAACTCCATGAGCGTTGAAGTTACGGGCCTTGAGCGCATCAAAGAAGAGTATTCTGAGTGCCCAGATTTTAGAGTTGTGTATACGTCTTTATTAGAAGGTCCGTCAGGAGCTAATAGTGAGTATTTGATTTTGGATGGATATTTGTTTAGGAGTGATCGCTTGTGCATACCACGCACCTCCCTTTGCGATTTTCTTGTCTGGGAGTTATATTCAGGGGGGGTCATTTTCTTGTCTGGGAGTTACATTCAGGAGGGGTCGCGGGTCATTTCGGTCGTGATAAGACCATTGCCCTAGTGGAGGATAGATTTCATTGGCCAAGCCTCAAGCGGGACGTGGCCAAAATTATAGGGCAATGCCGTACTTGTCAACTGGCAAAGCAGAGGAAACAGAATACAGGATTATATACACCTTTGCCAGTCTCATTCATTCCTTGGCAGGACATCAGTATGGACTTCGTGCTTGGACTTCCCAAGACTATTCGAAAGCATGACTCCATATTTATTGTCGTGAGCCGTTTCTCTAAAATGGCCCACTTCATTCCTTGTTCTAAGACCTCCGACGCCTCTCATGTTGTCAAGTTGTTCTTTAGTGAGGTCGTCAAACTGCATGGGTTACCAAAAACCATAGTGTCTGACCGTGATGTGAGATTCATGAGTTACTTTTGGAAGACATTATGGCACATGATGAATACTAGGCTTCAATTTTCTTCTGCCTACCACCCTCAGACCGATGGCCAGACTGAGGTGGTTAATAGGAGCCTAGGGAGTTTACTTCGATGTTTAGTGGGGGAGCATACCAGGACATGGTACGCCGTACTACCCATAGCCGAGTTTGCATACAATAGTTCTGTCAATAGGTCTACAGGTCTAAGTCCTTTTGAAATCGTTACTGGTTACAAGCCTAGGAAGCCTATTGATCTTATCCCCATGTCATTGTCTCATAGGCCATCGGAGTCTGCAGAGCCTTTTGCGCATCACATACATTCATTGCATCAAGAAATCAGGCGAAAGATCACTACCAATAATGAACATTACAAATTTTCTATAGACCAACATAGACGTTTCAAAGAATTCAATATTCGGGACTTCGTGACGGTCCGCATCAGGCCCGAGCGGTACCCTTCAGGGGCTGTTCGTAAGTTACACGCACGTAGCGCTGGGCCCTTCAAAATTATAAAGTGAAACGGTCTCAATGCATATGAGGTAGATCTTCCAACTTCCATGGGAATTAGTTCCACATTCAATGTGGAGGATCTAATTGCTTTTCAAGGACCCACTGATACATTGTCCGGCCCTTCGGCCACCCATCATGATTCCCCAGACTTACCCTTTGATCCATGGCCTCTTCCTGACCTTTCATCCCAACCTTTGCCTCCCATACCTAGCCTTCACACACCCAAAGAGTGTTTGGGTTTCAAAAATACCTAGTTAAATGGAAGTCACGCCCAGCTTCAGACAGCACGTGGCTCACTGAGGAGGAGCTTCAGAGACTTGATCCCAACATCCTAGAGCGGTTCAGGAGTTTTATTTCGCCAGTGACGAAATCTTCGCAGCCGGGAAGACTTGATGAGGACATCGTGCACACGCACGCCCACACACCACCACCCCTACGCACGTACGTAGGCAGAAGGAGGACCCCACCATCGATCTGGCTCAATGACAACGTCCAGGGAGGGTCTCCTAGGTAGAAGACAAGTTTTAGTTCAAAAAAAGTGGGCCCGTAGTCAAGAAAAGCCATCATGAGATCTCATGATCGTGGCCCACTCGTCGGATTGATTTCATATTTTAGATTTTGTTTATTATTATTATTTAAAACATTGTGAACGATTTAGATTTCTCTGTTTGGTTTTTAATTTTGTTTACTTCGTCGCCAAGTAATAGGTTGCGCACATGGTGTAAGTTTTTGGGTATAGGATTTTCTCTATAAATAGGCACCCCTTGTAGTTCTTTTGATTAATTGAAGTTAATAAAAAAATTCCTGCTTTATTTTTTTGCTCTCTTCGTGAGTTGTTGAAGAATTCAAAGTGGGTGCGAAGCCCTCCCTTTTCGAAGGGCTAACTACCGTGGTGCGAAGCCACATCAACCCTGATTCACCTCATCCTCCATCATCTTCTTTTCCATCTTCCACCACCATCCATACTTCAAATTCGTCCCTTTTGTTGCATCAGATTTCTTCGTTACAGCAGATTTCTAGATTTCGACTCGCAGGCGAGCTACAACTTCGGCAGAGCACCACGTACAAACCGTACATCAGATTGAGCTGAGATTTGGGGGTTTTGGAGTCCATCCCTGGCCGACCAGGGCCAAAGTGGCCTTTTTCTGAATAGTGGACCGTACACACGTGCGGCCGGGATCACACGTGTGGCCGTCTAGGCCATTGTTGTTGTCCACACACGGGAAGTGTCTTTCGGTTCAGGTTTTTATCTTCTTTTATCCTCTCATAGTTGTTTTTCATGAATCATAGCCCCAGATTACGTTTTTTCCAAGCTATTTGCCAATTTTCTTACCCTAGGGTTCCCCGAATTGGAATTTCTGAATCCCTTAGATTAGGGACTGATTACTATGCATGTGTGGGTGATTATTTCGTATCTTTGAGTATTGTTTGGTTCATATTTTTTATTGATCCAGCCCTATCATGTGTAGGCCTGGACTCGCATAGATTTCCCTTAATTGAATGTTTGGACTTTTATGTGGGATATGGAATTTGTGTAATTGTTTCTGAACTAAAGTGATCTTAAGCCTGAAATCTTGCATATCACATTTAATTTTCATGTCCTGCATCAGTGACCCATTATGCAATACTGGGTGGTAACACATGTTCTTAAGAAATGGCCTGTAATAGGCCCATACAGGGCCATAACGATTCGATAAAGGCCCATATTGGTCCGATAAGAGGCCAGTATATTTTCTTCTTTAAAAAAAAAAAATGACTGTTACAACCATATCATATCAGCCATAAGGCTGGCTGTTACGACCAGTGTTACCATGATTGAATGCATTGATCACAATAATGCCAAATCACACATCCACCAAGAGTGTAATGGGAGGAGACATATGAATCTAATCGAACCTATCTATGAGGTTTCAGCTCAGATGAATCCACCGTTAGGAATGATATCTAGTCCCTTTTTTTATTGGAACAAATAAAAATATATAATATGTGTCATATATGCTCCTCAACTGCCTATTGCCTTAGGAAACCATCTTCATTTACCACTAGCTGTCCACGCTTTTAAATGAGATTCCAACAAGTACGATACCATAGGAGAATAGTCTCAAAAAAATAGTTCCATTAAAAAAGTATATATATATATATATTGTAAAAATGCAATAGGTCCATCATGGCATACAATGTAGATCAACATCAATCAAGGTTACACTCTTTCTTTTTGAAATTTACACTCATAATATTTTATTATACAGATGATGAATCTATGGGGGGAAATCAACAAAAGGTGTTGGTGTTCAATTTGCAAAAACAAAATTTTGTCCAAGAACGAGATCAAAATGCCTTGATAAAGGAATGTCAATGTCATTTACAATTGTTTTCGTAGCTAAGAATTGCTGAGCATCATCCGGAGATACTTTCAGCTTCAAAAAACACTAGAAGGAAATGACGGCATTCAGTGATTCAGAAGCATTTAAGATTTCTAGCTAGAAGAAAATAAGTATGCAAATAATTCATCAAAATATGTATGCAAATACAGTTTTATAATATCACAACATTGCAAGGCAGAAGAAGGCAAAAACTTTAACATTTGTGTGAGGATCAAACCTGCACGATATGACTGGCATCAAGCTCGAATCCATCATTGGAAACTGACGAATCATAAAGACGGCTACATTGATCTAGTCTCTGGCTTTCGTCCCTATACTCCAATATTCGCTCCCTACACATGACTCTTCCTCATGGATTAATAAGTCGTACATTGAGATAAAATATCTAAAGATGCATATAACAATGGGAGAAGCTACACTATGAGTTTGCTACTCTGTTAGAAGAAGAAAAAAAACAAAAAGAGGGGGGGGGGGGGAATCTCGTCACCCATATAGACTATTGCTTGATGTTGCTTTCTAAGTAATGATAACAACTTTTTGTCATTTATCATTGCTAATGCTTCTTTGATGTGTAGTAATCTCACAAAGTAGCCTCCCATGCCACTAGTATGTAAATAAAATGAATAAACAATTTTTAAAAATTCAAAATATATGTGACACCTATATGACCGTCCATGCTTTATAGGACAATGATGAAAGAACAACATTTCATTGGATGAGCATTGCTGAAATGAGGGTGTTCAGATGGATGCGTGGGAAGCAAGGTGTTCCATAACGGTAACGGTGGCCGTAACGGCCACCACCGTTACCTTTACGATACGAGTCATAACGGTTGTTACAGCCCCGTAACGGCTATTTTTTTTATTTATTGAAAAAATCCCTGAAAAACATGTATCTGCCCCGTAATGTTGATTAAAAAGTATGAAAACCTATATGTCCTATAATAGACCATTATGGGGCTATTATGGCCTTTGTAAGGGATGTAATGATTACGAGTCATTTTTTTTTCCATAACGGCAGTTACGGACGTTATGACCTCGTAACGTGTAACGGTTGCCACCATTACCTTTATGTAACAACCTTTACAGCACACCATGGTCGCAAGACAAGGAAAGATAAAATTAAAAATGAATTCATTCCGGGAAACTTGGGAGTAGCACCAATAGGTAATAAGATGAGGGAAAGTGGACTTTGATGGTTTGGCCATGTGCAATGGAGACCAAAAACTACACCAATTAAAAGAAGTGAGTTGGTTCAAGTCGAAGGCTCCAAAAGGGCAAGGGGAAGGCCCATAAGGATGTAGGTAGAGGTAGTAAGGAAAGACTTGATGACCTACGGTTTAACTAAAGACATGGTGCTCTTCTTCTTTTCTCTTAAGAGTAGTGATGATTTTATTAAAGAAGTGTCAAGTCGGAAGATATGGTCCTTGATAGAGCGGAGTAGCAGAACAAGATTCATATAGCTGACCCAAATTAGTTGGGATAAGGCTTAGATGATAATGATTTCAAAATGCCATCCCCAATTAGTTGGGACTTGGATAAGGCGGCGGATGTGATTATTATAAATAATGCAAGATGTCAAGATTTCACTGAAACTGACATGCAATTGTAGAGACCAAAGAGAATCTAGCCATGATTATAAACAAGCGTTCACAGAGGGAAATAAACTAATTTGTATTGTGTCAGATTAAGCTTCCATTTCTCCAAACAGATTCACTCTTTGGATGCGGAGTCTTGTCAAAGAAAAATTCACATGAATAGCATCTAGCTTCTCCTCATCTTTTCAGCAGGAACAACACTCAAAATTCTGCAGTTACAATTGAATCGATTGCATTGCTCTAAGTCTAGTAACAAAACAGGCAGTCGACCAGCACTCTTCAGGCTCATTTGGACATTGAATGTACCCAAATCCGCATTGAGCCGGAATATTTACTGCAAATTGGCTGTTGGTTACAGAAAACACATTAACCAGGATTGCATTTTCCATCTTTCCCAACCCAAAAAAGATAATTCATTTCCTTTCAGAAACCGATACCAATTTGGACCAAAAATCAGCTGCCCACCTTGCCTTCGATCTCAATATAGGCATGCCCTTCGCAACTCAAGATAGGGTTTATATCTAGAATGTCCCACATTTACTGTAAACAGGAAGAAATTTTCAAAAAGATAAAATATAAAATTCTGTCTTCCAAACACCATGGCAATTCCCCATATTCATGTAAACCCCAAGGGCCTCTTTGGTTTTCCAATTTCCTATGAAATGCAAAGTAAGTGAGCCATTATTATCATTTCCAAGTGTTTATTTAAACAGGAATTATGGCTCGTAAATCGAGAGTCACATACACTTGTAAAAGAAGTAGGTAAAGTAAATTGTAATCATTACATTTTCACATTATAAAATTACTATTTTTACAATGATTTGTGTGTCAAACAAACAATGTAGCAAAATCATCATGACGGTCAAATGTAAGTGATGTCACCACACGATTACAAGAGTAAATAATCATTACACATTTACAGCCATTTACCATTGTAATTAGAAAACCAAACAGGCCCCAAATAAACGAACTGATTAAGGAAAAACAAAGAAGATCCATTTGGAAATCCACAGGAGTACCTGAAACTGGAGTTCATGGAAGCTCCACAACACATGGAACCACCTAGCTATTACAAAACATTCATCCTACAGGCGCCACCAATGATATCTCAATGGAGCAAAACAGCACACAGACCAGAAATCCTCTCCAAGTAATGACCTTCCACTCATTGAACACAAACCTTTAGGGGTCGTTTGGATGCCTGTAAATGGGGCTAGTTCTAAATGATTTACAGGGAAATCATTTACAGGCTATGTTTGGATGCTGGCTTATGCCTGTAGATCATTTACAGATTTTACTCCCTTTTGATTTTCCAGCAAAACTCTGGGATTTCATTTACAGCTTTTACCCGCTTTTGAATACCCAGTTACAGCATATAAACAGTTTATTGGCTGTAAATGATTTACACCTGCAAATCACTTACAATTTAAACCATCTACAGGCATTACAGTTATATCCTTCCATTGCATCCCAATGTGGACCCAGTGAAATGGATTTTCATGCTGTGGGCCAACCATCATGGGCCCACTGATGAACAGTTATGACCAGAGAGATTACATCACAAGTGGGGAGAATATAAAAGATAAATTCTACATGCTGGAAAACACATGTACCATACCATTTGTGTTTTCAGTTTGTATAAGTGGAGCTGATTGTTGAATGATCCCAACCATTGATATGGTTCAAGATCACGATGGGCGGCCAATGTTCCAAGCATCCTCCAGATTGGAAGATCATGGATATATAATATTTGCTCTTTTTCTTGGTTGATAGTGAACCTTCGTCAATTTTCCCTCTTAACCGTCAATTTGCTGACAACTTCTTGAAGGGTTAGGATTCTTCCAATCTGGGATTTTTTTAATCCATCAACCATGGGACTGACAATATCAACTGTTTGGATCACTGAATTGTGGAGCCTGAGCATTTTCTAATACCATCGAACTACAAACCCTAGGAAAAGAAAAGGAAAAGACCCAAATCATTCTATTGAGAGAAGAGAAACCGTACTCTATTTGTAAGAGGATTTTCTGTGAGTCGGGGTGCAGATCGCCCCACTTCGTACTGTAGTTCGCAGGAGCTTTTTCCGTAGTGAAGATATACATCTGTTGGTGCTGCTGCTGCTGCTGCTGCTGCTGTTGCTGCTGCTGTTGGAGCTGAAACTGCTGCTGCTGGAGAAATGCATTGTTCTGTTGGAAAAGAGGCTGCTGCTGCGGTTGAGATTGGAAGAGCTGCTGCGGCTGTGGCGAAGGAGAGAAGAAATAAGGGAAAGCCATCTCTCTCTCTCTCTCTCTGATTTTGGGTTTTAAGAGGGAGATTTCATAACCCTCGGAGAAATCCCTCCCTTTTTACTCCTTTGAAAAAGGAATACATAAAAACCCTGGCTAAAACCCTAATAACACGAGTTTATCACAATTTTAAAAAATGTTGGTGAGTCATCCTCCTCACATCTGGCACTGATGTACAGAAATCCAGACCATCCAAAATTGTGGGTCCCATCCATTGAAACCGACCAAGTAATCATGACCGTCCAATTAATTGATATCAAAAGGATGGTTAAAAATGACCCAGTGTTGGTCCAAATTCAATGGGGAAAAAAGCAAAAAATAAAAATTGCCAGTGCAATTGTTCGGTTCTGATCCATCCACAGTTAGCTCAGAGAATTGGACGGAAAGGATTGCATTAGAACTATGACATCTGCATGTTTTGAAGAGTTGCAAGCGTTTAATAAATGTTGCAAGATTAACATAGATGTCCTGCGACCGAAGATTCCAATATGCTTGTACCGTACAAGCAACTTGATGGGAAGATTGTCCGTACAGGGCATGTTTCGGTGCGTGAAATTAATTTGGGAAATTAGTTAATTAGTATATTTGTGAAGTTGGAAATTCCTTAATTAAGAAATTCCTTTTTGGTTTTTTTTTTTTTTTTTTTGCCAAAATCATGACTTTTAATATTTGATGTTTGGTTGGGTTAATCTGATTTGCATTTTATGGGGGAGGATTTAAGCCTTTTTCACATCAATTAGGATTTGAGTCTTTAAACCCTTCAATCAATGGTCATCCATATTAGCTGTTGAAAGCAAACATGCTATAAAAATGGTCAAGTAAAAACCTCCCTCTAAATGAGATTAAACATTTTTATTTTCATTTTTACTTTAATTAAGTGTCAATCAAAATCATTAGTGCAGTATACCCTAAAGATATCCATGAGTCATATTAACCGTAGCTAGAATCACAATAACAAAATGAAAAAATTGATTTAATGCCGAGCTTGCCACCTGATTTGCATTGTTTATCATGCTTTAGGTGTTCATGCCATAAACTCTAGTAAACTCGCTTTATTCATGCATTGTTTGTTGTTCATGAAGAACCGGCTTTCTCATCTTTCCGATATCATTTGTGGAACCCACTGGTAAAGGAATCCACTCCTAGCCATGATTGATTTCCCTCGAGAGCTTGTAGCTCTTCGGTCATGGTCTCTTTCCAATATGATTGATATGACGCTTCTTAAGATTAGAGATAGGGCTTTCTTTTAGAAGAACAAAGAAATACAATCCTAGGGGCACTCATGAAACACTAAGCCTATTTTCAAAAAAGTGAAAAAACTAAAAAATGGACTATGAATATCGATTTACAAAAAATATGGTCTACTAAGAATTATTTCTATGTAGAAACAACCTAACAATGACCGTATTTGTGTAAGAAGAACTCATATATAGTCGTTTCTAAGTACAGGCTAAGCCGGTTCGACCGCAGACATTGCCCCTTCAACCTATATTTAAAGAGCCCCTTGTGAATGTAAAGTGGGGGGGGGGGGGGGGGCGGGGGGTTGTGGGTTGAGCTGGGAGAAACTACCGAGAACATCCTATCTCAGATGGTGGTGTATCAGTCAAACCGAAGCTGACGCACAACCACCTAATCGAAGCTACACGTGCCAAGATTAGCTTTGCTCCCCTATTAACTCTGAAAAAAAGTTTGACTATATTGTTACTCAACCCAACTAAGCATGAATATTTCAAGTAAAAAAATATATTGAAGTCAATTAATATGATTGAAATCAGGGATATCCAACCATCTCTTTTATAGAAAAGGGTGTCGAGTCTTTCGTTTTCATTCTAACATCTTAAATCAGCTCGCATTGTAGTTAACATTTCTTGAATACACTAGCAGTACACAGACTCACCTTCTTGATTTATTTTTGTAATCTTCCCTCTTATCTACCTATCGTTGCATTATTCTCACCTAACCGGGTTTGTAAACCCCACGAAGCATGGTTAGGTTCCATTTATATTTCTCGTTACCTCCTTGGGGTCTTAAACCCTATGCAGTAAAGCTCGATATAGTTTATTTTCTCTTTTTATTTGTTCGGAGTTTTAAACTCTGCGAAGCATGGTTATATACAGCAATGCCAAATTTTCTCTAAATCCTCTTAAAAATCATAAAATCCTATAAAAGCAAAGATTGTGCATTGCATAGGCAAAAAATGGTGCCTAATCCTTTCCTTTTTTCCGCAACTGAAGTCTTTCACTTGTAATCTTTGGTCACATACTAACCACAAAAGTCATTGAGTTTGGCCTTTAAACGATTATACGATTTCTAACTAGTAGTATATTTCAAACTTCATTTGACCAGTGGCAACTCCACTTTCAAATCAAACTAGACTTGAACTAACGAACGAAAGAAATCCAACGAGGTGAGGACATCTCTGCATCTTCGTGCGCTGGAGGGCATTCGCAAGACATTAATGAATTTAAAGCATCTATCATGTGTCTCACTTTTGATGGAATGGTTCTAAACATTTAATGAATGGATATGAAAATGGATAGTCTATATTGAATTTAGTAAACAACTGCTGAATTATTTATCTCGATTGTCCATCGTATTAAGCTCACCTCTAATTGCCTTACTAGAGTAATGCCATTATGGTTCATTTATAAAAATTCCAACAAACCACGATAACATATGTCATTTCCTCTCGAGGCAAGCAATATATGTTTGTGTGAGATATCTAATTCACCAATCTGTTGAGCCAACTCATTTTAGGAGGTTAGCCCAAAATTCACATTAACTCAAAACTCGAGTGGGCTACGCCAAATGCAAACATGCGAGTAGATATGTCCACCGTTGAAATCTTCTAATGACCTAAAGATGTCAACCATTGAAATCGTTTAAAGGCTATAATGTTTATACCACATCTAACATGTTCATAAGATAAGTACATGAAGGATGTCACACAAACATTTATGCGACATCTAACCCGTTTATGTGACATAATTTGTTGTGGTGTGGCCCACTTAACTTTTGAATGAATTAATTTACTAGGTAAAATCTTATAATGATTATCGCAAATGAAGAATCAAATAATTTTTTCTCAAGCATCACAATGGATTCCATGGGTATTTATATCACACCCATTGCCTCCATTTGGAGCAGATGATTAATGTAAGTATAATATATACATGAGTCGTCCTTGTTTACATATCATTATTTATCAGATTATAAGATATCATACTAGTGATATAGATTGTCCGTCAAATAAGCCCACCTTTATTATTAATCCCTTTTAAAATATCACTTTGATTGAATGATTCAAACTATCGTATCAATAGTTGATAATTCATAATTATTATACCATAAAAACTTTTAACCATTGTCCATCACGTGAGCCCACATTTAAATCATCAAACTCTCTTATACACGATTTGAATTGTCCATTGAATATGACCTAACACTAATTGCCCATCCATCTTAAAAGTCATTTCGATTAAACAACTCTAAACATTTAATTAGTGACTAAATAAATGGATGATCCTTATCAGTTATAATAATAATAAGTTTTAATCTTCAATTTATGTCGTCGATCATGGTTGGCCTCCTATTAATTGTCCACACTTTAAACGAATGATAATAATCATCCGACTAATGGTTGAAAAGATGAATTGTCCATATTAATTAAAATAAATAAGATTTAATTGTTGATTTGGACATCTATGACATGAGGTCACCATTGATTCCCAACTCCTCGGAAAATTACTTTCATCTAAGGATTCTAACCATTTGATCAATTGATGAGAAATGTAGAGTTTATATTTATTATACTAGGAAATCTCTTATTTATGATTTGAATCCTTCAATATGTGAGGGCTACCTTTTATTGTCGGTCCCTCTTAAAAATTAGTTTAGTCGGATGATCCCAACCACTAATTTATGGCTATGAAATGGATGTTCCAAATTTATCATACTCAAAAAATTATTTAATAATTGTCAATTATACATGGCCTATCTTTAATTGATGTCACCTTAAAAATTACATTGATTTTATGATGCCGACCATTTGAACAGTAGATCAGAATCTCGACGGCATATATTGACTATAGTAGAAGGGGTGGGTCATTGATTGAACCTTTCAGCATGCGGTGTTTAGATAAAGTTTGTTTACAAAGGCCAGTATAACTCAATAGTCTCGAAGTTTTAAACTTGTAATTTCACGAAACTAAAAATTCACTAAAGCACTAAGCACGTATAATTTTAATATTTTTAAAAGAAGTTTAACGATAACCAATGTAAATGAGACATGACTATGAATGAGTAAAATATGATGGGTACAAATAACGCCACTTGTTAGCTTTTTTACGTGTTTGAATGTCTTAAAAAAATACACCGAATGGAACATGATATGAGTTTATTATCAAAATGACTAGTTGTATGAGCAAAACAAACGCACCCAAACACACGAGAATATAAATGAAACACTGGGAGCATTGAGGTTTAGCACTTGAATAAAATAAATAATGGATAAAGATTCAAATAGTATTTAATTGATTGTATATGTGGTCGTTAGAACTGCTTAATTTCAATTGACCTTTATAACCTTCATTCTCATCATTATATCTCTAGTTGCCTCCAATGAGTGATATTTTTTTTATAAATTTCAACTACCTTATTTCATAAATGAGTATAACTAAAACTCTTTTACACCAAATAATATAGACTGTAACCTCCCAAACGACCCCTTAGTCACCGTGTATGTAAAGTAACTTTCTCTATTGGTATACTTATTTGTGCACCAATTTGTAAATCACATGGCTTGGTGTGTTAGTGAGTCGATTGAGCCCTTAGAAGCCGAAGACTAAAAGACACTTTACGACATGAAATGTCAATAAGTGAATGAACAAATAAATTAAGATGTATTTGTGATCCTAAGCTTAAACCCAAAATAACATAAGCTTTAAATGATTTATTCCCAAATAGGTAGACAGTTGTTTGATCATCGTATAGCCTTAAGAATCCAATTTGAATATGATAAAATTGGCTAAAAGAGGTTCAAAGTTCATGTAAAACAAAAGCCCAAAATAATAAACTCTTAGGAGAGATCGATTAAAGCTCAATCGATCGATTGATGGTGGCCAGAAACATCTAACAAGTTCCCCGCCTCTAATCGAATTAGTTCGGTTGATTGAAGTATCGATTGAACTAGCCATTTTTTGTCCATTTTTTTAGCCATTGCAAACTTTCTTTTACAAAGGGTATATAGTTTTGAGGCATTTTGATGGGTTTGGGTACAACTACAGCCTAAGTGATTCCTTACTCAATATTTATCTCATAAACTTTAAACCAAAGATTTTCATGCCATCTTTTATGAAAATGTCACATAGATTTCATTTTATATATATTAGACATTAAGTCTATAGGTATATCATTGTCTATATCCCATAAAATACCCACCTAGGTGAATCCCTACAATGAATCAACTAAAATCACCAAGTTGTAAGAGATTATATCACATTTTTCCATTAACTTGGTCAACTCATTGGAGTATCAAATGTAGGGCGATTGATCATATGGTATATCGTTGTCTATATCCTATAGAATACCCACTTGGGTGAATTCCTACCAGGAATCAACTAAGACTATTAGTTGCAAGAGATTCTATCCAATCATAGCATTGTTTTGGTCACTTCATTAAAATATCAAATACTGAGCAATATGGACGTAGCGAAGTGTATCTTGAGATGTATAAAGGCGACCATTAATGATTTATTGTTTTACAAGTATACTGTATCAATTAAACTTATAAACTATTGCAATGCATATCAGGTTAGATATTCATCTACACGTTGTTTAGCATCGAGCTTCTGCTTCAATAGTGGTTTGTGAACCATGTCATAAAAAATCGAGAAATTATGCGCTATTACATTATCCACTACAAAGGTTGAATATCGAAACATGATGATAGCTATATGGGAAAGTGTGTGGTTTACATAACCACCAAAAGACTATAAAGAAAAAAATAGACTATAACCACCAAAAGACTATAAAGAAAAAAATAGACTATCTTCTTTTTATCACGAGTGACAATGTTAGTTAAGTCATGGCAACATCAAAATCAACATTTCATGTCCATACAAACAATGTGGAAGTATGTTACCACTTTATTTGTGAGAAGATTATGAGCAAAGAACTAGAGTTAATTCAAGTTTCCATAGGTAACTGATCAATGAATATTTTTATCAGAGCGTTAAGCATAAATAAATTTTATCTTTCTCAATAAAGTCAGAGAATAATAGATGCAAATAAGATTTGAAAATGAGAGAGTATTGAAATCATTGATAGATTTTAATTTAATTAGAATACTTAGCTATTAAGCAATTTGTAAGAGTAAAAAAAAAAAAAGTTAAAAATTTTCATTATTATAATTATGATATTTAGAATTAGAAAATAGAGAGTCATATTATATATAATGGTTAGATAATTTGTATATAAAGTACATATGAAATATTTGTCTCTTTTATATTTTTAATAAAGTAATTTCTATCAATAATATTATTTTTTAAGAGTCCATTTCGATACCACCAAATAAGTTACTTTTTCTATCTGCAGCGGTAGATAAGTGACTTATTTGGAATAAGTTTGGCTTAAGATCAATTATAAGTAACTTTTTTTTTTACTTAAATATACTTAATTAGTCCAACTTAATAAATAAAAACCAAAATAAGCTACTTGAGTGATTAGTAAGTTAAGTAACTTACGATCTAAACCCTCCTTAAATGCTAAGTGATGATGGCATCCTGTGAATGCCACCTATTTAACTAAAAGGTGTTTAGATATACTTATGCCACAAGTAGCTTATCTTAATTTATACTTACCAAGAAGATGAGTATGTTGGGTAAATAACATACTTATCAGCATTTCATCTGTTTGGTCTCTTCCAATGCCTTTATTCAAAAACTCATGAAAAGTAAAAAAAAAAGGAATTAATCAAAGTAATTAAGTACTTTACTAAAAAAAGTTACTCATAATTAATCATAAACCAAACATACTTATATGAAACAAGTCACTCATCTGCTGCTGTAAGTAGAAAAAATAACTCATTTGATGGTTATCCAAACGGGCCCTAAATGCCACTATCTACTGATTTTGGTACATCATAATATAAGTAGTCCACAAAAAATTGTTGTTAGTGTATAAGATAAATATGAAAATTCTGTTACATGCTCTGATATTTAATATATAAATGGCATCTAAATATTGAAGTCAATGAAATTGTGAAGTAGGACACATCAGGGACCACTCAATGTACGGTGAGGATCACACAAATTATTAGGCCCAAGCTCCACTCACTCAGCCCATTTAATTAATGGCCCTCATTTTTAGGCTGGATGGTATGGTTTAGTACTTAGATGGTTTCATCTAAGGCATGAAATCAACCCAAGACATGCCATTAAGGCAATGTGTGATTCTGGCCCATCATGCAGGTGGGCCCAGCTGCTTGGGTATCATGGTCAGGAGACTAGGGCTGTTAATGGGCCCAGCCCGATCAGTTCAAAATCTGGGCCGAGAGCCCTAGACCTGACCTGATAGATCATGGCCCCACATGGGCTCCTGGGTCAATTGACCCCATGGGTTGAATGGTCCTCGATGAAAATGGGTATCTAAGTGAAGTGGCCGGTTACTGTGATAGGTTCCATTTTAGTTTGATTGAATGGTTGGATGTTTTCAATTACTAATCATTTAAACTTTTTTATTTGGCCACCGTCGATTGAACGGTTTAGATCACTTGATCAACGTGAATGTTCAAATACGTGGCCAATCAAAGATGGGTTTTAAGACTCGAACGAGTCTGAGTCGACTCGGATTCAACACTACCTGATCTGGTTCGATACTGTGACTGACCCCTGACTCGGGCGAGTCGACCAGATTCAGCGCCGACTCAGGGGAGTAGTGACTCGACTCAGGGCCAGATGAGAGGATCCGTGTCTTTCAACTATGGTCCGTATGATCTTACGAGCTAAACCGTCAGATCATGAATCCATGAACGAATGGCTAGATTGATTTGACAGCAAATGCATCCATCTCCTGGGCCCCACCTTGCGGGGTATTGTGGTCATTTCATCTTGCCTGTCAATGGGCCGGGCTAAAAGAAGGCCCAAGTCCAGTCTAAGCTCGATCCAGGCCACCAACTGTTGTGCCAGACGGGTTTGCTGATGACCTCAACACCAGCCAGCTAGCCGGTGTCAAAACCCTGTGGGCTCCACCATGATGTATTTGTTTTATCTACTCCGTCCATCCATTTTTACAGCTCATTTTAGGACATTAGAATAAAAACGATTCGGATCCAAATCTCATGTGAACAACACCACATGAAACAGTGGTGATTGAACGGCCACTATTAAAAACTTCTTGGGGGCCACAGAAGTTTTGGATAAAGCTGATATCCGTATTTTCCCTTCATCCAGGCCTGGCCTGTGTGAGCTGATCAACCGGTTGGATCGAAAATAAACATTACAGCGGGCCCTAGGAAGTTTTTAATGGTGGGCGTTTGTGGTGTGGTCCACTTGATATTTGGATCTGTCTGATTTTTTGGACTCATACCCTAAAATGATATGGAAAAAATAGATGGACGGCCTGGATAAAATACATACATCCTGGTGGGGCCCACAGATCACCGTCCATTAGCCACCTCGCTACTCGCAACGTCCCACATTCCGATCCCCCCAACCCTCGCTTTTTACGGTCCCCACCCAAGACGCCTCGTGACTTGGACGGCTCAAAATGCGCACCTTGGTGAAGCGGAAGCCCCACCACCACCGAAGTATTATACTGTGCGGGTGGAGAGTTTGTACTGTTTGCTCGGGTTTTCAGTTTGTATAATTGGAACCATGGTTCGGTAATCCAAACCGTTGATATTCTTCTTATCACTCTGGATGGTCCATGATCTAAATATTTAGACTTTTCGAAGATATTAGCCCTGCAACATTTACCTTTTTCTTGTTGAATGCTAACCACAAATTCTTAGGTCACTTCCTGAAGGGTTATGATTTCTACATCTGAGTGATTTTTTGTGCATGAGCCATGTTCCATGGGAAGAGTTATATCAATGGTTTGGATAACTTCAGTTTTGACCGCACCTGCACGGACTTGCTCGAATTTACCATACGACGCCCGAGTGTTGCAGAATTCTTCCAAGAGTTCTTTTTGCGTCTGTCGCGACTGAGAATAAAGCGTGTGTCTCTACCCACTGGGGCCCACATTCTGAGATGATCCGATGATTTGAACTGTTCATATTTTTATTCCTAGTATTAAAATTTCTTTTTTCCATAATTGATATTCATTAATGATTTTATAATTTGATTTTTTGTGTTGAATTTGAGCCATTGAAAATTTTCCATCAATTTAATAAATTCGTCTAAATATATGATGCTTATAATTATAAGTTTCACTTTAATTTACTCAATATTTTTAACAGTAGATCTTATACAATATATTCACAGAATGGACGGTTATAAGAGAACAAATCAGCAAGTGGCCCCTGTGGCCGGCGACACACGCTGGATCATAAGCTGCGACAGACGCAGAACGAACTCCACCTCTTCGATAGATATAGATTCCGCAGCATGCGCGAGGCGTGACGCACGTGCTTGTGTCGGAAGAGAAAACAGCTTTTTACGTTTTACCAAAGTACATGCCGGCCTATTTGCATTATTTTACGTCGGGACTATAGCCGTTGGATCCATGTCATGTTCAGTGATCAGGGCTGTTGATCTGACTAAAGACAACAATGAAGGTGGCTTCTTCAAAAATCCTCAAGATTGGAAAGTACTGGACATCAGAATCAATGGCCCACAAATCAACTGTCAATCGGACGGTCCAAATTTATATAAAAAAATTGATAATCAAAGATAAGACCTTTCCATTTATCCCTGTACAGTGAGGTCCATCTTTTAAACGGTTTCGATCACGCAACATGACCTAGATCGAACGGTTATAATCCCGACGTATACTATTTTAATACGTCGAGATGTATTCTCGCAAACCTCGCAGCTTTTTGCTGTGAAAGTTACCACCCCCTTTCAGAGGACAGCGAGTGCGGTAATTTCCAGCATTGACAAAAAGGGTAAAAACGACAAACTTCTTTTCTACACCAAAACAAACGTACGCAACAAAAGGGTAGAAAGGTAAAATTAATGGAAAATGAGCAGTAATTTTCAGGAAATTTGTTAATCGTACAGGAATTCTCGTATCGGAAAATGACTCTGTTATCCTTAGTTTACAGTTTACACCCTTAATTACTGAGGAGTTCTTTTTTCATCCGTCACGACTCGGGATCCAGCGTATGTCGCTGCCAATGGGTCCCCATGAGTAGTCTCGGATGATCGGAACAGTCCATGTTGTTAAATCAAAGATTTAAGGTCCACCAATGAATTTTATTTGAGGGGACGATCGGAACTATTACTATCTTTGAAAGGAAAAATTCAATGGCTCATATTCAATCGTAAAATTAAAAGAACAGCATCATCTCTAACTTCTGTATATATAGTAATATAAAAGATAAAATGGATGGTGCAGATCATACTAAAATATTAACATATAGCCCACAGAAGGCCGCGACACACACCAGTTTTTGAGTCGCGATTGAATCAAAGCGGACTCGTACCCGAGGGAAACGGATTGGCTACCCCCTGCCAGCAGCCAATGGCTGATGGTCGCTGCTCTGTGGGACCCACAATGATGTAAGTGTTTCATCCATGCCGTCCATCTATTTTTCAAGATAATTTTATGATGTAAGACCAAAAATGAGCTATATCCCAGTCTCAAGTGGACAACATTATAGAAAACAGTGTTTAATGAGTGTGGACCATTAAAAACCTTTTGGGGGCCATAAAAGTTTTGGATCAAGCTGATCTTTGGTTTTTCCCTTCATGTGGTCCTGTATGACCTAATCAACAGATTGGATGTCAAATAAACAGTACAGTGGGCCTTAGGAGGATTTTAATGGTGGATATCCAGTCACCATTGTTTTCCTGTGGTGTGGTCCACCTGAGATTTATATCCCTCTCATTTTTGGTATAAAAATTTAAAATAACACGTAAAAATGGATGAAACACATACATCATAGCGGGCCCACAGAGCACCGACCATCAGCAACGGGGCTGGTGGCAGGGGGAGTAGCCGATACGTTTCCATAACGGAGAGAGATGATGTGACCGTTCAATCACCACTGTTTCCTGTGGTGTGGTCCACCTGATATTTAGATCTAATTTATTTTTGGGTCCATGCCCTAGAAATACCTGGAATAACGGATGGACGGTGTGGATACATAACACATACATTAATTTGTGCCTCACTTTCAGGGGACTCATCCAACTGTTACCCCGCTAATCTGCGCCCTCGCTACAGCACACGTGGCGGTGTGACGTCTCAATCAGGGCCGTTTATATAGTGACCCCTGTCGTGGATGGTTGAAATTTCAAAAAACACACTGACGAAACAATCCTGCATGTCAGATATCAACAATTCCAGAACGTGTGTTTAGCCGTTAACCATTGTTTTTTCTACCGTCGCTTTGAAGGTCACCAATCCGACGGTAATGATCATCTGTTCTTTGTACATTTTAAGAAACTTTCTACTAACAACAGGGTCAACCAAATGAACGGTAGTAAATGGTCAGCTACTCATAAAGGTATACTACGGAGAGATGGATCTACCATACTCCAGTACACGCGCTCGCCGTATCATACTATCATCTCCCATGACAAGAAGATTCCTGACATCTTATCATGGGAGATGATAGTATGATAACTCAAATTCAACCATTCAAATGGTGGGCCCCAATTTAGATTTATATGGTTGGCATAAGTTATACGAAGTGGATGTTCTAGTTGATAAATTGGTGGACATCTAATGGACGGTCGAATAAAAAAGGTGAACGGCCCAAATTTAAAAAACGGGGATGCGCCATAAATCAAAGGCTAGGATCAATCTATCAGTCTAATCTCGAGGATTTGGACGGTTATATTTGAGTTACACATGATCCCCTCGTGTACGCTTTCTGAGCACAGGCGTATTAAATATCATGGTCTGCAAGAGTATCAAATAACTCCTCGACACACGAGAATACGTGACCACACAGGTGCAGGGCTGTGCAGTGTACCCAGTCCATCTTTAAAGAGAATTGATCATATGCAGACCCATCTAAATTTCCGAGC
Source organism: Magnolia kwangsiensis (assembly GCA_037074715.1). NCBI lineage: Eukaryota > Viridiplantae > Streptophyta > Magnoliopsida > Magnoliales > Magnoliaceae > Magnolia > Magnolia kwangsiensis. The sequence continues at coordinate 113,071,919 of CM073580.1, forward strand.
CATATAAACCTACCATGAAGATCACCTCTCTCAATCAGGTTGATTAGATCCTGAAGTGGTCCGTACGCCAGCACAAGTCTGATCAACGGTCATCAATTGATTTCTACACCGTCGCGTGTTTAATAGGTGGGTCAGCCTAATTTCCAATATAAGTTAATTACAATAATGGGATCCACCGTTTACATGGATCTGATACCCCACACAACGTCGCTATGGTAGAGGAAATGGTGATGTATACTAATTTATCATACAGACGGTTGTATGAGATAATAAATGGACTGACATCAATACCCATCCTGATGATAGGTACATCAATTTTCTTTCTATGTTTTGCTATTGTATTGTAAAAAGTACGAAATAGGGGTGGATTAGAAAAAAAATAGGGTAGTAAATAGTAGCTATTGTACGGTGTTCGACCCCAGGCTTTGGACAATGTACTCGGTTTTTCGGTTGTGACAAGTGGCGCCCATGATGCACTCATCCAGGCCATTGATCCGTTTGGTTCGGTGTTGGTGGACCATATTCTGTAGACGGTTGTTGTGTTTCTGTTGTTGATCTTCTTTTGGAAATAAAATATCCAAAGGCTAGGATTGCCCCTCGCGAATGGAGCTTTTTTTTTTTTCCATCAAAGTGTCATACATGTAGTATGTCCTATCTTTACAAAAGCTGGGCCGCACAACTAAAATAAAAATCATGCCGATCCACTCATTGGGTGGGCCACAGCAGTACGCTAAATCATCATGGCATCGGCTGTTCATTGATATTGATGTTGTGTCCTACTTTACATGTGGATCTGACTGATTTTCATACCAGGCGACCATAATTGGGTGGCCCACACATTGTACGGATTAGATATTCTAGATATGCACTGCTGGTAGGAAATAATGGCTGTATGGTAACTTTCGATACAAGCAATGCCCTCACTCGAGGCTCTGTTTGATTGAAAATGTGAACGATTTATCTCCTAGGAGGAGTTCGTTTTTTCGTCTGTCGCAGCGTATGACCCAGCTTTCGTCGCCAAACACTGGTGCCCACATGCTGAGGTTTTCTGATGATTCGAACCGTCCATGATCTACATACTAACGTAAATAGTCTATTTTTATATAATCCCACTTCAATGATTATCCCAAGCTTTGCTTTTAGATCTGCATTAGAGGCATGGAAAATTCTCTTTTCATTGTTCTAAATTCATCTGATTGTTATTACATAGATTCATTAATATGGACCGTTTGATCATCATCAAGACAATGCACATATGGGTCCCAAGGCCGACAACAAATGCTGGACACTCTGTCGCGGCAGACGTAAAACGAACTCCTCCCAAAGTGCACCCTCACTCCCGTGGAAGCAGATCGCGTCCGATCCCCGGCCGGACCTACCAACGTCCAACCAGATCTGCGTGGGGGCCAACCGTGATTTATATGTTTATCCACACCGTCCATCCATTTTATCATATCATGATAAGGTGTGGGCCCAAAAATGAGTCAGGTCCAAGGTTCTAGTGGACCATACCAGAGATGACACTTGCATTTAATGCTTCGTGCATTTAATGCAACCAAGTTTACTATTTGGTGTGGTCAATTAGACTGTTGGAACTGCTTCGTTTTTGGGTCCATACCTTAACATGATGCTTGAAAAGTGATGGACGGAGCAGATAAACAGATTCATCAAGGTGGCTCCCACAAAGATCCGGTCGGACGTTGCTATGTCCGACCGGGGATCGGACAAAATCCACTTCCCTCTCCCTTGCCATTGGCAGGCGGCAGCTGACTGATGGACTCTGGACCACATTCCTGCCTGAACAAAAGAAATTAAACGATGGTAACGGCATGTAGTCCTCGGACCAGTGAACTGAAACGTAGTCCGCCAGCTGGGCCACGTGGATCAGTGCCCCACCATGATTAGGACATGGACGGCCCTATTTTTCTATCAGAAAACGGACATGTATATACACTAATGACGGTTCTTTGGTTTTTTATACGTCCACAGATCGTATCTTTATTATTTATTATTTTAAATTTCAAATATTCATTGTCAAATACATGGCAGAACCTATCCCTTGAACGGTCCCGATCATCCATAAACATAGTCCAAAATTGCGGGTTACAAATTCACTTCAGTGTTCCGCGGACTACTGTAACTCCAGTCTTTACACCCATTTTTTAACTTTGGGAATCGAAGTATTACAAAAATATACTATGGTAATTCTTAAAAATTGTAAAATAGTCTAAATAATCCATGAAATGGGTGTAGATATCAACTGCCTTGAAGAAATTCAGTCAATGTCTTGGACTTTGCACTTGAGGGGAGAATCCTAAGAAAACGAAGCGTCATAATTCACACGTGATATTTGCCATCAATATGTCGCGGAGGGAAATGTTACCGTAGAGCTTGAGGAACCAGAACATTGTAGGGCGATATCTACACAGTAACCTGTCAATCTGATCCGTCCATCTAGAGTGATGTAGAATGGATGATTTATGTTTAAAAAATCACAACTAATGAAGTTTTTTTTTCTTAATTTTATTCGCTTTTCTCACTCAGTGCTTGACCGTAAAAAAGATTTCTTTCAACTGTCGTTTTGAATCCCAATTATCAGATGAATAGAAGGATCTGATCTATCTATGATTTTAACAATTCTACATCGATGGTCGTGGCAACTAGATGGACGGTTCTGATGATAATTCAACTAGACATGTGTGCAGTACAGAGAGACGCTCTACAATGTTTCGGTTAGAAAGCATACCACATGCAAGCAACCGCACGTGACGATGTGGCTGACACGTCTAATATCCAGGCCATTCGTAGGGCCTGTTTGGATTCGAATAAAAAGTTTAGTGGGGACGCGCAATCCATTGCATGGCGTTTCGGAAGGAAGGGGATTGGCGGGTGTACCAAACACCAACAACTCATATCCAAGTTCTAGGAACGGTTTAAAGGACATCAAAGTTACATGGGTCCCACAATGATGTATTTATCATATCTACACCGTTCATTTATTTGGAAAGATCATTTTAGATTTAGATCCCAAAAATGATTAATTTCCAAAGTTCAGTGGACCACACCAAAAATAATAGCAGTGGGACAGTGATTCTCAAAGCTAAAACATTTGTAGGGCCATCGTAATGTCTACTTTCCATCCAATCTATTAATAAGGTCACATAGACTTATACAAAGAGAACAAAAAAATATCATATTGATCTATGACCCCAAAAAAGTTTCAATGGCAGGCGTTCAATCCCCCATTGCTTTTTACAATATGGTCCACCTGATTTTTAGATTTGTCTTATTTTTTCTCCTTACGCCTCACTAAGATCTTACCAAGTGGATGGACGGTTTGGATATAACTCAAACCTGTTGATGGGACCCACATAACTTGGTGATGTGAACACACCAGCCAATCCTCTTATGCGGAAGGGGATCGCGGGGTGTGCCACACACCACCAGACTCAGTGGTGTATTTATGTCATCTAATTATATGGGCCATCATATATCCATACTGGCCATCCATTTTGTGAGATCATGCCATTGGAGAACTAATTAGGCATATCCAAATCTATAGTGGACCACACCATACATAGTAGAAGTGGGTTACTGAGGCCTGCTGTTGGAACCTTTATAGGGCCTACTATTATATTTATTTGCCATTTAACCTTTTTAGAAGGTCACTTATACCTGAATGAAGAGATTACACAAATATCAACTTCATCCAAAATTTTTCTGGCCCTTAAAAAGTTTTCAATAATAGGCATTCAATTCCCATCATTTTTTGTAGTGTTGTCTATTTGAAATTTGAATTTGCCTCATTTTTTATCCCTTGCTTTAAAATGATCTTACACAATGAACTGACAGCGAAGATATAGAACATACATCATACTGACTGCAATCCGCTACCTGCTATTGCTGCTGATTAGTAGGCACCTTGACAATGGGACCCATCCTAATCAATGTGTTATATATCCACTATATCCACCCATTTTCTTAGATCATTTTAAGATGTAATTAAGCAAACTCAAATCTTAGGTGTGAACCACATACTATAAAACAATGGTGATTAAATGCCTACTATTAAAAGCTACCTAGGGGCTACCATAATGTTAAGGTCCCTGAATGAAGGAAAATACAAAAATTAGCTTGATCTAAAACTTTTATTACCCACTGAGTTTTTAATGGTCGATCACTACAAATTCCGGTGGCGTGGCCCACCTAAAATTTGGATCTACTTTAGTGTTGGAATAAGTCTCAATATGAGATAATGATAAAAAAACGGATGGACCACGTAAATATACAGCGTATTCATTAAAGTAGGGTTTACCACTAATGTTTTCTTCAAGTAATACCCAATCCGCAGCTGGCCATCAACAAAACTGGTCGACTTGAGAGGTGGCCCACCATACCATAAATAAATGGACATGTTATAAATTAGACCTTGCTTAGTTTTTCCCCAGCTGCACTAAGCCATGGACCATTTTACTAGTGGTCCGACCTCTATCATGGATTTAGATGCTACAATAACATGTGATGTAAAATTGTAAAATTGCTCATAAAACTTCTAGGGCTTGTTTGGCTGGATGGATTGAACGTGATTAAGAGGGATAGATGGATTTTAAGGTAATGATGGGGTGTCAGTGGAATATTGGTTTAAGATCCATGAGATTGCTATATCTTGGGACAAGTTCACCGAGTTTGTTTGGCATGTTTGGCATATCTGGAGATTTTACCTTCAAATCCCTTCTGATCTATCCGTCCAAACATGCCCCATGCATAATTGAATGGGATTAAGAGGGATGGGATGGATTTTAAAGTAATGATGGTAGTGTCAGTGGATTGGTTTAATATCCATGGGTCTGCTACATGCCGGGACAAGTTCACCAGGTCTATTTGGCTTATTTAGCATATCTTCGGATTTTATCATCCCAACCCTCCTAACCCCATGGGATCCATCCGGCCAAACATGCCCCTACGTACATGCAGTATTGTTTACCTAGCTTTTTATCAAGCAGATTTTAAGTTCTTTACCTCAACTTGGTGAGTTACACCCGATTAAGAGCCACACACTATTGTGACCCCACATTCGAACTTGAAGTTTCCATTAGTGGGGCTCACCTTAATTATGGATGAGAACTTGGAATTGAGTACAAAACCTACTGGGTGGAGTGGATTTTACTAATAAAACTGGCTGGCAACATATAACCTAGTGCTTTAAGTTACTCATTAACTGAGCTAGGTAAGTAAACTACTTCATTAAATGCAGTACATGATGATGGGGCCTAATTAGATTACAACAAATAAAAAATTTCTGTCCTTGACAAGTAGAGGATTGAATTCATTATTGCATGCATTTATATAAGGCAGTTCTAGCAGTGGCAAACCATATGAGAAATTATAGACATGAATTTATTTATTTTATTTTTACTACTATTTCACTTTTTTCGTCATGAGCATGTTTAGCAACTGCTAAAACCGGGTAAATCTCAAATTATTTCTTTAATCCCACGGCTAATAGGGCAAGTTTGGGCAACTGATGCTCTAGCTTTAAGTAGAGTCTGTGGTGAGACGTCCTCTTCAAGTAATAATACTTTCAGCGAAACCGAATTTCAACGGTCTTGATCATAGGTTGTAACCATCCATTCACATGTCACCAATTGGACGGATATGATCATCTGACAAGCATGGGCGTTGTACATTTATGATTGAGCTGCAGAGAGATGAACGACTTAGATAACTGTACAGTTGCCCGGTCAAAGTGGAAACTATCTTGACAGTGAAAGTGTCCAAAAAGTCACCCTTAGTGGGACCAGCCTACCGACATGGTCCGTGTATGATCGGCCATTCATGTGGTGGGCCCCACCATGGATTGCCCATCACCTGAAAGCTGCTTTAATAGTGCATCCTTGGGTATTCGATTGGGGACTTCTCACTGACATTCTTCCTCTTCCGCTTGTGTACCCTTTCAATACGTTGGCACTAGGGGTGTATATCAAGTTGAACCGTGTCCAGCTTTCCTCCGCTCGGCTCAACTTGAACAGTAGCTGACCTCAGTTTGGACTCAGCTCAACTCAGCTTAGTCTTTAAACTTAATTGGCTAGCTTGGCTCCGTTTGACCAGCAGCTTGGGTCAACTTGAGCTAAGTTCGATTTAAGATCGAGCCAAGTTCACCAACGAGGCATTTTTATAAATATCTGAACTGTAACTTTAAAATCTCATTATTTTATAAATAGAGACAATAATTTTATAGGTATTTTTCTCGACACTTTCCAGGTAACATAATAATAATAATAATAAAAAAATCAAAGAAAAAAAAAGTCTTTATTTCATGTATGTATCTTTCTTGCCATCAGCCAAACTTTCCTTACCAAAAGCTATATTTCATTGAATCATTTTATCAAATAGTTGGTGAGTAACACCAATGGCAAAGTAAATCTAAGTTTAATTCAGTTTGAGTCGAGTCAAATTAGAGCTTGCTTGAACTCGGCTCAAACTCGATTTCGAGTTAAAAAATTAGCTTGAGTTGGCTTAAACTCAACTTTGAACCAAGTCAAACCAAAATTTTTCAATTCGAGCCGGGACGAGCTAGCTAACCAAGGTAGCTTGGTTCGTATACATCCCTAGTAGGCACTGATCAAACGGCCAGGATCATCTGCTATGAGCAATTTCTCATGTATGGTGTTTGTAACATGGCCCACAAGGCTACAAAAGGGGATTCGTGTTTTAGTAAGGAGCCCGGCAATTAAATGCTCTTTGGGACCCACTGTTATATCTGTGTGACATCCACTCAATATATCAGCTTCGCCATATCATGTTAGTAGGCCAGATCGAAATACAGGCAGATCTAAAATCAAAGTGGGCCACACCACTCCAAACAGTGAGATGAGAGTGCCCTCCCTTCAAATCTTCCAGTGGCCCACCGTGATTTTACATGTCATCCAACCCGATGATAAGGTAGTACCATCATGAAAGTAAACTGAAAATCAGCTCAAGATAAAGCATCTGTGGGCCCCAATAAGGTGTCAATGGTAAATTGTCCCCATTCCCACTTTTTTCATGAGGTATGGTCCGTTTGAGTTTGATCTGCATGATTTTTTTGGCCACGTCTTATCATGCACTGCAGATACTGATGAACGGAGTGGATGTCACGAAAACGTCAGGGTGGGCCCCACAGAACTTTCTGTTGCACGGACTCCCTACAGCATGTGTTGTCGGAAATATGCGTCGAACACTGATTGATCCTTGACCCAATTTAATAATTCAAGAGACAACTTTGATACTCTGGCAGTGTGATGGATGATACACTTGCACTTAAAAATTTGCTTAAAATCGTATACTTGGCTTATAACTAATTCAAATTAAACCGTCCAATTTATATGGAACAGTACAAATGCATCGTGAACAAAAATTACGATTATTTTAAATAAACTACTAGATTGGACGACTTTCTAATTTAACGGTTAGAAATGAAAGTATCCAACGGCCTTGTTTCAACGAACAAGTTTCCACGAATCAAACGTAAGGACGGTCTATAAAAACTATATTTTAATCGTAAACTTAGATACAACGTATTCGACAAATCAGTCGGTTTAATTTGAGTTATTATATGCCACATGTACAATATCTTAGTGCCTGCGTATCAAACGTCATACACAGCCGGAGAATCAAATAATTCCCCATAATTCAAGGGTACTTTCGTCATTTCAATAAAGAATGCAGTTCCTGTTTACGCTTGCCTCACGCCAACGCGTCGCTTTGATTTGAGTTCTCTTTGTCCATATACCAGCTTCTCTATCATACCCGAATGCTAGGGCACTCGCGCGAGTGAACTTTTCCTACACTCACGCACCACACAAAGGAGGAGTGGGATCCAATCTGTTCATCGGTTCCAATAATAAAAAAGATTTATTAAGCTCGGCCACAAATGCAAAAAATAATAGAAAGTCATAGGAAATTATCCAACGTCATAGATTCACCATACATCAACGGCCCAATAACAAAAAAAACGAGCGTGATTTTATCTTAAGAGTCTAGTCAGCGCATACATCTCCTCCTGATGAGCGGTTTGGATCTACCAGAACATGCCAACACGGTAAGTATATAGTCACGCGGGTGCATTTTGGCAAATTGTCTCTCTCTCTTTAACCTTTCTCAGATTTATGATACTCAGGCAGGGTATGATCTTGATACTCAGGCATTCAGAAATCACACACGTGACATACGTTAACTCAAAATAAGCCGTCTAAATTGTTGAAACAGGACCATTTGATACTTTTCAAGTACAACCGTCCAATTAAGATCCACCAAATCCCAAAGTCAGATCATGAAGTCACCCAAGTTCGGACGCGGTTTGGCTAGTGTCGCTGCCACCAGCCAGCCAGGTGGCTAGTGGTCGTACTACGTGGACCCCACCATGATGTATATCTTTTATCCACGCCGTCCATCCATTTTAAAAGATAATTTTAGGGCTTGATCCCAAAAATGAGGTAGATGTAAGTCTAAGTTGCACCACACCATGGGAAAACAGTAGTAATTGAATGTCCACCGTTAAAAATATCATAGGGCCCACTGTAAGGGTTATTTGACATCTAACCTGTTGATTAGGTCATACAGACTTGGGTGAAAGTAAAAAATATATATCAGCTTGATCCAAAACTTCGGTGGCTCCCAAGAAGTTTTCAATGGTAGGCGTTCAATCAACACCGTGCGATCCACTTGAGATTTGGACCAACCTCATTTTTTGATCATGCCAAAAAAGTGATCCGCAAGAATGGGTGGACGGCATGGATGAAACACATACATCATGGTGGGGCCCACAGGGCACAGACCACTAGCCATTGGCTAGTGGCAGGGGGAGTAGCCAATTCCTTTCCGTTTGGTTCATGATACATCTGAAGTGGGACTCATAATCTGAAAATTTAACACGGCATACTTGCATGCGAAGTGTGCAATTTATAATTAATATTTGAGTGCCTGCGTACCAACTATCAAGTCCTCCAGAGTATCGAAGTTTTTCTGCCCCTCTACACTGACACAAGTAACAGAACACTCCCCTCCATTATTTCACGTACACGCGCGCTCTGCTACAAAACCAACAACCGAAAGTCCGAAACCAAAACGAGAGAGAGAGAGAGAGAGAGATTGGGCCATGGATGAACGGCCAGAAATGGAGCTGGTCTCAATCCCAGCCACCCCACGAGCTTCAACGCCCGAGATCCTGACACCATCAGGGCAGCGGTCACCACGACCACCGTCCAATCCAAAATCAACGGCCTGGACGCCGACATCTTTGATATCGCCGAGGTTCCTGAGTCCTATAGGGACGCCGATGAAGAGGGTCCTGATCAACATGAAAGGGTACCTGGAGGAGGTGGGCCACCTGACAAAGCTCAACCCTCAGGACGCGTGGCTTCCCATCACCGAATCTCGCAATGGGAATGCCCACTACGCCGCTTTCCACAATCTCAATGCTGGTGTTGGCTTCCAAGCGCTCGTCTTGCCCGTTGCATTCGCATTTCTAGGATGGTATGTATGTGTGATGAAAGTACATACATGCAGCTTGCGTGTATGTTCTTTTGTTGAAGAAGCTTTTTTACTATGGAAGGAGGGAAGTGCTTTGGATGTGAAATGACGAACATGCTCTCATCTCTGTTTCCTTTAAAAAGTTGTGAAGGAAAGCATTGTGGGGCCCACTTGGTGTGTTTGTACGACATCCAATCCGTCCAATGGGTGAAGCCCCCCATGATGACTAAATGGACAAAAAATTGACTTATGGGATCACTAGGTGGGCCACATATGAATTTGGAGGATTTTGGATGGTGGACATTGTTTGTTATTTTGTGTCCTACCTGATATTTGATCGGCTTTATTTTTTGTTGGGTCTGATCATCATGTTGGTTTGCATCGTTTGGACGGTTTGGATGTCACATACAAGACGCGGGCCCCCAATTCTAGACTCCATACAAAAGAGCATGTTGGTCATTTCACATTCAAAACATGTCTGGTAAAATCAGAAATCCTGACGGATTTTGCCGTAAAAATCCTAAATTAGACTGTCCTCATGCGTCCATTTGGTAAAGTGGGTCCACTACATGGATGATCAGGTCCGTCATGCTGGTTAGCCGCTTCGTGGATGGTGAACAATCTTAAGGAACGAACTCTAGATCCGAAGATCCTGTCTGTCCTTTTTTCTGGACCGTTGTTTTATTTCTTTTAACCGTCTGTTTATAGGAAACTGATGAAAGGGTTAGGATCTTCAAAATGTGAAAATATTTTGTGGGTCCCACATCTACGATGGTTTCCATCAGATGAGTGGTTTGGATCACCAACTAATGCATCAGGACACTATTCACGTTGTTTGCGTTGCTTGTTTTTCTTTTTGTTCATCGCTGACGTCGTTTCTACATCGCTGACGTCGTTCTTGCTATATTTTGTACTATTGTATTACCAAAAGTAGAGAGGATGGGTATGTCTATCAATCAAGGAAGGTGTAAATAGCGATTGCTTCCGGCGTGTTGTACTTGCACGTGAGGTGACGTCTACAGGTGAAATTGCATCAACTAGCGGTCCAAATTAATGCATATACACGTGGCCCACCTGATGATCAGATTAGTCTCATTTCAGACATATGAAATCTTCACAGTGAGAATCGGCTGATGAATGGTTCCGATCTCGACTTTCTTATTGTATTATTATTGCGAACCAGATTTTTAGAAACCTTTTTTTTAAATAGTCTTCTTTTTTTTTTTTTTCCAAAAAAAAAAAGTTTATCCTTTTTCGAATTTTGGGTTATGTTTTTCTTGCAAATTTCTTTCCTATAACTTTTTGATATATACACCCTATGTTTTGGGCATATGCGCCCCATTTTTCTACTTTTGGGTACTACTATTTTTATTTATAGTTTTTTTTTCCAAAATTTAAAATATTAGTTATTTTTTAGGAATTTCTCTGGTCATTGTTCTGATGACCCTCTTTGATGGGCCATTCCCCAAAATCTCTCAAATTGGAAGTTGTAGCCGTTCAATCAACGGTATTTTTTCCCACCAATCCATACGTACAGCAGGATACAACTTCAATATCTTGGGATAGCTGGGGAGAGGATTGCCTGTGACCCAAGGCATAGAGATATCTCTGTGCCCAGGGATGTGTGGGGCCCACAGAGATGTCCGTGAATCCACTCAGTCCATCTGTTTTAAAATACCACATTAGGACAGGATTCTAAAAATCAGTCATATCCAAAACTCGGGTGGGCCACACACCAACAAAACAGTGGGAACATCAATGTCCTCCTTATGAAACCTTCATGGAGCTGACCATGATATTTATACGCCATCTAAACCTTTCATAGAATTACTACCACTCAGATAAACTGTTGGAAGAAATATCATCCTGATACAAAACTTCTGTCCAGCTAGGCGTTCAATCCCCATTGTTTCGTGTGGTATGACCCACATGAATTTTGGATCGGCCTGATTCTTGGAATCCTGTCCTATTGTCGTCTTTCAAAACTGATGGACGGAGTGGATTTTCCATGGACATATCTATGGGCCCCACAGTGTCATAGGCAATTCGCTTCCGGATAGCTGATGATTTGTTAGGGTACCGATGTGGCCCATCCAATCAAACGGTTTGATTTTCATACCATGTGATCATAATGGTGTGGGTCACATTTTGTAGGGATTAGATATTCTATACACGTGACAGTTAGAACAAAGTGGCTTTACCATAGCTTATTAATAGTGATTATGCGCCTGTTTGTGTCCACCTACCTTTTAATGAACATGCTAACTATGGCACACGTGTTATATCTGGAAGGTCCATTGGGTCAGTCATACTGCCAGTTCCTGAAATATCACTGGTCTTAGGTGCTGTGGGGTTCATCCATGAAGTCCATCCGTTTTGTCAGCTCATTTTAAGGCATGAGCCAAAAAATGAAGCAGATCCAAAACTCTAGCGGACCACATCAGAGGAACAGTGTTGATCCAACCCCACCATTAAAAACTTCTTGGATGCTACAGAAGTTTTGGATCAAAAGCTGATATTTGTGTTTCCCTTCATCCATGTCTGTGTGACCCTACTTAACAGATTGGATGGCAAATAGACATCACAGTGGGCCCTAGGAAGATTTCAGCGGTGGATGTTACTATCCCCACTGTTTCCTTTGGTGTGGTCCACTTGAGCTTTGGATCTGCTTCATTTTTGGGCTCATGCCCTAAAATAAGCTGGAAAAACGGATTGATGATGTGGATATAAAACACATACATCAAGGTGGGCCCCACACCACTTGCCATCAGTGATAACCCTAGTGGCAGAGCACCATCTTATCAAATAGGCCTCAATGCATAAAACAAATGAACAGCTAGGAAAAACTTGTTTTTATCAGTCCATTTATTTCATAACCCATGGCCTGCCTGATGAATGGACTGACCTGATTTTGGGGTCGGATCATCTACACAATTTGCCCCACCTGATGGACCGTTTGGATCTTGCACATGTTTGCCATTTGGGATATGGGTTTCGAATATTTTGAAATCATGACGTTATCTAAGGCATGCCTATTTTAATTTCATCTTTTCGCTTTTCAAAATCAAAGTTCCCTGCTTTAGAAGATTGGGTTTCATCTTGTCTGTACTATTTTATGCGGGCCCTCTTTCCTTTTCCCTTGTCAAATGTATCTTGTTGAGGTTTGATAGTATACATTCCCATGACTTGCACTAGGATATATCAGGACTTTAGCAGTTGGATCAGGTCCTTTTCAATGATCCAAACCGTTTATATGATGGGCCTCACGTTGGATGTGGGATATACACGAAACCTCTTAGGTTGATGTATTCGACCCTCTGATTATTCGATGGTTAAGATGGTCTATGTTTAAAGGAAAAGAATCAAGTCACCAAATGGGAAAATATTCTAATCCAATATCCTCTATTTCATGATGGTATCCCTATCTAAGTGAGTTCCATCATATAAACGGTTTGGATCATTGAAAGATCGCTCTGTTTCCAACGGCTGAGGTCTTCACATATCTCATTGCAATAGTTGGAATGAATTCTAAGATACCTACATTAGATTTTATGGAACCTTGGGTCCCTAAGTTTGGGATTGATCTTATCATAGAGGGATCACAGGGTCGTGAGCCTCATCAAATGTACATTTTGCTGGTTCTCCTAATTCTATACATGTGGGGCCCATGCCTCAATGATCAAGACCGTTGATCTGATGGGAACGACCATTGATGAGGGATGCATCGATTTCACGGAATGAAGATAGAAAGTCAATAAAAAATGTAACAGTTGTCCACATTCAACAAAAAGGGTCAAGTACCGACATGTGAAGATCCTCTAGTATGGGAGATTTTGGGCATCTTGCATTGGTGGTGGGGCCCATCAGATCAACAGTCTGGATCAGCATGCTATTGGCAGAGCATCAGCAAACTGTACATTTGATGAGGCTGACACCCTGTAATTTCTCGAGCCAAGTGATGAAAATAAATATCATTACTTTCCTCTTTTTCAAAGTGGAATAATATAATCCTTGAGTTTGAAAGTGGAATAATATAACCAATCCCAGTGATGAGGATATGCATTTTTTTTTTTCTTTCAAAATACCCTCAATCATATAGTATGTAAATGTGGGGCCCATTGTTTCAATGTTCTAGATCTTTCTATCTGGGGACCATTGTTTCAACGTTCTAGATGGCCAAGCTATGTACCCACTCTTTATTATGTTGGTTGAGTATATGGCTGAGAACAAGAGAGAGAAAACTGGAGCTCACAGACACAAATAGAGAGAGAGAGAGAGGTCTCGACAGTTTAGAGTCCACCCAATGGAAACCTGTTAAGTGCTTGTGACATCCAATCCTCTTAATAGGTTGGTGTGCCACCATGAGGATCACCTAGTACAAAAATCAGCCCTATCCAATCATCAAGTAAGTCACACCATAGTAAAACAATGTGTAGCTATTGATTAATAGAAAAATACAAGTGTGGTCCACTTAGGCAGTAGATGGGGCTTATTTTTTCATGAAGTGTTTTCCATGGTCGGGCCAATCTATTAAAGGGGTTGGATGTCTCATGCATTTAGCAAGTTATAGATGTTTTTGTGAGGCTCGAGCAGAGTAGGTTTATTTAACCAATGGTTCACATGCCATGGCATGCATGCATGTGGCACAGCCGCTCCCATGCCTCTCTTTGCATAGACTCTTAAAAGGGGGGCTCACGCCCTTAAGTGGGTTCTTATATTTATAAAGGTGTTTAAATGCTTCTCCCTATTTAATGTGGGACAACATTTCACAAAGTAAAAGATATTGTTTTATTTTTATTTTTATTTTATATAACCACAAAACCACAATATTACATTTGTACCAATTAACTTTTCTAGGGGTTATATTACAATATGCCATTGCTGCAATGAACTGAACTATGGCAACTTATCCTTGGTACACATGATATACATGCAGGCCAATCCAGAGCGTCCAAACTGTGAGCTCCATTATAGACAAGTAGCACAAGAATTGCACTGATTGGGTGATATGAACCATTGGTTTCACACATTGAATTTGGACCACTAAACATTTTTTTGATGGTCACCAATTGAATGGTTAGGATCATTGAATCACTGTGGTTTTCGTCTGCATTCCACCCATTATGGGGCCCATGATTTGGATGGTTTGAATTGACATGCATGTAGGCCAACTATGGCAAACACCTGTGTAATCTATCCTGTTCATGGGTAAGTGGGTTTAAACTTGAATTTCCATAGTGTTGAGATCCTTGGTATTATTGAGTTTTCATAACAGAAATTGTCCAAGTTGTGAGTCTTTTGTAAAAGTTAATAAGAACAAAGGAAATCATGTTCACAGCGCATCTAAAAATCAGCCTGATCCAAAACTCAGGCGGGGCACACCATGGGGAACAATGTAAAATCATGCTTAATGTTGGGGAACCATGGAAGCACACTGAGACAAATCAATCAAAGTACTCACAATCACACAACCAAGTCCAAACAAGAACAATCCGAATTTTACGTGGAAAAACTCTTGCGGGAAAAAAAACATGGCACAAAGCGACGGGTAATGCACTATGAAAGCAGAAATTACAAGAGATAGTGTTACTGATTCGAACAAGTCTCGAATCCACTTCACAAGCCCTAGCTATGCCCTTGAAACCCTTAGGGGCTGTTTGATTTTTATCGTTTCACCCGGAAATGGTAAATACCCAAGAAATGGGTGATTATTACCGTTTCACCCATTTGAATATTCATGGGGATTTCACTTCTTGGAAACCGGTTCAAAAGTAGCAGTGGCCATTTTAGGACCCCATCTTGATGTATATGATATATCTGTTCCGTCTATTCATTTTATCACATTATTTTGAGATACTAGAAGAAAAATGAGTTAGATCCAACACTCAACTGGCCCATACCTAAAGAAACAATGGCCATTGGAAGTTTTTAATGGTAAGTATTTAATTCACATATTTCTATGGCGTGGTCCACTTGAGCATTGGATATGCCTCATTTTTTGGCTTACATCATAAATTTATCTGACATAATTGATGAACGGTGTGGATATATGATATGCATCATGGTGGGACCCACAAACATTCTACAGTATTTGCCATTTTAACCTCTAAAACGTAAGCCGTCAAATCAGCTACGGGGAAGAGCGCGGCAACTACAGAGGAAAATAATTATTACCATTTACCTGTGTATTTCCCGCTGAATTGGAACATCAAACACGCCCTTAAGAACGAATTAGAAAGTCCTTTCTATTACCTTAATCCCGATTACACCCAATATATATACTATTATAACTGGAATAGGAAACAAATTCCGCACTTATGCAATTCTGTGCACATTTTCGATGGGACCTTCGATGCATCAACGACCCTCGATGTCATTGAACTTACTTTGATGACATCGAGTAGCAACACTAAAACGTTCCAACAACTAACACGAGATTTTCCAGATTTTCTCGATGGAATCGAGCATCTGTTGATGGCATCAACCTCTGCTCGATGGCATCGAGTAGTCTGTCGATGCCATCGACAGACCCTGTTATTGACAGATGTAAGACATCAACAATACTTTTAAGTCCTCTAAATTCACGTGATGTTACTCGCTTGAGCTTTGGGTCAAGCTGATTTTTTTGGATTGTCCCTTCATCCTGGTAAGGCACACCTAATGGACGAAGTGGATGATGGACAACAGTGTGGATGTCACGCAACCACGCAATAAGGTGGGCCCCACAGATGCTGGGTGTTGTACATGCTGGCTATGATTAGTGTTGTAGAGGATTCTGGTCCTTAATGGTGTTACTGAAGATCAAAACAGTTTTCGTTTGCTACAGTTTCAGTATTTTAGTTTAGTGAAAGGAAAACAATCAGTCTGTTGAGTCGATATGGTGAAGGACGAGAAATCTGTTCAATATAAACATGACATTCCACTACCATTCCTTTTTTTTTTTTTTTTTTTTTTTTTTCCATTTTCTTTTTAAATTGTAACCTTAAAAAAATCAGAATTCAGTCATGTGTTATGGTCATTTCCTAAAACAGCATTTCATTTGGGGAGAGTAACTAGTAACGATAATGTTTTTTTTTTTTTTTTTGGGTACATTGCAGGAGTTGGGGGATAATCTGCTTGACAATTGCTTACTTTTGGCAACTCTACACTTTGTGGATTCTAGTTAAGCTGCATGAAGCTGTTCCCGGGAGGCGGTACAACAGATATGTAGAGCTTGCACAAGCAGCATTTGGTAAGATTATTTCCGTCTTCTATATAGTAGAAATGATTTGTAAATCTGATGTGTAGATGGGCTGATGCATACCAAGTTGCTTGTCCAAAACATGAACTAATGCATTGGATGTTCAATGCATAGCTTGATGTTAGTAGTATCTCTCTCAACCTCAGTAGTTTAGGCCATGTTTGGATGCACAAGCAAATTGAAATGTGAAAATTGAGGGTGTGTTCAGCTGTAAAACAAATTGAGGGTATCGTGACTTTCATGAGATCTTTCAGGACTTAATTAAATGCAGATGAGCAATCACCTAAAACCCATTTGTCACCATTTTGCCCTTGAAAATTCAATATCTCAAGAGTAAAATTGAAGAGGAAAATTCTGCACAATAAAAAGGGGGGGGGGGGGGGTAGCAGACAAACCAATTGTATGTCGTCATTCCTTGTAAATGGGGTGGGGCTCCTTGTTAGCAAGGTAATCCCATAATGGTAATGGTGGCCATAACGGCCACCATTGTTACCTTTACGATACGGGCTGTAACGGCCTTTACGGCTCCCGTAATGGCCGTTACGGTGTCCTTAAAAAAAAAGAAAAGAAAATCCCGAAAAAATTGTGTTGGCCCATAATGGACCGTTATGGGGCTGTTACGGTCTTTACGTGCTTGCGTGCGCAGGGGAGGGGAGTTGTTACGGTCTTTACAGGAGGGCGTAGAGGGCCGTTACGGGTCATTTTTCCCTATAACAGCTGTTACGATCCTATGATGTGTAACGGTTGACACAGTTACCTTTATGTAATGGCCATTACTGCACACCATGTTTGTTAGGCCAAGCTGTCCATTTTATAAGCTTCATTTGAGCTTATGACCTATTACCTTCTTTTTTTTTTGGTCGAAAAACGTGGAGGTGCACCACCTATAATATTATAAAATGAAAATTGAGATCGATTACAAAACTAGAGGTTATGATCACTTCCATTTTCCATGCCACCCCAGACACGATGTGTATCAAGTACAATTGGTGAGCCCTGCAAAACACAATTTGCTATGTGCCCAAACACACCCTAAACTGAGGATGCTGGCTTAGAAAATTGTTGAAAAAGTAGGGCAATGAAAGATGTTTGTGATTTTAAAAGAATATATTGTGTACTTAGTACTCTCCATAATTTTGCTACCATGATGTTTCTTGCTTCAGGGGAAAGGTTAGGTATCTGGCTAGCTCTGTTCCCAACGGTTTATCTATCGGCTGGGACTGCAACGGCCTTGATTCTTATTGGAGGAGAGACCATGAAGCTTTTCTTCCAGATAGTCTGTGGCCCGCTTTGCTCGTCGAATCCTCTCTCGACAGTCGAGTGGTATCTAGTATTCACTTCTTTATGCATTGTTCTCTCTCAGCTCCCAAACCTCAATTCGATCGCGGGGCTCTCTCTAATAGGAGCGATAACAGCCATCACTTACTCTACGATGGTGTGGGTCCTCTCTGTTAGCCAACCACGGCCACCTCCCATTTCTTATGAGCCGCTTAGATCCCCTTCCTACTCTGCCTCGGTTTTCTCCGTCCTGAACGCTCTCGGAATCATCGCTTTCGCATTTAGAGGACACAATCTAGCAATGGAGATTCAGGTATATGCTATGGAACTCTAAGGTTAATGGAACACAAGCTGGCATTTCTCTCTTTAACTACATGAAATGAATGGAATTCTATTTTAGATGGAGAAGTGGAAAATTGTTTCCATTTTGGTCAAAATGTATTGTAGTCACGCCACCAGCATATTCTTCAAATGTTGATTTGGGTGCTTCCAAGCGGCCTCCAAAAGTGTTCTTGATTCTGTATTAATGGCTTTCATGCTGCAGTCTGCTGTTATATTTATCCGTTGCCATTTTCTAATGAAGATGTTGTGGGGATTGGATTTTTTTTTTTTTTTTTAAGGCAACAATGCCATCGACTTTTAAACATCCAGCTCATGTGCCAATGTGGAGAGGAGCCAAGGTCGCCTATTTCTTCATTGCGATGTGCGTGTTCCCCATTGCTATTGGTGGTTTTTGGGCTTACGGAAACCTTGTAAGTTGTTACTATCTGATATCATTGTGTTTATGTTATAACATGCCATAGTTAAACCATATAATTTAAGGCCCGTGCAAGTTACTTCTATTTCATATGCAAGTAGATATATGCACACGTCATTGTCATCATCTAAACGTTATCCCAACCATAGTTCCAAAACTCATTGACTCCACTCGAAGCTCAGCTGAGTCATCTCGACAAGATTATGATCTGAGTCACTGGGAAACTCGGTACTGGGCTTGACTCGACGAGACATTGTTGATTTGGGTTTTATATTACATATACTAAGTTTAACATTTTATTATCTATTTATATTCCTAATATCTTCAACTCACAATAATTAAAATATCGAGTCGAGTCGGGTCGAGTCAACCTGACCCATCTGAAGAGATGTCACATTTTCAGGTTTTTGAACTATGATCCCAACTCATTGTGATTGGCTACATGAAACCTGTTATGCTATTCCACTCTATCAAGGACCATTAAAATGTTACATTATTAATGTTCATGGAAAGAAGTCGTGGCCAAAGTTTCACGCTCTCCGTCAACCTGGCACAACCCTCCTTCATTTGGACTTTGTAACAGACATAAGAGAACAAACTCCCACTAGTGGAATTAGAAAGATGCACATATACATGTGTTGTCGAATCACAACGGAATATGAAAGTTCTCAAAATCCCATATTTTAGATTTACGGTTGTAAGGATATCCTTGTTTGACATTGATTTCGGGAAAAAAAAAAAAACGTTGATTACTAATGCCAATTCTTCAAACCTGAAGGTTTCTCCTCGATCTATCGCAAATGAAGGAGAAGGTGAGAGCTAACACGTCAAACCTTGGCGTAGGGCCAAGGGAGACGTACAAAGTCGTCCAAGGTGGACCTCATAGATGTGACCATGTTATTGAAGGAGGGAAGGAGAGACGTTAGACCCTCCCCCATTCTCTCTCTATTGGCGATCCCCTAGGGGTATGGGTGTCCAAGGCTCTCTACTGCAACCTCTGCCTTTGGGATTAGATTTATATATAAGGAGGAGTTAAGGTTTCAGAGGGACACCAATTATAATATTTTACCACTCTTCAACCTTCCATATGCCCTACTACATATGAAGTTTGTGATCATGTTTTCCCATGTACCTAGTATTTCATCCAATCCCTCCACTATCATGGCCATCTAACATTCATCCAATATTTATGCAAACCAAGTTGAGGACCCCCAGATCTAAACCATCAAAGTATCATCAAGTGTGGTTAAAATCAAAGTTCAATGGTTGAAAACATTTGTAAAGCCTTTTGAACGATGGACCCAACAAAAAACCCACTTGATGAATGTTTAATCCCAAGATCTAAGCCATATGCAAGTTCTTAGGCAACAAATGGATCCCTTGTAGGCCTATGTGAGCCTCAATCAGACCTTAATGTACGGGCCCAACTTCACCCACTTTTGTTAGCCACATGATAACTTGTAAAGTAAGCTAAAATACATGTAATCAAGACCTTGAACTCCTCACATGTTCTTAAGTCTAAGGATTAATGAAATCTAGTACATTTTCAAGTCGATTATAGTCTAGGCATGATGGGCCTCTTGGTCTAGAGATTAGAACTCAATCCACCAATGTAAATGTCCAACAGTAGTGGCACACTCACACTTCTATGCGGGGTAGGGCAAGGCACACTGACTCGTCATAGTACTTGATGGTGAAGACCTTCCATCCTGACTCGTCATTAGTTCCCTCACGTAGGGTGACTACATGATAACAATAGTAACCATAGGTCTCTCCTACAACCTATTAGGTGGTCATGGAACAATAGGGTACTGATTCTATGTCCCACAATCTCCCTTAGCAAGTGACCACTATATCCACTCACAAGTTCCTTAATGACAACCAAAGGAATCTCTCTTTTAACCCATGTTCATACATGTTAAAGGTAATAACCTGTCCATCTAGGGCCATGGTCATCATGATCCACGAACAAGATCATCAATATCACATCCATGTCATCTGTCCATCTTAGACCACTCGAGACTTGCAAGAGAAGACAAGGATGGAAACCCTGATTGCAGAAGGGGAAGTTAGACATGCAAACTAGGTCTAGTAGACCGTAAGGTTTTTGGGTGTGATTTGTGGGTTGAATTGTGCATACCTTTCACCATTAGGGATGCTCTTGTTATTGTTGAGAGAGGGTGGTAGTGTAGAGGACATTCTCCCTATTTAGCAGGAGTGTCTCATAGAAGGATTTGGATTCTGTGCATGTCGCATGTATCTCCCAAGATCCTCGGCAGAGATCTTAGGCGAATCCATGTTGTGATCGTCTTCCGAGATTCTCGGCTGGGATCTTAGGTAGTTACAGTCGGAATTAATAGAGGCATGTATTGAGAGTCCGAGGTGGACAGTCATTCCGAAGAGAGAGTTTTGCTGACCTGGATTTTCTAGCTAGTTGTGGTTGAAGTTTCCCTTGGCATTAAGTAGATTACCGACGTATCGACCTGCCTTTGGGAGTCGTGTCAGAGGGTCATGACCGATCTCCTTTCCTTAAGAAAATATAGACGAATTACCATCCTCTTCATTCAGTCGTGCGGCGTGGGGTCGTATTTCGGGATCCTTTTTCCGGAGGTGTTCTGAGCATTAGCTCGGAAATGTATGAGTCCGTTGAAGGGCTTGGTGTCTGACGGAAACAGAGAGACTCCATCTCGTAATGGCCGAACTTGGGGTTGTTCAGTGAAGTATAACAGAGTCTTTCTCCCTAGCTGTTAAGGAGCTCCATGGTCATGACTAGCGTTGGCCGACCTCCTTGCGTTGTGCATATATGTCCGAGCTGATTTTTTGTTAGTAGCTAGTCCATTTTTACCAATAACATCATCCATGAATAAGATCCGCATTGATTTTTTAGATCACGCCAACAATATGTAAAGATGCTTATGTACTCATACATATATCAATATCATGTCTATCCAAGTACATACATACATAATTGCATGTTTATATTTACATATTGTCAGAGTTCATGATGATGAAAACCAAAAATATGTATATTTAAACATGCAGTTATGTATGTGTTATGTACTTCGATGCGTATATGTGTTACGGCTCTCGTACTTTAATTTATCCATGTTCAACTGCATATTATGCAGTAACTCTTATATACAAGCTTGCAAACTCACTTGAGTCAATGCGTTCATATCAATGCATGCATATATCTGAATTTCAAGCTTCTGTTGCACCTTGTTGTAGATGCCTCCAGGTGGGATTTTGAGCGCCTTGTACCGCTTCCACAACCACGACATCCCGAGGGGACTCTTGGCCACCACATTCCTCCTAGTCGTGTTCAATTGCCTGAGCAGTTTCCAGATATACTCAATGCCTGTCTTTGACAGCTTTGAAGCTGGCTACACCAGCCGGACCAACCGCCCTTGCTCGATCTGGGTGCGGTCTGGTTTCCGGGTCTTCTACGGATTTGTTTCCTTCTTCATCGGCGTCGCACTTCCATTCCTATCTAGCCTGGCTGGCCTGTTGGGAGGCCTCACTCTCCCAGTGACATTTGCCTACCCTTGCTTCATGTGGGTCCTGATCAAGAAGCCTCAAAGGTTCAGCTTCAACTGGTATTTGAATTGGACTCTTGGGGTGTTAGGGATTGCATTCAGCTTGGCTTTTTCTGTTGGGGGTGTGTGGAGTATGGTGAACAATGGCCTTAAGCTCAAATTCTTTAAGCCTGCCTAGCTAAGGCCGAGAAAAAAAGGCATAACATTTTCTTCAATTCTGCTGACTTGTCTTCCATACATGCGGCATGCTTGTAAGCAATCCAGAATGTCCAAATCATGGGCCCCATTGTGGATGGACCATATTGGGAAAAATCACGAACCCATTTTGATGGCCACCATTTTCACGGTGAGGATTGAAAATAATTGGGGTCTGATGGACAGTCTGGATTGATTTACGTTTATGCTGTATGTAAGGCACATGAGTTGCAACCAATTAGGTCGTCGTCCTCGTCCTCGTCATTGTAGTCCTAGAAGACAATAGGATAAGAAGTATATATACAATAGGATCGTTGTTATGTAATTCCTACAGTTTTATAAAACTTCAAACCTCATGTGTAATCATGTCTTGGTTTCTTAAGATGTTTTTTGATGTAATGGAATGTTTATTCAATCAAATCAGTTATTAGAACATGTCGAATGCTTCTGGTACTTGGATTTTTTGGGTGTTGGTTGATTAAAAACTGCAAGGTTGGCCATCATCATGATCATATCCTCATCCCAGCTATTCATAGTCAGTGTTATCCCATCGGTGCTGAACTGCCCCTACTGCCTTACACGACAGACGTCGCTGGGTCTTTACCATCTTTCTTTAAAATGGAACCTCCTCTGTGGCTGTGTGGGCCCAATGCCTTGGTAATCTAGATAGTTGATCTAGTGGGTCCCACCTTGGATTGGGATGTTAAACTAAATTGCAGAATTAAACAATCTACTTATACAATAATGGAAATCGAACAAACTACTGAATAAACTTAAATCACACCTGACCTGAAAGCCATTGATGTGGATGTGATACTTGTATCTTTCTGCACCTTACACGCTTTAGGAAACACAGGTTCTGTATGTGTTGGTGAGGGAGCCAAGAGGATGATAGTTTAACCTATCATAACTACTTTTTGGAGTTCCCACATGGATAACGATCCCGCGTATCCATGTACGCGGGGGAAACATATCTGTAACAATCACAAATAGAGCTGGGCAAGGGACAACTCGACTCGACTAACTCGACTTGTCCAACTTGTTCGGACCTATCCTGACTCGATCTGAACCGAACGGGTGAGTCAGTTCGAACTGAGTAGGCTTCGCCCAATCCAAACTCAAGCATAGGGTATACCGGACTCAGATCAGGTCAGGCATGCTGGATTTGGTACCAAGTTAGGTCGAGTTCGGGTCAGGCATATTTCAAAACCGGATCAAGTCGGGTTAGCCCTAACTCAGTCCAACTCGACTTGATGCCCAACTCTAATCACAAACATAGTGGGGCTCACCGGTATGCTCATCATGGTAATCCAATAGTATGATCTAGTCCGATGATCATGTGGAGCCCACATAACGGAAGTCCTACATGGGAGTGCCCCAAAATCTTCCAATTAGATCCTGACCATTCTATGGCCCACAAGTAGACAATAAAGAAAAATGTACAACAACAATCTGCATTCAACTGAAAATAGGCCACACATCCATGGGCTGGGAAGGAGATTACCCGGCCACGATTCGGCCATAAGATGGAGATCCCCCTACCCTTGATTGCTAATGCATGAATACCTAGAGGAATGAATGACAGTGCTAGAGTTGAAGAACATTTAACTTCCCATCTCACTGATTGGAGTATTCTAATAGTGGACTACTAATTCCACCCCCTCTTATTGATTTATTCATTTCCCAAAGTAGGAAAATGGGGGTATGAAATTGAATCAGGGTGTGTATAGATATCAAATTCCCTTACAAAAGGGGTCCACCACATTTCAAATCACTGAATTCTCTAGACGCACAATGGAAATGTGGGTTGTGTAATGAGGCCTCACTCTCCAGATAGAACTTGTCAAGAGTCCTTAACAAAGCCTCCTTCTACAGATTAGAACTTCTCAAGAGTCTATTGGGGATTTGTATTGCAGAATCACACAGATCTACATCCAGGATAGCAATCCAATAGTAACAAGCAATCACAAGAGAATACAAAGTTTTAACGTGAAAAACCCTTACTGGAAAAAACCATTGCTACACCCTTTGATAACCCTTGAACCCTTTAGGAACCTTTAGAAAAACTTTTAGAAAGCTTTAGAATCCTTTAGAATAGCCCCAGAGATCCCCATTTATAGTTTTGGAAACTTTCCTTTTGCACTTTTGCGAAACCGCTTCAGATTTTCGTACTCCGCACAAGATTCAAACTTGAATCTGCATAACCTCGACTGGTCGAGGGACCCCCTCGACCGATCGAGTGCCCCGGACACCCAAATAAGGAGTTCGCTGGCCTTTGAGTCGAGTAGGCCTCGACCGGTCCAGTGGAACCTCGATTGGTCGAGCGGTCCACTCAACCGGTCGAGCTAAAGACTTCTAACAACAATCTCCACCAAGTCTTCAATCTTCAACCGTGTAGCTTGCTGCCCTCTTCTTTTATCTCTGCATCATATCATAGCTTTAATCAATGCTTCTCGTGCACACTCCGTCCTTCTTTTATGGCATCGTTAAGCCCAAAAAAGTTGTACAGAACTTGAACTTCTCTGTAGGAACGACCTTGGTGAGAATGTCAGTTGGATTCACGTCGGTATGAATATTTTTCAGTGTGACGCCTCCTTCCTCAAGCACCTGTCGGATAAAGTGGTGACGAACATCAATGTGTTTAGTACGTGAGTGATAAACAAAATTTTGAGCCAAATTAATAACACTCTTGCTATTACAGTTAACCAGCACGGCCTCCTGCTGAAGTCCCAACTGATTTATCATGCCTCTAAGCTAAATACCTTCTTTAAACACTTTCGTTACTGCTGTATATTCTGCTTCGGTCGTGGAAAGAGCCACTACAGACTGAAGCTTCGACATCCAATTGATTGCTTCACCCGATAGTATAAACGAGTATCCTAAAGTAGACTTCCCAAAATCTATATTGCTTGCGTAGTCAGAATCCACATACCCTACCGACTTTGTCCCTATTTTTTTAAAAGTTAAGATGTGGTCTTTCGTACCTTAAATATAGTGAAGTAGCCATTTCACCACTTTCCAATGTTGCTTATCGGGGTTTGATATGTATTTACTCACAATACCAACTGCCTGTGAAATATCCAGTCTCGTACAAACCATGACATACATTAAATTAACAATTGCATTCGAATAAGGCACATGAGACATAACTTGATTTTCCTCATTTGATTTAGGACATTGTTCTGAGGAAAGTTTGAAGTGAATCGCGTGGGGAATGCTCAACGGCTTTGCTTGGTCCATCCCATATTTGATTAATACCTTTTCAAGATATTCTGCCTGTGATAATTAAAGTCTGCTTCTCTTCCTGTTTCTATGAATATCTATGCCGAGAACTCTCTTTGTAGCCCCCAAATCTTTCATCTCAAATGTCCCTGATAACTGAGTCTTCGGTACGTCGATTTCAGACATATCATGACAGGCGATCAACATATCATTAACATATAGTACTATGATAATGAATTTTTCATTACTCAGTATCTTGTAATAGACACAGTGATTGTATTCATTCTGAGTAAATTTCTGACTCACCATGAAAGAATCAAATTTTTTATACCACACTGCCTAGGCCACTGTTTCAGGTTATACAACGACCTCATTAACCTGCAAATATTTTTCTTTGCCCCTTTAACTTCGTAGTCCTCTAGTTGCTTCATGTAAATCTGCTCTTCCAATTCTCCGTGCAGGAATGCAGTCTTCACATCCATCTGTTCGACCTCGAGATCATATTGGGCAAGCAGTGCCAATACGAATCTGATAGATACTTGCTTAACCATTGGCGCGAATATCTCTTTGAAGTCGATTCTTTCTCTCTGAGTATAACCTTTCGCCACTAACCTTGCTTTGTATCTATCCTCTTTCCTTTTGAATAACCACTTGCATTCGATAGTGTTTCGGCTCACGGGAAGCTCCACTAGCTCTCATATGTGATTTTTGTGCAACGAATACATCTCATCGTCCATAGCCGTCTTCTACTTTTCTGCATTAGGCTCATCAAGAGCCTCCTAAATAGTAGACGAGTCTCCCTCATCTGTAATGAGGGTATATGCAATATTAGAGTCGTCCCTGTATCTTGTCGGTAACCTGCGATCACGCGGTGGATTCCTTCTCACAGGTGGCTGCTTCACCCGATCCTGTACCTCTGTCTTCGCATTTGTTTTTTCCTGAGTATCATCTGTGTCAATCTGGACGTCTGCGATCACCCTTTCTGGTTCCTCTTGCTCCTTTTGATCATTCTTGCGAAATATGGAGCTTTCATTGAATCTGACATCACGGCTAGTGATGACCTTACGTGTGACTTTGTCGAATAACCTTTAACCTTTCATACCAATGTCATAGCTAACAAAGATATACTTTTTGGCCCTATGGTCTAGCTTATCTCTCTCAACGGATGGTACATGAGAGTAAGCCTCACAACTAAATATGCGTGGATTTGAGTAGTTGATTTTCTGACCACTCCATACTTCCTCTAGGATTTTACATTCAACTGCTGTTGAAGGAGACCGGTTCACCAAATAACAAGCTATGTTAACGGCCTCAGTACATAGGTCTTTGTCTAACGCAACATTACTTAACATGCATCTGGCCCTCTCTAGGAGAGTCCGATTCATTCACTTGCCACACCATTTTGCTCAGGTGTGCGGTGCACTGTGTTATGCCTGATGATCTCTTTATCATTGCAATAATCATTAAATTCAGTGAAAGTAAATTCTCCACCATTGTCAGTCCTTAAAACTTTTATTTTTCGTCCTAACCGTTTTTCTACAATTACCTTCTATTACTTGGATATGGTAAAAACTTCGAATTTACGTTTCATGAAGTAAACCCAAACTTTTCTGGAGTAGTCGTCAATGAATAAAATAAATCATGACGACCTCCCAATGGAAACTTTTAGCGATGACCCCCACACGTCAGAGTGTACATAATCAAACACTCCCTTACAAATATGTTTTCCAAATTTAAAAGATAGTTTAGATTGTTTACCATATATACAATGCTCATATATATCTAAATTTGAATTTTTTAAAGCTGGAATCAAACATCGATCAGAAAATACTTTCATGCCTCGCTCAGCTATGTGGCCCAGACGAGCATGCCACATACGTAGAGACGTGGAGTCTGCAATAGCTGCTGCCGCTCTACCTGCTGAAGTGCTCTCAATCAACTTGTAAAGGTTTCTGTGCCTCTGCGCTCTCATAACCACGAGTGCCCCTTTTGAAACTTTAAGGACACCATTAATACCGGTGAACTTGTACTCTATAGCCTCGAGTGCACCGAAAGAAATTAGACTTTTCTTCATATCAGGATCATACCTGACATTAGTCAAGGTACGCTTTATCCCATCAAACATCTTGATGCTCACCGTGCTAATAGCTACAACATTATAGGCATTGTCATTGCCAATAAAAACCTGTCCACCATCGCATTCCTTATAATTGGTGAACTAACTCCGATGAGGAGTCATGTGATATGACGCTCATGTGCCTAGGATCCACTCATCTACATGATTGTCGTGAACATGTCCGATTATGGACACAGACAGAACTTCACCACTACTTGTCTTTTCATCAGATGTGACCACATTTGCCCCCTTGGAAGAAGCCGTTGAATTTTCTTTCTTCGTTTTAGGATTTTTAAAATCCTTCTTCATGTGTCCAGACAACCCACAATTCCAACATTTTAATTTTCCTTTGCCCTTGCCCTTGGATTTGGATCTAGACCTTGAGGATCCTGTACTTTACTCAGAATCTCTGCCCCTCGTAATCAGTGCATCGGAAGATGCTCCCATGTCGCTGTTTAACTTTCTCGTAGTTTTCCCTTGAAGGGCTGAGATAACGGTGTCAACACTTAAGATTTTATTTGCGGTGCACATCGTGCCCCTGAAAGACTCATATAATGCATGAAGAGAATTCAATAATATACATGCATGTTCCTCATCTTTGACCACTTCCTCCATATCCAGCAATTTGCACATCAATTTATTAAAGTTGCTGATATATGCTTCTAAATCTCCACCCTATGCCATTTTAAAGGTATAACACTGTAGCTTCAAATGTAGGTGATTCGCAGAGGACTTCTTTACATAGATGTTCTCTAACTTTGTCCACAAACTAGCTGCGGTTTTCTCCCTCAAAACATTATAAAGAACCTCATCCGTGAGACATAAACAGATAGAGGCTAAAACATTACTATCAAGGTTTTCCCATTCATCATCTTTTACGGTAGATTTTCGCTCCTCAAGAGCCTTAATCTCACATTGCTTGGTTAACATGCTAATCATCTTAACCTTACATAACTTAAAATTATTTTTGCCTGAGTACTTTTCAATATCAAACTTACCGTTTCTCATTATTACTAATCTTGTAGATTTAGATTTGTGCCCCAACGATTGCTCTGATATCACTTGTTGAGGATTTGTACTGCGGAATTACATAGATATAGATCCAGGATAACAATCCAATAGTAACAAGCAATCACAAGAGAACTCAAAGTTTTAACGTAGAAAACCCTTACGGAAAAAAAATCACAGCACAAAGCGACATAAATCCATTATGAAAAGATATTACAAGACAGAGGACTTACTTGATTCGAACAACCTCTAATATCACTCTTGGTATACTCTTTGATAACCTTAGAACCCTTTAGGAACCTTTGGAAAAACTTTTAGAAAGCTTTAAAATTCTTTAAAATAGCCCTAGGAACTCTTAGTTATAGTTTAGGAAACTTCCCTTTTACACCCTTACAAAATTATCTCAGATTTTCACAATCTGCACAAGATCCAAACTCGAATATGCATAACCTCGACTAATCAAGTGCCTCGAACACCAAATAAAGAGCTCGCTGGACTTTGAGTCAAGTAGGCCTTGACCAACCGAGTGGGACCTCGCCTGGTCGAGCTGAAGACTTCTAACAACAGAGTCCTGTCAAAATAACCTCATGAATAATGGAAGTACAACAGATCCAAGAATCTGACACCCACAAACCATCTTTATACCGTCTAGAAGAAGAAGAAAAACAAAGGGAGCATCCATCTCCATTTTTGCCGAGAGCCATTCGTAGCGTCGAAATTGGATTGGGTCCCACCAGGCCCCAGTCTTAGAAGATTTGGATGACCACTACGGTTATCAATGGGGCAGTCTGAGAAAGCCCAGCCAGCTGGGTTTCAATGATCTCAACCAGTTATATGATGGGTCATCATGGACTCTCAGTTTCAGATGGAATAGATTCAATAATATTTTTATATTGGGCTAGTTTCAAACCTTTGATCATTTAAATCTTTCCCTTAAATGGCCCACCTTGGAGGGCTAGACCCAACGGACTAGCCCAGCACATTGCCACCCGTACCAAAAAGCTTTCGTGGCAATTTCCTGGGCCTAGAGACCCTAAATATGGCCCAAGGTCTGGGCCCAGGCATTCACATTGTGATGGATGGGCTGGATTTGTGAACCACATCTCTGTGGGCCCAACAAATGATTATGAATGTTTTAATGGAGGGCAATCCCTTTCAACTTTTGTATGTGGTGTGGCCCACACAAGTCACGGATTGACTTGATTTTTAAGCCCTAGGCCCACCATGGAATGTTGCATCTGACTGATGGGGTAGATATTCGGCACGCATCACGGTGGGCTCACACAGCTCAACCTCATGGGAAGTTCCCATGAGCCGGACCGCATAGAACCTTTTCCCTTATATATATATATATATATATATATATATATATATATATAACACTGGGCCAGGGCAAAGGAGGCTAGGGTGGGTCCAGTCTAAATTATCATTACAAGACTAATATAGATAGTGGGGCCCAGTGAAAATTATCATTCCAAGACTAATATAGATAGTGGGGCCCATCACTTTGGGATGTCATATCCATGATCAATCATACAGCACGCGAGGAAGGTACCGACATTTTACATGGACGTGGCAGGAACTGGGCCAGTGCACTCATGGGTGGGCCCATTTTCGGAAGAAAACAATGGACGGTCTAGAAAGACTGGCAAATAAATGTTCCAGATTCAAAATAAAGGTGTGGCCCCCCCATTCTGGTGGAACTGTTTGATTTTTGAGATGGGTCACCGTACAGTTGGGCCCATTTGTGGGCCCACTTTAAGCCCATTGGACAATCCATGAGAAGACAACCGACTAAATGAGTGGACCACCATATCAAGAGAATGCTAAAATTGCACATCTCGTGTGTACTCTGAAAGGGGATTTGGATCGCACGTGCAAACCTCTTATGCGTGTGAGCTAGAACGGGGCTCTTCCGGAGATCCAAGTGGGTAGATTCGATGCATCTATATTAGGAAACTATGATCATAACGTAGTCCATTTCTCTTAGCCGTTCATTTTTCTGTGCACATCTGGCTCACATGATTGTTGGGATGGCCAGATGAGCGACACTGATCTCTCATACGTGTGCCTATCTTTCACGTGTGAGGCGAGTGCATGTAGCTACGCAATGGGAATAGGGAAGTTTGATCACGAGAGTGTAACAAAGGCGCATGGCTCTTCTTTGCACAGGAAAAGATCAATCCAATCACACACAAGGCCACACGCGTGCCTAAAGCTTGTGTTTGGTTTTCATGGGTGGGTATGATGCTTGAGTGCATGGGAGCCTATTTTACTCAAAGGTTTGATTGAACTGCCTGTGTCCTGTGTTAAGTCAGGCCAAACTAATTAGACATGAACTATCCTGTCAATCATAAGTTGCAGCTTAGCATTTATCCGATTTGTGGAAAAAGGTAAGGGTTGCTTATTTCAAATGGAATTTTTTTGCCTTGTGATAATGAATTTATGCCAATAGACTCAAAGACTTATTCTTTCACCAGTATTTTAGTTAAATATTTTTCAAAGAAATAAAAATAAATAGTAAATAAAAAGAAATTCGAATAATGCAAAATTTATTAATATCTAAATGTTGGCTGATTATCGTTGACAATTAATCAAATAACTATATAAATAAAATAAACAAGAGATAAATACTTGATTCATCTATCAGAACAGATGATTGATGCGGATGGTCAGCAAAATGTGATCAAAATGATATGATCAACTAAATTGAAAGTTTATTAATCATGATCTTATAATTTAAGGTTACAGATATTTAACTGTACTCTTAGGTATTGAAGCACAAGCAATTGGGTAATAGCGATTTGTTTTAGAATTAATCTAAGTTATATTAAGATAAATTAAAAAATAGATACGTTTAGTGTAGGGCATCAAGCTCTTGTTCGTGTGAGAATATTATAACAAAACCCTACATGGTTTTCCCGGTTGCTTTTAAGATCTTTGCATATCTAGAATGAGTGATTTTCAGATAAAAAGTCTCCAAATCCAAAATTCCTAGCTAGTCAGTTTAATGATAGATATTTGTGGCCCACTAATAGAATCTAAGATCATTTTCAAAAATGTCAAGAACCCTATGATGAACACAAGCAGACCAAGACTAGGTATATGTGATGGAAATCGAGGCGGCTCTTGGACTCAAAGTTGATCGTGGCCGCTCATCTAGTATCCTACCTCTTGCACTTTCAATCAAGGTGATGGACGGTTAGTTTAATGGTAGATGTTTGTGGCCCACTAATAGAATCTAAGATCATTTTCAAAAACCCCAAGAACTCTATGATGAACACAAGCAGACCAAGACTAGGTCTATGTGATGGAAATCGAGGCGGCTCTTGGACTCAAAGTTGATCGTGGCCGCTCATCCAGTATCCTACCTCCTGCACTTTCAATCGAGGTGATGGACGGTCAGTTTAATGGTAGATGTTTGTGGCTCACTAATAGAATCTAAGATCATTTTCAAAAACATCAAGAACCCTATGATGAACACGAGCAGACCAAGACTAGGTCTATGTGATGGAAATCGAGGCGGCTCTTGGACTCAAAGTTGATCATGACCGCTCATCTAGTATCCTACCTCCTGCACTTTCAATCGAGGTGATGGACGATCGGTTTAATGGTAGATATTAGAATCTAAGATCATTTTCAAAAACGTCAAGAACCCCATGATGAACACAAGCGGACCAAGACTAGGTTTATGTGATGGAAATCGAGGCGGCTCTTGGACTCAAAGTTGATCGTGGCCGCTCATCTAGTATCATACCTCTTGCACTTTCAATCAAGGTGATGGACGGTCAGTTTAATGGTAGATGTTTGTGGCCTACTAATAGAATCTAAGATCATTTTCAAAAACGCCAAGAACCCTATGATGAACACAAGCAGACCAAGACTAGGTCTATGTGATAGAAATCGAGGCGGCTCTTGAGCTCAAAGTTGATCATGGCCACTCATCTAGTATCCTACCTCCTGCACTTTCAATCGAGGTGATGGACGGTTAGTTTAATGGTAGATGTTTGTGGCTCACTAATAGAATCTAAGATCATTTTCAAAAATGTCAAGAACCCTATGATGAACACGAGCAGACCAAGACTAGGTCTATGTGATGGAAATTGAGGCGGCTCTTGGACTCAAAGTTGATCATGGCCGCTCATCTAATATCCTACCTCCTGCACTTTCAATCGAGGTGATGGACGATCAGTTTAATAGTAAATATTAGAATCTAAGATCATTTTCAAAAACGTCAAGAACCCCATGATGAACACAGGCAGACCAAGACTAGGTTTATGTGATGGAAATCGAGGCGGCTCTTGGACTCAAAGTTGATCGTGGCCGCTCATCTAGTATCATACCTCTTGCACTTTCAATCAAGGTGATGGACGATAAGTTTAATGGTAGATGTTTGTGGCCCACTAATAGAATCTAAGATCATTTTCAAAAACGCCAAGAACCTTATGATGAACACAAGCAGACCAAGACTAGGTCTATATGATGGAAATTGAGGCAGCTTTTGGACTCAAAGTTGATCGTGGCGGCTCATCTAGTATCCTACCTCCTGCACTTTCAATAGAGCTGATGGATGGTCAGTTTAATGGTAGATGTTTGTGGCCCACTAATAGAATCTAAAATCATTTTAAAAAATGTGAGAAACCATGTGATGAACACAAGCAGACCAAGACTTTGTCTATGTGATGGAAATTGAGGCGGCTTTTGAACCCAAGGTTGATCATGGCCGCTCATCTAGTATCCTACGTCCTGCACTCTCAATCAAGGTGATGGATGGTCAGATTTAACCACCTCCTGCATTTTACTTTGTTTCCGGTGGGTTTGAGATGGTGAAAGAATTTAACACCTGATATCTACTATCGGATCGGATCAGAAAATTTTAAATGACAGTTACGAAAGATAATAACAAATGATAGTCAGAGTATATAAATACAAGTACACTTTTATTTTATGGCCCAAAACAATGTTAGTAAAATATTCAACCGTCCTGATCACTCCGTAGTTTCTGTACGAAGATTGATGATGGAAATGTACTGACATTCTATGCAGCGTCCGTTGTATAGTAGCATTTTTCTTTCACATCACATGATGAATTGAGAATGAGATATGATACGGTAAAGCAGGAAGAACCGTAATACGGTGGAACCATCTCTCCACAGGACACGTGGCATGGTGATGTAATGGATCGGGTTCGTCCATAAAAAAAATCACATGACATAATCCTATCCTATCACTTTTATATAGTTTATCCCACTTCAAATTTGACCGTTAACCGTTTTTGTTTTCCACCGTCACTTAAATGGACACAGATCAGATAGACGGCGTTGTCTAATAGGAGTGATTTCTGAGATATGAGCCATCCATGCTGTGGTCCTGTATATGGGATGGCCTGATTTTCACGTGTACTGCCACGTGTCCTATGGTGAGATTTCTGTACATATAGGCCGTCGCTCTTCATCTCTACTCCTGCAAATCTCAATGTTAATACTCATCCACTCATCTAGAAATGGCCCATGCGCTTTTAATCTCATCCATCCACGTAGACGTGAATCTCGTGGCCCACACAGGCAATCTTATTGGTTGGTCATTCATATCCAAACTAACTCGATCCTGACGGTTGGTAGTGGGTCATGTACTGGCCCTTTCCCTAGGGAGCGGCTTAGGTTTTACCCGGGTAATACGTCAGTGGGTGTTGCCCTGACCGTGGGGCCCACATTGTTGCATGTAATGTGTATCCACGCTGTCCGTCAGTTGCTCATTTTAGGGCATGGCACAAAAAAAGGAGGAAGATTCAACTTTCAAGTGGACCGTGCAGTGGAATTGAATCCTCACCGTTAAAAACTTGAAGGGCCACAAAAGTTTTGGATCAAGCTGATATTTTTGTTTTCCTGTCATCCTGGTATGTGTGACCGTATCAACAGGTTGGATGGTAAATAAAAGTTACGATGGGCGCTAGGAAGCTTTTAATGGTGGCCGTTTAATCACAGTTGTTTCCTGTGGTGTGGTCTACCTGAGATATATTTCTATCTCATTTTTCGGAATATTTCATAAAATGATCTATAAAATATGATGGACGGTGTGGATATACAACATATACGTCAAGGTAGTCCCCAGTCGGGGCATCATTATGTGTTACCCGAGTGACACGTAATCCTCTCCCCTTCTCTTACGGGTAGGGCTGTCAACGGGCCGGGCCTGGAGTACCTCTCGGCCTGGATTTTGAATTTCGTACAACACTGTTATACAGAATGCCCGTGAAGAAAAAATATCTATGGGTCCCACTGTGGTATCTCTGGAGAATCTACTCCGTCCATCAATTAATTAATCTCCTGGTACTTTCTAAGCTCAAAATCTAGGCAGATTAAAAACTAAGTGGACCAGACTACATGAAAAAGTATGCATCAGGACTCCACCATTGAAAATCTTCTCAGAGCCTCTTATCCCACTTTTTCCTGTGTTGAGATCTTATTAAGGTTAATATCTGACTGATTTCTGATCTGACGTCCTATCATGAGCGTCAACAACCGATGGCCGGAGTAGATCTCACACACACATCGCATTGGGCCCCACATAGCTTTTCGTTGCACGGACTCTCTACAGCAACGGTTGGTAGTGGGTCATGTACTAGGCCATTTCCCTAGTGGCTAACCTAGACCTCGGATCCCAAAGTAGTCAATGTCACGTAAATTCATCTACCTCCAACCTAGGGAACCACTCGATTATTTAAGTGGGTCCCACCCAACTACTATATGTGTGTAAGTATGATATTTTATTCCACTAATGGGCCCCACCAGACCGTTCTGTTACAACAATCTCGAACCATTTCAGGCCATTAGGTCCACCTGTCTCGCCTCACTCGCACCGTCATTTTATGTAGCATGTCAGTGTCGTGGTCCACACGCATGCACTCAGTAATTAAAACTCTCCTCATGCTTCTAACACAAACTAAACCGTCCAAATGGTGGGTCCCACTGTACAAAGATCCAGTTTCTAAATTCAGGTTGATTGAACCATTCTCGACCCTGATTAGTGGGAATTTGAACTGTACGCTGGTTTTCATTTTGGCCGTTGATTAGACATCCGTCAATCGTACGTTCAGGGGCAATATTCGGGTTATGGCCCATCTCTTTGGGCCCACGGTTTGGATATTTTGCTTTGCGTTTCGTGCACGTCCTATGCGTTATTTCTGCGTGCATGAGCATGGAGCATCACACTCGATCGGAGTATCAAAGTTTTTTTTTTCTTTTTTTTTTCCCATGAGGCTAATTCCAGCCTCCAGCGCGACGAATTAATATTAATTCATTCCCTTGATGATTGGATGATTCGGATGGCTAGTATCATCTTCTCCCGGAGTGGATGATACTAACCATCCAATCCTTGTCATTTCTTCATATCAACGGTGTGGATATCGACCACAAGATCCAACATCCATGGATCATATAATCCCAGGGAGGGAACAGAATGAGGATGGTCCACATTCACCCAATCAACTGTATATAGGAGTGGCAACGGACCGGTTGCAATGGCCCTGTTTGGATACCATCAAATTAGTTAGAAGTAATTATTTTTACTTAAAAGTACTTATCTATTTCAGTTATATTTTTTAACTTTTCTACTTTTTCATGAGTCTCACAGGGGAGGGACGAAAGGGAGGAGGAGCTGTTAACTGTATTATCTACTAAGCATATTTATCTCTTTAATAGAAAAAACTAAGATAAGTACTTATGGAATAAGTAGCTTATCTTTAAGCAGATTAAGATCCAAACGCTCCAAGAGAAGCTGAAAGCTCCTTGTAATTCATGATTGATCTTCCATCCATTCCTGACCGAAATGGGTGGGCCATTACAAGGAGAGTGGATTGCGTACTACCTGACACGTACCTTGCTAGGAACGGAGAGGAGTTGTGAGAGGTCATTGTAATGTATGGGTTTTATCTACACGGTCTATCCATTTTTCCATATCATTTTAGGTTATAGGCCCAAAAATGAATTAATTCCAACGTGCAAGTGGACCACACCACAGGAAGCAGCAGTGACAGTGACACCCATTATTGATACCTTCCTTGGCCCACCATGATGGTTAATTGCCATCAAACCTGTTCGATAGGCCACATTGACATGGATCAAGGGACAACTCAAATACCAGCCTGATCCAAAACTTCTGTAGCCCCCAAAAAATGTTTAACGGTAGATGTTTAATCTGCACTGTGTGGTCCAATTAGGCCTTCGAACTGTCTTATTTTAACAGTAGATGACAAAATGACATGGAAAAAATGGATGGACGGTGTGGATAAAATCCATACATTACGATGGTCCCTCAGAGCCCTTGTCGGTTCCGAGCTGGGGACGGGCGGGTGTGGTACCCAATCCGGTCACCCTTTCAGAAGGCGGGGCTTGGATTTGGAATAAGATGCTTCCTTGCGGGTCCATCGGATCCGATTAGATCCTAACGGGCTGTTATGGGACCCACGTCGTGCGTAGAAAATCCAATCCGTCCAATTAGTGGGGCCCACCATGGTGTGCACTTAACATAAAAAGATGCCCAATCCAATCATCACGTGGGCTAAAACCCGAAATTCAAGTGGTGGCATGCATCTGGCACGTGTACGGAATCCAATCCGTGCAAAATACGAGCCCACGTGCGGTGACGGGACATCCCGAAAATCATGTCAATCGTGTTATCAGTGGGCCCCGCAGCTTGAATTTGGAGGTTTTCGTGCGGTTCTTTCATTGCTTTCCATGCGCTGTCACACCTGTCGGTTGGATCCTCACGATTTTCGGGACATCCTACCAACATGGTGGGCCATACCTCTGGACGATTCGGATTTCCCACGTACCATGCGGGTCCCACAACGCGAAGGTACCAGGAGCGGGACTCGGATTCGGTGGTGACCCTTCCAGTACCAGCTTGATACTGGTCAGTACTGGAATAGCTTCGTGGGCCCACCGTGATGTGTGTGTTTTATCCACGTTTCCGATTCATGTTGCGACCTCATTTAAAAACAGATCCAAAGCTCAATTGGACCACATCCCGAGAAGTAGTGGCGATTAAACGGCCACCTTAAAACCTTTGTAGGGGCCCACCATGATGTTTATTTGCCATTGAACAGATCTGAATGAAGCGAATACATAAAAATCAGCTTATCTAAAAATTCTATGGTGCACGTGAAGTTTTCGATGGCAGACGTTTAATCCCCACTGTGGTATGGTCCACTTGAATTTTGGATTTGCCTGGTTTTTGGAATAATGTGCTAAAATGAGCTGAAAAAATGAAAGGACGGTGGGGATTAAACTCATACATCATAGGGTGGACCCACACAGCTTCCACCAGTACCGACCTCGGTACGGAAGGGGTTACGCGGAATCCGAGTCCCCTGGTGGCGCGGATAATCGTTCTTGGATGATTCGGTGTGGACTCGGCCTGGCAGGGGCAGTGGTTAACCCACAGCGGTGCATGTGTTTTATCCACGCCGTCTATGCATTTTGACATATCATAATACATGAATTAAATAAAAGATTAAAATGGGACACACCGTGGAAAAAAGTGAGGATTCTTCTTTTATCAACTTGATAGTAGTGTTTTCTCTTCATTTATAGATTTATAGATTTATGGCCTTGAGAGCAGGTTAGATGTCAAATAAATTAGACCGTTGGTCCTAGGAAGGTTCGTACCCATACATAGCTAATTCAAGCAATCTTTAAGGGTTTCAAGTGATCTTCAAGGCTCCCCTTAGGGGTGTACACAAACCGAGCTAGCTTAGTTAGCTCGCTCGACTTGACTTGAAAAAGCTTGATTCAATCCGGTTCAAAGCAGAGTTCGAGCTGAGTCGAGTTAATTTTTAAGGCTGAAAAATGAGTTCGAGCCGAGTTTGAGCAGGGCCCAACTCGACTTGACTCGGATCGAATTCATCTCGAATTGAACTAGTTCGCTGACTCGCTTACTTTGCCATTGATGTTGCTCACCAACTGTTTGATAAAATGACTCAACGAAATGTGGCTAGTGGCGAGGAAGGTTTGGTTGGTGGCAAGATGGCAAGGAAGGTTTGGTTGGTGGCAAGATGGCAAGGAAGGTTTGTACATGAAATAAATATCTTTTTTCTCTTTATTTTATATATATATTTTTCGGTTTTATGTTATTTAGAAGGTGTTTGAGAAAATACTTGTAAAACCATTGCCTCTGTTTGTAATACAGTGAATTTTTGAAGTTGTAGTTCAAGTATTTATGGAAATGCCACAATGGCGAACTCGGCCTGATCTGCTGACTAAACCGAGCCGAGTTAGCCAGTTAAGCTTGAGGATCGAGCCGAAGTTAACCACTGTTCGAGCCGAGCCAAGCTGAGGCTAGCTTGTCTCGGTTCAACTCGATGTACACCCCTAGGTCTGCTTAGCCAAATAAGTGGATGCATGAAATACTCCGAAAGGAGCAACAACGACAATATGGACTGACGCATGGCTACTATGCATGGGCTTGAACCACCGACTCGTGGCTGCTATGTATGGGCTCGAACTATTTAAGCTCGTCTCAATTTAATCTCATAATACACAATAATATCGGCAGTGGGTTCTTCACCTAAGGAGATCGTGTCGAGATTGCCGGAAAAGATCAATTGAACTAAAAGGTATAAATAAGGGGCTCATACAGAGAAATAGGTATGTAATATCTCATACCCTAAGCCCCAATTACACCACTCAGACTCAGATTCATAATTTAACTTTGACATAGCAGGGACTCCTGCTTTAGCCAGGGTCTCCTTTATCCTTCTCCTATGTAGGCTTACAAGACTCGACACAAGTGTTCGAATCTCGATAAGGGTGAATTAGATTGTTGCAATGCTGACTTGAGCCTCGGATCCACCTTAGTTCAACTCATACCTTAAAATGATAGGTTAAAATGGATAAACTTATGTATAAAACACATAAATCATTCATGGTGGGCCACATACGGCCCTTGACCTAGTTAATCTCAATAAGAGTAGGGACGTGTATTGCGCCCTACTCCACCCGTCCCTAGCCACAAACCGGCAGTTACGTAGGCGGGCGCAATGTGGTGTATCTATCTACTTCGTACATCCTTTTTCCTTGGATTATTATAAGGTACGTGTACAAAATAAGGCAGATCCAAAGCTTAGGTGAATCACACCTACCGATGACTTTTGCATTTAATGCAATTAAGCTTATTTTTAATACGAAATCATTTACTAGTATAGCCTACTTAAGTATTGGATTTGCCTCATTTTCATACTCACACCTTAAATCTGCCTTAAAATGATTCGAAAGAAAGAATGGACGGCATGGATAAACAGATACATCAGTGGGGGCCTGCCCACCGAACTGACGGTTCGTGGCTAGAGACGGGCGGGGGTAGGACGTAATCCGCGTCCTCCAGTTACAAAGAAGCTGGAAGTTCCTCGTAAGTCGTAACTGGTCTTCTCCATTCCTCACAGAAATGGGTGGGCTATTTCAAAGGGAGGGGGCATGGATTTGGAATAGATACTTCCAGGCCGGCCCATCAGATTTCGAGCAGATCCTAACGGGCTGTTATTCGACGTGGCGTGTGGGGGAACATCCAATCCGCTCAAATGGTGGGGCCCACCGTGATGTGCACGTAGCTCAAAAAGCAGCCCAGGCCAATCATCACGTGGGCCAAAAGCCCCAAATTCAAGTAGTGGCGCGCATCTAGCATGTGTACGGAATCCAATCCGTGCAAAATGCGAGCCCACGAACGGTGATGCGACGCCCCAAAAATCATGCCCAATCGAGTTATCTGTGGGCCCCACAGCTTGAATTTGGAGGTTTTCGTACAGTTCTTCCATTGCTTTTTATGCCACGTCCCTTCTATCGGTTGGACCCTCATAATTTTCACGACATCCTACCAACATGGTGGGGCACACCACCTAGACGATTCGGATTTCCCACATGTATGTGGGTCCCACAATACCATGATTCGATACGACTAACTTCAAGAAAAAACGGAGACTGAACGGTTCAACCATTTCAATCTGGACTTTCCATATGAAGGTCCGACCATTCTCCTCCGTCCAATATCAAATATCACCGATGGCCCATCAAAAGGACAAAAGTACCCCTGAGAGACATTCCCTTATTCACACCGAAATTTCCCGAACTTAAAGCGAACCGTTGGAAATGACAGAAACCCACCAGAGACATTTCATCAATTTCGCTTGAAAAAGACCTCACGTGTATGGCCGCAAATTTACATCAATACCAAGGCATTTTAGTCATTCCATCAAATCAATCCTCTGAAAACCTGATAAATCATCAAATCCCTACCAAACCAGCACTCCGCGCCTCATTACCGTACACGTGGCACCCGTACACTTCAATCTAGACCGTCCAAACACTGGACTCTTCTTCCATCGGTAATGTGGCTGGTCCGGATAGCCGCGCAGGTATGCCACGTGTACGGCTGCTTCTAGAGTCCAGTAGCCCGAAAAGAAAAGAAAAGAAAAGAAAAGAAAAAAACCTATCCTTCGGTACGTACACCCACGAAAGGACCTTTCCTGAAATGAGAAAAAAAGAACCTCAAAATCCAGCATATTCACGAGAATGCCACTGCTCCACCAAAACCCGCGGATCACTGCAAACCCGTTCCCGGCGTCGAGATCGCAAGGTCCGGCCATGAAAAGCAATCTGCGTCGACCAATCCCTCGCCAATCCCGACCTGCCACGGGTTCCCTCCATTCTCTCCAACCTCTCCGACAGGCCAAACCCCCCTCCCGAGCCCCAGCCCCATCGCCATCCCATCCAACCCCAGCCCGAGCCCGAGCCCGAACCCGGCACGGTTCATGAACGGGTCGCCGAGCGCCAAATACCCGGGCGATGACGTGGCGAGCAGGGAGCTGAAGCTGC
The DNA here is from genome assembly GCA_037074715.1 of Magnolia kwangsiensis. Classification (NCBI taxonomy): domain Eukaryota; kingdom Viridiplantae; phylum Streptophyta; class Magnoliopsida; order Magnoliales; family Magnoliaceae; genus Magnolia; species Magnolia kwangsiensis. The sequence goes on from CM073580.1 coordinate 113,113,647, forward strand.
CAGGCACGCCCATGTCGGCGGGGATCATCGGGGCCGACATGTCGGATTCGGAGGCCGAAACGGGGGCGGATGCGGGCGGCAAGGAGGCAGGCGAGGGAGATGCTGACGTGTCGGTAGCAGGGGCGGTGCGGTAGCGCTTGTTGGGGTGGTGGGCCTTGCTGCGGGTCCCACCACCGACGGGGATGTTGCGGAGGGTCCCACCTTGGGTCCAGTAACGACGGCAGGATTTGCAGAAGTGCCGGGGCTGGGAGAGGTTGTAGTTGTTGTAGTAGCAGAACTTCGTGTGAGTAGACTCGCAGCGTGGGCAGGGTAGCGGCGGCTGCTCCTGTTGTTCCGTCCCCGGAATCTGCGTCGGTCGGGCCGAGCGGCGATCGCCTGAATCTGACTGCATCTCTCTCTCTCTCTCTCTCTCTCTCTGCGGGTGGGAATGGGTGAGGGAGAAGAAGGATAGAGTGTGAAATGGGGGAGTGAAGCGGGATTTTATAAGAGAGAGACTCGCGCGAGGAGAAATTGAATAGGTTAGTTTCCGTACATGTGCAGACGTGGCATGCGCTACCATATCCAAACAAACCCATCAGGTGGGCCCCACAACGGACATACCCTGGCAAAATGTTAGGACGGTAGGCTCCTAGGGCGGACATCTGATTATAGGTCGGTGCTGATCTACTGCTAACCTTCTAATTTCTCATTCGTGTGGCCCACTTAATGAATGGACAGCAGGACAGGTGATTGACGGCTGAGGTGCCTCCTTGAGAACCATGCCGGAAGTCACTTTCCTGTGCCCTGGGAGCTCATCGCAGTGTCCATGATAGATCCAATCCGTCCATCAGTTTCTCCTGCTCATGTCCACTAAAAATGAACAAAAAATCAGGCAAAACCAAAGCTTTTGGGCAACACCACAAAAAACAGTGATGATGGAAACACCCACCATTGAATATTTCCTGGGCCCACCTTGAGTTTATATAACATCCAAACCGTTCATAAGGTTACTCGCACTGGGATTAACTAAAAACACAGACATTAGACTGATCCTTGACCGGCCTGACCAGCGAACATTTCACTGGTAGTGCCCAATCCGCATTGTTTCCAGTGGCGTGGCCGACTTGCTTCTTTGATTTGCCTCATTTTTGGACTAATGTCCTAACACGTGCCGGCTAAACTGATGGACGGAGAGGATGTCACACGGACTTCGTAGCGGCCCCACATAGCCCCCGCCTACTGCAACATCATGTGGCAGGGGCGCGGGCAATCGGTGTCCGACGCTTCGTAAGCTGACATCAGGTAGGTCCCACGACGAAGGTGCGGTAATCAGGTGGGCCACGTATGTACGTTGAGCATTCACCGTTCGTCGTCCTAGCTAACTGTTCATATTCGCTGTAGAAGTGTGGCGCAACTGATAAGCGTGCCTGGGAAGTTTTTTTTTGGATCATTGCAAGTCCATGATGGGACCCACCCGATGAGTGGTCCAGATCTAACAGGCATGCCGCGGATCGCGGTAGCACTTCTCTCGAGAGAGACATTCCGATTATGTTCGCAGATTCGTGGTTGGGAAGTACGGAGGGTTCGGATCCTAGGCTCGGAATTGGTACGAGACGGTTTCGCAAGAGGCTCGGCTAGACACCGAACGTACCCTCGGGATTTGATTTTGTACAGGTGGGCTCCATCTCCCTCCAAACCTCTGACGTTGTAAGGCCTACATGCGATGGCCCATCAACCAAACATATCTGGTACAGAGAAATCTTAACCGTCCAATTAGTGGCCGGATGAGGATTAAGTAAGTGCATTAACGTCCCCACTCAAACATCGATCATAGCCGTCCATAGTTGGCCTGGAACGGTCTGGATGGAGGTACGTGCATGTGCTTGGACGGGGATGGTTGCCGCCTTCTAATAAAAGGAACCACACCAAACATCGATGTTTTTTTGTATCCAATATTTCAAACCCCTTTTCACCGTCCACGTGTACCAAACACACGTGTGCAAAATCCAGAGGTAGTGAAAATATCCCAGTCCAAAATCAGGCCGTTTTACTGCTGGGTCCCTCATGTCTGGTTATCGTTTTTCAACCACCCATTTCTCCATGTGCTTCTGGCCCACTTGGCTAGCTGGCCAGGATGAGTTATGTGGAGGCAATATCCACCGTAGGGATCTCCTGATGAACGACTAGGACGTCATTACAATGGGATTGGTTGCAGATGTGTATAACCATTCATTCCAAGGCACACAACATCAACAAAAATCCAAAAAAAAATAAAAAAAAGGTTAGTGGGGCCATCTAAATGAGCTCTTAGGATTTGAACGGTCTGGATTGATACTCAGAAACTGTGCGCGTGGCATAAATTCATGGACACTATTTTATTGCAATAAGACCTATTTTCATTTTAACGGTCCAACTAATGTCTATCAATTATAAACGAACATAATCAAAGAAGAGTAATTTTTTATTCATGATGGATGTGGATGTCCTGCAACCCGTGCATGAAGTCGAAACTTGGGTGGGGACCACCGTGATATTTGTGAGAAATTCATCCTGTCCATCTATTTTACAAGACAAGCCAAAAATAAGGTAAACCTATAGTTTAGGTGGGCCACATTTATAAGAAACAGTAAGATTGTACATTACTGCTGAATATTTATGGGGTCAAATAAGTTAATATTTTTGGGTTTTTAGTTCATCCAGTGAGGATGATATCATGAATAGTTTGGATGGTGGCTGCCTTAATTGAAGGTATTTTACTCCACATTTTCCTGTGGTGTGGCTCATTTAAGTTTTGTATCTACTTTGTTGACGTCCAATTTTGGCTAATAGATACGGGCCAAGTCAAAGTGCATTTTTTGATAGACACGCAAAAGACTAGGAAGATGTACTTGCACTCATAAATAGTACATGCTAGAGTGTGTTTATTTTACCCCTTTTAGTTTAGGATGTTTGTACAGAGGTGGTTCTAGAGTCAATTAAGAAATTGTCATGCATTAATGAGATATGCTAGAGATTCTATGCTTTAATGAAAAACTACCTCCGAAGACATAGAAGAGTTTGTATCTGTCATTCAGTTGAAATTAGGTAGAGCCCTCTTCTTCTAGGTCTAGGTCGAGGTCCCTTAAGGTTTGTTGAAAGGTAATGGTTGACTTGGTCATCTCAGGGCTCGATATCCTTTCCTTATGGGTCCCTTACTCGCATTGCAGATGTTATAGGGGAAATAAGCCGACCAATGATGAAAGGTAAGGTTGGAACCTAACACACTTTTTCAGGTCAGACATGACAGTGGGTTCGATTATACTTAGAATTCGAGCAAGAAGTAAGATCGAGCTCGACATCTCATCACAAGATCGGAACACCTACCGGCTTGCCCAAATACTTAAAAGAACACTACCTCTGTTAATTTCAATATCTCCAGAGTTCATCAGGAACATCATGCCCCACTACTTGACTAAGGAGACAGGTCGACTTAGCCCAGATCGATATGACCTAAGTCAGCGTGACCCAGGTCGGCATAGCTCAAAGCGGTACTCCACTCCCAAGTTAGGTCGAGAAAGGCCACCTCGGCCTCCCATTGCATATCTCCGCTGGTCTAAGATAATCAGATCTCACCCTAAGAGAGATTCGTCCGAGGCCTTCTCCAAGGATCTTGGAGAATATCTGCGATACACTCGAACCCCCGAAATCTTTGCCAAGGATCTTGAAAGATCCCCATATTAATCTAGGATCTGAATCTATTTCCAATACGCACCTACTAAATAAGAAGATTCCCTTGATGTCACCGCCTCTTTTAAAGCTATAAATAAGGTACCTCTAATGGTAAAAGGTACGTATAATCTTTAGTCCTAAACTCTCAACACTCAACTAGACCCAGGTTCCATTATTGACTTAGGCTTCAGAGGGTCCCCTGCTCTAGCCAAGGATCTTCCATGTCCGTTCCTTGTGCAGGTACACGGGTGAAAAGAGGGTTAACTAGATTTCCGCATCAATAGCAGACTTTCATGTTGAGGCGAGTGCTCTCCCACCGAGATCTATCATTCGATAATTCAACACAATAACTTATCTCTGCATCAGAGGAACTTCTCGTCATGTATTGATGACCTTTCTACTTGGAATTTGACCGGTATACCTTAACTTTGTAGATAATTGTTGCTCTTACCCATATGAGAAATATTATGAGTAAAATTGAACTGGTCAGAAGAATGAGGTCAGCTCGGATATCTAAGCACGCTGTGTGGTAGGTTAGTGCCAGTCATAACCAAGGAGCTCCTCAACGACCAGAGAACGGTAATCTATTATGTGAGATTTGTCGACCCAACGATCATGATCGTCAGGAAATGAAGTGCCTCTACCTTCTTTCGAAGAGCATGAGCATTGAGCTCTTCCACGGCTGTTCTTGATGTCCTATCCCGTATGATAAGATAAAGAGGATGGTCATCCGAGATGTCGCTTATTTCACCAAGGAATGGAGTCATGATCAATCATAGTCAACTATCGAGACTCAAATATTGCATAATTTTTCTCATTTACATCTTGGTTTTATGAACATGAATCAGTTTAATATTTTATTTTACTCATGTATGTGTTGCAAGGTGAATTTAAGAGCTTAAATTGAAAATAATGTGCTAAAAAGCATAGATTTGATGCTCAAGAATCACTAAGTTAAGGGATGGATCTTAGGAGATAAAGATTGAAAAATTTACATGTCAAATATCCACGAAAACCAAGTGAAGAATGAAGAAAATCGAAGATTTGAAGTAAAGAATCATGAAATCATTTTGAATAAGTGTATTCTGAAGTTCTGAGGTCTATTTTAGAAAACTGTGTGGCAAGAAATCTATTTTAAACAAACTGTGCAACGATAAGTTTAATTTGAGAAATTACGTTTATTCGAGAAAGTAATTGCAATGTTACAAGTAAATAATGATAATAGGGAGGTACTTAAGCTTAGGTTATTCTCATTTTCTCTAAAAGATCGGGCTAAAGTATGGCTCAACTCTCTAAGACTTAATACCATCAATTCATGGTAAGCCTTAAGTAAAGAGTTTTTTAAAAAGTTCTTTTCCGAACACAAAATAAATGTACTAAAACAAGAAATCATGTCATTCTCCTAAAAGGGGAATGAACTAGTTTTTCAAGCTTGGGAGTGCTTCAAAGACATTCTAATTACTTTTTCACATCATGGCTATGAACCATGACACGTGATTGATGCTTCCCGAAAGGGGTTCGTCGTGAATACTCGTCGGTTCATAGAGATAATGTGTGGTGGAACCTTTCTTAACAAAGATCACTTGAAATTTTCTAAATATGTTAGTAGAGAATACGCAGACCTGAGATGTCTATGCTAAATTAAACCAAACTATACCCATCCCTAGAGAGAAAGCGGGGATGTATGTCCTAAGAGAGAAAGACGACCTTAATACAAAATTTGCTGCATTGGATAGAAAGGTCGAAGCCTTGGAAATTAGGAAGGTTGATATGATTAAAGCAAACACTTCTTTATGTAATTTTTGTAGCATTTGTGGTGGCATAGACTATGACACAAAGGATTGTCCAAATATCTCAGTTGTACAAAATGTCACGCATGAGCATGATCAAGCAAATGCTATAAATAACTACCAAATGTCAGTTATGCAACCAATGAGAAACACATATAATCCAAATTGGTGTAATCATCCTAATCTTAGTTAGAGGAATGGACCACAAATTAATGTGCCCAATGCACCTTAAATGCCTCCACAAAATAATTTCTTTGGGGCACCTAACAATGCACCATATGTGCCCCTACCAAAGCGATTATCTGTGGAGGATGCATTGACCGCATTCATGAACTCTCAAGCTTAAATGAATCAGTATTTAATCCAATCAAATCATGAATTAAAGACAGCTGTGACTAGGATTGAGACTCAATTAAATGCTAGGAAAAAATACCCACTTCTTTTTCAACCTCTGTCAAATCCTAGAAACACACATTTCATTAAAGACTTAAATCCAAATGAGATACATCATGAACAAGCTAAGTCCATCATTACCTTGAGAAGTGGAAAAGAGGTCGATAACAAGATAATGTAACCGATAGAAATACCGGAGGATGAGCCACTGTCTCAAAAAAATGATGAACCGGCTATGGTTCAAGAGCCGCAACAACAAAAGGATAAAGAGAATAAGACATATGAGCCTCAAGTTTCATTTCCATCCAGACTTCGGAATCTAGCTGTTCACATGAAATATCAAGAGGTGTTGGATGTGCTCCGAAAGGTTACTGTCAATATTCCTCTGCTTGATGCCATTAGACAAATTCCATTATTTGTTAAATATCTCAAGGACTTCCTAACTGAGAAAGTGAGCGCTATCATTTAACAAAGAGTTGTACCTAATACAAAGACTCGGGAAGTCCCACCATTCCTTATATTATTAAAAATTTCTAAATTGAGCATGCTTTACTAGATTTGGATGCAAGTGTTAATTTACTACCTTATTCAGTTTACAAACAAATGGGGTTAGGCGAGCTCAAACCAACCACGATTACACTCCAACTCGTTGACCGATCTATTAAGGTACCAGGGGAATTTTAGAGGATGTGTTAATCCAAGTGGAGAAATTCTACTTCCCCATGAATTTTATTGTACTAAACACTAAACTATGTGTAAATGCTAGCGCTCAAGTTCCCATCATTTTAGGCCGCTCATTCCTAGTAACTTCAAATGCAATCATAAATTGTAGGAATGACGAACTTGTCTTTTGGTAACATGACTCTAGAGCTAAATATTTTTAATCTATGTAAGCAGCCCATTGATAATAATGAGATCCATGAGTTGAATTTCATGAACTACTTGATAGAAAAAGAGGAATTGGAACCTAGTCTGACTGAGGAATTGTTTCAAGTCATTGAGGACTTGAAAAATTCTGATTTAGAAAAAGTGTTTATGAAATTTATCATGATAATTAGAGCACTACCACTCAGGACATTGGTATGTACCGATGAGATCGCGCACTCAAATCCTATCTATCGAGGACTTGCGACCTTTGCCATCAGCAACCAATGTTCCAAAACTTGATTTAAAATTATTAACAAATGAGCTTAAGTATGTATACTTAAGTGAAAATAAAACTTATCTTGTGGTGATCTCTTCATTTTTAGAGAAGAATAAAGAGATTAAATTGTTGAAAGTTCTAAGGGATAACAAAAGAGCCTTAGGCTGGACCATTTCTGACATTAAGGGTATAAACCCTTCCATATGCACCCATCGGATCTAACTCGATGAGGACGTCAAACCAATTAAACAACCTCAAAGGCGTCCCAATCCAAACATGATGAAAGTTGTAAAAAATGAGGTGATCAAATTATTGAATGTGGAAAACATCTACCCAATATCCGATAGTGTTTGGGTGAGTCTAACTCAAGCAGTCCCAAAGAAATTCAGAATAACTATTGTGTAGAATTCTAATAATGAACTCTTACCAATAAGTGTCACCACTGGTTGGCGTGTTTGCATTGACTATAGAAAATTGAACCAGGTCACAAAGAAGGACAATTTTCCTCTACCATTCATTGATCAAGTTTTAGAGAGAGTAGCAGGTCATTCCTATAGCTTTCTTGATGGATATTCTGGATATAACCAAATAGAGATATCCGTAAAAGTCCAAGAGAAAACCACGTTCACTTGTCCATTTGGCATGTTTGCTTTCAAACGGATGCCATTTGAATTGTGTAACGCCTTCGCAACTTTTCAACGGTGTATGTTAAGTATTTTTCAAATATGGCTGGAAAGTTTCTTGAAGTTTTCATGGACGACTTCTCTATATTTGGGAGTAGTTTTAAGGAATGTCTCAACAATTTATCTCTTATCTTTCGTAGGTGTGAAGAGAAACACCTTATCTTAAATTGGGAGAAATGTCATTTCATGGTTCAAAAGAAAATTGTTTTGGTCCATATTATATCCAAAAATGGAATCGAGGTAGATTGCTTAAAACTCGACATTATTGCTAATCTATCTATCTCCCGAACTGTTAGAGATATTAGATCACTTATGTGGTATGCTGGTTTTTATATAAAATTCATCAAGGACTTTAGTGCCATTACTAGACCCTTGATTAATCTTTTTCAAAAGAATGTTCCATTTAAGTGGACAGATGAGTGTGCAAGTGCCTTTAATAAAATTAAATCATCCCTTACCACTGCACTTATCATGCGTCCACTAGATTGAACACTTCCTTTTGAACTAATGTGCGATGCAAGTGATTATGCCATAGGGGCTGTTTTGGGCCAAAGGAAAGATAAACAGCCCTACGTTATTCACTATGCGAGTAAAACTCTAAACTCGATCTAAATGATCTACTCAACAACTGAAAAAGAGTTACTTGCAGTATTTTTTACTTTGGATAAGTTTAGGTCCTACTTGTGGGATCCAAAGTGGTTATTTTCACAGACCACTCGGCTTTGAAATATTTGTTATCTAAGAAGGATGCAAAGCCGAGACTTTTAAGATGGATCATCCCACTCCAAGAATTTGACTTAGAGATAAAAGATAAGAAAAGAGTAGAAAACGTAGTGGCTGATTACTTTTTTATATTAGTGTTAGATGATTCCACTAAGGACATATATCAAGGACACTTTTCTTGATGAATAATTATTTGCGATCTTCAAATTGCCTTGATATGCAGATATAATGAATTATCTTGTAACGGAAAAAATGTCAAATCACTGGAAGTCAAAAGATAGAAAGCATTTCGAAACCAAGGTTAGGAACTTCTTCTAGAATGACCCGTATTTATATAAATATGGGAATGATTAGTTTTTAGACGTTGTGTCCCAGAGGATGAAGTTTAGAGTGTTATTTCCTTTTGTCACATGGAAGCATGTAGTGACCATTTTTCTGCTAAGAAAACCACTTCAAAAATCATGCGGTGTGGTTTTTACTGACCCACTATGTTTAAAGACACTCATGCTTTCTGTGTTGCTTGTGATAGATGTCAAAGGTTGGGAAGAGTGTCCCAGCGCAACATGATGCCTTTATCCCCAATTTTATCATTGGAGATTTTGTTGTTGGGGTATTGATTTTATGGACCCATTTCAATTTTTTTTTGAATTTATTGTTATATTGGTTGGTATGGACTATGTTTCAAAGTAGATTGAGGCAGTTTCAAGTAGGACCAATAACACCAAAGTGGTCATATGATTCCTTATGAAAAATATTTTTTTCTAAATTTGGAACTCCAAAGGCCATCATTAGTGATGGCGGGTTTCACTTTTGCAATAAGATATTTGAAGCTTTGATGAAGAAATATGACATCAAGCATAAAGTGAGCACCCCATACCACCCATAAATGAGTGGGCAAGATGAGATTTCTAATTGAAAAATCAAACAGATTTTAGAGAAAACTATAAAGCCAAATAGGAATGATTGGTCCCTCAGATTGTCCGACGCTTTATGGGTTTACTGCTTATAAGACCCGGATTGTAATGTCTCCATACAGATTGGTGTATGAGAAGGCTTGCCACTTACTCGTGGAATTGGAACATAGAGCCTACTGGCCAATAAAGAAATTAAACTTTGATATGGACTAAGCAAGTGGACAAAGGAAATTAGAATTGAATGAATTAGAAGAGCTGATGAGAGATTCCTATGAAAATTCTAAAATTTATAAAGAGATGACCAAAGCTTTTCATGACAAACATATCCTGAGAAAGAATTTTGAACCTTAGCAAAAAGTCCTATTGTACAATTCTCATCTACAGTTCTTTCTTGAAAAGTTAAGATCAAGATGGACAAGCTCCTTCGTTGTAAAGAATGTTTATACTCATTGGGCTGTTGAAATTAAGAATATACGTAATGACAATGTGTACAAGGTTAATGGTCTGAGATTAAAGCTTTATATGGAAAACTTTCATTTAAGAGAGGAGTCTTTCCCTCTTCATGGGCCAAAATATTCAGAATGATGCTCTTATTCTGACGGAACATTTCTATAGGATTTGTATTATATTCAATTCTTTTTAGTGTCACATAGCAGGTGAGTTTTTTTATTGGAGGTACTATCGACTCTCTTTTATTTTTATTATTCTCTGTATTATATTATCATTACATTGGGGACAATGTAGATTTTAGGTTTGGGGTGTGGATAGTCATCCGTGTGAAGATTTTTTTTTTTTTTTTGGATTTCAGTTTATTTTATTATTATTTTATTATTTTTAGGTTTCAATTAGGTTTAAGTTTATTTTTTTAGGTTTATGGAGAAATTTTTTCAACATTTTCAAAATAATATTTTTATATACAATAATGTGAACATGATATTTTATGAATTTCAATGGCAAAACTAATACTTAGTCTAGGTTTATAGTAGTCAAAAAACTAATAACTGAAAATTATAGACTTGAGTTCAATTATCTAATCAGTAGTTTAAAGTGAGTTGTAATTTGATGTACTGAATTCATAATACACCCTACCTAACTAAGTGAGGAATATGATATATGAACTAGAATAACAAATTTAGATTCAAACAAGGTTGAATGAACTAGTACCATTTATATATGTTTAAAAGAGAGAATATTGAAGGAAAAATGATGAAATTTTTTTTTTTATTATAAAGCATGAATGCAATTACCATAACAATCGTGTCAGTAATCCAGAGTAAGGATACCTAAGTATCCATTACTGTTACCATTAGAAGTACGATATCTTATTTTATGAAACAAATCGGACAAGAATCTTCATCTAAGGGTAGTTTATAATAATGAGGATATGATGATAAAAGAAGAAATGTCATGAAGAAAATGAAATAACTGGAGATTTCATATTCTTGGGATGATTGAAAGGAGTTATAATAGAGAACATGCATATTTATTAAAGTTATACTAGTGTTACAGAGCACTTAAGGATATTTGATCATAACTATTCTAAATTTTGATTAGATTTCTAAATTCAAGGATGTAATAGATTAAAAAATTGATATTCTAACCAACTTCAAACTTAGGGTAACTATTGTTTTGTTTTGAAATTCATATGATGAATGGAGGCATAATTGTATAAATTTCTTAGTGTTAAACTATTTTTCATGTTTTCAATGTTTATAGGTAACATTTCTGGAAACCCTCACGAGACTACAATTTGTCCACTAGGGAAAACCTAGGGGTTTAACGGCTTGTTGCATATACTAAATGCAATCGAGATTACCTGCGAAAGTGGTGTACTTATAATTTTATTTTCATTTTAATTTTTTTTATAGAATGAATTTTTATTTTTCTTCGCTTATTTTACTCGGGACTAGCTAAATGTTGGTTGGGGAGTGTGTTTAGAATCAAATATTGAATAATTTTTTCCATTACATCTTAGTTTTATGCACATGAATCAGCTTAATGTTCTATTTTACTCATGTATGTGTTGCAAGGTGAATTTAAGAACTTGGACTGAAAAAATGTGCTAAAAAGCATGGATTTGATGCTCAAGAATCACCAAGGCAAGGGATGGATCTTAAGAGACCAAGATTGAAGAATTCACATAACAAAAATCCACGAAAACCAACTGAAGAATAAAGAAAATCGAAGATTTGAAGTAAAGAATCCTAAAATCGTCCTGAAAAAGTGTATTCTGAAGCTCTGAGCTCTATTTTGAAAAACTGCGTAATAGAAAGTCTATTTTAAACAAACTGTGCAGCAATAAATCTATTTTGAAAAAATGCGTATATTTGAGGCGATTTCTAAGGTTTTTCAACTTCTTACAAATATTGAAATTCTCTACTTATAAATAAGGCTTCATAGGGCATTCCTAAGCATCATTTAAGGTATCACAAAGCAAAATTTAGGGTTTTTAATTTTATTAGAGTTTTATAAATTTTTTTGAGATCTTTTCTATTTGCATTAATTTCTTTCTTTTTATTTTAATTATGTTTTTCTAAGTTCCTTTTAGCCCAAGCTAGAAGGGAAGCACATGGGTTTAATAATTCTTTAAGATTATTATGATTGATTGTTTTAATGATGAGAAGAATGGTATATGCAAGTTATTTATTATTTAGGTTTTATTTTTTATCCTCTTGTGAGATCCATATATTTTCATCATATGAGATCCACATTGATGGATAGGCCTACCATATATCAATCAAATTTCCTAGATAGGAGAGGTTCTTAACTTGTTATATTTCTTTAATTTTCATTATCTCATTGATATTGAATTTTTAAAATCAATGACGCTTCAGAATACATATTAATGGTGCAAATCCATAATTTTCTAATAATTTATATCACTTATTAAAATATTTAAATTGTTTTATTTTTCGATTAGGCTGACCATAGTGCTCAGATCCTAGTTGTGTTATCCAAGTCATTATGATTTTGGAACATTAACCTATGTGTGGAACTTTGAAGCTTGGATGTTATTTTATTCAGTTGAATTACATTCATTCAATAATTCCAAAATAAAATCATCAGTTTAGTTTTTATTATTTAGTTTGTTTTGCATTTGATTTTTTTCTTCTCACAATTCATCTCCCTGTGGGATCGACCATGTATTCACGGGATACTACTTACGAATCTCTGCACTTGGAGGCAAGCAATCATCAACCAAAGGGCCCAACTCTGGGAGCTCTTTCTTAAGACGGCCGTGAAGATGAGCTCGGCTGATCAGCCTTGACCTTGTACTATATGTTCTCAAATCTCGACCACAGCCTACTAACAAGCCTGGGTCGAAAATCTCCTCCTCAAGATGACTGCATAAGTCAGCTTAATTGGTTAGCCTCGGCCTTAGTTTTCCACCACATGATTTCAGATCCTGATTAGTTAACCTTATCTACATCGGAGATCTCGTGAAACAGTTGAGAAACCTACACTAAGGGCCTATTTGGCCGGTGATATTAAGTTGTATTAAATGGGATTGCAATGTTAATCCCACTTTGACATGTTTGGAAGGAGTGTGAGATGTGATTAAAATTAACTTTATAGGATTTGGAAAATGAGCCTTGTGTTGGAAAGTGTGAGATGAGATTTTCAAATCCCATGGATGATGAATTTTTCTTTTACCCAAGTGTAATTTGAAAGTAAATCTTAGGATTTACTTTTAATTACATACATTTCAAACATATATGGGATACACCCATCACAGGGATAATACCTTACACATACATTTATTGTTACTTTTACAATTCCATCCACCTTAATCCCACTAAATGCAGTTGGCCAAACAGGCCCTGAATGCACTCCCATACTTAAGAAGTGTTTCTACTCACGTAATTGATTATGTGAAGCTATAAATAAGAACTCATCTAATGGTGAAAGATACGCACACATACACTAGTCCATGCACCATTGTGCCATCATGTCAATTGAATGAAGTTTTGCTTGATTCTGACATATGTATAGGAGGGTACCTTGTTATGGCTAGGGTTTCATTTATCTTTTTTGTGAGTACACATATACTGAGAGAGTTGATCATATTTATGTATCACCAAGAGACTAATTTAATTTTTTCCATACCATACTAATTTTTAAGTTGTCCCACATGAGCTGTAAAATAATTGATGGATGGAGTTCTCCCAAACATCATGATAACTATGCCTAGGTTAGGCCGGGAAAAAGGATGGCAGGCAATCTACATCCGTTGATGATGCATCCAACTTGGGACCTATAATTTGTACAGATAAATTTGAGAAACTGTGTGCATGTATGCAATTCCTGAATAATTTCCCAGTGCCTGGTATATCATCACACACTGCCAGAGTATTAAAATTTCTCTCATCAAACAACTCAGGCAAAACGTCTCAATTCTCTACCACGTGTCACTTCACTATAATATGTAAGCCGTGCAAACGATGGGCCATATATAGCACCAGAATGGTCCATTCATCACAAGGGCCCCACCAAAGAAACAGGGTCTGACTCGAAGTGTGCATGTGGTCCACCTGACGAGCGAACATGGTACCTGTTGGGGAGAAATGTGTTAAGTTCGGAGACTCGGATTTAAGTAGGTTGGCTCTGCTGACATTGCCTGAAGAGTCCGAGACAGCACCGACCGAACTGAGATAAACCCTTTGCTACTGATCAGACAACTGACTTAAGCATCGGAGGTTCCCCGGCTCTAGCTAGGGTCACCTTGACATTGTTGATTGTGCAGGTGGAGGAAGGTCCGTCTTAGGGAAGCCGTCCCATAAAAACATAGCAATAGTTTGGCGCCGTCTGTGGGAAGCGGACAAAAAACCATTTTCTCTAATTTGTTGAATGACAAGAACCAGAAGGACAGGTCCAGATGAAGCGGGGGAGGCCGCTGCTAGCACAGCTCAGGGAGCTCCCCCGACGGCACCGCTTGCGACTACCAGCCAGTCTAATCAAGCGAACGCGCACTTGCATTGCGAGGTCCAATAAATGCGTTCCGAGATGGGTGTCATGAAACACATGCTGGAACAACTGGGTAACTAGCAGATGCAGCGTCATGAGTCGGCACAGGTTCTCCCACCAGCGTCTATAGCGCAGCCTGCTGTGCCACAGTCACCCCGACAACCGAGTCAACCCAAGGGACCGAGTCAACATCAAGTACCGAGTCACCCAGCGCCGGCCCGTTCAGCAACGGCCATTTTTCCTCCCTCTGATCTGAGACATAGAATAGATCAGAGGAGACGAAGTCGGCTCCCTGCAGAAGAAACGGCGGACAACGCTGAACCCTGTAAAGCCGATATATAAGACTTCAAGAAAGAGGTTCGGGAGAAGATGGAAAAGAAGATGACGGATATAAAGCACGGTCGGAACTCAAATCTGAAGAAAAAGCTTATCCATTTGTGGACAAAGTCATGTGGGCTCGGTTGCTGGAGAGGTTCCGCTTACCTCAGATAAATCCTTTCTCCGGAAAAACTGATCCGACAGAGCATCTTTAATGCTTCAAGACCTATATGGAGTTGCACGACGCCTCGGATGCTATTATGTGCCGAGCCTTCTCTCAAACCCTGACCGATGTAGCCCGACTTTGGTTTAAGCAATTAAAATTCAAGTCGATTAAGTCCTTCGCCGAACTCAGTGACCCCTTTTTCAGTAATTTTATCGGCGGAAAGAAGAAATTAAAACAGCCCGCACATCTGAACAACATAGTTCAGAGGGAAGGAGAGCTATTAAAAGACTACATCAAACGCTTCAACTTCGAGTCTTTGCAGGTTCGAAAGCATTCTAAGGAGACAACTCTCAACGCTCTCATGCAAGGAGTGAGAGATAAACCTTTTTTGGCGTCACTGGATAAGAATCCGCCCGATATTCTGGGCGAGTTTATGGTTCGGTCGGACAAATACGCTGATACGGAAGAGACGTGACTCCTACGGGAGAAGGTCCAGAACGCAAAACCATCGGTTAAAGAGTCGGCCAAGAAAGAAGCCGACTCAGCCGGAGAGAAAAAGTGAAAAGAAGACCGGGCGCGATGTCGGAAAAGCGACCAGATAGAAGATTTTCTACATACACCCCCCTAAACAAATCTCATGAACAAGTATTAATGGAGATTAAGAGCGAAGGCTTCGTCAACTGGCCCTGGAAACTCCGAGGAAATCCGAATCGTCGGAATAAGAACAAGTATTGCCACTATCATCGTAACCATGGTCACAACACAAGTGATTGTTATCACTTGAAAGACGAGATCGAGCAGCTAATTAAAGAAGGCTGA
This sequence comes from Magnolia kwangsiensis, assembly GCA_037074715.1. NCBI lineage: Eukaryota > Viridiplantae > Streptophyta > Magnoliopsida > Magnoliales > Magnoliaceae > Magnolia > Magnolia kwangsiensis. The sequence goes on from CM073580.1 coordinate 113,129,249, forward strand.
CTAAGAGAACATACAGAAGGGTTCGACGCTCCAGTAGGACCGAGTGAAGAGCGGCCCCAAAAAGAAATCCGAACGATTGTTAGAGGGCACCAAGGCGGTGGGGACTCAAATAACGACCAAAGAAACCACGCTAGAAGCCTCGATCGCCCGGAGTCCGAGGTTCTTCTGTTGTCTCGGCCTCCCAAGGAGAAGAAAAGAAAAAAATATTGTATCTCGTTCACTAAGGAATATGCTCGAGGCATTCATCATCCTCATGACGATGCACTTGTGGTCACCCTTACCATCGCCAATAGAAAAATATTCCGGATACTAGTGGACACAGGATCATCAGCGGACGTCCTGTTCACCCAAGCGTTCGATAAAATGAGCATAGGTCGGTCGGTACTACGACCTGTCCGAACCCCACTCATTGGGTTCTCAGGTGGACAGGTACTTCCTGAGGAAATCGTTTCACTGCCACTTACAGCTGGAACCGCGCCTCATCAAATGACTGCGATGGTCGACTTCCTGGTCGTGGACTAACCGTCGGTGTATAACGCTATACTCGGCCGACTATCTCTAAGCCTCCTTCGAGCTGTGGTATCTACTTACCACCTTTCCATGAAATTTTTGATCGAGTCGGGAGTAAGAATTATGAAAGGAGATCAAAAAGATTCTCAGAAATGCTATGCCACCGCAGTCAAGGCGCCGACTGAAGTGTCGATGATTGAATCGCTAGACCCCCGTATCGGATCTCATGAATGGGGGCAGCCGATGGAAGAACTCGTCTCGGATCCGTTAACCGAGACAGACATGTCGAAAGTAGTCCAAATCGGCTCGTCCCTGAGTCCACCTCTTAAGGAACGAATGATCACCTTGCTTCGATGGTATGCCGATATCTTCGCTTGGAGCCACGAAGATATGCCTGGGATCGATCCCTCGGTTATAACACACTGACTCAACATCGACCCGACTTATAGACCCATCCAACAGAAGCGTCGCCCTCTCGGCCCGAAAAGGTACGCTATCATTGAAGAGGAAGTCGGCAAGCTCCTTAAAGCCAAATTCATCGAAGAGATATACTATCCGGAATGGATAACTAATTTCGTACTCGTAAAGAAAGCCAATGAAAAGTGGCGAGTCTGTATAGACTATACAGATTTGAACAAAGCCTGCCCCAAGGATAACTTTTCTCTTCCTCGCATTGATCAGCTGATAGACAGTACCGCGGGTCATGAATTGCTAAGTTTTATGGATGCCTATTCAGGCTACAATCAAATTGTAATGTACGAGAATGATAAATCAAAAACTGCCTTTGTCACTGACAAAGGCCTTTACTGTTACCCAGTGATGCCATTTGGATTAAAGAACGCTGGAGCAACGTATTAGAGGTTAATGAATAAAATGTTCGCTCGGCAGATCAGCCGAACGATGGAAGTTTATATTGACGATATGCTATTCAAAAGTAAACGAGCGGCCGACCATGTGGCGGACTTGGAAGAAATATTCTTGACTTTACGTAAATATAAAATGAAGTTGAATCCCAGCAAGTGCGCGTTTGGTGTAAGCTCGAGAAAATTTCTCGGTTTACTCGTTAGCCAGCGAGGAATCGAAGCGAATCCCGAGAAAATCAAAGCTTTACTTGAAATGGAGTCTCCTAAAACAATCAAAGACATTCAAAGGTTGACAGGAAGAGTGACCGCGCTTAATCATTTCCTGTCTCGAGCCACAGACAAATGTCTCTCGTTCTTCAAGCAATTTAAGGGACGACAGACGATGGAGTGGACGGATGAATGTGAGAAGGCATTTCAAGATCTGAAGGCTTACCTCGGATCCCCACCACTGCTATCTAAGCCCGAACCAAGTGAAGCGTTATTATTATATCTGGTCGTATCTGATGCCGCAGTCAGCTCAGTCTTAATACGAGAGAGTCAAGGGAAGCAGCTACCAGTGTACTACGTCAGCAAAACCTTACTACCAGCTGAGACGAGGTATCCTCAGCTCGAGAAAATAGCCTTAACTCTGGTGGTATTATCACGACGCCTCTGGCTATACTTTCAGGCCCATACCATTGTCGTCGTGACCGACTTACCACTTCGCCAGATTCTCCAAAAGCCGGAGGCTTCCGGCCGACTTAAAAAGTGGGCAGTCGAGTTGAGCGAATTTGACATACATTACAGGCCGAGGATAGCCATAAAAGGGCAGGCCGTCGCCGATTTTCTTATCGAAGTGGCTCCTAATCGTGACGATATACCTGATTTGGAGAAAATTATTTTACCTGGGGCTTCTTCCTCTCTCGGGTCGGCACCCTGTAAGCTATTTGTCGACGGTTCATCCAATTCCAAGGCAAGCGGGGAAGGAGTAGTATTAGAAACTCCCGATCAAACCTGTATACAGTATGCCTTGCGACTTGGCTTTCAAGCGTCCAACAATACAGCAGAGTACGAAGCCTTATTACTTGGCCTTAGACTCGCCGCGAGTATATGTGAGACTCATCTGAATGTTTTTAGTGACTCGCAATTGGTCGTTAACCAGGTTTCTGGTGTTTATCAAAATCGAAAAGAATAACTGAAGGCGTGCATGGAAAAGGCTAAAGAATTGATCGGTGGATTCCAGAAGTGTGAAGTAATTCGAATACTCAGGACCGATAATGCCAAAGCTGACTTATTAGCAAAGCTTACCTCAGCCGACGAGGAAGAAATACCTCGGTCGGTTCCGATTGAATACGTTCCTGAACCGAGTGTAAATGAGCCGATAGTCTCGGCCCTACTTCCTATCAACTCAACGACTGCTTGGTTTGACCCACTCGTCCGCTATCTCAATGATGGAGAACTGCCGAAAGATCGCGCAGAGGCGCGGCGGTTAAAGGTTCGAGCCTCGCGCTACACCATCTTGAATGAGATTATATACAAAAAAGGCTTTCATGCTCCTCTACTAAGGTGCGTCGACTCCCAAGAAGCTGATTATATCTTACGGGAGATACACGAAGGGATGTGTGGAAACCATTTATGAGGACGCTCGCTCACCAACAAAGTGTTGCGGCAGGGGTATTACTGGCCGACTATACAGCATGATTCTAAGTGATTCCTTCAAAGATGTGACAAGTGTCAGCGGTTCACAGTAATCCCGATACAACCCACTGAGAAATTGACTCCGATGTCGGGACCATGGCCCTTTGCGCAGTGAAAAATTGACATCATCGGGCCCTTTCCTCTGGGGAAGGGTCAGACTAAATTCGCTATGGTTGCGGTGGACTACTTCACGAAGTGGGCTGAAGCAGAGCCATTGGCGAAAATCACCAAGCAAAGGATCATAAGTTTCGTTTGGAAGAATATCTTCTGTTGGTTCGGGATACCTCGGACTATTATTACTGACAACGGAAGGCAGTTCGATAACAAACGATTCCGGGAGATGTATAGCAATCTCGGAATTCGAAATGTATACGCCTCGCCTTATCATCCTCAGACGAATGGACAGGTCGAGGCGGTCAACAAAATTATAAAGCGGCACCTCCGAACGAGGCTCGATGAAGCAAAGAGAGCGTGGACCGAAGAACTTCCAAATATATTGTGGGCCTATCGGACCACAACACGGACTGTCACGGGAGAAACCCCCTTTTTCCTATGTTACGGCGCGAAAGCGGTCGCACCAGTTGAGATCGGCGTTGGCTCGGCCTGAGTCAACTTATACAGTGGATAAGAGAATGGCGAACTCCTTTCATTCGAGCTCGATTCGTTGGAAGAGAAAAGAGAAATGGCTCGGTTGAAGATGATGGCTCGATAAAGACAGGTGTCTCAATTTTACAATCGCCGAGTTAAAGTTAGACAATTCTGAGCCGGGGATATGGTCCTTCGAAAGACATTCTCAAATACTAAGAAAATTGGGTCGGGCATATTAGGACCCAATTGGGAAGGTTCCTACGTCGTCTTAGGCACCATCCGCCCTGGAACCTATCGGCTGGAAGACCTAAATAGACAACTGTTGCCTCATCCTTGGAATGCCGAGCATCTTAAGATTTATTACCTGTAAAATAGAATAGAAAGTACTGTAATTGAAGTCGACTCAATGAAAAGTTCTATTTCGTCCAAGTACTCAATGTCGGGTTACAAAAAAAAAAAAAAAAAACAACAAAAGAAAGTACAATATCCGACTGGCTCATTCGGTTGGAATTCATCCCCTATACGGCGCCCGAAGGATCGGCTTTATCAGCAGCAGCATATCCTTAGGCGGCTTCGCCCTCAGCAGCCTCGGCAGACGGACTGTCAACTTCAAAGGCGGAGAGGTCGAGATCGGGGAAGACCGCCCTCATCTTCAAGACGCAGGCCTTGTAACCACCTTGATAAAGGCAGTCCCTCTCCTCTTCAAACTCGGAAGATTCGAGGAAGGCGTGTAAGGCTCGCTCTCGTTCCTCTTTGGCTCGACGCACCTCTTCTTAGGCTTCCTAAACGAGGCCGGTGGCCTCGGCCTTCGCCCGAGCAAGAGTACTCTCGCACTCGCCATGAACTCGAAGAAGGTGCCGCTGCCTCTCCTCAGCCTTCTGTAGGAGAAAAGTCAGGCGAGCATTATCGGCCTTAACTCCTTCAAGAGCCACACGGGCATCCTCGGCCGCCTTCCGAGCGATCGATAGATCGCCGGTCATGATGTTAATCCGGCTCTCAGCGATCTCTCTGCAACCCTTAGCCTCGGCAGCGATCCTCCTCGCAGTCTGTCTCGGATGCGAGTTTCTGGGCGACAGTCAGCTCCGAGCTTGCTTTGACGAGGTAAGGTGCCAGCTGCGATAAAGAGACAGTGAGTTATGCGGTAAAACTTAGTCGAAAACGATACAGGATTGAAGAAGAGTTTACCTCAAAAAGTAACCTCGCCGTATGCCTGAGGGTCTAAGCAGTCGGAGCATTGTAATAATTGACGAAGTCTTTTTTGTCCCCATGGACGAGCGCCCAAGGGATCATCCCCATGATGATCTTGGCGAGGGGGGACTCCTATTGAGTCATCTCCCTTCTCGGGGATTCCTCGTGCAACACCTCTCTCGGCCTCGTAACCTCCTCTGCAACAGGTCCTGGCTCGAGAGCCGCTTGAGTCATCGGAGGAGTTGGCTCCGTTTCCTTAGCCCTCTCGTCAAGGTCGGAGAGCACGACCACTTGGGGGGCTGTAGGTACAGGAGCGGACGGAACGACCGTCTCCTTAGCCCTGGCTGCGGTCTTCTGCTGCTTCGAGGGCCGAGACCCGGACAACAGAGCCGATCGTGGAGGGGCCTTCACTTTGGAAAGCGGCTTCAAGGCAGGGCGGGACTCGGCCATACTGTCAGGCGCAGGCCTCAGAAAGAGGCGAGCCTCGGGAAGGTCTGAAAGGATTAATAAAGAAGAATGAGGAGTCGAATAGGGAACCGAAAGAACGAAGCAAAGGAGGACGAGTTACCTGAGACGAACGAATCTAAACCTGCAAGATGTAGGCGCTCGTATTGCAGCATCAACTTCCAAAACCGTTCCCCCGCGCTCAGCTTCCTCAGCTCTCTTATCCGAGTCAGAGCCCCGGACTCGAGTTTCCCCCTCTTCTTCAAAATATCTGCAAGACATTATGAAGTCAAGATTAGCAGAAGATGGTATAAAAATAAAGAGGGAGAGAAAGGAAAGACCATCGGGCCGAGTCATAGAGTCACCTGCTCTACGGAACGTGCGAGATACTTGAGGCTCGTACGGCCACGTGTCGGCCGACTCCCACTGGCCGCAAGCCCAGAACCACCTCTCCTTCCAGAACTTGTTCGAAGTGGGTGGGTCGGTTATTAAAGACCCCCCTTTACCTCTCCACGTGCTCAGGAAGTAAAGGTCAGAGAAGTTTGGATTTGGTCTGACTTGATAAAGGTAAAGGAACTCGTCGACCGTAAGTGAAGGGTACTCTAATTCGGACTAGAGTACGGCACACCCGAACAAATTCCTCCATGCATTCGGAACAATTTGATAGGGAGCTATTTTGACTCGGGACAGGAAGTCATGAGCAATGGGCTGAAGTAGTAAACGCAAGTCACACTGCATCGCGACTTGGAAGATTGCGATCATCCCTACAGGGGGATGGTCGGAAAAATCACCCGAGCGAGGGAGAGGGAGGACGACCGAGTCAGGGACATGATATCTAGCCCTGATTCGGTTTAAGTCGGATTCAGTTAGAATGGAGGCGACTAGACCGCAAGGTTTGTCTTCTTCCCCCTTTGAAGACGACTCATAGGCTTCCGTAGTTTGGTTCACAGGGCTTGGAATGGCTGCCCCTTCGCCCGTAACTAGTTCGTCCTCTCCTTCCTCATCCTCCAGCTGATCCATCCAAGGGTTAGGTCTCCCTGAACGAGTCACCAGAGACATCCCACCGCTGGATGGACCGGCCTGAGTAGGACGCTCAGCCGATGAGTCGCCGGCTTCTCTTAAAAGCCGGAATGAGGCGTCGGCACCGACGGCAAACTCCGTCAACAGTGAGGATGGTTCCGTAACGTATCAAAGGTGTTGGGACGCACCTTCATTTCCGCACATCTCCTCCCGGGGGCTTTGAGAGCCGCGTGCAGCCATTAAAGCTTATAAAAGAATGAGGAATGGACTCACCGAGAAATCGACGGCAAGTGCAAGGGAAGTTGACGAAGAAAGAAGCGACAGCGGAGGAGGAGGGGAAGAAGAAAAAAGGAACTCGGAAGCGGACACAGGCGGGAGGAAGAAGAGCGAAAATAAAATTCGCACAGTCCTCCCGCCCGACCCTTTTATAGCCGTGCCAGGTAGCAAGGCATTTATGGCAAAAGCGAATCGTCGTTCGTCTCGACTTTTCGTTCGACACGTGGCGTACGCTGACTGACAGCGGTAACTTCGTGGCCACGCGTCCGTATTTCATACGCGGACGAAACGAATCGACGGCTAGTTGCACGTGCGGCCTCGGGAGGCACAATGTCGTACGCTAGAGACGACTCAAAGAGCATTAAACGCCTCATCATTATCTTGGATGCTAATACTAACCGACTGAAAAAATCGTACTCCTTGATGCTGTGGACGACGCAAGGAGTAAAGAGGGCTCACTGTTGGAGAGAAATGTGTTAAGTTCAGAGACTCAGATTTAAGTAGGTTGGATTTGCTGACACTGTCTAAAGAGTCCGAGACAACACCGACTGAACTGATATAAGCCCTTTCCTACTATCAGACGACTGACTTAAGCATCGGAGGTTCCCCGGCTCTAGTTAGGGTCACCTTTACATTGTTGATTGTGCAGGTAGAGAAAGGTCCGTCTTAGGAAAGCCGTCCCATAAAAACATAACAACAGTACCCATTTCACATACAACGTTGTGCGTAGATTAATTCTCTGACCGGGTGACCGGGTCGAGAGACCCAGTAACGAGTCAAGAGAGCCGAGTCGAACCGGAATGTCCGGGCATCCGTCAGTGGGAGGAGAGAGAGTGTACCGACAGCATCATTTATGTCGGGCAGCGTGGGGGGCAATAATTGGGCTGCCCCGCTCGGTGAGAACGCGTATAGTCCGCATCAGATTCCCCTGTCCGTACAATCGTAGCCGGTTTTCTCGGTCGCCGTGAACTGCGGCAATGAACAGAGGGGAAGAGAGAGAGAGAGAAGGGGGCTCTGCTGCTGCCCGGCTGCCCGACCTGACCGGAAGGGGGAGAGAGAGAAGGAAGGGCTCGCAGCTGCTGATGATTCCCGCCGCGGTCAGGATCTGCTGCCCGACGATGCAGAGACACGTGGCGATCATGTATGGGTGAACGGATGGATTTGGGTGGGATTCGACTGGCACGCGCGCGAAGGGAGCAGCGACTCTCATCCGTCGCTTTCTGAGGCCGCACAACCGACCTTTGGGTTTGAATTCCGGTCTTTCGGTTTGACGGTGGTTCCTGGAACCGCCCTCCGTTTTCAAAATAATTTCCGAAATGCCACCATTGAATTTCCTCCGCACGCGAATTCCCTGCGACAACTATTGCAGGAAGCCCGTGCAACGCAAGAAAATAAAAGGGACGCGGATTTGCGTCCTACCCCCGCCCGTCTCCAGCTGGGAACCGTCAGGAGGTTGAGTGGCCACCGTGATGTATGGGTCTTATCCACACCGTCCATCTATTTTTTCGTTTTATTTTAGGAAATTGTTAAAAAAATGAGGAATATCCAAGGCTGAAGTGGACCACACCACATGAAGCAGAGGTGATAATGATTCTCACCGTTAAAAATTTTCTAGGCCCAACTTGATTTTTATTTGCCATCCAACCTATTCATAAAGTTACTTAGACCTGTATGAAAATAAAAACACAAATATAAGCTCCATCCAAAACTTCCGTGGCCCCGGAGAAGTTTTCAACGGTAAGAGTTTAATCCCCATTGCGAGCCCACATCTATATGGGATCTGCCTCAATTTTGGGCCTATATCCTAAAATGATAGAAAAAAAATGGATGGACGGTGTGGATAATACCCATACACATCACGGTAGCCACTCACAGCTCCTGCCCGTTCCCAGCTGGAGAAGGCTCTGTGGGGCCACCATGAGGAGTACGTGAAATCCGCTCCGTCCATCAGCTTAGTCACCTTAGGATTTCATCAGAGAAATCTCTCCAATCCAGTGAAACATTCTTCAGAGCCCACCGTGATGTTTATACACCATCAGAAACGTTCGTTAGGATGAAGGGAAAAAACCAAATATCAACCATACCAAAGCTACCTTTGGCACCGATAGGCTTGAATGGTAGGTTCCTCCTTCACTACTTTTCATATTGTCTGGCCCACTTAGGTTTCCGACCACCTGTCAAGTCCTGACATAAGCTGGCGAAAAATGAACGGATGGGGGTGGATGCCAGTCTCACATTACTAGGCCCCACATAACTTTTTAGTGTATTCACGAAGTGTATTTAGGACCTTCCTATTTGTGGGCCCATTTTTAAAGGCCTTAATTTAGACGGCTGACAATTTTCTCACCTTTTACATTATTAGGATTGCTTCTTTAGGCTGCATTTGGCCCACAGATTGGACAGTCCTGATTGCATATCACGTTCTGAACGGTAATCTGTCCATGTGGGGAGCAATGATGGAGTGGTCTGAAGGTAAGGTTATGATGGAGTGGTCTGAGGGTAACAAGAACCTTACCTTACCTTACCTTGTATATAATTGCATTTTGACTCGTTTACATCTGCATCACTTATCTAGACCATCCATTACGTCCGGTTTGAATGTATTGAAATCGTCTGATCAGTGGCTTATGAAAATTGATGGGCGATATGGTTCACTATCGATGGGTCTAGTCACTGATGTTTAGGACTATTCGGTTGCTTTTTTTTATTTTTATAATAATGAAAGAAGATTATATTAGATCTAATGGATGGACGACATATGTGATGTGAATGATGGCAAGTCCAATCATAACTATGTGCATTGTAAATTTTTGATGCACATAAATAGCATGACGCATGTATAGAGAAAAGAAAAGAAATATTTCTTTCTTTTTTAAAAAAAATAATTCTTGAATCTACAGTGGAACAAAGGAAAGAAATATCTAAAAACTAATAATTCTATAAGTCAGCTCTATTGATTAACAATTTATATTGTCCTAAGGGTTGGATAGTATGATTATGAGTTGTTGGAGAAAAATATATTAAGTCCGGAGACTCGGATATGAAGTAGGTCGGATCTGCTGACACTGCCTGAAGAGTCCGTGACAATGGTCGGAGCCGAGGGAATAATGAATAAGGCCAAGAGGCATAAGCATAGGACGACTTAAGTTACTCTGTTAAAGAGATAACTGCGTCTGCATAAGTCTATACAAGGCCGAGTAAGTTAAAAGTCGCCCGACCAAGAGAATAAAATCGACCAAATGATTTGGTTCCGTTGGTCACGGTATAAGGAAGGATGACGAGAAAACACCGATACTATTCCACCTGTAAAGGGGCAAAAAACTTATTCAATTAAGCCAACCGAGACTCTCTCAGAGTCGGCAATGGTCGAGCCGAGACAGGAAAGGCAGTGTGAGTATAAATGCCGCCCTAGAAATCTGGTAATACGGGTGTCCGATCCCGAGATCCTCGGGATCGGGCGAAATCAGTGGAAAGGATCAAATCTCCGAATAATTAGGAGAAGAATCCTCGTACGAGGGAGATCTTTGAAATTTATAAATATCCAGGTCCTCTACGGAAAAAGGTACGCAACACAAAACCCTAAAAATCCTTTTATCATTGATCAGAGAACTGACTTAAGTATCGGAGATTCCCCGGCTCTAGCCAGGGTTCCCTTTGCGTTGTTGATTATGCAGGTGGAAGACGATCTGAGCCGTCCGTAAAAAAGACACTAACAGTTTGGCGCCGTCTGTGGGAACCGGACAAAAAGTCGTTTCTTACACTCTATTTGAATGACAAGAACTAGAAAAGGGGATTAAGACGAGGCGGGGGAAGCCGCTGCTAGTACAACTCAAGGAGCTCCTCACGCAGTCCCACCAGCAGCACTGCCTACGGCATCTGCTGCAACTACTAGCCTGCAGAACCGAGGGAACGCATAATTGGATAGAGAAGTCCAAGAAATGCGTTCCGAGATGGCTGTTATGAAACACAAGTTGGAGCAGTTGTGTAATCAGCAGATGCAGCAGCGTCACGAGCCAACGTAGGTTCTCCCACCAGCGTCTGTAACACAGCCTGCTGCTCTGCAGTCGCCTCAAGAGCCGAGTCAGCATCAAGGTCCGAGTCAACCAACATCGGCTCGTTCGGCAACGGCTGTCTTACTCCCCTCTGATTTGTGGCATAAAATAGATCAGAGGATGCGAAGTCGGCTTCCTGTAGTGGAGACAGCAGAGAGCGCAGAACCTTGGAGAGCCGATATCCAAGATTTCAAAAAAGAAGTCCGAGAAGAAATGACAAGAGAGATGACAGACATGAAGCACGGTCGAAACACATACCTAACCAAGTCCGAGGCAAAAGTTTCTTCATTTGTGGATGAAGTAATGTAGGCTCGGTTATCGGAGAGATTTTATTTACCTCAAATAACTCATTTATCCGGAAAGACCGATCCGACAGAGCATATCGAATACTTCAAAAACTATATGGAGTTGCATGATGCCTCGGATGCTGTTATGTGCCGAACCTTCTCTCTCACGTTACCGATGTAGCTCGACTCTGGTTTAAATAGTTAAAACCAAAGTCGATCAGTTCATTCATCGAACTCAGTGACGCCTTCCTCAACAACTTCATCGGTGGAAAGAAAAATCTAAAGCCGCCTACACACCTAAACAACATAGTTTAGAGAGAAGGAGAACTACTGAAGGATTATATCAAGTGTTTCAATTTCGAATCTTTGCAGGTTCGAAAACACTTGGAAGAGACAACGCTTAACGCACTCATGCAAGGAGTAAGAGATAAACCATTTTTGATGTCCTTGGACAAAAATTCGCTCGAGACTCTGGGCGAATTTATGGCTCGTTCAAACAAATACGCAGACGCCGAAGAAACGCGGCTCCTCCACGAGAAAGTTCAGAACTCGAAACCCTCGGGTAAAGAGTCGGCCAAGAAAGAAGCCGACTCAGCTGGAGGGAAAAAGTGAAAAGATGATCGGACGCCAGATGATGGCAGGTCGAGCAAACGACCCGACAGGAAGTTTTATATGTACACCCATCTGAATAAATCTCAGGAGCAGGTGTTGATGGAAATAAAAAATGAGGACTTCATCAACTAGCCCGAAAAACTCCGTGGAAACCCGAATCGACGGAATAAAAATAAGTACTATCATTATCATCGTGACCATGGTCACACACGAGTGATTGTTATCACTTGAAAGATAAAATCGAGCGGTTAATTAAAGAAGGCCGACTCAGAGAACATGTGGAAGGATCTGACACTCCAGTAGGATCGAGCGAAGATCAGGGCGGTGGAGATTCCAACAACACTCGGAAGAATCATGCCAGAAGCATCAATCATCCAGAATTCGAGATTCTTCTGTTGTCCCGGCCTTCCAAAGAAAAGAAAAGAGAGAAATATTGCATCTCATTCACTGAGGATGACGCCTGAGGCATCCATCACCCTCATGATGATGCACTGGTCGTTGCTCTTACCATCGCCAACAGAAAAGTGTTCCGAATATTGGTGGACACTGTATCATCAGCGGATGTGTTGTTCACCCAAGCATTCGATGAAATGGGCATTGGACGGTCGGCCTTACGGTCAGTCTAAACCCCACTCATAGAATTTTCGGGCGGACAAGTACTTCCTGAGAAAATTGCTTCATTACCACCTACTGCCGAAAGTCCACCCCACCAGACAACTACAATGGTTGACTTCCTGATCGTCGAACAACCATAGGTGTACAATGCCATACTCGGCTGACCATCCTTAAGCCTCCTCCAAGCTGTGGTATCTACGTACCACTTATCCATGAAATTCTCGACCGAGTCGGGAGTAGGAATTGTGAAAGGAGATCAGGAAGATGCTCGACGATACTATGCGACAGCAGTCAAAGCACCGACGAAAATATCAATGATCAAGTCGCTGGACCCTCGAGTTGGATCTCACGAACGGGGACAACCGATGGAAGAACTCGTCTTGGAACCCTTAACCGAGACAGACGAGTCGAAAGTAGTGCAAATTGGCTTGTCTCTAATCTCACCTCTTAAAGAAGAACTGATTGCCTTGCTTCGGCGGTATGCTGATGTATTCGCATGGAGCCACGAAGATATGCCTGGGATCGATCCCTCTGTCATAATGCACCGACTCAACATTGGCCCAACTTACAGGTCAATCCGAAAGAAAAGACATCCTCTCTGCCCAGAAAGGTACACTATCATTGAGGAAGAAGTCAGTAAGCTCCTTAAGGCCAAATTCATTGAAGATATATACTACCTAGAGTGAATAGCTAATGTCGTGCTCGTGAGAAAGGCCAATGAAAAGTTGCGCCTCTGTATTGATTATACAGACTTGAACAAAGCCTGCCCCAAGGACAGCTTCCCTCTTCTCCGCATTTATCAGTTAGTGGATAGTACTGCGGGACACGAATTGCTTAGTTTTATGGATGCCTATTCAGGCTACGATCAAATTGTAATGCATGAAACTGATAAATCAAAGACTACCTTTGTCACCGACAAAGGTCTTTATTGTTACCGAGTGATGCCATTTGGTTTGAAAAATGTCGGGGTGACATATCAAAGGCTGGTGAACAAAATGTTCACTCGCTAGGTCGGCCGAACCATGGAAGTGTATATAGATGATATGCTCGTCAAAAGTCTACACGCTGCCGACCATCCAGCGGACCTAGAAGACATGTTCATGACCTTGCACAAATACAAAATGAAGTTGAATTCGGGCAAATGTGCTTTTGGTGTAAGCTCATGAAAATTTTTTGATTTCCTGGTTAGTCAGCGAGGAATCGAAACGAATCCTGAAAAAATCAAAGCTTTGCTCGACATGGAGTCTCCGAAGACTATTAAAGATATGCAAAGGTTAACCGGGAGAGTAGTCACGCTTAACCGCTTCCTGTCCCGAGCCACCGATAAATGTCTCCCGTTCTTCAAGCAATTGAAAGGGCGACAGTCAATGGAATGGACAGAAGAGTGTGAGAAAGCATTTCAAGAACTGAAGTCTTATCTCGGGTCTCCACTGCTGTTGTCCAAACCCGAGTCTGGAGACGCTCTGTTATTATATCTAGCTATATCCGACGCAGCGATTAGCTTGATTCTTATGCGAGAAAGCGAAGGTAGGCAATTACTGGTGTATTATGTTAGTAAAGCTTTACTGCCGGCAGAGACAAGGTATTCTCAGATCGAGAAGGTAGCCTTAACCCTGGTAGTATCCTCGCGACGACTCCGGGTATACTTTCAAGCTCACACCATCATTGTTGTGACTGACTTACCTTTGTGTCAGATTCTTCAATAGCCAGAGGCTTCCGGCTGACTTATAAAGTGGGCTGTCGAGTTGAGCGAATTCGACATACAATACAGGCCGAGGACAACCATAAAGGGACAAGCTGTCGCTGACTTCCTTGTTGAGGTGACCTCTAAAACTAACACAATGTCTGATTTTGAAGGGATTACCGCAACAGAAGAGTCTTCTTCTCTCGGCCCCTCACCCGACCCGGCTCATTGAAACTTATTCATCAACAGCTCATCCAACTCTAAGGCAAGCGGGGCCGGGGTAGTATTGGAGACTCCTGATCAAACCTGTATGCAGTATGCCTTACGACTTGGATTTCAAGCATCGAACAACACCACAGAATACGAGACCTTGTTGTTTGGTCTTCGACTCGCCGCGAGTTTAGGTGTAACTCATCTCCATGTCTTCAGTGATTCATAGTTGGTCGTCAACCTGGTTACTGGTATCTACCAGATACGCAAAGAACAATTGAAGACATACATGAAGAAGGCCAAAGAGTTAATCAGCGGATTTCAGTAATGTGAAGTGATTCGGATACCCAGAGCCGAGAATGCCAAGGCTAACCTGTTAGCAAAGCTAGCCTCGGCCGATGAAGACGACATACCTCGATCGGTCCCAATCGAATACGTAGCTAAATCGAATATAAATGAGCCGACAGACTCAACTATACTTACCATTGACTCGGAACCAACTTGGTTCTATCCTATCGTCTGTTATCTCAACGATGGAGAACTACCGGAAGATCATACCGAGGCGCAGCGGTTAAAGGTTCGATCGTCGCGTTATACCATCTTGAATGAGGTACTGTACAAGAAAGGGTTCTACGCTCCCTTACTATGATGTGTGAATTTCCATGAAGCCGACTATGTCTTACGAGAAGTACACGAAGGAATATGTGGGAATCACTCGGGAGGATGTTCACTCATTAACAGAGTGTTACAGCAGGGATATTATTGTCCAACCATACAACACGATGCTAAGAAGTTCGACCAGAGATATGACAAGTGTCAGCGATTTGCGGCAATCTCGAGGCAGCCCCCCGAGGAATTGACACCGATGACCGGACCATAGCCCTTTGCACAGTGGGGGATAGACATCATCAGACTATTCCCTCTGGGAAAGGGTCAGACCAAGTTAGTTGTGGTTGCGGTGGACTACTTCACGAAGTGGGCCGAAGCCTAGCTATTAGCAAAGATAACCGAGCAGAAGATTACCAGTTTTGTTTGAAAAAATATCGTCTGTCGGTTCGGGATACCTCGGACTATTATCACTGATAATGGAAGGCAGTTCGATAACAGACAGTTCAGTGAGATGTGTAGTAACTTCAGAATTTGGAATGTGTACGCTTCACCTTATCATCCTCAGACGAATGGACAGGTCGAGACTATTAATAAGATTATAAAGCAGCACCTCCGAACGAGGCTCGATGGAGCAAAAGGAGCGTGGGCCGAAGAACTTCTAAATATATTGTGGGCCTATCGAACTACAGCTAGGACTGCCATGGGAGAACTCTCTTCTCCCTTTGTTATGGCTCAGAAGCAGTCCCCCCGGTTGAGATCGGTATAGGTTCGGCCCGAGTCAATACTTTCAGTGAACAGGAAAATGACGAACTCCTATCACTCGGACTCGACTTGCTGGAGGAGAAAAGAGAAAAAGCTCGACTACGAACGATGGCTTGGCAGAGACAAGTGTCTCGATTTTATAACAAACGAGTCAAAGTCAGACGATTCCAAGCCGAGGATATGGTCCTCCGAAAAATGCTCCCAAATACAAAGAAAGTTGGTGCGGACACATTGGGACCTAATTGGGAAGGATCCTATGTCGTCTCAAGTACCATCCACCTTGGGACGTATCGGCTGGAGGACTTAAATGGGCAACTGTTGCCTCACCCTTCGAATGCCAAGCATCTCAAGATTTATTACCCCTAAGGCGGAATTGAAGATGCGAAAGGAGAATGGGAAAGAAATTTAAACAAAGTCTATTTAATAAAAACTGAAAGTTCCAATTCTTTCTAAGTATTTTGTATCGGATTACATAAGATGCAATTAAGACTATGCAGTAAAGTGTAAAAATACTCCCGAAAAAGTGAATAATCTCTCTCAGTCGCGGACCATTCCCTAAACAGTCCCAGAGGGACCAGCCTCATCAGTAGCAGGGTCTGCAGTAGGGGCTTCTCCATCGGTGGTATCAACACCAGTGGCCTCGGCCTCAGGACTATCAGCTTCAAAAGCGGAGAGGTCAAGGTCAGGGAAGACAGTCCTCATCTCCAGAACGCAGACCCTGTAACCACCTTGATAAAGGCGGTCCCTTTCTTCTTTAAACTCCAAAGACTTAAGGAATGCGTCTACGGCTCGGTCCTGTGCCTCCTTGGCTCGACAGGCCTCCTCTCGTGCTTCCTGGATGAGAGCCGCAGCGTCGGTCCTAACCCGAGCGAGAGTGCTCTCGCAAGTGCTGAGAACCTGAAAAAGATGTCGATGCTTTTTCTCAGCCTCCTTTAGAAGTAAGGTTAAATGGGCATTGTCAGCTTTGACGTCTTCAAGAACCATCGTCGCATCCTTGGCCTCTTTCTTAACATCCTCGACCGCTTTCCTGGTGATTGACAAGTCGCCAGTCATAATGCCGATGCGACCCTCTGCGATCTCTCGGTGACCATCTACCTCAACCGCAACTCTTTTTCCTGTCTCTGTCTCAGCTGCAAGTTTCTGAGCAATGGACAGCTCCGAGCAAGCTTTGACAATGAAGGGAGCCAACTGCAAATGGAAGATAGTAAGTTGTAACAAGAGCCCTAATTGAAAGCAATAGAGAAGTAAAAAGAAAGGATTTTACCTCAAAAAGTAGTCTCGCCGTATGCCCAAGAGTCTGTAGAGTATGGGCATTGTAGAAGCTGACAAAATCCTTCTCGCTCCCGTGAGCGATGGCCCATGGGATCATCCCCGAGATGACCATGTGGAAAGGTGACAACTCCTGTTGAGTTATCTCCTCTCTTTCTCCACTCGGTCCCTCTGTCTCGGGACCTCCTCTGCAACAGGTCCTGGATCAGGAGCCGACTGAGACACAGGAAGGACCGCCTCCACCTCTTCCGTCCTCTCATCAGGGTTGGAGAGCACCACTACCTGTGGGGTGGCCGGAGTAGAAGCAGATGGGGCAGCTGGTTCTTTTTCCTTGGCAGCTGTTTTCTTTTGCTTCGAAGGCCGAGACCCTGATAGAAGAGCCGACCTCGGAGCTGCCCACACCTTAGAGATCGGCTTCGGAGAAGGACGAGACTCAGTCATGCTAGAGGAGGCCGACTTAAGATATGGTCGAACCTCGAGAAGATCTGAAAAGAACAAGATGAGTCAGATAAGGAGCCGATAGAATGAAGCAGTGTAGGAGGAGTTACCTGACACGAACGAGTCTTAGCCCGCAAGGTGCAGACGCTCTGGTTGTAAAAACAGCTTTCAAGACCGATCTTCTGCACTTTGCTTTTTCAGATCTTTGATCCGAGCTAGAGTGTCGGATCCAAGCTTCGGCCTTTTCTTCAGAATATCTGCAAAATACCACAAGGTTAGACTCAGCGCGTCACAATGAGGAGAAATAGAAAGTTTCTAGCCGAGTCACCTGCTTTACCAAATGAACGGGAGACTCGAGGCTCGTAGGGCCACGGATCGGCGGTCTCCCACTGTCCGCACGCCCAAAACCATCTTTCCTTCCAATGTTTGTTGGAAGTTGGAGGGTCAGTTATGAGAGAACCGCCCTTGCCTCGCCACGCACTTAGAAAGTAAAAGCCGGGAAAATTCAGGTTTGGCCTTACTTGGTACAGGTAGAGGAATTCGTCAACTGTTAATAGGGGCTGCTCTAGCTCGGCCCACAGCACAGCACACCCAAATAAATTCCTCCACCCGTTTGGAATGATCTGATCGGGGGCAAGTTTGACGCGAGAAAGGAAATCCCGAGCAATGGGTTGGAGAGGGAAACGTAAACCGCATAGCATCAAAACCTGATAGATTGCGACCATCCCAGCAGGGGGATGATCGGGCAAATCCTCCGGCTGAGGGAGCTGAAGTATAACCGAGTCCGTAATATGGTACCCGGCTCGGATTCTATTTAGATCGGAATCAGTCAAAATGGAGGCGATAGGACCACTAAGGTCATCCTCGGCCCCCTCTCCCTTGGAAGCTGACTCAAAGTCGTGGGCCGACCGAGTTACAGGGGACGATACAGCGACCCCCTCAGCTATGACTATTTCTTCTTCTCCCTCTTCCTCCTCTAATAGGTCCATCACGAGATTGGGCCTCCCTGGACGGATTACCAGAGATAATCCACTACTAGAAGGATCGGCTTGAGCGGGACGCTCAGCTGATGAGTCATCAGCCCTCACGAGCCGAAATGCGACATCTGCACTAACAGCGAACTCTGTCAGTAAGGAGGGCAGCTCCACAACATTTCAGAGATGTCGCGAATCACCCTCGTCACCGGAAGTTTCCTCCCGGGGGCTCTGAGAGCCATGAGTGACCATTAATATCAATAAAAAGGGAGGGAAAGAACTCACCGGAGAAAGTAGCGACGCCCGCAAAAGGACTCACCAGAGAGGAAATTGTCAGCGGAGGAAAGGAAGAAGAAGAAAGAAAAACAGAAGAGAATAAGGGAGTGGGAGGGCGAGAGGCGAAAATAAAATTCACACGTTCCTCCCGCCCGATCTTTTTATAACCGCGCCACGTGGTAGAAGCATTTAGTGAAAAGGGAAAACGACGCTCGCTTCGACTCCCCCACTCGACACATGGCGCAAAGAGTCCGAGATAATGGTCGGAGCCTCAGATATGAAGTAGGTCGGCTCTACTGACACTGTCCAAAGAGTCCGAGATAATGGTCGGAGCCAAGGAAATAATGGATAAGGCCAAGAGGCATAAGCGTAAGACGACTTAAGTTACTCTGTCATAGAGATAACTGCGTCTGCATAAGCCTACAGAAGGCCGAGTAAGTTAAAAGCCACCCGACCAAGAGAATAAAATTGACTAAATGAGTTGGTTTCATCTGTCACAATATAAGGAAGGATGACGGAAAAACACCGAGACTATTCCACCCATGAAGGGGCAAAAAACTTATTTAATTAAGCCAACCGAGACTCTCTCAGAGTCGGTAATGGTCGAGCCATGACAGGAAAGGTGGTGTGAGTATAAATACCGTCCTAGAAATCTGAGAATACGGGTGTCCAATCCCAAGATCCTCGGGATCGGGCGAAATCAGTGGAAAGGATCAAATCTCCGAATAATTAGGAGAAGAATCCTCGTACGAGGGAGATCCTTGAAATCTATTAATATCCAGGTCCTCTACGGAAAAAGGTACACAACACAAAACTCTAAAAATCCTTTGTCATTGATCAGAGAACTGACTTAAGCATCGGAGATTCCCCAGCTCTAGCCAGGGTTCCCTTTGCGTTGCTGATTACGCAGGTGGAAGACGATTTGAGCCATCTGTAAAAAAGACACTAACAGGAGTACCAATGATTTGTGATATATTTGAAATCATGTGAGAGATAGTGCGCTATAACTATGACATACACAATACTTCGGTTGAATTGGGATTACCTAATTGGTGTGGATCCTTAAGGAGATGAGTTCTGTTTCAAACTTCTCAATGCTCAATCTTATATAAAAAGGGATCGGTCCCCAAACATACATAATAACATAAGCTTCCATTCTTATCTCAAGGCTTTTCTAAGGGTATAAGGTACATAATACTACGGCATCAAGCCTACAACAATGACGTCTCAATCAGGTATGCTATTTAGTTAATTTGATCTCTATATTTGATGCACAACACGATTCATTACAGTTTCAAATATAGTTTACAAAAATAAGAAATAAAATTAATATTATTAATAAAAATAAAAGTAATGATTATAATGTATTTTATTGGGTTTACATGAATAAAGATGCCCTACGTTCCAAATTTAACTTAAAATGTGATACTTTTTTGAAATATGTAAAAGTACTATTAAAAGACATACCCAATCTCATAAATAACCATTAAATGAGTTATATAAGATGGAGTATGGTCATGAAAACCCTAAAAATAAAAATAAAAATAATTAGTTCTAATTTGAGGGCTTATTTGGTTTTTTAATTATAGCGGTTAATGACTATAAATAGATAGTAAATATTTGCACTTGCAACTATGTGGTGACGTGACTTGGGATTTGCTTGTTATCATGGCTTTTATGTGAATTAGAATTCAAATCACAATTACCACGGAATTTGTATGAATCAGAATCCGTTGTATTGTTTAACACTATGCATATATACATTCCATGTGAATACAATTGAGATCCAATCAAAACATTCATAAGGCACAGGACAAGCCTTGAAGACCAGCATAGGGTCAAATTGACTGCCTGCGAAACACATAGGTGTCAAAATCAAAGAGGAGTATAATCCCTAAGAACACCCATGGAGCATTAGACCTAAAGCCTATTTCAATGATCTACCTAAAAACTGACCAAAAAGGTCTGTTTCTAAATAAAACAGTATACCAAGCTTCAATTCTGCGTAGGAACGACCTGGGAATGGCCGTTACGGAGTAACAATAGCCCATATACTACGATTTCTGGGTATAGCCTATAGATGTGCCAATCAGGTGATCCAACCCCTTTGTAACTTTGTTCTGATTCACAACTGGTATAAATATTCGACCAGATATGGCCCTTGAAGGGTAATAATCAGGATCCCTACTGTCTATTTAAGTAGCTCGCTACAAATGAAAAACAAAAGGAAAAAACGAAGGATAAGATAGAAGCTACCAAGAGTTTGATTGTCGCAAGAGAATGACTTAGTTTAACGTTAAAGTCAGTTTTGGCCACGACATACTCTCCCTACTATTAAAGTAGCACGTACTTGATCCTTTGTCATCTCTGAAGAATTTTCCTTGCAAGGCTATGTTGTGGGTCAAATATTGCATAGTATCCTCCATTTATATCTTAGTTTTATGAACATGATAATGATTAATGTTCTATTTTACTCATGTTTGTGTTATAAGATGAATTTAAGAACTTAGATTAAAAAGGGTGTTAAAAGCATGTATTTGATGTTCAAGAATCACCAAGGCAAGGGATGAATCTTAGGCGATCAAGATTGAAGAATTCATATGTCAAAGATCCAAGAAAATCAAGTGAGAATCAAAATTTTAAAGTGAAGAAAAGGAATCCTGAAATCATCTTGAAAAAACATATTCTGAAACTCTAGGTTATTCTGTGAAATTGCGCGGATTGAAGTCTTTAGGAAACTATGCAGAGCGAAGTCTAGTTTAGCAAACCACGTAAATTTAAAGCAGTTTCTAGAGTTTTCCAACTAGGTGCGAAAGTTAGAGTTTTACAACTATAAATAGAACTCCATAGGAGACTCCAAAGCATATTCTAGGGTTCAGAATAGCAAAGCACAAGGGTAGAGAGTCGTTGCCAAGCATTTTTCTTCATTTCTTCTTTAGTTTTCATGCTTTCTTTTAGAGTTTTAGTTCCAATCATGTCTATGGTTGGATAAACTTCTTAGCTAAGGCTAAGAGGTAAAGCTTATAGCGTGATAGGATGTTTTTATTACTTTAATTCATGTTTATGTTGAACTTATTTTGATTTTAGTTTGATATTTAAGGAATACTTTCAGTTTTTTACGATTTATTGTGACATAAATTATAGTAGATCTGCAATAGCTTTAAGTATCTTCATTTCTTATTTTGAGATTATGGAATTGGTAAATCTTGTTGTTTGTCATCATCTCATGGGCATGGTTTGGTGACGAAATTCCTGCCAATTATCATAATTCTTATCTTTTGAAAATTAAGTCAAAGGAACTTCAGATTTGATCTTAATTGCTATATCTTTCAATTGGATATGATAGGACTTCAATTCTAATTGTGTTACTTAAATTAAGTAAGGAATCACCCTGATTATTATAAGTGGATCCTTGAAAACCCTAGTTCCCACCTTTGAATTCTTAAGTTCCTAATTACACACTTCACAATTACTCCCTTTATTTTCATATTTATATTCATATTTTTTTTTCTAGTTATACTTCTAGTTGCTTTCATAATACACACGAGATTAGTCCCCGTGGATTCGACCTCGATCTCACGGAGATTATTACTGCATCGCGACCCTATACTTAGGGTTGTGAACAGGCTATTCTATCTAGTTAAAGCTTAAAGATGAGAAAATATTGAATTCAACGAGTTTGGTCGGAATTTGGGACATCTGACCATCCATTTTTTTTTTTTGTAAAAAGAGTATATAATTTCTTATTTTCTCTTTCACATCTCGAATCAAATAGTATTCGGATCCGCTATGCTCTAAACATCGACAATACCAACACACTGTGGATGCTAAATTGTAGGCGGATCGCGCTCGCGAGTGTCTTTTTTCAAGGGCTTTTATTGGTATATTTGAGGCGTGGGGATTTTATATTTAACCAGAGTTGCCACTAGCTAATTACTTATATTTTCACCATTTGGTAAACCCTATAGAAAACTTTGGAAAATGAATCATTATATTGCTTGTCCTAAAATAACTTGTTGATTTGTGATCGAAAATTCTGGATAAAGGACCCTAGTTATAAAGAAAGAAGGTGTTAGGCACCCTCTCTACCTGTACAAATATACAATTTCTGCTTTAAAGGACTAAACGGACTTTTAAAGTAGTTCTTACACACATATGATGGAAGTGTGCATAATGCAGTGTGATAATAGATGCCTGCAACAAACGATGGCCTGAGTCAGATAATTCTACCATGCCTCACCCACTTGACGAAGCAGTTAAATAACCAGTCAATCCGAGTTTTTAAGGGACATAATTCAAATTTTCATTAAGTCATATAGCGTACATTCAAACCAACTAGGTGTTCAGATGTTGCATGTAATATGTAATATTGATGGATAGAGTAAGCAAGGAGATGGAGAATGAAATGAACATTACATGATGATGATGGAAGGATAAACAAAATTGATCAAAGTTAGACAGATGGGTGAATGGCCATATCCCAAGGCTCAGTTTAAGTGCCTTGGATTGGCGTTTCCAATTGCTCAGGTGGCTAAGAGCTAGGCTGACTTACGTTAGACTTCTCTCTTTTAACTCTCACTTCTCCTTGGTAGAGGGATAGGATGGGCTATGAATGGAAGGGAGGACAGGGAGAAGCTTTGATGGATGCCTGACAGATGTCCTGGAATGAGAGAAGAGGGCTATTTATAGTGCTTTAGGCTGATTTTTTTTTTGCAGTGGTCAGGAGCTGTAAGGTTGAAAAATGGTTTAAAGGCTAATATTCGAGATCGCCACATGCGTAGTCTGAGCGGTCAAAATGGGGATAAAACTTGTAATTTTGACTAATAAGGAGGTCAATTGGGTCTTTTCTTATTCCAACACGCTTACCATGGAGCTTGGATAAAACCACAACCCACCTAACCTCGCCTGCGAGGGTTGCAAAATTTCCACATGAGGGGCAGCACATGAATTCATGATCCCCATCTTTCATAGGTGTCATCCAGGGTGGTGTATTACCTCTGGTTCACCTAGAGTTGCGACGTTGTGATCTATGTGCTATGGGCCCAATCCTAGGTTAAATTGGGCTTGGTTTTGGGCCTAAAGATGCGTTGAATTGATCGAGTTGACTGGTTTAAATGGGTTAACTGGTTTAGACTTGGCTTTAATCAGCTTGTTAGCCCCTGGGTGGGGTGTCTACATATACAACACTTCTTATATTGCCACTATCTTTTATTTTTATTATTATTAGTTTGCTTACTCAGGTCTCAAAACCCTACGTAATATTGCTTAACACTTCTTACTCTCCTATTACTTATATATTTTTCTTCATTTTGCATACCCGGTACCCTAAAGCCTATCACAATATAGTTTAATTCAATAATGTTGAAAGTTTTCTTGAATTTCTCTAAAAATTGTACAACCTTGTAAAGTATAGACCGCACATCATACAGGCAAAAATAGTCCCTAATCCATTTCTTTTCCGTACCTGAGGTTTTTACTCAGAATTTACGGTACTGACTAACATAGGAGTCACTCAAGGTAAGAAATTTCTTGCCCTCTATATGACTTTACGGGTCCTACATAATCATAGACAATCATACACTTTAAAGTCATATTCTGACTAGTGACGACTCCAAGTTAATAACAAAAGTACTTTTGTATTGAAGACAACTCCACATGTAATCTAAATCTGACAAGTGCTAGCTGGACCAAAGAAGAATTCATTCAGGACAAATGCCAAAAAGTTGGGCCATTTTCCATGCTTTGTTCACAGTTTGATACCTTTTTCCATGCATGATGTGTATTTCACTAAATTCTCAATAGTGACCAACCGTGTGATTTATGTGAAATCCACCTTGATCACCCGGTGTGTTACTCCATTTTAATTGCAAGGCCCAAAAATTAGCTTGGTCCATGATTCACAAGGACCATATGATTGGAAACAATATACATGGCATACCTCTCCAAACAGTTTCCCTCCATATGACCCACCTAAATCACGAACCGAGCAATTTTTTAGTCCTATGGCTAAAATGGAGTGGCACACTAGTGATCGGAGTAGATTTCATATTAAGGTGGGGCACACTAATTCTGGAAGTCAACTACATTCATTTTCATAAGCACGCACCCTGACGTCTACCAATCTAGGCATTAAAAATGGTGTGAGACAGCCATTATGATGTTTATATAAAACCATCTGATCATCAAGTGTATCACTTAATTTTAGTCTTAGAGGCCAAATATCATATTATTTCATCACAACGTATCCATTTTATATAGCCTACATGAATTGAGGATGGGCTTAATTTTTTGTCTTTGCTTATATACTATATACAGCATTAAGTGCGAATTTCATATAATTATCATGGTGGCCTTTAAAAAATCAGAATGGTGGTTCCTCTTCCAGCTTTTCCCTTGGTATGGGCCACATGAATCACACACGAGTTGATTTTCGAACTCCACCGTTAACTTCCAATATGAACTGAAATGTTAATTTAATTTTTAAAATATCCAATTTTTGGCAGTCATTTTGAGCCTGACACCAAGTGTCATCAAATCAACGGTGTCGATGACTCAACCAGGGAGTTTTACGAACTCAAAGCACAGGTAACGTAAACTGGTTCAATCCGTTATATGTTTTGCAGTCGGCCCCATCTCAAAACAGTACACCACCATTTTTGGTCGCCTTGCGACATCCTCGTTGGAACTAGCGGTGTACACGAGTCCATTCGGCTCTGCTCGGCTCGGCTTGGCTCAGTCCTCGAGTTTAATTGGCCAACTCAGCTCGATTCCATCAATAGCTCAGGCCTATTCAAGCCAAGTTCAAGGTAAGATCGAGCCGAGTTCGCCTTTGCAGCATTTTCACAAATACATGAGCTGCATCTCAAATTTTCTCTATTTGTAAAACACTATTTGTAAAACAGCGGCAGCGATGTTTACAACTACTTCATCAAACACGTCTTACGCAACATGAAAATCAAGAAAAATGGGTATTCGTTTAACATACATTCCTTCCTTGCCACTAGCTGTCAATTGGCTGGGTCATTTCATCAAACAGTTAGTTTGAATTTGAGCAAACGGATGGCCAAAAGGATTTGGGTGAACAGATTAGGGTTGGTCGAACAGGTTAGGATTTGGACACTAGCTACTGGGATTAAGGTTAGGCGAACGGGTTAGGATTTGGGCACTGGCCGCTGGGATTAGGGTTAGGCAAATAAGTAAGGTTTTTTTTTTTTAATCTTATATATACTCGACTCAAAAATCGATCCAAGTCAATTTGAGCCTAATTAAGGTAGGTCCAGCTCAGACACGACTCAAAATGTTTCGAGTTCATTAAAACTGGCCTGACTCGACTCAAACACACTTTCACTTTCAATCCGAGTCGAGTTGAGCTTTCCCGAGGCAATCCGAGTGAGCCAACGGTATAACTCGACTCGTGTACACCTCTAATTGGAACCAAGCGTCAATCGGATTCAGATTTCAGTACATGTATACCATTACCACGTATACTGTGATGAGTCACCTCCATTTGGAAATGGTGGTGTTACCACGTATACTGTGATGAGTCACCTCCATTTGGAAATGGTGGTGAACTATCTCGAGAGTTCAGCGCATGAAATTCAAAACATGGTGAACGTTTTTACTTTTGAACTAAACTCTCAACCAACGCTTCATCCAATCTCTCTCTGCCGTCCATTGTGTTGTATTCCTGAAATCCGGTCCGTCTATCAGATGAGGTCTATCGTGTCTACTGCGAAAACCAAAATCGGACCTATTCAAAATTCAGGGTAACCACACCATTGGAAAAACGTAAAATCACAACTAAAACGTTAAAATACTCATGGGATGACCCACATGAGTTTTCATCCTGGTGATTATCGCCTAATCAATGGTTTGGATGGAATGAAAAGTTTATATGGGCCCCAAAAATCGCCTTGAAAACTTCCACCGTGTTTATCCCCATTCCCGCTGTCCGTTGTGCTGTTGAGTACTTGAGTTGTGTTTAGGGATGATTTTTGGTCCCTAGATCTAAAATTGTGGGTCCCATCTGATAGATGAAGTGGATGTTTCACGAACAATACGATGGGCCCCACAAAGTCGGGTGTTGTTTCCGCTGGCAACAGCTGGTGTTGCACAGCGTTCTGGTACGTCTCAAATTTTATTTTGCGCTTTCAAACACTTCAAAAGGATAGATCCAAGCCGTTCATCAACGGGACCCACCCGTGTAGATTCTCTGGACCAAAAATTAGTTGGGCGTGCTCATCATGTGGGTCAGAAACATACAGACGAAATAGACCGTTAAAAAAGATCGACCTTCGGTCCACATTCGGCGTGCTTGTGTGGCCCACCAAATAAGAATATCAGCCTGATCTTTGGCCTGGTAAATCTTCAGGTCAGGGTGGGGCCCACATGATGAGCTGGCACGTGTTGGTGGCAGCATGTTCACTTCACGTTTCTTGACTATGAATCTGTGACAGAAGGGAATCGCATCTTTAAAAGTTTGAAAAACCAGAACAACAGAATTCCTAAAAAGCATCGAGCTGTCAAGTTCTCCCAAGCATACACTCTACTCAGGGGAGTATTTGATACTCGGGCTGCCTATGGCACCTGATATGCAGGCTGTCAAAATTTTTATATCGTATCGTTAACTTACTGCCCCAAAATAATAGTAGTTTAATCGTCCTAATCTCTGATTCCTGGTATGTTGCTTGTTGAAACAAGACCATCGGATTTTACATTGTCAGCCGTCCAATAAATGTACACCAATCCGACGGTCAGGTAATCAAATAAGATTAATTTTTGGTTCCTGATACATGTAAACTGGCATCTATGATTTGGACAGTTTAGTTTAGGTTGCTGTATGCCACGTATGCATTTGTAAGTTATTTCTAAGTGCCTGCGTATCATCCGTCATTTCTGACAGAGTATCAAAGTTTTCTTTTATTTAAATTTGTTTGCAGAAGACCGGTAAGCGTACAAGCACGTGGAGCCCTACTCATACACACGCAATCACACGTGCTAACATGATGCATGTGTGTAAGATCCTAACCTTCTGTCATGGGTGCCCCAAATTAAGATATTCTGTCCTGACATTCCTGTGGGCTATAGAACAGAAATATACTGACAACTCAAACAAATTTTCTCACCCATCCTTTTGTTTTGTAAGATGCGTTCTACATCCTCAGTTGAACGGCATTGCTTTTAGGCCAGAAGATCTAAGTAGTGTTTTCCACTAGATAGACGGTTCAGATCTCACACGAGGTACTGCATATGTGCTTGTGCGTGGATGGGCACTGCTTTACATGCGGGTAGGTTACCATACTTCTGATATACATGGAGACACCACAAGACATACCAGACATGCATACTCATAAGGGAATCTTGCTTTTTCGTTCTCATCTATTAAATCCCGCTCTCAAGTGATACAATCATTAAAATAAATTAAAATAAAGGGAGATATTTAATACTCTGGAAAAGTGTGACACTTCATACACTAGCAATTAAAAATTGGCATACATTAAATCACACTAATATGTGAAATATGTTGCTACTCAGTCAACAGTCCCAAAATCAGATTGGTTGATCAGTCATAACCTCTGCCCAATGGAAACTTGTTTGTTAAGATATGACCGTTGGATGTTTTTCATCTTTAACCGGCCAAAAGATGTCCAACAATCTGATCATTTGGGCCCATAATTTGGATGGCCCTATTTGAATTTCCATATTAGGTATGCAAATTTTAAGTTCGTTGTCTATCATCCATCACAACCGTACATATAAACATCCACATCAGAAAATCACCTTAAATCAATAAGTGCAAGCATGAATGTGTCCAATATGTTGATTGGACACACATGATCTAACTAGGTGGGAAGTAGGGCATGTGAAACTTATGTGATGAGAGGGAAGAGAAAAAATTTGAGAGAGGGGGGAGGAAAAGGAAATATAATTGTATATTACATAGAGAAGAAGGGTGTTCAGGTATGGATGATTCATTCCTACTTTTTTTGGTATTATAATTCACTTAATCTTTAAATGTTGCTCATTATTATGATAGCATTTTTATGTGTAAACTAATCCAATAAATGTATGCAATGAATATACATAATTAAAGATGGGCACGAGACGACTCGATCCGACTAGCTCGGCTTGTCCAATTCATTCAGATCCGACTCAACCCAAACCGAATGGGTGAGTCGGTCCAAACTGAGTTCAAGTTACCTAGTAACTTAACTCAAACCGAGTCGAGTTCGAGTTACATAGTAACTTAACTCAACTCGACCTGAAACTCGATCCTGTAAGACCCCACTTGATCCAAAACCTGACTCTCTAATCTTACCAATCGCACCCTATCTTGACCGAAGCTCAAAATCTCTCCCTCCCTTCCTCATCCTTCTCATCTTCTAAGCCTGGCCTCTCTCTCTCTCCCTCCCTCATCATCCTCATCTTCCAAGCCCGACAACCACCCACCACCATCACCCTCCTCCTCCTTCTCCTCTCTCCTCTCCACTCTCTCTGTATCTCCCTCTCTCATCTCTCAATCCGACTCCGTGCCAACTCGACCCGGTTCAGTATTTCTAACCGAATTGAACTCAGTCTGGATTAGTCTAGACCAACATGAACTCAAATCGAGTCAGGTACGCTAGACTCGATATCGAGTTCGGATCAAGCCTATTTTAAAATCAGATCGAGTCGAGTCAGCCCTAACTCGATCTGACTCGACTCAATGCCCAGTTCAATACACAGTCATTATTGTGTGCCCAACAAATTTGGGTGTTAATGGGCTAAGCTCGAGCTTGAAAAATTAAAATTTTGATTAGGCCCAGCCTGAAAGCCTAACTCAAAACAATTCAAAATCCAAACTAGGACCTACCTAGGTTCAGCCATTAACAACCCTACCCACATAAAGCCTTTGTTGCACCAATTATCTTATCTACATTGTTGGTGTGGGCTACATACAAAAGGCAAGATGTGCAGGACAGGTTTACTTGCATGAAAGAATTAAACTTACAAATTAGCCTTGGGTAAAAGGGTCAATGACACTTCATTTCTCATTTAAAGCTCATTTGGATAGCGAGATTCAAGAGTAAGGTATCGTAGAAGCGTTATCATACATTAAAGTACAAATCTCCTTTATAAACGTAATATATTTTTCATGTTGATTAAACATTTCAATAATATAAAAATGTCATTATTATATTTTTATCACATTTATCCAAGCATTAGAGCTTTCAATCAAATCATCTATTAATGAAAATACATGTAATATAATTTATAATTATTATACTTCTACACTTCATTACAGTGCAATACATCAATCCAAATACACCCTCAAAATCAAAACTTTATCTAAATGGAAGAGTGAAAAATGAGCCAAATGCCCAGTAGATAGTGTGTATGAATTTGATTGTCTTACCTTGGGAACCTTTTTAGTGCCTAATAATAATGTACAACCCAGTCTAATTTTCTACCAACATGTGGACCACACCGTTGGAACTAATGGACAATTGACGGTCTAACTCAACATAGAGGTATGGCCCACCTAATGAGCAAATAGGCCTGATTTTTTTTACAAGCTGCTTACTAGGTCAAGACCTGCGGTTGCCCGTGAGCATGGAATGCACCAAACTAGATTTTCTATTTCTACAAATTCAATGAACCTAAGCCCTAACTAATGATTAACACAAAACTAACAACACAATTAGGTTTATTTTCTGTCTTGTGCATTGAATCTAATCTGTCCAAAAGCTTGGAATCATATATAAAATGTCATTTCAATTGAAATTGTGATTATCCAAGCTTACATTAAAAAAAAAATTACATTAATGTGATTGTCAATGTCCAATTGGTGGCCATGATGGATAATTGAAATGAACCAAAATGTCCAAATTCAAAAACAAATGTATATTGGTCATTGTCGAGTTGTTCGTTTGTGGCCCACCCATGGCTCAA
Organism: Magnolia kwangsiensis; assembly: GCA_037074715.1. Classification (NCBI taxonomy): domain Eukaryota; kingdom Viridiplantae; phylum Streptophyta; class Magnoliopsida; order Magnoliales; family Magnoliaceae; genus Magnolia; species Magnolia kwangsiensis. The sequence goes on from CM073580.1 coordinate 113,159,534, forward strand.
AATTTCTTTAGTTTTGGTCAAATATACATTTTAAAAAGCTTATTACAATCATTTTATCAAATGTCACATGTATATACTAATTTTATTTTTTATTTTTTATTTTTTTTGCGTTAGCTTGTTAGTACACACCCATGTCAGTACACACACTCCATGTTAGCCACCCCGGCTAGGGATTTATACCAAGACCTCAAGTGTTGAAACGAGGTATCTCCACTCAGTTTGCCAGTGGTATATTAAAATTGATTTAGTTAATTAAAATCATATTCCTATAAATATGCTAATGAATTGTAGTTTATTCAAATTAAAGACATTATGCACAATTTTTGAAAATCCATTGCATCTAAACCACAATCTGACAAACATAACTGCAAATTCCACTTAACATCAATTTCATGATAATTGTGATTCAGATTCCAATTTCAATTTATTTCGGTGCAAGCTCCCAAGCAAGCCCTAAATGAATCCCTATTTTAATATTGGGCTGCTAACATGGAATCCCTCTTCTTTCATCTTTCTGTTTTCCTCTTTTATGTGTGTGTGTGTATGTGAGTGCCGGTCTCCTACGAACTGTACCGCACGGAATTTATTTGTGAGCCTTCATGTATGCCGTAGGATGAGGAGAGCAGTTGGGATTCCACTGCGTTACAAAAGGGAGTCTTCGGAAAAAAGACTCTCTCCTACACTCACACCGATGGAGGCGGATTAGCTATTGCCAAGTTGAACAGCGAGAGTTAAGTTACATCACCAAGTTTTGTGGGCCCACCTTGATGTATTTGTTGTATCCACATCGTCTATCCAATTTTAGAAATCATTTTAAAAATGACAAAAGGAATGAGCATGTCGAAAGCTGGAGTGGACCCCACCACAAAAAACAATAGGGAGAGAGACACCCATCGTTAAAACCTTCCTAAGGTCCACTCTAATGTTTATTTAAGATCTAACATGTTCATAAGTTAACTTAGACATTAAAGAAGAGAAAACACTAATAGCAGCCTATCAAAAAACTTTTATGGCCCTTAAAAGTTTTTAATGGTGAGCATCACTATCTCCACTGTTTTCTATGGTGGGGTCCACTCAAGCTTTTGATATGATTCATTCATTGGTTCATGCCATAAAATGATCTCTACAAATGGATGGACGGTGTGGATACAACACATACATCATAGTGAGGCCCACATAATTAGGTGACGTCACTTCAATAGCAAGTCTTCTCAACCAGTCAATTTTGGACGAGGATTGCGTCCTACCCCCACCTGGATGGATAGGACTCTGTGAGGTGGACAGTAATGTTTACGTGCCATACGCAGCCCTGCGAGGTTGACAGTAATGTTTACATGATGTTCACTCCCCAAGTGCAAGGTTGTGATGTCGTAATAAACTCGGTGAGACCGATGTTGAATTCCAAGGGACTGAAGCTTGAACGTAATATGAAATTAAGTAGAACTAGAACTAGACTAAGATGTAATCTAAATCAAATAGAATTTAAGAAATAATTGTGGAATAATTATCTAAAACTTAAGGAATTCAAAAGTAAGAAACTAGGGATTCAGAGGATCCACTTGTAGAGATCAGGGAGATCTTACGCCTGCTTCAAGAATCATAGACATTAAACTGAACTTACTTGATATAGTTTTCAAGAGATGAAAGGTGTATGAATTAGAATGGATTCCATCATGAAACCATGCTCAGGAGACAAAGCAAACAACAGAATTAAACTAATTACCAACTAATTAACATGTTATGAAAGTTAGGAAAGGTACCGTCATCCGACCATGCCCAGGAGATGATGGTGAACAACAGGGCTTCCTGACGTCATAAACATAAAAGGAATAGGAACATGCTCAAAACTATTGCAGACCCATTGTAATTTCAATCACAACAGACCATTAAAAACTAAAAACATTCTCATTAATCAAACTAATATTAATCTCAGTTTATAAATTAAAATCAAATTAAATGCATGAAGTAAAATCTCCAATTACGCTACAAGCTTCACCTCTTAGCCCTAGCTAAGAAGTTTAGCCTGACATGGAGAGGCTAAAATCTCTTAAAACATTATATATATATATATATATATATATATATATATATATATATATATAGAACCATGAGAAATAAATAAAACTCTAATTGTCTCTCTTTTTTGTGCAGGCGTTCCCAGCCTTGGATTCCCTGGAATCCCGTCCAATGCCTTGGTGATGCCTGAGCATTAAATCTATACTTTTAGCATCCTTTCCAGTTCATGCTTCTAGATTCATCTTGCATCACAAACATGATTAAAATAGACAGTTAAGCAGTATCATGTTCGTAAATCTAAGCAATAACTGAGGTCTGATATGTAATATTTGACCCTCAACACATGACATCCGCACCGTTCATAACATCATTTCCACTCAGATAACTAAAAATAAAAATATTATCTTGATTTAAAACTTATGTGGCCCCATGAATATTTAAACCGTGGACATTCAATCCTCATGTTTTCAGTACACTTGAGAATTAGATCAACTCATTTTTTTACCCCATGTCCTAACATGATCTCAAAAAATGGATGAATGGGATGGATTTCTCAAAAACATCACAGTGCACCCCACCTACATTCTAGCGTAGGAACTTGATGCGAAAGGCTTTGGCGGGAAATAGGGAAACGGATTGGATTGGCTAGTAACCAGCTAGCCAATGGCTAGTGGTCGATGCTTCGTGAGCCCCACCATGATATGTGTGTTTCATACATTCAGTCGACCCATTCTTTTATATCATTTTTTGGTATGAGCCTAAAAATGAGGTTGATCCAAATGTCAAGTGGACCACATAGTGTTGATTGAACGCCCACCATTAAAAACTTCTTGGGGCCACAAAAGTTTTGGATCAAGCTGATATATATTTTTTCACTTCTTCCAAATTTGTATGACCTAATCAATAGGTCAGATGTCAAATAACCATTACAGAGGCCCAGGAGGTTTTTAATGGTGAACTTTCAATCAAATTTCTTTTCCATGGTGTGGTCCACCTGAGATTAAGATCCACCTCATTTTTGGTATCAAGATATAAAACTATCTTTAAAAATGGATGGACGGCATAGATAAAACTTATACATCCTTCTAGGGTCCATGTAAAACTTATACATCATTGTGGCAGCGTACTAACCAAACCACGTCCAGAAGTCTGGAAGCGGGTTACGTGCTGAGTAACTCAGTACCCTAAGTAAAATTTGTGGGGCCCACCGTGATTTATTTATTTTATCCACTCCATCCATCCATTTTATCATATAATTTTATTGCATGAGTTCAAAACTTAAGCCTATAAAAATTTTAAGTGCACCACATCATAGGAAACAGTATGAATTAAACATCTACCATTGAAAATTTCTAGGAGGCCACGGAAGTTTTGGATCAAGTTGATATTTTAGTTTTTCCTTCATCCATGTATCTGTGATCTTATGAACAGGTTGAATGACAAATAAACATCACTTTTGGGCCATAAAAAAATTTCAACTGTGGAAATCATTATTCCATTGTTTCCTGTGGTATGGTCCACTTGAGCTTTGGATATGCTTCAATTTTGGGCTCAACCACTATAATGATATGGAAAAATGGATCGGCGGTGTGGATAAACCAAATACATTCACTGTGGGCCCAACGATAAAAGAGTACTGAGTAACTCACGCAATCTGATTTTGTCTGGATCGGACGTTGTACCACACATGAGTGGAAACGGATTGGCTACCCCCTGCCACTAGCCATGTGGGCCCCACTATGAAGTATGTCTTTTATCCATGCCCTTCATCCATTTTTAAAGATCATTTTAGAGCTTAATACAAAAAATGAGATGGATATAAATCTAAGGTGGACCGCACCACAAGAAAACAATAGTTATTGGATATCCACCATTAAAATCCTACTAAGGCCCACTGTACTGTTTATTTGACATCCAATATGTTAATTAGGTCATACAAACCTGGATGAACAGAAAAAAAACAAAGATCAACTTGATCCAAAACTTCTATGGCCCCCAAAACATTTTTTATAGTCGACGTTCAATCAACACTGTTTCAATCTCTCCTTATTGTTTTCTATGGTGGGGTCCACTCCAGCTTTCAATATGCTGATTCTTTTTCTAATGTCCTAAAATGATCTTTAAAACTGGATGGACGGTGTGGATACTACAAATACATCAAGGTGGGCTATAACGCCCCAAAAAATCGAGGGTTGTGCATACGCTCGACTCCCGAGTTTCCGAGTGTCACTTATTATCAATTTTATGGTTTTTAAGATTAATCAAGTTTAAACGCGCAGCCTGGAATTACTTGGAGCATGAAATTCAACCACAACTAGTTTACTAAAGTGAAAGAGATATATATATGTACAAGTCCAAAGGAATATAAAGGGGTCGCCCAAGGCGTTGCCCAACAAAAACAAACAAAAGAATACTATGACCCCAAAGAATAAAGCTGAGTCCGCAACTCAGCGATCCAAATCCCGCCTAATTAAGCTGATGGGGAGTCGTCCATCAACTGAAAGTATGGCAGCTCCACCTCGTCGAGAGTAACATCACCATGCTCCCCCTGCAACTATGAGAGGGTCTGGTTGGTGTTTTAAAACACCGTCCCAGAGTGGGAGTGAGTGATCAACTCAGTGGGTGCTATTAATCTTAAGTTTTAACAGGCATCAATTATAATATGAATTTAATGAAAAACAGATAATCAACAATACTTAGCAACTCTTATTTAAAATGCATGCATGCAGAATGATATGATGCATGCCCTCGTCACAACACTCCCTCAAGCGACTCCATCTAACGATCGCGTATGTCAGCACTCCCTCATTGCGACCTCGACTTCCGAGTCGCCACCCTAACTAATGCGATGCAATGCGATTGTGTTAGCCGAGTTGTTAGTTAAGTCCATTCATCCAGTAGGTGTGAAAATCTGATGCACCCCATATATCAATGCCCTAAGCTGGTTGCGAGGCCAAGACTTCCCAATGCGTGAAGCCAAGACCTCACTGTCCGTGATCCCATCAGGTTCCTCATCCCCGACTTCAAGAACATAAGGAGTGCCAAAAGAAAGGGATCGCTCGTGGTCACTACGGGGAGGCGCGACACCCCAGTGTAGGCCAACAGCTCGGACACAGTGTCCCATTCTACCATGCCCGGCTCACGATGCTGTTGACCAATTTCAAGTGAGTTATTAATGGGCTGCAACGGTTGTAAGGTGGTTCAGGTTCCATACATATGTGAGCATACAGGGTTAACAAATAGAGTTGGTCAGACAGTAGACTAAACCGCAAAAGTCAGACGAGCGTGAGACGAGTGACATTGGGCACAAGAGACCCTTGTAGTCAAACTACAGTCACCCGAACACACCCGCCCAAATCCATAGATTTAGTCTCGAGGCGGTTCTACCAACGGGACCACCTTCTCTCTCCTCATGTTCCTGACCAACCCAATGGTATGATGATGATCCATAACATGCCAACTATTCAAGTTATCAACTAGCATATCATCCTCATAATTTCATGCAACTCAATCACACGAATCAAATATCTCTAACAAGCAAGCTACCGCTATTATGAAACAAAGTGTATGTGAGTGTGTGGTGTTCACTCCCCAAGTGCAGGGTTGTGATGTAGTAATAAACTAAGTAAGACCGAGGTCGAATCCCAAGGGACTGAAACCTGTACGTTATCTAAAACTAACTAGAACTAGAACTAAGCTAAGATGAATTCTAAATCAATTTGAATTTGAAGGAATAGTGGTGAAATATTAAATTAAAACTAAAGAGAAATCAGAGGTAGGGAAACTAGGGATTCAGAGGATCCACTTGTAGAGATCAGGGAGATCTTATGCCTGCATCATGGAATTAAATGAACTGCAGTTGATATAGTTTTTAAGAGATGGAAGGTATATGAATTAGAATGGATTCCATCACCAAACCATGCCCATGAGACTATGGCAAACAATAGAATTAAACTAATTACCAACCAATCACATGCTATGAAAGTTAAGAAGGGTACCGTCATCCAACCATGCCCAGGAGAATATAGTGAACAACGGGACATCCTTACGTCATAAACATAAAAGGGAAGAAAATATTCAAAGCCATTGCAGACCCATTGTAATTTCAGTCACAACCGACCATTAAAGACTAGAATTATTTTCATACTAATCAAACTAAAATCAAATTCAATTCATAAATTAGAATTAAATTAAAAGCTTAGAATCTCCCATCTCACTACAAGCTTCACCTCCTAGCCCTAGCTAGGAGGTTTAGCCGCACATGAGTGGGCTAGATCTCTAAAAACAAAATAAAATAAAAATAAAAATAAAAGAAAAAAGAAACAAAATCAACACTCTCTCTCTTTCTTCTCACGTTCCCCAGCCAGCTCCACGTCTCCAACTGATCTCCCCAGCTTGAATGAATCCCTCTCCCCCTCTTTTCTCTTTCTTTTATAGGGCAGTAGGCAGTCGGTGCTGGAAGAGCTTTCGCAACTCCGTTCTTGCGCAGGAAGAGGCGGACGCTGATTTCCTGGTTGGACCCACATCCTGGTATGTAACGCCTCAGAAAATCGGGGGGTCGTGTATATGCTCGACTCCCGAATTCTCGAGTGTCACTTATCATCAATTTTATAATTTTAAGATTTAATCAAGTTTAAACACGCATCCTGAAATTACTTGGAGCATGAAACACAACCACACAAGCCTATTGAAATGAAAGATATCACGCATATATATAGGTCCAAAAATGTATAAGGGTCGCACAAGGCGTTGCCCAACAAAAATAAACAAAAGCATACTATGACCCCAAAGAATAAAGCTGAGTCCGCAACTCAGCGATCCAAATCCTGCCTGATTAAGCTGATGGGGAGTCGTCCATCAACTGAAAGTAGGAGAACTCGTCCTTCTCGCTTAAGCTTGCGCCGCACGGTTCATCAAGCTCAACACAACCTGCAACTACTGAAGAATCTGGGTAGTGTTTTAAAACACCGTCCCAGAGTGGGAGTGAGTGATCAACTCAGTGAGTGCTATTAATCTTAAGTTACAAGAGGCATCAATTATGATATGAATTTAATAAAAAGCAGATAATCAACAATGCCTAGCAACTCTTATTTAAAATGCATGCATGTAGAATGATATGATGCATGCCCTCGCCACAACACTCCCTCGAGCGACTCCATCTAACGATCGCGTATGTCAGCACTCCCTCATTGGGACCTCAACTTCCAAGTCGCCATCCTAACTAATGCGATGCAATGCGATCGTGTTAGCCGAGTTATTAGTTAAGTCCATTCATCCAACAGGTTTGAGAATCTGATGCACCCTACATATCAAAGTCCTAAGTTGTTTGCGAGGCCAAGACCCCCCAATGCGTGAGGCCAAAACCTCACGGTCCGTGATCCCGTCGGGTTCCTCATCCCCGACTTCAAGCACATGAGGAGTGCCAAGAGAAAGGGATCGCTCGCGGTCACTACGGGGAGGCACGGCACCCCAGCGTAGGCCGACAGCTCGGACATAGTGTCCCATTCCACCATGCCCGGCTCACGAGGCTGTGGAACAATTTTCAGTGAGTTAATAATGGGCTGCAATGGTTGTAGGGTGATTCAGGTTCCATACAAATGTGAGCATACAGGGTTAACAAACAGGGTTGGTCAGACAGTAGATTAAACCGCAAGAGTCAGGCCAGTACGTGGCGGAACGACATCAGGTGCAAGCAACCCATGTAGTCTAACTACTGTCGCCCACATGCACTCGTTCAAATCCATGGGTTTAGCCTCGAGGCGGTCCTACTAATGGGGCCGCCTTCGCTCTCCTTGAATTACTGACCAACCCAAGGGTTTGGGAGGTGATTCAGAATAGTCAACTATCAATGCATCATCTAATATAAACAACACCATGTTCTCATGCTTTTTAACATAAAATTTTAAATTTCTACTAACATGTAAAGCTAACAATATCATGAACAAGGTGTGTGTGTTGTGTGGGTGGATAAGGAAGTTAAACACTTCCTACCTCCCTTAGAATCGAAATACACAAAAATTAATGAATCATACATGTTATAGGGCAAATCATATGAGAAAATCAAACAAGGCATAAGCATGCAATTGTTCATACACAAAGTCATGTGAGGGGCAAGAACAACCTCATATGAGAGCCAAACATACGATTCTACAAACATGCAAGTCCTACGATTTCTCTAGATTCTCCTAACATAGCATCCAAACAACCAAAATCATTAAACACATACTAAAATTGGTGCTAGGCCACCTAAGAGCAATAGTCCACACCTATGGGGTCGTTGGAGTCTTGAACCGACTTAGGAAAGCTCGGATTTGGGGGCCAGACGGCCGGAATCCCTAGAGCATGCAATTGCATTTTAGAATCTTGTGTAAATCCCTCCTTAGATCATGGGATTCAAGAAGAAAGAGATGAAGGATGTAAGACCCGTATCATAATCCGTACTATTCCGTCGCTTCCCGCGATTCTTCTCGTCAAATTCCGGCAATCCGCGACCTCTAGTTGACGTTGCGCACGACTGTAAGTCGTATCCTATTCATTTGAGCCGGCTTAATCCAAGACTTGTATCATTGCGACCGCACCGTCGCCGCGGTTCCAACGTCGTAACTCACGCACCGATCCGATACCCAGACGATGAAATGCAGACCCGCGTTCAGTTCGAGAAAAAACACCACGTGTTGCAAATCCCAAGAGAATCTCTACAAAGTGTCAAATTAATCTCATCAATCAATCACCCATCAATCATTTTATGTCAAGTACAAACACCCATGCTTCCTTTCTCCACAAGTCAAACAACCACCAAAGTCAACTAACCTCTCACTTCACCCATCACTCACCTCACCCATCACTCACCTCACATCACTCCATCACTCTTACAACTCTCTCTCTCCCTCTCATTTCTCAACACTCCAAACCCAAGCAAGGGAGCCCTCTCACGTCCAAGCTCTTCTCATGAGAAATGTGCATTTTGGTGGCCCACTTCCCACTCCCAAACCCATCATCCTAGCCATCCATCTCCCATCTCCACCATAAAAGTGAAGCTTTAGGAGACCGGCATCCCGACAGACCAAGAAGATCAAGTGGTGGGTGTTTTCATAAGCTAGATTTTCATATTTCTATGATGGGCCAAGTGAGGCCCACCGATCAATGGTGTAGATCTCACTTGGGACCCTAAGATGTGGCCAAGGGCTCATCTTGATCATCAAGATCATTCCATGATGGGGCCATTCTCTATGGACCCCATCATGATGTTTACTTTCTTGTATTAAAGAGGTCATCTAGACCGTCCATTTCTAGTGGAGTGAGATCTCCACCGTTGATCTTTTATTTGGATGGTCCCATATGCAATGGGACCCTTTGATGTATGATTAGATGGTTGAAACGGAGGGCCCATAGTATCGGGGTCCCTCCATCACACGTGTGTCCCACTTTACTCTCTCTCTCTCTCCCTCTCATTTTTATTTATTTTCTTGAATGTTGATGAGGTCATGTGGCCCACTTGAATGAACCCCATATGAAATATGTATTTTTTTCAAGTCATCCAAGAGTGGGCCCACCTTATATGCATTGTACCCACACCACCTATTATGTGGTGGCCCACCTAGGCAAGGCCCACCTAAAATATATTTTTTGTCCAAAAGAGTCCAGTGACGTCTAGACGTCACTGGAATGAAAGCAAAAGAAAAAGGCTTGTTCAAGCCATTGGGGTGGGCCATTTATATAGGACCCACCTTAATGTATGTAAACAATCCGTGCCGTCCATCCTCTTCCCCAACTTATTTTAGGCATTGAGCCGAAAGATGAGGAAGATCCGGATATCTAGTGGGCCATAGTTTAAAAACATAGTATCATTACCGTTGAAGCCTACCCAGATTTTCATTACACACTGAAAAATGTCCGATATTGATCTTGATGGGTTTGTTTTGTGCTTGGGAATACAATGGATGAAATGGATGCACTTCGAGCGGGCCCCGTATGTGAAAAACCGCAGGAAAAAGGTTTTTCAAAAAAAATAATAATAAGTAAGCAGCAACAGAGCTGCTGCCGTCAGAGCCGCAGGCGCTACCTGCGGCCTTGCAGCGAGCGGCCGGACAGCAACCCATGGCTCCTGCCGTGGGCCCCACATGATGTATATTTTATATCCATGCCATCCACTAGGTGGCCCACTTTCTGAGGTGGGCCCTCCCCAAAAATGAGACATATCCAAACCTTAGGTGGCCCACACCGTAAGAAACAGTGTGAATTGAATCCTACCATTTAAATCCTTTTCGGGCCCCACAGAAGTTTTGGATCAAGCTGAGATTTATTTTTCATCCTCACCCAGGTATCTGTGACCTTATCAACGAGTTGGATGGATCATAAACATTATGGTGGGCCCCGCATGGGGAGCCCACAGTGACATATGTGCTGCATTGCCACCGTCCGTCTGGACGGTGGACTCCACCGTGATGTATGTGACTATCCACGCTGTCCACCGTTTGGACAGTGGGACCCACCATGGTTTATGGGTCCTATCCACTCTATCCACCATGGTGGATACGATGCATCCAAACCATTCATATATTTGGTAAAAAAAAATCATTTCATGACATGGACAAAAAAATAATACTAATAAAATAAAAAAAATGAGGCAGATCTATGTTCCAAATGGGCCCACCTCAGTGTGTGTCTAGGGCCCACAATTTATTTAATTTTGGTCATTCATTGAGGCCTACTTTGATACATATCTAAAGCCTAAGTGACTAAGCCCATTTGACATATGCAAAGTCCATGGGACTAAGCCCATTTGATACATAAAAGGCCCACGGGATTCAAGCTCATTTGATGTACATGGGGCGCAAATGGAGTGGCCCATTTAGTATGATTAAAACTCATGAGTGTAGGCCCATCTGATATAGTTAAGGCTCAAGTTGTGAGGCCCACTTTGATGTGTTTCATGGCCCATGGGTCATGGACCATTGCAATGTACATAAGGCTCCTTGGTGAGGCCCATTAATGCAACCCATTTGGTGAATGTGAGACCCATGTAATACGACCCATTTGATATATCTAAGGCCCAGGGATCGAGGCCCAACGGATGTCCTTAGGGTCCATTGCAATGTACGTTCCTCATGGTTCGTGAAATGATATTTATGGCAAACCGTGCCTAGGAAACAATGTTGGTTTGATGTCCACATTGTATGTACAATGTTGGTTAAATGTCCGCATTGTAACTCTCTTTAGGGCCCATTGATAGGTCCATACCCATTGCTATTCATTGCCTTATAACATGCTTAGTATAATCTCATGACTCATGCCCATACGCATCATATGTATGCTTGATATGAGTAATAACTGATCATAGCATACGCCTTTGGGCAGACCATTTACGGGGCTCGTTATGTGACTGAGTGCCCCACATGATCGCGCAGTACGCGCTGGATTGCCGCATATTTTGACGGCATGATTCATGCATCCTGCATATGTGTGACTTGATCACTGCACGCCCTAGCGACATCAGGGCCGTGGCTCCACATGTACATCGTGGATGGTCGTATTGGATACCGAAAATACTTATTCTAGCACTGTGGGCACTTAAGATGTCCTTGGGTGAGAGTCCCATAACCTTTTTGGTACCAGGAGATGCTCCAACGTCTAGACCGAGTGGATTCACGAGAGCCCGAGTGCTGAATACCAGCAGGCCGCGTCTCCCACTGTGTTGTGGTCAGTTAGAAAGGGGTGTGGCCTTATCCGCCTGAGTGAGGGGGCTATAAGCTAGGCTGAGTTTGACCAGCTCAAAATGAGTCCGCTATCGACGAGCCTGGTAGATATTGGCAAACTACTGGTCAGGGGGATAGTGAGGTTTATTCCACTTGCTTGACTGTGCAGCTAGGGAGGTGGCAGTCTCTGCAAAGTGTATTAGACCCCGGTGATATCCAGAGAGGAACTGTACTGATATATGTACTTGATGAGTACCGACTTGCTTGGATTACATTTCGCATATGACATTCGTCTATGTAGGCCTTGCATTGCATCGGTGTGGCCGATGGCATTCATATCTCGCATCATGCCTTGCATTACATAGCCTTGGTATATTCATGGACTTACCACGTACTTCCGCATTACCTGATCTTGTACACTCGGCGTTTGCCCTCCACACACACTTACACCACCTTCTAAGCTTTTATAAGCTTATGCACGACCGTTGCGTGCAGGTAGCGTTGGACAGCAGCAGCGCTGAGGCAGGAGTGCATATCAGGACCTTTTGGAGCTTTTTGATCACCTTGTATTTTCCTTTCTGCATTGTACTTAAAATTTTTGTTATAGTGGATATGTGGTGATGTTGTTTTGTGACTTGGTTATACTTGTGGTTATGCTTCATTACAAAAAAAAAAAAATTCATTCTGAAAATTCTCCTTGTAGGATCTCAGGATCGGAATCTGGCATTTGATTGTCAGGAGCCGAGAATGGGGCACTACGGAGGCTGTCGGCACCAGATTCGGCAATCGGGATTCATGCGAATCCGATTTTCGGGTTTGGGGCGTGACAAAGGATCTTACCTATGAGACCGGCGGACGTTTCTTAAAGTTTTGATGATAGGTTTCCCTTGGAAGAGGATAGAGTGTTGATAGGGTTGATGCTCTTGGGCCCCACATGAATTTGGAGTCCACCTTGACTCTCTCCTTGCTCCTTTCCTCCCTCTTACACTTCTCAATCGTTGGAGAACGGTGAGAGCTAAGAGGAAGAGATGGGTTGTTGGACATGGAAGTAATGAAGAAGGGGCTTTGATTGTTAGAGGATGGTGGAGTAATGAGGGAGGGTTTGTTGTAGTAAAGAGGGAAATTATGAGGGAGAGAGAGAGAGATAGATTGAGAAATGGGGAGTGTATGAGATAGCTAGGGTTTATTTCCATAGAGTTGGGCCCCTTGGCCTTAGGTTTCAATGAATTTCCAAAACAGCCTCTTAGAGCTACTATTATTGTTGTGGTGGCCCCAAAACTCCTGTGGCCACCAAATTTGGTGTGCACGTGTCTCATGACCCAATGAGGGGCCATATAAAATTTGAAAATAATTGGATGAACGAATATGGGATCTGAGTAAGCGATCTCGATCTTCAAATGGCCCTGTAGGGTCCATTCCAGTCGTTGGGGCAGTTCTGGTGGTCCCCTGGCCATGAAATTTATAGGATAGGTGGTTCATGGTCAGATGAAGGAACATACAAATTTTGGGGTCGATCGGATATTTGGTATGATCGTACGGGTCTGATGTGCGATCAACGGTTACCGTGCCATGATCAGGGTCCAGGTTTTGTTAACGTGCGTAGAACCGCATATTATACCTTCATCATAAATTTAGAAGAAATCTGACGGCTGAAAAGCCCAGAGTCTCGATTTCATTTGTAAGGGCCAGATTCAAATTCTGGCATTGGTGGGGTGCATTTGGCTGGTGTCAGATCCCAGTTCTGGGTGTCCACTGGGTCTGAGGTCCGCGATGGACCTCAAGCCCAGTGAGATCCAGTGTTCCCTAAAGTTTTGTAATTTTCTGAACTTCCTGCGTCGCTGTGTGGCCTGCACAGGCTGTTGCTAAGTGTAAATAAGTCATCTGCCTTGGCGTGCCACACTTGGTCCGGTCATGACCAGACTGGTCTACTCTAATGGGATAAATCTAAGTTAATTAACTCGTGGTACCCCACCACGAGTGGTTTAAATGAATGGCCCTACGGTAAATCCTATATGGACGCCCCAAGACACTGTGCTGGTTGGACGGGACGTTAAAATCACTCATGTATAAGCCAGCATTGAGTGCTAATGGTTAGTAAGTGACAATATAAGTTTATTATAAAAAAAATTGAAGGATTTTTAAAAATCTAAGCAGTAAAAATTCGGGATGTTACATGGTATTTCTTGTAAAATCCACCCCGTCCAACATGTTCCTCTCGAAAAACTAGCCAGAAACAGCTGATTTTGGATTGATTTCTGCATGGCCCACATGAGTTTTCTCACTACCGTCCGACCTCTGTTTAGACGATAAAGACCCGATCCTCGCAGTCCTTCGCAATTTTGCCACCTAGGCCTTGGCAAGACGGACCTTGGGCTCTTAATGGATGGTCCAGATCGGACATTCGGATCACGATGGTGGCCCACAAAGGAGAACCGCAAGTCGGTGTGCGGAACAAAGCTTTCGCACAAGCTCTGTGATGATCGGTGGACCACTGATGGATGCAAGGGGTAAAACCACTCCGTTCATTGTCTTAAGGACGAAAATCCGTCCAGAAATGCTTAGTTTTGGAGCCGTTTCGGTGTGGTCCACTTGATCTTTGATTCCGCCGTCCATTCTGCTTCCAATGGCCAGAATCTTCCCGTAGCATAGTGTAAAACGGACGCCTAGGTGAGGGTTGTATCTGCCCCATAGGACGAATGAACGGCCCAGATTTCTTAACCGAGTGATAGGTGGACCCCACAATTCAAATCGGCGTCCGTACGATGCGTACGCTGTCTCGTTTTCGGATTAGGAAGAACGGTCGGTCAGCACAATTGCTGACCGACGTACTTCGTTCGGCATACCACGAGTGCATGGCTTCTGTGTACTTGCACTCTCGCAAGGTGGGTCCCACCTTGATGTGAAAGTGAAATCTGCTCCATCCATCCACTTCCTCATTTAAATTAAGACATTGAGACAAAAATTGAAGCATATCCAAATATTAGGCGGGCCCAGAATCAACGGTTTATGTGCTGATCTGTTAGTTGGGGTACTTCTATAGTAATTCAAGGGCTGAAATTTAATGTGTACGGTTAATTTATGTCCCTAATCTCATGTATGAAGTTTCAGGTCAATCAGGCGGTGGGAACCCTGTGATCTTGCGTTCTGGACCAATTTCGGGCCCGTTTAATGCAAACAACTTGATTTCCTCGGGTCCCTGGCATGTAAATCCATCGATCTTGGTCCCCTGGGGTCCGTCACTTGCCTTGGTGCCAGTGGAGCATCAAATCAGTACTTTTAATACTCTTTTTCAGTCAACTCTCCTAATCACACCCTGCAACGAAACACGATTAAAACTGGGCATTAAACGGCATTATGTTCATAAATCTAGAAAATAAATGGGGTCTGATATGCAATATTTGACCCTCAACATGTGGTTTGGTAAGGAAGTTAAGCACTTCCTCCATCATACGAAATCATATGCACAAGAGTAGTGAGTCATACATACCATGAAGTAACAACATATGGAAAAAATGAACAAGGCATGAGCATGTAATCAAACATACACAAAATCATGTTAGAGGCAAGAACACATCATGAGACAGTCAATCATACAATTCCATACCGACATACAATTCCTAGGGTTTCTCTAAATTCTCCAATCATAGCATCCAAGCAATCAAAATCATTAAACTTATAATAGAATTGGTGCTAGGCCACCTATGAGCAATATTCCGCACCTTCGGATTCGTTGGAGGCTTGGAAACGACCTAGGGGATGTGAATTTTGGGGTAGATCGGCCGGAATCCCTAAAACAACCATTTACATGTTAGAACTTCATGCAAACCCTCACACACGCAAGGGTTTCAAGAAAAAAGGGTGAGAAATTTACCTATACAATCAACGGAAGCGAATGGGCGATCATGGTGGAGGATTCATTGAGGAAGAGGTGAGGAGTTGCAAGCATCGGACTCCCTTGGCCCCACTTTGATTTATGACCCACCTTCACTCTCCCTTCCTCTCTTCTTCTTTTCTTCTTTCTCCCTTTTTTCTCTTTTCTCTCTCTTCTCTAGGGTAAAATTCGTATGGGGAGAGGGGTGACCAAAGGAGACCCTTATATAGTGCCAGATTTGGTGCCAATGGCCCCAAGTGTTGGGTTTTTACCAAACTAACCCTATGGGAGGGTTTTTCTAACCCCTAGGGCCCACTATGGGGTGTACACATCGATGCACATCGTATGATAGTTAGCCCTAATGATGATCTACGTATGGATATGATCGGCCCGCCATTTGGATGCGCCGATCAATGGATATGATGAGAAGTCTGTTCAACGGTCACCGATAGTCGATCGGGGCCGCGGCTATACGGATATGGGCAGAGAAATATCCTTACTCTACGTGTGAAGTTTGGTCGCAAACCGACGGTCCGAAATCCTCAACTTAGCATAAGAGTGGACGACCCAATTCACTTAAGTTTTAGTTCATTTTTTTAGGGTATTTGCACTTCTCATGTACTCGTCCTTTAGCTCAAGTTGAGTGGTTCTAGATAGCACCCAGGTCTGACTTCCGCGATGGATGTCGAGCCCAGAGAGACGGACATTCTTCTATAGTTTTGGAACTAGTGGCCCACCAACGAGCGGTCTAAAGCTTGTTTAGAAATTCAGGACGTTTCTGGAATGAATTAGGTAGTGAGATTTCTCATGGGCGATGATTAGGGTTTGGATTAACTATGTTCATGGTGTGGCCTATTTATAACTAGTAAAAATAGAGATTTGGTCGTGCTTACTATAAACCGTCGGTTTTAGGCTAAAAGAGTAACGAAGTTGTTCTGATGGGTCCTGGTTACAAAATTTATAGGACAGGTGCTCCATGGCCTGATGAGGGGTCATGCAAAGTTTGGGAGCAAATGGATGAACGAATATGGGTTTTGATCATACAATTATGATCTTTAAATGGCCCTACGGGGTCTATTCCAGTGATTGGAGAAGTTCTGGTGGTCCCCTGGCCATGAAACTTATAGGATAAGTGGACCATGGCCCGAGGAAGGGCCATGCAAAATTTGGAGACGATCGGATATTTGGTTTGATCGTACGGGTCTGATTTGCGATCAACGGTTACCGTGCCATGATCGGGTTCCAGATTTTATGGACGGGCGTAGGAAAATACATTAGACCTTCGCTATAAATTTGAAAGAAATCCGATGGCTGAAAAGCTCAAAGTCTCGGTTCCATTTGCAAGTGCCAGATTCCAATTCTGGCATTGGTGGGGTGCATTTGGCTCGTGTCGGATCCCAATTCTGGGTGTCCACTGGGTCTGAGGTCCGCGATGGACCTCAAGCCCAGTGAGATCTAGTGTTCCCTAAAATTTTGTAATTTTCTGACCTTTCTGTGTCGCTATGTGGCCCACATAGGCTGTTGCTAAGTACAAACGGTCATCTGGCTTGGCGGCCCGCACTAGGTCCTATTATAACACGTCTGGTCTACTCTAATGGGCTAATCCTAAGTTAATTAACTTGTGGTACCTCACCACGAGTAGTCTAAACGAATAGTTCTGCGACAAATTTTACGTGGATGCCCCAGGACACTGTGTTGGTTGGACGGGACGTTACCGGTTCTTTACTAGTTTCACTCATGTATATATTAACATTGAGTGCTGACGGTCATTAAGTGATATTATAGATTAATTAATAAAAAAAAATTTAAAAAATTTTTGAAAATTCGAAACAGTGAAAAATTCAAAATGTTACATGGACTCACAAAACTTGGTGATGCCACTTCAAATCTCGCTACTCAACTTGGCAGTAGCTAATCCGCCTCCCTCTGCGTTAATGTAGAATGAATGTAACAGAGAATCGAAAACTCTTTTTCTCAACACAGTAGAATCTCAGCTACTCTCCTCATCCAACGATGTACATGAAGGCTCGCATATATATATATATATATATATATATATATATATATATATATATATAGAGAGAGAGAGAGAGAGAGAGAGAGAGAGAGAGAGAGAGGCATGCTCCCCTACACACCTATGTATGTGCGCACCTTTGCACACGTGTCATGGGAGTCAAATCCGAACGGTCCATAAGATGTGGAATCCCATGAAACTCTTAGAGATGAATTTTCACCTTGATATAAGATTCTGGTGGGCCATAACAAAGAGAAATGCAAATCAAGGGAGGAAACTGTTTCATTTTTCATGGCCCATCAAAGTTTTAGATCAAAGTAAAACTCGAGTACAGGGGGTTTCACGAGGTATTGCTTCACATGAACGGTTCAGATTTTGGATCCACATCACGTGTAATGGGTTCTCAAAAAAGTTCCAATGTAATACATACGAACTGGTTCGCAAGTTAGCGTTTCTGTATGTGTATGCATGTATATATATATATATATATGAATGACTCCTTCTTCTTCACTTTTCTTTCTAGTCTACGACACTGTTTGCCTTTGTGACTGGTCATCCACCGGTAAGTGCAGGAAAACTCATATTGGCACCATTTAACCTATGAGATTAGTGGGGCCCACTATGTTTTTTTGTGTGACATCCACTCCGTCTACAAGGTGATCCCTTTTCTATTACCCAGTGAGGCTGAAAGTATGTAAGATCAACAACTCAGGTGTGCCACAACACATGACACGACAGGAAGAGTTCAATGAGCATAGGTTTGTGTGTGGGTACCACCTAAGTTGGAATGCAGTTTTTATTTTTATTTTTTCCATGTCCATTGACCGTAATGTGTATAATTTGATTGGATTGCACATGCCCAGAACGGTGGGCCCACAGGTCTCAGGTGTTATACATGCTGCACTACCTCCCCCTAACAGTAAGTTCCTGTGGGCATAAGCTGTGGGGCCACTATGATGTCTGTATAAGCTGTGGGGCCCACTATGATGTCTGTGAGAAAATCACTCTTTCCATTGGTTTACCAAGTTCACAATAGGACAGGAGCCCATAAGTGAGATATAACCAAAATTAAGGTGGGCCACATGATAGAAAACAATGAGAATAGAAAGGCCCACCGTTGAAACCTTTCCATAGCCATCATGACGTTTATATGTCATCCAAACCGTTCATAAGATTATTGCCATTGGGATAAACTAAAAAGTCAAATATTAGAATGATTCCAACCTTCTGTGGCCCACAAAAGTTTCAATGGTTTCAGTTCCTACTGTTTTTTGTCAAATGGTCCAACTGCTTTCTGGATCCTTCTCGTTTTTATACTCTGTGGGGCCCACTGTAATGTGTTTATCTTATCCACGCTGTCCATCCGATTTTCCAGCTTGTTTCAGGGCATGAACCAAAAATTAAAATATATCCAATTCTCAAGTGGACCACACCATAGGGAACAGTGAAGATAATGACATCCACCGTTGAAACCTCCCCAGAGCCCACGGTGATGTTTATTTGTCATCCAACCTGTTCATAAGATCACAAAGACCTAGATGAATGGAAAGCACAAGTATCAGCTTGATCCAAGACTTCTCTGGCCCTGGAGAAGTTTTCAATCGTAGGCGTTCAATCCCCACTCTTTCTTGTGATGTGGTCGACTTGAATTTAGGATATGCTTCGGTTTTGAGCTAAAGCCTTAAAATGAGCTGAAAAAATGAATGGACGGCCTGGATAAAATACATACATAATGGTGGGCCATAGACTCGTGACACATAGCCTGAGAATTCCCTTGCTATGTAATACGCATGCACTTCCAATAATCCAAACCGTTAATACGATTAGTCTCGATTTTGTATGATGGATATGTAACCAATAAAATCTCTTTGATTGGATTACTTCAGCCATTTGAAATTTGGGTTTTATCTTTGAAAAATAGATGGTCAGCATAACCTCTATGTAATCAAACGTTTGAGATATACGGTCTGAAAAACTTAGCAGGAATCTCCCATCCATGGAAGAAGTACTCAATAAACGGTTTGGATCATCGAAAAAAGACCCAATTCCAATGTCTAAAGTCCCGAAATATCATATTGCAATACAATGTCCGAAGTGCTCCTTTCTTATTTAGATTATTAATCCACTTCCTATTTAGTCACCATAACCATGATTTATGATAATGTATCAAGACACCATCCATAATGAAGTTGTTTGTCCCATATCATAATGGGCACTTTGTACGGAAACCATCCCATCCACCCACTTGCATTTGGACTCATCAGTGTCCACATCACCCATCCGAAGCATCCACACCGTCCAATCAACTGTGCACAAATTACATCAATCAGATGATCCTAAACTTCTGTGGCTAGATCTAACTTATCATCCATTTTTTGCATGCAGTGATTGAGAGTTGCTCGACAAGTTGGATCATCTGATCGGTATAATTTTTTTAAGGCAATTTGTGAAGAGTGAACTAGACCTAATTAATGGACGGTCTAGATAAGTGATTTGGATACTTATGAATTAAAATTATTCTAGGTAAAGAACATGGTTTCCATACACTACTTAAATTATAAACGAATTTTTATCATGCCCACTGATTTTCATGCAATTAAACATAACCACTCAAAAAAAAAAACCAACCTTTGAGTATCATCACCCACATTTTTAGAGTACTCTTTATTTTATTACTTTATGTCAAAGTCATGTGCGCGCATCCATTGGCCTATTTTTTACAAAAATGATGAAAATATCTCTAAGAAGTGAGCATATCTTTTCATATATTGATGGGAGAACAGTCCACATTACAATCTACCGTCTTGAAATGATCCATATCATTCTCCACCCACTCTTCAACTAATTAGATTTTGTCGTCTACTATATACTATCTGAACACTCCAAATAACTTTCTACCTACTTTTAAATGTTCCGAATTCCAAATCACCTAATATTAAACAATATATGCCATTGTCTACCATCTTAAAACGATCGATATTGTTATCCATGTACTTTTTAATGGTCCACATTGCTTCCCTGTTACCACTTCTTAAATACATTTTCATCGATTTTAGATATAGGCTAATGACTTTTACGTAGATTTTATGGATAGTGGTAAAAGAAAGAGATGCTCAAAATGTGGGTACTGGTTAATGCTTAAAGTTCTAGTTAGGCTGAAAAATAGGTGTTATTTCATAAAACTAAGGCAGCTAAATATGCTAAATGAAAACTCATTCCGATCTAGCCTTCTCCTGTTATTTGCATTTTTCTTATTTTTGGGTTTTTTTATATTTTTTTATTGTCATCTATGTCAATTGGGTGTGATGAGTTGTAAAGTAGTCATTTGTAAAGTGGTAGTTGGAATGTTTTGGAAGAGTTATCCAATTCACATCAAATCCATTAAAAGGTAAATTTTTGAAATTACAATGAAAATCATGTGATTTTATTTCACATGAACTCCCACAACAATCTATTTGCAACTCACGGTTGTCTGGCAGTTGTCTCTCTCACACTCTTTTATCCAGATACAAGTTGTTAAATACTAATGTGATGTAGGGATGAACGTGATGAGGTCGATCACCGTCTTCTTCAAGGATAATTATTCCAAATCTACGGAGCTTATCTGAACTCCTCACAAAGACTTCTCAAATCCACAAGAAAAAATAAATAAATAAATAAATTCTAATAAATTTAAATTTTGATTAATGAATGAAATAAACAAGTTTGCAACCCTTTAAATAAGGATACCAAGAAATGGGAGAGAAATCAGAAGCAAACTACAACTAAAATTCCTAAAATTCGCAACTTATTATAAATACTAAACTTACTATTTGTCATGGAGTCTACTTGTGCACAAGATTTTCGGCCAAAAATAGTAAGTGTCCTATTTAGCTTGGTTAAACCATTCTCGTAAATATTCTTAGTATTTTTTTTTTGACACAACTCCTAAAGCCCAATGGATGAAGAGTTACAATCAAACTAAAACTTACTATTTATAGTAAAAGCGGAACTAAACTAGGTAAACGAACGTCAATTCAGAGGTATTTTGCAAATCCGGCTTACACAACCCGGCATAGCGGGATTGGTTGGCTAAAGTAGCTTGTTTTACCTCAAAATCATATATTTTATGTCCGATAACTCATTCCAGATTGTGAGATACGTTGGATCTAAGGTCCAACAGTTCAGATCACTTCTATCATTGACCGGGCCTTTTCTGATCCATCTTGGCCATGAAATTACCCACGACCCGCTCTACATCAAATACAATATAGTGACTCTTAATATTAGATTGCCATATTCCAGTAAATTTCAATTGCAAGCTAATAAAGATAATTAATGATTTCTATTCATATGGATTTTATGGTAATAACTGATGCACGCTCTCATAAATTTTAGGAGACTACTTGAGGTGACATGGGGTACTAGCTTGAGTAATGCCCTTATTACGGGGCCCACCTTATTGGATGTATTATATCCACATCATCCATCTATTTTTTCGGATTAATTTAGTGCATGGTCTCAAAATTAAAGTGGATCTAAATCTCAGGTGGACCACAACATGCAGTTGTAATTGAATGCTTACCTTTAAAAACTTCTTGGACAACCACACAATAAAGCCCACCTGATGAATTGCCCGAATATTTCACTTGTTTGAATGGTCATGTGTACGCACTCATGTACTACTATCTAGACCATTCAAATTGTGGGCCACATTATGGATGGCGGATATAGTCCTAACATAACAACAATTAAGAAATCCTAACCATCATTTTGGAGTGCTCATCAAAGCCATGATCATGAGATAAATGTCAAGAAAATTAGGAAAGGCCTGCAAGAAAATAGCATTAAGAAAAAAATATGCATGTTCTTTTTATAATGCAAAATATGGTGCAAGACAAGCAAATCATCATCGGTGCCGCTACAACGAAGAAATCTGAGGTGGACCATTTTCATTCACATGATCGCAAGAGTTCAAGAGGACTACAATCATAGATCTCGAAGCCGCCGGAGATTCACCGGCGATATGTGCTTGGCGTCGCCGTCGATCAGTTGCTTTGCAATTATGATGTTGGCTGCCTCACTTGGATGGTATGGATCCCAGAAGACGTACTTTGAGCGGTCATCACATAATGAAGAGGTGGGCCCACATGGGATGATACCTTGGAACTGGCCTCCATTGCCACAGCAAGCAGTGCTTGATGATCGAAATCCTGAGGAGTTGTAAAATAATCGAGATTTTGTTAAGGTGGTAGTAGATTAAGGGTCTGGATGTTAAGATGGAAAGTGGGCCAATGTACATGGGCCATACATGCACCGCAATTTTCAGACCGTCCAAATTGTGGGTCCCATTGATCATGGAGCGTAGCCTGAAGATGACACTGATTGCTCAATCATAAACCGTCTGATTTTGAGAGTTAAGTTTGGATTGTGGATGATTGTCATCTCAACCGTCCATTCCATGCCCACAGTTTGGATGGTTAGGAGCTTCTGATTGGTGTTACTTCTAGGCGATTCTTGGTCTGCATCAATGGCCATGATTTGGATAGTCTAGATAAGAAAGTAGAGGTGGACACAGGACAACTCGATCCGACTAACTCGACTAGTCTAACACAGTTCCGAAGCGGCTTGACATAACCGAATGAGTGAGTCGGTCGGAACCGAGTAAGCTTCACCCAATCAAACTTGATCCAATTTACTCGACTCAATTCAAAATCTGACTTGACCTGACTCTCTAATCCTACCCTGACCCGATCCCAACGTCTTTCTCTTTCCCTCATCCTCCTCTTCCCACCACCATCACCATCTTCCACCTCTCTCTCCTCTCCACTCCCTCACTCCCTCCAAACTCGATAACCACCCACCACTACCCCCCTCCTCTCTCTCCACTCCCTCCCTCCCTCATCTCTCAATCTGACTCGATGCCAACCCGACTCAACTTGATACTTTTGACCGGATCATTCCCCGTCAGATTCAACTAAGATTGAGTCAAGCATGCTAGACTCGGTATCAAGTCGGATCGAGTTCAGGTTAGGCCTATTTCAAAACCCGATCAAGCCGAGTCAACCCTAACTCGGTCCGACTCAACTCGATGCCCACCTCTACATGAAAGCCGTACAATTCCATGGCCCACCTATGATGGCCAATCAACCGTTGGATGACACATGAATCATAACAATGTGACAGGAGCCGTCCATTTTGCAAGAACGGTTGTGATGATCCAATCAGGTGACGATCTTATCCAATGGTCCAAGATAGCAGGTGGGCCATTGATATATTCTATCAACGGATGAAAAAAAAAAAAAAAAAAGGGGCTAGAAATGGATGAGAATGTGACTAACCATATTTGGAGTAGTTGGTGATGAGTTCCAAGACCAGATCATACACGTTCGCTAGGACAAACGTGGCCCCCGGTAGATTTTCATTCAGCTCCGTTAGTAAATCTTTCAACCGTCCATTGTATTGGACAGCCAGCTGATTTGGCAGCTTCACACATTCATCTACGCTCAGTCGGTTGATTGTCTTTTGATAGGGGATGCAGCCGATGGGCCCCACATTCCCTATCACGAACTTTCGAGCGTCCAAGCTGTAGAGCCTCTGTCATTGTCATCAGGGTCCACCTAGTGAGATATCTAGATAAACCGACGGATGGATAGATGGGGGCATGAAAAAGAGCGGGCAATAATCGAGCTCTGTGGGGCCACCGTGATGCGTGTGTGAAATCTAGTCCGTCCATCAGTTGCATCAGCTCGTTTTAGAAACTGTCGATAAATTAGGCTAACCAAAAACTGAGGTGGGCCACACTACAGGGAACAATGAGGATGAGACTGGCTACGGTAGAAACATTCGTGGGACCATCGTGTTGTTTATATGACATCCAACCCGTTCATCAGGTGGGCCACATCAGGACTAGAAATACATCCAAAAAATCATCCTGATTCAAAACTCAGATAGGAAACACCGAGTAAATTGAGAGGTTTTAGCCTTTATTTATTTATTTTTTCCCCGTGTGTGGCCCACCTAAATTTTAGGTCTAGCATCTTTTGTTTTTACGGTGAAAATGAGTCTGTAAAACTAATGTACGGAGTAGATTTTACAGAAAATGAATGTGTCTCCACAGATCTCGGGTGTTTTATCGGGTGACAGTCCGGTCCATCCATAGCCGTGCATTGCGTGGACCCACCCTCAAAAGGCAGGCCACACGGTTATTTGGCATTTTTGTTTTTTCTTGAATGAAACATCACGTACGTCTATAGACCATCTGATAAATGGACGGGCCTGATTTTTGGAGCAGGCATCTACGTAGTGGGCCCATCTGATGCATGCTCAAATGTCATGTAGAGGCTCGTTGAGGCTAATCGGAACCGTTAAAAGTAGACTTAATGACTTACAGTAAGTTGTGAGCGTAGATTGCTGATCATATGATTGATGAAAGCATCAGGAGTCTCAGATATCCTCTCTCCAATGGAAAGGACTGGTAGGAGATAGTTGTTGAGGAAGTCATTTGCACCAATGGTGATTGAGAAGATGGACCTCTTCATTACGTAATCTCTTGCTTTAGATGTACCCAGCAATCCATCCAACTGCTTTCTAGTTATATTGAAGTAGTCAATCTGAATATCCATTCCCAGCCTCCCAACCTGCAAAACCAAGGGTTCAGATTTAGTGGGTCCCACCCTGATGGACCCACTGGATCATAAAGAGTTTTCGTTTGCTCAACAAGTGGTCTGTCGGTGGTGGATCCGATCCGAACATCTAGTGGATCCAATCTCTAAATGCACACCGTTTGAAAATCACATTGATCAGATAATCTTAGCCGTCAGCTTAACCGATTGAATATCTTTTCATCTGGACCGTATATTCAATTTCCAGTTTCAGTATGCTTAAAATTGGCCGTTGGGTTTGATTTTCAACTGAGGTCCATTCCTTGTAATTAACCATTAAATGGATGGTCTTGATCCAACATAATGACCTTCCATGGTATAGTTACTGGGCCACGATTTTAACTTTCTGATCCAGCGCGCCTGAACGCACAAAGCAGGAAATTTACAAACAGAGGATTCTACTCGGAAAATGTGCAAGTTTGAGACATGTGGTGCAAGATCCAGTCGCTTCATCAGACGTGTACCAAAATAAACATGTGTTATCACCAAAAAACAGGCCAGAAAATTTTCAGGTGGGCCACACATTTACTTTGAATGTAGACCGAATGTAAGTTTCTTTTGACCGTCGGTTAAAATTGTGGCAGACCTCATGTGGCCAGCCTGATTTTGTGTCATTACATGTTTATGATGGATCCTGAGTGATGAACGGCCCAGATTTCATTTCCCATGATTAGAGAAAGAGGAAATTACGAAAATCCTGCCAGTTTGGTTCATGATACCGCCACCACCAGAAGCATAGTTCACTCCATTCAGTATGGCAGATCCTGTGGCGTTTGGGGACAGAAATGGTATTGCGAAGTTCGGCTGGCCCAGTTCCTCTCCTGTAACACCATCAGAAAAGGTAAACCAACATGAGAGAAAAGTATAAATCTGAACCGTTCAAATCTTTGGCTCATTTGGTAGATCCAGTATGCCCCACTATGCCTTAGATGGATCTACGGTTCACATTCAATGCATAAAAAAAGGTGTGTACAGTGGCTGATCAGAATCATCAGATCGCTGTGATTTTTGCACTGAAGCCTATCAAAGCAGGTGTCCCACATGAAGAGAGGTTACGATCACTGAAAAACGCCACATATTTTACAGACAAGACCCCAAAGACTACCCTTTCAGGTGGTCCCGTGTACTATAGCTAAGAAGCAATTCCTGTCAGGGCGGGTCTCAGGTGG
This sequence comes from Magnolia kwangsiensis, assembly GCA_037074715.1. NCBI lineage: Eukaryota > Viridiplantae > Streptophyta > Magnoliopsida > Magnoliales > Magnoliaceae > Magnolia > Magnolia kwangsiensis. Next base: position 113,185,942 of record CM073580.1, read on the forward strand.
CCCATGAACAGTCCAAGCCCGGCCCATTTAAATCTCGGGTCTAAAATGGAAAATGCAAACAACATTGTACATGAAAATTCCCATGCAAACATTATATTACATGAGCATTTCTCCTTCCTGTACCATGCATCCACAACTAGAAAAACACATAAATCCTCACCGACAAGATCGCCGATCGTCCGCCCATTAGTATACCGTCCGGTAGGATTCCCTCCCGACGCCTTAAAATCGACACCGTTAGGCCGGATGTTCGCCTTCGAGAGCGTCGACAAGTAATTATTATTCCCAGCGTCCACCAACGAGTCGCCGAAGATGAAAGACGCCCCGAGACCTTGATTCGCAGCCCTAATAAATGGGCCCCACATGGAAAAGACCATCACCACCATCACAACCCTAGAAAATGTGTCCATGGCCATGACCTAAAACTTACCTTATCATTTGTGAAACCCCTTACATAGACAGTGAGAGTTTATACAACTCTCCATGAAAACTTGTAAAAGGAGTCTAGTGATGTTAGTTGGTTAGTGAACCCTTTTTAGTAGGAATGAGAGAGGGTTGATGGGAAGATTTCAAGGGGTAGTTTATCAATATTAGGACTCTGGTATTAATCACTTGTGGAGTTGGGAACCTATGAAAGCAATAGTCAAAGTGGTTGGTATACTGGAACATGTTTGAAATATTAGTTTATATATGTGTTGGTTGAATTATAGGTGCCATTTAGGTGGGCCACTTTGCACCAAGGTTTTAAATTAGTGCATCGGGTATTTATCGCGTTTGTTCACCAGCTCGATGACGGTTAATGGTCCATATTGCTCATTTTATTGAGTTGTTTGGGGTTATTACAGGACGTGGATCGGGCTTTTGAGCCTAGCTTGACTCAAGATGGGTTCGGGCTTAAAATTCAGGCTTGTTTCTCAATCATTTTGGGTTTGGACCATGTAAATGACACCTAAATGGGGCAATGTGCACCAAGGTTCAAAATCATTGTACCGGGTATTATCGCGTTGTTCACCATCTCCATGGCCCCTAATTCTCTATATTGATCTTGTAATGAGTTGTTAGGGGTCAATACGGGCAGGGATTGTCCGTCGGGCTTTCATGCCTAGCTCACTTTGGGCTAGAGTATCAAGCATAGTGTTGGGCTCAGGCTTAAAATTCAAGCTCATTTCTTAATCAATTTGAGATTGGACCATCTATAACAGCCCATTAGCCCGACCCGGCCGGCCTATTAGGATTTGCAAGAGTAATTTTATAATATACACCATGCAGAAAAATTTCTCGTTCTCTTAGTATTATTGCTCCAAACCACACCTCCTATCTATCTATCTATTCTCCAACTAGACCAACCCTCAGGCTCGAAGACTAGGCTCGCCCCCGTCCGGGTCTATGTCTATGTCTATGTCTATGTCGAACAATATGGGCCAGGCTTAAATGGAGTTTGGTTCGGGCCTATGTTGAACAATGCAGGCCGAGCTTGGACAGAGCTTTGCCTGACCTTAATCTGGACCGTTGGCACCCCTAAAGACCGGTACAGTTGTGTTATTCATGGGTGATACCGGTATGTATCGGCCATATGTATCAGTTTCGGACGATACTTTAAATTTTCTTTGCACCATTATGGCAAATATAAAATCTTGCGATACTTTCATGGGAAATTCATCAAATGATAATACTACGATAAATTTGTGAGATTTTTAAAAACTTCGTAGTGTTTTAATTTTTGTGCTTTTAAAGATTTTTATGTAATAAAATATTCCAAGTGTTTAAAATAATTATTCTTTGTTTTTGTGTATTTTTAAAATTTAAAGTTATTTATTAACTTGGAATAAATATTTTTAATATTTTATATTCAGAGAGATTTTCCCGAGAGAATATGAAGGTATGAAAATCTCACTAGATATTTCCATGCCGAGAACGAGGTTTGCCGCTATGCTTTGCACATTGAATCCAGTTAGTTTGTCACCATTTTAAAAGTGGTGTTGGCTCACCCTCCTCACATGTGGTGCTGATGTACAAATCACACTGATTAAGCAATCCTAACCATCCAATAATGGCTATCAAATGGACGGCTAAAAGTAAAATAGTGAGTGATCGGAATTAGATGGAAAAAAATCAGATGGTTAGTATTATCGTATCAGTGCAATAGTTATGCTCCCTCTGATGGTTGGGTCAAAGATTTGGACGGTCTGGATTATCTTACAACTAGGCCAAGTTTACAGGTAAGGTATTACTAACATCTTAACACAAGTCCAACACATGCAGACTAGGTCGGGTGAATACATGCTAATATTTTTGTTATTATGTTAGTCTATTATATTTCAATATAGATATATTTTTTTTTACTTATAATTTTATTAATTATATAATTAAATTATTTATCGCAAAAAACTTTTTTTTCTAAACAAATAAGCTACAATATAGGACAATTATGACTTTTACTACTCCTTTAAAAGTTGTGTTGTGGAGCACACAATTTATTTGAAAGAGAAATTGGATGTATCTTGTTAGCTTGAGTCATTGGAAACAACATGGCCCAATAAGACATGATGGCACGAATTTCAAGCACAGGTGATCCATGCTCAATTATAATTTATGATATACATATTGATCGGGGTTGGGTTGGGTTGGGTTGGGTTGGGTTGGGCAACCTAATACCTCAACCTAAGCGACTCAAGTTTTATCATGTTAGTGTTTGTATAGCCCAAATCCAAGACTAAACCCGATACATTGTGCCTGAGTCTAACCCAATGCCCGGTCAATCACACGTTGGTCCCGCCCAACCTTTAGCCCTATGTATGAGATTAAAGAAAAGTATGAAAAGACAATAACCAAATCAAGATACTAGCTTTGATTTTTAATTTTGCTCCGGTGGTGGGACTCTCAGGAGTTTCAACACCCCGTCAAGGGTTCGAGCATCAATAGGTGGTGAAATCCCACTACAATGTGTGTGGGGGTGCAGGTGCGGGTGCGGGCCCTTAGAACTTTTTAATGGTGGGCGTCACTCTTTCCACTGTTTTTTTATGGTGGGGTCCTCTCGAGCTTTGGATCTGATTCATTTTTTAGATCATGCCCTAATATGATCTCTCCAAATGGATGGACGGTGTAGATACAAAACATACATCACGGTATAGCTCACAGAACTTGGTGATGACACTTCAGTGGGAGTCCCATGTGAGACGCCGAAAATCTTGCCGCGCGAGTCTCCTTCCGCGGACTCTCTTCTCAAGTCTACTGAATCCCGGCCGAGGAAGGGGATCTAACGGCTCTCATACAAGCTCTCATTTAAGCTACATGCGGCCTGGTGCGCAGGAGACCGAGACTATATATATATATATATATATATATATATATATATATATATATATATATATATATATATATATATATATATATATATATATATAAAATCAAGATATTAGCTTTTTAAAACTTTCATAGATTTGTTTGAATACACATAATAATATCTGTTGGGGAAAAATGTGTCGGTCTCGGGTAAAGTCCCGAGGTTCGTAGGAGAGTAGGTCGACTTTGCCGACACTGCTTGAAGAAACCGAGACAACACTGACGGTGCAGATGGCGGGCCGTCAGGTGTAAGCAAAGACGAGTAAAGTCGTTCTGTCAGTGTGATAACTTCGCCTGCCTCACCCCATTGAAGGTCAGGCGTGTGAAAGCCATTTAACCGATAGAGTAAAGATCCCTTCAGGGAGTTAATTCTGTCGGGCACGGCTCAGGACCCGACCTCCTGCATCGACAGAGATTCCCCCGGTGTCGGTCATGACTTGGCCGAGACTCTCCCGGTGTCGGTCGAGATCCAACCGAGACAAGGAATGATGGAGCAAGGACAGATGCAGATCTACGAAAATCCAGGGATGTTGATTGCGGATCCCGAGATTCTCGGGATCCTGAGCGATCCCAGGAGAAGAATCCTCCAAAGATAAGGATTGACGGCTTGTATAAATCTCTAAGCTTGGAACAGTAAAAGGTACGCAGATACTAACTGAGAAAAGCTCTGAGCCAGAGACGAGATTACTGACTTAAGCATCGGAGGTTCCCCGGCCCTAGCCAGGGTTCCCTTGACATTGTTTCTGTGCAGGTGAAGGAGGGTCCGTCGCGAAGGGAAACCGTCCCAAAAAATTCAGCAACAGTTTGGCGTCGTCTGTGGGAAACGGACAAAAAGCCGCTTTCTCCAACCATTCAAATGGCAAGAACAAGAAGGACGGACCCAGATGAAGTGAGGGAGGCCGCTGCCAGCGTCGCTCAGGGAGCTCCCCCGGCAGCGCCGCCTGCGACTACAAGCCAGCCCAACCACGGGAACGCATACCTGGATCGTGAGGTTCAGGAAATGCGTTCCGAGATGGCCACCATGAAACACATGCTGGAACAACTGTGCAACCAGCAGATGCAGCGACAAGAGTCGACACCAGCTCATCCACCCGCATTCATAGCGCAGCCGCCCGCGCCACCGTCTCCTAGACGACCGAGTCAGCCACGAGAACCAAGTCACCCGGCACCTGCTCGTTCGGCAACAGCAGTTCTGCCTCCCTCTGACCTGAGGCATAGAATAGATCAGAGGAGGCGTAGTCGGCTACCGGCGGACGCTGAAGAAACGGCAGAGAGCGCCGAACCCTGGAAGGCCGACATGCAGGACTTCAAAAACGAAGTCCGAGAGAAGATGGCGAAGGAAATGGCAGATATAAAGCATGGTCGGAACTCAGATCCGACCAAACACGAAGAAAAAGCCTCTCCGTTCGTGGACGAGGTAATGCGGGCCCGCTTGCCGGAAAGGTTCCGCTTACCCCAGATTACCCCATTTTCTGGGAAGACCGATCCTACAGAGCATCTTGAATGCTTCAGGACTTACATAAAATTGCACGACGCTTCGGATGCTGTTATGTGCCGAGCGTTTTCTCTGACCTTGACGGACGTCGCCCGACTTTGGTTTAAGCAACTGAAACCCGGGTCAATAAAGTCGTTCGCTGAACTCAGCGACGCCTTCCTCAGCAATTTCATTGGCGGAAAGAAGAAATTGAAACCTCCCGCGCATCTGAACAACATAGTTCAGAGGGAAGGAGAATTACTCAAGGACTACATTAAACGCTTCAATTTCGAGTCTCTCCAGGTTCGAAAATATTCTGAGGAAACGGCACTCAACGCTCTCATGCAGGGAGTCAGAGACAAGCCTTTTCTGGCATCGCTGGATAAAAACCCGCCTGATACTTTGGGCGAGTTTATGGTTCGGTCGGACAAATACGCCGACGCAGAGGAAACGCGACTCCTAAGAGAGAAAAACCAGACCACGAAGCCTTCGGCAAAAGAGTCGGCCAAAAAGGGAGCCGACTCGGCTGGAGGGAAGAAGCGAAAAGACGACCGGGACCGAGACGACAGCAGGTCAGGGAAGAGACCCGACAGGAAATTCTCTGCATATACCCCGCTGAACAAATCTCCTGAACAAGTGCTGATGGAGATCAAAACCGAGGGCTTCGTCAACTGGCCTCGAAAAATGCGAGGGAATCCTGATCGTCGGAACAAGGACAAGTATTGCCACTACCATCGCGATCACGGTCACAACACGAGTGACTGCTATCATCTGAAGGACGAGATCGAGCGGCTGATTAAAGAAGGCCGGCTAAGAGAACACACGGCTGGGACCGACGCCGTCGCGGGACCGAGTGTAGACCGGCCCCAGAAAGAAATTCGAACGATTGTCGGGGGTCATCGAGGAGGCGGAGATTCGCATAATGCCCGAAAAAACCACGCCAGAAACCTCGACCGCCCCGAGTCCGAGGTTCTCCTGTTATCTCGGCCTCCCAAAGAGAAAAAATGAGAGAAGTATTGCATCTTGTTTACCGAAGAAGATGCTCGAGGCATCCATCATCCCCACGATGATGCGCTAGTGGTCACCCTCACCATCGCAAACAGAAAGGTGTTCCGGATACTGGTGGATACAGGGTCATCAGCGGACGTCCTATTCACTACAGCGTTCGATAAAATGGACATAAGTCGGTCGGTATTACGGCCTGTCCGGACGCCGCTCATCGGTTTCTCGGGCGGGCAGGTACTCCCAGAAGGAATCGTCTCGTTGCCGCTCACAGCGGGGACTGCGCCCCACCAGAGGACCGGGATGGTCGACTTCCTGGTCGTGGACCAACCTTCAGTGTACAACGCCATCCTCGGCCGACCGTCTCTCAGCCTCCTTCAGGCCATAGTGTCTACCTACCACCTCTCCATGAAATTCCCGACTGAGTCGGGAGTAGGGGTGGTGAAAGGAGACCAGCAAGAGTCTAGGAAGTGCTACGCCACCGCAGTAAAAGCCCCGGCACAAATTTCGATGATCGAATCACTTGACCCGCGTATCGGATTGCAGGAGCGGGGAGAACCGCTGGAAGAGCTCATCTCGGTGCCGTTAACCGAGACGGACGTTTCAAAAGTAGTCCGAATCGGCTCATCCTTGAGCCTGCCTCTTAGAAAATAAATAATTACTTTGCTTCGGAGGTATGCCGATGTCTTCGCTTGGAGTCACGAAGACATGCCTGGGATTGATTCCTCAGTCATGACGCACCGGCTTAACATCGACCCGACCTACAGGCCCATCCGGCAGAAGCGTCGACCTCTCGGCCCGGAGAGATACACTATCATAGGAGAGGAGGTCGGCAAGCTTCTTAAAGCTAAGTTTATCGAAGAGGTGTACTATCCGGAATGGGTAGCTAATGTCGTGCTAGTGAAGAAAGCTAATGGGAAGTGGCGAGTCTGTATAGACTATACGGACCTAAACAAAGCCTGCCCCAAGGATAGCTTCCCTCTTCCTCGTATCGACCAGTTGGTTGATAGTACGGCGGGTCATGAATTGCTCAGTTTTATGGACGCCTATTCAGGCTATAATCAAATTGTAATGCATGAAAATGACAAATCAAAAACTGCCTTTGTCACCGACAAAGGCCTTTATTGTTACCGAGTGATGCCATTTGGGTTAAAGAATGCCGGCGCAACTTATCAGCGGTTGGTGAACAAAATGTTCTCCAAACAAATTGGCCGAACGATGGAAGTTTATATTGACGATATGCTCGTCAAGAGTAAACAGGCATCCGACCATGAGAAAGATTTGGAAGAAATGTTTTCAATTCTACGTAAGTATAAAATGAAGCTAAACCCTAGCAAGTGCGCGTTCGGTGTGAGCTCGGGAAAGTTCCTCGGTTTCCTCGTTAGTCAGCGGGGAATCGAAGCAAACCCAGAGAAGATCAAAGCCTTACTCGAAATGGAGTCTCCCAGAACTATCAAAGACATTCAACGGTTAACTGGAAGAGTGGCCGCGCTCAATCGCTTCCTTTCCCGAGCCACAGACAAGTGTCTCCCGTTCTTCAAGCAATTGAAGGGACGACAGACTATGATGTGGACGGAGGAATGTGAGAGAGCGTTTCGAGAATTGAAGGTTTACCTCGGATCTCCACCGCTATTATCTAAGCCCGAACCTGGTGAAGTGTTATTGTTATACTTGGCCGTGTCTGAAGCTGCGGTAAGCTCAGCGTTAATACGCGAGAGTCAAGGGAAGCAGCTGCCAGTCTACTACGTTAGCAAAGCCTTGTTGCCCGCCGAGACAAGGTATCCTCAGCTTGAGAAAGTAGCCTTCACCCTAGTAGTTTCATCACGACGCCTTCGGCCATATTTTCAGGCCCACACCATCGCCGTTGTGACCGACCTACCACTCCGCCAGGTTCTCCAAAAGCCGGAAGCCTCTGGTCGACTTACAAAGTGGGCAGTCGAATTAAGCGAGTTTGACATACAATACCGGCCCAGGGCTGCTTTAAAAGGACAGGCCGTCGCCGATTTCCTTGTCGAAGTGGTTCCTAATCCCAATAATCCGTCCGAACCAGAGGGAGTTAATGTACCCGAGGGTCCCTCTTCTCTCAGGCCTACACCTTGGAAGCTATTTGTCGACGGCTCGTCCAACTCGAAGGCAAGCGGGGCAGGGGTAGTATTAGAAACTCCCGATCAAACTTGTATGCAGTATGCCTTGCGACTCGACTTTCAAGCATCCAACAACACAGCAGAATATGAAGCTTTATTACTAGGCCTCAGACTAGCCGCGAGCCTGGGCGCGACCCATTTGAGCGTTTTCAGCGACTCACAATTGGTTGTTAACCAAGTTTCCGGCGTCTACTAGACTCGGAAAGAACAGTTAAAGGCGTACATGGAGAAGGCTAAAGAATTGATCAGCGGATTCCAGAAGTGTGAAATAATTCGAATACCCAGAACCGACAACGCCAAAGCCGACCTATTAGCAAGGCTGGCCTCAGCAGACGAGAAAGACATACCTCGGTCAGTTCCAATTGAACATGTCCCTGAACCCAGTGTGAACGAGCCGACCGTCTCGGTCCTGTTTCCAATCGATCCGGCGGCCGCTTGGTTCGACCCGCTCGTCCGGTACCTTAACAATGGTGAACTGCCAGAAGATCGCGCCGAGGCACGGCGGTTAAAAACCCGAGCCTCGCGCTACACTGTTCTCAATGGGATTCTGTATAAAAAAGGCTTTCATACTCCTCTACTAAGGTGCGTCGACTCCCAAGAAGCCGACTATGTCTTACGGGAGATACACGACGGAATACGCGGAAACCATTCGGGAGGACGCTCGCTCGCCAACAAAGTGTTGCGGCAGGGATATTATTGGTCGACCATACAACATGACTCCAAACGATTCGTACAAAGGTGTGACAAGTGTCAGCGGTTCGCAGCGATCCCGAGACAACCTCCCGAGGAGCTGACTCCAATGTCGGGACCCTGGCCTTTCGCGCAGTAGGGAATAGACATAATCGGGCCCTTTCCATTGGGGAAGGGCCAAACTAAGTTTGCCGTGGTGGCGGTGGACTACTTCACGAAGTGGGCCGAAGCAGAACCGTTGGCGAAAATTACCGAGCAAAAGGTCACGAGTTTCCTATGGAAAAATATCATATGCCGGTTCGGAATACCCCGGACGATAGTAACAGACAATGGCAGGCAGTTTGATAACAGACAATTCCGGGAGATGTGCGGCAACCTCGGCATTCGTAATGTATACGCCTCACCTCATCACCCTCAGACGAATGGACAAGTCGAGGCGGTCAACAAAGTCATAAAGCAGCATCTCCGGACCAGACTCGACGAGGCAAAGGGAGCATGGGCCGAAGAACTTCCGAATATTCTGTGGGCTTATCGAACCACGGCACGAACCGCGACGGGAGAAACCCCCTTCTCTCTATGTTATGGCGCGGAAGCGGTCGCGCCGGTCGAGATCGGTATCGGTTCAGCCCGAGTCAACTTATATGATGAACGAGAGAACGGTGAACTCCTCTCTTTTGCGCTAGATTCCCTAGAAGAAAGAAGAGAAAATGCGCGACTGAAAGTGATGGCTCGACAGAGACAGGTGTCTCGGTTTTATAATCGCCGAGTAAAAGTTCGACGATTCCGAACCGGGGACATGGTCCTCCGAAGGACCTTCCCAAACACTAAGAAAATTGGGTCGGGTACGTTAGGCCCAAACTGGGAAGGCCCCTATGTCGTTTCAGGCATCATCCGACCTGGAACCTACCAGTTGGAAGACCTGAACGGGCAGCCGTTGCCTCATCCTTGGAACGCCGAGAATCTTAAAGTTTATTATCCGTAAGATACAATCACTCTTACTGCAATTGAAGATGACTGAATAAAAGCTCTATTTCATTCAAGTACCCAATGTCGGGCCAGTTACAGAAAGTGAGTTACAAAAGTATCGATTACAAAAAAAAAAAAAAAAAAAAAACAAAAAAAAGTACAATCTTAAGAGGCGCCCGAGGGACCGACTTCGTCGGCAGCAGCAACGGCAGCGTCTCCTTCAGCGGCGTCACCCTCGGCAGTCTCGGCGGGAGGACTGTCAACCTCGAAAGCAGAGAGATCGAGCTCAGGGAAGGCCGCCCTCATTTCGAGAACGCAGGCCTTGTAGCCGCCTTGGTAAAGGTGGTCCCTTTCTTCCTCAAATTCGGTAGACTCGAGGAAGGCCTCTACAGCTCGGTCTCGCTCCTCCTGGGCTCGACGCGTCTCTCCCTGGGCCTCCCGAACAAGCTCGCCGGCCTCGGCCTTCGCGCGAGCGAGGGCGCCATCGCACTCGCCATGAACCTGGCGAAGAAGCCGCTCCCTCTCCTCGGCCTCTTGAAAGAGCAGAGTAAGGCGAGCATTGTCGGCCTTCACGCCTTCGAGAGCCGCGTGGGCGTCAGCGGCCATCTTCCGGGCGATAGAAAGATCGCCTGTCATGATGCCGATTCGGCCCTCGGCGATCTCCCTGCGGCCCTCAGCCTCGGCCGCGACCCTCTTCGCAGACTCTGCCTCGGACGCAAGTTTCTGGGAGGCGACCAGCTCCGAGCTTGCCTTAACGAGGCAAGGCGCCAGCTGCAATACAGAGATGGTTAGTCGCCTCAGAAAACCCAGACAGAAAGCAACACGAAAAGAAAGAAGATTTTACCTCAAAAAGCAGCCTTGCCGCATGCCCGAGGGTCTGGGCCGTCGGAGCGTTGTAGTAGTTGGCAAACTCTCTCTCACTCCCGTGGGCAAGCGCCCAAGGCACCATCCCCGCAATAATCTTCGAGAAGGGGGACTCCTCCTGAGTCATCTCCCTTCTCGGGGACTCTTCGCGAAGGGCCTCCCTCGGCCCTGAGACCTCCCTTGCGGCGGGCCCCGACTCAGGTGCCGCCTGGGTGACTGGGTGGATAGGCCCCGTCTCCTCGGCCCTCTCATCAGGGTCAGAGAGGACGACCACCTGGGGAACGGCGGGCACGGCAGCAGGTGGAGCGACCGTGTCCTTCCCCTTGCCCGCGACCTTCTGCTGCTTTGAGGGTCGGGACCCAGACAGCAGAGTCGATCTTGGGGGAGCCTTCACCTTAGAAACAGGCTTCAGAGAGGGTCGGGGCTCGGCCATGCTCTCTGGGGTAGGTCTTAAAATTGGGCGAGCTTCGGGGAGATCTGCAACGACGAATGTAAAGGTTAAGCAAGCAAACCAAAAACCAAGGAGACAAGCGTAAGGAAAAGTGAATTACCTGAAACGAACGAGTCAAGACTGGCAAGGTGGAGACGCTCGGGTTGCAGGAGCAACTTCCACGATCGCTCCGCCGCGCTCAGCTTCTTCAACTCTCTTATCCGAGTCAAAGCCCCGGACTCGAGCTTCCCCCTACCCTTTAAGATATCTGCAAGACACGGAATAGTCCAGATCAGTGGAAGATAATATATAAAAGGAGGATAAGAAAAAGGGCGAGCCGAGGCGCCGAGTCACCTGCTCTACGGAACGTGCGGGATACTTGAGGCTCGTACGGCCACGAGTCGGCCGACTCCCACCGACCGCACGCCCAAAACCACCTCTCCTTCCAGAACTTGTTCGAGGTAGGTGGGTCGGTTATTAGAGATCCCCCCTTGCCTCTCCACGCACTTAGGAAGTATAGGCCAGGGAAGTTGGGGTTTAGTCGGACTTGATACAAGTAGAGGAACTCGTCTACCGTGAGAGAAGGTTGTTCTAGCTCGGACCAAAGCACGGCACACCCGAACAAGTTCCTCCACGCGTTTGGGACGATTTGGCCGGGGGCTATTTTGACTCGAGAGAGGAAGTCACGGGCAATGGGCTGGAGTGGCAGGCGCAGGCCGCACTGCATCGATACTTGAAAAATTGCGACCATCCCTGCGGGGGATGGTCGGGAAGGTCACCCGGACGAGGCAGATGAAGGATGACCGAATCAGGCACATGGTAACCAGCCCTGATTCGGTTTAAATCAGACTCGGTGAGGGTAGAAGCTACGAGACCGCTGGGCTCGTCTCCTTCTCCTTTCGAAGACGATCCAGAAGCCTCCGCAGTTCGCGTCACAGGGTATGGGACGACCATTCCCTCACCTGTGACCAAATCTTCCTCTCCCTCTCCCTCCTCGTCCTCCATCTGGTCCGCCCACGGGTTAGGTCTCCCTGGACGAGTCACCAGAGATGTCCCGCCACTTGATGGACCTGTCTGGGCGGGATGCTCAGCCGAAGGGCTGCCGATTTCTCTGACAAGCCGAAATGCGGCGTCAGCTCCGACGGCGAACTCCGTCAACAGAGATGGTGGGTCCGTAATATCCCAGAGGTGTTGCGACACGCCCTCGTCCACTGACATTTCCTCCCGAGGGCTTTGAGAGCCTTGTGCGGCCATTAAAGCTAATTAAAGGAGAAGGGGAAGACTAAAGACTCACCAAAGGGATCGACGGTGATTGCAAGGAATGGCTGACGAGGAAAAACGCGACAGCGGAGGAGAGGAAGAAGAGAGCGAAAATTCGGATACGGACGGGAGGAAGGAGGACGAAAACAAAGTTCGAACCGTCCTCCCGCCCGGGCTTTTTATAGTCGTGCCACGTAGGCGGGTCATTATGGCGGAGGCGAAGCGACGTTCGCCTCGGCTCCCCCTTCCGACGCGTGGCGACTGTTGATTGATTGCGCTGAAATCGCGGCCACGCGTCTGCCACTTATACGCGGACGGAGCGAGTTGACGGCTGGCCGCACGTGTGACCTTGGAAGGCGCAACGACGCACGCTAAGAACGACTCAAAGAACATTAAATGCCTCATGATTGTCTCGGATGCTAACGCCAACCGACCGATAAAATCGTGCTCCTTGCTGCCATAGACGGCACCAAAAGCAGGGGGGCTCACTGTTGGGGAAAAATGTGTCGGTCTCGGGTAAAGTCCCGAGGTTCGTAGGAGAGTAGGTCGACTTTGCCGACACTGCTTGAAGAAACCGAGACAACACTGACGGTGCAGATGGCGGGCCGTCAGGTGTAAGCAAAGACGAGTAAAGTCGTTCTGTCAGTGTGATAACTTCGCCTGCCTCACCCCATTGAAGGTCAGGCGTGTGAAAGCCATTTAACCGATAGAGTAAAGATCCCTTCAGGGAGTTAATTCTGTCGGGCACGGCTCAGGACCCGACCTCCTGCATCGACCGAGATTCCCCCGGTGTCGGTCATGACTTGGCCGAGACTCTCCCGGTGTCGGTCGAGATCCAACCGAGACAGGGAATGATGGAGCAAGGACAGATGCAGATCTACGAAAATCCAGGGATGTTGATTGCGGATCCCGAGATTCTCGGGATCCTGAGCGATCCCAGGAGAAGAATCCTCCAAAGATAAGGATTGACGGCTTGTATAAATCTCTAAGCTTGGAACAGTAAAAGGTACGCAGATACTAACTGAGAAAAGCTCTGAGCCAGAGACGAGATTACTGACTTAAGCATCGGAGGTTCCCCGGCCCTAGCCAGGGTTCCCTTGACATTGTTTCTGTGCAGGTGAAGGAGGGTCCGTCGCGAAGGGAAACCGTCCCAAAAAATTCAGCAACAATATCTATCACATATGATCTATGCATATGTGGTCCACATTACAAAAATCATGCCTTGGAAGACTTTTGCCCATCAAACATTAATCATCAACCGTTGCCCAGGCTTTATTTCATAACCTCCTGTTGGTGATTTTCCACGAGCCTAAAATCAGCGATAGGATCGCCCGATTGTTGTATCTTTCGGGGTATGCCCCATCCATCGTAGGGCCCAGTAGATGAAAGGTCCAGATCTCATAGATGTGCATCGCATTTAGCGATATCGATAGCATGGGATCTTCTCTCATAATATTAATCCGCTAATGGAAAAAAAAAAAAAAAAAAAAAAGAAGAAGAAGAAGAAGAACAAGAACAGAGCATTTTGGAAATTATATTAGAATAAGCCTCTTAACTTGTACTAAACAAACCCAAATCCTCTCTCTTCCCATGCAACACTTTCAAGCACAATCTCTGAAATGCCCCAAGATGTCAACAAGGAATAAGGGACAAAATGGTAATTTTACAAGAACCTTTCCTACATTGTATTACTCATGGCTGGCATGAAAGAAAGATTTAAAAATTACAAGGATTTCCCACGTAAAAATATATATTCATGCATGCTTACATGCACTAAGATGGCACAGAGACAGCTTCAGAGGCTTATTTGCATACAATCATATAGAAATAGGAAGGGATAGTGGGAAAACAGAGCAAGAGATTTCAAATATCACCATCTATGCCTTTTGCTCTCTATTGGAATTACATGTTCCTGTCTTTTCAGCAGTTCTATTTTGGAGGGAGAGAGAGAGAGAGAGAGAGAGAGAGAGAGAGAGAGAGAGAGAGAGAGAGAGTTTTGGGTGAGAGTAGAAGAGGTGAGTGTTTTTGGAGACTTGAAAAAATGGAAGAAAAATGGAGAGGGTGGTTAGTAGCCTGGATAAATGGGCGGGGGTGGCGAGGCGTATGAGAGTCCGGTGATGGGTGGGAGATCAGGTGGGGGAGGTGAGCTGGCTGGGGGCGGCGGGGGTGATTGAAATGGGGGTGGGGGTGGTGGTGAGTTGACTGGGGCTGGTGGTGGGGGTGATTGGATGGGTGGTGGTGGTGGTGGTGGTGAGTTGACTGGGGCTGGTGGCGGGGGCGACTCGACTGGGGGAGGAGGCGGTGAGTAGACTGGGGTTGGTGGTGGAGGTGGTGATTGTATAGGGGGCGGTGGCGGTGGTGGTGAGCTAACCGGAGCAGGTGGTGGAGTCACTGGAGCTGGGGGCGGTGAAGGAATTTCTGGAGGTGGAGAGGGGGAGGGTGGTGGTGGTGGCATCACTGGAACAGGAATAGGCGAAGGAGTCGGAGACGTCGATGGAGGTGATGGACCACCTGGTCCCCCGCCTCCGCACTTGGACTTAGCGCAGTCGACTGGGCGGCTCACCACCGGCGAACACATCTTTGCAGTCTTCTGCTGAGGGCGGTCCGGCAGACAGTTGCTCTTGTCGTCGAGATAGATGTCTGATCTCGATGACGGCATGCAGTCCTTCGCCTCGCCATTGAAGTAATTATACGAGAACGTGAAGTTGGACAGGTTCGGCAGATGGCAGATGCTCTCCGGCACGAACCCAGTCAGCATGTTATTAGAGACATCCAGCTCCCAGACAGACTTCAATTCAGAGAAGCTCTTCGGAAGAACTCCTGTCAATGAATTCGATCCGGCATGGAATACCGACGCATTCCCCAACATCCCAATTTCAGGTGGTAGACACCCTTCAAGGCCGTTATTCAACATGATAATCTCATTCAAAGTATTCGTCATCTTCCCAATGCTACTTGGAATGCAGCCGCCGAGATTATTATTGGCTAAAACAATTACAGATGTCGGCGAGTTCCCAAGATTTTCTGGAATGTGGGAACTGAAACGATTGTCATTCAAGAACAGAGCATCAAGTTCCTTGTCGAAGAGCTCTGGAGGCAGAGCCCCCTCAAAATTATTAAACCGGACATCAAGGAACTTCAATGCCGGGATCCCGATGACCACTTTTGGGAACGGGCCAACGAAGCGGTTATTGCTGATGTCTAGTTCATGGAGGATCAA
This sequence comes from Magnolia kwangsiensis, assembly GCA_037074715.1. Classification (NCBI taxonomy): domain Eukaryota; kingdom Viridiplantae; phylum Streptophyta; class Magnoliopsida; order Magnoliales; family Magnoliaceae; genus Magnolia; species Magnolia kwangsiensis. The sequence goes on from CM073580.1 coordinate 113,201,334, forward strand.
GAGTCTGGAGAAGCTATTGGGTATAATTCCGCAGAAGCGGTTGGTGTTGATGTGGAAGAGGGCAATGTCAGTGAGGAGTCCCAATTCAGCGGGGAGGAACCCGGCGATATCTTGATGATTTAGATCGATGCCAGAGACCACCTCGAGCGATTGGTCGTCGAGGGCCGATGAACAGAAGACACCATTGTAGGAACAGACGTCGACGCCGTCCCAATTGGCGGTGGCCTGAGATGGGTCAGAGTACATGGCCTTCTTCCATGCCTGGAGAGCGATGTAGGCTCTACGGAGCCTGGGATTTTTAAATTCTAGATTGACATCAACCTGGAGATCATAATCGTTAGGGAGATCGCCGTTCTCGGGGAGGTTGAGGAGCTGGCGGCGGGTGATGAAGGCGGCCTCAGCATCAGAGAGGGCGGAGGAGAAGGTGGAGAGAGAGAGGAAGAGAGAGAGGATGAGACAGAGGCAGCCAGAGGCTTGCATTGTAATCTGATGCAAAGGGGAAGAGAGAGAGAAGAGAGAGAGGAAGTGGGAAAAGGGAAAAGGGAAAAGACATCTATCTCTCTCTTTCCTATTTTTTTCAAATTTCTGTTTTTTCTGTTAGGGGGTTTTGGCGGGGGAACTGAGAGCCTCTTATTTGCCACCGGGAAATGAGGGGTACTTGCCACTCACCCTCACCACAAGAGTTTTAGGTTGGGGTTGACGTTAACCACCTTCTGACCAAAATGCCCCTAGGTGGGGCCCACCGATGTGTTGGATTATTTTTTTTCCTGGATTGGAATAGGTGCGTGGGCTCATGGTAGGCCGTCCATACTGCGGATATGATGGACGCGGTTTGGCTAGTGATGCTGACACTAGGTATCCAGGTGGCTACTGGTCGGTGCTCGATGGACTCCACCATTATGTATGTGTTTCATCCACGCCCTCCATTCATTTTTTTCAGATCATTTTAGGCCTGATACCAAAAATAAGGCAGATCTAATTCTCAGGTGAACAACACCACAGGGAAACAGTGACCATTAAAAACCTTATTGGGCCCACTGTAATGTTTATTTGACATCCATCCTGTTGATTAGGTCGTATAGACATGGATGAAGCGAAAAAACAAATATCAGCTTCATTCAAAATTTATGAGGCCACCAAGAAGTTTTTAACGGTGGGCGTTCAATCAACACTGTTTCTTGCGATGTGGTCCACTTGAGATTTGGATCTACCTCATTTTGTGGGATCATACAATAAAATTATCTTGAAAAATGGATGGACAGCATGGATGAAACACAATCATCATGGTGAGACCCACCGATCACGACCAATAACCCCTGGCTAGTGACAGCGGCACCAGCCAAACAGCGTCTTCATATGATAGCCTCATCGTGAATAGAACCTGAACACACAGCTCAGCGGGTGTCAACCCTTGGATTCGTGGCTCGCGAATAGATGGGCGAGAAAATACAGCGATGGTCCACGTTCAACCACAGAGAAGGAGAAGATCCAACGGCTCTGATCTTCCAGTATGGGAAAATTTTGGTGCAGGGGCAACCACCCTGGGGCCCATCATTCCTGGATCGTTAACCATTGCCATTGCATAATACCTCACGGGAAGGCCCCCCAAGAGTGAATAGATGTTCCTATTCCATCCGATTGCGAATGCATCCAATTTCTCAAGTGATCTGAACTTTTAAAAAGATGGGTCGCATCATGGGTCGTGAACACTCACATATTAAAGGTGGGAAGATATAGATATCTAATTGGCCACGTTTCTTCTGGATCATTGTATCGTCTACTTATAGACCAATGATCAATGAGTTAGGATCCTCCAACTTGGAAAAATCTCCCTCATCCAGGACGGGGGCCCATCCGATCAACGGTTTGATCACCCCAACATGGGCTCCAAAGGAATTTAGAGGATACTCGATCGCCCTGGGCTTTGCACGGTACACCTGGGTTGTAAGTTAGGGCCCATGGTTCAGTCATCAATACCATTGATCTGTTAAGCCACACAGGAGATGAACTATGCCCTCAAAATCCTCAATTTGTGGCCCACATGTAGCCTGTTGAAAAGACATACCCAGCAGTCCACTTCAACAGGAAAAAAGGCACAAGATTCAAGCTATCGATTAATACCGATTTGGGAGAGCTCCTGGGCCATCCACTTTGGAACGCAGCATTTCAATGGTCCGGATTACTGCAACATGTGCGCCCCACTTAGTAATGGCAACCAACCATATTTACTATGTAATGTAGGGCGGGACGCAGACTTATTCTTGGCGCAACTGGACGGCTGGACCGAAAGAAGCCCGAACGGAAGAGGAGATAATCGGTCGGATTCGAGGCAGTCCTAAGCAATGTAACTGCCCGTTGAAGGAAATTCATTCGAGGTAAAGAGAAATTGTGATTCAAAGCGTGAATAGTCAATCAGCTGTAACTTTTTATCCAGGAATCATTACCGACATAAGCCATTATTTTTTTATCCCGGAATCATTAGCGACGCATGTTTTTTCAATTGGTACGAGACATGAAGTTTAAAATTTTGCTATTTTTGCTAATTACAAATTAGGATTTTGTTTTTTCTTTGTAAGTGTAATGAAAAAGTAAGAGACATTATTGAATAATAAAATTTTAAATTTTTAAATCTCTCTTTTTTTCTCATGTATTCAAGAATAATTTTCTGACCCATCTTTCTCATTATTGTTTCCCGCTAAAACACGTACTTATCCCAGGTAAAGCACTGGCAAGCCACCCAGAATTCATCCTGCACGGTTGTTCGTAGGTGGTGTGGCGACCAAACAAGAACAACCAACTTTGAGCCAGGCCTGGACCCACCAGCTTATTCCATGGGTCTTGAATCTCACAATGCATGGCCCGAACAATTTTCAGGTTGGGCTTAATGTCATTTTAGCCAACCTGACCCAACCCAAACTTTTTATACATATGTTTATACTAAAAATATAACATTCTAGTCCTTAGTAACCATCTATCTTGATGTTGAGATTACAGAGGTTTAGGTTGAGGAGGAAGAGGAAGATGTAAGAGTACAGAGGTTTGGATTATGCATCTGCAACGGATTCATGAGAAAGAAAATAGACAACCTTAGTAATGTAGAGCAAAGGAAAACCTCATATATTAACAGAGAGAGCTTCAGCTGTTTCTACATATGTGCATGCGTAAATGACACAAGACACACAAGACGGAATCAAAACATAAAACACACAGACGTATCTACAAGAACTCGACAGTGATATGGAAAACAAGATCTATCAGTCAGTTTCATGGTCGGGGGCTGGAGAATACCAGGCGGGATGCTTTCCCTTGCTTCTGAGGAGCCTGGTGAAAGGGGAGTCCGGCATTCTTCCCGTCTCTTCTTCTTCAATCTCTTCTTGGGATTTTGGGAGTCCATCAGGTATAGGGAAAGGTCTTTCGCTTTGCTTCTCCATGTTTGATGGCTTATGGTTTTCGAGATCTTTGTTTCTCATTTTCCGGAATGCCGAGATGCCGTGTAAACAACCGATCAGAGATTTCACTCCGCCAGATTGCCTGACCAGGTTCTCTATCTCATCTTTGGAAGATTCCCTCTAAGGTTGAACAAATAAAGAAGAATGGTTAGAAGCTAAACCAGAGAAGTTTCAAATGTGTTATTAGACATGCGAGATGCATTGCAGTCAAAAGAACTTACTTCGAGATCTTTCAGTTCGAAGTAGGCTTTCCAGCAGTTGTAGGAATCATCGCCTTCAAGTGTTGAACAGTAATCTGAAACAACATGAACAAAGAGAATGTTATATACCAAAAGAATAAAAGAACATAATCAATTTCAAATCTTTCCCTATGCAGAGCATGCTACTCTTTCATAAAAGATGGTAAATCTAAGATGGAATTGAATGACAAAGGCTTAAAAAGAAGAGCAAAACCGCAACAACAGAGATCCACCATAGAGGAATTATGGGGGTCATGAGCCCCAGCAAACATATAGCTTGCTCATGTTCAGGATTCCTGACATGTAGGCCCAACAGTTTTGGGAACTCAGTTTTGGGAACTCGAATATTGATCTGACAGTCCGATTGGAAGATCCTAACACTTCAATCTTTGGTCTATTATGAATGTGATATATATATATATATATATATATATATATATATATATATATATATATATATATATATATATGGCTTACATAGGCAATTAGGTATTGTAATTGATAGAGTGGCCTTCTTGCAAAACCTCTTCCGCACTTGTCACAAGAGTCTCCTACTTCAACTCAACATACTCCGCTTCCTCCTAACGACTAAACTTCGATTGTGTCCACATCACCTATCAATTAGATATTTGTAATAGTAGTAGGGTTCAACCTTCTTGCCTTTATATTTCATTTGCAAATATAGTCATCTGCTACTGTTTGCTTACAGTTTGTTCCCAGAAGACCTTTCCCTTGAAGGCGAGCCACATACGACACTCTTGGCTGGACAAGGGAATTGAACAGCTTGGATCGTTCAGAGAGGTGTTCAATGGGCCACACAATGATGAGTTCATATGTAGGATTTAAGATTCGAATGGACTCTGTCCTCATCGTGAGAAGTGTGGAGGCATGAGGGATAAGAGTGTTTAGTGATGATGGATAGAACCACTCCCAACCACATCATCTATAAAAGGGGTCTTGTTCCCAACTCGAATTAGGCATTCAAGAATCCCGTTACAGATAAGTGTGGGAACAAGGAGGAAGATCCAAGTCGACCATAATCATCTTTGACCTTCATCAATGGTGGATCATGGATGTATGTTTGGTTCTTCTTTTCCTTGTGATCAGTGCATTGCAAGCTTATATGAATATTGACCAACATAGAAAGTCCAGTTGACATTGTTTATGTGCCATGAGCCCGATTGTTGCAACGGGACCTGGGAGCTCGCCATCACCAAAATGGGATATGAACTGAACTCTCACTCAAGAAAGAGTATAGGCATTCGTGTGAAGCACCATAGATTTCGATGTACATAAATAGGTAGAGAATCGGACACAAGATATGTGATTCATTACATCATGTGACTACATCCATGGGGAAGTGCTAGAAATCATTCCACTAGCAAATTAAGTAGAATACAAGATACATGGGAGGCAATGCTCAAATACAATGAACATACAAGAAACATCTATCACCTGTTCTCATCATGCTACTAATAACAATAATACCAGGGCTGCTTACAAGGCATATCATGCATCAGACGATAAAAGGATCTAACTGAGAACTGACTAAAGCTGCGGACACACCAAATCAAAGAGTCTGTTTCATGAACTACGGTATTCTATCCTTTAAAAAGGCCAAGAAGCTTTGCCACCTCCTCAAAGGAGGAGACCACACCACCGAACAACCAACGGAGGAGATTTCACTCAACTCCTCCCAATCTTCACTTTACGCCAACCTGACTCTCCATCGTGGAATTGGATAGACAGGGAATCTCCATAGGAAGTAGTCCCTCAAATTTCGGACATAGCAGGACGAGACACGGCCCCAGGGCTATGGGGAAAGATGTGAATCGATCACCCTAGAAAGAAAACTACATAGGGAGTTTCTACAAGGATATATCTACATATACAATATCGGTAGTTATCCAATCCTACCCAAAAAGTAATATTCCAGAGGGAGATGCACCTAAGATGTAATATTTCAAGCTGGAAAACTCAGACTTTCTTTCCAACACATGAGAAGAAATCCATGGAGAAAACTCTCCTCTTGAGAGAAACCCCCTCTTATCTTCTCCATCTTGCTAGCACAAGAACCCTTCCATGCTCTAAAGAGAAAATACCATCCCCTAACTTGGAGACAGATGAAAAGACTATTTTCCCTTAAAATAATGGCCCCTCATCAAACATGCAGAAAAAGACAACTTTACCCTTAGGAAAATTCAGACTTTCTTTCCAACACATGAGAAGAAATCCATGGAGAAAACTCTCCTCTTGAGAGAAACCCCTTCTTATCTTCTCTATCTTGCTAGCACAAGAACCCTTCTATGCTCTAAAGGGAAAATACCGCCCCCTAACTTTGAGACAGATGAAAATACCCTTTTCCCTTAGGGCCTGTCTAGATGCTTGTAACTTTTCTAAAATGTAACAAAATTACAGGTGACTTTGTTACAGTTGGTGTTTGGGGGAGGAAAGTCACAGGTGACTTTCTCTCAACCTGTGACTTTCTTACAAAAGAAAGAACCGAAAATCTTACAGGTGCTGGAGTCATTTTTCAAGTTAAACAGCTGAAAATTTTGAAATGAAAATTGTTGGGAAGAATCGCACCTGTATTGAAGAAACGTACCTACCTTCTCAGACGGAGTGAAGGCTAAAGGGCTATTGAAGGCTACAAGCGGCCATTGAAGTCTATCAGGCTACATGCGGGTGCAATGAGAGCTACAAGGCTGACATTGGGGAGAATCAAAGCTCTGTATTGAAGAAGGTTAGTGGTCATTGTTGTATAAATAGACATCCATCCCTTTCCAATGTCTTCATCTCTCTCTCTCAGCCTCCGTTTCCCTCCCTCAAGTCTCCTTCTCCCTCTCCCATCGAGCTTCCGCAAGGTAAAAAACCCCTTTGCTCTCTTTTGCATTTTCCTTTCTTTCATTTTTCTTTTTTTTTTCCTTCTGTATTGACGGAGGCAGTTTGGTGAGGTGACATGGATAATGCAGATGATCTATGGGGCCCACCATATTGTATTTGTTTTATCCAAGCCGCCCATCCATTCTTTTGGATCGTTTTAGGGCTTGATTACAAAAACCAGGGATATCTAAATCTCAGGTGGACCACACAACCGAAAACAATAATGATTAAAAGTCCACCATTAAATAACTACTAGGGCCCACTGTAATGTTTGTTTCACATCCAAGCTGTTGATTAGGTCATAAAGACCTAGATGAAGGGAACAAAACAAATATCAGTTTGATCGAAAAGATTGGTGGCCCACCAAAAGTTTTTAATAGTGGGTGTTCAATCAACATTGTTTCCAGTGATGTGGTCCACCCAAAATTTTGATGTACTTTATTTTTGGGTTGATGACTTAAAATTTTCTGGAATAATGGATAGATGGTGTGGATGAAACAAATACATCATAGTGGGCCCACATAACACGTCACATAGCCTTCATGACTTCGGTTGTTTTTTTGTTCAATTGGTATTGCTGTGGATCCGAAGATCTGGGTCTATTGATATTGTTGTAATGAATTTCTTGTTAATGTTCTGCTTTTCTTTTTCTTTTTAAAAATGAGGATCTATTTTTCAGTTTCCATTTGTTGGTTCTGATGATTTAAGATTGATGTTCTTGTTTCTTTCCATTTCTTGGGTAATGAATGATAGGATTGCTGCCATTTCTGTTTGATTGGAAGATCTTAACCATTTGATCTTTGGCCTTCATCAATTAAAATCAGATTGCTGCCTTCCGTTTTGTGTTAATCATCAATTCGTGGGCAGCTGGTCCAAAGGTCAGGATTTTCCATTCTAGAAAATATCGGGTTATCCAATGTGTTCCCATCAGATCAATGGTCTGGATCTTCCACTTACTGTCTGACAATCTGATTAGGGTTATAGCAACACTTCCATTTCTTGATGTTCATGTAGCAGAAAATGTGTTCGATGTATTTCATATGAAAACATGGGCCCACTTTTATGGCCCACCTGTTGATTAGTTTAGCATAAGAATCGGCCAAAGTATTCATTTACATGGGTTTAATAAAATGGAATAATGTTATCCAAATCTTTTTTATGTGTCGATCTGATTTTTCAACGATTCTCTATTTCAAATCTATCTAGTGTGAATATCAAACTTATTATCTGTAACAAAGTTATGGGTTATCCAAACACAAAAACAAAGTGACCCTTAAGTAAGTTACAACTTACATCCAAACAGGATTACCTATAACTTACTTGCACCTATAAGTTACATGTAATTTTCTTACAACTTAAAAAAGTTACAGGCATCCAAACAGGCCCTTAAAATAATGGCCCCTCATAAAACATGCAGAAAATGACAACTTTACCCTTAGGAAAATGTCCTTCAGCTGAAGCCAAGATGATTTGTCACTACCCCCAACCGGCTAATGTTCAACGGTTTTTTGTCACTCAGAACATGGTGAGTTGACTCAGCTAGATGTGATCTGTTCTGATTGCCATGTTATACATAGAAAAAATCACAGATTTAAAAAACCCTTTTCCAGAAGAGATAGAAATCTTACAATCTGATGACTTTGAGAACCTAGGACGACTCGTAGAGAAAAATCGAACGATCAGACACAAGGAAAATGACCAGATTTCGATGGTCTGTATTAAAAACACCATAAAACCTCATAAAATCAACATATCTCTATCGATTTCCACAACATGATCGTACAAATCAAAGAAAAGCAGCAATCAACCACGCAATTTCAACAATAGAGTCCTGTGCGAATGGCAGATCTTCGCCGATTCAAGTTCAGAAAAGGCCGAAAATTTACAAAAGAAAACTGGAAAAGGAAATCATACCGGCAAGCTCGGTCTCTGTTTTTTGAAGGAAGGAAGGCTCTTTGACTCCTCGATCGATCTTGCTTCTGCTGAAAGGCTCGAGCTTTGGAATATAGGCGTTGCTTCTCTGAGCATTGCAGATCGTAGAAGCAGCTCTCGATCGAGAGATTTCGGAAGCTTCTAGAAGATGTGATGAAGCAGATGAGGGAAAAGGAAGAGATGTTATCATCTTTGCAGAGAGAGAAGGAGATAGATATTTCCTTCTTTTAGACGGAGGAAGATCAGATGAACGGATGAATATATATATCACGGAGTGACTTCGGTTCGTCTCGATGAACTGGGATTGGTTTGTTGCAACTAGCAACTGTAGCCGCGGTTGTAATACGGTCGGTAAATCTGGACTGTCCATGCGATGGGGTCTGACTTAGGTTGTTCCTAAATTAAGAATATACAACTTTTGGAAGATCATAGCGTTTATTTATTGAGTTTATACTTTGAATGTGGACCGTTGGATCATTTTAGGCTTTACGGTTCCAATTGGAAAGATAGGTGGCCTGATTGGTTTTTTATTATTAATTTGGCCCATCGATGATGGGATTTATCAGATGAACGGTCTAGATTCAAGAACTTTTGTTGATGGTATAGATATCTACCGTGAAGTTGGTATTGCGGGACGAACTGGATGGGTAGTCTTTTGGATAAGGATTCGAATTATTGAATGGGTTCGTTTTTTCTTCGTCGCGATTCGAGATACTGCGTGTTTTTCCAACCATTGGGACCCACATGGTAGATATCCGATTATTTTAACCGTCCATATTATCTTTTATGTAATAAGTAATCAATTTGAGGATAATAATGCTTTAATTATGATCATATCCTTTGATTTTTATCATTGAATATGAGCCATTGGATACTTTCTTCCACTTTTTTTAAATTCATCTACAGATAGTGATGGACACAATCATCCGGAATAGCCTTTACATCATAGAGCCAAAACATGGACGGTTTTGATCTTTGACTAGCATGTGGACCCCACCTCCCCAGTGCGCGCAACAAACGCTGAATCCAGAGTCGCGACAGAGGTAAATAACTCATGGATCAGGTGTATGCTAACGTCAGGTGTATGCTAGCGTAAAACCGTGGGTATGGGACGGCGTACGTTAGCGACGTGTTTTTGAAGTGGTTTCGTTCCTAATCCCACACGCGGGTACAGCCCGGCCCATGTACAAGCCCTTATAACTTCCCACATGGAACAAGTGTAAGATCATATCGGTCCATAACGTGGACCCCACAAATTTTGTTCACTTATTTAAAAATCATTAGGTTTAAATCATCAGATAATCCACAGTATCCGATGACAAAACAAGTTTTCCTACCCGTCCATCTGTTTTGTACATGGAGATTCATCACTGCACCGGACTATTTCTGATCAGAGGGCCCACATGATGACCTCTATGTTCACCGTACATATTTTCACGTGCGATGGTATGGTAGTATGTGGGACTGACGGGTTATAAAGGCGTGTGAGATTAGCCAACGTCCGTAAATACGAATACATGAATGTTAAAACCGTGGATTTTCCGGGAGAGCGAATTAGGCCTCACCCAAGACAGTGCGTCCCCTACTGTGAGTCCCATCTTGATGCATTATTTATTTATCCACGCCGTCCATACGTTTTTTCAGATAATTTTATGGTATTATTACAAAAATTAAGCAGATCCAATTATCATGAGGCCCACCATAATAAAAGTGTTGATTGACCATTAATGGGCCACGAAGATTATGGATAGAGCTTATATTTGTTTTTTCCCTTAATCCAGGATTTTTTTACCTTACCAACAGATTTGATGGTAAATAAACGTTATTAAAGCATTATTTTCTGTCGTAAGAAGTTGATGGTAGGACAGTCAATCACCACTGTTTATTATGGTAGGTCCACCTGATAATTAGATCTACTTCATTTTTGGGATAATACTCTAAAATGATCTGGAAAAACCGATGGACAGAATGGATACACGATTCATACATGAAGGTGGCCCCACGGTAATCGGACGGTAAGGGCCGCACCGTTTTGAATGAGTCATGGGTCTCACCTAAGCCACTCTCATTTTCCATAAGCGGATTGCATGCTGTGCAGACCAACGTTGTGTTGACGTCACTAAATTCTGTGGGCCAACGTAAATGTATGTGTTATATCCACATCGTCCATATACTTTTTGGGATGAGGTAGATAAATAATTCAGGTGGACCACACCACATAAAGCAGGGGATTGAACGGTTACCATTGAAAAGTTATTAGGGCCACGGAAGTTTTGCATGATTTTTATATTTGTGTTTTCCTTTCATTTATGTCCGTGTGACCTTATTAACTTTTGGTGTGGACAACTTGAGCTTTTGATCTGCCTGATTTTTTTTCATTATGTCTTAAAATAATCTTGAAAAACGGATGGACGGTGTGGATATAACATTTATACCATTTTGGCGACCAGGGAGACTGGTGAGGTCGGTGATATGTCACACACTACACACACCGCTTCCGGATTTTTCTTACCTTCTCCTTTGCACGTGCTTGTCACGTGCCACTCCTCTGATAATATCCAGTGAGTCTCGGATGTGAGAGGCAAATAGAGACATTTCGTGCCCATCGTTTTACGCTTTTGCGTTTCCTTTTTCTTTTTTCTTTTTATTCCGGACAATAGATAATACCGAGGGCGGATTAGGTGCAGCCCCGGCCTCATCTAGGACGGTGTTACCGTTACCATGGGACCCACCTTGATTCATTTATTTTATATCCATACCGTCCATCTAACTTTTTAGATCATTTTAGGCATGATACAAAAAACGAAGCACATATAATTCTATGTGGACTATAACATAGGAAACAGTTGCTATTGACCATTAATGAGTCACAAAATCTTTAGATCAAGCTGATATTTATTTATTTTCCCTCATACAGGATTTTTAAAACCTTATCAACTGTTTAGATGGAAAATAAACATTAGCAAAAAATTATAGTGAGCCTTAGGAGGTTTTTAATGGTAGGGTATTTAATCACAATTGTTTCCTATAATATGGTCCACCTTAGATTTGGATCTTATTCTTTTTTGCTGCCATTACTTAAATTAATTTGGAAAAACGGATGAATGGAGTAGATATATAATAAATATATTAAGGTAGGCCTCACGGTAAGATCCGTACCGTGGTGGGTGAGAAGGGATCATCATCACATCCGCTCGCGATAATATTGGAAGCAGATTGGCCGGTGTACCACACACTAGTTATATGGCTGCCGTAAGTTCATCGTGCGAAGACCAGCACTCATGCTCCTCGAGCTTCGAGTTGTACAAACGGTTCAAAGGAAATCAGAGTTCACATATTTTTAGAAATATTTTTAGAGCATTATTTAAAAAATAAATCATATACCAAAGTTCATTGGAACCATATTGCAAGTAGCAATAGAGATAATCATAAAAAATTCATAAGGCTCACCCGTTCATTAGGCTATAAAGTTCTTAGTGAAGAGAAAGAAAAAAAATTTTATTGATTCAAAACTTTTATGACCCAAAAGGATTCTATTGGTAAACGTTCACCCTTCCATTTGTTTTTGCAGCGTGGCCCAATTGATAGATGTATCTGCCTTATTTTTCATCTTAAGCATTAAGACGAGTGCGCCAAATGAATGGGCGGTTTGTATATAGCACATATCTAATGGTCATGTCCGCGGAACTTCCTACGTAAATACGGTACACCAGCCAATCCGCTTCTGACACGCTCCTGACCGTACGGGGCAAACGTATCTTTTATCTGGTGATGGGATTGAATGGTCTCTTTTGTCACCTTCCCTTCGAATACGCTGAAGTCAAAGAGTAGTTGTTGGACGATCATGACCGTCCAATCTAAATCAATCATACCTATTCTTGCGTGATGCACTCGCCCGTGTACATCTGTTTCTGTTCCCGCTGACACGGGCCTGGATTGGGCACTCGAACCTAGGAAGAGACGGACGGACATGTCAGAGGATTTGTAGGGCCACCACGATGTATATGTTTTATCTACACCGTTCATCCATTTTTACAGATATTTTTAGGGCATGAGCCTAAAAACAAGGTAGATTGAAGGCTCAATTGGACCACACCATAAGATGCAATGGACATTGAATTACTACCGTTGAAAACTGTCTGGACACCAACCTCTTAATACGGTTGCATAAATATCAGCTTGATCCAAAAATTTTGTGCTCCTAATAAATTTTCAACGGCAACCTTTTAATCTCCAGTATCCAACTGTATTATATGTGCCCGAAGAAATGGATGGTTGAAAGATATTGACCATGTGCATGTTGGGACTACTATAAGGGCGCGTTTGGTTCCCAAATTTGGAAGAATTAGGAGGGGTAGTATTGTAAAATCCCACATAACCCCATTGTCATCTTGTTTGGGCTGCAATGGATGGTAGATTGCCTACCCCTATTGAGTGGATTTCAGTGAAAATGCAGAGGGATTTTGAAATCCCTCCTTAAATTCGTCCCCATCTCTTACTCCTTTATCCAGCTCATCCCGTTGTCCTCCTCAATTCATCGTACGAACTGCAATATGGAAAGTTTCAACCATCTATAGGTATAGGTAGAGAAGATGGCGTGAAATGATTTTGTTAGCCCCAAAGATGGGGGTTATTTAGAGCTGGTGGGTGGCCGCGGAGCTGATTGGGTGAAAGGTACTCATCATCACCAGCTGCCGGATTTTTCAGGAAGAGTTGAGTCTTTCTCGCATCGGGTGACGTGTGGATCATGTATGCCACTTTGACACACGGTTAATATGTGTTTTCCCCTGCACACGTGTGGGAACAAATCGTTAGTAGTCCCACCATGTGGCATGCAGTTAAATTCAAATTAAACCGTCCAAATTGTGGGCCCCTTAGATCACAAACCAAAGATACACCATCTGCTTTTTCTAACTGGACGATGGTTGGACATTGATGGATGGTTGAAGTGCAAAGTAACTAATACTTTAAATTCAACACTTAAATTTACTCTTTCACAAGCATTGTTTGAAAAAATGTATGTTAATTTCTCCAAAATATCCTAAAGTAGGATTTACCATTTATTTAAATAGACCAAAGTGGGTGCAACTCAATTGAGTTGACTTGGTTTGTCTCAATATGCCTGACTTGAGTGGCCCTAAGCTGGTAGCGTCCGCGACTCAGCTGCTCTGTTGGTTTTGGGAGATTGAGTTTTCAACTTATGGAGTGTGCCACCCAGTAAAAAATGAATGAGTTCACTCATACAAATACATTTCATTTATGACCTTTCGCTTGTTGTATAAATGAAACCTGGGATTCATTTCGAACTCTCCCCTCTCACTCCTCACAGTGGGAGCGAGAAAGACCTCACGGAATGGACGGAAGATTTCTTCCATGCTGGGGTGACTTATCCTGGATGCACAATTCATAAAAATTATGTGGGACACACCAATCGCATAAATCAAATTAATTCACTGATTAATCAAAGCTCAATATGAAATATGAATCATAAAAGAAAATACACATTGAACCGATCACAAGAATGCCAATTACAATACTTATTAGCCCAAGTGGAATCCAACTAATCAATCAAGATGCGACACGAAATTAGTGGAGAAGCCGATCGCATGACTCGGGACACTGTTGCGGCCCACCCACGAACGTACATAGCTGCACCCAATAAGTGATCAACGGTGGGGCAAAATCAAGGTATTTGGCAACAAATCAACGAAACACTTAGCTGACTCGGTGTGACTCGAACCGAGTCAATCAATTGCTATCATTACACAAGTAGAAGTTGTGCTTTAAAAAATAAAATAAATTTATATATGAATTTTAAATATTTATTGCAGACTTACTTTCATCAATTATATGTTGTAATATCAAGTCGAGTCAATTTAAAACTCGTTCGAGTCTTTAAGTCAATCTGACTTGACTAGACATCAAATCAAGTTTATTTTTTTAATTTTTGGACTATGGTCACATGGAACCTTCTAATTAATTACAAAGAAATATTAGCCATATGAAACTCTTCGACTCAAAAACAAAGAAACTGAATAAAGAAGAAATCATCTATGTAATAGAAGTTTGTGGCTGGACAGTATCTTCTCTGGCGATGCAGATCGTATATGGAACCTGCCCAAGGTACTTGGGTTATTTTCACCAATGTGGGAGAAATGATTTAACATGCATGATATCCTGATCATCAATGTACTCTCTCATGTTGTGCTTTGATCCAAAAAATCAATATGATTTAATAGTCAGGCGTGCCACGCCAAAAAGTTTATATCTAAAATGTTTAAATTCATGTTATATGGACTACCTGAGTTTTAGAATACTCTAATATTTTGGTAAGGCTTGCTGATTGAGTGCTACCCTACCCCATGTCCGGAGCTGGACACTGGTTCATATTGTCCACCCATTTTGTCATATTATTTTAAGGTATAAGCCAAAAGATGAAGTGATTTCAAGCTAAAATGGACCACATTATATGAAGCAGCAATGATAATCGAAACCTTCTTAAGGCCCACCATGATGTTTTTTTGCCATCCAACCCATTCATAAGGTCACATAGACCTAGATAAAGGGAAAAGATAAATACCATCTTGATCCAAAACTTCTATAGCTCCCGAGAAAATTTCAATGGTAAGTATTTAATTCACGTCGTGTGGTCTATTTGAGCCTTGGATCTGCCTCATTCCTAGGCTTATATTATAAAACAATATGGAAAAAAAAAAAAAGTTAAAAAAATATGAATGAAAGGTGTGGATAAAGCTCAAATATTATGGTGTCCTGTCAAAGCTTCCACCAGTGCCAAGCCGGGACAGGCAGGAGTATACCCAAACCGTGTCAAATGCTTTCATCCTGATGTGGTAACTGGTAAGTCAGGTGAATGGAATGAATGGCATGTAAATACTCTCGGTGTGTTGCGTATAAAATTAACGGTAGGCATTTCATCCCAATTATTTCTTATGGAATAGCATACCTGCGGCTATGGATGATTCATGATTTTTATGTCAGTGGTTAAAATGAGGCAGTGTGCCTAATGGATAGACGCAGAGAGTGTACTTAATGGACCACACGAATTAAGTACTACCCTATCCTAGGCCTGGAGGAGCCCACCATGATGTATGGGTTTATCAACACCACTCATCCATTTTTCTATGTCATTTTAGGATATAAGCCCCAAAATAAGGCAGATCCAAAGCTCAAGTGAACCACGCATGGAGGATTAACTCCCATCATTAGAAACTTATTGGGAGGTGTTGAAGTTTTGGATGAAGTTGATATTTGAGTTTTGATTTCACCAAAGTTCATGTGCCCTTATGAATTGGTTGGATGGCAAATAAACGTCACATTAGGCCCTATAATGGTTTTCAATTGTGAGTGTTATTATCAGGACTGCTTCATGTAGCATCATTGATTTTGACCCTTAGATTTGCCTCATGTTTGGACTTATATCTTAATGATATGTCAAAATGGGTGGGTGGTGTTGATAAACCCACAAATCACAATGGGCTTCTCAAAGCCACAACCTTTTATGAGCTGGGATAGGCAGGGGTAGTACCTAATTTGCTCTCTAAGACTTCTTTTGAATGCTACTAAATAAGTAGCTTTTTAACTTATATATGTTAATATGTTACTTTTCTTAAATTAGTTAATTTGATTATTAAACTTAAATAAATAGATTTTAATAAAAAGTAATTTAATTTTATAATTTCTTTTCTATTATCGATTTTCAACTTTTAACAATAACTTATTTCCTTCATTTTTCATTGGTGACACAATAATTTTAAAAATTATTTAAATAAATATACTTTTTAAGGCTATGAAACTATCTAAGTTAATAAGATTAAAAGATCATGCAACGAATAAATGATTCAATAAGCCCCAATAGCTATGCATGGTGGCCCGTATCGAGCTGGCCCTATATTATAGATAATTCACATCAAAGGTCTACTCCTAATGATAAATGACTTACATCCAAAGTAAGCCCCGCATGATGGATAATCAAAGATAAAGGTGGAACCCACATGATGGGCAACCTATATCAAAGATAGGCTCTCTATGATGGGCAATTAATAATGTTGGGGCCCAATGTGATAGATGATCCACCTCAAGGTAGGCTCCACATTATGGACAGCTGACATCAAAGTTATGCCCATACAATGGACAGTCCACACCGAAAGGTTGACTCCACATAATGGGCCGTGAATATTGAAAATGACCCTTACATAATGAATGACTAACATAAAACGGGAGCCTTATCTAATGAATTGTGCACATTAAAGGTTAGTTCCTAATGCTAAATGACCCGCAACCAAAGTGAGCCAGTGTGATGATGACCCACATCAAAGGTGAAGCTCACACAATGAACAATCCACCTCAAAGGTTGGCCTCATGTGATGGACAATACATATAAAAGTAACCAAATAAACTTTCAAAATAATTACTTGTAAGGTTGGAAATTAAATATAAATTTTTTTTAACTTAGGATGATAAATATGTTATTTACCATAGTAGCTTTTTAAAACCAAAGTAGCTTATCTCCTTAAAGTTTCACACACATGCGGTTCTGGTCTTTGTGAGCATTGCCCTTTAGCTGATTAGTGATAACATTTTTCCCTAACTCACATGTTACATGTCCACACATATAACTTGTGACATGCTAACCTAAAATACATGGATGTGAAAGTTCAGCCAATGTATGTTATTATCTACCTTTGAAAAATAGATTCAGCAGGGGTGCGTCAATCTACCGCATCCACCAAGTGGGCCACTGCATTTTCACCATGGATTCCAAGAATCAGTCCAGTCCAAGAGATAGGTGGGCCACACGGAATGGTGTCAAATCATGACAGAAAGCTTAATTCACCTGCTGTGGCCCATATGAGTCTTGGGATGTCCTGATTTACGGGTAATTCATTCATAATTCAAATGAGTGGATTGGATGATGCATAGACGATTTTGACGATTTTAATGGTGGGACTTTCCATCTCAACTGTTCCCCGTGATGTCACCACCTGAGCATTAAATCAACCTGTTTTTTGGGCCCTGGTCTAAACATAGTGCTACGCACCTGATGGACGGGGTGGATCTCATCTACATTAAGTCCTATATCCACGTCAGCACGCCCACATGATTAAGCATGGTCAAGCAATCGTTTTAAAATCCGTCCTTCAAAGTGTTGGAATGATTCTTTGCAATTAAGAAAAGCAAAAGGGGTAAGCCTAATGATGCTCCCCACTTTGAAAGTGCACGGAATGGTAGGCCCCACCAGGAATATCACCTGCCACAAAAATCGAGTGTGGCCCACCTAATGTGTGGATCACCCTCGTTTTTGCATGGATGATATTCACCATGGGGCCTGCCTTTTACACGGTGCGGATGTCGTGCACAAGTGAGTGTTGTCAGGAAAGAGGGGTCTGGATGACAAGTTGGAATACACCCGGCTGCAGGTGATTAATTCTCGTTTGCAAGATATAACCATCCAACGGTTGAGCTTTTTTTACCATTTATCTCTGCCCATTTCGGCATTAACCGTCCATCGGTAACCCACCGTCCGGATTGTCCCAACGGTACAAATTTTATACGTGTTCCGTCCACGGTGGGCCAAATTGATCGAATGGTCCGATCACCACGTGTGAGCCACGTGTACTGTGGTAGGGACCACTGACGTGGGTGCTGGAAAAGCTCGGTGGGCTCCATGATATATGTGTTTGATCCACGCCTGCATCCATTTTGCATGGCATGAGAAAAAAAAATGAGGTAGATCAAAATATCAGGTGGACCACACTAGATGAAACATGGTGATTGAACTACCACCGTTAAAAACTTCTAGGGGCCCACGAAAAGCTTTGAATCAAGCTGATATTTGTGTTTCCCCTTCATCCAGGTCTGTGTGACCTTATCAACGGGTTGGATGGCAAATAAACATTACGGTGGGCCCTAGGAATTTCTAATGGCAAGTGTTCGCTCACCACTCTTTCCTATGTTGTGGTCCAAATGATATTTAAATATACTTCATTTTTTAAATAATTCCCTTGAATGAGCTGGAAAAACGGATGGACGGCATGGATATAAAATATATGCATCAAGGTGGGCCCCACAATCACGGATCCACCAAGTTCCCCCGCTCTCCGGCTCCACCGAATCCGCGTCGATTGATGGAATAGTCCGAAATACCACGCGAGAGCCACGTGTACTGTGGAGATTTAGCAGTCCAGACAAATTCATGGCTGACGTGTTGCCACGTGTACGTATATTGTTTAATCAACGTGACAGCTTTGTCTCACTTAATGAGGTGCTAGACAATATTTGGGCCGATAGATTGTATTGTGTTTTTGGGCTTCTGATTCGTACAAGTGGGGCCCATGTGTTAATGGCCCGGATGTTCATATGATTGCTCGGCGTGATGGCTCACGCACAGCCAAAGATCTGGAATCTTCAGACGCGAATTTCGCAGCCCGTGTAAGAAAAAGCTCTGTGGAGCCCACCATTACATCTGTGAAATCTAATCCGTCCATCAATTGCGCTAGCTCGCGTTAGATGCGAGCCTCGACATCAGGTCGCTACAAACCCAAGTGGGCTGCACCACATGAAAAAAGTGGAGATGGGACATCCACCGTTGAAACCTCATTGGAACCTATGGAAGTTCTGGATCTCCACTCATCATGGTTGGACTCACCTCATGAACGGGTTGGATTGCATATGAATATCGCAGTGGGACCAGGAACGTTTCAATGGAGAAAATCCCCAGATCCGCTGTTCCCTGTGGTGTGGCCCACTTGAGTTTTGGACGGAGCTGGTTTTACAACGGGATATCTAACATGAGTTGACGCAAGTGATGGATGGAGTGGATGACGCACGCACACCTTGTAGAAAGAGGCGGATCTAAGTTATGGATGCCTCTACCCTACACGTAACGGACACGAGAATCACTCGAGGCCGTACAGTTTGTGGACCCCACTGTGTGTGGGTCATGATCCGGAAGTGTATTGGATGATCTAACTACCAGATCAACGGTTATCCAATGAACAATTGAAAAACAAAAGCTGTTGTTGCCAAAAGTCAACAGTCAAATCTCCATTAATCAAATGATGAGATCTTGGTCGGTTCTGATGGGAATGATCCAATCCGTTCAAAGGCACGGTAAATGACCTAGGTTCAAGCTGTGTGGAGCTTATTGTAATACGTGAGTACCATCCAACCCGTCCATTAAATGCACTTCCCAACACTAGGCCTAGATCATAAAGTGCATCCGTGACTTAAGTGGGCCACTATAGAAACTTCCAGATGGTATGGTGCTCATGAGGATAGTAACCGAATTAATGGTTTAGATTTCACATACACATCAGTAGTGGCCCCATTTGGCTTGTTGATTTTGGGATGTAGCCAGAAATCTAGACGGTCAGGAACCACGGTGTTGGGGCTTGGAATGTATGACATTTTATTCAAATGAATTATATATTCAGTTTTATTAATAATTTATTTATTATTTAGTATTAATGTGTATACGTTAATTGAATATAATTAAGATACATTCCTCAAAGCTTCTTAGGTTATAAGAAATCAAGTAGTATGGGTTTGATATGATATGAAATAGGTTACTTATTATGTTTTTTTAATAGGTATATAATATTGTTTAGGTTCTTAATCGGTATATAATATTTTCATGTCTAGCCAATAAACCATGTAACTTCATTTACGGTCCATCACACATGGTGTAATTATTGTACACACACTAAGTTAGATTTTGTTATTAGATATTGTCCCTGGACATGTGGAGATGTATGCATGTGATAGATACTTGCACTTTCCATGCTCGTTATCTTTACCTTTGACTTAAGAAGCCTCCGGTCATATGTGAGTTAAGTGATTGATCATGTAATCATGGGGATTAGGATTCTTAACAAATGATATATCTATGACTTTAATAGATTTAGTCTTATATATGAAATCATAATAATTGATTGTCATAACTTAACCATCCAAACTATATTTATAAAGTGTTTTGTTTATATAATTAACTTTGAAAACATTATATGTACTGTCTTATAAGATTAATGGTTCATATTTATTTTAAAATTATCTATCATAATTCATAAGCATGTGATATACTAAGTCCAAGACATTTTTATGGTGGTGCAATAATGAACAAATGTATAAGCGTAAGATCTCACACTTCAAAATTTGAGTACAAATTATGTACTCTCAGACTCAAGTTTCGAGTCATAACTTGTACACAAAGTGTACTAACTTCACTCCATTATACGATTATTAAGAGAAAATAGTATATATATATTTTTTTACATTTCAATTAGATACATTTACAATTCACACGAATAATTTAAGCACCAATATTCATTCATTCTTATCATACATAAACATTTAATTAGTATAAATTAGGAATTATTCACCAGTCAATATTGCTTACCAATGAATACTTACTACAAACCTATAATAATTTAATTAAATAAAACTAATTAAATATTTAAAAACCTTACAAATAATATCATCATTCATTATATATAAATCAAATCATCATAATAAAGTAATTTTAATTAATTAATTAGGAGAAGTCCAAATGCGGTCAATTCCCGTAAGACTCGTATCCTACCTCGTACCGTTCCGTAGGCCACCGCGGTCCTTCCAGTCAAATTCCGGCGATCCGTGATTTGTTATCGGCGTTTGCGTGTAATCTTAAATCGTGTCCAGTATATCAGAGTCGGCTCGACTCGAAACTTGTACCCTAACGACTGCGCCGTTGCCGCTGTTCCGACGCCACATCTCGCGCACCGAGGCGATACCCATGCCAAGAGATGTGGGCCCACATTTAGTTCGAGAAAAACGCTGCATGTTATATGTCACATATCCTATCTCACCCATCCATCTCTCACTCAAAGTCAAGGCAACCCATTCTTAACCCATTCATTTCTTACCAAAAGTCAAAAGAACCCATCCCTTTTCATCCCATCACCACTCCTCCCTCTCTCATTTTCTCATCCCAAGGAACCCCATGTGAGTCTAACGTCCAAGCTCTATAAAGGAGAGCTAGATGTGGCCCACCTTCCTACCTCTCATCTCCACCATCCAAAGATCATCTCAACCATCAAAATCATTGCCTTGGAGCTCTAGAGGTTATAGGCGGAAGAAGGAAGAGGAGATCAATAGGTGGGTGATTTTATTTGTTATTTTTTATGATTTGAGTGCCCACATATGGTGAGACCCATCTTAATGTATGCATTGTATCATGGAGGAGTTCATAGTGGCGGAGCTCTTCCCATCATCACCGTTTTATCTCTCGCTCGATATGTGGCCCACCTGATGTACACGTCACATCATGATCATCTAGGGCAAACAGGCCCACCGCGATGTATTTAATCCATGTTGGCCACTCGTGGGGGCCACCCTGCTAAACGTCCAGCAGGTGGTTGGATGGTCCAACATTGCTGGCACCATCCAGTAACCTAGATGAATGTAAAAATAAATATCAGCTTTATTCAAAGATATGGTGAGCCACACGTGTGGACCCATCTTAGTACGACCCATTAATACAGCCCACTTGATGTGTATGAGGCCTATTAGTGCGACCCATTGATGCAGCCCACTTGATGCATGTGAGGCCCATTATGATATATTTGAGGCTCATGTTTATGGCCTATGTGTTGAGGCCCATATGATGTATTTGCGGCCCATTTGATGAGACCCGATGTGATGATTATGTGGCCCATTATGACGTATTTGAGGCCTACGGGACGTAGCCCATTGTGATGTATTTTTGGCCCATTTGGTAAGGCCCAATGAGATGTTATTCCGGCTCATATATTGCAGCCCATTTGATGTATATAGGGCTCGCGTATTACGACCCATTACGATGTACATGAGGTCCATGAGCGAGGCCCAATGTGATGCATATGGGTAACACCCCAGATTTTTTCCAACCTGAAGTTAGATGTCCTTGGACGTAGAACTACCTTAGGACCCTATTCTGTCGTAATTAGGGCACAATTTAGTTAAGTATTAAACTGAACAATCAGTAGAATTAGCTTGAACCATTTTTTATACAAACTGCAAGACCCAAAATCTGCAAGATCGCTAACGCTACATTGCCTAGAAACTTATAATCCATCTTAAAACTCAGCTGCTCTCGAGAGCATCATGAAACTCCGTATCGGATCTGGACCGCGTGTCGAAAGTCCGATTATCCTGAAACTATATAGTTACGACCGCCTTACTGGACTTAACAACCATCTCAAAAATCAAGTCCTAAAGGTATTCAGAAATGTACAACTTGAGCCCGGAGTGAAGTGTGTGAGAAACGCGAATATCTTTAGGAAATGAACTGAGACCTAAGTGAATTGAGTCAGTTAGCTTGCAGGCCGAATCCAGGGATTCAGACTATTAGATTTCGACCCACTTACACCCTCTGTAACACCCTGAAAATCGGGGGACGCGCATACGCTCAACTCCTGAGTTCCCAGAGTCACTTATAACCGATTTCATTATTAAGCATTTAATCCGGTTTAATTGTGCAACGTGAAATTTTCTGAAGTCATGTAACATAACAACAAGTCCACCGAAATGAAAGAGATCAACATGCGTGTATATACATGTCCAAAAGAATAGGGGGATCGCACATGGCATCACCCATCAAAATAAAAAATATATATATAAGTCCAAAAAGAATATGGGGCTGAGTCCACTCTCAGCGATCCAATCCACCACTCAAGTTGGCGGAGAACCCTCCATCAGCTGAAAGTATGACAGCTCCTCCTCCTCATCGAGAGTGGTATCGTCATGCTCCGCATCTCCTGCATCTACGAGAGAGTCTGGTTGGTGTTTTAAAACACCGTCCCAGAGTGGGAGTGAGTGATCAACTCAGTGGGTGCTATTAGTCTTAAGTTACAACAGGCATCAATTATAACATGAATTTAATGAAATACAGTCATTCATCAATTCATATAAACTCTTAATTAAATGCATGAATGCGAGATGATATGATGCTTGCCCTCGCCACAACGCTCCCTCGAGCGACTCCGTCTAACGATCGCATATGTCAACACTCCCTCATTGCGACCTCGACTTCCGAGTCGCCACCCTAACTATTAGATGCAGTGCAATTGTATTAGCCGAGTTATTAGTTAGGTTCATTCATCCAGCAGATTCGAAAATCTGATACACCCCACAAATCAAATGCCCTAAACTAATTGCGAGGCCAAGACCCTCCAACGTGTGAGGTCAAGTTCCCGCGATCCTTGATCCCGTCGGGTTCCCCATCCCCAACTTCAAGCACATGGGGAGTGCTGAGAACTAGGATCGCTGGCGGTCACTACAGGGAGGCACATCATCCCAGCGTAGGCCGACAGCTCGGACACAGTGTCCCATTCCACCATGCCCGGCTCACGAGGCAGTTGATCGAATTCAAGTGGTTATCAGTGGACTATAACGGCAGTAGTGTGTTCCAGATTCCATACATGTGTGAGCAAACATGGTTAACAAGTCAGGATTTGCTAGTATGTAGGCTAAACCGCACGAGTCAGGCGAGTACGAGACGAACGACATTGGGTATGATAGACCCATGTAGTCGAACTACTGCCGCCCATACACACCCGCCCAATTTGCTAGTTTAGTCTCAATGTAGCCCAACCAATGAGACTGTCGTCTAAACTCATATTCCTGACCAATCCATGGGTTTAACGGTGATTCATAGCATTCCAACATCAAGGTTATTAACCAACATACAGAATCATGTTGCATTCATCTTTTCATACATATCAATGTCCTTAACAAGTATGTTACAATATCATAATTAGAGTGCATGAGAGAAGTGTGAGTGGGCGAGGAAACGAAACGTTTCTTACGCACCTAGGAGTCAAAATATGCAAAGACAAAACATCATACATGTCATAGGCATCAATACAAGAAGGAATCACACAACATATGAGCATGTGATCATCAGTCATATCATCAAACATGTGAAAGGCATAAAGACGGTCACGAGAAAGAAAATCTAAACAAACATGCAATTTCATACATTTCCATCAAACACCCAAATCCTAGGGTCTCTCTAGGGTTCACACTAGTTCAATCAAAGAAAGCAAAATCATTAAACTCATGATATAGTTGGTGCTAGGCCACCTAAGGTTAATAGTCCGCACCTTCGGATTTGATGGAGGCTTGGAAACGACTTAGGAGATGTGGATTTCGGGTAGATCGGCAAGAATCTCTAAAATCAATTCTTACATGTGAGAAATTCCATGCCAATCCCATCTTGATACTTGAATTTTAAGAAGAAATGGGGAGAGGTTCTTACCTAGATGGCCAACAGTCGATTTTGGGGTTGAGGTGGAGAGCTTCTTCTTGGAGGAGGATTATAGAGTTTGAAAGGGTTGATGCCTTTGGCCCCCCCTTGATTGGGAGTCCACCTTGCTCACCTTCACCCTCCATTTCTCTCTTTACTCTCCTCGGTTGTTGAAGAATGGTGGGAGCTTCGGAAAGGGGAGAGCTTGTCGTTGAAAAATGGTAGGAGTTATAAGGAAGGGAAATTTGGTTGTGGAAGGTTGGAGGAAGTTATGAAGGAGGGAGATGGGTTGTTGAGAATTGAAGAAAGTTATAAGGGAGAGAGGGTTTGTTGTTGGAAGAATGGAGGGGTTATAAGAGAGAGCTAGGGTTTATTTCCCTAGAGTTAGGTCCCTTGGCCTTAAGTTTCAAGAAATTTTCAAAATAGCCTCTTAGAGCTTCTATTGTTGTTGTGGTGGCCCCAACACTCCTGTGGCCACCAAATTCAGTGTGTACGTGTCTCATGGCCCAACAAGAGTTCATGTAAAGTTTGGGAACAATCGGATCAATGGTTATGGGATTTGGTTATACGATCCTGGCCTTTAAGTGGCCCTGTGGGGTCCGTGCTGGTGATAGGAGAGGTTCTAGTGGTCCCCTGGCCATGAACCTTATAGGATAGGTGGAACATGGCCCGATGAAGGGTCATGCAAATTTTGGGGTCGATCGGATATTTAGTTTGATTGTACGGGTCCGATGTGCGATCAACTGTTATCGTGCCACGATCGGGGCCCAGGTTTTGTTGACGGGTGTAGGCCCGCTCATTAGACCTTCACCAAACATTTGGAAGAAATTTGACGGCTGAAAAGTCCGGAGTCTCGATTTCATTTGCAAGTGCTAAATTTCAATTCTGGCATTGGTGGGGTGCAGTTGGCCAGTGCCAGATCCCAGTTCTAGATGTTCACTGGGTCTATGGTCTGCGATAGACCATAAGTCCAGCGAGATCTAGTGTTTCCTAAAGTTTTAAGATTTTCTGACCTTCCTGCGTCGCGGTAGGGCCCGCATGAGCTGTTGCTAAGTATAAACAATCATTTGCCTTGGCGACCCGCATCTGGTCCTAACATGACCCGTCTAGTCTATTCTGTTGGACTAATCCTAGATTAATTTAAGTGTGGTACCCCACCACAAGTAGTTTTTAAACGAATGGTCCTGCGGTAAGTCGTACGTGGACACCCCAGGACGCGGTGCTAGTTAGACGGGATGTTACACCCTCGGATCAAGAGAAAATTTTAACACATGTCAGTGCACTTGTGACCCTGATCGAGTACCGGTGACCATCGAACTGAAACTAGTCCGCCACGGGCGATCTGTGAATCCGATCGGACTAAAAACTTAGCTTGACCTAGATCCAATGTCAGAGAGCTTAAGTCTGACCGCATTCAGCAAAAGGGCCTCCAGAAGTGCTCCGTTTGATCGAAACAGACACTATTTGGCTATAACCCAAGTATACCATAGCCATAGGGCCATTCCCATCACTTCTGAGCTTATATAAAAGGCTCAAACCCCCTCTCTCTCTCATTCCATACGAATTTGAAAAACCCTAAGGGAGAGGAGAGAGAAAAGAGAAGGAAAGAGAGAGAAAGTGAGAGTGAGAGAGAGAGTTTGTACCTGGGATTCTTCCTTACTACTCCCCATCTTAATCACCGCTACTGTATCGCTATTTCAGCGATTTCGACTCCGTACGTGGGTAAGAAATATAAACCCTAATTAGTTTTAGGAATTCTAGAGGAGTATGTGATGAAATAGCTAACTCATTTCATGGTATAGGTTGTCGTCGTGCCTTAGACAAACATGTAGCGTTTAAACTGAGTTCGTTACGCGTTTACCGATGAAATGTGCGGACTATAAATATTTAGGTTATGGTTTTCAAGGCTTTCAATGTCAATAATGATTTATGACTTACTTGATTGTTATCACATGTGTTAGATAGGATGTCTTCCATTATTTATATATACGCCTATACACTGTGAATGTAATGCATTCTATATGTTCGTTGAAATATTTGAATGAGTATGGAATTATGAGCTATGCTTGCCATAATTGTTGAATGTCAATATACGATTGTTGTGTATATGACAACTCCTTGATGAAAGGATTCATCCTAATATATGTTGTAACCAACATACGTCATGTATGTTGAAACGTGTAGTCTAAGTGCTTGATAAAATATCTGAAAGAGTAGGTGTTTGCTTAATTGTATGTTTTGAGGGCGTTGAGATGAGAGTCCCGACTACCTTGGCTATTTGTATGAATTCTTTCATGTGACTTAAATCTGCCTGCGTGATTTGTGTACGTAATCCATGTATAGGATAATATGTGTATTATGTATTCCTATGAAATGCACAAATGGTTGTTGTATTTAAATCATTTATTCATTACTGTTTTGACTATCTCTTGTGATTACTTGTTGAAATTGAATGTGATTGGGGCTACGATATAGTCCAGGCAATCGGTAAATGTCTGTGAACGGTAGTTGAACTGCTTGACCACAACGAACACGCCAGCTGAATATGAGTTGTATGTTGCTTGTCGGCAGTGGTTAGGCCACTCGGAGTTGCTTACGCATTCCATGTCGATCAACTTGACGTATGCTCGTACCAGTCGAGCTTGTCAAATAACACGATTGGGTCGATGTATATTCACCATGTATGAACGTTACTGCTTGAATCTAAGGTATCAAACTCACCAGTGAAAGCCTGTTTAACCTTGGTACCTCGATCCGCTAAGACTCATGAGACGGGCATGGTGGTATGGGATACCGTGGTCAAGCTGTCGGCCTACGCTGGGGTGACGAGCCTCCCCGTAGCGACCAGTGAGTAACCTAGACTCGTGAACCGAATATAATGGTATGAGACACTGTATTCGAGCTATCGGCCTACACTGATCAGGTGACGAGCCCTTTATAGTGACCTCGAGCATACTCTGAGACTGCATTGAGGCGACGAGTCTTTCTGTAGCCACTAGAGTATAAACTAGGCCTACACTAATCAAGTAACGAACCATTTGTAGTGACCTAGAACCACAACATCGTATGAGATTTACTAGGACTGACGACCATAGAATGGATCATTGTTGGAAAATTGATATAAGGGAGGTACCTTAGCTTCCCAATCCTGCTGTATGAAAAACCTAAGTAAGAACCTGACTAATCATGTGCATGCACCACACTGTGTATGCTTTGACGAGGAAGAGCACTTTAGGGAGGATGTCATGCGCGCTGTGAGATGAAGACGCTGAGGGAGTGTAGGCGAGGGCATATATCATTATTTCATATTTTCTTGAATTAACAAGAGTACTTAGAACCTGATTGTTGTATTGCATTATCATTATTGCTTGACTGAATTGATAATATGTTAACCTTTACTTTATTGTTCCACTGAGTTGATCACTTACTCCCACGTTACTGGACGGTATTTTAAACACCTGACAGACCCTGTTTTAGTATCAGATGATGACGATGCGTATGAGTCGGAGTTGGACTTTTATGATGATGAGAAGATTTTCTCCTATATGCAGCTATCAGGCGAGTCTATATGGACCATGTTCTGATCGTCGGGGTTACAAAGATGCTGATTAGATGTCATTACGCTTGTTATTTTACACTTTTGGAATACTCATGTATATTCTTTTTGTTTATTTTTTAAGTATACATGTATATATTTAACCTGGTAACATGTTCATACTCTAGAGACTTACAACAGTTTATACATTTTATATATTTATCACAGTCTTATGCCTGCGAAATTTAACTGTCTCTAGAGTATGATATGTTGTTTTGATATAATCTCATTCATGTTTAATGCACTAATAGGGACAACATTCAATTATCATTATCTATGTTGCATAAATGATGCGTTGGAACTCGTGAGTTGAGCTTCTGCTTGACCCCCAAATTTCAGGGCGTTGCAATATGTGACTCATGAGTGAGGCCCGTAGTGATGTGTATTGGTCATTGTGGGAGGCCATGGGCCCACTATATGTTTGGCTCTATGTGGGCCACTTCTTGGGAGTAATAATGGTTAAAAATTCACATTGATGAGCGATGATGGTTAAATGTCCACATTATGACATTCTCATAGGCTGATTCTTATTATTAAGGCCGATTCCAATTGTCAAAGTTGATTATCGAGGTTGATTCCAATTGTATAGGCTGATTATCGATGCCGATTATTAGTGCTGGTTGTCGATGTCGATTATGAGTATAACATCATGATATATGACCACACGCATCATTTGCATGTTTATTATGAGATGTGGTTGACCATTATATATGTCATTGGACAGGTTGTTATGAGACTCCCTGATAGGCGAAAGTTATCTTATATGAGCGCACAGTATACGCAGGATTGATGCATGTCTGGATTGTATGACTCATGCATCTTGCATTATGTGTTGTGATTACTGTATGCCCTAACGACATCAGGGTCGTAGCCTCCACATGCATGTCTTGGATGACCAAATGGGATACCGAAAATCTGTTACTAGCATCGGGCTGTCATAAATGACCCTGGGTGAAAATTCTTAAACCTTCTTTGTACTAGAAGATACCCCAACGTCAAGACCAAGTGGATATATATAAGCGCATGAGGAACGTATACCAGTATGCCACGTTTTTCACTGTGTTGTGATCGGTTAGGAGGGGGTGTGGCCTTACCCGCCCAAGGGTAGTGGGCATAGCTGGGCCGAGTTTGACCAGCTCCCAAAGATGTACAGTACTAATACATGGACTTATTGAGCAGGAGTTGCATACTTATTTATTCATTCATTATCCACTCGAGGTGGTGGTGCGTAATTATTTGTTACGTGTACCCTCACAGTGGTCAGGATTTCGGTTGAGGCACACGACTAACCTAAGATCAAGAGTTTGTCATATTGAATCTGACTATCCAAATTTAGGTATGAGACTGGTTTGGATAGAAGTTCCTTGTAGTGGACCCCGTAGTTTGCCATACTATGTACTATCATCTCGACTTCACATTCCAGCTTAGTCATTTCATTCGCATCACATACTGCATTGCATCCTCAGCACATAACATCTTGGTTTACTGTGCTTTTGTACTATATAACCTAATTAAGGTTGACGACATTCATGGACTTGGTATCTGATATTTGACTTACTATGTCTTTACATTGCATAACTGATCTATATTATTTTCATCAGTATATAATATTAACTTATTATGTTTCTACACTGCATAACTTGGACAAGGCTGATGATATTTATGAACTTGTCATCATATTTCTGTATTACTCTGATATTGTACGATTTATGGATTACCAGTATTTTCGCTTATTCTTATATTTATATACTTGGCGCATGCATCGCACACACTTTCACTACCCTCTAAGCTTTTTATAAGCTTATGTAAGATAGATGCGTGCAGGTAGCGTTAGGTCACGACAACATTGAGCTTGGTGTGTGCGGCTGTCATCTGGAACTTTGATTTTGATATATATATTTTCCTTTCAGTATTGTATCGAAATGATTATATTAATGGATATGTGATGGTGATGTTGCCTTGTGATTTTGGTAAACTTATGATTATGCTTATCAATAGTTGAATGTACATTGGAAAATCCTCCTTTTAGGATCCCAGAATCGGTATATGGCGTATGAACGCTAGGAGCCGAGAATGGAGTATTACAGAGGCTGTTGACACCGAATTCGGTGATCAGGAATTTTGTGAGTTTGGTTTCTGAGTTTGGAACGTGACAATTCCTCTCCCCGAAATATATGGTCACGTCTCACACATGTCGTGCACTAGTTCAATCACAACTTCTTGTTCTTGTTCCTACGCCAACTCATCAGCTAATTGCTTATTTGTACGGTTTTTTCATTAATAAAAAAGTAGGGTGGTTAGGCTTAATGAAATAACTCAATATGGTTTTTGCTTATTGAAATTAAAATAATACAAACACTGAATGTACTTATGCATGCACAATGATATGAATGCAAATGGTGTATGAACGCATCAGATGGGATGATCGTACATCTGCTTGAGTTGGAGATCGTCAACCTGTATCCACTTGTCAGGTAAGCTTCCACCTTTCGGTAGGCTTGGGCATAGCCCGCGTCTAGTAACGCTCTACCGGGATCAACATTTATTTTATGGAGGGCCCCTATGATCAACAATGTAATGCAGTGAATAATGGATAATGTATGAATGTATTATTTTCATAACTATCATAAATATATCTTGATAAGAACATTCATATGTAAATTTAATGTACAATTATCATAGTCATATAATTTGACACAAATTAACAAGTGATTTACTGTAGCATACAATATTATAACAAAACACTCAAATCAGTATATCAATCAATCAAACAATTACAAATAATTTATTTTAATTCCAATGAATCACGAGATACGTTGAGTTACTCACATGAGTCTGGTAGTGTATAATCCACTAAGTAATTATGCTGGTTTGAATTCAGATATCTTATCAGTTATATTAATAATATTATTATTTATTTGGTTATATTACACGGTAGAGCTCATATTTGATATACATTTTAAGTGACGAAATCCTAAATGATCAAATAATTAAATTTATGTTTATTAAATTAAATTATTAAAATTTAGATTAAAAGAAAAATCTTAAAATTGAATGTCAAATGATTAATCGAGGTGGCCCACCGGATGATTGGATTATCCAGATTCTTGAGGTATTGACATATTTTGTCTCTGCACATTAGATAAATGGTGTGGATCTAACCATAAATATACTAATGAGCCATCTCGACTTTCTACACTAAGTGATACCAATCAATTGCGCATAAATTAAGTTTTCTTTATTAAACATATACATTGATGACCCATCTCGAACACTCATAGATGATATCAAATTAACACCTCAATTGTTTAGAGACAAAATATGATTTTATGAAAATTCTCAATGACATCGAACACTCATTGATGACATCGAAAAAGTGTCCAGTTAGTCTAACAACCAACTGAAAAAATTCATAAGACATCGATGAGATTAAAAACTATTCAATGTCGTCGAAGGTAGCATCGAGCATATTGTTGATGTCATCGACAGACATAGTGACATACTAGATTTAAGACATTTATTACAACATAAGACCCAATAATTATGCACATCCTTATACATATATAAGTGTATATAAAAATGTTTAACTTGGATGTGTTTGGCTTAATTAAGTTCTTATTTGGTTAGAAAAATATATTGTAAATATAACGTGTAATTTAATTAAATTGCAAAGTCTTATAAAATTGAACAAAAAAAAATAAAAAAAACTTACATAGTACATGGAGTAGAAACTTAAGTTGCTCGGTTTGAAAAAAGAAACAGGAAAAAAGGGGAGCATCAATCCTTTTTTCTTTTCAATAAAAGGTACCATTCGTTTTAAGTTTGAGCTGATTCATGCCTATAATACCTCTTGTTTTGTAAAAGAGTATTGTTGGAGTACATGCCACCGTGTTATAATACGATACATCATTGTATTTTGGATGCATATAGAATGCTTCATCAAAATGGCTAAATCCAACATGAATAAAAAATATCATGTTTGTGTGCGTGCATACGATATAAAAATAGTATCCTTGTGCATGTTTTGGCGGTAAACTGACGAGCATTTTAACATGAGTTAATGACTTCGGGTACCCATTGTGCTGAAGTCTCACTACCGTGTGAGGGCATGGGTGTAATTGTCGTGTGTTAAACTTTAATTTTTTTTTTTTTTTTTTTTTTTTAAAGGAAAAAAAAGAAGTAAATGCTTACCATGTCCGATCCAACAGCATGGGGGGAATCCAGCACCACCTTGTACGGTGGAAAATCAAAAGTAAAAGCTGCGACTCGGCTAATTTCAACCGTTAGATAATTTGTCTTCTGCCTTGAACAGGAACCGTCAAAATAACAACCTTATGATCGAAGTTTTGAAATATTTAATTCGAGAGTTGCTTCCACGATCCACCGTCCAATGTGAACCCTGTCAATTCAACGGCTGGAGTTATCCAAAATAGAGCCTAAATCCAACGGCTATGCAAACAGAAGAAAATAAAAGAATTGTACGGTGCTTGCAACCGGTGGTTGATCATACACACGCATCCACCCTTCTGTGCATACATAGATTCTCAATCCAGACCGCTCCATCTGTGGGGCCCTCCATGAGCACATCATAAAGATTCACATCTAGATTATCTTGACCGTTTAATATGCGAACAATCAAACGGAATTTTGAAACGAAAAATATTCAACGGCCCACATTTAATAAGCAAACGCCCATTGATCTAAGTCAGCATTATCCAATCAACGAGATCTAAGCACACCCCCTACACTGGATTAAACGCATGTTTGCCACGTCTACGGCGGATGCATGGAAGGCATTTTCCAGCATTTTTCTACCGGACTATCAGATTCCGTATCCACTGCAGGAAGCGTTATAACGTGCGTTTGATACACTAGCAGTTGATAAACGTTAAACAAGTGCCTGACAGGACACCTGTTGGCAATTCGGACCATCCACCAAGTGGGTCCCACCATGGTGACGCGGATGAACGGAATGAGGTCCATCACCGTCTTCCTCAAGGATAAGTACTCCGAATCCACGGAGCTTCTCTGACTCTTCACAGAGACTTCTCGAATCCACGCGAAAAGAAAGTTGAAAAATAGAAATAAATTTTAATAAATTTGAAATTAATTGATGAATTAATAAAAACAAGTTTACACCCCTTTAAATAAAGAATCAAGTAACAAGAAAAAAATCAAACTTAAACTACAACTAAAACTTATAGAATCCGCGACTTACTATAAATAGTAAACTTATTATTTATATACGGCCGTGATGTCTACTAGTACGCAGGGTTTTCGGCCAAAAATAGTAAATGTCTTATTTGACTTTACTAAACCGTTTTCTTAATTATCCTAAGTATTTTTTATTCTGGACACAACTCTTAAAGCTCAACGGATGAAGAGCTATAAGCAAACTAAAATTTACTATTTATAGTAAAAACGAAATTAAAATAGAAAAATGACCATCGATTAGGGGGTTTCTCGCAAATTCGGGTTGCGCAACCCAGCGTAGTGGGTTGGTTGGATAAAGTAGCTCTTTCTATCTCAAATTCATATATTTTACGTCAAATAGCTCATTTCAGATTACAAGATACGCCTGATCTAAGATCCAATGGTCGGGATCACTTATGTTATCGACCGTGCCTTTTCTGATCCATCTTAGCCATGAAATTGTCCACGACCCGCTCTACATCACATGGATATGCTCCTATCGAAGAATCATGCTGGTCTCCTCATCAATATCCCAACCGTCCATTTTTCTAAACAACTGCGGCCCACTTGATGAGTGGACAGGTCACTTCCACAAGAGGCCTACCTCAGGAGCGGTCTAGATCTCGCCCTCATGAACCGGTTTGACACGTGTGCTGCTGATTGCCTCTTCAGCGCAAATAGCTCACAAGCATGCCGATCCACGCCGTCCAAACCGTGGGACCCATCATGAATAGATCAATGCCAAAAAAGCACACCAATGGAACACTCTCAGCCATCTGAGTTCCTACTAAATATGGACGGAGATACAGTTCTTAAATTAACTTAGGTTTCGTGGCCACCGGATGATTAGGATGACCTATCCAAACCATGGCCCATGAAATAGACGGTAGCGGATAGAGATTGGTTGCCCGTAAACCATTTTGAACGGCGGATGAGGTGCCACAATTTAGTTAGAGCTGCATCAAACGCACACCGTAAGCAACCTATCTACAGATGCCAAAACACAGAGGAATTTCATCTTTCTTCCCCACGCACGCCTGTGAATGTGATATATGAGAAAAGCAGTGGAAGAATTTTCATCTCCAAATTTGCGGAAAATCCCTTCTATTTTCTAGGGCTTGCGAAAAAACCCAAAATTTCCAGGGTTTTCTTCTTCTCCGTCTTTCATTTCCCATTCTCCAGGACTTGATAGAATTTTTATCTCTCTCTGAGGAGGAATTCCAGTTAGGGCTTTCAGATCATGAAGGCGATGAATTCGCTGCAAGATTTGATTGAGGAAGCGAAGGTCCGGACGCTGTGGTGGGCAATCTGTGTCTTCGGGATCGCCTACTTCTTGTCGCGTGAGATTTTCTTACAGTTTCTCATCTTTTTATTTTTCTTCAATTTCTGAGAAGTGTTTGATTATCATCTGAATCGAAGAATTGGGGCAATTACATTGAATATTATGTGATCTGGGCTCTTTTCTCACTGAAATTAGGGTTATTTAGAAGGATTATAGTATTATTTGCTGTAATTGGGGTGTGATTTGAACTGGGTAATGTAGGCTTTTGTTGAATTCAATCCATGCAGGGATTTTATCATCTTCGGATTGCGGTTTGAGAAATTTAGCTTTGCATGCACTTGTATGCGCTATTGAATCGAATTGCTCTGGTTAATTTGATATGTGGGAGTTTACCAAATTTTAACTGCTTTGCAGTTACATTCCTTTCAAGTTCACTCGAACGTAATAGAATCGCAGATTCCGAACCTAGTATTTCTGGTCGTGCTGTTTCCGCTTAACTAATTGCTCCAATCCAATCCAACATATCTTTGTCTTTTGTGTGATAGACGTTTGTTATAAAAAAAACTGATTGATTATACATGTATTGGTATTCTTAATGTGGGTAAGAAAAACCCAAAATTTGTTTTATATAAGATTTTAAGATATGTTATTATCAACATATGTTCATAAAATCATAAGATACAGAAAGGTGTGTCTGAACTAAATGCATTAGAGTTATAAGAATATTGTACGTGCGTGCGTGCGTATTATATTAATAGGTGGAGATTGTTTGCGGTCAAAAGGGTGCTCCAATGGCAACATAGAAGCTGGGCTGATATCTATGGGCCTGTTTGATTGATGCATAGGGCTGTCAATTGGTACCTGACTGACCTATAGGCGTGTGTATTATATTAATGGGCAGAGATTGTTTGCGGTCAAAAGGGTGCTCCAATGGCAACATAGAAGCTGGGCTCATAGCTAAGGGCCTGTTTGATTGATGTGTAGGGCTGTCAATTGGTACCTGACTGACCTGATTTAAACGTATGCTTGGTTCCAATTTTTGGACCATCTTAAAGTTGGGTTGGGTGATGTACCTAATCTGGTAGTCATCGGGTACCTAATTAATTTCAGTACTAATATTATATATTTGTATAGACACTACAACAAAATTTGTTTTACTTGTAGAATATAAATGTCCTCCTAGGATTCAAACTGAGGTCTGTGGCTTCAGTGCCCATGCTGTTAACTACTACATTATAGAACTGGGTTTCTTTATCCGCTCCTCCCATCAGAGGGTTCCTATCGTGTAATGCCCCTTACCCAAGAGTCAGGCTGGTCTACTTGTCAAGTCAGGTGCTCTCGCAGACACAAATCTGGCCAGTCCACACATTGGAGGTGGGTTTGGTCCACCTGTTGAGTGGATTGACCAGATTTTCGTGCTAGGCGATCTTCACGGTGGAGCCAATTTTTTTAAATGGGTTGGATGTACACACACATACACACCAGATCAGGCAAGTCCACTCATTGTCTGCTCATCGCATGTGTGGCCCACCTGTTGAGTGGATTGACCTGTGGGACATCTATAGATATCATAAAACGAACATCCCCACCTTCATGGGATGTGAACAATGTGCCCTGACGTTTTAAGCAATGTGGGAACAACAAGTCATGGATTTGGACTGTCTATTTTGTTTCACACCAACTATTGGAAGGCCATGATTAAAAAATCACACCAATTGAATGGTCCTAATCATATAATCAATAGCATGGAAATGGACAGTCAGGATCGAGCAGTGAAAAAAAGTCCAATCAACATCTTAAAACATCTATCCCATAGTGTGGATACGGGTTTGATGATCTCGATAGACAACAGCGGAAATGCCAGAAAAAGAACGGGCCAGTTAGAAACCCAAAAATCTTAAAATTCATTCCGAAGCTTATGAGTTAGAGATCCATCCGAGAACTTTGGTGGTGGGAAGTGTTAGGCACTTTCCCCAACTGTGAAATTGCTGTCTTTATTCCATCAAAAGAAGTTTGAAACTGAATGTCAGTGTAATATTTTTCCAAATGTGAAAAGAAAAACTGCAGAGAAATAGAAAAGAGAAGTGAGAAAAAAACCTCCCTGAATGTGTATTGTGGTGTCTTTCGGGAACTACGATGTTGATCGACTTCGACTCTTGGAAGGTCTTGTCTTCAGCATCATCAACTGGTCATCATCATCTAAGCCTTATACCAATTACTTGGGGTTGGCTACATGAATCTGGTTCCGATTGTTCGGATTCACGATGGAAGTTATGGCATAAGTTTGACGCTGGCTGCCAACCTGATGCAACCCCTGCCAACTTGAATTCCAAGAAACTAATCCATCTTTGGGTAGCCTATTGAAGGATAGAACTCTTGCGGTTCAAGAAGCAAACTCTTTTATTTGGCTTGTCCATAGCTCGGGTTGGTTATCGTCTAATGCATGGTGCACCTCGTAATCAATCATCCCATATTGTTGTTGGTTTTATGGTTCTCCTCCTTGGGTGGTGGCGTTTGGACAGTTCTTAATATTGATAATTTGCAAAGAAGATTTCTTATTTTGCCTATCACTTGCCTAATGCGTTTGGAAGCATTGGAATCGGTGGGCCACCTTTTCACATTGCTCTTTTGTTCGTAAGGTTTGGGATCATTTTCTGGGAATGTTCCATATTGCTTGGATGATGCAGAGATCAGTCGTTGAGCTTATGTGGGCTTAGCACCAAGGGGGAGTTGGGAAAATAGGTAAAGCGATGTGAAGGATGCTCATTTTTGGGGTTTTTTTTTGGGTTCTTTGGGGCAACCGTAATAGGAGGGCTTTTCAGAATAGAACTTCTTCGGTTCAAGAGGCTATTAGGGAGATTAAGTGGATTTTGGTGGGTTGGGCTTCTTTTCTTAAACAAGTTAAATCTGTAAATCTTTTCTCTTTCTTTGAGTTGTAGCTAGCTTGTATTCTTTTGTTTGCTCTTCGCGCGTCTTTAATAAATTGCTGTTATCTCTCTCTTAAAAAATAAAATAATGGCAAAGTTAGTTAGAAGGGTGAATTTTGTGATTAGAGGGTAGGCTGGGGTGAACCAGGGTCCTAGGGTTAGCTTGTAGGGAATAGATTGAAAAATTAGAGCTGCGTATTTTGGGAAGGGTTAGGGTAGTTTATAGCTAACAATTTACCTTTTGGTTGGTTTAGGAGAGCTTAACTAAATTTCCGTGTACAAAAAGTTTTGACATGACCGTCTTTCAAAATCAATTAACATAAAAATTCAGGATCTCATGTGAGGTGGGGTGTCTACACATAGGAGTTACCATGTAGTGTGTATGATTCTGAAGAAGCCCCTTGGTCAGATGCCTCTTCCCATCTGATCTCTCATAAAAAGCTGACAGTTACAAAGAAAAGGTCAACATTCTAGGCACTAGGATCATCAGATTGGCATGAATTTTGCATCATGGCCTGCCTGCCCCTAGTGCTACGGAATGAGTCCAGATTGATGATAGATTGTTCCACATGTCAAATTAAGCTTCGGGAACATTGCTACCCCATAAAGGTGGGGACAAATATTGTTTCCCATATAAATTTGTATTTATGTATTCCTTTAAAGCACCAAACAGGCCCTAATACTAAGTGTTTCTTATCTGACCCAGACTCATGTCATTGAATCTATTATGGACAGAAAACAATTTATATTAATCTTGTATCTTAGCATTTTTTGGTACTGTTATATGGTTTTGGCGTGTTTCTAGTTGAGAAACGTTATGCACAGACAGGCACTTAGTCGCACAATATTTGGTCAAGCACTGGCCCATCAATAAACATTCTCACATTACCATACCAACCCTGAATTGGGTGCATGACCAATCATCAAATGGCCATGCGAATGCACAGGATTTCTCATTTCTATATTTTCCAAAAAAATGGATGTCTCATTTCTAGTTAACAATAAAACATTCTTCCACATCTTATTTTTTTAAGGAGTGTTTGGTTACACAAAATTTCATGAAATATCTTGAAAATTTGCAACAAATTAGACTGATTAATGATGAAAGATCATGATATTTGGTGCAACCAAATGCACATTTAGGCACTAACATTTACACAATAGTAGTTTTCTTAATTTCAGTGTCTGCACGGACATGTCAGCATCCCTAGATCCACATTTCTAGCAACTTGTGTTTGTATCTGATACTGATTTAAGATGTCTGTAAAATAAGTCACATAGCTGATTCTTAATGATGTGCTGGTGTTTGTTACATTTCCAGACACGTCGAAGAACATGATAACTATTATCCCATTTCCATTTCATCCTGGGTTAGGCGTTTGAGATAGACTCTCAAGCCATATCAGCCAATTTCTGGTCATGAATTTTCTTTTCCTAATGTCTTCTACATACTTATTGCAGACACAAGTAAATCGATGTGGACAAATATCCCCATATCAATTCTTATGCTCTCTGGATTGCGCCTTTTATCGTATGAGGTGGATTTCCATTGGAAGGTTCGTCCGGTTCATCGACAGTCATATCTATCTCATTTGCAGAAGAAACAGCTGTCACTGGATGATCCACGTCTTTCAACTTTGCCAACTGCACCAAGATGGAAAAGGAAAATTGATTCTCCTCTTGTGGAAGCTGCGATAGATGATTTCATTAATAAGATTTTGCAGGACTTCATGGTAGATTTGTGGTATTCATCAATTACTCCCGACAAGGAGGCCCCTGAACAGATACACATATTAATCAATGATGTTCTTGGTGAGATATCTAGAAGGCTTAAACAGATCAACCTTCTCGACTTATTAACAAGGTGCTTTTACATTACTTTTGTAAGTCATCAACAAGCTTTCTTCAATCGACTGAATAGTTGTGTTCATTCATTGTCAGACTCAAACAACATTCCATGTTTCAGGGATATGGTTGACTTAATAGGGAACCACTTAGACCTCTATAGAAGGAATCAGTCTTCCATTGGTGCGGATGTCATGGGAATACTATCTTCTGATGAAAGGGATGAAAGGTTAAGACACCATCTAATAGCTTCTAAGGAGCTTCATCCTGCTCTGCTATCTCCTGAGTGTGAGTACAAGGTGTGAGTGGAGCCGTTCTGTTAGCAATATTTGATTTTAGACTGATAGAAAACCTTTTGATGTGCTGCATTGCTTTTATCTAAATTGCCATAGATGTTTATTTTCTTCCATGGTGGTTTTAGGTTCTTCAACGGCTTATGGGTGGAGTGTTGGCTGTAGTCTTAAGACCACGAGAGGCTCAATGCCCCTTGGTTCGGTGTTTTGCCCGGGAGCTTTTAACTTGCTTGGTAATGCAACCTATAATGAATTTAGCCAGCCCTGGGTAAGCTTTCAAATTGTTTATTGGTAGCTTAGTCATTTTCTTTAACATTATGTTGTTGCTCTTGTTGCATTGAAGTGCATATTTTAGCAAAACATTTAGTTTAAATTTGTAAAAAGTTAGCATTATAGTCATTTTCAGGTGAGTTATGCAACTTGATGAGTTCTATGTGATCTTGCATGATTTGAGTTGTCTACTTTTTTCTTTATTGACTATTTAGTTGGCCACAAATAACCATGTAGTGCAATCCTAAAGGGGATGCAAATGAATCAAAGAAAAGAAAAACAAGATTAGAGGGAAGAATCCAACAATCCACTAGCTAAGTGCTAGGGATCTCAACCACCCCTCTTCCGCCAAATGGAACCAAAAGGAAAACCCCCAAACTGAGTTATTTATTTATTTATTATTATCATAATTCCATAATATCATAATCAGCTGTTACAAGGAAGAAGGTCTTTTATATTGACTTTGACAGATAAAGAAAACTCTAATATAATAGGAAATGACCAAAATGACCTCGAATCCTGTCACCGCCATATGGGTCTTATGTACATCTGCCATAACTCATTTAAATGGCATCGAAATTGTATGATGTTGGGCTCATTTGATACCTAACTCAATTGGCTATTAGATGGGACCAATTTTATGTCATTTTGACATTATTTGATGCCCAAAAAATGGCCCACGAAGAAAGTGACCAAAATACAAAAGGGGAATTAGTTTAACTATTTCCAACTCTTAACCACTAATTAAAAGATTGCCAATCTGGTTCATAATGTATATCCAAACCATTAATCTTCCATCATACCAATCCTAGCCCTCAAAGTGGTCCAAATCCTTGTTCGGGACACTTGGATGGGCCTATTCTTCAATTGATAAGCTTGTGGGTCATAGACGCATCCGTTGATCGATCATGTATGGTCTTGGATTGGTGTAGCCAGCGAATGAGATTCATCAACTGCACACAATTATATCAAACCCTAGCACCACCCATCTAACTAATTGAGAGTCTTTGATAGTCATAGCTACCCATACACTAGATTCATACGATATGCAATGTCTCCCTCGGTATAGAAAATCCAGCCATTCATAGAATCCTTTGCTTAGTTGACCTATGAATCCTTGACCACTACTCTAGACTAGGTCCCTTATGGGGGGTGGCGACTATTTGACATATATAGTTTAGTTCTCTGAGGCTACCCCAACTGATGGTGCCCTTATATGAGATGGCCCTTGATGATTTCACATGCTACCATAACTATCTATGTGTTATGGAATTGAAGGCGGACCTATCCCTCCTACAAATGAGTTTGCCAAACACACCCAATCCGAGGAAAGAGATTCTTCCACTTGAAAAGAAAAGCTCTCACTAGTTTGATGCCCTAGGTCACGCACCCCACTTGTGAAAAACATGCACTTGCACAATCTCTAGAGAAGGGTTGATGCCCAAGGCTTGTAGGAAAGAAAAATGTCCCAAAAGCTACTAGACATTTTTTCTTATTGAGTTTTTATGTGATGGAAAACAATGAGAAGGCTTTACACTAATCTAGGTTTACATCAAGCATAGACTATGGGCTAGATGTTATAATCTCAATATTACAATCTTAATTTAAAGGAAAATGACTAAAATACCCCTATCTACTTAAGTGAGACATAAGCAAAGCAAAAAGAAACAAAAAATTGTCAAAAAGCAAGAAAATATTCTTAAGGGAAATGCCATTAAACGACCCCTTTTGTGGATCCAAAAGTGTACTACGGGCGCCATAATGCGTGGTCCATTGATGGATTTACGGATTTAGCCCATTATGGAAGATATTTAGGCCCATTTTTATGCTTTAATCCATCCCTAAACTCCTCAACAAGTATATCTGTTTGATCCATTTGCATTTGGTTGTCTATGTCCTCATCATGGATGCATCATTTCCCCCTGGCTTTGAAGTGGTTTCTATTATCCACAAATAGTTCTAGTGATTGGTGGTTGCAGTTGAGATGCCTTATGAGGTAGTGATATGTTGGGTCAAAAGGGGACGGGGATGTTCTTTCTGCTTGTGTTTATGTTGTTTAAGAGATTCGATCCTTGATTGGAGGGTTAAACATTTCGTTTGTGCTCACAAGCAAAGGATCTAATTCTTCGGTTTTTTATTTTTTGAAAGTTGGAGCTTTGTGCCCCTATATTTGTGTTGTAGATTCCCTCCTCTTTTGGTTTTTCTTGAATGGATCTAGTCATCTTTTTAGAAAAAAAAAAGCTGCTAGTGTCCTTGTCCTGTTGTAGTGGGATTTCACCACCTATGGGTATTCAAAGCCAAGACCATGTTGAAACTCCTTAGAGTCTACCATCGAGGCAAGGATTCAAACCCCTGTTTAATCAAGGTTAGAAGCAAGTTTTGATATTCCATGAAATATCCTTGAAACCTTATCCAATCTCTGTCATGAATCCTTGATTGTTTTCATCTCTTCCTTGGTTTCCGTTAACTGTTCCTCACGCATCTATTGAAAATCCTTGCTTTTTGCTGATATTTTCATGTGACAGAGTGTATTTGAGTAACTGACATATTGCTGCTCTGGTTCATAGCATCGAGAGGGGCGTTGATAGGGATCGCTGTGAGGCACACAGGAAGACGGTGAGACTTGGGATAATATGAATAATGACTATAATAGTTTTTTTTTTTGGAAAGATGAAAGGATCTCATTAAAAGAAAATTAAAAACAAAAGAGAGGCTGCTGAGAAAGCAGGCCTCAAATTACACTCCAAGGAAGAAGAAATCAAAGCCCGACAGATCCTTAACATTCAAAGCCCAAAAGATGATTAGACGCTTGACCCATGTCGCAATTGTCTCGGTCGAATTGGATAAATTTCTGAAGCATCTATTGTTTCTTTCCCCCCAAACCGACCACTAGACTGCCAGGACCGCCATCCGCCAGATGGTGGTTTTCGTCTTACCGAAATACATCCCATGCCAAGCAAGAAGGAAGTGGTTAACTTCGCTCGGAAAGCACCAAGCTATATTGAAGCTGATGAAGATGTCGGCCCAGATGGATTGAACGAATTGACAGTGAAGTAGGAGGTGATCAACAGACTCTTCCGATCGCATACAACAAAGACAAATATTGGGAAGGACCATACCTTTCTTCCTCAAGTTGTCTATAGTTAGAATTTTCTTTGTCCTTGCCAGCCAAGCAAACACAAGAATTTTCGGGGGGCGTCATATTTCCATATGAAAGATAAATTGTAATCCGGGTCGGGTTCCTTGTTGTGCAACTGGTTGTATAGGGAGCGAACTGAAAAACGGGACGATTTTTCCGGTTTCCAAT
This sequence comes from Magnolia kwangsiensis, assembly GCA_037074715.1. Lineage (NCBI taxonomy): Eukaryota > Viridiplantae > Streptophyta > Magnoliopsida > Magnoliales > Magnoliaceae > Magnolia > Magnolia kwangsiensis. The sequence continues at coordinate 113,244,831 of CM073580.1, forward strand.
AAAATTCATCTTCGGAGGAGAGAGAGGGATTTGTAGAATAGAGACATTCCAGGAGCCCTGTGTAATCCGAGATTTCCCAATCTTCAAGTCTTCTTCTGCAAGAAACATTCCATACAATTTTTCCCCCGGCTTCGTAAAGAAAATCAACAATGTAGGCATTTTTGGACGTGGAGATCCGATAGGAGAGAGGGAACCAGAGTTTAAACTTCTAATCTCCGATCCAGATATCATCCCAGAATTTAATTTTAGCACCATTGCCGAGTAGAAAGCCAATGTTAGGAATAACTTCCTTTTTCATTTTCATAATTTCTTGCCATATATGAGTGACTTTGTGGGTCAGAGAGTCTTTCACCATCCAACTGTCGGAAGGGCTGCCATATTTACTCTTGATAATGGATCGCCAAAGGCTGCCATCTTCAATCCCAAACCTCCAAATCCACTTCCCAAGAAGGGCCTTGTTCATGTCTTTGAGATCTTTCACCCCCGCTCCCCCATTCGACAGTTGTAAACAGACCTCCTGCCACTTTAGAAGATGAAATTTCTTGCCTATTTCCTTTCCTTGCCATAAAAAATCCCTTCTCAATTTGTCGATCAACTTCCTAACCGTAGTTGGGCATTTCAAAAGAGACATGAAATAAATTGGGAGATTTGAAAGAGCGGCTTTGATTAGTGTGAGATGACCACCTAGAGACAAATAATGGCTCTTCCATCTTGAAAGAAGCGATTGAAATCTGCCAATGACTTTGTCCCAAGAAGAAATAGGAGGTTTTTTGACGCACAACGGTACACCCACGAAGGAAGACGATAGAGAATCCGCAGTACAGCCAAGGGATCTAGCAAAGTTTTCAACCTCCACTTTCTCCATGTTGATCCTGAAAATCTTGGACTTTACCATGTTTACCTTCAGGCCGGAGATAGCTAGATAGCAACGGATAGTAGTACCCAAGTTGATCACCTTTTCAGTCGTGACTTCAGAAAAAATGAGGGAGTCGTCAACATATTGGATGTGCGTGGCTGGTCGAGACAGCCCATTGATTTCAAACCCGCCTAGGAGGCCCTCCTCTTGCCCCTTCGAAAGCATTCTAGACAAGGCCTCACCTGCCAGGAGAAATAAGAAAGGGGAAAGAGGATCTCGCTGCCTAAGACCTCTATTGCTTTTGAAGAAACCCTTAGGAGACCCATTTAATAAGATAGAAAAATGGGTTGAACCAGTACATGCTTTCATCCAAGCTCTCCATTTGTCCTCGAACCTTATTCGCTTTAGCAAATACTGCAGGAAGTCCCAGTCAACGTGGTCGTAAGCTTTTTCGATATCTAGCTTGCATGCAATATACTTCCGACCCGATCTGGCGCTAGCATCCAAAATTTCGTTGGCACATAGGGCTGTATCTGCTATCTGCCTACTTACAATGAAAACACACTGATTTTCTGAGATGAGATGCCCCATAACCTTTGCCAGACGTGTAGCCAAAACCTTTGCCAAAATCTTGTAAGGGTCCCCCAACAAACTAATTGGTTTGAAATCGTTTGGAGATGTAGGAATTGAGAGCTTAGGGATCAAGGCAATAAAGGTTGCCCCAATGGTGTTAGAGATCCTCCTTGCTTTATGGAACTCCTAGAAGTAGTGTAAGAAATCCGCTTTGATCACCTCCCAAAAATGAGCATAAAAAAGCAATGGGGAAACCATCCGGGCCAGGGGCCTTATCAGCCCCCAGGGAGTCAATAGCCCGTTTGATCTCTTCTTCCGTAAAGGGGGCTTTAAGAGAAGACGCCTCCTCCTCCGTGATGACGTTGAATTGGATGCCATCGAGTTTAGGTCTGCGCCGTTCTTTTCTATTGAGAAGAGAGAAGAAATATGAAATCAAAGCGCTAGAAATTTCGTCCTTATCCTCTATGCGAATCCCGTCCACCAAAATGCTGTTGATTCTGTTATTAGTCGCATGCCAGTTAGCCATCATGTGGAAAAAACGAGTATTTCTATCGCCTTCCTTCAACTGTTTCAGACGAGCCTTTTGTTTCCAAGAAATTTCTTTTTGAAGGATTTTATCAGCGATTTCTTGGATCAGTTGTACCCTTTTGGCCTGCAAATCTGGAGAAAGCCTGTCAGATTCCATATGCGCGTTTAAGGCTGATAACTCAGTAAGAAGCTTATCTGAATCGTGATTTCTATTATGGATTTCACTCCAGTTCCACTCTTTTAGAACTTTCTTCAGCATCGTCAGTTTGGCAGACAACCTGAAGTCAGCGCAGCCTTCCACCTTGAAGCCTTCCCACCAGTCAGTGACCTTTCTGGCAAAACCTTTGATTTTGAGCCACGATAAATCAAAACGAAAAGGTTTAGGCCCCCAGTTTTGCTCAGCTACATCAAGGATAGTTGGACTGTGATCGGACATTGTCCTAGGGAGCATAGATTGAGAGGTGAAAGGGAACTGATCTATCCTCGGTTGAGACTAGAAACCTGTCTAGCTTGCACATAGTTGGGGATTGTCTTCCATAGTTCCATTAGACCAAGTGAATCTGGCCCCAAGGTGGGGTAAATCCACGAGCTCCTCTTCTTCGATCCAATCAGAAAAAGGCTTCATGGCAGGAGTAGACGATCTGCAATGCAGTTTTTCCTGGATTGACCTGATGACATTAAAATCCCCGACTACGCAACATGCACCCGCGAAATTCTGCTTGGAGCGAGATAGCTCTTCCCAGGAAGATTTTCTATCCCCATCCTGAATTGGCCCATAGACAGAGGAAAACAAGCAAGTGAAGCCAGAATTTATATGCTGGAGAATCACCGAAACAGAATAATTACCAGTCCAGCTATTGAGGTTCTGCCAAATTGATGGCTTCCAAGCTACAAGAATCCCTCCTGCTGTGCCCGTTGAGTCCTTAGCCACCCAGTTCACATCTACGGCCCTCCAGAGAGTACCCATCAGCCAGTCTTCGAAGCTGAAACATTTGGTTTTCTGGAAGCAGATGATGTCTGGATTGTATTTTCCACAAGTGTCCTTGATGATGCTTCTTTTATGTTTGGACCCCACCCCCCGCACATTCCAAGAAATCAGCTTCATTTGGAAATTGAACTTCCCTGTGTACCCAGGGTGGAGATCCTCTTAGAAGGGGTGAGAGGATATAACTACTCTATTAGTAAGCTTTGCAATTCCCTATTGCTACGATGACTCTTCCTCTTCCTACTGGAGCTCGGCGTTGCTCTTCGAACCTTTGGGGATTTCTGCTCTACAAGGGGTCTTCCACTGGCCTCGACACATTGGAATAACGCTATAAAATCCTCCGGGCAATCTCTAAAAGATAGCCCTAAAGCTTTGCCCACGTGTCCCACGACATCTTTAATTCATTTCTTATTCGGGATCTTCTCTATTAGTTCTACGCTTCTAGGCCCTTTCAACTGCTTGGAAGCGTCTTCAACAATGGTCGAGACAGCTCCCCCTCTAGACTGGAGAGGTTGCGCCTCGAGAACCTCTATATTTGGGTGTTCTTGGAACATATCAAGGAGCTCGTGATCGGACCAGTGACAAACTGAAGAAGCAGGAGAGGAAGGAATAGACATCTGAGATGGCGGATTTCCAGATTGGAAGGAGCCTTGGTCGAATTCGGAATTGTCAGGTCTCGAAATCATCTTCCTCTGACTAAAATGGGGTTGCGGGAGGAGATGCTTCAGCTGATGATGAGCTTCGTATCGAAGCGGCTCTTCATAAGGGGCCGGATGTAGGATTAGAGCGTCAGAAGGGATCAGAGAGGATAGGGTAGAGCTAGTATCTGTAGACTGTTCGGGTATGAGAGGGAAGTTAAGATTGAAATGAGTCGGATCTGAGTCGTTAGACCCGCTTCCCCTCGGACCCGATGAAACCGATAGACCTAGAAAATGATTACCCGAGCGATTCGAGGTAGCGGTATTGGTTCCACTACCCGAATAGTTTTTCCGAGCCTCGACCATATCGTTGTACAAAGTCGTAATGTCTTTTGAAGGTTGATTGCCATGTGTCACCATTTCTCCTTCACAGTCGACCGATGGACGGTTGAAATCGACGTCGGAAATAGCGTCGGAATGACTATAATAGTTATGGTGACCTGGATAGGAATCAGGTATTCAGGAGATGAATATGGATGGTTATACTAAACATGGGAGTTCGGAATCAGAATAATCATACAAAGCATGTGAATATCTTCCTTTCATTGACATTTCTTATACAAAACATGTGCTGAACTTTAGGTTTGGGCTTTGATGGATTTGGGGAATGGGTTTCTGATGAATTTGGGGAATGAATTTTTGATCAATTTGGGGAATAGGTACGTTTTGATATGATGGGCATGCAGTTTTGGGGGGAAGGGAAAATGGTTTGATGGGATGGGCTCGGCTTAGAAGGTTCGGGAAAGAAGGGGAGCATGTTGATGGGGAAATATGGGGATGGGTGAAAAAGGAAGAATTAAAGAAGAGGGAGATGGTTTTTGGAGGGAAAGGGAGGGGATAAATAAAAGGAGAAGAGAGAAGATAGAGCAAGAGAGGAAAAGTCTCGAGTTCCCAAGGAAAGAGAACTTGCGTTGATACCAATTAATGCAAATCCCAAATGGTTCAGATAAAATAAAAACAAGATTGTAGGGAAGAACCACCCCCTCTCTTTTCCATAAAATGGAACCAAAGAGGAGCCTCAAATCTTTTTTTTTTTCTTTTTTAATATCTTAAATCCTTTGTTACAAGGAAGGAGTTCTTTATAGTTTATATGGAATCCAACAACTAAGAAAGCCCTAATAAAATAGCAAATGACCAAATTGCCCTCGAATCCCATCACCACCATATAGACCTTATATACATTGGCCATAACCCAGCGGCGGAATTGCATGATCTTGGCTTTTTTGAAAGCTAACTTAATAGGTTATCGAATAGTACCAATTTCATCTCATTCTGACATTGTTAAATGCCCAGAAAATGGGCCACAAAGAATGTGATGAAAATACAAATGGGGAATTAGTTTAACTAGCCCTAACTCCAACAATTAACTGGAAGGTTACTAATATGGCTCAGAATGCACATCCAAACCATTCATCTTCCATCGGACCAATCTTGTCCCACAAAAGTGGTTGAGATACTTGACCAGGACACTTGGGTGGGGCTAATCTTTGATTGATCAGCTTGTGGGTCCTAGATGTATCTTCCGATTGATTGTGTATGGTCTTGGATGCATCACCATGTCTCAAAAACCTTTGTCACATGGCTACTCCATCTTTGTTTTCCAGGTCACATGCAGATGGAGATAATTCTTAGGCTGAAAAAAATGGTTGATGTTGAGGCAATAGGAAATAATCCGTAATCTATTTAGAAAAAGGAAAGTGATCTGTAAAAATGGAATACCCTTCTTCTGGTGCAGAGGAGCAAACTGCACCTGTGTTCCCCTTTTTCTAGCTGGCTTCACGCAAAATGTCTATTATGAAAGAATATGTTTTTGCTTTTCTTAATGTATACAATTATCCATGCAAGATGCAACTATACCTATGGGTGGTATTTATAAAGCTACAAAATATGCACATTTGTTTTATTTAAGAAGGAACCTCCTGTGATATGATGCAACCCAATAGTCTTCTTAGGGTTGAATGATACCTCTATGAAGGAAATGTACCTATAAGTTTTGAAGTCTCTGGAGAGTACTCGGACTGATGTACATAAGTCTGTATGGTTGATTTTTTTCCTTGGTATGAATAGTAGCTGTTAAATATAGAGATTAATGTTGTGGAACTTGATGCAATACAATTGGATTTTGTACTATTTCGATTGGGTTTTATGAGATAGTGCACAGTGTTGTCCCTGCTGTTATTTTCACAAGTTGTTCCGTTCTTTGTTTTCTATGGGAAAAATCCATCTTCAACCAAACCATTTCCCTATTTCAGGTATATCAATGAGTTACTTGAATGTATTTTCCTTGCTGCTAAAGATGACAGGAGTAAAGAGGCTGGACATGATAAGTCAACTGATGTAACCAGTCATCATTCTGTTACCACAGGAGCTTCGAATCAATCCAGCGACATGGCATTGGCAAAAATTACTAATCATGGAGAAATGTCCCAGGCTGATTGTGTGCATGATATGCATTCACGTCCAGCAGATTGGGCAAGGAGTTTGGATGCTGCAACGCAGAGAAGAACCCAAGTTCTTACTCCTGAAAATCTTGAAAACATGTGGACTAAAGGAAGAAATTATAAAAATAAAAGTGACAGTCATGTTAGAATAGGAACTTCAGGACCGGTAAAGAAGACTTCAGGAACCATTAGCACCAGTGTGCATGTTGGAAACACAGGGAATGAAAAGTTAACTGACAAACATGGAAGTCCAACAAGAACAGAAGATAAATTTGTGGTGCGGGAAAAGCATGGGTTGTCTCATTCTCAAGTAAGTGGAGAGGTACATGTCAAACCTCAATTATCTCAAGATCTGAACAAGGGACCATCTTTTGAGGGAGGTCACCTTGTTAATGAATGGAAGGAGCATACCAACCAAGCTGCTGAAGGCAACATGAGACTGCTTAAGCGTTCCAATAGTACTTCTGCCTTGAAAAGTCTCCCTGATATTGACAAAACACTTATAGGAGAAACTGGGGAGGCTTTGGGTGCCAAGGAGTTACTTAACCCACATTTGGACTTCCAGAAGGAAGAAGGGTCCAGTGGGGGGAGTGTCTCTGAAGTGGTTCTCCACAGTGAAGGATCCTTGCATGTCCCCAAGCTCAAATGTCGGGTGAGTAGAATTTGTGTATTTCACTCTTTCTCAGTGAACTATCATCCTTTTAAAAAGGAAAAAAGACGAAGAAGAAGAAGAAGGTTGGTGAACATCTTTGTTCTGCCTTTAACTCATGATTCAGTGTGCAGCATCTGCTTTACTGGAATCTTTTTAGAATGCATCCTTTATTTTTTATTTTTTATTTACCATGGATTTGAGGATACCTATTATTATACTTTCTTTCAGATAAGCATTGATAAAGTTACTTTATCTAAAGATCAGATGGCTTAATGATAGGCTGGTTCTAGAATCTAGAGTTTGACTCACATTGCTTGTACTTGTGCCTGAAGTCTTATGCCTGGTTGCATGTGTATAATTTGCACTAGTACATATATAAATACCAGTAGCTCTTTTCAAAGTCCTTAATTTAATTTTATTTTTTTGGAAACCAATGCTACAAGTTTTATGTGCCTGTTTTTTTTTTTTTTTGGGAATCCTTCAATCAGAAAAGGAAGCAAATCCTTTTCCGTTTCAAATGTTTGTTTAGCAACGTGAATTTCTACAGAAATGCATTTCTTTTTTTCCGTTCCCATTGTTTGTTTTGCCTTTTTGAATGGGTAAATCTACCTAAACCAAGACAAAGTGCAATAATGACAACTTTAAACATCGCATCAGAGGTCAAAGCATTGTCCCACCAATTGAGAAATACTGTGGTTTTTATTGGGGAAATGGTTTTACACACCTTTCGAGTTTTGAGTAATATTGTGGAAAAGGACACTGATTCAACAGTTTTCTCTACTTCTGCAAAAGGGTCAAATGTCCCATAAGTGGAAATCAATTGATTTTCCACAGATTTCCAGGGTTTTCTCTGTAAACAAACATGCCCATTTTTTTTGAGAGGTAATAAGGATTTTATTAAGAGACCCATGAACTGGAAAGGAAACATGCCCTTAGTGTTGGTATCTTGAGAAAGATGAAAATGGTTAAGGTCATGGTAGCTTCATTAACATCTTTACTTTCATGTTTCTAACTTATACGAACCTTTTAATTTATCTTTACATTGTATCTTTGCTTCATATCATAGTGCTTACAATTTTCTATAGGTTGTGGGAGCATATTTCGAGAAGATTGGGTCAAAATCTTTTGCAGTTTATTCAATTGCTGTGAGAGATGCAGAGAATAAGACCTGGTTTGTGAAAAGAAGGTACTTCTCTTTTGAAATACTTTTTGACCTGGGTTGTGAAAAGAAGGTACTTCTCTTTTGAAATACTTTTTGACCTGGTTTGTGAAAAGAACATACTTATCTTTTGAAATACTTTTATCTTAGCTATGTATATCTTAGGTTGAGCAAATTTTTTGTCCTCTAGCATTCCTTCTGACCACAGTTATTTTCTCATGAATCCTGTTGGTAGTCATATATTTTCTAAAATCCTTGGGACTAAGTCTAAGACAGTTCCTGCATCAGAACTGAGAGTTCTACATTTGGGAATTTCGACTGATATTTTATGACTTATTGTCTGCAGATACAGAAACTTTGAGCGACTCCATCGGTATCTTAAAGATATACCAAATTATACATTACATTTGCCTCCAAAGAGGTTTCTTTCATCAAGCATCGAGGATTCTTTTGTTCACCAGCGGTGTATTCTGCTTGACAAATATTTGCGAGTGTGATATAGTTGCCCTGCTTTGCATTCCTTCAATTGTGTATTGGTTCTGTCAGGCTGCTTTCTGATATGTTCTTTCTTTCAGGATCTTTTGTCAATAGCCAATGTTGCAGAACAACATGAAGTGTGGGATTTTTTAAGTGTTACCTCAAAGGTATGCAGCCATTCAACATATTGATTTCTGCAATCCTGAGTCCTGTCACTTCTGGTGGACATGCACATCTTTGTATCTTTAGGCACATTTAGGTTCTTTTAAACATGAACAATAGTTGCCACCCTCTAATCCTTTATATTGTTTTGTTCCGAAGAATTATGCTTTTGGAAAATCTACCTCAGTGATGAAGACATTGGCGGGTATGTGGTTCTCTTTATATTGTTTTTTTCCATTTGTCTATTTTCCATTCAGCATTTTATATTATGTCTATTCCTCTATAGAGCTTCACTAAGCCCAAACGTGTGTACTAGAAACAGTGTTCGAAATATCGGTATCGCACAATGTATCGCACCCTTGGGATACAGATACGTATCGGTTATCGCACGGGATATATCGTTTGTATTGCATAGTTTATCGCACTTTTTGGGAAACATGGGGAAACATTGGGAAAATGGTTGAATTTTTTAATGAAACTTTGGGGATTGTTAAAAAGGCCCTTAATACACACTTTTAAATCATAACATCTCAAAAAAAAAATGCACATAATAAATTTCCTTTGTATAGGGTCCTAAGTTACGCGATGTATAACTGAACTAATGTAACTATATTTAAATTGAATGCAAGATATTTATAAATATATCATAGTCATGTATGAAAACACAACCAATTCATTGAAAAGCAAAATAAGAACTGAAGAAGTAAAATTTGATAAATATACATATTAATGATGGGGACTAGTTGTGGTCTAGACCCACATAGAGTTGCGTGGTGGCTCGTAATCATCATCTCCATCTTGACGAGGCTGGGCATAGTACTGCTCCTTCACAAGTTTACAATATTGTACCCAAGTCATAGTAGAGTGGTACCAATTAAGATACTCCCTGACATAACGCTGGTACTCATCCTCTCCGAACTGAATCAATACGCCCATCCGTGGGTACTGCGCAATCGTCACAGTCTGTAACTGATATGGATCTGGGAAGGGCACATATGAAGCTCGGAGACGGATAGGCTACTCCCCATGACACCGACCTCATGGCTCGTGGTCGGTGCTTTGTGGGCCCCACCATATTGTATTTGTTTCATCCATTCCGTTCATCCATTTCTACGGATCATTTTAGGTAATTTTACAATAAATAATAGGGATGTAAATCGAATGTGGACCACACCAAAGGAAAACAATAATGATTGAATATCTACCATTAAAATCCTCCTAAGGCCCACTGTACTGTTTATTTAACATCCAATCTGTTGATTGGGTCCTAAAGACCCAGATGAAGGTAAAAAATAAATATCAGGTTGTTCCAAAGCTTTTATGGCTCCCACAACATTTTTAATGGTCAACGTTCATTCAACACTGTTTCCTGTAATGTGGTCCACTTGAGTTGTGGATATGGTTCAATTTAGGGCTCAACGCCTAAAATTATCCGGAAAAACGGATGGACGGCGTGGATAAAGAACACGTAATCACGGTGGGCCCAAAAGAGTTTACTTAGTAAGATAATAGCGTACTGAGTACGCAGTCAACTCGTCAGTGACGGGGGCAGAGACGTACGGGGATTTCCTGCAAAAGCCTTTTGCAGGAAGTTCCTGCGCAAGATTCTATGTGGGGTCCACTAGGATGTTTGTGAGAAAACCACTCCGTTCATCCGTTTTTTCTAGTTCATTTCAGGACATGCGGCCAAAAATGAGGTTGATCAAAAACTTGAGTGAGCCACACGAGAGGAAATGGTGAGGATTTAGTGACCACCGTTGAAACGTTTATATGGCTACAAAAGTTTTATATCAGTTTAATTTCTTGGCTTTTTCACTTCATATCAGTGAAAATGACCTTATAAACGGTTTGGATGGAATATAAACATCAAGGTGGATCCTGGGAAGGTTTCAACGGTAGCAATTCCTTTCCCCACTGTTTCATCTGGTATGGCCCACTTGAGTTTTGGAACCTAATCATTTTCGGTCTCATGTCCTAAGAGGATCTCAAAAAATGGATGGACGGGTTGGATTTCTAACAAACATCACAATGGGCCCCATCAAGAATCCCTGCGCAGGAACTTCGTGCGAAAGGCTTTCGCAGGAAATCCACGTCCGGCAGAGACGTCACCAAATTACGTGGGTCCCACTATGATGTATTTTTTCTATCTACACCGTCCATACATTTGAAGAGATCATTTTATAGCATGAGCCAAAAAATGGGTCAGATCCAGATCTCGAGTGGACCCCACCATAGAAATCAATGGAGAAAAGTTTCAACGGTGGAAAGCATTTACTAATCTGCGGGGAAGCAGTTTGCGTACTGAGCAACTCAGTATGCTAAGCGTACTGAGTAAACTCTGTGGGATCCACTGTGATTGATTTATTTGATCCACACCGTCCATCTATTTTAAAACTTAATTTCAGTTCCATTTACCAAAAAAAAAATTTTCAGTTCCAAGATCAAATAGACCACACCACAGGAAATAGTGTGAAATGAGTGTCTGCCCTTGAAAATTTTTAGGGGCCACCGAAGTTTTGGATCAAGATGATATTTTGTATTTCACTTCATCCAACTCTTTTTTATCTTATGAACATGGTGGATGAGAAATAAATAACATTTTGGACATTAGAAAGATTTCAATGGTTGAAATCACTATTCCCACTGTTTCCAGTGGTATGTTTCACTTGGGCTTTGTATATGCTTCAATTTTTGGCTCAACGTATAAAATTACGTGAAAAAACTTATGGACGGATTGGATAAACTGCATACATTCAAGGTGGACTCAACTGAGTTTACTCAGTATGATAAAAGTGTCCCAAGTAACTAGTACGCAATCCGATTTCCATCCGCCCAAGCGGATTGCACACTATGTGCTGCGTAAACTCTGTGGGGCCCACTGTCATTCATGAATTTTATCAAATCCGTCCATCCATTTTATCATATAATTTCAGCCTTTTGAAAGAAAAATTAATCATATACAAGGCTCAAGTGGAACACACCACCTAAAACATTTGAATTGAAGTCTACCATTGAAAAATTCTTGGGGGCCCACAGAAGTTTTAGATCAAGATGATATTTATTTTTTCCATTCATCCGTGTCTTTATGATATTATGAACAGTTTGGATGACAAATAAACATCAGGGGGGCCTTATAAATATTTCAACGGTGGAAATCAATACTTCCACGGTTTCCTTTGGTATGGTCTACTTGAGACTTTGATATACTTTATTTTTGGGCTCAACCCTTAAAATGATCTGGAAAAATGGATAGACGGCGTGGATGAACTATTTAGTTAAAAATGGGCCCTACAGAGCTTACTCAGTACTATAAGAGCGTACCGAGCAACTCAGTACGCAACCCGATTTTCCAATCCGCCCCCTTTTCACCCTTTCCCTCTTCATTTTCACCTCGGAGCCTCCATCCACGCAGTCCGATCTAGTTCGTCCCCTCAAATCTCGTTTCGGAAGGAACGACACCTCCGATCCGGCCTGATTCCTCGCCGGAATCTCCGAGAAAGAGGGAATATGAAGAAAATGGGAAGAAAATCTACTTACCTGTCGAATGGCCCACCTCCGATCACCGCTACAGCCAGGTACGCTCCGATTTCTTTCTTTTTTATTTCATTTTTTTTTTGATTCTCCATTGCTCGGATTCGATTTTTATAGTGTGTGTGGGTGGTTGGCTACAGTTGGACTCGTAAGTCCCCTGCAATCCACCCGTGACTGTCCGTGCGTTGATGTTCGACAATAATGGAGAGGAAATGGCGTGATATCGTCGATATATCATGCGATATCGCCGATAATATCGGCCGATATCTGGATTTGGGCATTTTTGGTATCTTCCGGACGTTATCGCGGGAATATCGTCTCGCAGTTGTGCGATACCGATAATATCGGCCGATATATCAGCCAATAGTATCGATATTTCGAACACTGACTAGAAATACTATATACACTCCACCATATGTGCCACTGTGGCCGAAAGGTGCAATATTCAAATCATGAAATACCTAGGTTTGACCAAGGTGTACCAAAACGGTTACTTGTCGGTCATAATGGCCAATTTGTACTAGTAATGGCCAAGGCGGGGTGTGGGAGAAAAAAGGAACCACAACGGCTGTTGCAGTCCCCATATTGGCTGTTACAGGCTATAACGGCCGTTATGGCCCTGTGATAGTGAAACAAACGAAAAAGAAGAAAAAAATATCCAAAAAATAGTAAAAAACAAATACTTAATTCTCTTCTTCTTCTTCTTCTTCTACTCTGCTGCGCCGGCCCTATGGTTTCTTCTCCTTCTTCATTCTTCTACCTGAGATTTGCATCTACTTCATTTTTGGGACCGTTCCCTAAAAGCTAGCAAAACAGATGGATGACATGAATATACTACACATACGCGGATTGCCTACTAACATTGCCAGTAGCCAGTCACTATTGGATGGTGCTCTGTGGGCCCCACCACTTTGTATTCGTTTTATCCGTGCCGTCCATCCATTTTGCCAGATCATTTTATGGTATGAGCAAAAAAATGAGGCAGATCCAAATCTCAGGTGGACCACACCACAGGAAACAGTGATGATTGAGCGACCACCATTACAAACTTCTTTGGGGCCACAAGTTTTGGATCAAGCTGATATTTGTGTTTTCCCTTTGTCTAGGTCTGTGTGATGTAATCAATAGGTTGGATGGTAAATAAACATTACAATGGACCCTAGGAAGTTTTTAATGGTGATCATTCAATCACCACTGTTTTCTGTTGTGTGGTCCACCTGAGAATTGAATCTGCCTCATTTTTGGGCTTATGCAGTAAAATGAGTTGGCAAACTAGATGGACAGTGTGGATAAAATGTATGCATAATGGTGGGGCTCATAGAGCACTGTTTAGTAGCATTTGTGCCCTGCTCTAAAATTTTTGGGCTCATGCCAAAAAATATCGAGGCATGGATACAACACACATCGAAGTGGGCCCCACGTTTAGGACCTTAACCGTTAGTGGTCCACTTGAGATTTGGATATGCCTCATTTTTGGATCATGATGTAAAATGAGTTGGCAAAACAGATGGATCGGCATGGATATACAACACATACATCGAGGTGGGCCCATGTACAGGGCCTTAAGAAATTATACATGAGGTCAATTTTCGAAATATCGGTATCGCGTTACGTATCTCACCCTTGGGATACGGATATGTATTGGTTATCATATGGGATATATCGGTTGGATCGCATAATGTATCGTTGTTGTTGGAAACATGGGGAAACATTGGAAATTGGTCGATTTTTTCAATGAAATTTTAGTGATTGTTTAAAAAGACATCAATACACACTTACAAATCAAAACATCACAAAAAACAAGTGCACATAATAGGTTTTCTTTATTCGAAGTCTTAATCTATACGTTATCTAACTGAATTGATGCAAGTATATTCAAAATTTATTCACATAATTTATAAATGTAAGAAGTGTGGAAACACAAGCAATACATTCAAAAGCAAAATAAGAATCACTAAATCAGGTTACATACATGTTTGATTTTATGTTTGGACACAGATTGCAACCAATTTGCGAGAAGTTGAGAAAATTTTATTTTTATTTTTCAAATTTCTGCAACTTGGTGATTCTCCAAATCTCAAAATCGAAGCTCCCAATGCATGATTTTTCATGCAAAACATGACAAAACATGGATTTGTAACAATTTGACAATGATTTAACATGATTTACAGAAAAAAAGGATCGAAAAAAATGCTCACTGGATCGAACATGTGGGATATATCCCACTATTTGTGCGTTTCGTATCGCACAGGTGGGATACAAGAAATATCGTGGGATATATCAGCCGACATCGTCAATATTTAAAACATTCCATGGGGTATATAGTAACTCAAAATTAACCAATTAAATTATGGGAACCTAAATCAAATTGTTTGAATGATTTTAATTGCTGATTTTGTTTTTTGAACCATATTTTAACCATAATTTGCAGACACTTGGTTTTTGAAATATGACAATTTGATATTTTTTCCCTGTCCAATAAATGTCCACTGATCTGTTAGTGAGATAAGTGCCAATGGATTGTATGAATTTGAGGCCAATTTAGCGCATCGAGTGTTCGACCAAATCAGCCCCGAATTGGCAACACTATTCGCCTGAATTTAATTCAATTTTTTCTTAAGATCTATTGGGAAAAATGGTATCAAATTGTTAGGTATATGAATTACATAATAAGACACAAAAGTCTCTAGACTCTGATGTTGAAATGAAATGTACATGAGTCACGAAGGATTTAATAAACTAACACTATAAATAATAGTAAACCCTGTGAATGTGAAATGTTTTAGTATTGCATTCATTCTAATAAATTTATCGTTGATATTATATACTTAGAAATTAAATGTAGAAGGTTTCGAGTCAGTCTGAGGTTGTTAGGTTCATAAATTCATCAGATGGCCCGATACAATATTCTCATCAATGAGTGGACCGCTACACTACCATAAACAAGTTCAAAATAATAATAATAAATTCAAATTTGGAATATTTACATTTTTCTGGATTTTTTGAATATTTTCTAGAAGTCTTTGAGGAAAAAAATTTCAATTGATATGGGGGTGTATCGGCTGTTACACCCTTTGTATCAGCTGATACCTTTTATTAATAACAGTGGTGACCATTATGGCCACCGGTACTGATACAGAATACCTTAGGTCTTACCCTGGAGATCTTCTCACCCAGAAAGAAAACCGGTCCACTCAGTAGGTGGGCGACTATATTAGGAACAAGTGGACGGACCCGGCTTTGGTGGATTCCTGACCGTGGGGCCCACCTTGATGTATGTGTATTATATCCACGCCGTCCATACATTTTGCCAAATCATTTTAGCACATGAACCCAAAAATGCAGCAAATCCAAATCTCATGCAGACCACATTTAAGGAAATAGTGGTGATTGAACATTAAAAACTTTGTGGACCACAGGTTTTGGATCAAGCTGATATTTGTGTGGTCACTTCATCTAGTTTTGTGTGACCTTATCAACAGGATGGACGGCAAATAAACATCCTGGTGGCCTCCAAAAAGTTTTTAATGATGGGCGTTCAATCACCAGTGTTTCCAGTGATGTCGTCCACCTGAGGTTTGGATCTGCTGCATTCTTGGGCTCATGCCCTAAAATGATCCGGTGAAACATATGGATGGTGTGGATATAATACACATACATCATGGTGGGCCCCACGGTCAAGGATCCACTGACCCCCGTCCCAGGTGGACCAGTTACAAAACTTCAGCTAATTTTTTCTCAGCCATGCATTTAAAAATAAACTGTGTCCCACCTGACTAGTGGACTGACCTGATTCTGGGTCCAGGGCATCTACAAATTGGTACCTCTGATGGATGTATTAGGTCTCCTACCTATGTGCCATGGTGGTGCATGGGTGAGTTGCCTCATATACACGTGTGGGCTTAGCAAAGCGCCGCTTTGCCATGAATACATTCAAAAAAAACTGGGAGTTGAACAGGGCACTGGGGCTGCTTAGTATACACGTTGTTGTATGCGGATTCAAAACGGTTAACGTGTTGTTGATGCAGGGGTGGCAGTGGGACTGGTTTGGGATGCCCAGACCAGGTCACCAGGCTTTGCCAACCTGACATTGAAGGCACTATTAGTGACTATTTTCAAGACCTCCATGTGAACAACTATAAGCAATTGAAGGTTTTAGGTGTGCATGTTAAGCAATAATTAGAAGCAAATGCATATTATGTTTTAGTTTAACCACTTATGAATGACAGACTTACCAGTTCTCAATGAAGCGCCATTTTTCATTTCATTTTTCCATACTGAAGTAAACGTGGTAATGAACCATGCTCACCTTCTTAACAGATCATAGACCTGAGTGACAACCGTTGTAATTGTGTCTCTTGGCTTGTTATAGAATGCTAGAGAGAATATAATGCCTGCATGATGGTGCTATTTTTCCGGTCAATGTTCCTGCTGGTTAGCCTTCATGTTAGTTCCTTGAGTTCCAACTCCAAAAGTAATTACTGATGTCCCAATTGGTTAATTTTTATTCCTTTTTATTTTTCACAGTCAATGTGGATGATGCTATGGATGATATTGTTCGCCAAGTCAAAGGGGTTTCGGATGGTCTATTGCGCAAAGTTTCTGGATCTTCTTCATTACCTTATACAACTCCTACGGTAGCAGAAAGGCACCTGGCTTTGTCTTGGAATGAAGAGGAGATTGGTAAACATAGCTCAAGCCACAGTAATATGGAGACATCTCACAGCTTATCTGATGAGGAAAGTACAAAAGATGCGGTGCATGATGAGGCGGCTTCTGCTGCACTAATTCATGGATGGCATTCGGACAATGAATTGACCTCAAAAGGCTTCCCACCTCGGGTGATAAAGCGTTTTGAAGAATCCAAAAGCTTGGCTTCTGGGAGAAGCCAACAGTTGGGGATGAAATTTGAGAGGTTTGGTTTGGATGGGTATTTATCAATGAATGCTTCGGTAGCCTCTAATCTTCTAGAGGATCCGGTTGGAGTGCCAGAGGTATAATGAATTCTTTATTATTATTATTATTATTATTATTATTTTGAGAGAATGAGATTTTTATTGAGAAAGGCAAAACAAAACTACAAAAAGATAGCAGTGGAGAGGAGGTGACCTGGAAGCTACCCAAGAAAATCAAAATTACAATCCCACAATTTAGGAGAACAAGAGGCCCATTCATTAATTAACGACCTTGCCCTAAGGGACGTGGCCTCCACTGATTTCCGAGCACTGTTGAAACATCTAGCATTTCTTTGATTAGTGTTATTTTGTTTTTATTTGGCTCCTTAGAAATGATTTGTCTTTGTTGTGATATGCACTTGGCAAACTTATCTTCTCCCTCTCTCATAAAAAAGAAAAAGAAAAATAGTAACAAAAAGATTTTTTTAAAAAAAAAAAAAATTTTAAAAGAGAAAAAGAAAAAGAAAAAAAGGCACACTTACACCTTCCAGAGTTTATTTTATCATTTGATGATGATGCTGAACTTGCTAATCCTAAATTGCCAGTTATTTATATGCATCTGCTTCTTTACTGCTGTAGTTGAAGGATTTTTTAGGAGGTTGAGTGAGTTGTTTGAATCGGGTAAATAAATCTTTATGAGATTTCTTAAAGAAAACCATCTCATCTTGGAGAATACTTCTTTCATATGTTCACTGCCTAAAAGTACCGAGCTGGTGATGCTTTGATAACCTCAACTACAATGTCTCCTAGGTCTGTATTTCCACTGGTTTTTTGAGGGTGAAATTATATTTCATGTTCCTGATAAGAGTTCCTTTTAGGCTTTTTTTTTTTCCCTTAATGATACTTCAACACCCTAAGATACAAGTTGTCTTGGTTAACAGGCCCACAGGAAGCTTGTTTGGGGGAGTGTTGCACAATGTTTTATTATTATTATCTAGAATTCCAATGAATATAACATTTTTTGAAATTTTTAGACAGCATGAATAAAATAGAAATTTGGGCTGTACAACTGAATCAAAGAACCGTATCAGGAATCCCAATTTTTATTGGCATCTATTCTTTAAGATCATGTTGTTTGGGTTCTGATTGTTTTATATCTGTCACATATGTAGTTTTGGAGGTACTGATGATGATGCTCTGATTATTATTATTTTGCAGTGGACACCGCCTAATGTAAGTGTACCGCTGTTGAATTTAGTTGATAAGATATTTCAGCTTAATCGAAGAGGTTGGCTAAGGTGAGCCATCTTATATCTTGCTTCACTGGCGCATTTTTTTTAAAATATAAAAAATAAATGGCAACTTCAATTTATTAAAGAGAGCCAAAGGCGCGGAAAAAGCCAAACAAAAGGGGGATGATGAGAGATCATCCAACGAACAATGAAGAATCAGGTCCCCATAACTGATAAAAGATAAACCATTACAACTGACAAATGCTTTTGAAATCAAAGCCCAAGAGATAGCCCAAACTTCCTGCCAAGAGCTGGAAATGTTGCTGGAAGTTTTATTGGTCCACTCTTTTTGGATGGCCAATAAGTTTTAACATAGAAAAGAAGAAGAAGAATAAGAAGAAGAAGAAGAAGGGGGAGTTTCGAGAGAGGAAAGGGTTGTGTAGAAAATACTCAAGCTCTCACACCCTAATATTATTATAATCAACCATAATGAACAAAAAAAAGAAAAGGAATTGTGTTGAGTTGAGTAGGAGTGTTCGAAGTATTGTTATCGTTACAAGTTTCGCTAACTGGGGATACAGAAGCAATATTGATATCGTCGATAATATTGCTGATTTCCAGAAATGCGGGGAAATATTGGGAAACATGGGGGAAACAATGGAAATTTTCAGTGAAAATTTAGAACATGCTAAAATACACATATTTGCATATTTAAGAATTTTTTTAAAAAAAATTGCAAAAAAAATGTATACCTAGTAAGGTTCCATTTAATGGGGCCTAAAAGTATATACTATCGTAAGAAGTCGGTCCAATAGTAACACAACAAATACAATTACTTAAATCTCATTAAACCAATTAACAAGCAAACAAACGTGCATAATGCATTCATACATTATACATCCATGCATAAGCATAGAAACATAGTACACGTCTATGATGATCCAACCATCCATCCCATCTAAGCATCCATCCATCACATCCATCTAACCATCTCTTCCAATCATCCAAATATCCATCTATCCCATCTATCCATCCATCCAAACAATTTTTTAATAAATAGATTTTTGACGATATCGATACATCGGCGATAATATCGAAATATTGCTAATACATTGGTGATATAAGCAACTCCTGGAATTTACACAATCGAAAATATTGATAATGAATTGCCAATATCGATATATTGGTGATACAAGCAACACCTGAAATTTACACAATAAAAAATATTAGCAATATCGATACATTGATGATACGTATCAATATATCGCTGATGTCTGAAATTTCTGATACTGCCATTATTATCAGTATCACCGAGCTAGAGATACAGATAATATCAAGGATATTATCGTAATATCGGGATACTCAGAACAATGAGTAGGAGCACCAAAATACAGTATACACATACCAACCCCAAAGATATATGAGATTTGCTCACTAATACACAGACATGCACATGCACGCACGCACACACACACACTAACACTATCTCTTCCTCAAGCTGGAGTAGAGATGTCACAAATGCCCAACTCACCCATAAAGCTTGAAGATGAGAAGTATGAATAGCCTTTTGTAAGAATATCTGCTCGCTGATCATGGGTGTGAACATGAGTATGAAGAACCTAAATGAAATCTTCTCATGAATGAAGTGACCATCAACCTTTATGTGTTTTGTCCTTTCGTGAAAGATAGGAAGGAGGGACCGAAGCCAAATAATCTCGCGCGCGCGCGGACACACACACACACATATATATAGAGTCATGCTTACCTGCACACCTTCAAAGGGAGGAGAAATCAAGGGAGGAGACTATTTCCTTTTGCCATGGCCCACCAGAGTTTCGGCTCAGGGTGAAAGTTGGGCCTTGGTGGTTTCATGGGGTGCCGCATCACGTGGATGGTTCAGATTTTGTGCTCATATCATGAGTTCTCAAAAAGTTCTGATGAGTTCTCATGAGAATTGGTGCGCAGGTGTGTGTGTCTGTGTCTGTGTGTGTGTTCTGCTTTGGAGTTGGAACAAGCTACTGGTTGTTTGTTACTCTTCCATGCAATAGCCAGAAGTGGAGCGCATATCCTCTGCTTGGTGATTCCTTGAAAAAGATTGTTCCACCCTTGCTTCAGAAAATTGATATGCCTAGCTGTGTTGGGCCTCGCGATGCCTTATCTCTATTTTTTGTTGTTGCTCCTGCTGTCCTGCTGCTTAATGATGAACAAGGCTGGAAGTCAATGTCAAATGTCTTCTGATCCATCTTCAGACATCCTCTTTTTTTTCTTTTTCTTTTTTTTCAAATGGCCCAGTATTCTGACTTGGAGCTTAACTCTTGACCACTCTCCTTCTTTGTGTATGAACAATGTTTTGCATGATGTCACAGTTTCTTTCATTCGAAGAATGTTAGTCCATATTATTTTTAACCTACTTAGAGAATGAAAATTCTGGGGCTTCTGGGACTTGCTGCCATCCTATATCACATGGAATCAATGCTGTTTTATTTATTTATTTATTTATTTTAATTGTTTGTTTTGTTTTAGTTTCTACATCTTAAATGACCTTAGGATTTGATGAAATCGTACTTTTTTATTATATTTTTTTGCAGAAGGCAGGTCTTCTGGATCTCGAAGCAAATTTTGCAGTTAGTGATGGAAGATGCTATTGACGATTGGCTTCTCAGGCAAATTCAATGGCTCCGAAGAGATGACATTATTGCTCAAGGGATTTGCTGGGTTCAAGATGTAAATATTGAATAGTTTTTCTTGTCAGCATACTGTTTTAGCAGAACAAATGCCTTTTAAACTAATAGTTCATCATCATCATCAATGCCTTGTCCCAGTTATTGGGGTCAGCTTTAGAAAGCAATATATATGTACCCCTGTGACATATACACCATAATGCACTTGATCCTTCAAAACAAATGTCAAATGCTACTTATTTGCACATTTCGTTATATGCCATATTTTCCATTGGGAATCTTAGGCTGCTTTTGTTTTTCTTGTGGCCAGTCCCTCTTCTTGGGCATAGAAAGTTCAATTTTAATGTGCCTTGTACTCCAGTACATAAGTTTTGATTGTACAAAAGTATCTTTATATACTAAATATGCATATCATGTTATTTTGGATAGAAATATGATAGTATACTGTCCTTAGGAAAATGATAGCATACTGTGATATTTATAATTTATACGCTATGGACATTATATGCCACTTGTCCTTGTAAACAGTCATAAGTGTGAGTGCTTATGGTGTGCAATCATAAGCATGTGTTTGTGTTGGTGTGGCAAGGGAAGAGTTTAACCTTGCAATTAGTTTTCCTAAGGTGGAGAGACTTTGAATATTCAAAGGACATGGGAAGACATTTTAAATGAAGATGGGGGTATTTTGGGAATTGGAAAAAGTGACTGCTGTCAAACATACGGTTCACATTTTACTTGCAAAAAGCCTTTAACTGGCTTAGATTTTACCCATGAGCATGTTTTAACAATTTTACCCCTACAATTAGTATTAAGAAAAGATCAATTTTGTTTTTTTTTTTCCTGAGGATATTTTTGACATTTCAATTATTTTCTGAGAGTAGCCTGCACATCTATATGTAACCTAGACAAAGTCCTATTATTAGGGAGCTCATGTGACAGCGTGAGAAATCTGGAGGCAATGTGGTGTGAGAAATCTAGAGGGATGCAGCCGGAACAGCGGCTATCGGAAGCAGACGGGTAGCAGGTTATATCTGATAGATTCTACGGGGGCGAAGAATTGGAAGCAAAATGGGAGACAGTTTGCTACCAAAAGGGTGGAAAAGGAAGGTAACATACCAAGGGGAGTAACAAGATTATCGGAATACCCAACTTTGTTTGTCGATAGTTTTCTGGTAGGATGCTGAGCGGGCAACTTTGAGAGAGTGTTCGGACAGGCCAGAGTAGTTATGGAGGTGATGATACCCTGAGAAACAAATTCTACTAATCTTCAAGGCTTCACTTTCGTTTGGATGAGCTCTGAGACGGAATTAGAAGAGGCTGTTCAACTTCCGAGTGGGGAGAGCTTCGGAGGGATTAAACTTTGGGTTCAAAGAGCTCCATATGGCCCCAAGCAAAAGAATATGGAAGGGGAGAAATGGAAGGAACAAGAACAACACTACATATGTTAGGGAAGAAGCGTCAACATCCACGAGAAATGTGCAGCTGTCGTCAAATGCGGAGGATGGAAGATCCTTTAAAGACATAGTGTTGAACGGTTCAAAGCAGGGTGCAGAGGTATCAAAGAAAGGGGAGCCAACAAAAGAGAAATGGGTATGGAGGGTTCTCATGGATTAAGGGCCGAAAGTGCGAAGGGAAGGAACAGGGGAGGATAGTTATCAAGAAAAAACAACACTGCAAATGTTAGGGAAGAAGCGTCAATATCCACAAGAAATGTGCAGGTGTCGTTGAATGCGGAGGATGGAATATCCTTCAAAGACGAAATGTTGAACGGTTCAAAGCAGGGTACGAAGGTATCAACGAAAGGGGAGCCTACGGAAGAGAAATGGGTATGGAGGGTTCTCATGGATCAAGGCCCAGAAGTGCGAAGTAATAATGAGGTTTTGGATGAGTCCATGAAGACCTTTTAATTTTTCCTGGTAGCAATAGCTAAATCGAAGCATAATGAAGAGGAATTGGGGGAAAGGCCATTGCAGAACTGCAGAGGACTGGAAGAGTAAGATATGTTCTTAAGAGTATTCAGAAGAATGGTGTTTTTTTAAAAAAAATTTAAATATATATCTTTAAACTCCCAGGATTGCATGGAATTAGTGCTTACCACATGTAAAGGATGGCAACATGGTGCAACGATAACGATTTAGAGATGGGAAGAATGGTCGGTGTTTAGCTGAGAAGAGCATTGGTATCAAGTCTGGGACTTCCTAGATTTGGTTTGCATGTTAGACATATAAAAAGCTAATGATCATGTCGATTGGAACTTCCTAGATTATATGCTAGCAAGGTTGCGATGCGGAGTTGGCAGGCTTGGATGCAAGAATGTGTCAAGTTAGCTAAATTTTCAGTTTTGGTGAACGTCTCCCCGAAGGGCTTTTTTCGAGCTTTGAGAGGTCTTTGTTGGGGGACCCCCTATCTCCATGTTTGTCCGTGGTGATCATGGAGGCATTCAGTAGACTCTTAGGTAGAAGGGTGGAGATGGAGCTCGTGAAAGGCTTTACAGTGGATAATTTAGATTTCCTGGTTACTCATTTGCAGTACACAGATGATACATTACTATTTTGCGAAGCAATTCCTTCCTTTGTGGAATATCTTCGAGCAATCATAGTCAATTTTCATGCGTTTTCGGGTTTAAATGCTAATATTAACAAGAGTGAAATTTTGGGGGTGGGAATTCTGAAGGAGGAAACCAAGTTATTCGCTTGCAAATTTGGGTGTAGGGGAGGGTGTTTTCCTTACGTTGTATCTAGGCCTCCTGCTTTGTATTGGAAAACCGGTAAAAACATCTTTGGGACAAAGTGACTGAAAGGTTTGAAAGAAGATCGTCTCATTGGAAAACTCGTCACTTATCTTTGGGTGGATTGACCTATTTTTGGGTCCCTCGCCAAAGGAGTCAGGGCGCTACTGATGGACAACTAAGATGTCATACAGACATCACGGTTGGCCCCACACAATGTTTCACCCAACTTCTGGTGAAAATGTTTGTAATGAATGGTTTCCCTACACACACATACATACATATGAGATTTGTGCCTACGCATGTGCAATAAAGCTGAGTTACAGGCCACACATGCCAGCATGGCATGATAGGTACGAGATCCAATCCATCTGTTAGAATGACGCCACTATGTTGATGTCCTACCCCAAGAATCAGGTTGATCCACTGGTCAGGTGGGCCACAATTTGCAAAACAAATGTATGGCTTTGAAAAACATGGCTAAAATTTTCTTACCCATGTGCCTGTTTCCAATATCAGGGCCCACATGATGAGTGGACCAGATTTATTTTTGGCAAAACATGTAGAAGGCTGGACCAACCTGATGGATGGATTGGATCTCAACACACACTTATGTGACATGCTGGCTCATGTATGACATGTACCTGAGCTTCATTGCATGCCTGTGTGCACTTAGCAAAACTCTATATAATATGTATTTATCCTACTAAGCGAGATGAGCAGTTTTGTTCTCCAATACTTGGAAGTAAATCATTTCAGATGCAATCTTTTGTTCTATGACCTTTGGCTCAGTATCATTTCAAAGGCAATCTTTGGTTCTATGGCCTCTCTTGGCTTAGGCCCATCTCTCTCATATTAAAAATTTATGTGTGAATTGACATTTGTTAGAGGAGAACAAGACGGTCACAACCTTATTGAAGTTAACAAAATAATGTATTGTTTCATCCCCTATATTTAAATTTTAAAACTCCTTTTTCATAGACAGAGAGTTGTCAAAACTACAATTGCGTCTTTCTGACTGATTTTTGTTATATTTTGTCAGGTTCTCTGGCCTAATGGCACGTTCTTTCTGAAGTTCGAGAATAATCAAGATGAAGTGAATAGCATTCAGTACAGTCAGAAACCTGCACAAACTGGAAGCCGGATAGGTGGTGATAAAGTCTCCCATCCTAGCTCCTTTGAGATGCAGCTTGAGGCAGCTCGGAGGGCTAGCTATGTTAAGAAAATGCTCCTTGGTGAGAAAAAACTTCATGTTACTCTCTCTGTCTCTCACAAGTTTCCATTTGGGTTTTATGATTGCTGTTCTTGAATCATGTTGAGCACGAAATCATAATTATATCTTGACTAGCTTTCAAACAGTGAAAGCTTTTAATGAACAATAGATTGCCTCTGAAATGATTTACTTCAACTATCAGAGAGCAAAACTACAGCTCAGCTTATTCTGGAATAGCTTAGGGACTACTATGCGCAGGCAAATGCAATTTTAGTCAGGAAAACTGTTTGCCTTTGTATTTAGCGGACAGGCTTGAAATTTGTGCCATGTATCGTAATGGAAGATGTTTATGGATGGTTACTTGAAGCATGCCATGTCATTTTTTTTTCTTTCATTGCTAGAAGCTAAAAATCTTTTAGAGCACATTTGTTGATGGAAAGCACAACCAATCATGGAATGCTTTGTTCATGGTGGTGCTGGTATAAGTTGGTTATATGGTATTGCAATATGAATTCGTCAGGCTATTTATCTTGATTTTAGATTCTGAGAATTTTCATTGAAGGATAAAACTTTGATTCAATCTCTCTCTCTCCAAAAGAAAAAAGAAGCTTTGATTCAAGGGAAGAATTGTACGGCATTGAAATCGGAAGCCTGCAGTGGAGCTAGAGCACTATTCCAGGGGACGTGAGTGCATTTGTGGGGGACCTCATACTCATTCGTACTTAATATGACATGTGGGTGTAGCGTAAAAAATAGATGATGTGTAATGAGTCATAGTAACAAAAGCGCCAAGAGGCAAAACTATACAGAGAGAAGGTAAGAGCCTCCCAAACTCGCCCCCCCTCCCGAGCAGCTGATGCCCACTCACTAACCAGGCTTCTAACTTTCAACACGACCCATCTGAATGAGTGACTCAAATTTCTAAAACACCTCCCATTTCTTCTTCCCAAATAGCTCAAAGTGCTGCCAACAGACCCAAGCGCCATTGGACTTGCAACTCCCTTTTGAGATTCACCCCATGCCAAGGCAGAAAGAAAAGATCAATAGAAGCCGGACAGAATCAGGAAACCCGAAACGAAGGTAGGATGCTATTCCACAAAAAGGACGCTGTCAGGTAGTGCAGAAAGAGGTGATCAATAGGTTCTGCATTCACCATACACATCAAAAGAACATTTGGTATAGCCATTCCCTGCCTATGGAGCTTATCAACTGTCAAAACTTTGCCCCGAGCAACCAACCACGCAAACACTGTTACTCTTGGGGGAGCTCCATAGCGCCAAATAAACTTGGTATCAACCTCACTGCTTGAGGTCTCACTGAGACCACTATCTGAAAGCATATGCTATAGAATGATTGGACTGAGAAGTGTCCGGACTTATCCAACTGCCAGCACATCTTGTCCTTGTCACCTAAGGATGGATAGCAAAATTTGACATGATTCAATAGCAAAACATAGTTTCACTGGCATGAGGAGAAAAAGGAGGGGTTCAAGTGATGGGGTGAGCATCCATCATCATCATTGTCGTCATTTAAGCCTTATCCAACTAATTGGGGTCAGCTACATGAATCCTGTTACGCCATTCCACTCTATGATGGACCATATCCACAGTTAAGCCCATAGGTCATCAAGACTTTTCTTACTATCTTCACTCACGTCCTTTTGGGCCTTCCCCTTGCCCTTTCAAAACCATTAGCAAGTCTAAATGGCCATGAAGCGGCACTGGAAGCAGGAGTGAAGGAATTATAAAAGGCTCAAAACCCCCTACCTCCTAATTGAACTTGTGGAAAGAGGCATTGATAGTGTTAATGTAATTGAAGGGATTATAATTGATATTGCCATTTGCCAGAATGACTTTCCTGTCTATTTAGATCAACTATCGTATGGTTGTGGATAAACTAGTTGCCCCATTGTTACATTTTTGGATTGAGGGGAACTACACAAATGCAGTCCTTGTAGCTGTACATTGTTTTTTTAAAAAAAAATAAAAAATTATTATTATTATTTTTTAAATTTTATAAATTGTTTCACATTGTTTTTGCTATACTTAGTTACTCTAGCTTTTCAGTGAGGCATTGCATGCTTCTCTGTAGGTATGCCATAGTTATGGCAACTGAATGTCGATGCCCTTGGATCAGTGAAAACCAACCCATCATATCAACAAATAATAGGTACATTGGCTTGAAAATACAGCTCGAGGTTTGATTATATGGCACTTAAATTTCTCCTAGGCTGATATATCTTTGGGATGACTTGCTCTGGAGATGGAAGTTAATGGGGCCTGGAGGAGAATTGAGGGTTGTATTTTATTTATTTATATTTTTCAGAACAACAGTGATCAGGGACACTTAGTCATGAAAGGAAGGGCAAAGGATCTTCGGAGTAGTCAGAGCTTTCAACTTCAGTTAATCGCAACAAATGTTCAAGAAAGTTGTTAAAGGAGAGACCAGCTACTAGAAAAAGAAGAAGAAAAAAAAACCTGCGTAGGTATTTGGCCATTGGGATCTTATGCACAGCTGGAAGCTGTTATCTGCATTCTGGAAGTGGAGTCAGTAATCCACAATGACCTTTTTGGGAGCAGTATGCCTCATTTTCAAGAAATTTTCTCTTTTCATAGTAGGGACAATGGGACACTTGTGGGTTTTGATAAGATTGATTGTCCATTTTAGGTGGTTTTAGAATAGATTAGGTGCCTCCGAGTCCCTGCTTTGATTCCAGTATGGGACTCTTTGTGGTTTACAACTACAACATTTTGGTCATATCAGAGAGGGTGAGAGGGATGATTCCTGAATGAATTAATGCAAGAGAGTGGGATGTTGCTATGATCATGTCGAAGAGTTCTGCAAAATCATCACCCAAAAGCGAGCTGCTAATGCACTTCTTTTTTGTATTCTCTCCTGTATTTCTCAATGTTGACTAGATCCTTGAACTGTTCCATCTTTCATACTATATTTTCACTGCCACCATCTCTCATGTATATCAACATATCTCATGCAACAGCATATGTTTGCTGCTATGCATTTGATGGTTTATACAATCACTGTGATGATCTTCCAGTACTTCCCTAGAGATGGGATGCGTCTATGACCTCCTTGCAAGCTTTTGGCATTAATGTTGGGATGGCATATCTATACTTGAATATTCATGAATACAACGGAAAGAGTCAAGGATGCGTTTGGATGCTCCATCAAACTGAACTATAATTTATTTAGTTCATTGTAGAATAAGTAACCAAGGTGTGGGGTGGTGCCATTTTGATACATAAAGATGACTACACCCCAAATTGTAATTCCATGCATTGCAAATCTTCAAGTTGGATGTGTGGTATCCCATAATGGTGGTGCCAACCATTGTGCATTACGGGGTCGTATCAGGCATAATGGCCGTTATGGAAAAAAAATGACATGTATTGGTCCTGTAATGGCCATTGCGGCCCATTATGGAAAAAATGACATGTATTGGTCCCGTAACGGTCATTGTGGCCCTTTATGGGGCCAATACAAGTTGTTGGTTTTTTTTTTTTTTTTTGTGTTTTTTCTTTTTCCCAGTTTTTTCATAGAGGGAGGGAAGCAGCCCATAAAATGTAATCTGGACTTAAATTGATCCATTGGAGGGAAGGAGGGAGGGAGGGAGGGTTTGTATTTTTGGATGGCAGCCCATAAAATGTAATCTGGATTTAATAGACAGTTCAGATCAATCAATTGGACTGTCCAAGCCAGATGCAACTAAGGAGCATGTAACTTAAAAGAGTGCTCTGAGAAGCTTGGAGCCAAGATTGGGAACATATGAACTATACTCCATGTTAGGTAATACATGTAACTTCGTGGAAGCTTCTAACAAAGATGAGCTCTTTTTGCAGGCGGAGGAGTTCCAACTGCTTTAGTCAGTTTGATCGGGCCTAAACAGTACCGGCGTTGTGCGAAAGACATTTACTACTTCTCCCAGGTAAATCTAATGTTGTTTGCTCTGCAGTAACAGCATAGCATGATAATTTCCTTTTCCCCCTCCATTCTTCAAACTCTCAGAGAGCTCTTCTAATGCCTTTGTTCATCGCAGTCAACCATCTGTGTGAAGCAGCTAGCATACTGCATGTTGGAACTTCTCCTTCTTTCACTGTTCCCAGAACTGCAAGATCTTGTCATAGACATACATGAGAAGAAGGACGTGCGCCCAGCTTAAAATGGCAGATCAGTATTGCAAATTCCTTTGGAGCACAGCATCTACACGTCTCTCTCCCTGCATTCAGGTGACACTGGAACCTCCTCAAGCTTGAAAATATCCCATGCTTTGTCAGCAGGTGGATCCCTTTCTACCGAAAATCTGCCTACATGTGGTGGGTCCTGTAAAGAGCAGAAAGCATCTCGGTTTTCAATTGTGGATTTTTTTTTTTTCTTTTTTTTTTCCGGGTTGGGAATGGCCTTGAATTTCTCGTTCAAAATGTACAGATGTACATTTGAAATCTGTATAGATTTCTTTGGAGGAAACCCTCCCGTCGACACACATGGTCACCAAGTCATCACCCAAGTTTTCGTAATGTACAGGCTTGAATGTGAACTCTCTAGTCGAATTGCGGTGTGTCCATTCTCTAGCAGTTTTGGAAAATGGAATTTTGTTCCAAGTTCTTATTCGTTGGGGTTTTGCATTGTCTTGAAATCTCCTGTTTTTGCTGCTTTGGCGTAACAACACTTGATTGAAATTTTGATGAGCTTGGCTAAGCGACGCATGCATGTGCAATAAAGCTTGTGTGCGCACCACAGCTGTGCCAGAGTGCCATTGGGGTGCGAGATCCAGCCCATCGATCAGGTTGGCCCAGCCTTCTACATGTTTTCCCAAAAATAGATCTGGTCCAATCCGCATGTGCTAACAATATTGGAAACTGGTGAATGGGTTAGAAAACTTCCCTCAAGGTTTTCAGAACCGTACACTTGTTTTTTGCAAACAGTGGCCCACCTGACCAGTGGATCAATCTGATCCTTGGGCTGCGGGATCAAAATAGTCCCGCCATTCTGAAGGATGGATTGGATCTCGGATCTATCACCCATGTTGGCAAATGTTTGGTGTATACATCTTTTATTGCACACTCATGTGGGCTTAGAAAAGCTCAATTTTGATTATAAGCATTGTATTTTGGAATTGGGTAAGTTCATGTGGGCAGCCTGCCTTTTTCCCTTTATTCAGTTTGGTGAAAGGATTTGTCCTTTTTTTTTTTTTTTTTTTTTTTTTTTCTCTTCCCTGAATTAGTGCTTTGTTAGTGGACTGTGACAGTGGAGAGATTCATCTATAACTTAAGAGTTTACCATGAGTGCAGTTTATGAGTCTGACCTTGATTGCATGTTGGTGGAAAGTGGGCCCTACTTGGTCTCACCTTATGAAGGATCCAAGCGGGACCCACTTCACAGTGCAATGAGATTCATCTATAGCTAAATTCCGCTGCTATTGTGAAACATCATGAGTGCAAAAAATCCTATGATTTTCGACCTCAGTAGAAAATATCACGAGTTGATAACCGTCCAAAAATCTGTTCCGGCCAGACGTACTTTGTCAACAGAATGGTTTGTCCATCCGGTGGGCTCTACCATAATGGGGTGGTCCACATGTGGAAACTGAATTTGAATTGCTGGGGTCAGTAGTTTTCTAAATCTAACCATTCATTTCTTAACATGCGGTGTTGGACGGCTTGATGTTGGTGGGCCAGGACTGTTGGGGATGAGCAGATCTCTAGGAATAAGAGCTTATTGGCTTATATTTTTAAAACATAAGCTTTTAGATTGTTGGGTAAATCTCGAATTATACAACTTATTTAGAAAGCAATGAATAAGCTCTAATTTCGCAAGTTTGGAGGGTTCACCTTTTCTTTTAAAGCTTATTGAGCTTAAGTGGGTAGAGGTTAAAGGTTTTACCAATTTTTTTAAATGGCAAAACATATCTTCACCTCTCTTTGCAATTTACCTCTCTAGCCCTTGGCCCACATAATGAACGCTCCATATTGAAGGTGGACCCCACATGATGAATGGTCCTCATCAAGTTGGGCCCACAAACTGGACGGTTAACATCAAAGGTGGGTTCACATGATGGATGGCCCACATAAAAGTGTGGCTCCACATGATGGATAATCCACATCAAAGGAGGGGCCCATATGATCAATGGTGGACATTGAAGGTGGGCCCACATGATGAACAACCCATATTGAAGGTGGGGTCTTACATTGATGAATAGTTCACATTAAGGTGGGCCTGTGTAATGGATGGAGTGGGCCTTACACAATGGGTGGCCCATATGAAAGTGTAGCATCATGTGATGGACGGTCAGCATCGAGTGGGCACCACCTAATGGACTATTCACATTCAAGGTTTTGCATGATGGGCAAGCTATATCCAAAGTGGTCCACCATGATGGATGATCCACATAGGTGTGCCACACACAATGGATGGTGGACATCAAAAGTGGGCACACGATGGATGGTCTAAATCAGGTGGACTCATATGATGGATTGTTAATGCGTGGCCCCTTTATGATGGATGACCCACACAAGGGGGGCCCACCTGATAGTTTACATGTATCAAGGTGGGCTCCATATAATGCACAATTCACATCCAAGGATGGCCCTAATGATGAATGATGCATGGCCTGCATGATGGACAACCCGTTTTGAAGGTAAAGCCCACAAGCAGGACACATATGGTGGGCAGTTGACATTGATGGGGCCCACATGAAGGACAATTAATATTTATGGTGGGCCCCATCAAGGTAGGCCCGCATAATGGATGATCCACATTAAAGGCCGGCTCCTAATAACGAATGGTCCACATCTAAGGTGGGCGCTTCATAATAGATGGTTTACATTAAAGGTGAGCTCCGCATGATGGACAATCCACATCCAACGTTCAAGCACGACCAACACATCCAAGGTGACATGTATGAATTGCATGCTTGTTAGAGGAGTTGTTATAATTTTAAAAACGACTAGTAAACCTTAAAAAAGCTCTTATTTGAATGCCATATCAATGGTGTTTATTTTAAATAAGATTTATGTATGCGCCCAATCCATGTTGTCCATTCAATTTACTGGCAGCTTTTATTATATCAGCCCAAAAAGAGAGCCAAAACTTAAATGGACGGCACCAAAGGAAATAATGCTCCAAAAGGTATGTATTTGCTCATAAGATTACATAGACATGGATAACAGTAAACACAAATATCAGCTTTCCAAAACTTCCAGGACATCGAGAAGTTTTCAACGGTAGGCACACGATCTTCACCGTTTCTTATGACGTGGTCCACTTCAGCTTTGGATCTGCCTCATTTTCACCTCAGACCCTAAAATGGGTTGGTGGAAAGAATGGACAATGTGGATAAGTTGCATCCATCACAGTAGGTCTCATGATTTTTGTGCATTTCCACCTGATGTTTAGGGATCATTTTGATACTAAATAAGTTATTTTTTCTACTTGTATCTATAAATGAGTGGTTTATTTCATATAAGTAACTTTGGTTTATGATTAGTTAATAAGTAACTTCTTTACTTGGAAGTACTTAATTACTTCAATTAATTTTTTTAAAAAGCTTTTTTACTTTTCATAAGTTCTGAAAAGAGGCATTGCGAGAGACAAAAGAAAAAATAAGATAATAAGTATGTTGTTTGCCAAGCATACTTATCTTCTTAATAAGTAAGAACTAAGATAAACTATCTACGGAATAAGTTAAACTTATTTTTATCAACTTACAATCCAGGAATGGATGCAGGAATTACAAATGTAAAAATGTGAATTTAATGGGGAGTTAAAAAAATCTAACAGCTCTTATTGAAATAGATAAGAAAGGCCAAATAAGTAATAAATACATTGGGAAGCAAATTCAACGGAGTGGACGACTTTCATCGGCCTTGATTTTTGTCACGCTGTTGTTAGCCCATTTTTCAGAGCCCAAAACTAAAGCAGATCCAAATCTCGGGTAGACCATGCTGACGGGAAACTGTGATGATTGAACACTCACCCTTAAAAACTTCTCGGGCCACACTGTAATATTTATTTGCAATACAACCTGTTGGTAAGATAACACACACATCAATGAAGGGAAAACACAAATATCAACAAGAAGTTTCTATGGTGGTCATTCAATCGCTACTATTTTTTTTGGTGTAGTCCACTAGTGATTTGGAACTGCTTCATTACTTAACCGGTGCCCTAAAATGGGACGGTTTGGCTTGTGATGTTGTAGTCGGCTAGGTGGTTAGTGGCCGGTGCTATGTAAAATAATTTTCAGGCTTGATCCCAAAAAATGAAAACAATAGTTATTGAATGTTCTCCATTAAAAACCTCCTAGGGCCCACTGTAACGGTTATTTGACATTTAACCTGTTGATTAGGTCATACATACTTGGATACATGCACATGCACACATTTTCACACGTGTCATGGGTGTCTAATCCGTATGGTCTATGTGACGCAGAATCCTATGAAACCCTCAAATACAAAATTTCATCCTGGTGAGCCATAGCACAAAGAAATACAAATCAAGGAAGGAAACTATTTTCATTTTTCATGGCTCACCAAAGTTTACGATCAAAGTAAAAATTAGGAGTGGAGGGTATCTTGAGGTGTTGCTTTATGTAAACTATTCAAATTTTGAAATCACATCATATGATGAGTTCTCAAAAAAATTTCCACAAGTTTGATTAATTAATGTCAATTAATGCTTAAAAAGAGAAACGGTTGTTAGACCCTCTTTCACTTGATTAATTAATGCTAATTAATGTCAATTTTCTCTGATCATCATGTGTATCTCCTCATGTTAGACCTCAGGTCCAAAAATTAGCCCCATCCATTATTCAATTGGACCACATAATTGAAAATAGCCTAAAAAAAATCTCACCATTCAAAATGATTCCTTTGATGGGGCCTATTTGAATCACATGTAAGCATGATATTTTGGTACCATACATGGATTTTGGTGTGGCCTCTAACGGCTGGAGTGGATTTCACGTAACGATAAATGTGGGCCCTATAAAAATTAAGGGTGGACATCTTTGCATCAACTGTTCTATTTGTGTGGCCTACTTGAATCAAATATCAGCTTGATATTTTGAATTTTTAACTAGAATGAGATTACAAATCTAATGGTTGGACAGGATCTTATATATACATCACACAGTGGGCCTAATAAAAAATCAATGTTAGCCTTCCTTCACCGTGGGGTCACATTAGTTATTCTCAGGACTACCACACGATAAGAAATATTTGATGCTGAACATTTATCATTAAAAACTTCTTAAGGCCTACTTTAGTGTTTATTTTCCACTTGAGATATTGATAAAGTTATGAAAACCTAGATTCTGGGAAAATGAAAACATAGAAAAATAAAATTTTCTTGATCCAAAAATTTTGTGGTTTACAAAATGTTTCTAATGGCTAATCACCATTTTTTTCCATGGTGTGGTCCACGTGAGATTTATATTTATTTTATTTTTTGAATAGGGTTTTAAAATGAACTGAAAATATGGTTCGATTGCATGGATATATAATACATATATCAATCGAGCCCCATGGTAAGGGATGCACCCTATTATGCTTGGACAGGGTTGCACTGAGCGGGTTAGTCGGTGCTCGGTGGGCCTCACCATGATGTATTTGTTTCATCCATGCTGTTCATCTTATATATATATATATATCATTTTATGAAATGATACCAAAAAATAGGTATATTCTAATTTCAAGTGGACCACATCATAGGAAACAGTGTTGATAGAACGTCCACCAGTGTAAACTTCTTAGAGCTATAAAAGTCTTGGATCAATATGATCTTTGTTTTTTCCCTTCATCTAGATCTGCATAACATAATCAACAGATTGGATGTCAAATAAATAGGACAACGGGCCTTAGGAGGATTTTAATGGTGTGTATTCAATCACAACTATTTTCTTGTGGTGCGGTCCACCTGAGATTTATATTCTACTCATTTTGGGGATCAAGGCTTAAAATGATCTCTAAAAATGGATGGACGGCATAGATAAAACACATACTTCATAGTGGGGCCCACAGATCACCGACCATTAGCCACGGGCTAGTGGCGGCCACTTTAGCCAAACCGCGTCCGTAAAAATAACTAAAGAATGCGTTAACTGAGGTGAGAGATACGGAGAATGGTTGTCTAAATAAGGTGGGACGATTAAATAGGTTGTACATGTGTGATATATTGGACCGCTGCGTCACATGTTTAAAAAATCTAGTTCGTTCATTAGATTGGGTCCCATGTAAGCATATTAAGGGTTTTTTTTTTTTTTTTTTTTTTGATCAATAATATAATATTCATTTACTATAAAAGTGAGTTGTTAAAAATCCACTCCAACAATATAAATTGCACTTATGTGTGGTTCCAATGATGAGGATCAATTATTGATTTTTAGCATATAAAATTTTATTGGTAAACTCTATTTGATAAACAGGCTGGATCTACAACATGTAACTGCTATTATAGTTATATGAGACTTGAGACCACGTATCTTCATATTATGTGCATTACATGTGTATAAGAAGATGATTTTTTTGTCATTCAATGCACCCATTCGTGTGTTAGCGTGTGTGTGTGTGTATATATATATATATATATAGAGAGAGAGAGGAACGCTCAACTATGCACCGGTTCGTACGTAATTACGTGCGAAACTTGCTATCAACCATCGGATAAGGTCGATGGTCTGTATGAAAGTGCTCTTAGCGCGAGTTTGAATGAGCGAGTTTCTTTCTTTCGTACGCCTCTTTGTCATATTCTCTACCTCTCCCATGAATGCGCCGGAAGCCTTTTCACGTGAAATTCTTACGCTTAGATGCCAGTTGAGTCTCACTAAGATTTTAATGATAAATTCATGTCATCCATACATTTTTAAAAATAATTTTGTAGTATGAACCCAAAACTGGGATAAATCAAAATCTCAAGTGGGCCACGCAATATTGATTGAACTCTCACCATTAAAAATTCCCTAGGGCTACAAAATTTTTAGATCAAGCTAATATTTGTTTTTTTCCATCATCTAGGTCTGTATGACCTAATCTACAAGTTGAATGTCAAATAAATATTACAATGGGCTCTAAAAAATATTTAACGGTGAGAATCATTAACACCATTGCTTCATGTGGTGTGGTCCACTTGAGATTTGGATCTACCTCATCTTTGGGATAATGTCCTGGAATGATAAGAAAAAATGGATGAACAGGGTAGATTTCTCAAAAAACATCATGGTAGGCCCCACCTAGGTTTCAAGCATGCGAAAGGCTTTCGAAGGAATTCCACGTTCGAAAAAACAGCCTACGTATTTATTGTGAAAGCCTTTCATGCACTGGAAATCTAAGTGGGACTCACTGTGATGTTTTTGAGAAATTCAATTCGTCCATCTGTTTTATGAGATCATTTTAGGACATCTGTAAAAAAATGAGCAAAATCTAATACTCAAGTGGGCTGAAAACGTGAAGATTAAACTTACGCAGTTGAAATATTCTTATGTCACAAAAGTTTTGAATCAGGATAATACATGTGTTCTTAGCTAATCCCAGTAGGAATGATATTATGAATGGTATAGATGACATGTAAACATCCATGTCGACCCCAAAGAAGTTTCAACGATGGGAATTTCCCTACCCTCTTTTCCTTCAGTACGGCTCGATTGAGTACTGTGTCCTGCTCAGTTTTGGTCTACCATCATAAAATGAGCTCAAAAAATAGATGGATGGGATATATTTCTCACAAACATCATGGTGGGCCCCACCTTGATTTTCAGCGAACTTATCAAGAATGGCTACTCCCCGCCACCATCCCGTGGCTAGTGGTTGGTGCTCTGTGGGCCCCACCATGATGTATGTGATTTATCCATTCCATTCATCCATTTTTACCGATCATTTTAAGGCTTGATCCAAAAAATGATAGGAATATAATTCACAGGTGGAACACACCACCGGAAATTAATAGTAATTGGATATCCACCATTAAAATCCTCCTAAGGCCCACTATACTGTTTATTTGACATTCAATCTGTTGATTAGGTCATAAATACCCAGATGAAGGGAAAAAAAAAAACAATAATCAACTTGATCCAAAACTTTTATGGCTGTCAAAAAGTTTTGAATGGCCAACGTTCATTCAACATTGTTTCTTGTAATGTGGCCCACTTGAAATTGGAATATAATTAAGTTTTGGTCTCATACCATAAAATGATATGTACAAATAGATGGACGGAATGGATGAAACACATACATCATGATAGGCCCAAAGAGCACCGACCACTGGCCATTGGTGGGTGGCAGGGGAGTAGCCAGTCCGTTTCCGTCTCGAAGGGGTTGAGTGGCGAGACTCGCTATTGAAGTGCCGTAACCAAGTTCTGTGGCCCGACCATGATGTATATGTTATATCCCTATCGTCCATATATTTGGAGAGATCATTTCAGGATATGGCTCAAAGAACGAGGTAGATCTAAGGCTGGGGTGACCCCACCACAGAAAACAGTGATGAGAGTTGTTGCAGTGTTCTTATGGGATGGCTTCCTTAAGGCAGGCCCTCCTTCACGTGCACGGACAAACGATGTCAAGGGAACCTTGGCTAGGGCCGGGGAACCTCCAATGCTTAAGTCAGTTATCTGATCGATAGCCAAGAGCTTGTCTCAGTTAGTATTGCGTATCTTCTTCCGTCCCAAGCTTAGAGATTTATACAGTTTGCCAACCCTTATCCTCAGAGGATTCTTCTCCTGAGATTGCTCAGGATCCCAAGAATCTTGGGATTCGCTACCCGTATCCCTGGATTTTCGTAGAGCAGCATCTGTCCTCGTTCCGCCACTCTCTGTCTCGGCTAGGTCGTGACCGACCCTGGGGGAGTCTCGGCTGACACAGGAGGACGGGTTCCCAACCCTTCCACGGATGGAATAATCTCGATTTCTATTGGTCATTCCTTGCTCCGTGACCGACAGAACCAACTCCTTGAGTCGGTCTTATTCTATCGACTGAGTGGCTTTAACACGCTCGGCCTTTAGTGGGCTTATGCAGGTGAGGTCATCACTCTGACAGAGCGACTTTAATCGTCCTTGCTTACGCCTCCCAGCCTATCCTCTGTTCTGTCGGTGTTGTCTCGGATTCTTCAGGCAGTGTCAGAAAAGCCGACCTACTCTTATCCGAGTCTCCGAGCTTAACATATTTTTTCCCAACAGTGAGCCCCCCTTACTCCTTGTGTCGTCTATGACATCAAGGAGTACGATTTTCTCGATCGGTTCGTATTAGCATCCGAGACAATGATGAGGCATTTAATGCTCTTTGAGTCATCTTCAGGGCACGACGTTGCGCCTCCCAAGGTCGCACGTGCGACCAGCCGTCAATTCATTCCGTCCGCGTATAAAAAGCGGACGCGTGGCCACGATTTCACCGCAGTCAGTCAGCGGTTGCCATGCGTCAAACGGGAGAGCCGAGGCGAACGTCGATTCGCTTTTGCCATAATTGTCCTGCCACGTGGTGCAGCTATAAAAGGGCCGGGCGGGAGGACGGTGCGAACTTTATTTTTGCCCTTCTTCCCCCCGCCTGTGTCTGATCCCGAGTGCGTTTTCACTTTTTCTTCTTCTCCTCCTTCGTTGTCGCCTCTTTCTCCGTCAATCTTTCCTTGCAGTCGTCGTCGATTTCCTTGGTGAGTCCTTTCCTCCTTCTCTTATCAGCTTTAATGGCCGCGCACGGATCTCAAAGCCCTCGGGAGAAAATGTCCATAGATGAGGGTGTGTCCCAACACGTTAGGGACATTACGGAACCACCTTCACTATTGACGGAGTTTGCCGTTGGTGCTGACGCCGCATTCCGGCTTGTCAGAGAATCCGGCGACTCATCGGCTGGACGTCCTGCCCAGACCTGTCCATCCAGCGGTGGGACGTCCCTGGTGACTCGTCTAGGGAGACCTAACCCTTGGGTGGATCAGATGGAGGACGAGGATGGAGAGGATGACTTAATCACGGGCGAAGGAACGGCCGTTCCATACCCTGTGAACCGAACTGCGGAAACCTCTGGGTCGTCTTCAAAAGGGAAAGAAGACGAGCCCAGCGGTCTCGTCGCCTCCATTCTAAATGAATTCGATTTAAACCGGATCAGGGCTGGATACCATGTCCCTGACTCGGTCGTCCTCCATCTCCCTCGTCTGGGTGATTTGCCCGACCATCCCCTGCAGGGATGGTCATAATTTTTCAAGTCGCGATGCAGTGTGGCTTGCGTTTGCCACTCCAGCCCATTGCTCGTGACTTTCTATCCCGAGTCAAAATAGCTCCCGGTGAAATTGTTCCGAATGCGTGGAGGAATTTGTTCGGGTGTACCGTGCTCTAGTCCGAGTTAGAGCAACTTTCCCTTACGGTCGACGAGTTCCTCTATTTGTATCAAGTCCGACCAAACCCTAACTTCCCTGGCCTCTACTTTCTGAGCGCGTGGAGAGGTAAAGGGGGGTCTTTAATAACCGACCCACCTACTTCGAACAAGTTCTGGAAGGAAAGGTGGTTCTGGGCGTGCGGTCGGTGGGAGTCGGCCGACATGTGGCCGTACGAGCCTCAAGTATCCGGCACGTTCCGTAGAGCAGGTGACTCGGTGACTCGGTCCAATGGTCTTTCTTTTTCTTACTCTTTGTTTTTATATCCTCTTCCGCTGATCCTGACTCCACAATGTCTTGCAGATATTTTGAAGAGGAGAGGGAAGCTCGAGTCCGGGGCTCTGACTTGGATAAGAGAGATGAGGAAGCTAAGCGCAGCAGAGCGATCTTGAAAGTTGCTTCTGCAACCTAAGCGCCTCCACCTTACAGGTTTAGACTCATTCGTCTCAGGTAGTTCGTCCTCCTTATCTTTGCCCTTTTGGTTTCCTGTTTGTTCCCTCATTCTTTTTACTCGTCCTTGCAGACCTCCTCGAAGCTCGCCCTATTCTCAGGCCTGCGCCTGAGAGCATGGCCGAGCCTCGCCCCGCCTTGAAGCCACTTTTCAAAGTGAAGGCCCCCCCGAGATTGGCTCAGTTGTCCGGGTCTCGGCCCTCGAAGCAGCAGAAGGCCACGGGCAAGGGTAAGGAAACGGTCGTTCCACCTGCTGCTACACCTGCTGCTCCCCAAGTGGTCGTCCTTTCCGACCCTGATGAGAGGGCCGAGGAAGCGGAGCCAACTCCTCCAACGACTCAGGTGACACTCGAGTCGGGGCCTGTTGCTGAGGAGGTCCCAGGGCCGAGGGAGGCTCCGCGCGAAGAATCTCCGAGAAGGGAGATGACTCAACAGGAGTCCCCCTTCACGAAGATCATTGCGGGGATGGTTCCTTGGGCGCTTGCCCACGGGGGCGAAAGAGACTTCGCCAGTTATTACAACGCTCCGACGGCCCAGACCCTCGGGCATGCGGCGAGGTTGCTTTTTGAGGTAAACTTTTCTCCAATCTTGTGTCGCCCCTATCTAAGTTTTACAGCACAGCTCACTGTCTCTTTATTGCAGCTGGCGCCTTGCCTCGTCAAAGCAATCTCGGAGCTGACCGCCTCCCAGAAGCTCGCATCCGAGGCAGAGACGGCGAGGAGGGTCGCGGCCGAGGCTGAGGGCCGTAGAGAGATCGCTGAGAGCCGGATTGGCATCATGACTGGCGATCTCTCTATCGCTCGGAAGCTGGCCGCGGACGCCCGTGCAGCTCTAGAAGGAGTTAAGGCCGACAATGCTCGTCTGACTTCGCTCCTTCAGGAGGCCGAGGAGAGGGAGCGGCGCCTTCTTCAAGTTCACGGCGAGTGCGAGGGTGCTCTTGCTCGCGCGAAGGCCGAGGCCGCCGGCCTCGTTCAGGAAGCTCAAGAAGAAACGCGTCGAGCCAAAGAGGAGCGAGAGCGAGGCGTGGACGCCTTCCTCGAATCTACCGAGTTTGAAGAGGAGAGGGACCATCTTTATCAAGGTGGTTACAAGGCCTGTGTCTTGGAGATGAGGGCGGCCTTCCCTGATCTCGATCTCTCCGCCTTCGAAGTCGACAGTCCGACCGCCGAGGCTGCTGAGGGCGAAGCCACTGAAGGAGATGCCGCTGCTGACGAGGCCGGTCCTTCGGGCGTCGCATAGGAGTTGAATCCCGACTGAATGGGACAGTCGGATAATGTACTTTTCTTTTTGTAATTTTATTTTTTTTTGTTAGTGACCCGACATTAGGTACTTGTACGAAATTGAACTTTTATTGAATCGACTTCAAT
Source organism: Magnolia kwangsiensis (assembly GCA_037074715.1). Taxonomy (NCBI): domain Eukaryota; kingdom Viridiplantae; phylum Streptophyta; class Magnoliopsida; order Magnoliales; family Magnoliaceae; genus Magnolia; species Magnolia kwangsiensis. The sequence goes on from CM073580.1 coordinate 113,285,826, forward strand.
TACAGCACTTTTTATTCTATCTTACGGGTAATAAGTCTTGAGATGCTCGGCGTTCCAAGGATGAGGCAACAGCTGCCCATTTAGGTCTTCCGGCCGGTAGGTTCCCGGTCGAATGGTGCCTGAGACGACGTAGGGGCCTTTCCAATTTGGCCCAAGTGTACCCGACTCAATTTTCTTAGTATTTGGGAAGGTCTTTCGGAGGATCATATCCTCGGCTCGGAATCGTCGGACTTTAATTCGACGATTGTAAAACCGAGACACCTGTCTTTGTCGGGTCATCATCCTCAATCGAGCACTTTCTCTTCTTTCTTCAAACGAATCAAGCGCGAATGAGAGGAGTTCACCATTCTCTCGTCCACTATATAAGTTGACTCGGGCTGAACCAATACCGATCTCAACCGGTGGTACTGCTTCCTCACCGTAACATAGGGAAAAGGAGGTTTCTCCCGTGGCAGTCCGTGCTGTGGTCCAATAAGCCCACAGTATATTCGGAAGTTCTTCGGCCCACGCTCCCTTTGCTTCGTCGAGTCTCGTCCGGAGATGCTGCTTTATAATTTTGTTGACCGCCTCGACCTGTCCGTTCGTCTGAGGGTGATGAGGCGAGGCGTACACGTTTCGAATCCCGAGGTTACTGCACATCTCCCGGAATTATTTGTTATCGAACTGCCTTCCATTGTCGGTAACTATTGTCCGAGGTATCCCGAACCGACAGATGATATTCTTCCAAACGAAACTCGTGATCCTTTGCTCGGTAATTTTCGTCAATGGTTCTGCTTCAGCCCACTTCGTGAAGTAGTCCACCGTAAGCACGGCAAATTTAGTCTAACCCTTCCCCAATGGAAAGGGCCCGATTATGTCGATCCCCCACTGCGCAAAGGGCCATGGTCCCGACATCGGAGTCAGCTCTTCGGGGGGTTGTCTCGGGATTACTGCGAACCGCTGACACTTGTCGCATCTCTGGACGAATCATTTGGAGTCATGCTGTATAGTCGGCCAGTAATACCCCTGCCGCAACACTTTGTTGGCGAGCGAGCGTCCTCCTGAATGGTTTCCACATATCCCTTCGTGTATCTCTCGTAAGATATAGTCGGCTTCTTGGGAGTCGACGCACCTTAGTAGAGGAGCATGAAAGCCTTTTTTATACATAATCCCATTCAAGATGGTGTAGCGCGAGGCTCGAACTTTTAACCGCCGTGCCTCGGCGCGGTCTTCTGGTAGTTCACCATCGTTGAAGTAGCGGACGAGTGGGTCAAACAAGCAGTCGCTGGATTGATGGAAAATAGGCCGAGACTGTCGGCTCATTTATGCTTGGTTTAGGGACATATTCAATCGGAACCGACCGAGGTATGTCTTTCTCATCTGCTGAGGTAAGCTTTGCTAACAGGTCAGCTTTGGCGTTGTTGGTTCTGGGTATTCGAATTACTTCACATTTCTGGAATTCGTCGATCAATTCTTTAGCCTTTTCCATGTACGCCTTTAGTTGCTCTTTCCGAGTTTGATAAACACCGAAAACTTAGTTAACAACTAATTGTGAGTCGCTGAAAACGTTCAAATGGGTCACACACAGACTCGCGGCGAGTTTAAGGCCTAACAATAAGGCTTCGTATTCTGCTGTATTGTTGGACGCTTGAAAGCCGAGTCATAAGGTATATTGCATACAGGTTTGGTCGGGAGTTTTTAACACTACCCCTACCCCGCTTGCCTTCGAGTTGGATGATCCGTCGACAAATAGCTTCTAGGGTGTCGGCCCGAGAGAGGAAGAAGCCTCAGGTACATTAATTCCCTCTAACTCAGGCATATTGTCACGATTAGGAACCACTTCGACAAGGAAGTTGGCGACGACCTATCCTTTTAAGGCTGCCCTGGGCCTGTAATGTATGTCAAATTCGCTTAATTCGACTGCCCACTTTGTAAGTCGGCCGGAGACTTTCGACTTTTCGAGAATCTGGCGGAGTGGTAAGTCGGTCACAATGACAATGGTGTGGGCCTGAAAGTATGGCCGAAGGCGTCGTGATGAAACCACAAGAGTGAAGGCTACTTTCTCGAGCTGAGGATACTTCGTCTCTGTTGGTAGCAAGGCTTTGCTGACGTAGTAGACTGGCAGTTGCTTCCCTTGACTCTCTCGTATTAAAGTCGAGCTTACTGCGGCTTCAGACATGGCCAAATATAACAACAACACTTCACCAGGCTCGGGCTTAGATAGTAGCGGTAGGGATCCGAGGTAAACCTTCAGATCTTGAAATGCCTTCTCACATTCGTCCGTCCACTCCATCGTCTGTCGTCCCTTCAATTGCTTGAAGAACGGGAGACACTTGTCTGTGGCTCGGGAAAGGAAATGATTAAGCGCGGCCACTCTTCCTGTCAACCTTTGAACATCTTTGGTTGTTTTAGGAGATTCCATTTCGAGTATGGCTTTGATTTTCTCGGGATTCGCTTCGATTCCTCGCTGACTAACGAGAAAACCGAGGAATTTTCCCGAGCTCACGTCAAACGCGCACTTGCTGGGATTCAGCTTCATTTTATATTTTCGCAGAGTCAAGAACATTTCTTCCAAGTCTTTCTCATGGTCGGCTACCTATTTACTTTTGACGAGCATATCGTCAATATAAACTTCCATCGTTCGGCCTATTTGCCGAGCGAACATTTTGTTAACTAACTGTTGATACGTTGCTCCGGCATTCTTTAATCCAAACGGCATCACTCGGTAACAGTAAAGGCCTTTGTCGGTGACAAAGGCGATTTTTGATTTATCATTCTCGTGCATTACAATTTGATTGTAGTCCGAATAGGCATCCATAAAACTTAGCAGTTCATGACCCGCGGTACTATCAACCAGCTGATCAATGCGAGGAAGAGAGAAGCTATCTTTGAGGCAGGCTTTGTTTAGATCCGTATAGTCTATACAGACTCGCCACTTCCCATTGGCTTTCTTTACGAGTACAACATTGGCTATCCATTCCGGATAGTATATCTCTTCGATGAATTTGGCTTTAAGAAGCTTGTCGACTTCCTCTCCAATGATAGCGTACCTTTCCGGGCCGAGAGGACGACGCTTCTGTCGGATGGGTCTGTAGGTTAGGTCGATGTTGAGTCAGTGTGTTATGACCGAGGGATCGATCCCAGGCATGTCTTCATGACTCCAAGCGAAGATATTGGCATACCGTCGAAGCAAGGTGATCATCCGTTCTTTAAGAGACGGACTCAAAGATGAGCCGATTCGGACTACTTTCGAAACGTTCGTCTCGATTAATGGCACCGAGACGAGTTCTTCCATCGGTTCCCCCCGCTCGTGAGATCCGATACGGGGGTCCAGCGATTCAACCTTCGAAACCCCAGTCGGTGCCTTAACCACGGTGGCATAGCACTTCCGAGAATCTTGCTGATCTCCTTTCACTATCCCTACTTCCGACTCGGTCGAAAATTTCATGGAGAGGTGGTAGGTAGACACCACGGTTTGAAGGAGGCTTAGAGACGGTCGGCTGAGTATGGCGTTATACACCGACGGTTGGTCCACGACCAGGAAGTCGACCATCACGGTCCTTTGATGGGGCGCAGTTCCGGCGGTAAGCGGCAGCGAGACGATTCCCTCTGTAAGTACCTGTCCGCCCGAGAACCCAATGAGCGGGGTTCGGACAGGCCGTAGTACCGACCGACCTATGCCCATTTTGTCGAATACTTGGGCGAACAGGACGTCCGCTGATGATCCTGTATCCACTAGTATCCGGAATACTTTTCTATTCGCGATGGTAAGGGTGACTACGAGCGCATCATTATGAGGATGATGAATGCCTGGAGCATCTTCTTCAGTGAACGAGATACAATATTTCTCTCGTTTCTTCTCCTTGGGAGGCCGAGATAGCAGAAGAACCTCGGACTCGGGGCGATCGAGGCTTCTAGCGTGGTTTCTTCGGGCGTTATTTGAGTCCCCACCGCCTTGATGACCCCCGACGATCGTTCAAATTTCTTCTTGGGGCCGCTCTTCACTCGGTCCTGCTGCGACGCCGTTCCCTACTGTATGTTCTCTTAGCCGGCCCTCTTTAATCAGCTGCTCAATCTCGTCCTTTAGGTGATAATAGTCACTCGTGTTGTGACCATGGTCACGATGGTAATGGCAATATTTATTCTTGTTCCAACGATCCGAATTTCCTCGCATTTTTCGAGGCCAGTTGACGAAGCCTTCGGTCTTGATCTCTATTAGTACTTGTTTAGGAGATTTGTTTAGGGGGGTGTATGTAGAGAATCTTCTGTCTGGTCGCTTTCTTGGCCTGCTGTCGTCTCACCCCCGGTCGTCTTTTCGCTTTTTTCCTCCGCTGAGTCGGCTTCTTTTTTGGCCGACTCTTTTGCCGATAGTTTTGTGTGCTGGATCTTTTCTCTTAGGAGTCGCGTCTCTTTCGCATCGGCATATTTGTCCGACCGAACCATAAACTCGCCCAGAGTATCAGATGGATTTTTGTCCAGTGACGCCAAAAAAGGCTTGTCCCTAACCCCCTGCATGAGAGCGTTGAGAGCCGTCTCCTCATAATGCTTTCGAACTTGCAGAGACTCGAAATTGAAGCGTTTAATGTAGTCTTTTAGTACTTCTCCTTCCCTCTGAACTATGTTGTTCAGATGCGCGGGAGGCTTCAATTTCTTTTTTCCGCCAATAAAATTGCTGAGAAAGGCGTCACTGAGTTCGACGAACGACTTTATCGACCTAGGTTTCAATTGCTTAAACCAAAGTCGGGTTACGTCAGTCAAGGTCAGAGAAAACGCTCGGCACATAACAGCGTCCGAGGCGTCGTGCAATTCCATGTAAGTCCTGAAGCATTCAAGATGCTCTGTTGGATCAGTCTTTCCGGAAAAAGAAGTTATCTGGGATAAGCGGAACCTTTTCGGCAACCGAGCCCGCATTACCTCGTCCACAAATGGAGAAGCTTTTTCTTCGTATTTGGTCGGATCTGAGTTCCGACCGTGCTTTATATCCGTCATTTTCTTTTCCATCTTCTCTCGGACCTCGTTCTTGAAGTCCTGTATATTAGCCTTCTAGGGTTCGGCGCTCTCTGCCGTTTCTTCAGCGTCTGCAGGTAGCCGACTTCGCCTCCTCTGATCTATTCTATGCCTCAAATCAGAGGGAGGCAAAACGGCTGTTGCTGAACGGGCAGGCGCCGGGTGACTTGGTTCTCGAGGCTGACTCGGTCGTCTGGGCGACTGTGGCGCGGCAAGCTGCGCTACAGACGCTGGTGGATGAACTTGTGCCAACTCCTGGCGCTGCATCTGCTGGTTAAACAGTTGTTCCAGCATGTGTTTCATGGCAGCCATCTCGAAACGCATTTCTTGAACCTCCCGATCCAGGGGTGCGTTTCCTTGATTAGGCTGGCTTGTAGTCACAGGTGGTGCTGCCGGGGGAGCTCCCTGAGCTATGCTAGTAGCGGCCTCCCCAGCTTCATCTGGGTCCGTCCTTCTTGTTCTTGTCATTCGAATAATTGGAGAAAACGGCTTTTTGTCCGATTCCCACAGACGGCGCCAAACTGTTGCAGTGTTCTTATGGGATGGCTTCCTTAAGGCGGGCCCTCCTTCACCTGCACGGACAAACGATGTCAAGGGAACCCTGGCTAGGGCCGGGGAACCTCTGATGCTTAAGTCAGTTATCTGATCGATAGCCAAGAGCTTGTCTCGGTTAGTATTGCGTACCTTCTTCCGTCCCAAGCTTAGAGATTTATACAGTTTGCCAACCCTTATCCTCAGAGGATTCTTCTCCTGGGATTGCTCAGGATCCCGAGAATCTCGGGATTCGCTACCCGTATCCCTGGATTTCCGTAGAGCAGCATCTGTCCTCGTTCCGCCACTCTCTGTCTTGGCTAGGTCGTGATCGACCCTGGGGGACTCTCGGCCGACACAGGAGGACGGGTTCCCGGCCCTTCCACGGACGGAATAATCTCGGTTTCTATCGGTCATTCCTTGCTCCGTGACCGACAAAACCAACTCCTTGAGTTGGTCTTATTCTATCGGCTGAGTGGCTTTAACACGCTCGGCCTTTAGTGGGCTTATGCAGGCGAGGTCATCACTCTGATAGAGCGACTTTAATCGTCCTTGCTTACGCCTCCCGGCCTATCCTCTGTTCTGTCGGTGTTGTCTCGGATTCTTCATGCAGTGTCAGCAAAGCCGACCTACTCTTATCCGAGTCTCCGAGCTTAACACATTTTTCCCCAACAAGAGTAACACCCACCGTTGAAACTTTCAAAATGTCCACCATGATTTTTATTTGAGATCCAATCTGTTCATGTGTCAACGCAGACATGAAAGAACTGAAAACACAAATATTAACTTGATCGAAAACTTTTGATCGAAAACTTTTGTAGCCCTTATAACTTTTTAATAGTGGGCGTCACTCTCCCTACTATTTTCTGTGGTGGGGTCTCTAGATCTTTGGATCTGACTCATTCTTTAAATCATGCCTTAATATGATCTCTCCAAATGGATGAGCAGTATAGATACAAAACATACATAATGAGTGTGGCCCACAGAACTTGGTGACGTCACTTCTTTAGGGAGTCTCTGGCTACTCAACGTGTCTGTGCTAGTGCGCACGTCGTCAGATGCACATTACGTTCTACCTCCGCCCGTCTCTGGGAATAGGCGGGAGCTTTGAGTGGCCACCATGATATAGGCATTTTATCCACACCGTCCATCATTTTTTTCGTCATTTTAAGCTATTAGCCCAAAAATATTGACGATCCAGGATAGATGTGGGATACACAGTGGGGATTAAACCCTTACTGTTGAAAAATTCATGAGGCCAAAGAAGTTTTGGATGGAGCTGATATTTGTGTTTTCCCTTCATATAGATCTATGTAATTTTATGAATAGGTTGGATGGCAAATATAAATCACGGTGGGCCCTAGAAAATTTTCAACAGTGAGAATTATTATCAGCACCTTTAAAAAAACGCCAAATTCCTTTGAAAGCCTTTTGCATGTTGGAAACTTAGGTAGGGCCTACCATAATATTTTTTGAGAAATCTACTTCATCCATCCGTTTTTTCTTATCATTCCAGGGTATTATCTCAAAACTAAGGCAGATCCAAATATCAAGTGGACCACACCACATGAAGCACCGGCAATAATGATTCTCATCGTTAAATATCTTTTAGAGCCCACTATGATATTTATTTGACACCCAACCTATAGATTAGGTCACACAAACCTGGATGATGGAAAAAAAAACAAATATTAGCTAGATCCAAAAATTTGATAGCCCCAGGAAGTTTTTAATGGTGAGAGTTCAATCAACACTGTGTGGCCCACTTGAGATTTTAATTTATCCCAGTTTTGGATTCATACCATAAATTTATTTTTAAAAATGTATAGACGACATGGATTTATCATTAACATCTTGGTGGGATCCAACTGGCATCCCAACGGAAGAATTTCATGTGAAAAGGCTTCCGCCGCATTCTTCGACGAGGTGAAGAATATGGTAAAGAAGCGTATGAGAGAAAGAAACTTGCTCCTTCAAACTCGCGCTAAGAACACTTTCATGCAGACCATCGACCTTATCCGATGGTTGATAGCAAAGTTCGCACGTAATGACATGCGAACTGGTGCGTAGCTGAGCGTTCCTTATATATATATATATATATATAGGGAAAATGTATTATGCACTCGAGCTCACGATAAGCTCCTATGAGGTCGAGCTGTGTGGGCTTTATCGTGATGCTTGTTAACCATCAACATCGTGCATTTGATGGGTCCGCTTTAAATTATGGGATATCTTAAAATTCAGCCGTATACGGAACTCAGGTGGGCCATATCATCTCAAATCATGTGAAGACATGCTAAAAACATATAAAAGCACTTGGTGGGGCCCATCTGAAATTTGCATGCGTTTGAAACTTGGTCTGAACCCTCATCCAAGTGGGACACACATAATGGATGGGCTGGATTTGCAAACCACATCTTGGTGGGCCCAAAAAATGATTATGAATATTTTAATGGTGCACGACCCCTCTCAACTTCTGTATATGGTGTGGCCCACACAAGTAACGGATTGACTTGATTTTTGAGACCTAGGCCCCCGATGGAATGGTGCATTTGACTGATGGGGTAGATGTTCAAAACGCATCACGGTGAGGCCCACACAGCTTGACCTCATGGGACGTTCCCATCAACTCTCGAGCACATACCTTCCCCCCCCCCCCCCCCCACACACACACACACACACACACACACACACACACATATATATATATATATATATATATATATATATATATATATATATATATATATATATATATATATATATATATAGCAGAATGCTCACCTGCAAACCACCTATTATCTACGAACTTTTTTGAGAACCCATTATATCTGATGAGTCTTGAAAATCCGAACAGTCCACATGAAGTAGAATCTCATGAAACCTTCTGGTATCAATTTTTATTGTGAACCAAAACTTTTGTGGGTCATTAAAATGCAAACAGTTTCTTCTCTTGATTTGAATTTCTCTTTGATATGGCCCACCAGAATCTTAGAGAAGGGTGAAAATTCACCCCATGAGGTTTTATGGGATTCTGCATCTCATGAACTATTTAGATTTGACACCTATAACACGTGTGCAAAGGTATGCACGTGCATAGATGAGCATGCCCCTCTCTCTCTTTATATATATGTGTGTGTGTGGGGGGGGGGGGGGGGGGAATGCTCACCTGCACATCAGTTTCGCATGGAACTGGTGCAAACTTGTTTAAGAACTTTATATGATGTGGATCCAAAATATGAACAGTCCATGTGAAGCAGTACCTTTTGAAACCCTCTAGGCCCAAGTTTTACTTTGATCCAAGGTGGGCCATGAAAATAAAAACAGCTTCCTCCCTTAATTTGAATTTCTCTTTGCTATGGTACATCATAAATTTTATACCTGTGTTAAAAGCTATCCATCGGAGTTTTATAGGTTTCTACGTCACATTGACTGTTTACATTAGACACCCATAATAAGTATGCAAAAGTGTACACTTGCCTAGGTGAGCACGACTCTATATATATACACACACGCACAGGTGATCGAAAACTTTTGTGGCCCCAATAGGTTTTTAACTGTGGGCGTTCAAACAACACTGTCGGACGGCATGGATACAGAACACATAAAATAAGGTGGGCCCCACGGACACTCCCCGACCGAACTCCGCGTTACCCCCAATAACCTCACGGCCACGGAATCTGCTCCCCATTTTTTCGGCGAAGGAAATAGAGGAATGTGGAATGCCGGATGACCTTCTTTCGCTAAGGATATCCCCGATATTAGTCGCTGTGGGGCCCACATTTATATTTGTTTAATCCACTCCGTCCATTTGTTTTTAAAGCTCGTTTAATGTCATAAGATAAAAAAATAAAGCATATCAAGATCTCAAGTAGACCACACCACAGGAAACAGCGGTGATTAAAAGCACACCATTAAACATTTTTTGGGGGACAGGAGAAAATTTTGGATCGATCCGATATTTCTATTTTTCCTTCATCCAAGTCGGTGTTATCTTATGAAAAGGTTGGATGGCATATAAATATCACGGTGGGCCGTAGGAAGATTTCAACGGTGGGAGTCATTATCTCTAACGTTTCTAGTGGTGTGGTCCACTTGAGATTTTTATCGAATTCATTTTTGGTATCATAATCTAAAATGATCTGTAAAAAAGGAAGGACGGCGTGGATATAAAGAACATACGTCAAGGTGGACCCCACAGTGCCCGCCACCAGTCGCCAGTGGAGGAACCTTTTTTCTCCTCAGGCCTAGGGGCATTTTCGTCATTAGAAGCTCTTTACGCGCGGAACTTTTCCCGCCCTTTATTCAAGAGAGCGTAGAGAGATGAATCGATTCGCGCGAGGAGAGATTTTACCGGTCTATGTGCGAATACGTAATAGATGCATAGCATCAGGACCATTCATTAGGGAAGGCCCAAAGTGGATATGTTATCATCTTTAACTATTTATTTTTATCGTAGTACGCGTGATCATCCTAATAGTTAGACCGCTCTGATTTTTACACTTGAGAGGATTCACGCTGTGTTAAATAAAATGAACGGTCCAGATCCATTACACGTTTTCTCTGTAGTCAAGCGTACCGCGAAGCACCCATCCATCTCACTCGAGCAAACTTCACACTAGAAAGAACTCCGAACACGGAAGGCTCGGAGGCTCCCATGCTCAGGCGAAATTTTGAGCACGTTCGAGCTTTTGGTACACGTGTGGGCGACCGGAAACGTTGGTCTGATGGGCCACCCACACCTTGGCCCAAAATCTTTCGCATTTTGAGATGCTAGCTGTAGAATATTTGGTCTTTGGAAGCGGATTGCGTCCTGCCCCCGCCTGGACCGAAATCGGTCCAGACAGGGGCTCTGCGGGGCCCACCGTGATGTGTAGGATTTATCTATGCCGTTCATCCAATTTTACAGATAATTTCGTAAGAAAATAAAAAAATAGCTGTATCCAAAACTCATCTAGACCACACCACAGGATGTTGCAGTGATAACGATGCCCACTGTTGAAACCTTCCTAGGGCCATCATGATGGTTTTTTTCCATCCAACCTGTTCATAAGGTCCCAAACCCCTGGATGAAGGGAAAACACAAATTACAGCTTGATCCAAAACTTCCGTGGCTTCCAAGAAGTTTTTAATGGAGGTTATTCAATCCTCATTGTATGGACCACTTGAGCGTTAGACATGCCTCATTTTTGGGTTTGTATCCTAAAATGATATGGAAAAATGAATGAACGGTATGGATGAAACCCATACATCACAGTGGGCCCAAAAGAGCCCCTACATGGACCCATTTCTGTCCAGGCAGGGTAGGACGCAATGTTTAATTGTAAAGTTAAACTATATTTTATTACTGACCATTCTTTTGTTGGCCCCTATTGAAATGTTTAAGATATTTTATTCGTGAAGAATTTTGGTGCATGAACGATGCATCTTAGGGACCATAATATCAACGGTTTGGATCACCATACACGTGTGACATGTGTATGACGATCCTAACCAATCAACCTTCTGGCTCCGTCCATGGTTAGATCCGGCTCGTCCAATCGTCTGATGAATGGACCTTGTATCATTCCATCCAGATTTCTGCTTAAGTTTGTCTTGTAGAGTTCATTTTTGTACTCCCGATTGAAGGTTTGGATTGTCCGAACATTGTGATTTTTACACTGGGCCCACTCGCTGACAGAAATATCAAATGAACGGCTCTGATCGCTTCTCACCTCTACAGAAAAGACGTGGTCGGGGGGCATCGGTATCAGGGCTATTCGGTCCGGACCGGGTAACATCCAGGTCCCTCAGGCCGTGACCGTAGGATCCACTTAGATGATGTGTTGTATATCCACGCCGTTCATACGTTTTTTAAGCTTATTTTAGGCGTTGGGACAAAAAAAAACATATATAAATTTCTCATGTGGACCACACATTAGAAAAATGTGACTATTTAACTTTAAAAATTATCGTGGGCCACAATATTTTTTGATCAAATTGATATTTTTGATTTCCCTTCATCCATGTCTTTGTAACATTATCAACATCTTGGATGGAAAATAAACGTTACGATAGACTCTAGGAATGTTTTATTGGTAAGCGTTCAATCACCACTGTTTCTTGTGGTTCACCCCATCTGAGATTTTTATTTACTTTTTTTTTTGGTATCATGCACTAAAATGACCTTTAAAATCTGATGGACGGTGTGGATATGAAACATATAAATCAAGGTGGGCCCCACAGATACGGCCTGACCGAATACGGTGTTACCCCGACCCTACGGAAACCGCTCCCCCCGGAGCCCGAGCAGTGCGGTGCACGACTGGAAGACGAAACGGTAGCGGAGGATGTACAGGGATGTGGTACCGCCATCTTTCTGGCGCAAGTGGCCAAGTGACGCATCAATCAGATCCGTCCATCTAGAAAAACCTATCTTCAATGCCTATATTTCTACATTCAAGTGGATTAGAACATTTATGATACATTACATTTTAAAAAAATTTCATGTAACCTTCTTTAATTTACTACCGTTTCTTTGAAATCCATTACTCTGATGGTCGAGATCATCTGATGGACATGAAATTTGACCTATTTTCCATCCAAAGTACGAAAGACCATATGGACGGTCTTGATTGATGATTCACGCTTCTACGTACTGCTTTACTTTATTCCTGTTCTACCATGCTCTACCGTCTAATCTCCCATTTTCTCTCGGCGAGTATTTGCTACTCTGGCAGCGTATGACTCTCGATACACAGGCACTCAGAAAATATACGCGTGGCATACAAAAAATTAAACCAAACTGGGTACATTGTGGAGCACGGTGTCCCTAGGTCAGTGTCTCAAAACCAGGTTGGTTGAAAAATCAACTTCTGATTTGTGGACACTTGTCTATTGAAACAGGCATATTTTTCAATTTTGACCGTCCAATAAATCTCCATCAATCCTATAGTCAGGAAATCAATCTAGTTGGCTTTATTTCAACGAGGGTAATTTTTGACTGTAGACACCACCTCTTACCTACCTAGTATATGCGACGGTGGAATTTCTTAGTGCCTGCGTATCAAGCGTCATACGAAGCCATAGTATTATTTACTTCTTTCTTTCTTTTTTTCTCCTTCCTCCTACCTGGGCCACCTCTCTGCATTCAGTCGAGGAGTCGACCGTTGGAGAGAGAGAGAGAGAGAGAGAGAGAGAGAGAGAGAGAGAGAGTTTTTCTCCTTCCTCCCCAGCTCTCTGCATACAGTCGAGGAGTCGACCGTTGGAGAGAGAGAGGGAGAGAGTTTTTCTCCTTCCTCCCAGCTCTCTGCATACAGTCGAGGAGTCGACCGTTGGAGAGAGAGAGAGAGAGAGAGAGAGAGAGAGAGATGGTGACTCTGAGGAAGAGGGTTCGAAGCGAAGAAATCCATTCAAATCCCAAACGGGCGGAAGAGAAGAACCCATCGAAGAAACCCGCCAACAGAAATGAGGAGACAATCCCAAGCTACGAGCAGTCGAGAGATGAGAGGATCAAAGAGAACTTGCTGCGAATGCAGAAGCTTGGCATTATCGATCTATCTCAGAAGCTCAAATGCGATATCGGCTCAGCCAAACGCCCCCCAAAGAAAATCCAGATCCGAAAATCGTCTCCCCCGATTTCAGCACCTCCAAGACGCTCTTCCAGGTATTGCTCCTTTCTTGCTTTTGGTTTGCTGATTTTGGTTCAATATTTCTGCATTTTTTCTGGGTTTTGGTTGGGATTGAAACCATTTTGAGTGTGGACTTTGATTTTGTGGGATTTTCTCTCTGCATTTTTTTTGCTCTTTCGTTGTCTTTCTTTTGGTTTTTTTTTTTTTTTTTCTACATTTTCTTTGTTCATTTGTTGCGTTATATGGATCTTGTTTACTGAGTCCTTGTTTTTGTGTTGTTTTTTCTTCATTCTTTTGCGGGATTCAGTAACGATTTCTTTTATTTATTTATTTAATTTTGCATTCCGTGGATTTTGATGAACGATTTCTGCATTTTTGTGGGGTGTTTTTTTTGGTGTTTCTGTACATTTTTTTGTTTCTGGGTTGTGGTGTTTTCTTTTCCCTACAGTTTGGTGGGTTTTTCTGTGTTCTTGCGGGACTTTTTTTTTTTTTTTTCGTTTTGGTGTTGTTTCTACGTTTTTTGTGGGGTTTTCCTGCTTTTTTTTTTTTTTCGGGATTTCCTGCATTTTTGTGGGTTTTGATTCTGATTCTGCATTTTTGTTGGTTTTTCTCTGTAGTTTTTTATTTTTATTTTTTTGGTGTTCTTTACTTGCACTGGATTTGACTGATGATTGGTGTATTGCTGTGGGTTCTCTCTTCATTTTCTGGGTGGTGTGTGTGTGTGTGTGTGGTGCTTTTTTTTTTGGCAATTGGATTTTGATTATCGTTTCTGCATTTTGGGATTTTCTGTACTTAAAAATCATTTTGGGTTCTTTTCATTATATATTGTAGCCGTTTTTAACATGTGGATGTACAGTATGAGCTTCTGAATTTTTTTTGTTTTTTCTCGTCAAAGAATGCAAATGATGCATATCTTTCAGACGTCAATGGGGATATTAAGATATCATTCATTGGGTGATGCGGCCAGCGGCTCTTCATTTTTAGCTTTGTTAGAAGTGTGTGATGTGTTATTGGTAGTAGTAATCATTTGTGCATAATCTCAAAGTCCTTGTGGAATGAGAATAAGTTTTTTTTTTTAATTTTTTTTTGGGTGTTGGGATTTGACTGTGAAAGAAAAGGAGCTTAAATATGATATATTGTTCATAGGCATTTTATAAAATATTTGAATTAATGTTAAATACATGAGATACTTTTTTAATTCACCTTGATAAATTCAATGCAAACTTCTACTTCCACAGTCATGCATTTATGCTCATCATCCCAAGTTCATAACTAGTTCCTACAGTTGTCAGCAATCACAGGGATGCAAAATGTTTCTTTGACAGTTGTTGCTACTTTATTCATCGTTGCTTTCCTTAAAAAAATGGTTAGACTATTACCGAAATGGGTTTCCTCGACCGGTAGGTTTATTCATACATTTATTCATAAACGGAGTCTACCATATGTATGACCCCCTTCTGGTTGCCGCTGCTAGCTCTTGATTGTTGAGACATGCGTGAAAACATTTGCATGCAAGATGAGTAACAAAGAAATGAGTAGTTGATGCTGCTAGGAATAGTACATAAAATGCAATCAGGAAAGAAAACAATGCAGTCATATTACAAATAGCAATCAAATCATACAATGCAGCCTACATTCATATTTATAAATAAACAAATTTCAGAATACAACAGATTGGCATGATGTCCAGGTTTCTAAATCTTTTTTTTTTCTTTTTTTCTTGTCTTTTGAAGGGTAATTGGAAATTTTATTATGAGAGCAAAGCAAAGAGTATGCGAAAGGGATGTCGATAGATCATCCTGCTAATACAAAGAGGAAGAATCATCCCCCCCCCCACTGCCTTAAAAAACCTCTAATGAGCAACCTGCAAAGGATTTATCAGCTCCCCATTCCAAAACCATTTGACCTTATAGAACACTTGTTTTGGAGATAAAGCTTTCTCCTAAAAAGTTTTGGTGTTTTGGTTTGACCAGATCGACCATATGATCACTAACAAAACTAACCACCATATCGTCCTTTTCTCCTTCAGTTCTTGGAAGCATGCCTCATGAATGATATGTTCCCAAATTGATGAGGCATGACCCAAGAAACCTCTAATAGTGAAAAGAACCTTTCCTACACTTTCTTAATGAAGTTGCAGTGGACTAAAAGTGATTGATATTTTCCTTGTCTTGGAGACATAAAATGAAACCATTGGAAAGAATCATCTGTCTTTTCCTTAGGTTGTACGATGTTAGAATCTTGTTTCTTTCCAGCTAATCATCCAAAGGCCATCTTGGTCCTGGGTATCTCCATATTTGGCAAATTGGGTCCTTTCCTTGCTCAACTATAGTTCTTGGAGCATTGAGCAGAAGCATATGACTGTGAAGGTTCCAAATTTCTTGGTTTCTAAGGCCAACTATCCTTTTCAGCAAGCAAATTTCCACAATTATGAAGGAACTCCATATGCCTGACATGCTCACTGACTTCCTCGTCCAGAAAGTTCCTTCTAAAGTTGGGATTCCCAACTAATTGTTCCCGTACTCTCGTGATATTCTGAGCTATAGAAGCAACCCTTGCACTGGCCACTCAGTATAGGGAAAGACACTTTGAGGGGTCTTTCTCCACACCAATAATCTTCCCAAAACCTAATGTAGGATTCTTCTCCCGATCAAAGCGAATCTCCTCTCTAACAGAAGTTGCCACCTTTAACATTGCCTTCCAGATACCCAATGCCCTGTATGGGGAGTATGAGACTATGAATCAATGGCTGTTTTCATCTCCATATTTACATAATAAAACACCTTGTTTCCATAAGTTGTCCGTTTCCTCCCCGAACCTCCACAACCAATTTGACAATGAGAGCTAGACTGAAGAGCTTCAGTTATCTAATACTGAGACCTCTTTTCTTCTTTGGCTTACAAAAATCTTGGCCTAAATCTCAGCCAGGTTTCAATTCTTCCCCCACATAGCTTTTATGATCCTTAATCTGAAAGCTGCCCATTTCAGTCTCTCCTTCCTAGTCTTGCTGCTTCGGTATTTGCACCCCTTTCGCTTGGCCTCTCTTCAACACCTCATTTTGGTTCGACCTCACCACCTTCATCTATCTCCCGCTACCTTCATCTTCTTCCTCACTACCTTCCTCGGTCATTATCAAGGTTAAGATCACAATTTCCATTCACAATGTGATTATGTAAGATACAATATGTGAAGAGGCTATTTTCACTTGTGTATCTAATAGATAAGTTGGAACTGTCTTTATCATATGAAATTGTGCTCTCAACATCCCTAGAGGCATGTTCTATGATGTTTGGCAATGGTGCATGCCAAAGATTAAACAACTACCAGTCCTGAGGCTCACAATCATGTCTAAATTCCTTTAGACGATACCAAACTCCATGAAAAGGGTGTTAGGAAATGAGGCGTGTTCAGGAACCGTTACAAACTTAATACAAAATTTTTGACATGATAAAGATTGCAACGAATAAAAGTGGCTTCTATTGGGATGATAGTAAATGTGTGACTGCAGAAGTGGGAGGTTGGGCTGAATTTTTTAGGATGAATTAAAAGAATATTTCATGTCTTTCACATTGATTTATATTTTTTTAGAAAATGCCTACAAAGGGTATCCCATAGCTTAACTCTTGTTTCACATTCAAACCTTGAGGCTCAAAAAAATCAGAAACAAGTCATTCTCACTCTACAAGGAGTTTGAGATTATGTCTGTCACATTTATTTATATATTTTTATAGAACGCCTACAAAGAGTATCATATAACTAAACTCTTTTTTCACATTCAAACCTCGAGGCTCAAAAGAATCAGAAACAAGTTGTTCCTACAAAGAGTTTGAGATTATATGCGAAGACAATTAATGTTACAAGAAACACATCATCTACTCCTGGGGAAGCTGAAGAAGAGCCCAACCACATCACCTGATTTATGACATCCCAATATCTCCATTGCCCTCTAAAGGATATGCATCATTTGTACCTTTTAACAATGAGTATTTGGAGGTGATGTATTCGCAACCTTAACAATCCAGGAGAAGTGGTCCTCCAAATTCAGCTCTGGGGCTAGTGAAGAATAGCAAGGTGACTCCTTATGCAGCTTTCATGCGGAGATTAGGAGTCCTTGCGATACAATAGACAAATACACTTAAAGGAATCCGAACTAGCCGGAAATGTGTAGCAGGAGTTGCCTCTCAATCATCAATGGCGACATGATGTGGAAAGCCTCCAGCTACCTCGTGAAATGGCTAAATTTATCCAGGCGCTTCATTAAAATTCAGCTTGAGCTTAAACATATGTGATTTGAGAAGGACATTTTGTAATAAATATTTTTTAAACACACTTTTTGTACTAGTTTTGGATGATGTCTATTTAAACCATATATTTTAAACTTTTCTATTTTTACTAATTACCAGTAGTTTATAGTCAATAGTTTCTCTACATCAAAGGTCATTTAAAATAGTGAGCCTACTTTTGTTGTCCTACTTGATCCTTGGATTAGCTTAAGGATTGACCTAAGGCTTTATCAAGATGGGCTCAATTTAATGGCTTATCTTATATCAAGTCCTTTTTATGTGATCTAAGACTTTGGAGGGATTTACCTCTCCAAGCTCTGTTTGGTGTGAATCCACCTTCTAATTGGTAAACACTTTATAGTTTACTCAAATGCAAAAAATTGTTTACTTGTAAACACTTTACAACTTAAAGCTAAACAGTACAGACATGCATCAAAATGATCCCAATGCGGACGTTTTTTTTTTTTTTTTTTAAATTTTTTTTTAAAGTAACGGGAGAATATATTGAAAAGAAGAGAAAAGTACAAAGGGAGAACAGCTAAAAACAGAAAAGGAGTAGCAGCACGAATCTGCTGAGATAGCAGAGACACACTAAAACCCCAAGAAGCAAAAGTCAAGGCCATGCAAACCCTTGACGGATACAGCCCATTCGATCAGCCATTGTTTAGCTCTAGAAGCAACCGCTTTCGCCGAGGAGGAGGAATCATAGAAGCATCTGTCAACCAGACTGCCAGGATCGCCATTCTCCAGACGGTATTCCTAAGATTACCCAACCTGGCACCATACCAGGAGGCCAGAAATTGAAGAGACGACCCTGGGGGACACCAGGAAAAGTTAAAAAGCTGACAGAATTCGTTCTAGATGAGCGAGATGAGCGAATCTAGCCCTCAAATTGCAGTCAATATCCCTGCAACTCAGTCTTAAGTAGTGGAACTGTAAGTTTGAGACCAGAAGATCAATATGAAGTTATTTCCCTATTATTAGACTAATGATTGCAATTCAAATCTTTAGTCTATCCAAGCAAACACTAAGAGATTTCTCCATTTTCATAGGATTTCTCTTCTGGCATGTTTTTTTTGGTTTGTTGCCTCTCTTTTTTTTTTTTTTTTGGTCATAGGACATACGGGCATCCAAGTGACTCCTCAATGTGAACGTAGCCCTCAAATTGCAGTGGAGATCCTTTCAAGTCTACCTAAAGTATTGGAATTGTAAATTGGAGCCCATAAGATTATTATGAATTCTAAGGAAGATACATTTTGGCTATTTCCATATTATTAGACTAATGCTTAATGTGAACGTAGCCCTCGAATTGCTGTGAAGATCCTTTCAAGTCCATCTTAAGTAACAAAATTGTAAGTTGGAGCCCAAAAGATCATTATAAATTCTAAGGAAGATATTTGGTTATTTATGTATTGTTAGACTAATGATTGCAATTCAAATATTTAGTCCATTCTCTTCTAGCATGTTGTCTTGGGTTTGTTGCTTTTTTCTATAAATGGATTTTGCTTAAGTTGGTTTCTGTGGGTGCCTTTTTTTCCTTAAGATTTTGATGACCGTTTCTATCATTTTACTTTGGGTTGAGATTTACTTAAGCTTGGTGAATTTTGTGGGTCCATAGGTTGGTTGTCAAATGATTTGGTTATGAGGATCTCATGCTACTTCTTTTTTTTTTCTTTTTTTTTTTTCACAATTTGCTTATTGATTGATGTGTTCTTTTAATTATTGGGGGTGGTTAGGTTGCAGAGCATAACTCCTGTTAGCTATACAGAAGTGGGCCCAAACCAAGCTGAAAAGTTATCATGGAATGGAGAGATTTCATTAAAAGAAGGCCCACTTCCTGAGATTTATACAGAGGAACATGATAAGCTACTGGGTACCTGCAAGTTGAGTTGGGAACTCTTTCAGGATGGATACGGCGCAGATGGAAAGCGTATATATGATCCGGTAAATGGGAAGACATGTCATCAGTGCAGGTTAGGGTCTTCTCTTTCTTTCTTGATAATGCTTCTTTGGTGATTTATTAGTTGCCAAATTTCCCAATTTCAGATTTTTGCATGCGTCTTTTATAGTAGGATTTTACTTCTTGTAAATTGTTGTTAGAACCAATTCAAATGTTCTGTTGATTTTGTTTTTGATGTCCTGACCTATGATTCTTGTTTTTTTTTTTTTTGTTTTCTTAGTATTATTAGAACTTCGAAGTAACTATTAGGGGGATTGGAGCAATTCGAATAGCTTGGTATTGTAATATCCACTACTGTTGCAATTCCCATGTTTGGGTTGATGGGCATTGGAAAACCTGGCAGTTTAAATGCCCACCAGTCCTTACAATAACCCGAAAGGGGCACTTCTCTTCCAAAATGATGGTGGAAGTTCGCTCCAATGCCTGCTGAAGATAGATTCCCCAAACCTTGGCCGTGCAATTCGATACACCTCCTAAAGGGAACAGAATCCTCTACACCACATGTTTACGTTGTGTAAAAATAGCCAATCTCTATGGGCCACCATGTTGTCTGTGTGACATCTACTCTGTCTGCTCCTCTATGCTAGGCAATAGGGCCAAAAACCAGCCTGATCCACAAATCAGGTGGGCCACAACAAATGGAACTATGGGGATGGGACACCAATCATAGGCTTGTGTGGGGCCACCATGGTGTGTATCCTTCATCAAACCTGTTTATCAGGTGTTACTCACCATGATGAAGGCAAAGATGCAAAAATCAGGCATATTGAGGTGCAATTTTACATTGCTCCCATTGGTTAAGTCTATTTAGTTTATTTATTTATTTATTTTATCAGTCATCTTTTGTATTTATGGTGAACATGAGGGTTCTCATTTGATGGACAAAGTGGATTTTACACATGCAACATGGTGGGCCGCACATAGCTTAGGTGTTTTACATGCTGCACAAAACAGGTATTGGAGTGATGATTCTAGACCTCTTGAGGTTTCAAAGAGATACTTTGATACTGTGATGGCTGATAAACATGCCATTGGAAATTACTGAGAGAGTGCATACGTGGCATACAAGTATTTCAAACTGAACCACCCAAATTATGGGTAGCAGTTTAGATGTAGCATGAACCAACAACTATTCCTAGTCGGCGATCTAGCTATCCGATAGTTGGACATTTATTGGATCGGATGGTACAAAATGAAAAATATCCAATGGCATCCCAATGTCCACTGCTTCCTGTGGTAGGGCCCACTTGAGTTTTGAAGTAACCTGATTTTGGGATCACATCCTAAATGGATAGGAGTGCATGTCGCACAAACATCACGGTGGGCCCCATAGAGTTTTTGGTTATGTTTATTTATTTTTGAGAGATGTTATGGGTTCCTGTAACATGTGTTGTGGGAAACTCGCATCCTTTTGCATGATGTGGGGCCTGCGCATACGCACACACATGCACAACCAATGTGGAACGCCTGTGCTGTGAGGCCATTTTTGTCCACTCATGACAAGCAAAGACCGTTGAATATGAGGAAACCATTACATCTAGCGTAGAAAAAAACAATCATACAAGTAGGCATGTGGACGATAATAATATTTGAATTGTTTTGATTATCCAATCAAGTTGAAAATGGGGATGATTGTGATTCATGGTAAACACTCCTATCTAATGGTCTACTATGATCATAGGTGGACTCATCTAGGCCGTTGAATATGAGGAAACCATTACAGCTAGCATAGAAAAAAACAATCATACAAGTGGGCATGTGGACGATAATAATATTTGAATTGTTTTGATTATCCAATCAAGTTGAAAATGGGGATGATTGTGATTCATGGTAAACACTCCTATCTAATGGTCTACTATGATCATAGGTGGACTCATCTAGGCCGTTGAATATGAGGAAACCGTTACAGCTAGCATAGAAAAAAACAATCATACAAGTGGGCATGTGGACGATAATAATATTTGAATTGTTTTGATTATCCAATCAAGTTGAAAATGGGGATGATTGTGATTCATGGTAAACACTCCTATCTAATGGTCTACTATGATCATAGGTGGACTCTTCTAGGCCACATATTGACATGGCCGCATAGGCAAGCAAAGACCATGGATCAACAGCCTACAAATGAACTGTATGTGTGCGCGTGTGTGCGAGTGCGTGCATACGCACGTATGTGTTCGGGCCATTTTGGATGCCATTAGTTCATAAGCGTCCATCAATGACGTCCTATATGTATGCATGTATGTATTTGTTTGTCCCCTTTTTTTTTTTTTGAAAGGTAATGATTTCTATATTAGATGATAAAGGAGTGCACAAACAGGGATATTCAGCCCGCTGAGATAGCGGACAGACTACTCGCCTAGAAAAGATAAATTACATCCCTTTAAGGAACCAACATTAGAAGCCCATTCTACAATCAGGTATTTCACCCTTTTAACTAAAGACTCCGATGAGTTCCTTCCATTCCTTTCTTCCCACATGGACCACCAGACAGCTAGGAGGGCCATTCTCCAAATCTCCTTTCTTTGATTGCCTAATCTAGCACCTTGCCATTCATTGAGCAACCGACCTGTGCATTGAGCAACCCTAAACCAACCCTACCTGACCAAAATACATGCGATTATTCCCAACCCGACTCAAATTTGCTCAACCCAAGTCCAACCCTATTTCAAATCAGGTTATTTCCAGCCCTTACCCAACCCGAACTTGGGTTGGGTCACTAGATCCGAACCCAAGTTGCAACCTAATATGAAGGATTTAATTTAGTTAATAAATCTATTTGTTAATTAATCAATCTAACATTCCTCGACTAATGATATCGACAAGTTTGTTATTTATTTTTCTTTGGATTTCTTGATTGGTGTCTTTGTTTCATTGTTTCCTTGCACCAAGTATTTTTCATCTTCATCCTTTTGTGAACTTGCAGGCAGAAAACCCTGGGTAAACGTACACATTGCATCAACTGTAACTTGGTCCAAGGTCAATTTTGTGGAGATTGTTTGTACATGAGGTACGCTATTTCTTTATGGCATTCTCTTCACAGAAGGTAGCTCATACCACCAATCCGAACAACCTAAATGATTATTTTATACCTTTTTTACCTTTCAAAAAACAAATGTTTTGCACCTTTTTTTCCTATGAAAAGTACCATATTTGCAATATCAAACTCAATTGTTAGTCTCCACAGCGTCCTTTAGTAAAAAGAAAGCACCCACAACACACCAATCTATAATGATAAAAATGACCGGTTTTATTGATGTAGAGGGGAACTATATATCGGTATTAAGTATTTTGTGAATTTTGGTTCATGTTTTGATTTTGAGGCCTTGACAAGTGCATTTGCCGTCACTATTTTGCAATTGCAGTTTCTTTTCCTTTCTTCTTGTCATGCACTTCGGGTTGGCTACGTTTGGATGTCCCATAAATTCAGGCTTGTGGTTTTTTCTTTTCTTTTATGCTTTTCCACCCCAAATCACTATCCATGGAATTATGATAGGACCTGAAAAAGCTTGGATAGTGATATGGAGCAGAAAAGGAGGGAAATGGTATCCATCGTGATGTGATTCCCATTTCAGGTGACACCGGAAACACATGGTAAAATGGTTAATCATTCATTCTTTCCAAATGTCTATTCCTTTTGCAATTTAGGAATTATGTAAATGCACATTCAGCAGATTCATTGGACTTGGAGAAACTTACTGAATAGCATTAAAGTTTTCTGGTTAACGTGTTTCATGGAGTTAAATTTACCATCCCTCTATCATTGTTAGTTCTTGTCACAATATGATTCTAGTAATCACTAGTTATGAATTGATGCAAATACCGCCTGCTTTCATGAATCATATTGCTAAGGAAGCAATTCACAGAGCCATGAAATGCATATCACCCATATGGTCACAATAACAAATCAGTGATGGAAGGGTGCCAACTTCAGCTTAACAAAGAGCGTTTGCAAGAAAGCTTGAATGCTATTCTATTCAGCAAGTTTCTCCAAGTCCCGTGATTTTGCCGTATGTACTTCCAAGGTAGCTTTAACAGTACTATGGGTGCGTTTGGATGTACCCCAAATTGCATTTGGATTGATATGACTTTGAGAAACCTACTGAATAGCATTAAAGTTTTCTGGTTAATGTGTTTCATTGAGCTGAATTTACCACCCCTCAATCATTGTTTGTTATTGTGACAATGTGATTCTAGCAATCACTAGTTATGAATTGATGCGAATACTGCCCGCTTCCATGAAGCATATTGCAAAGGAAGCGATTCACAGAGCCATGAAATGCATATCACCCATGTGGCCACAATAACAAATCAGCAATGGAAGGGTGGCAACTTTAGCATAATGAAGAACGTCTACCAGAAAGCGCGAATGATATTCAGCGAGTTTCTCTTGAGTCCCTTGATTTTGCAGTATATGCTTCCAAGGTAGCTTTAACAGTACTATGGGCGCATTTGGATGTACCCCTAATTGCAAAAAGAACAGATAAAGTTGGAAAAATCGAATTATCATACATTATTACATTCTACCATGCCTCTGGGGTGTAATGGAAAAGGATTGCCCATCACCCGTCTCAGAATGTGAGGAATAAGTGTGTTTAAAACGTAACAAATCTTCCAGATGTTGCCAACTAAAGAAGCAAATCTCCAAAGATCCTCATCTGCTGAAGAGACCCATTTCATTGTGTTAAACAAAATCACCTTCCATTTTGAGGTTGGGCTCGCATTCACAATCAGTGATCCCAATATGCAACATAAATCCTATGTAAATTGGCGAATCTGCTTACACCGGTAGGACACCACAGCTACTCATCTGTTCATTGCTTTCATCCTCTTTTTGCAGATATGGTGAGAATGTGCTAGAAGTCAACAGGAATCCTAACTGGGTTTGCCCCGTCTGTCGCGGCATTTGCAACTGCAGCTTGTGCCGACTTAAAAGAGGATGGGCTCCCACTGGCCCTTTGTATAAGAAAGTAAGGCTATTGTATTTGCATGTTCTTTCTCCTTTTCCTGCATTTTTATTCGAAGAGGTAGTATGATCGTTCATTAGAGGTAGTATGACCGTTTGTTAGAGAGAGAGGGAGGGAGGGAGGGAGAGAGAGAGAGAGAGAGAGCGGGAGGGAGGGAGGGAGGGAGGTTGTGTATTAGTAGGTGGAGTATGACGGTGGCTATTTCCTCTCCTGCAATTCTCAGGTTTTGAGCCTTGGGTTCAAGTCAGTCGCACATTATCTCATTCAAACCCGACGTTCTACGGCAAACACAGAAGACCCAGTTCGCAAGCATCCCTCTTCTGCCAAGAGATCACTGGCCTTCGCAGATGCTGGAGACATGAACGTTGAATCCAAAGACTGGGACAAGGAATTGAACAGTTCAGATCATCATGGCCAAAAGATTGAAAACAAGCAGGCGGGGCGACAAACAGGCCTGGAGACTGTTGACAATGTAGGGTCCGGAAGCAAATTGAACATTAAAATCAAGCGCAAGGCGAGGAAGCCTAGTCTAATAAGCCCAAAGCTCAAGAACAAGCACAGGTCTGCGAAGAAGCCTCCTGGAACTCCACAACCAAGCCTAGACAGCAGTGGTGACTTTGCTTCAGAAAGCGTGCCAGAGCCTACTGTAGCCCCAGAATCGATCCTGGGATGCATCAGCGATGTGGGGTCTGCATTCGGATCAATGGTGAGAATCAAGCGCATTGCCAGGAAGTCTCCTATGAAGCCTACCACGGTCCTACTGCTGAGCTCGGATGGTGTTGTCCATTTTTCATTGGAAAGTGAACCGAAGCCTACAGCAGTCCCACAGCTAAGCTCAGATGGTGTCCTCCATTTTCAATCGGAAAGCGAGCTGAAGCCTACAACAATCCCACAGCTAAGCTCAGATGGTGTCCTCCATTTTCAATCGGAAGGCGAGCTGAAGCCTACAGCAGTCCCACAGCTAAGCTCAGATGACGTCCTTCATTTTCAATGGGAAAGCGAGCTGAAGCCTGCTGCGGCCCCAGAACTGAGCTCCGATGTTGCCTGCAATGTTGTATCAGGAAGACCCAAGGCTGGAGTCCAGCACAAGGCAAGGAAGGCTCCTGTTGCCCCAAGCCCAGATTGCATTGCTCGAAGATTGAGGAAGAGGCATAACATGTCTTGAAGATTTGGTCCACAACATTCTCCCTTTTGTGTCAATGTCATGCCTGCTTTTGGTACTCCGGAGAAACAAATCTTGATTGAACCTATATTCGAGGATTCTTGGACCCCACCATTTTGGTTTTGAAGCACTGGGACAGCGCGATATTGTGTGATGAAGCAGGTGGGCCGTTTTGCTATCAGCGATTTGGGACTAGTCACTTGGCCAAGTCCGAGTCCTTATCGTTTTGTTGTCTTTCTGCATTTTGATGTTCAAACATGAATCTTGGGGTCGTTCGTCTTATCAAAATGTTGCGGAGCGGCCTTGATTTCTCATTGCCTATACTGTGGATCCAGCATTTGTCCACCATTGGATGCTTAATCGATCTCAATTTCGGCAATTTAATCCAATTGATCTCAATTTTGACAATTCAATTCAATAAAATGGAAACTATCAAATCAGGTCTAACACCATTGCTTCTATTCCCGATGGATCCTTCCAAGGGTTTGGTCACTACTGTGGAATTAGACCAGTGTGTGACTCTATGTTTCCATTTCTTCAATATTGAGTTGGATTATTGCAATTTGGTTTGATTGGGCATCCAAACACGCCAGCCAAAGTCTCTAATTCCTTGTTTCAAAGTCTCTCACTAATTTACTTACAGAAGACTGCCTAAAAACTCGATCTGATCAAACGCTAAGCGGTTTTACTATATAGTTTGCATGGTGGATGTGCCTGAGACACCTCAATGCATCTGCACCATGGTCGAAAGACTAAGCAACTCGGACTGAGTCAAGTCGGGACTCGCACGAACTGGGGCTGAATCATCTGGGTTACTCGAGGTGTTGAATGGATATTTGTCCATCCAGGTCCAAATCAACTCAACGAGTCATAAGAGAATTGTCTTAGTTGTAAAACCATGATCTGCATTGATTCATCTAAGAAAATTTAGCAATTCTCTTGACCCAAGTTGCATGCCCAAACGGGCAGCGATCAGAGCTCTGAGTATGAAATTTTCATGTTTGTTGGTTGAGTCCAAATTGGATCCAGTTGATTGAAAATCTTTGATATTGGTGGGCAGATGAATGGGTTTTTAATTCTGTATTCGTGAAGATTAGTGGGCCATCAGTAAACTTGAGGTGCAAAATAAGT
Organism: Magnolia kwangsiensis; assembly: GCA_037074715.1. Lineage (NCBI taxonomy): Eukaryota > Viridiplantae > Streptophyta > Magnoliopsida > Magnoliales > Magnoliaceae > Magnolia > Magnolia kwangsiensis. The sequence continues at coordinate 113,312,456 of CM073580.1, forward strand.
GGCCCATGGCAATTACAATCTCAATCGTGCATAATGAGTAGCCCACCATAAATTCAATGGGAGAGCATCCCATGTGCCAATTCAAAACAAACATTTGGGTGGCCATGCGCATCGATTCAAACTTGCAGGTAGTCAACAAACATTTGGGTGGTCAGGCGCATCGATTCAAACTTGCAGGTAGTCAACAAACATTTGGGTGGTAGGGAATTGCAGGCCATCGGCGAACTTGAGATCCAAAAATAGGTGGCCCACCATAATTATGATCCGAGAGTGTGCAAAATTAGTGCACCACTATAAATTCAATCCGAAAGTGCCCCATTCACCAATGCAAAACAAACATTTGGGTGGCCATGCAAGTTGAATTGTAGTAATGGGTACTAAACAAACATTTGGGTGGTAGGGAATGGCAGGCCAATGGCGAACTTGAGATCCAAAATAACTGGCCCACCATAATTATGATATGAGAACCGGTGCAAAATAGGTGGCCCACCATAAATTCAATCCGAGCGAATCTGAAGCGTCTATTCAAAACAAACATTTGGGTGGCCATACAAGTCAATAGAACTTACGGGTACTAAACAAACATTTGGTAGTCAATAGAACTTATGGGTACTGAACAAACATTTGGTGGTAGAGAATGTCTGGCCATCGGCAAACTTGAGATCCAAAATAAGTGGCCTACCATAATTAGGATCTAAGAGCCTGTGCAAAATGGGTGGCCCACCATAAATTCAATCTGAGTGCACTGGAGGCGCCTATTCAAAACAAACATTTGGGTGGTCATACGTGTTGAGTCGAACTTATGGGTAGTAAATAAACATTTGGGTGGTAGAGAATGGCGGGCCATCGGTGAACTTGAGATTCACCAAAATAAACGGCCCACCATAATTACGATCTGAGAGCCTGTGCAAAATAGGTGGCCCACCATTCAATCCGAGAGAACCCGAAGCGTCTATTCAAAACAAACATTTGGGTGGCCATAAAAGCCGAATGAAACTTACGAGTACTAAACAAACATTTGGTGGTAGAGAATGGCCGGCCATCGGCAAACTTGAGATCCAAAATAAGTGGCCCACCATAATTACCATCGGAGAGCCTTTGCAAAATGAGTGGCACACCATAAATTTAATTCGAGAGCGTCTAAAGCACCTATTCAAAACAAACATTTGGGTGGCCATACACGTCAAATCAAACTTATGGGTAGTAAGCAAACATTTGGGTGGCAGAGAACGATAGGCCATAGGCAAACTTAAGATCCAAAATGAGTGGCTCACCATAATTACAATCTAAGAACCTGTTGAGAATGAGTAGCCCACCATAATTCATTCCGAAAGCATCTGAGGTGCCTATTCAAAACTAACATTTGGATCTGTCATACACGTCAAATTAAACTTATGTGGTAAACAAACATTTGGGAAGTAGAGAATGGTGAGCTACGAACTCGAGATCCAAAATAATTGGCCCACCATAATTACAATCCGAAAAATCCTGTGCAAAATAAGTGACCTACCATAAATTCAATCTGAAAGCATCTGAGGCACCTATTCAAAACAAATATTTAGGTGGCCATCCATGTCAAATCGAACTTATGGATGGTAAACAAACATTTGGGCAGTAGAGAATGGTGGGCCATTGGTGAACTTGAGATCGAAAATAAGTGGCCCACCATAATTACAATCCGAGAGCTTGTGCAAAATGAGTGACCCACCATAAATTCAATTTGAGAGCATCTGAGGCACCTATTCGAAACAAACATTTGGGTGGCCATCCATGTCAAATCGAACTTATGAATACTAAACAAACATTTGGGCGGTAGAGAATGGTGGGCCATTGGTGAACTTGAGATCAAAAATAAGTGGCCCACCATAATGACAATCCGAGAGCCTAAGCAAAATGAGTGACCCACCATAAATTCAATCTAGAGCATCGAGGCACCTATTCAAAACAAACATTTGGGTGGCCATCCATGTCTAATCGAACTTATGGATGGTAAACAAACATTTGGGTGGCCATACATGTGAATTGAACTTATGGATGGTAAACAAACATTTAGGCGGTAGAGAATGGCAGGCCATCGGCGAACTTATTAACCAAAATAAGTGGCTCACCATAATTTCGATTGGAGGCCGTTGAAAATGAGTGGCCCACCATAAATTCTATTCAACGGCATTGAATGTGCCGATAGGAAACAAACATTTGGGTGATAATATATGTGGAAATTTTGAGATTTGCAGTTGGTTGTATGATAGAAACCAAAGGCCAACAATCACATCATTTTGTGTCCAAAATAACATCATTAAGCACTAATCACTTGATTAAGTTAATTAATCATGAGGATATTGAGGGAATTTGCACTTGGCCGCATGCCTTTGACTTTGACTTTTTTTTTTTTCTTATGATGGACGGCTATTTTTCCATGAAAAAGACAACTTTTTCTCTTCTTTTGTAGTGGTGAGTCATTGAAAGCACGCTGGCCTTGTAAATGTATTGATGGGAATGGGAGGTGCACTTAAGGAGCACCGAATTTTCACGGTTAGATTACATGTGTACGTGATCTGGACTGTTCATGAGGTAGGCCGCACTTTCTTAACCGTTCAAGAAACGTATTACGCTCATGCTCGTAGGTGGAATGGTCTAGATTAATTGTAAGGGTATGTATCTCTCCCCACGAGATGATATCACACTAGTCATCATCACCGGTAGGATAGTACACGTGGCAATAGGGTTGTATCAATCTGGAGCATCCATCTAGTGGGCCTTATCATGGATGCCCATCTTTCAAGAATCACACCCATCCAACAATACATCGAGTGAATGACTAAGGATCATCTGATCAATATATGTTTTGAACCATTGCCATTCAATGTATGTGCAACTAGATGCACGGTGCGAATGATGAGGCACCTTGACACGTGTACGGTGGTGAGATGTCTCTACCATATTCAGGTTCCGTGGCTCAATATCATCTCCGTTCGTGAGGTACATGTGCATCATTCAGAGGAGCACAATTTCAATCGGTGCTCCTTCAGTGTACGCTACTCGCCCAATCATATTGAACAGGGACACGACATGCCTGGGAGCAGCGTTACAGTGCTCCCTCGTAACCCAAAGAGGTGTGGGTCCATAAAGATGTTTTTGTTATATCTGATCCGTCTATCCGTTTCTTCATCTCATTTTAGGACATTAAGAGCAAAATGAGAGAGTTAAACCACTCATTTGAACCACAAAAGTGAGGATTTAAATACAACTGTTGAAACCTTTGTTGGGATTACAGAAGTTTTGAATCAGGGTTTTTTTTTCCCTTCATCCACGTTTTAATCACCTTATTAACGGTTTTGATGGCATCTAGACATCAAGGTGGGCCCCAGGAAGGTTTCAATGGCAAGTGTCTCCATTCCAACTATTTCTTGTGTTATGGCCCACTTGAGTTTTAGTTTTCTCCAGTGTTTGAGATATGTTGTTAAATGATCTGAAGAAACAGATGAACGGAGTGGATATAACAGAAACATCTTTGGGGGTCCCACAGACATTTGGGTTACAGGAGAGCCGTGTAACCCCGGGTTACAGGTAAGCCGTGCACATTTAAAGGTACATGCACAAATCATCCTTGGATCGCATCATAAGACTTTTATTTAAATGACAAAAATACCCCTCGGCTCTTTTCCATCAATTACCCCGTAGAAGCATTAATAGACGACACCGTCAAGTGCATTTGCGTCATTTTGCTTACTACCGGCCAAAAATAGTAGGTTAGCTAATTCTACACGCACGACGAAGCCCCTCCTAACCCCACACAAGCGCACGTGCCAGTATTGAACACGTGTGCGAGATCCGAGCTGTCCATTGGCCTAATAATCAGCTCACTTCCCTCTCCAGTGGGCCACAACATACAAGAGATATGAACGGCTAGAAAAAAAATTAGCGGTCGAGATTTACTTTTTGCATCGTGGCCCACCTGAGGGGTAAAATTGCCTGGTCTAATCATTAGATCTAACCAGATAGCAAGCTCAGATCTCGCACGCGTGTTCCACATTGGCACGTCTGCCTACGTGTGGAATTAACGAACCTCCAGGAAATAGAGCTCTTGTGGGGCCCATCTCAAGAGCCCAAATTGGATTTGGCTTTTATGCTAGAATGGAATCAACGGCTTAGGAAAAAGTAAGAAGACAAGCATCCGTGGTGAGGAATATGCAAAGGCGAGCTATTTGATACTCCGGCAGACTAGGACACTTGATACGCAGGCACTTGAGAGAATGGTACACGTAGCATATGTTAACTTAAAGTAAATAGACTAAAGTGTGGAATCAGCTGGGGTTAAGTTAGCTTCCAAAACCAGATTGGTCGAATAATCCTAACCTTTAATTCGTGGCCACTTGTTTGTTGAGATAACATCACTAGATTGTTTCATCTTCAACCGTCCAATAAATGGCCACAAATCTCATAGTCAGATGTCCAAATAATCCTGAGTTTTTATTCCAGATATATCTAAACTGGGAATTATAATTTCGACAGTTTAATTTGAATCACTAACATGCCACGTAAGCAATTTCCAAGTGATTTTTAAGTACCCGAGTATCATTCATCGCTCTCTGCCAGAGTAGCAAAAGAGGAAAGGGAACCAAAAAAGTTACTAAACGCATCATTCCACATCCAAACGAAAGCATATGAATGTGGGTTGTGTGGCCCACCATTTGCATACATCATGCGAATATTGCATTCCTCGCACGTGCCATGCATGTAGTAGTACGTGTGGGGGCCGGTACCAGATGGCCCGTGACATGGATGTGCAATATGCATGCCATGATGTACCCTGAGACACGTGGCATTGCTTGGATTGGCCGCCTGTCTCACTTAAGGGAAGTGCTCCGCTGCTCAATGCTGGTACGGTTTGTGCGAGATCCGGTCCGTTCATTAGGTGGGGACCAGCATAATCATATCCTGGACGAGAAATCAGGTTGGCTTTCTGATCATCTGGTCATGTTTGAGAAAATGAATACCAACGTCATGTGGGACCCACCTGAAGAGTGGGCTGTCTTGACTCTGGGCTACCTTGAATTACTCAAAAGACGGCGGTGACCCATCCTCCTTAAATTGTGAGCACCTATGCATGGCCATCCCAACCATCTAAATTGTGGGTCCCAAGGTTGTATGAAGAATATATTTATAGGTAAGCTTATACTATAAGCTAATAGGACAGATGCATACATTAAATTTTATATAATCATTATAATCAACCTTACATAATCTCTTTAAGTGGATTAAGTGTAGATTTGACATTATCTAACATCGCGTGGCCTACTTTGATATACGTATTCTACATTTATGTCATTCATCCGTTCTACAAAATCATTTTAAAGCATTAGCAGAAAAATAAAATAGATACAAAAGTCAAGTGGGCCATATATATTATAAGAAATAGTGATAATTGAATGTCATACTACTGAAAACTTCTAAAGGCTTACTGTCATGTTGATTTGCTATCCAACTTATTAATAAGGTCATATGAACTTGGATAAAAGGGAAATGGCTGCTATAAGCTTGATCTCAAGCTTTTGTGGCTCATTAATAGACAATTACCACTCTTTCCTATAATATGATCCACCTGTAGGTTAAATTTGCTTCATGTTTTAGGGTCATGCCGTAAAATAATTTGAGAGAATAAATGAATAAAGTGGATATAGATTATATGCATCAAGGCGGGTTTCATGGCAAGGGCCGCACTATCTTAGGTGAGACCGAGTCACACCTAATATGCTCTCATAATATGTATTAATGCTTATGCGAGCTACATTAAAGAGGAGATACGAAGGAGCAGACTACCCATATAAAAGTGAAATGACGGAAAAAAAAAAACACAAAAAGCTTAGGTTGAAAGGCCACACATATCTAATTTTCTAGAAGCTTAGCTTCTCTCGTAATAATGCAAGGAAAATAATAGCCAAACACTATTAAGGCTACAAATGATAAAGATACTATCACAATAATTTATATGCAACATTTAATAGCAGTTGTCACCTTCCTCACAATAACTTTTAAAGTTGGCTTTTAATTGGTAGATGGGCAGAAACTTCCTTATCAGTTGTTCACCACATATCAACCTTCCCATTTCATCCTGGCCGGATAAGCCACTAAACTTAAAGCCGCGAAGGATTATAGTCAAACATATAACCACAAAAAATAATTTTTAAAAAAGTTCATATATATATATATATATATATATATAAAAAATTACCGACACCTCCCATATGTCAATACAAATGGCAACAAAAACTATATCTATTTGTCGTTGGGCATCAGTAGGAATGATCTAGTGATCTCAACCGTACAATGGACGATCCAACTCCTGAGAGGGGCCTAGCCCAATGTTTTGTCAGTTGGTAGTTTATACCGTTATGACAATTAGTACTTTTTTTTTGGGGTCAGTTTCATGATCGAAGTCAAAATATACAATGCTCGATGGAAACGGATTGGCTACTCCCCCTGCCACCAGCCAATGGCTGATGGTTGGTTCTCTCTAGGGCCCACCATGATGTATGTGTTTCATCCATGCCGTTCATTTATGTTTTTAGATCATTTTAGGATATGAGACCAAAAATGAAATATATCCCAATCTCAATTGGACCACATTACAGGAAACAGTGTTGAATGAACGTCGCCCATTAAAAACTTTTTGGGGCCCATAACAGTTTTTGATCAAGCTGATCTTTGTTTTTTTCCTTTCATCTACGTCTGTATGACCTAATCAACAGATTGGATTTCAAATAAACAGTACATTGGGCCTTAGGAGGATTTTAATGATGGATATCCAATCACTATTGTTTTCCTGTGGTGTGGTCCAACTGAGATTTATATACCTCTCATTTTTGGTTTATAGTCCTAAAATGATCTTTAAAAATGGATAAACGGCATGGATGAAACACATACATCATGGTGGGGCCACATAGCACCGACCACCAGCCACCGGGCCAGTGGAAGGGGGAGTAACCAATCCGTTTCCATGCTCGATGGAGCATTTGTGTGGCCCCACAAACCGTACATGTGAAGCTGACCTTTTGGCGATCTAAACCGTTCAGATGGGGGGAATGGTGGATAGGAGACGACCCTTTAACAAGAAATGCTAGCAGTGAACGCAGATGCATAAAAGGTCCATTGATTTCGTCCTCAAGGTCTACATGGGAAATATGTGACCATCCTGACTGTTGGTCGGGTGAAATACTGTGTGGATGGACTATAGACCAAAAATCCAAGTGATCGACCAATCCCGACTATCCAGTTGTGAGTTTTTAGCAGTTTAAGGTGGATTGCTCATCTGACTAGTCATTTTGCTTAGGATGGCTATTCCCTTGGTTTTTAGGATGTGATGACCCACCAGAAAAACAATGTTTAGCCCGCTTCGGGTTGAGATTCTGGAGATTCTCAGCTGCATTTTATTATTTCAAAACAGGAGATTTTGAGGCAGCACAACTCTTTTTTAAGTGGTTTCTTTAGTAATTGAGTGTAAACAAAACTTACTCGAATCACTCGCTTGATTGGAAAAGGGTTTACAACTTAGACACTCCTCAGATGATCTAGAATGCTACAATGTGTGTGTGTCTATATATATATAAAAGGTACTATGCGCTCGAGCTGATGGGAATGTCCCATGAGGTCAAGCTATGTGGGCCCCACCGTGATGCGTTTCAAACATCTACCCCATCAGTCAGATGCACCATTCCATTGTGGGCCTAGGTCTCAAAAATCAAGTCAATCAGTTACTTGTGTGGGCCACACCATATACAGAAATTGAGAGGGGCCGTGCACCATTAAAATATTCATAATCATTTTTTGGGCCCACCGAGATGTGGTTTGCAAATCCAGCCCATCCATTATGTGTGTCCCACTTGGATGAGGGTTCAGACCAAGTTTCAGATGCATACAAATTTCAAGTAGGCCCCACCAAGTGCTTTTATATATTTTTGGCATGTCTTCACATGATTTTAAATGGTTTGACCCACCTGAGTTTCATATACGGTTGATTTTTGAGATATCACATAATTTAAAGGGGACCCATCAAATTCACGGTGTTGATGGTCAACACGCATCACAGTGGTGCCCACACAGCTCAACCTCATGGGAGCTTGTCCTGAGCTCGAGCGCATAGTACCTTTTCCATATATATATATATATATATATATATATATATATATATAGAGAGAGAGAGAGAGAGAGAGAGAGAGAGAGAGAGAGAGAGAGAGAGTCATGCTCCCCTGCGCACCTACGCATGTGCGCACCTTTGCACACGTGACATGGGTGTCTAATCTGAACGGTCCATGTGATGCGGAATTCCATGAAACCCCATGTGACAAATTTTCACCCCGATCTAAAATTCTGGTGGGCCAGAACAAAGAGAAATGCAAATCAAGGGAGGAAACTGTTTTTATTTTTCATGGCCCATCAAGTTTTAGATCAAAGTAAAACTTCGGCCTGGAGGATTTCACGAGGTGCTGTTTCATATGAACGGTTCAGACTTTGGATCCAAATCACGTGTGATGGGTTTTCAAAAACGTTCGTACGTTGTACGTAAGAACCGGTTCGCAGGTGAGCGTTCCGCTATATATATATATATATATATATATATATATGGAGATGGTTCTATGCAGTCGACCACATGGGAAGTTCCCATGAGGTCAAGCTGTGTGGCCCACCGCCGTGATGTGTGTCGAAAATCAACATTGTGCATTTGATGGGTCCCTTTAAATTATGAGATATCCCAAAAATCAGCCATATACGGAACTCAGGTGGGCCATACCATCTAAAATCATGTGAAGACATGCCTAAAATATATAAAAACACTTTGTGGGGGCCACCTAAATTTCGAATGCATCTGAAACTTGGTCTAACCCCTGGTCCAAGTGGGACACACATAATGGATGGACTGGATTTGTGAACCACACCTCGGTTGGCCCAAAAAATGATTATGAATATTTTAATGGGAGGATAACCCCTCTCAACTTTTGTACTTTGTGTGGCTCACGAAAGTCATCTATTGACTTGATTTTTAAGCCCAAGGCCCACCATGGAATGGTCCATCTAACTGATGGGGTAGATGTTCGACAGGCATCATGATGGGGCCCACATAGCTCAACCTCACGATAAGTTCCCATGAGATTGAATGGTTCCCCCACACATGCACACACACATACATATACATCCAAATGCTCAATTGCATACCAGTTTGTATAGAACTTGTGCAAACTTTTTTTAGAACTCATTATATGTGATATGACTCCAAAATTAGAATAGTCCATGTGAAGCAGCACCTCATGAAACCTTTGGGCCTAATATTTACTTCAATCCAAAACTTTTGCGGGCCATGAAGATGAAAATAATATGAAAATAATAGACTTCGAGGGTTGTAGCAAGTGTTGCGGTTAGTGAAGGATCATGCTATGAGTAGTTACATTATTAGACCTCCAATAATAGATTAACAATGCTAATTCGATCATTTTCAATTCTATTTATAGGCTTTTTAATATATACACACCACATGAGCACTCAAACTCATGACCCCCGTGTTGAAATGCAAAGTAGTTATGGGTTGGAACCCAACTCTATTTATAAGCATACGAGGTATTAGAAAGGATAATAATCACTTCTGTGTTTTTGTCATGTATCCCATGTCTACAATTCGGTGCCGTGAAGGTTATATAGCAGGTTGCGTGTTGCTAGCAGCACACTCTACAGGACATGCCATGTGTTGCTGGTTTTAGCAGTTTGTCACAACATGTGCATGAACACTTGATTTTCATATCCTTTATTTTCCTTATTCATACACTTAATGAGAAGAAAGTACTTTTGGAAGCATTTGAATTGACCGGATTATCATGAAAGATGAACTAAAGTCTAATTTTTAAGTGACAACCATGTGTTTTAAAGCATGATCCATCCTTGCAAGAATTAATACTTATATGCAGAAGAAAGTGACGTTGATATTGGTAATTGTTTAAATCAAGGATGACAAGATTTTACCCACCAAAAAATAATTTCATTTTCACTTATTAGTCATGCACACACTAAAGAAGGTATTATAATCAACTTATCATAATCAATCTATATAATAATCTATTAGACTACACCTGTGGGAGTTTTATACTCTCATTGCTGGTCCCAACCTGGATAGAAGAGGGGGGTTATATCAAGTTCACACAAGGAGTCAAACTTAAGCAATAGCTTCCAACATCAATCCTAACGAGATGATGAGATGACTTGATGATGATGACAATGAAGACGATGATGACAATGGGAGTTTTACTACGGCTCATGGCAAACTAGCTGTCCTCAAACCCAGGATCTCTCCATCTAATTATCCTTTATAAATGGAACATTGGTTTTGATTGTCCATTTCATTAGATGGTTGAACCAATTACCTTAAAATGGCCCATAACTCAACCATTCTTGGGTCAGATAAAATATTTTGGTCAGTAGGAAAAATCCAAAACAGAAGTAAAAAGAAAATGATTTTTTTTAGGAAGTAGAACCTAAAAAAAATAAATAAATAACAAATAACAAAATTCAATGAAACGTTTTTCGGGTTGGTTTGAAGTTTCGAAGTGAGTCAGATCAAACCTGACAAGAGTAGCTTAGTATGATAGTGCATTTCAATTTCATTAAGAATATAAAAATACATGTTGACTTATTTATAAAATGGTGCTCCCAGTTGCATTGTGTCACTTGGACAAACCAATTGATTAATCTAAACTGTCCATTAAGTCCACAACATATTTCGGCTACCATAAAAAAATCAAAGTGGTAGGGTTATCCAATCCACCCATGATCTGGACTTAGTTTTGTAGCCATCCGTTCTCTGATGTACGGATGGGATGATTAAGATTGCTTTTGAAGTTTATTTTTAACTTTTTGAAGCAATGCATAATTGGTCCTAACGAATGGATGGGTCTAACAGTTAATTTCAGCTAGTTTTGTGAAAATGATCTTGACCGTTCATATCAAAAGCAATTGATCAGATGATTAAGATTGTTTGATAGGTGTGATGTTAGCATAATAGCCGATGTAATGTGTGTTAGACCTGATGAATGGTCTAGATCAAAGAATAGGTGTAATGCTTTGAAATTTGGGAGTCGTGTATACGCTCAACTCCCGAGTTTTAGGACATCACTTATATTCGATTTTTATTTATTTGCATTTAATCAAGTTTAATTGTGTACCATGGAATTACTTGGAACATAAATCACAACCACAACACGTTTACTGAAATTGAAAAAGGTCAGGTATACATACAAGTCTAAAAAAATATAAATGAGTCGCACAAGGCGTTGTCCAACTAAAACTACAAAAAGAATAGCATGTCCAAAAAGAATAGAACTGAACCCATTGCTCAGCAATACAACGTCCCATCTACTGATCCGATAAGGTCCTGCTCATCAGTTGAAAGTAAGAGAACCCGTCCTCCTCCTCAAGGCTCGTATTGTCAGGCTTCACTAAATCTGCATCACCTGCATCTACGGGCAAGTCTGGTTAGTGTTTTAAAACATCGTCCCAGAGTATGGGTGAGTGATCAACTCAATGGGTACTATTAGTCTCAAGTTGTAACAAGCATCAGTTATATTATGAATTTAATGAAAAATAATCATCCACAAATACCTAACTAATCTTATTAAAGCACATGCATGGTGGATGATATGATGTATGCCCGCGTCACAACACTTCCTCAAACGACTTCGTTTAACGATCGCGTACGTCAACACTCCCTCAAAGCGACCTCGATTGTCGAGTCGCCAACCTATCTAGTGCGATGCGATGATAATGTTAGCCAAGTTCTTAGTTAATTCCATTCATCCAGCAGGTTGAGAAAACTGATATACCCCATATATCAAATGCCCTGAACTAGTTGCGAGGCCAAGGCCCCCCAACGTGTGAGGCCAAGATCCCGTGATCCTTGATCCCGTCGGGTTCTCCATCCCCGACTTCAAGCACATAGGGAGTACATAGTAAAAGGGATTGCTCGCAGTCACTATGGGGAGGCGCGTCACCCTAGCGTAGGCCGACAGCGCGTATACAGTGTCCCATTCTACCATGCCGAGCTCACGAGACGGTGAATCGGTTTCAATTTAGTTATCGATAGGCGACAACGGTTGTAGGATGTTTCAGGTTCTATACATATGTGAGCAAATAAGGTTAACAAATAAAGTTGGACAGTAAGTAGGCTAGATCGCACGAGTCCAGGCAAGCAAGTGACAGGCAACATCGGGTACGAGTGACCCATGTAGTCTAACTACTGTCGCCCATATGCACTCGCCCAAATCTATGGGTTTAACATCAGGATAGTTCTGCCAATGGGACCACCTGCACTCTCCTCATTTTCCTAACCAACCCAAGGGTTGATGGTAATTCATATCATGCCATAAACATGGTTATCATCTAATATAAGTAAAAGCATGCGTCCACATTTTTTCAACATAGAATCTCAAAGTCTCTACCAAGCAAAGCAAATCATAATGTGAACTAAAGATGCAAGTGTGTTGTGCGGGTTAGTGAGAAAGCTAAACATTTCATATATTGTAAGAACACAAGTACAAGGGTTAATGAGTTATACATGTTATACGGGGCATCATATATGGATCAACAAGTCATGAGTATGCCACCATTAAATTCCTACCCAATCATACGAGAGGCAATAAACATGCTACAAGGAACATCACACACGAATCATAAGACATGAGCATATGACATTTAGTTCTTATCCAAACATGAGAGTAACAACAACATTCCACAACTACTCTATGTTGAATTTAAAGAATCAAAGGTAAGGTGCTTCCTAGGTTTTTTTTTTAAGATCCTTCGAATACATCATCCAAGCATTCAAAATCATTCAACTCTTAATAAAATTGGTGTTAGGCCACCTAAGGATAATAGTCCGCACTTATGGATCGTTGAAGACTTTAGGAAACGATCTAAGGTTGCTAAACTCGCGGGTCGATTCGTAGAGATCCTGAGCCAAATGACTTGGATGTTAAGATTACATGCATTTCCAAGCTCAATCCCAAAGATTACAAGAAAAGATGAGTACTTACCTCCCCAATCGGATGGAAGTGGCTTGAAGTTGTAGATATGGGAAGGGAAAGTATTTCTCTAAGGTTTCAAGCTTCCTTGGGCCCCACCTCCTACAACACCCTCATTCACTCTCTTCTTCCTCTCTCTTTCTCCTCCTTCTCTTCTCCCCTTTCTCTCTTCTCTCTCTTCTAGGGCAAAATCGTATGGGAAGAGGGGGTGCCCAAATGAGGCCATTTTATAATGCCAGATTTGGTAGAAATGGCCCCAAGTGTCAGGTTTTTACTATACTGGACCAATGGGAAGGTCTTTCTAAGCTCTAGGGCCCACTATGGGGTGTACATATTGATATACACCGTGAGATAGTTAGTCCTAATGACGATTTACGTATGGACATGATCGGCCCGCCATTTAGATGCACCGATTGACAGATATGATTAGAAGTCTGTTCAACGGTCACCGATGGTCGCTTGGGGCCGCGACTATACGGATATGAGCAGAGAAATATTCTTACTATACCTGTGAAGTTTGGTCTCAAACCAACGGTCTGAAATTCTCAACTTTGCATAAGAGTAGATAACTCAATTCACTTAAGTTCCAGCTCATTGTTTTAAGGTATTTGCGTTTCTCATGCATTCGTCCTTTGACTCAAGTTGAGCGGTTTCGGGTAGTACCTAGGTCTGACTCTCGCGACGGATGTAAAGCCCGGGAGGACGGACACTATTCTATAGTTTTAAAACTAGTGGCCTACCAACGAGCGGTCTAAAGCTGGCTTGAAAATTCAGGGCATTTATGGAATGAATTAGATACTGAGATTTCTCGTAGACAATGATTAAGGTTTGGATTAACTATGTTCATAGTGTGGCTTATTTATAACTAGTGAAAGTGGAGATTTGATCATGCTTACTCTAAATCGTCGATTTTAGGCTAAAAGAGTAACGGGATTGCTCTGATGGGTCCCTGGTCACGAAATTTATATGACAGGTGCTCCATGGCCTGATGAAGGGCAATGCAAAATTTGAGAGCAAATGAATGCGGGGTTTTACCGCGACAGTCTGAATTGCGATCAACGGTCACTGTTTCACGATCGGGTCTCAGATTTTGTGGGCGGATGTAGAAAAATATTTTAGGCTTTCACCGTAAATTTAGAAGAAATTCGACGGCTGAAATGTCTTATATCTTAGTTTCATATAAGAGTGCCAGATTCTGAGTCCAATAGGCTGGGTTGAGTTGCACCTTGCAAGTGCCGCTGGGATGACGTGAATAATTAATTTCGGGGCGCCTACTGGGTTCGTGGTGCGCAATGGATCACAAGCCCAGTGGGGTCCCCAAATTTTAGATTTTTTTGACCTTCCTCGGCTGCTATATGGCCTGCACAAGCTGTCACCGAGTACAAACCTATCATCTGACTTGATGGCCTGCACACGGTCTGATCATAACCAGACTGGTCCACCCGTGTATAAGCTAACATCGAGTGTTAATGGTCAGTAAGTGATAATATGAGTTAATTTAAAAAAAATTCAAGGACTTTTAAAAATTCAAAATAATGAAAATCCAGGATATTATAATAGGACTGTCTAGGTGTCCCAATTCAACTATGAGCACTGTAACTTATACTGCTCTAAGAGCACTGGAGGAGAATCTCTCAAAACTAAAATGATCAGAATCATTGAGAATTAAGTAAGAGATTAGTTCTAATTGTAACGGAATACAAGGACAGTCCAATCTATTGATCTGAACCATTGGTTAGGTACAACATGCATTTAATGGACCACCATGAAAAAATTGAACGGACCGGATGGTCCTAACTATGCGAAGAGTAGCCTATAAAATGCGGACACGATCACTCAACAGTTTCAACAAACAATTTTCGCCGTCCATTTCTCGAGGGCTATAATGGATCAGGTAGTTTCTTGAAATGGCAATTCTACCAGTCCTATCCAGGCCTACCAAAACGGATGACTATAGAAAGGAAAGCTAGCTTAAGAATGGGTTGAATCATCCAACCGGTGTGATTTTTGCATCATAGCCGTGAAATGTTTCCTGGACCTAGTGGACGGTCAGGATTGATCAATCAAATTGTCCAAGTGTTCCTGTGCAACTAGGAGCACTGCAATTAACAGAGCATTTGATGATTTTTATCCATATAAGTGAGCCCACATATGATCATGTTGGACCCTGGCCCCAATTAGGGCTGTACACCCAGATCTATAGCTCAGCTGGCAGATTGTGCGCAGATACCTCGTTTCAACACTTAGGTCTTAGGATCGATCCCTAGCTGGGGTGGCTAACATGGAGTGTGTGTGCTGACATGGGTGTGTACTAGCAAGCTAACCCAAAAAGAAGAAGAAGAAGAAGAAGTTATTTGGTTAGGTTAGCGCTCGATTCAACTCGAAAAAGCTTAATTCGACTTGGTTTGAAACCGAGTTCAAGCTAAGCTGAACTGATTTTTTGAGCTCTAAAAAACTTCGAACCGAGTTCGAGATTGACTAAGCTCAACTTGACTCGAATCGAACTCGGATCGAACTAGTTTAGTGACTTGTTTACTTTGATATTGATGTTGCTCACTAATTGTTTGATGAAATGACTCAACCAAGTATGGCCGGTGGCAAGGAAGGTATGTATATGAAGCCAAATACTTTTTTTTTTTCTTAATTTTTATGTTGCTTAGAAAGTGTTTGATGAAATACGTGTAAAATCATTGCTATTGTTTTACATATAGTGAGATTTTGAAGGTATAGTTCATGTGTTTGTGAAAATGTTGCACAAACGAACTCAACTCAATCTAGGCTCGACCTCGGCCGGATCTACTGGCCGAACTGAGCTGAGCTAGCCAATCGGGCTCAAGAATCGAGCCAAGCCGAGTTCAAACTGCGGTCAGCAAGTGGCCTAGCTGAGTCCAGCTGTGCCAAGCTTGACTCAGTTGGGCTCGTGTACACCTCTAGCCCCAATATCACCCTGACCAGGTGATCAGGTCTACTCAAGTAAGGGCCTGCAAAATGGATGCAATTATCACCGTTAATTTTGCATCCTCTTAGTTGGCTGGTTGCGATTATTAATTTTATTTTTGGGTCATGCGCAATCTGCCGTTAATTCATCGAAGCTTTGCTGATCACAGGTGGGCGCTGGGCCGTTACAAGGTATGGGGATTTATAGTGGAAGCAGATTGGGTGGCAAACCACTTTGAGCTCACCATCGTGTATGTGTTTTATCCACGTCATCCATCCATTTTGGCAGATCATTTTAGGCATGAGCCTAAAAATTAAGCTGATCAAAATCTCAAGTGGGCCACATCACAGAAAAAAGATGTGATTAAATGCCTACCATTAAAAAATTCTCTGAGGCCACAAATGTTTTGGATCAAGCTAATATTTGAGTTTACCCTTCATCCAGGTATACGTAACCTTATCAACAGTTTGGATAGAAAATAAATAATAGGGTTGGCCCTAGAAAGGTTTCAACGGTGGGTGTCATTATCCTCAGTGTTTCATGCGGTGTAGTCTTCTTTAGCTTCGAATCTACTTAATTTTTTGTATCATGCATTAAAACGATATGGAAAAACGGATGGACGCTGTGGATGTAAAATATATCTACCAAGGTGGGCCCCACAGTACGTGGGTCCGCCACCCAATCCGCTTCCATCTGCAGTGTAAACTACTGCTAACGTGGCATTTCTCACTGGAGGTAAGTTGTAAACTTCTGTGATAGCAACCGTTCATTTGAAACCGTACAGACAGAGTATCATTTGGACAATATGGTGGACCCCATCTGGCCAGAAAAATGGATGGCTACAGTGGACAGGTCAACGGTTCCTATTGGGCATGCAACAAATCTATTATCTATACGATTAGACCGTTCCATCAATTGCAAACATTTCAGTATGCAACTCATAACGAGGAGCAGGGAATGAACGCTTTTGATCATAAATGGTGGGTCCCAAGTACATCAGAAGTGTCGCGGCCTACGTTTTAAGCTAGTCCCGCAATCTCACAAACCTTTCTCCTATGGGTTAGTGTATTGTAGTAGCGATAAACGAGGGAGCGGATTCGACCAGGCAGGGGTAACGCTGAGTTGACCGTGGGGCCCACATTTATGTATTTTTTATATATCCATTCTGTACATACGTTTTGAAATATCATTGGACGGAATTATTCCAAAATTTAAGAAAGTCCAATTATTAGGGGAACCACACCACAAGAAACAGTATTGATTGACAGTTAAAAAAATTTTGTGGGCCAAAAACGTTTTATATGAAGCTAATATTTGTTTTCATCCCTTCATACAAATCTTTTTGACCTTATCAACAGATTGGATGGTAAATAAAAATTAAGGTAGGCCCTAAGAAGTTTTTAATGATAGGCGTTTAATCACAACTTTTTCCTGTCGTATGGTTCACTTTAGATTTGGATCTGCTTCAAATTTTGGTACATGCCTTCAAATGACCTAGAAAAACAGATGAACGGCGTGGATATACAATATATAAATCAAGGTGGTCCCACAGTCACGGCCTGACCGTCCTTGGTGTCACCCCGGCCCGACCGAATCTGGTTCTGAGAAATGATGCGTGTGCTGGATTGGATTGCTCTCCTTTAGGTGTACGTAATAAAAGATCTATTCTCCCAAATAAATAAATAAATAACACAAATGCTCCAGTGCTCACTTATGGTCACTTTCACAGTCCAATTGAAAGATCTGAGCTGTCCATTAGGTCCAGAACACATTTCATGGGCTACGATGCAAAAATCTCACTGCTCGGATGATCCAATCTATCCGAGCTTTGGTCCCTTTTTTGTAGCCATCCATTTTCCAAACCATGAACGGGATCGTTAGGGTGTCCTAACAAAAGTGACCCTTCATGATCATACGCAATCTATGATGGTACCCAAGTGATAGATGGACTGAATCATTGATTAGACCTGTTTTATATACGCAATCTTGACCGTACATTTTTAAAGGCTAGTGCTCAGATGGTTAGATTTTCAAGTCAGTGTGACGTTTACGTGGTAGCAACTGAAATGTGTGTTTGATTTGATGGACAGTCTAGATTAATCGATTGGACTGTCTAGGTGTCCCAATACAACTACGAGCACTATAAGTTACTGCGCTCCCTGTTGCATCTGATTTGACTTATCTAAGCCGTTCATTAATAATCAAATGGCATGGTTTTTACTTTAAATTTAAATCAAGGGTAGACATGTAACTCAAACGGGTCAAAGGCATACAGAACCCTCAGTCAAAATTCACAAGCTCAAAAGGAAATGCTTGATGTTTTTAGCTTTTAGGTTCCTGAAAGACATAGGGATATGCGCCTCCTACCCTCATTTTGACTGTCCGTGGGGCCCACTTGTATGATCCTCCACCAAAGGATGTAGGTGTTATCATTTGGGTTTTGAGATTTCACGAGTGGGGCCCATGGTTTCATGATGAATGAATGCCATTGATCTCATGGACCCCTTCTTTGGTGGGCCATCCACTTCGGCCTTTTTTTTAGTTGAATATGGACCGTTGATGTATTTCTAATCCACCCCCCCCCCCCCCCCCCCCCCCCGGCTGACGTGCTGTAGCCGACCAACGGTATGGATTATTGGAACATGGGCCCACTTGTCACAGTAAAAAAATTATTATTTAAAGATTATAGAGACCATCAAAATTCAATAAAAAAATCAAATCATAAACAGATAAAATCTATAATTTAAAGCATTTTACTTTTTGTATATATCCCATCTAAGTGGATGACCATTATAAATAGTTTGGATCTACTAAAGATGGCCCTACATTTGAAGGCTAAAGTTCATTTTTATTATACAAATTTTCTTTACGGCTGGATAAGTTATTGGTATAAAAGTTTTAAAATATTGAAAATATGTTCATATAACAGATAAAATACACATCATTGATAGAGATGAGCTAATAAAATCTCAATAAAATACACCCCCCCCCCCCCCCCCCCCCCCCCCAAATCTCAATGAAATACACCCCCCCTCACACACACACACACCTCAGTGGGATTTCATCACCTATGGATACACGAACCCTTGACCTGGTGTTGAAACTCCTAAGAGTCTCCCACCAGAGAAAGAGTAAGGATCCTTGGTAATCAAATGCTTAGCACACAAATCCTTTAAATTTAAGTAAATGCTTTTCTTTAAATTCAAATCTTTTCTCATATTGAAATCAAACTTTTTAAATCGGTATTTTATTCAACAAATCTTTTTAAAGTAATTTGAAGAAAAACATATTAATAGTCATCATCTATTGATAAAATTAAGAAGGTGAAAAGATTTATTAAATGTAAATTACTTATACCAGAACTGCTTGAATATAAATGATTTGGCGGAAGCATAAAGATAAATGTATGTAATTGTCACTGCCTTTTATATTTTGATCTTATTTTTATATTGACGCAGGGAAGGACGTGAGGTCGAGCACCGTCTTCCTCAAGATGATAAATATTCCGAATCCACAGAACTTCTCTAGACTCCTCACAGAGACTCCTCGAATCCACGAGGAAAGAAAGCAGAAAATAGAAAAGAATTTCTAATAATTCAAAATTGATTAATGAATCCATAAAATCGAGTTCACAACCCTTTAAATAAGAGAACCAAGCAATAAGAAAGAAATCAGACTCAAACTACAACTAAAACTCCTAGAATTCGCAACTTACTATAAATAGTAAACTTACTATTTATAGACGGTCGTGATGTCTACTAGTGCGCAAGGTTTTCGGCCAAAAATCGTAAGTGTCCTATTTGGCTTCACCAAACGGTTCTCCTAATTATCCTAAGCACTTTTCATGTTGGACACAACTCCTAAAGCCCAACGGATGAAGAGTTATACTCAAACTAAAACTTACTATTTATAGTAAAAATAAAAATAAAATGGGGAAACGACCGTCGATCAGGGGGTTTCTCGCAAACTCGGGCTGCGCAACCCGGCGTAGCAGGTTGGTTGGCTAAAGTAGCTCGTTCTACCCCAAATTCATATATTTTACATCGGATAACTCATTCCGGATTGTGAGATACGCCCGATCTAAGGTCCGATGGTCCGGATCACTTCTGTCGCCGACTGTGCCTTTTCTGATCCATCTTGGCCATGAAATTGTCCACGACCCGCTCTACATCAGTCCCCTGCACTTGAAAAGAACTCGTCCTCGAGTTCTCCTCCTGCGCTGGTTCATGATACTCGGTCAGGTCCGCAACGTTGAAAATCCGTGAGATCGTCATGTCATCTGGAAGATCAACAATATAAGCATTGTCATTGATCTTTCGGATGATCGGTACCGGTCCAATCTTCTTATTTTTCAGCTTGTTGTACGTCCCGGTCGGAAATTTTTCTTTTCGCAGATGGACCATTACTTGGTCGCCTACCTCGAACACCTTTTGTCGACGATGCTTGTCCGCTTGTTCCTTGTACTTTTCGTTCGAGGTATATAGCTTAATCTGCACCTCTGCATGAATACCCATGATCCTGTCTGCCATATGTTCTGCTGCAATACTCATACCTGAGAGCTTGGGTAGAGGGACCAAGTCTAGTATGTGGCGAGGTACTCGTCCGTAAATAATCTGGAACGAGGATTTTCCTGTCGAGCGGTTCACCATGTTGTTGAATGCAAACTCTGCTTGAGACAAGGCCAAATCCCACTGCTTCAGTTTTTCTCCTGAAATACATCGAAGGAGATTTCCCAGAGTGTGATTCACAACCTCAATTTGATCGTCAGTCTGTGGGTGGTAGGCACTGCTGAACTGAAGTCGTGTATCGAATCGAGTCCACAAAGTTTGCCAAAAGTGGCTTATGAACTTCGTATCACGATCAGAAGTAATAGTCTTGGGAACCCCATGTAGCCGCACAATCTCTCTAAAGAATAGGTTCGCCACGTGTGTTGCATCGAGAGTCTTCTTGTATGGAATAAAGTGCACCATCTTGGAGAAACGAACACCGAATCCATGCTGCGTTGTGTTCGTGGGAGACCAAGCATGAAGTCCATAGATAAATTCTCCCAAGGGCCATCAGGCACGGGCAACGGGGTATAGAGGCCCGTATTATGAGATTGCCCCTTGGAGGTTTGACAAATATAACAACGTTGGACTACCCTTCCCATATCACGTACCAACTGCAGCTAGTAATATCGTTCTTCCACAAGAGCTCGCGTCTTGTCTCGCCCAAGGTGTCCACTGAGGTCACCTCCATGTAGCTCTTGAATTATCTGCTCCCTTAGCGAACTGTTCGAGATGCACAATCGATTTTCCTTGAAAAGGAACTCGTCTTGTATATGTAAGTCGCCGGAGTGACCTTCTTGGCATCTAACCCATACGTCCTTGAAGTTGTCGCCATCGGCATATATGTCTTTGAGGCACTCGAACCCGACAACTTCATTGCTCATAGTTACTAACAAATTTACACGACGACTCAACGCATCGACTACCTTGTTCTATTGTCCTGACTTATGTTTTAGCACGAACGTGAATTCCTGCAAAAACGAGATCCATCTAGCATGCACACGGTTAATATTAGCTTGACTGTTAATGAATTTGAAAGCTTGATGGTCCGTGTAAAGTATGAATTCCCTTTGAATCAAATAATGTTACCAATGTCGCAGTGCCTGAACTACCGCGTATAACTCGATCTCGTATGTAGACCACTTCTTACGTGCATCACTAAGTTTCTCACTGTAGAAGGCTACCGGCTTACCTTCTTGAGACAAAACTCCCCCAATTCCGATATATGAGGCATCACATTCGACTTCAAACAGTTTATCGAAGTTAGGAAGTACAAGAACCGGGGTCGTGGATAATCTGCGCTTGATCTCGGCAAAGCTCCTGTCGGCTTCGTCAGTCCACTGAAACTGCCCCTTCTTTATGCAATCTGTGATTGGTGACATAATAGTATTGAAATTTCTCACGAATCGACGATAGAATGTCACCAGTCCATGAAAACTTCGCACTTCGTGAATATTTGTGGGAACCGGCCATTCTCTGATTGCCTTTACCTTTTCCTCATCCACTCAAATGCCCGTGGACGTTACGACAAAACCCATAAATAATAGGCTATTAGTCATGAAGCTGCACTTTTTTAATAAAAGATACAGTTTATTTTCAGTAAGCACCTGAAGGACCTTTTTGAGGTGTTCCATATGGGTAGTTTTGTCTTGACTATATATCAAAATATCATTAAAATAAACCACAACGAATCGCCCAATGAAAGGTTTCAGAACTTGGTTCATCAATCTCATGAACGTGCTATGTGCATTTGAAAGACCGAAGGGCATGACCATCCATTCGTACAATCCTTCCTTGGTCTTAAAGGCGGTTTTCCACTCATCACCTGGTCGTATTCGAATCTGATGGTAGCCGCTCTTTAGATCCAATTTAGAGAATATTTTGGCACCCTCTAACATGTCCAGCATATCGTCCAACCGGGGTATAGGAAACATGTACTTTATGGTGATTTTGTTAATGGCTCGATTGTCGACACACATGCGCCAACTCCCATCTTTCTTTGGAGTTAATAGAGTTGGTACAACACATGGACTCATGCTTTCTCGAATAAGACCCTTACGGATTAACTCTTCCACTTGCCCTTGAAGAATCTCGCACTCATTCGGACTCATCCGATAATGAGGCCGATTGGGTAGACTGGACCCGGGGATAAAGTCGATATGGTGTTGGATATCCCGCATGGGAGGTAACCCATCGGGAAGGTTATTGGGCCAGATTTTTTTGAATTCATGTAGCAAGGGTTTTAGTCTTTCAGGGATGATGGTAGGTTCGAGTTCTTCTCCTTTTACAATTAATGCATAAGCCTGTCCCGTTTCTTTGGATTCTTCCACGAAGTCCCGTATGGTTAAGAGAAAATGACCCTCTACTTTAGAAGTTTCAGGTGGTCCCTCTGGATCCATAGGGGCTAATATGGTCTTCCGGCCATCCTTGACGAAGATATATATGTTATCTCGCCCTTTATGAGTGGCATCACGATCAGATTGCCAGGGTCGACCGAGTAGTATGTGACATGCTTCCATGTCAACCACATTGCATACTACTTCATCCTTATAATGTTTACCAATTGAAAAGGATATGGTGCACCGTTCAGTTACCCTTGTTTCACTGACCTTCTTGATCCAACCGATTGTATATGGAGAGGGATGCCGCTCTGTTTTCAATTATAATTTCTCCACCATGACCTTGGAGACGATATTCTAGCTGCTGCCACTATCAATAATCACGTCACAAGCCTTTCGATTCACCGTACACCTAGTGCGGAAGATGTTATGCCTCTGTGGATGCACTTCTTTTCTTGGCGCATATAAGAGCCGCCTCACGACGAGTGACTCGCCGCGATCTTGTTGAACCCAACTTGATTCATCTACCTCATCCTCGGTGGTATGCTCCTGCTCTTCATCACCTGGATCTTCATCGGCGTTATCAGCACTACCATCATTGATGGTGAGGTTCGCCACCTTTCGCTTGGGATAAGTATTTGATAGGTGGACCGGTTGGCCACAACGATAACAGTTGTCAGGCCGGGGTCGAGCGTAAGGGTTCGGGATTCTACTTGGACCAGCAGTAGTCGATACGCCCCTTTGGGGCCTAGCTTGTCCGCTTCCCTAATCTCGGCTCTCAGACGTAGGAGGTTGAGTGCGTGCTCCTACGAGTTCCTTCCCCTTAGACTGTGGAGCTCCCTGGGGTGGACCCGCCGTAGTGATCCTTGCTGTAGAATAGGGCCGTGTGGTAGAACGTTCAAGTTGTGCTTTTGCCGGAGTAGCCAACTTGATCGCATCATTCATCGTCTAGACGGGCTGCATCTGGACCCGATCCTGGATCGCCATACGCAGTCCACCGTTGAATCGGGCGACTTGCTGCGATTCAGTCTCGACTAATTCGTTACGCGCCGTCAGACGGTAAAATTCTTCTGCGTATTCTCTCTCTGACCGACTACCCTGTCGATAATTTTGGTATTGTTGGAATAATACCTGATCGTAATCACTAGGGAGGAATCGAGCACGTTATATTGCTTCATCGGCTGCTATGTGCGGATTGGTGCTTTCATCTGTCTGGTTCGTGCGAGTTGCAGTTGTTCCCACCAAGCTGAAGCTCCTCCTTTCAACTTGTAAGCCACAAGCTTGACCTTATTTGCTTCAGAGATATCCATATAGTCGAAAAATCGCTCAACTTCAGAAAGTCAATCGAGGAAATCCTCAATGTGTAGTTGGCCATTGAAGTTAGGAATATCAACCCGCATCTTAAATTCTCGATCTGTCCGATCTACTCAATCGCCGCCTTGTCTGGGGTGTTGAAAGATTATGTCGTCGATTTCCTCCTCACTAGAGCCCCCTTCCTCAGGAATGACCAGTGGATGCATTGCTGGTACTATTCTGCGATTAAGGCGATTGCGAGTTTCAACAATCGACGGTGGAAGATTACCACCCGGAACATGGAGTTGCCCTAG
Source organism: Magnolia kwangsiensis (assembly GCA_037074715.1). Lineage (NCBI taxonomy): Eukaryota > Viridiplantae > Streptophyta > Magnoliopsida > Magnoliales > Magnoliaceae > Magnolia > Magnolia kwangsiensis. The sequence continues at coordinate 113,336,945 of CM073580.1, forward strand.
GGTTTCCCCCAAGAGATTCGCTATGCGGTCCATAGAAGCCTGCAGCCCTTGCATGACTTGTTGATTCTCTTGCAGGGTTGCTTCGAAAACTGCCGCCGTTAAAGGTAAATTCCCTGGGGCACCGCCCATAGGATTGTTGCCCGACCCGTCGTTAGAAGTCATCGATCCGAGGAGAAACCTCGCTCTGATACCAAACTGACGCAGGGAAGGACGTGAGGTCGAGCACCGTCTTCCTCAAGATGATAAATATTCCGAATCCACGGAACTTCTCTGGACTCCTCACAGAGACTCCTCGAATCCACGAGGAAAGAAAGCAGAAAATAGAAAAGAATTTCTAATAATTCAAAATTGATTAATGAATCCATAAAATCGAGTTCACAACCTTTTAAATAAGGGAACCAAGCAATAAGAAAGAAATCAGACTCAAACTATAACTAAAACTCCTAGAATTCGCAACTTACTATAAATAGTAAACTTATTATTTATAGACGGTCGTGATGTCTACTAGTGCGCAAGGTTTTCGGCTAAAAATAGTAAGTGTCCTATTTGGCTTCACCAAACGGTTCTCCTAATTATCCTAAGCACTTTTCATGTTGGACACAACTCCTAAAGCCCAACGGATGAAGAGTTATACTCAAACTAAAACTTACTATTTATAGTAAAAACAAAAATAAAATGGGGAAACGACCGTCGATCAGGGGGTTTCTCGCAAATTCGGGCTGCACAACCCGGCGTAGTGGGTTGGTTGGCTAAAGTAGCTTGTTCTACCCCAAATTCATATATTTTACATCGGATAACTCATTCCGGATTGTGAGATACGCCCGATCTAAGGTCCGATGGTCCAGATCACTTCTGTCGCCGACTGTGCCTTTTCTGATCCATCTTGGCCATGAAATTGTCCTCGACCTGCTCTACATCATATATAATGTGTTTGCTTATATATAATTATTTTTTCCACTCGATTATTTCTCATTTAAATTAGATTGAATTGAAATTTTGACTAACATTTTACTAATCAATATGGAATTAAATGGAAACATTTCTACACCAATTTTTGTCCATGTGGCATTTTGTTAACTATAGACATTGACCACTGGAATAAACGTGCTTTAGCTCAACTTATCAATGGCCTGTTTCTTGAATATTTTCCATAGGTACAATATCAGGGCCATTATCATCTAGGCTATAAATGTGATGGTCCACTACCAAAGATTTACACCACATCAAACAATCCTAACCATTTAATCCAAGCTTTAGAGAGGAAAAATGAATGGTTATAAAGTCAATTGGTAAGTACAACATAAAATACCTATGAAGGAATGGAGTTAATAAAAGACAAGGAAAATGGTGGATAAGTAGAGTTATACATGAGCTTAATCGAGTTGAGCTTGGCCCAACTCTGCTCAGCTTGACCAGCATGTTACCCTAGTTTGAACCTGATTGGCTTGGTCATTGAGTCTGACTAATTACCTTAACTTGGCATAATCGGCAACTTGAGCCATCTCGAGTTGAATTTGAGTTCGAGCTTAAGTTATAAGGTTTTTATTTTATATATATATATATATATATATATATATATATATATATATATATATATATATATATAAAACTTTAACACTTAAATTTGATCTCAACTCGGCTCAAGTTAACTCAAAACTAGCCAAGTTAAGCTGAGCTTTCCAAATTTGAGTTGAGGAAGCTGACCAAGTTAACTTGTTTAATATACAGCTCTATGTATAAACAATTGTAAAAAGGATTAAGTCGTCCTCTCAATGACGAAAACTACCTACATGATAGGTCTTTTCTTGGGTTCAGGATACCCAAAATGACCAACAAATTAAAGTATTTTAAACCTTATGTTATTTAAATGCCATAGGGACCGTTCACATTTTTTTTTAAAGAGTCAAATCATTAAAGGATAAAATATTTCCATAAACAAGATTTTATTTTTATTTTTAATTCACATCATTTAAGCCGAGACCCATCATATAAACGCCTTGGATCAAAATGACCACAAATCCAAAGGCTAAATCCCAATATATCCTACAACAATTCCTTAAGATACCTAAAATGATAATCAAATTAAAACATTTCAAACCTTATATTATTTAAAGGTAACGGGTACCCTTTAAAAAAATATATTTAAAAAGAGTCAAATCATAAAAGGATAAAATATCATCGATTAAATTACCAAAATACCCTCATTAGTACTAAATTCCTAGGAGAGAAAGGGTTAATTTGGTAATTAAATAAAGTGGTTTGCTGACTAATTTCCAATCATATGACTTAAACTAACCCAAATTATTATTATTAAAATAAAATTTTGAATTTGAGTATATTAGGACAGAAAATAGCTTTTAGAAGTTCCTATCTAGTGAGGTTTGATAGCCCCACACGCGACTCTACACGCAGACACGTGTGCCAAAATGGCATATGTGTAGGACATCACTGCCGGTTATCAAGCAGTGACCCAAACATGAGATGATCTGGCAAAACAATGTGGTTGTTCAAATATCTGATAGGCCATACATCTAGGAAAACAATGGACGGCTTGGAGATCTTTACAGACATACGTGGCTTGTATGTGGGCTATCATGTAGCCGAAGAGCTTGGTGTTTTGGTCAAATGGTCGATGCAGATGGGTCCCACATGATAGACGGCTCGGTTATCCTACTCACGTGTCATTTTGGTACGTGTGCCTTCGTGTAGGGGTGCGTGTGAGTTTAGAAAATGTATTGATATTTGTACGGGCTCTCTGTTTGATTTAGATGCAGATTTTCCATGTTGGAATCAAAATAGTACACTTTGGCACTGCATTACTTTCAGTAATGAAAATGTGGGGGTACAAAAATCAACCGTTGTCAGGGGCAAATTTGTAAATAGAGGCTGCTTTTTCCATTGACTTTGTTTAGGGGCGGGCCCACAACAATCAGATTTAGGGCTTGTTTGGACCGTAGAATTGATTTGAATGGTATTGAATTGTATTAGATATGCTTAACATCATTGTTGCAGAATGCTTGCATGCCTTAAAATACTGTATAATTGTAGTCATCCAATCTTATGTTTGAGATAAAATTTTATTATACACTTGAATTAAGTAAAATCTTATTTAGTGGATCATAAAATTGTAATCCATGAAAAAATTTCACAACGGATATTGTTTACTTATACATGTATATAACTAGAATTTACTTATACACATATATAACTAGAATGTCATGTATAGATAATATATATAAATAGATATCATGCACAAATATGGAGCTTATATGTGTAGTAAATTTCAAAATTCATGGAGATTCTGTATGAGATCAAATGCAAGTACATTAGAATAAATGCAGTTTCATCCCAGCTAATCCCAGCCGTTCCTATTTCCAATTGATGGATGGATTTGAACCGACCAAATGCAATTCTATCTCACTTAATTTCATCCAATACCTTATGCCAAATGTTACCTTGGACTATTTTTTTTAATAGGTATAAAATATCTTGTAAATGAATAATTATTATTCATTCACCCATTTGAGAATCCATTGAAAATTCCATCTTGAAAACCAATTTAAAAAGTGTAATTTAAATTTTTAAACCCTATAATGTATATTATATATTTATTATGCCTTTTCTTTTATCATAAAATTTTTAGGCATGAGCTAAAAAATAACACAGATACAACATTCAAGTGCCCACACCAAAATAAACAGGGGCCTTAAGAACTTTTTAATGATGAGTATTCAATTCCCTTCTCCTTAATAGTGTGGGCCACTTGAACTTTAAATTTACCTTATCTTTTTACTTATGTCCTAAATTCGGTTAGCATAATAGATGGATTGTACGAATAATTCACACGTATATTACCATAAGCTTCACATATATTTGTAAGCAACCTCGATTCTAATATTGGAAAACGTAAGATTCAAATCATCCCTCTTACTACAAAAGGATATTAATGGCCACTCACCACCATTTTTATACTATGATTCATCTGGGATTTGGAAGTGCTTCATTTTTTGGATCATGCCCTCAAATGAACCTTTGAAAAGGATGGACGGCGTGGATGTAGTCACGTACATCACAATGGACTCCACAGTAAGGGGTCCCACCCACCTTGGTGGATTCCGGGTCTCACCTAATACGCTCCAGTTGGTAACAAGGAATCCCAATCCAACGGGACGCGGCTCGGCCAGTGACTCTGCCTGCTGGTCGGTACTCTGTGGGCCCTATCATGATGTAATTTTTTAAATTCATGGATCAGGTGGACCACACCACTGGAAACAGAAGTGGTTGAACGTCCACCATTTAAAAACCATGTAGGACCCACTGTAATGTTTATTTGACATCCCAAAACCTTTAGAGCCTGTTTGGCCGGGCAGGTTAGATGGAATTGGGTTGTATTAAGGTGGATTGCATGGCTTTCTATATCATTTTATGGCTTTTATAGCCTCCGGGAAGTTTTTAATGGTGAGTGTTCAATCAATACTGTGTGGTCCACTTGAGATTTGGACCAATCTCATTTTTGGGATCATATAATAAAATGATATGAAAATATTTATGGACAGCAGGGATGAAGCACACATCATGGTGGGGCCCACAGAGCACCGACCCCTAGCCATTGGCTAGTGGCAGGGTCACTAGCCAATCCGTATCGGGTCCAACGGCTATTTTCCCGACGTATCTTACTATAGTACGTAGCGATGTATTCGGCTAGCCTCTTTGATACGGAACAAAATGTCCACTCGAGCGTGTAGCGATTCTAATTCTATATCCTCACACGTGCCAATACCTCGGAGGTGTGGGATTCACTGCCCTTTGGTGGACCCCACGAGTATGGAAAAGAGTCCGATCATCAAGTATGCCACCCGCGCATCAGATACTGCTACGGTTGGGATTGATCAGAGTTCAACGTACACAATAAATGTGTGGCCCACATTCAGATGGACAGGTTTAACCATCAATTAACAGGAAATACCAACTGGATCTATCTGATGAACGTATCGGATTTCTCACACGCTTACGACTTGTGCGAGATTATCTTCGAATGTGTACTAGAGCGACGCGTGACGCAGAAGCAAGAAGAATAATAAAGTATATGAAAGTCAATGGGAAGGGTACAACTTTTTAATAAAGAGTTATTTGATGCTCTGGCAGAGTATGATTTATCATACGCAGGCACTTATATCCGTACATGTGGAATACACATGGATCAAATTGAACCGTCGAAATAGTTGAATTTTTTTAAAAAAATTTATAGGTTTCTGAATCTAAAATTCTATCAATTGAATATTTTAATATCTGATTTATTAAAACATTTTGTTGAGTTTGAACCGTCCATAGTTTACATGTTAACGGTCCATTAGATATCAAGTAATTGGCTGGTTAAGGTATTTATTTAGAATAATTATTGTTTTATAATCCACATAAGTGGGCCCACTACTTGATTTGTTTAATTTGACTTGAAAATATTCGAATTATGCAAATTTCAAGAGCCTGCGTATCGTCGAGCACAATCTGCCAGAGTATCAAAGTTTTTATTTTTTTAAATTTATACCCACCTTAATTTATACTTGCGTGCTCCCTTGACGCACGGAATGCCACACGGGGGTGCACCCAAAGCAGTGCTTTCATACGCAAGGATAGCTCGATCTTCGATCTGGACCGTCCATTAAGTTCAACCCCAGCCTTCATTGACCATCCAAAATTTCTCCTTATTTTTGTAATTCTCCCAGATATAGGCTATCCCAGGTGGGCCCTGCCAAATGGATGATCTGATTTTAAAATGGACCTTCTAATTTCAATGATCCAAACCTTCCATATTGTTGGCCATTGATAATATATAAAAGAAAGTGTATAAAACAATCATCTGATCTGTGTGATCTTTTCAAGATAGCCCACTCCTGGATCCAATGGACCGTCCAGATCTCTCATTAGCTTCTTCAAGTAACTATTCCTAGCAGGGCGTATTTAAAGTTTGAGTGCAACAAGGTGTGCCTGAAGACTCCTCAAATGGACGATTGGTTTAATAAATGGATCTTTTTAATGTCAGTGATCCAAACCTTCCATTTCCTTAGCCATTGATTATATTGAAAAAGATCATTTGATCCGTGTGATATTTTCAAGATGGCCCATAAGAGTTGGTTAGATCTAATGGACCGTTCTGATCTCTTATTAACTTCTTCAATTTCCTATTTACAGCCCGGTGTATTTAAAGTTTAGGTACAACAACGTGCACCCGAGGATTCCTCAAATCCAGATAATCATAAATTTTTATCTAAAAATTCGGTGGACTTTCTTATAAAAAATTGGGGGTATAAATATCAGATCCGTTGTTTCTCTTTTTTGGGGGAGTTATTTGATACTCTGGAAATACTTCGATACAAAAACTCAATCTAGACCGTCCAAATCATGAGAAATATTTAGATTAAGTTAAGACCCAAGACCAAACCAACTTGAACCATCCTAACCGCTGATTAATGGACATACCTTGGTTGAAATCTGACCGTTGAATAATTTTTAAGTTAGCTATCCATTAGATGTCAATCAGTTGACAATTTAGAATGTTAGTTGAGGAGAATTTTGATACATTTACCTGTTGAAAAGTGGGTCACACATTTTGGACTTTTAAATTGAGTTTAATGAATGCCACGTGTACAGTTTCTAAGTGCATGTGCATGAACTACTGTTTTCTTTCAGAGTATCGGAGACAGAGAGAGAGAGAGAGAGAGAGAGAGGGAGGGATAATTTGAGAAGGAGAGTAATGAAAGAGGGAGGCAATGAATGCAGTCATGTTTGGATTGACTGTTGGAGTAATGAGGCTCTGATGGGGTTTGAGAGTTATAGGCTCTCTGGTTTTAATTGCCTTTGCAGAGACAGAGAGAGGGAGAGGTTGGGTTGGTGAAGAGATACAAGGGGGTGGTTGGGACTCTTTTTCTTTTGTTCTTGTTGTTTTCAATCAGGGTTTTTTTATGGGGTTTTGGCTGTGATTAGGGCTTTCTTTCTTTCTTCTCTCTGCAAGAGAATAAGAAAATTTAAGGGTTTTTTTTTAAAAAATTGTGGTGTTGGATTGGAGGTTTTTGGGCTCTTTTCTTTTTTTCATTTTGAGAAGTTAGGTTCTGGGTGTTGGATTGGAATGGATTTGAGCTTTGTTTGAATTTATTTGGGGGTTTTGGGATGTGGTTTTTGATGGGTTTTTAATTGGGTTTTGCATTTCTATGGAATTACTGGTTTTTTGAGGTGGGTTTTTGCTATTGGTGATGAATATCTGAAAATTTTGAGTTTTGTTGGGGATTTGAGGTTATTAGACTTGGGTTATGTTTGATTTTGGGGTGTTTTGGGATGTGGGTGGGTTTTTTAATGGGGTGATGGATTTCTATGTAATTTCGGTTTATGTGATGGATATCTGAAAATTTGTAGTTTAATGGGGGATTTTATGGTGTTTGATTTGGGTTTTGTTATTATTATTATTTATTTATTTTGATGATTTGTTAGGATTTGAATTGGATCTGTGGTTTTTAGCTCTTGAGGTGAGGCTAAAAGTTGGGATTTTTTTATTTTTAAAAAAATATGGTAAAAGGTTGGACTGGAATCAGACCTCTGTTTTTTCTCCTTTTCCTTTTTATCTCTCTTAGATGTGTTGTTTTTACCTCCTGCAGTTTGGGTTTTGATTTTTGAAAATCAGTGTCTTGATTTTGGGAAAGTTCAGATTCTTCTGCTTTCTGCGGGAGTCTGGATTTTGAACTGTTTGTGGTGGTGTTGGGCTCTTACATGGGCTAAAACCAGAGCTTTTGGTTGTTTTTCTTGTCTGGGTTTTTTGGGTCAGATTGAAGAGCATTCATGCATCTTTCTCTATGGAAGCCTATATCTCATTGTGCTGCTCTAATCTTAGAGAAAAAGAGCAGAAGAAGAGATGGGTCTGGTTTGAAAGAGGAAGGCAAGAGGAAGTCTTCGATCCTCCGGCAATTGCAAGAAAGCAAGCTGCGCGAGGCCCTCGAAGAGGCATCCGAAGATGGGTCCCTTGTGAAATCTCAAGACATGGACTCTGACTCGTTCGCCAATCTGGATGGGAGCTTTGGGCGGTCGAGATCTCTTGCCCGGCTCCACGCCCAGCGGGAATTCCTCCGGGCTACAGCACTCGCTGCGGACCGCACATTCGACGCCGAGGATGCCATCCCCAGTCTCCAGGAATCATTCGCCAAGTTCATCACAATGTACCCAAAGTTCCAATCTTCAGAGGAGATTGATCAGTTACGCGACCGCGAGTACAGCCACCTCTCTGATATGGCCGCCAAGGTATGTCTCGACTACTGTGGTTTCGGGCTTTTCTCTTACCTTCAGAATATTCAAAGCTGGGAGTCATCAGCTTTCAGTTTATCTGAAATAACTGCGAATTTGAGCAACCATGCTCTCTACGGCGGGGCTGAGAAAGGCACTGCGGAACATGACATAAAAGCTAGGATAATGGATTATCTGAACATTCCAGAGAGCGAATATGGCCTTGTTTTTACCGTCAGTAGAGGGTCCGCTTTCAGATTACTCGCAGAATCCTACCCATTCCAAACGAACAAGAAACTGCTAACGATGTTCGATTATGAGAGCCAATCTGTGAATTGGATGGCCCAGAGTGCAAAAGAGAAAGGGGCGAAGATTAACAGTGCGTGGTTCAAATGGCCCACTCTGAGACTCTGTTCGACAGAGCTGAGGAAGCAGATCTCGAATAAGAAGCGGAGGAAGAAGGATTCAGCTGTCGGACTTTTTGTCTTCCCCGTGCAGTCAAGAGTTACAGGGGCGAAATATTCGTATCAGTGGATGGCATTGGCGCAGCAGAACCATTGGCATGTTTTGCTCGATGCGGGATCTTTGGGTCCGAAGGACATGGATTCACTTGGGCTGTCGCTTTTTAGGCCGGATTTCATCATCACGTCATTCTACAGAGTTTTTGGGTCTGACCCAACTGGTTTTGGATGCCTCCTTATAAAAAAGTCTGTGATGGGAAGCTTGCATAATCAGAGTGGTTGCGCAGGGTCCGGAATGGTGAGGATTGTTCCAGTTTTCCCTCAGTATCTGAGTGACTCTGTGGATGATCTGGATGGATTTGCTGGGATTGAAGACGAGGGTGTCGATGGGAATGAAGAATTCATGCCCGAAGCTCGCCGTGGATCTCAGCTGCCAGCTTTCTCGGGTGCGTTCACATCAGCTCAGGTGAGGGATGTATTCGAGAGTGAGATGGATCAAGATAACAGCTCAGATCGAGATGGAGCAAGCACCATCTTTGAAGAAGGGGAGAGCATTTCACTTGGGGAGGTCATGAAGAGCCCAGTTTTCAGTGAAGATGAATCATCGGACAACTCGTTCTGGATCGATTTAGGTCAGAGCCCATTTGGATCCGACAATTCTGGCCAGTTGACCAGACCAAAGTTGGGATCACCATTGCCACCGTCGTGGTTTATGGGCCGGAAAAACCACAAACTGCTCTCTCCAAAACCAATGTCAAAGATACCTAAGAGCCCAATTTACGACAACAGGCAAGTAAATCCAAGGTCAGGTGAAGACCATGTTCTGTCATTTGATGCAGCTGTCATGTCAATCTCACAGGAACTGGACCGTGTTAAGGAAGTCCCTGAAGAAGAACTCGCAGATGTGGACCCTGCTCCCGCAAACTCCAGGAAGGATCAGGATTTCCAGTATGTTCGGGAGATTGAGGAAGAACCTGAAATCAGAGAGGAAGCAAATTCGAATGGGGCGAAATTGGATTCTTCTGTAAATAGATCAGGAGCCACAAACCTGATTGGGCATGGTGGCCTTGAGAATGGCTCAACGTCTGAGATATGCCCGGAGGGTGTTGTGGAGACAAAGGAAAGTGCTATTAGGAGGGAGACAGAAGGTGAGTTTAGACTGTTGGGAAGGAGAGAAGGGAATCGATTTGGTGGGGGTAGATTCTTCGGTGTGGAGGAGAACGAGCGGGTCATGAGCATGGGCCGGCGGGTTTCCTTTAGCATGGAGGACAACCGCAGAGAACGGAATTCAGAAGCCGGGGAAGTGTCAGGGACTACTTTAGATGACGATGACATTATTAGCGACGGAGAAGACGGGGATGCAGACGAGTGGAACCGAAGAGAACCTGAGATAATCTGCAGGCATCTTGATCATGCGAACATGATGGGCCTCAACAAAACAGCTATCCGGTTGCGGTATCTAATCAATTGGCTAGTGACCTCATTATTGCAATTGCGGCTGCCCGGTTCGGATGAGGGAACGGGAATGCCTCTAGTTCACATCTACGGTCCGAAGATCAAATTCGAAAGGGGTGCAGCTGTGGCTTTCAATGTAAAGAGCAGTAGCAAGTCTGTAATCAATCCGGAAATCGTTCAGAAGCTGGCTGAGAAAAATGGTATATCTCTTGGTATTGGTTTTCTTAGCCACATCCGGATCATGGATGAGCAGAAGCAGCTTCATGGAGCATTAGATGCAGATGGCACATTGTTGTGCAAACCAATATCGAACGGTCGGCACAACAGTAAAAACACAGTGGTCCGAGTCGAGGTCGTTACTGCCTCTCTTGGGTTCCTTACAAACTTTGAAGATGTTTATAGGATGTGGGCATTCGTGGCAAAGTTTCTTAATCCGTCCTTTGTCGAAGATGACAGATTATCCACCGTCCCAGAGACTTCAGAAACGTGAGAGGGGAGCCGGCTACACATGACTTGCACCAAAGTTTCAGCAGAAGCCCCTTTGCCTTTTGCACTCGCAGACATGGAAGAACCTTTGGGGTGTATTTTCAGGAGTGTGATGGTTGGGAGATGCAGAGGCAACAGAAAACACGCAAGGTATGCTCTTTTTGCTTTTTCCGGTGTTCTGTTTCTTTTTGTTCTTCCTCGAGAGCTTTACTATACAAAAGCAGGGTGATGGCTGTTGAATCTTTAGTTTAATTTGTTTATTCTTGTTTTATTTCTTTGGTATGATTTTTTTTTTTTTTTTTTTTTTTTTTGAGGGGGGGGGGGGCACTTCATGTAGAGTTTTCTTTAGAAATTGTAACACTCAGGGAACCATTTGGGACCCTCTTCAATCAGATGATGTTTGTTGGAGCAACAGAATTTGAATAGGTATGGAGTCTGTTCTGGTATTTTTCAAATAGTTCTTGTACAGTTCAACTACAAGGAAAATCTCTGCTGTTTTAGTTTAGGAAAATTAAAATATAAATCAAACGTTTAGGTTGCATTTGGATGCTCAATTGAATTGATTTGTAATAGTTTGATTCAAGGAAGTGGAAATAACTGAATTGGGCTAGTCAATTTGCAATTTAGATCGTCGTTCTAAAACTCAGTTTCTCGACTCGTAGTCAACTTGGTCAGAAATCGAGCCAGGTCACTATGAAACTTGCCGGCAACCTCAATTTGGTTCATGCTCAGCATGACTCGCCAAGTTGGCTTGCCTACTTGGTCGACTTGACATGACTTGTCATGACTCGAACTGAATCACTAGCTGATTTGATCCATTTTTAAATAAAGAAAAAATACATGGTTGATGGAACTTGAACTCACAAGCTCCTGCACTTAGCAAAGCAGCGTCTGCCAGCTTGCCAAGCACCAATTCATATTATTCGCAATTTAATTATTAAATATCGAGTTGAGTCTAATTGACTCTTCAAGTCAACCCGACCCGACTGAATGTTGAGTCGAGTTGAATTTTCGATTTTTTAAACTATGGCTCCAATTTGAAATGCATGCCACTGCATTGTGGGATTGGTCGTCATTATGAATTAAAATGGCCCTGCCTCCATTTGGGTAATTTCCTCCATGCTGGATTGGATCACTGCAAAACATCCAAATGCGCCGCTTGCTTCAATTTGATGTCCCTTTTTTTTTCCTTTATTGGAAAAATAGGAATCTGAAAATAAATAGGTTACAATCATTGGCTTTTTCAGCTAGATTGAATGCATTGTTCATTCTCGGGTGTAGGAATTGCAATATCAATTTGTTGAATTAGATGCAGTTGAACCAAAGTTCTTTTAGTTCTTAGTAGAAGCTGGAAGTGGTAGACAGTTTGAAGCCCATAGGATCCACTACATTCAATGTTTCCATAAATGCCTACTGGACATGACTAGATTTTTTATTTTTTATTTTTTATTTTATTTTATTATTATTATTATTTTTTTAAATATGGTTGCCAAAGGTCAAGGTATTCCATAACGGTAATGGTGGCTGTAATGGCCACCACCATTACTTTTACGATACGGGCTGTAACTGTCATTATGGTCTCTTTTATTTTTATTGAAAAAAAAAAAAAAAAAAACCCAGAAAACCCCAAAAAACCTATATCGGCCCTGTAATGGACCATTATGGGGGTGTTATGGCTTTTACGGGGAGCATAATGGGCCGTTACAGGGGTTGTAATGGCCGCTATGAGTCCCTTTTTTGTTTTTTTGGGTAACGGCTGTTACAACCCTGAAACTTGTAACGGTTGCAACCATTACCTTTACATAACGGCCTTTACAGCCCTCTTAACAGCCGTTACGGCACACCATGCTGAAGGTGATATAGTACACCACCGTTTTTTAATCTCCTTCGATCTTTTATCAAATGGACGGTTAGATATAAGATGCTCAGTGGTTGAAGTTCTACAAGAGCAATCCAATCAGATGGTTAAATCATTTCTTTGGTATGAATGTCAATCTATGCTTTATTCACATTGGGCCCATGATTTGGACAGGTTGCATTGCTTTACATGTATAGCGTAGGTGTGGTGAATGGGACAGATGACAATGGTCTGAAACATAACTACTGCTATTGTGGAATGATGGATATTTCTCTGATACAGCTAGAATGCCACTAGGATATAAAGTTCTGTTGTTAGGTCAGTATCAAAACAGTATTTTCCTTTTCATGAATATGGTAGGTTTTTGGTTGTTTTCATGATAGATATTCACACTGCATATGTACAGGATCTGGGCTGCTCATTAGGTGGACTGCACTGTGTACTCTGGTTCAAAAATCAAGTTGGTTGACTCATCGGGTAGGGAACATGTATGCAGTAAAACTGAAGGGTCAGATGAGTTGACCAACGTCCACGTTAGGTATACATGTGCGGCCCATCAGCCTGACTTTTGGGTGAGGGCAGGTTTGTGCTGGGGCGAGCCTGATGGATGCCCCATGCATGCTACAATGAGGAGTCTTGAAACTCTTGCAGAAATCCTTGAGAACTCATTGGCTCATGCAGCTCTGCATTTCCTGCCAGCATGTCACTTGTGTAAGACATCTGAACCGTGCAAATGGAGGGCCCCACTGTACATTGAATGGTAAGTCTGTCAGCTGTCCATTGATTTCGGTGGCTCAGCCCTGCCCGATGCGTGGACCCATATGATTTTTTTTCTCCAGTTGATCTTCATGGCGGGGTCCATTGCCTACCAATTGGTGGCCAAAATGTAGCTGTATGCTAAGTTAGCAGGCAACTGGGCTGTGGGCTGTAGCCTGTAGGTGATCAGTTCTCAGTATCCTTTACTTTGGTAGAAAGACTTGGTGACTTGGAACTCCTTCGGTCCTGACTCGAACCAGATCAGTCCCACTGAGTCTGAGACCGAGTCAGGACAAGTCACATCACCAAAAAAATTCTGCATCTGCTAACCATATCACAAAAATATAAATTCTCTGACTTAGTATTTTGTGAGGCTTCATGGGATTTGGAGAGGTTTGACTTAGGTTCCTTAGATTGGAGGGTAAAAATCTACTTTTGATGACCATTGACTAGGGCCGCAACTTTGGGTTGGGTTGTCAGGGTCCTCAGGTTGGGTTCAAGTTCGAAAACGCCAACCTCTTTTTTTTTTTCAAAATTTTTTTTTTCAAAATTTTTTACTCATGCACACAAACCCTCACACACTCATGCTGTAGGGGGATTTCACCACCTATGGATACTCAAAAATGCCAACCTCCTTTGAAATCGGGTTGGGTTTTGGTTGAGCAAGTTCAGGTCGGGTTAGGTCACTGTATCTGTGTAAGGTTGGGTTGAGTATATTGGAATTCGAGCTGGTTTCAGGTTGGGCACCTAGGGTTGGAATTGGGGTGTCGGTCAGGTTGCATTTGGATCCTCTTGAGGTTGGGTCGGGCTCGGGTTGATCCTCAACCTGACCCAACCCACAGAAGTTGCACCCCTACTATTGATGCATGAACTAAAGAATATTAGTAGACTTGGGTCTGTTTTATTCATCTCTAATTCAAAGATAAGGTTCATGAACAGAGATTTGTGTAGCTTAATTAATTATTTTATTTTTGTCCTTTCTAACTATTTAATCTTGTATAAAACATAAGAATCTCTACGATCACATGTCATTTTCTGCAGGGAATTTTTCTGCCATCATGTCATTTTCAGCTGATATCTCTTCAAGTATTCAAGTATAAGATTGTTGTATGATTGCTTGGACTTTGCAAGATTAAATGGGGTTTTCTAGATGACTACGCTAATCGAGTTTGGAGATTTTCGAGGCCTGTTGTTGCAGTGTTTGGCTGATTGATTGGAAATTCAATGGTTTTCATTTGAAGCGAGCCTGAGCCTGGCGTGGAGATCATTCAACAGATAAATAGTTTGTCTTTGAGAATTTTTCTCTCTCTCTTTCCCCTAATCTCTATCACTTCTCATATAGTTTGTTGAGAGACAAGATTCCATGCATGTGGGGCCCATGGCTTGTGTTCAGAGCCATTAATCCAATGGGACCCACCATGGATGGGGGTTGGTCCAGAAATACTCCAGATTTGAAGTCTCTAACCCTTTGATATCCTGGCCTACAAATAGATGTTTAAAGAGAAAAAAGACATCAATGATTCATATTCAGTGCAGAAAAGATTATATTTTGGAGGGCCAGGATTGTTTTATCTGGGAGGTTGGCCAATCATATCAATGGTCTGGATCATCAAACCCTGGTCCCACATGTGCAAAGTCCAACCCCATAAATCCTCCTAGTCTAAAAAGGGGAGAAAGAAGCATCAAAATGCCATTTGAAGGTATCATTAGTTCTAATGATGGTTTGAATGATCAGATTATCTTGTCCCTTCTTTTTTGGTTGCAAATGGTCCACAGCTATCTAGCCTTGTTGACCATGAAGATTGTTGGGACAAGGGGCCCACTTTATTCTTTAGATGTGACGTTACCGTACGTTTTGAGTGGGGCCCAACATCCAAAGATCACTTCTCTATTTTGGGTTAGAGTGCTAACCCACTCTTCCAAACCTTGCTTTTGATATGATCAAAAGCTTTCTGATTATAAGAGAATGAATGTAATATTGCGGATTTTCAAGGGAACCAGTATTTATTTTATGGATTTTACTGTCAATTTCCTCAAGAATTCATTATTTTACTAAACAGTAGTCAAATACTTTCGATAGCTGAAAAGACCAAAATGCCCTGTACTCTTTCTTTTTTTTCCTTGCTCCTTTCTAAGGTGGTGGTAGTGAGCATTGTAGGGTTCATGTGGTGTTTTAAGAGATCTAAACCGTCCAACAGGTGCATCCAACCATGATGATCAGAGGTACCGAAATTCATGCTAATCCAGCAATTGAATGGGTCACACAATAGAAAACAATGTGCACCACACAAAAAGCTGCAAATTCACATGTGGCCCACATGATAATTGGGTTGTGTTTAGGAGATCTAACCCGTCCAACATGTGCATCCAACCATCATGATCAGAGGTACCGAAATTCAGGCTAATCCAGCCATTGAATGGGTCTCACACACACAAAAAAAAAAAAAACAACAATGTGCACCACCCAAAAAGCTGCAAATTCACATGTAGCCCGCATGATAATTGGGTTGGAATGATTTTTGGTACTGCGTTCATCACGATGGGGGTGAGCATATAGGACTGGTTGGATGTTATACTCCGACCATGTGGGCCCCACAACGCACCGCCTTAAGAGAAAAATGTACGAGGACGTGTGTTGGTCACTTCACCACCTCAAAAAAACACTTCTTCCTCCTGGTGTCCGCTGAACCGATCGTCCGTCGGGTGGGTCCCACCACGGATTGGGCAATCCTAACCGTTGATAGTTCCCCATCACTATCTTACAACAAAGACTCCATATCCATTTCTATAATGAAAAATAATCTGGTTTGCATCTCACATTTAAAATTCCATTGGACACATCCAATGGTGGTGATGATGATATATGGTGGGTGGGGTCCACATCCAATGTTTACAATGTTGGTCAATGAGGAGCAGAGGCAAATATGGAGGAATATGAGGTGTGATATGGACAATACTCAGAAAAGGTGGCCAATGGTGTTGTGTTGACAAAAGATACTACTGTTGAAATTTGGTTTTTATGCCTCTTTTCTGCCTTTTTTTTTTTAAAAAAAAGGGTAGCTTCAGTGGTGTGGGATGACTAGCTATGTTGACATACACATGGGACCCACATAATACATGAATAGATGGTTGTCATTATCATCATCATCACCATCAAAGTGGAATATTTTTATTGAATGGGTTAGAATGTGGAACATGGATTGGCTACTGACAGTGCTTTGTGGGGCCCAACATGATGTGTATGTCACCTATCCACTCCATCCATTTATTTTTTCAGATTATTTTATTTTATGGTACCAAAAATGATGCAGATCCAAATCTGATATGGACCACACCACGGGAAAGAGTGGTGATTGAACACTTACCGTTAGAAAATTCTTAGGAGCTACAAAAGTTTTGGATTAAGATGATGTTTGTGTTTTCTCTTCATCCAAGTGTGTGTGATCTAATCAACAGGTTGGATGATGCATAAACATTACAGGGAGACCTATGAAGTTTTTAATGGTGGACATTCAATCTCTACTTTTTTCATGTGGTGTGGTCCACTCGAGATTTGGATCTCCCTCGTTTTTGGGTTCGTGCTCTATAATGATCTGAAAAAATAGATGGACGGCTTGGATAAAACACATATCATGTGGGGCCCATAGAGCATTGTCAGTAGCCACCTTGCTAATGACACTGTCAGTACGTAATCGGCGTACAGAATGTGGTGATATAGGATAGGAGCTGATGTGGGCCCTCCAGATCATGGACTTGATTGTGGATGGACCACAGGTATGAAAGATATACTGACCAGATGTGCTCATTGTGAATGTTTGGATAGCAACAATTCCATGGAAATAGAAATGGTTTTCCATTCATAAATTTTTATTTTTTTATTTTTTTAAAAAAACTAAGGGATCTGTCTCGTGAATATAAGATTTGTTTTTTCTATCCAATATATATAAAAAATTTATGTTTTAATAATATGAAAATAATTAAAGCATATTCATTACTTCCACTCTTCATTTTCCTGTTTGTGTAAACAGTAGTTGAATTGGCTGGTGAACACAGCACTCACATGGGTACTGTATATACATTGTAAAATTGTGGGGCCCTCCGTGATGTATGCATTTTTTCCACACCATCCATTCATTTTGCCAGATCACTTTAGGACATGAGCTAAAAAATGAGACAGATCCAAACCTCAAGTGAGCCACACCATTCAAAGCCGTGGGATAATGATGCCCACCGTTGAAACCTTCATAGGGCCCACCATGATGTTTATTTGCCGTCGGACCTGTTGATAAGGTACAAACATGGACTATGGAAAAACACAAATATAAGCTTGATCTAAAACTTCCTTGGCCCCTAAAAAATTTTCGATGGTAGGCATTCAATCCCCACTGTTTCCTATGGTGTGGTCCACTTGAGCTTTAGATCTGCCTAATTTTTGGACTGATGCCCTCAAATTATCTGAAAAAGGAAAAAAGAAAAAAAGATGGACAGCGTAGATAAAACACAAACATCATGATAGGCCCCACAGAGTTTTGCCATGCATACACAATCCCTCCATGGCTGCTCTGTTCTACACTACCCAATCCGAGTCCATCCAAACATAGCCTAAAGTCCTTTAACTGTTAAAAAACTGGTCAGTGGTCCAAATTGAGTGGGAAATTTTTGGTATTTTAGATTACCGGATCAAAATGAATTTTTGGTTGCAGACGTTTCACAATGGGGCCCACCATCACCACTTGGATGGTCTGGATTGGTATGGATGAGTAACAGCCAAGGAAGACTATGGTATATAGTGCATCATTAAACGCACACATTCTAAAAAATTAGAAAGCCACTCCATTCAACAACTACATGAAAATTAAGGGCTTTTCATATCAAAGAAAGGCCAGTAAATGCTTTTCATTTAAATGTAAATTCATGTTATCACCTTGTGGACAGCTAAAATAAATCAAAAATAAAAATAAAAGGCACAAATAAACAAGCTGATTACTCTACAATAATAAAATTACAACAAATCAAGGCTCTTCCTCCCAATCAGGCTTCATATATCAGATGAGGCCCACCTTTGGTGGCCAGGCTCGTCATTTTCTCATACCACCCAAACTGGAGATCTGACCATGCCAACATCAACAAAACCAATAAATTAAGGTATATTCTTGTGAGCCATCATTTCGATTTAGAATGTCAATCTGAACTGTCTGTGCGATTTGGGTCTTGATCTAGACGTCTGTTGAAACAAGCAGATGCAATTTTGGCAACTAGCTAGGAATCCACCATCTTGATAAGGAAAGCAGTCTCTAGCGCAGATTCCTTGCACTGCAAATACCTGTTTTCCTCCACTATATCTATCGTTAGACTAAGCAGAATCGGACGTTGTGGATCGTAGATAGCATGTTGGCGGACCCTCGCAACCCATTTTGCAGCTTCCCATACTCCAAACCTGATGCATGAAATACGATACAGTTATGTATTCACTGCAATATATGTGGCATTTATGGGACACTTCTGCTGGTGCTTTTAAAAGCGTGTAGTTTCCAGTTGAGTAATTACGGTCACTGCCGCCAAATTAACTAGAACCATGATTTAAGGTTTGCTAGTTCCACACACGTAGATCCCAGCCCTACGACGCACCACTCTATGTGCCAACCCCACAAGTGTGGAGCATCTTTGTAATCGACGTAGGCCCCACTGTGCAGATCCCCAGATTCAATAATCAGACCACTCTGTACAATTGTCAGCACGATGAGTGGTCTGGCCTGATGAGTGAAGTGGCCAGATTCTTGGGGGATAGGACGTACGCAGCAGGTCCCACATAACAGGATAGGTTGGATCTCACACATCCACCAGCTTGGCACATGCTGCGACATGTAGAGATGCTGGGATCTACACGTGGTATAAGTAAGGCCCACAGTACTTCATACATGTTTCCTCTTGGAAATGTATTCTATGACCAAAAGAAACTAGAAATGTGCAAGACCATTCTATTTCCCAATCTAAAATGTTAAGTTTTGAAACTGGAAACAAATGCAGGTTTCTGTGCTATTCTCCATATCCGATTAATGCTAATTGTGACAATAGCCCGTTTGGATGTCACCGGCTCCGACCAAATAGGATAGGACCAGCCCAATCCGTTTCGTTTTGAGTGGGAGAAACGAATCGGTGAAGGTGTGCTTTTAACATGCTTCTGCTTCTGCTCAGGGTGATTTGGATAAACTGAATTTCCAAGATTTATTATTATTATTTTGCATCCAAACAGACCTGAAAAATAAGGATTTTGAAGCATATTACCTAGTATTAAAAGATGATGTCACCAAGACTGCTGGATAAAGAACGCCCTTCTGAATATTATCGTAAGGGGAGTATCTTCTTATAGCCTGAAAATCTTCAAAGTCCCCAGGATATCCAAACTCTTCATAGTCGACAGGTGTAAGAGGTAAAACAGGATACAGAAGCGTGTTGCAGGCATCCAAAAATGGAACCTGAAAGGAGAGATGAGAGGACATTATTTTTCAAAATGAAAACAAACATGAAAATGAATTTTGCATACTGGAGAAAATGAATAAAGCATATTATCAAAGAAAAAGATGGGTAAAAAATAAAGGTTCTTATGAGTAATTTTATGGTTGTTTTTATGTTCTTAGGAAGGGAATGGCTGCTTTATTTTGATTCATAGATCTACATAATTGTGATAATGATGCAAGACCCCTCGGTCAAGCCTACTAATTCAACAATAACTATGACACTGCTCGTTATAAGGCACAATTTGCAGTTGTGCCCTATTTATAACAACAATAACAACTAAACTCAATCATGGCTAATGGGGGCTTTCCTAAAGGGGAGAAATCAGTGGTCAATGTGTGAATGGTGTCTGACGATATTATCCGTCTTGCACATGGGTGATACAAAATCTCAAAGTACCTGAAAAGCCCCATGTATTCTGGTTCCCTACTTGAGAAAGGAAGCTACCAGAACAACTTTGCTCCACTGACCAGACACTACAAGTACAAAGACTCCCACGTACTAGAGTTGCAAAGTGACTGGTCTTTTTAATTTATACCATACACCTAATACCGTCAATACATGCTGATATATTCTGATATTTGCAATTTTTTGCCAGTATCATAAATATCTGGAAGATATTAGCAATATTTCAACTTAAGCAGGCAGAAATCAGCAAAAATCAGAAAAATATATTTTTTGGCCTAAATTTTTGGTGATTTTTTTTTTTAGTTCTGTTTTAACAACTCCACTTGAGTTGTTTCATATCAAAACACGAATTTAGTGGAGAAATAATGATCAGAGGGGAATTTTGAAGCATGGTTTTGTTATACCGCATTGTTTGTCCCTTGAACAATGGAAAACTATTTTGTGCATGTTTTTTCCTCTTTTTCCCCTTTATTCTTCCTCTTTTCTTTTTTTCAATGTTTTGAGTTCTAATTGTTGTGTAATCATGTGACTTCTTACATCTCTTAAAGTTTCATTGAAAAATTCCACCATTTTCCAAAGTTCCCAATATTTTCCTTGGACTGAGATACATGCGATATTTCCCCATTTCCTATCATGTTTCCATATTCCAAGGATGTCATATATAGTGCAATAATGATGCATAAAACATCAGGGGGAACAACTTTGTGTGCATGAGATCTACCCGGGCCATCAGGAGTGCAACCCCAAAAACCAGGTTGATCCAAAACTCAGGTGAGCTACACCACACACAAAAGAAAAAAATAAAAAAATTTATTTTAAAAAAAAGAAGAAGAAGAAGAAGACAAAGAAAAGGTGGGGACGTCCACTGTTAAAATCTTCCACATTGTGTGGGGCCCACTGTGATGTGTACGTGTTGTTGAGTCCATTCAACTGACACGTCCCACTAGGGAAGGAACTCCCAAAAATTCAGGCCATTCCAAAGCTTAGGTGGGCCACATTCTGTGAATTTAGAGGTCTTAGCCTCTTAGTTTGCTTTATATTATTCCCCATAGTGTGGTCCACCTGAGTTTTGGATTGGCCTGATTTTTAAGAAAGTGAGTTCAATTCTTCAAGTAGAAGAATTGAACCACAGTGGATCAATGAGCATTTGTGTAAATCACCCTTCTACTCAATACAAATATAGTAACTTCCAAACACATCCTAAAGAACACATAAAAGAAAATGCTGCAGACACAGAGATAAAGAGAGTGGGTCAGAAAGTAGCATCATGGATACCTTCAAAACTGCAGCACGAAATAAATCAGGGCAACAATTAATGGCTGAAGCGACAAGAAGTCCACCAGCACTATAACCCCAACCAGCAAGCTTGTCTTGTTGTACAATTCCCTTCTCGATTAGGAATTTAGCACAGGAAATATAATCATCGATGGAATTGCGCTTTTTTGTGCGCATGCCGTCATGATGCCATCTTTTACCCCCAGACCCTCCACCTCTAAGAACACATCATTCAGACAATATTTAATAGGCGTCCAAATGCTATAGAAAGAATGATTAGGCTCAAGGTCCAGCATCAACACCAAAAATAATAATTCCAGTGAGACATTGCGCTTGCAGAGTCTAATACCAAATATATATTCTTCTTCTTATTATTATTATTACTTGATTGGTATGTTAAGGGTCAGCTTGGGCATTCCTAAGGGCCTGTTTGATTTTTCAAATACCGTGTAAATGCTTTGTAAATAGGTAATAATTACTTACCTAGGTAATTACAACATCACTCCCAAGGCTGACATTGACACCTGCTTTTTTAACACTAAACTGAGGACCAATGCCAAATAAATGTGGGGCCCACCGTGATGCATGTGGCTTATCCACACCATTCATCTATTATGCCATCTGATTTTAGTACATGAACCCAAAAATGAGGCAGATCCAAAATTCGAGGGGACCACACCATAGGAAACAATGGGAATTGAACACCTATCGTTAGAAACCTTTTGGGGCCCCAAAAAGATTTGGATCAACCTGATACTTGTGTTTTCCCCTTATCCATGTCTGTGTGAACTTATGAACCTGTTAGATGACCAATAAACATCAAAGTGGGCCCGATATAGGTAACAACTTTCAATGATGGATGTTTTAAGGCTACTGTTTCTGCCTAACTTTTTGGCTCACACCCCAAAATGTTTCAGTAAAACCGATGGACAGCGTGGATATGCCACATTTATTATGGTGGGGCCCACAAATTTAAGTCAATCTTTCTGAACCGGTTTTCATGGTGGAAATACAACCCGGTTTTCAAACAAGTTAAAACAGTAATAATTGCCTATTTACAGCCCATTTATGGAGGATTTGAAAATTTGAACAGGGCCTAAAAGTGTGGACCAGAGTGGCCAATCACCGTCTAGAACAAACATTACATTATAATGGGTCGGATCCGTAATTGTTGTTGCATTCGCATTTTTGGGCGAATTTTGCTGACAGTAGCATTTAGTGCATGTTGCGATCCACGTTTGGTAGGATGTGGAAAACAGCTCCGCCATCTGCCAAATGTGCACATGCGGATGCACATTTTTTTTCATCATCGTGGGTAGGCCCAAACAGGCAGAAATTTGGCTCAATACTTCAAATGACAACTAGAAAAGGGTTTTTTTTTTTAAAAAAAAAGAAGCATAGACACTGCAAAGAAGGGAAATAAAAACAGGGCCATTCACATGCAGCTGTTAGCATGAGAAGACTCCAAAGAAAACACTGAAATGCACTCTGGAGAACAATTCGAGCTGAACAGGAGAGAGAGAGAGAGAGAGAGAGAGAGAGAACTGACAAGGCCTTGTTTGAATGCACAAGCGAATGGAATCAAGAAGTGTCAGTTTAAACAAGAGTAAAGACCAAATTATATAGGCATTTACTAGTACTCATAACGAGGAAGTAACCCTCAGAAGTTGTGGTTATGTTCCTTCCAAGTCCTATTTGAAAGTGACATTGAAATTTGGAGCCCAATGCTTCAATATGAATACTAAGGTACTTACAATTCGGTCCTTTCCACTTATTGCTATTCATTTATATAGTTCGTCCAAATGCACACCAAAGAACAATTGAAGTAAAGAACAAACCTGACATCAGCATATGCAATCACCCAACCGCGATCAAGCAAGCTTTTTAACTCACTGCGCCAGCGTTTGTCCAACAACTCACCATAAGCCCCATGCCCATGAAGCAGCCCTGAACTCTGACCCTCTAGCTTCATTTTGTGTGAGTAAACAATAGTCAATGGTACCATAACCCCATCTTTTGAAGAAACATCATAATACTCACAGGCATAAAACTCAGAAAGATCATTCCATGAGCCATCTGCACTGTCGGCTTCAGGTATAGTATCTGAGCTCTTTGAGAACGGTGCTTTCGCCATATGGCTAGCAGGAGAAGAAGGTGTTCCATACAATGTCCTTGTCCTTTCATGTAGCACATTTTGTTGTTGCACAATCACCCACTTGCCATTTGATAAGTTATAGTCTACCACAGCATTGGGCATCTGTAGCAAGTTCACATATGAAGAAAAATTGGCATCCAATGTGAATCTATGATCTAAAAAAGAATAAGGAATGTTTTTCTTTTTCTTTGTTTTTTTTTTTTTTTTTAAAAAAAAAAAAATGTCAATGAGAACTTTTATTTAAAAAGAAAAGAACAAACAACAAGGCAGAAACAGCTATAACACAGGGAATGAGGGATCATCTGGAAATATAAAGTCATGACAAACCCCACCAAACAACAATTGATTCCCTATTGTACCCAGCAAATTCCTTTTGCCCGACACCCAACTCACAATTCTATTCTTAGTATTTCAGAACTTCATGTGATTTGGCTTTTCAAGGCTCTCCAAGTTGGATCATCTCAACACTCCACAAGAAAGAGAGTCAGCTTCTTCCTCAATATACTTGGATGATGACAGTGATGCCGTGGTGGTGACACGGTGACGATTGTTTGAAGCTAAAAATTTAAGTTAGGACCAAGATTTTAAGTTACCTTTGCAATTTACTGCCATGAATTTTATTTTTTTTATTTTTTAGGATAATCTGATCTTTATTCAAAGGAGCAAAATACAACACAAGTCCCCTTTTGAGTTTGAGCCCTTTTGGCTAGGGTCCCTGCATTTACTGACATGAAATTACTCATCAAAATGGATATTTACAGGGTGAGCAAACAATTCACGACAAACTTCAAAGAAGAAAATTCAATACCGACTAGCATACCACTGGTGAGGATATTGTGAATCGCATGGTTGAGGAATAGTAATCGTAATTGGGCCCAGGTGAGATTTGACAAACGTGTTTTGGAAGGGCTAGGAAACTCGGATTAACATCAACTAGATTCAGCGCTCCCTGCCAACAAAAAAAAAAAAAAGAGTCATGAAAAGTAGGAAGCAAAAAAACAATCTCTTTTCATCAATAGGCCTTAAAAACTTTGAACCATCATTTTAACAAGGGATCCTTATGAAAAAGCTGGCAAGGGTTTCTCCAAGCAAGAATATTCCCATTGCCCGATGTTATTCAATCCCTGGAGATGTCATGGTTTGGACTCATCCTTGTCGAAGAAACCTGTCAGACAAGGAAGTGGATGATGTTGTTAGGTTACTAGAGGGTCTTCATTACATTTGCCCATTGGTAGGAGAGAGGGATGTGATGGTTTGGAGCAAAGATAAATCGAGCCAGTTCTCTGTTCATTCTTCATGGTGATTTGAAGCTGCCGGCCGGGGGAGAAATGAGACCACATTTCTCACATATGATTCTACAGGGCCTCCCCAAAGGTTGTGGCTTTCACGTGGTTGGTGGGAAGAAAAAGGATGCTTACTATAGATAATCTACAAAAAAGGGCAATTATCTAGAGATAATGTGTCTGCAAAACACGGAATTGGTGGATTACTTGTTCATTCATTGCCATTTTGCTTATGAGTTATGGGAGAGATTCTTGACTATTTTTCAAGTGTCATGGATAATACTTAGGATCCATTCAGGCACTTCTTTTGGCCTAGCACTGTGGTGGCATTGGGAAGGAAGGAAAGCTGTTGTGTCCTTTCGTGATGCTATTGTCCTTTGGGCCATTTGGGGGGAAGAAATAGGAGATGTTTTCAAAATAGATGTTGTACTATATCGGAGATGTATGGAAATGTTTAATAATGTGGGGGCATTTTCACACCATGCTCGAGTGGGGTAGCTCGTGAGATGCAGGGACACACTCGGGGTGGGTGACCCATGTGATTTGGGGCCCACGGGGGAGGTCTCGTGTTAGAGACTCTTCACCGGGGGTGATTAATGCGCATTTCACACCGGCTTCGAGTGGGGTATCCCGTGGGATGCGGGGACACGCTTGGGGTGGGCGGCCCATGTGATTTGGAGCCCACGAGGAGGGTTCAGCCGAGGTCTTAACCCATGAGATGTGGGGCTTGGGCTATGAGATAAATGGATTCATTCGCCATACTCTAACAGTTCGAACTTTTAGAGCAAGTGGTTAATTGTCTTGCATCATATTGGTA
The DNA here is from genome assembly GCA_037074715.1 of Magnolia kwangsiensis. Lineage (NCBI taxonomy): Eukaryota > Viridiplantae > Streptophyta > Magnoliopsida > Magnoliales > Magnoliaceae > Magnolia > Magnolia kwangsiensis. The sequence goes on from CM073580.1 coordinate 113,362,680, forward strand.
TCAAAGCGGGAGGTCTCGTGTTTGAGACTCCTCATCGGGGGTGATTAATACAGGGGCATTTTCACACCGGGCTCGAGTGGTATAGCCCGTGGGATGTGGGGACACACTCGAGGTGGGTGACCCATGTGATCTGTTCATGACACCCAACCCGTCAAACAGGTGGACCTAACCACAATTATCATACAACCAAAAAATTCAAGCCGATCCAATCATTAGGTGGGCCACATAAAACAAATTATCATACCCCTCCCAAAAAACTCCAAGTCCACATGCGGCCCACCCGATAATTGGATCAACCAGTTTTTTGGGGCATTTGATCATCATGGCGGACCGTACCTTTTGGACAGGCTGGATGCCATGCACAAACCATGTCAGCCCTGCAATGCTCGACCAAAACCCTTTCTATAATAAAATAACTGACAAAGGGCATTTTCGTCAGTATCCCATCCAACCATACGGTCAAAGGATCCTTTTGGAAATTCAAAACACTCAAAAAGGCCATTTTCATAAATTCAATTTTTTTGAGGTTTTTTTAAATAAAATCCCCTTTTAATAATAAATAGAAAATACTAAAGAATGAATTTAACAGAAAGAAAATCTTAAAGCACACATAAAATGCTTGCTTACCTTACCATCCATAGGCAAAGGAAGAGCTATCGAGCAAATTCGCAACCACCGACCTTCCCTCAGAATAAGCACCAAATGTGTATCACAGAAATCGGCATCCTCAATTATAACATTCGGGTCATCAAGAAACACGTTCTACAAAAGCATTCAAATCGAATTCATTCGCACCAGGAAAAAAAGGCATTTTCTGAAAATTTAAAATTAAATTAAATTAAATTTATAAAAAAAAAATTAAATTTAAGGAGAAACAATTTGAGGGAGATGTTAGGGAGGAAAAAAACCATGGTTAAACCCAATCGATCAATTCAATGCAACTGGATTACGAATGCTCACTAAAATTGGTCATTGAGGGTCATAACTAGCAAACCTCCCAAGTTCTAGAACCAAAAGCTTCAACAGGATGCCTCAGCAGATAATGGGAATTGACTGGTTGTCCCCCTCTTGGAGCATCCGTAAAAAGATAAAGATATCCCTGATTATGCTCGATTATGCAGTGAGCTTGCAATTCGCATTCCCAAACTAATGTCATACCAGACAATGGATCAGCTGCGTTTATCAAATACACCTGCAAATAAAAAGCTTTGGTCAAAATACTAGTAACAATGGAGTGCAAATCTACAGCATTTTGACTCTAACAGTACCTTTGATGAAGTGTTTGAAAAAGTATTTACAGTCACAAACCGGAAATCTTTGCTGTTCCTAATATTAACATAGACATTCTCATCGGGTTCTTCCAGAACCAAGACATCATCTTTACCAGACCCAAGGACATTACAGTAGATCCTGATAGGAAACAGTAAACACTGTGTATAATCTATCTAGAATTGAGAAATGGTGGAATACTATTGAAATAGTAAAGGGCCTTGCTCCACTGGTACCAGGCAGATGTGGGGCTCACATGATGTCTACACACCATCCAACCTGTCCAAAAGATGTGCCACCTCAGACAAGCCCCAAAGTTCAAAAATCACGCCCGATCCAAAACTCAGATGGGCCATAGCACAAGGAAAATATTGAGAGGAACGCTTACTATTGATTAGCGTGTGGTGGGGGGGTATAATCAAGTCCATTAAGACCCTTCTTCCAGTCCAGATATGAACACGAAGGCTGTTTTGCGGCTCAGGTGGGCCCCTGTGAAATTCAAGGGAGGGCATTTACTCACGGCTCGTTCCCTTTGCTGTGGCCCACCTTAGTTCTGGATCGAACTGAGTTTTAGGTCCTAGAGGTTTTCTTAGGTGACACAGCCGATAGACGGGTTGGATTGTGTGAACCTCGTTAGCAAAACTCCATTTTAAACTTTGTATTTTTGAAAAAAAAGAAAACAGAAACACATACAATAAATGTTTAAACCTCCATATATTTTGGAAGACGTCTTTTTAAAAATATATATATAATAAAACACACATTAAAAATTAAAAAACTTCCAAGGGAAATTTTTAAAATAGAGATTGGTGATCACAACCCATTGATAAAATTGAGTAGAAGGAGAAAGATTTTAGTAAATGCGGTCTGATTTATATGCGGATTACTTGAAGGATTTGAGAGAGGCAAAGAACACCATTTGAGTATCTATGCATTGTTGGTTATACATAGACATTCTAATTATCTTAATAAAAGTTTTCTTCTTTAACCTTATTTATATATAATATATAGGCACGTATAGGCACATATATGCACATATATAGCCATTATTTTTTTCACTCCGTTGAGTGCAAACTGTATTAAACCCGAACTTTCATTCTCCGAATTGTGTTTCCTTTTTCTACTGAATTTTGGCTGTATTATTAACGATAGAGAATGAATTAGACATGAAAACTTCGCATGCCATTTTGATAACTATGAGTGTCAGTATAACATGTGGGCCCAACATCTGTGACCAATACCACTGGAGGGTGCTCCAATAGTAAAAAAGTGGATCTACCAACCGATATGGTCTCTTTTCGGTGTTTGTTACAGTGTAAAGCAGTGCCTTCCCACCCATCACCCATGCCAAATTTGAAACTCGGTCGGCTTGAGGCTTGCTGCAAAGTGAACCCGTATTTAAATTCCTCACGGATAAAGTAAAGAAGTCATTATCCTTGTTATACATGGTGTATGCTAGAAAATGGTGATCTGGGGACACTTCCGATAGTTCTTCATAAGCATACCCTGTCACAGGAGAAGAAAAAAAAAAAGAGGATAAAAAATAAATGGAAGATGACGTATTATACAAACACACTGGGTACAACATTTTCATCCAGGCCAGAATTCCAAATGGGTCCGCTCCATCCTTCAGTAATCCAGATCATTCTTATGGTGGACCTCACCGTAGAAGGGCAAGACAACAATGTCCCCCAAACAATTCCAGCCACCCAAATGGTGGATTTTTTTTTCTTTCTCCCATTAAAAATAATCCATTTGCAGCAATTATCAGATAACTATGATAGCATGACGGGAGACATTTTTTGCAGCATTGACCATCCTTGGCGAGGCCCACCAGATGAATGGTTTGAATGACGGAAGTTGGGCACCATCTGTACAGAGCACTTCATGAATGAAAAAGCCAGTAACTGGGATTGAGCGTTGTAAATTTAATCCTCTTCAACAAGAAAGCTTTTGCGATTCTTTAACCCAAATTGAATAAAAGAATGTGTATTTCCACCAATTGGCATCATCATGGAATATCATCATACACGTGAACTCTATGGGTGGGCCTATAAAAAATCTGGCTTCTACTCAGCACAGGCCGGGCTCATTGCCAGACTTCATGATCTCACTAAACACTGTAGAAGGTTTAAAAAGAAAAAAGCATTACCTCCAAATCTCTCAGCCTCCTGATTGTAATCAACCAACTTCTGCTCAATCCTCTTCCCAGCTGTGAAATCAAAGCCTGCAGAAGGAGCATTGTATGATATAAACTCATCATTCAAACTTGCCAATCTCCGACATAGCACCTGATACTGCTTTCCTTCTTCCACACGCCTGTAATACAACCTGCATCAAAGATCAAACATCATCTGTGACATCAACAGGAGGAAATATACAATGCTTGGCAGAACTAAAGAGGTGGTTTTGTTTAGCCAGCAACCATACAGGAAAACCTATATTTCTGTGATCCAGGCTGTTCAACTGGTGGGGCCATCATGAATGAGCTTCGCCCCAGGAAACTTCCCCAGTGGACAATCTTACCCACACAACTGTGAATTCCTTCACATTGAGTGTACACCGCTGGTTCATCTTTCTGTTTACATGCCACCAATTGAAAAGTTCAGATCATCAACGGAGGAAACTTTGGGGGCATCAACCATCCATATTGGGGCCACTAGATGAATGCTCTGACCCAAAAAAAGGTGGACCCATCTGTATTGTTTGGTCTAATCATGCATCACATAATGCCCCAAGAAAACATTCTCTTTGCAGAAGGTCATGCTTGTAAAAATTAGAGACATTTGTGTCCAGGCCAACAACCCCTACCAGAGGGGCCCATCTTTTGGTGATCCAGAACATTCATCTGGCGGACCACACTCTTGACGGACAGTGCTGCAAGAAAGATATCACCATCAAACAATTCAAGTAATCCAATCATCGCCTTGAGAATGTATGATAGCATCACCATCAAAATTTTGGGCCACACTATGGATGGAGCATTTCTCTAAAAATCATACTAATCAAACAATCCTAACCAACAAATAGATGACTATCAAATGAATGGTTGAATGTAAGATAGTGAGTGGTCCAAATTCCATGGGCAACATCAGATGGTTACAATCATCTTCTTGGTGTAATTTTCAGGTTACACTCCATCAACAATTGGATATGTGATTTAGATAGTGTGAATGGCCAAGAAACTGCAACATTTGTACAGTTAAAGAATCACCCCCATTTTTAAAATGTTAGTGAACTCCAATGAGGACATCCAAGCACCATACCAAAGGAGGAGGGCTGAGCCAGTCTCTGTATGGCTAGACGACCATTACATGGGGCCCGCTTGGCCAAATTCACATTCCTAGCCACGTTGAGGACCCCACACTGGGAAGATGCACGTGGATTGCATGTACGAGCTTGATGGACGCATCAAACCATTGGATCGAGTGGACACGATGATCGACCCATTGGATTTCGACTATGGACCACTTTGACGGTTGGATCATCATAATCGGACATCTTAATCATGGACCACATGGACCACAAAATAGTTTAATTGTTTAGTTTGTTTACATGTTTCGTTAATTTTTGTATAGCTCATATTGTATTAAGATTAGGGAGTTAGAAACAACTTTAAATTCATTAAGCGTTTTTATATTGAGAATCTTATCTGAGAGCGCCTTTTTGTAAAAGGTCTTTTCTGATACTATAAAGGGTTGGACATTCCTACCCTAGCCATTGTGCATGTTATGAATGAATGAGATTTTTCTCCTTTTGCTTTGAGATTGAGCAAAAATAAAAAATAAAAATAAAAAAAATCCATCATGTGATTGGATTAGTGGTGCGAAACCACGAGGAGTGATTCCCTAGTTATCTTTTCTACTTTTCTCTCTTTTCAACAAGGTATCATCTTCCTTCTTCTATTTTCTTCTCTTTCTCACTTTCTCCAATATCTTTCTTCTTTGATTTTTTTCCTCCCTAGAACCCAAATCCAATCAAACCTTAAACCATCTAAACCTTAATCCACAAATCCTAATTTCCAAAACTCCCAATTTTTCTAAACCCAAATCCCCAAAATTTGAAAATCCCTTTGTCCAAATTATAAATCCCCAATTCCCACAACTTGAAACCCATATTCTCAATTCCAGAAACCCAAGTCCTAAAACCCTTAACCCAAAATCTGAAAATCCAACCCGAAGCCTCCTAAAACCTCAACCCTAATGTTCCAAACTTAATTCCTTTAAGCCTAGATACCCCAAACTCATTTCCTACATTCCCTGGCCTTTAACCTCCCCAACATGTTAAAACTCGTACAAGACACATGATTTCCATTGAATTTATATTAACCCTATGTTAGGATGGGGATTCTATCTCCCATAGGTCCTGGTTCATCAGTAATTTATGAGATTCACATTGCGGGACTGTTGTATGCTTGAATTTAGACATGTCATGAATCTGAAATTTCTGAATTTATGATAAATTAGCTTTATTGTGGCATTCTATTACTCTAGTTAATTTTTCTTTTGATTTCATGGCCTCATATAGGTTAGATCATTCTGTCCTGCATCAAACTCTCATAAGATACGAATCCAGCCCATTAAAACATAACCAATCTAGTGGTTGGGAATGCTCGAAGGAGTTCCCTCATTCCGTCAGACATCAATAGCATGTCCTAACAGTCCAACTGTCCAGAACACCGAAATGAAAACCCCACATACAGAGGATGTCATCTGACCGCTATAACAGACATCTCTGATTTCAAAAATCCTGCTATATTTACCTTTCAAAAAAAAAAGAGAGAGAAAAAAATCCTACTATATTTTCATGAAATATCAATTAAACAATGTTGTTGCGTTAGTATCATGAGCATCAAAGGCCGGGCATTTCTTATTTTCTCATGTTTTAACATGAGATTTTCACAAAATTATCACAGCTTTTTAGTCAAGTCTGTGTTATTCGATTGTATAAATATGAGAGATGCTCACATCCAACTGGTTGGACCGCTAACATATTGTCCAACTAACAGATGCTTTTCATCCTGTCATGTGTGCACAACATCCAGCCCAACCAAATGGTTGGCCCCAATACGAGAATCACCTTGTGAAAAATTTAGATTGGTCCACTCATCAACTGGGGGACACCTGCATCTTTTGTATTAAATTAGTGGCTATTCATTGTTTTATATGTTGTGGCCCACCTAATGAGTGAATTGAGCTGGTTTAGCACTAGCCACTAGATGATCCTCATGGTGAGCCCTACCTATTGGACAGGTTGGATGTAACATAACAATAGTTTGGAACTTATCCACTGGATGGACAGTAATTTATCGTCCAAGTGGTTGGATGTGAGCATCTCTCCATAAATATATACTTATTAATTTAAAAATGTTTATTAATTTATAATAATTATTTAAGGGTTTTGCTAAGGTCCCCACCTTCATTGGGAGGTTTGCAATGTTCCCAAACCTCTTAAATGCCATACAGGACAACTAGCCGTTCATTCTTTCATACAACTAACTAGCTGCAATCCATGGTGCAAAAATCACACCAAGCAATATAGTCCTCAGCAACTGATCAATAGCATAGAAAATGGACAATCAAGATTGAGTGGATAAACAAAATAGTTCAATCATCAACATGAACCATCTATCCAATATATCCCACTTTCCTTATGATTCCAAAGAAGCGCTTTGGTTTGATGATTCCAACCATGCGATCTACAGCTCATAAAAAACAGATGGTTGTAACAAATTGGCCCCATTCAAAGGGTTACAATCATCCAATCAGCATGATTCTTGCACCATGGCTTGGTACTATTGAATAAACTGTTCCGATTGATTACTGGGCGTCTCACGTGCCATTCAAAAGCCAATCCACGTGTCAGTCAGATTGTTAGTCGGAAGATTGGCTTTACTAAGCATTAAGACCGTACACACACCAAAAAGAGAAAGGAAATACTAAAAATTATCTTCATTGAATTGTCTAATTATTTGCTTTCTTTCAACGTGCAACACCACGGCCATTTATATAGAGATTTGTTACCATATAAAAAGACTAAAATGCCCTCATTCTTGAGGAATTTATATGAGGCAAGGGCATTTACATTAACTACTTTTTACAAAAAACAAAAATTAATATTAAATGAAACCAGCTTGGTTCCAAGCATCGACCTTATTTGTCTGAATGCATCTGTCAATAGTGCCTTGGTGAAAATATCTGTCACCTGTTCAGTAGTATGACAGTACTCCAATTTCACCGTTTTCTGCTTTACTTAATCTCTTAGGGCCTGTTTGATTTTCAGGGTGTAGTGAAATCACAGGGATTTCACCCATCATGAATGCGTATCGTGTTTGGTGGGCGGAGTATTTACACCAGATACTCTCCCGCTGGGAAGTGGATTTTCACTCGCTTATGCAGACGAGTGAAACGAGGAAATCCGGAGGAAATCCAGGGTTACGCTCGAGGCGTCGACATGACTCTTCCAACTTTCGGTAGTCCGCGTGAGCACGCACCAGAGGACGCCTTCACATCTGCCTATATTATGAAGATTCCTTTCTGCATCTTCCACCCATGAAACCCTCCTGCGCAGGTAAGGTTCTCTCCAATGCTTGTTTGCATAGGAGATAATACTATGAGTCTGGCCACTGAATCGGCCTTTCCTCCTCCATGCAGGTGAAAGAAGGGACTATATTGTTGGTGAAGAAGACCAACATTGGTTGCAGAGCAAGGACTTTTCCCGAAGGCACGACTCGTAAAACGGGAATGCACTCTAAACCTGTGGTACAAAATCCTTCGTCTTGGTCGTTTTGGTGAGGTAGACGTAATGAACGTCTTTGATTGGGCCACCTGCTGCAGGTAGTCGCACCAAAACCGTTGCACAAACAGAGAGAGAAATAGAGTTTTTATTTCTTTTTGGTTTGGTTTTGAAAGAAAGTTCCTTTCATGGATTGAGAAAATCTGATATTTTTGAATCTTTTCTTTCATCTTTGGATCCTGAAATAGGCTTACTATTTTCTCCATCAACCCATCTCAAATGTTGCAAATGGTGTGGTCCACTAGAGCTTTGGATATGAAAAAACGGATGAACGGATGTTTGCTACTCCCCTGCCACCAACCCCGTGGCTAGTGTTCGAAGCTTTCTGGGCCCCACCATGATGTATGATTTCATCCATTCCGTTCATCCATTTTTACAGATCATTTGAGGGCTTTATCCCAAAAGTGATAGGGATATAGATCTCAGATGGACCACACCACAAGGAAAAAAATAGTGATTGGATATCCACCATTAAGGCTCCTATGGCCCACCGTTTCGGATATTTGATATTCAAGACTGTTGATTACGTCATACGGACAGAGATGAAGGGAAGAACCAAATATCAGCTAGAAACAAAACTTTTATGGCCCCTAAGCAGTTGTTAATGGTCGACATTCATTTTCGGTCATCAGGTCCACTTGAAATTCGAATATACCTCCTTTTTTGTCTCGTACCATAAAATGATCTGGAAAAAAAAGATGAACGGCATGGATGAAACACATACACCATGGTGGGCCCCACAGAGCAATGTTTGGTGCAAGGGGAGTAGCCAATCCTTTCCTGCGTGGGGTGGTGTACTGTCATTGTCACCTCTGGCACCCTGACTTCTGAGAAGACCCTTCTTCTTTCTTGGATGCAGACTGCATCCTAACCCTAACCGTCTTCAGCTGTGAACGGGCAGGAGATGAATGGGCCTTATCCACACTGTCCATTCATTTTCTTCCTATCAATTTATGGTATAATCTAAAAAACATTTCGCCCCCAATAATCAAGCGGACCACACCACAGGAAGCAACAGTGGTGATTATTCTCACCACTGTTACTTTTCTAGGGCCCACCGTGATGTTTATTTGCCATCCAACTTGATCATCAAGTTACATGGATAGATGGTGCAGATAAGGCCCATAGATCACGTTCACCACTCAAAGCTCCTTCCCGTTCGCAAATCGAGACGGGCAGGGGTAGGACGCAACCCGCTTTCCTCTTTGTTCCCTTTTTTTTTTTCCTTTGCTTCTTCTTTATTCAGTACGTTTTGCATTGGCGGGAGTCATGGGGGATTCATGTGCCGCTACTTACTGGGGTCCGTGTGATGAGATGGTCCTGTGATTTGAACCGTTAATTTTCCATTTCTACCAGACATTAGTTATTTCCCCGCTGAAATCGCAGTAAAGTGATAATCCTGGCCTTCAATTTGTAAAGTTAAATTTAGGCCACTGAAAGTCTTGTTGTTGTTGTTCTAGATTTATCTATATATTCCGATGGACAAGACTGTCCATTTCGTGGAAGTTTCATGCGGTGGATTGTGTAGTGTATATTGCAGAATATGGACGGTTCTGATCAGTGGATCATCACGCATGTGCGCCCCAGTTGGCGGATGCACTGCTGGTTCGTTATTCATATGATTTTATTATTTTTTATTTTTTTGAGATAGTACATCCGTGATGGAGCCCACAAATGGACGTCTCCAATGGATACGTCTCCCTGGCATTTATTAGAGCCCACCGTCCGACATGGTCGAGCTATAAGGTTGATCTATCCCACCATACCACACCTGGCAGTTTTATGTCTCAATCGGAACCGTTCAAATAGTTACTAAACTATGTATGAAAAACGATTTAAATAAAAAATGGATATGATGATCCAAGACGTCTGTTTTACCAAAAAATAAAATAAAATAAAATAAATCATCACTCACCCATGACGAGTTCCAGCAGAAGCACAGACACGATTGAAAATAGAATAAAATAAAATAAAAAATCATCACTTACCCATGGCGAGTTCCAGCAGATGCACGGACACGATTGATACATCACCCTGAGAGTCTACCACCTGTTCAGTGTAGCGACTCTAGCATGAAAATGAAAAATCTCAACAATATGATTGATCCAATCACCAGGTGGCCCACCATAGGTTTGGGAGTTAATAAGTAGGTGTGACCCACCTAATGATTTGATTAGCTTAATTATATGAAATGCAATATTTGTGGTGAAGGGGCCTGCTGTACAGGTTGATATCATTCATGCCTATGGAGGATTGCCTACTTACGATGCTGTCATTAGCTACAGGATGTTGGAGTGTGCCCTGTGGGCCCCACCATGATGTATGTGTTTTATCCATTCGGTACATTTTTTCATATCATTTCAGGGCATGAGACAAAAAAATGAGACATTCAAATCTCATGTGGACCACACTAGTGGATCAGTGTTATGTCTAACATCCGCCCTTAAAAACTTCTTGAGGCCACAAGAGTCGAGGGTTGAAGCTAATATTTTGTTTTCTTCCATCCTCGTCCATGTAATCTAATCAACAAGTGGGATGGCAAATAAACATTAAAGTGAGCCCTAAGAAGTTTTTAATGGTGAGCATTTAATCACCACTGTTTTCCTGTGGTGTGATCCACCTATGATTTGGATCTACCTCATTTTTTGGATTAATGCATAAAATAATTATCCAAAATAGATTGTTGGTATTGATAAGAAAAATACATCATTGTGGGGCAGACATAGCACTATCCAGTAGCTGCCTTGCTGCTCGCACCAATTAAGATAGGTATTTTTGTAATTTGTGTTGAACTGCAATTCCTCTTGGATAACCATGGGACCATTACTTCGTCCGTATGTGATCACTTCTATATTAATTAACGTTAATTAGTATTAGTTGATTTTACTAGGGTGATTAGGGATTTAATGGTCAATGTAAAAAGTCTGACTTTTCTATGACTTCGTCTTGCTTGCGCCGCATCGGTTCTTCTTGCGTATATTTTCAGGATGGAAATGTATTTTTGATTGATTACTTTTGAATGGCCTCGATCTCTGATGGATGATTTTTGATGGATGACTTTTGAATGGCCTCGATCTCTGACACGTGTTCCTTGAGTCAAGACCCTTTTCTTAAATCCAATGCATGGCACAGATGGCCCACACCATGTGATCTGGCATCTATACATGTGGCAGTCATCTCCCTTTTCTCAAAACACTAGTGTTCCTAGTGGTGTGCATCTGCTTAATTTACAGGATCCCTTGCTAAAATGAGCTGGATAAATGAATAGACCAAAGTGGATATACAGCACATACATCAATGTGGGCCCCACATGATAAGAGTAATACTCACTACGGTGTGGAACCCGAGATAACCTAATCCGCTCCCTTCAAATAGTGGGCAGATGGACTACAATCTTTGCTTGGTCAACAATACAGTTAGTCATCCACGAAAATTTTTAACATCCTTAGAAATTATCATGTCATCGTTATAATCAAATTCACATGCATCCTGTATAGAGAGAGGTGAATCACTATGGCTGGGAGCGACTGGACGGATGAAGAGTTGGAATTCTTTGCAGTAATATTGGCTACGGGATCTGCTGCAATAGCAGCTGGGGAGTATTATCGCATGTACCTCTTTCGAAACCCTCCTAGGTCTGCTGATTATGACCATGCCCATATTATCAATGGGATTATTAGGGCAAGGGAGACTGATTGTGTTTCGCAACTACGGATGAAAAAGATTATGTTCTTCAATCTTTGCTCAATCTTACGTGATAGGGGACTGTTGGCGGATGCGAAGCACGTAAGTATGGAAGAACAACTTATCATGTTTCTTCATACATTAAGCCACAATGTCCGGAACCGAGTGATTGGACATCATTTTATAAGGTCAGGCGAAACTGTGAGTCGATATTTTAATCGAGTCTTGGATGCAGTCGTTTCTTTATATGCAGACTATGTTACACTACCTACACTCAATACCGCATCTGAGATTTCATCAAACCCACATTGGGCAGAATACTTTCAGATATGATAATACATATACTCATCAGAATTGATTATGATCTGTCGGGATTAAATTACGTATGCCAATATCACATAATGATTGACAAGTTTAACTTAGGATTGTATCGGAGCAATTGATGGGACACACATCCCAGCTTTCGTAGCATCTGCGGATAGTGTTGTCTATCGAAACAGGAAAGGATACATATCACAAAATGTCCTAGCTTCTTGCAAGTTCGACATGAAGTTCGTGTATGTGTTAGCGGGATGGGAAGGTTCCGCATCAGATGCACGCGTTTTGCAAAGTGCCTTGACTCTCTCAAGCGATCCTTTCATAATACCCCGTGGTAAACCCATGGACATCAAGTACTCTGATAGCTTTATAACATCAAACGAATAAAATTTGGTATTGATCATAAATTATTTTTAAAATGTAGGTAAATACTACGTAGTTGATGCAGGATATGCGCACTCACCCGGTTTCATAGCCCCATATCGCGGTGTACGTTATCATCTCCATGAGTATCGTACAGGTCGGAAACCATCCAATGCTCGTGAGTTATTCAATTATCGTCATGCACAACTAAGGAATGTAATACAAAGATGTTTTGGAGTTTTGAAAGCCAAGTTCCCAATTCTGAAGACTGCTCCACAATATCCGATACAAACTCAAGTAAAGATAATGCTAGCTTGTTGTGTGTTACACAGCTTCATAAGGATATCTGGAGACGATGACATGTTCGAGTTTGAAGAGTCGTCAAGTTGTGGTGCCGATGGTGTGATCTCATCACCTACAAAAGTATCCGTCCTCGATGAAGGTCGTTTGCTTTTAAATGTCACTCCACATGAAAGAGATGAGTGGGCCAGAAAACGCGATGAAACAGCTTCCAGAATGTGGAACGAAGCTCATCTAGTGAGTCAAACAAATTAAATACATTGTAATAAGACACATCAACGATGGTTTTTGGAGTATCATTCAGGACTGTCCAAATTAGATCACTAATTTCTTTGTGACATATTTTGCCTTATTTAATATGCAAGTTTTTTTTATCTTTTTTTTTTTAAAAAATGAAGCCTGGATGGACTTCATATTATTTACTTATGCGCTAAAATGATTTTTTGAACTTTTTGTCGCATCATTTATCTTCTCCCAGATTGAGGTAGACCAAAGTGGATTCATGTCACCAAATAGACGATCTGTACTATCTACTCCAACAAAATATCACCTGGGATCACCTAGTAGCATCCCACGAAGATCGCCCAGGAAGCATATACTGAACAGTGGAACTGAGGACTGGTCCTATGGAGGTATCCTCCGTTGGACGGACGACATGGACGACATCCTCATTGACGGACTAATGGAACTAGTCATTGCTGGAAGATGAAGTGGTGCTGGATTTAAAATAGAATCATTTACAGGAATTGTTGAAAATATGATGTTGAAGCTACGCCTCAAGATCACTAATGCGAACGTAAAAAATCACATCCGCACGGTAAAAAAAAACTTCTTCACTGTCAAAGATCTACAGAGTGCGTCTGGTTTTGAATGGGATCCAGACCTACAAATTGTCGTCACAATAGATGAAGTGTGGATGGACTACGTTAAGGTATAGTTTCTTTATAAGTTACATCATATCACATCATACAACGTACAATGTTAATGACTGATTTTTTGTTGTGTTATGTCTAGTCTCATCCTGATGCTGCCCAGTTTCGCGGCAAACCCATGCCCAGATATGATGATCTCAAGTTCATTTTCGGAAACGATAGGGCTACTGGTAAAGCATCTGCCACTATCAACTTCCCTCCCTGTGCAACAACTCCTCGATGGAGAGATACAGATGTGTCATCTAACTACACTGTTGATCTGAATGATGATATTAACCTAATATCTTTTGAAAATCGCGGCGATGATGCACCGCATATCCATTGGTCCGATGACAGCCTTGGAGGCGACAACATTCCTCATCCGAGTCCCACACAGCATGGGAATGTCTCCCACAACACGAATTCCATGGTTAATTCTAAAAAGAGACCGAGGGAGGAGCGACCTGCTAATATGATTGGCACCGGAATGGTTGATGTTGGGGGTGCCATGAAGTCAATTGCCATTTCAATCGACAGGGGTCCGAACTTTAATCGGATGTCACAAATTATATCGGCTTTGGAAGAGTTAGAGGGACTGACGGCTAATGAGGTCTTGTGGGTGACGAAGTTGTTATTGAAAGAAGAAGCGTATGGAGTCTCCTTACTGAACTTTGCCAAAGAGAAGAAAATTTCATTCATAAGAATGTTGTTGAATGGGGGTGGACCCCAAGTATGAAAGAACATTTTGCCTAGTTTGAGTGGCTGGAAGTAGTGATTCGTAGGCGAGGCCTTTAAGACAATTTTTAACTATATTATTTTTTGGAGTTGTAAAACTTAATTTTGGATATTTCTACTTATTTTTTGTTGCACTTTTGGATAACACATCACTCGTTGCTAATATGAATAAAGTCGAGTCCAAGGTTTTTCATTATCCTCCTTTTGTCAGCTTTAGGCCCGTTGCTACGAGCGTATTTACAACATTGCAATCAGCCATCTTGAACTTTTCAACAAGTTGCTTCACATACTTCTTCTGAGATATGTGGATGCCGCCATGTTGTTGCTTGACCTCGATGCTCAAAAAGAATGACATAAGTCTGTCATCGGTCATTTGGAGTTCATTAAACATGACCATCTTGAATTCATCAAACATTGACTGGTTGTTCCTTATAAACATCAGGTCATCTACATATATGCATGCAATTAACATATCTCCATGAGCATTCTTCCTCATGTAGACTGCATGCTCAAATGGGCATTGGGCAAAGCCGTTTTCTTGAAGATAGTTGTTGATACATGCATTCCAGGCACATGGACCTTGCTTAAATCCATAGAGAGCTTTCTTCAGCCGGTACATTCTGTGTTCCTCCCCTTGCACAACAAAACCTTCAGGCTAGTCAATATAGACCTCCTCTTCGAGTACTCTATTTAGAAATGCAAATTTCACATCTAGTTGGTAGATCATCGAACTGTGATGGGCTACAAGTGAGATTATTATTCTCATAGTATCAAGACAAGCAACAAGAGCGAAGACTTTGTAGCCTTTTGCTACAAGCCTTGCCTTGTAGCGATCAATCTCACTATCAGTTGTACATTTGATCTTGTACACCCATTGATACCAATACTCATTTGGTCTTTGGGAAGAGTAGTCAACTCCCATGTATGATTCTTTTTTATGACATGAATCTCTTCTTCCATGGTAGTTCTCCAACATTTTTCTTTTACGGCTTCTTGAAATGTAAGAGGCTTATGGTCTACATATAGGTAGAATAGATTGACCTCTTCTGTTTGCTCATAGGTATCGCTTAGACTCCTCATTTTGATAGGAGCAATGGGTGAAGGAGAGTTGGATAAAGAAGAGTTGGCAGAATTTTGAATTGATGAAGTACTTCCAAGAGAGACAGTCCATACTCATCCAATTCCATCCATTCTACCTGGTATTTTTCAGATTTGTCTAAATTCATCAAGATGCATTTCTTAGCAACTAAGAATGGAGGCTGTTGGTTTTCTAATGCTTTGGAAATAGGTTCATTTAATATTATTTTTTTATTTTTGGTAAAAAACAATTAATGTAAATACCCTTACCTCACATAGATTCCTCTAGAATAAGAGCATTTAGCCTTTTTATATGATAGCAAATCTCTATATAAAGGGTTGTGGTGTTGCACGTTGAAAGCAAGCAAGTAGTTATACAATTCAATACATACAGTTTTTAGTATTCCCTTTCTCTTTGTGGTATGTGTCTAGTCCTAAGGCTTAGTAAACCCAATCTTCCAACCAACATCCAATATATCCCACTTTCCTTATGATTCCAAAGCAACACTTTGGTTTGATGATTCTAACCATGCGATCTACAGCTCATTGAAAACAGATGGTTGTAACAAATTGGCCCCCATTCAAAGGGTTAGGATCATCCAATCAGCATGATTCTTGCACCATGGCTTGGTCCCAATGGTACTATTGAATGAACCATTCCGATTGATTATTGGGTGTCCCATGTGCCATTCAAAAGCTTTGGAGACGTTAGCAAAACCCTATTTAAAAATTTTATATTTTTAGTAGGATTTTCCTAGTAAAACATCAAATTTGAAAATCTCCCTATCAATTCCCAATCTGAGAAATTGCAAAGAATGATATTCCCCTCTATCATCTCAACAGTCGAAACATCTGTAATTCAAGCTAAGCATTCAAATGACAAAACTGCCCTTGGAGAATTGGGGGGAATTACCTACCAGGGACCCCATCGGACGGGCGGTGTGGAGAGGTGAGACGTCATGCGGCTGGCCATCTCCGACTGGAGCTTGCGCTGGAGGCGATCGGTGTCATACATCACAGCTTCGGTGTACTTCTCCTCCTGCTCCATGTACACGTCCATGTGGCGCATGGCCACCTTGTCCGCCAGATCGGACATCCAGCTGTAGGGATCGTGCCACGTGTCACCGTGGAAGGTGAAAGGCACAGGCTTCTCGGGGGGCTTGGGTGGGGTTGGAGGTGGCGGGGGTCTCTGGGGCTTGGAATGGGCGAAACGGAGGAGCGAAACGTTGTTACAGACGGCTGTGAAACGGCGTTGACAGAGGAAGGTCATTTTCGGAATACAGAGAGAGGGAGGAGGAGAAGGAGAGGGTTTTTGAAACCCTGGGTTTTAGAGGCCGAGCATTGCACGCTATCCTCGAGCTTTGTTTTCGGTCGTGTCGCGTCCGTTGTTGGTCAGCAAAAAGCGGATCAGATTCGGTAGTGAATCCTCTAGTACCGATGTCGGTGCTGGTTCGTTCTCTGTGGGCCCCACCATGATGTATGTATTTTATCCACACCGTCCATCAATTTTTCTATATCATTTTAGTGAATGAGCCCAAAAATGAGTTAGACCTAAATCTCAAGTGGACCACACTACAGGAAACTGTGGTAACTGAATACTCACCTTTAAAAACTTCTTTTAATGGGTCACTGTAATGCTTGTTTGCCATGCAACCTGTTGATAAGGTCATGCAAACCTGTGTAAAGGGAAACACAGATACCGTATTCATCCAAAACTTTTTGTGGCCCCAATAAGGTATTAAACGGGGGTCATCCAATCACCACTGTTTAACTCCATCTCTTTCATTTTTACACTAATGCCATGAAAAAACACGATGGGCTAGAAAAATGGGCAGACAACATGGATGGAACACGTACAGTGGAGCCTTTTTAGCTTTTTGAGCACCAACCACCATTTAGGAGACTTTGTTTATGTTAGTGTGTAAGTCTAAAATTATAGACAGTCAAAATATCCAGCATGACTTTGTTTTTGTTAGTAAATTAGCCTAAAATTATAAACCATCCAATATATCCAGTATAACTTTGTTTATGTTAGTACATTAAACTGAAATTATAAACCATCCAAAATTAAGAGTCATTTAAAACTAAGCTGAGGCATATTATAAATTGAGAAGTGAGAATAGGACACTTACCATTGAAATAATCAGCAAAGTTCAGAGTTATGGTTCAAGCAGATATTTTTCACTTCATCCTAGTGGGACTCACCTTCGTGATCTCGGAATGGAAGTTGTGTACCTTTAGCTGGGTTCCTATGGTGTAACCTACTTGAGTTTTAGATTAATCTAATTTTTTTTTGTTCCGAGTTGATGCAAATGATGGTTGACGTAGATGCCACACACACATCAAGGTGGGCCCACATACAGGATCCTTACAACTATTGGATGAAACTCTCATCTTTAGTTTCTTTATCTGGTCCACTAGTCTCATGGTACTTGGTAGGCCCATTTTTGGGCCATGACCCAAAACATCTCTCAGATTCAAAGCCATAAGCACAATCTTAGCTAAGTTGGTATTTTGTTTTTTAGTTGAGTATGGACTGATTGGTTTATTCCTATGTTCCATCCATCTATTTTCATGCCAGACAAATTGGGAGGTTTGGATCTTCCAATCAGAAAAGGCCCATTTCACTATGTGTTGGCCCAAAATTTGGATCTATTTTCATCTGCTGGCTTAACATCATTTGGAAAATGATGGAGACTCTCCAATTATCCAACCGTACAAATGACTTAATGCTACGGAAATTGATCGACCAAATTGCTAACCAGAATAACTTAAAAATTAATAAACTGAAAATGTACTAGTAACCATTTGATTTTAACTTTAAATTTAGACAGCTTAATATTTGCTTTTTTTATTTATGATAAGATGTTTTAATGTATTTGGATAGCAAAAGAAGCATTCTATGAAAAAATGCAATCATGTGTAAGTATCATAGTCAAATCTTTATGCACGAAATACAAGTTGACTATTAGTTTTTTTCCTAATTTCAAGATACCATCCAAAGAAAGCTCCAGTATCCATGAGAAATTGAGAATCCATGTTCGTGGAAAATCTTCTAAAATCATCCATTGACCATCTATTTAATAGATGTCAATTGAATGGTGAGGATTGCTTTAAATCAAGGAAATTTTATAAACATTTTCTCTCGATAATGTGAACCACGTTGTTGATGGCCTGGATGGTTGTAAATGGGTACCACATGTGAGGAGGATGAGTGGCCACCATTTCAGAAAGGTGGTGTTAAAGGTGGTAAACTATAACACCAGTCAAGCCCTAAAAACATTATATGCAATGCAAGTGGAAGGTCATGGCATGTTTCAGCCTCATGGGCGGTGCGCATGGCGGCCAACCTATGCAAGTCCCATAATGAAAGTCAGGAGCCAAAAAATCAGGCCAGTCCAGCCAACATTCAGGTCATATAGGCAATAGTTGTTAATTATTATTATTTTTTTAATGCAACTTGTAGCATCGTACGTGTGTGCCATCCAACTCAAGAGTTTCGTCATGATGATAAGATATTCTAGAAATCGTGATATTAATATATAATCATTAGTTGGGCCACACAAAAAGAAGCAATGTTAATTGTCCTAAAACTTCCAAAATCACATGGCCATGTGATGGTTAGCTCAGCTTGACTTTTTTAGTATCCAACTTTCATGGTGTGGCAACCCAACAGGCCGGTTAGATAGCATACACAGTTCCTGGTGAGCCTCGCATTTGATCCTTAGAGAATAACTTAATTCTATTGGGACAGTGGTTTTAGGGTCCCATAGCACTCATCTCCGGCTCAGCAAACTTCACACTGATTTGGCTGAATCCGGCTCGAGATTGGATGAGCTGGATTGAATAATCTCACCACCCAGCCTATTAATATTCTATTAGAATCTAATACTTTTCATTATTGAAATTGAAGAAATAAGAAGGAGAGAGAGAGAGAGAGAGAGAGAGAGAGAGAGAGAGAGAGGTGAAATGTATGGATGAGGATATGGGAAAGAGAGGACTCATCCGACTTTCTTTTATTGTGTGATTTACTTGAGATTTAAGTCTTCATTATCTTTGGACTAACGTTTTAATATGAGCTGGTACAACAAATGTACAAAGTCAATGTCAAACATTTATTACCATCTTCATTTCTTTAATTTATATTGTTTGCCCTATTAGCTACTTGTAAAAAGAAAAGGCGGATTCGGGTTAATTGCAAGAAGCGAAAGGACAAAAGCACTTGATACACACCGTTCATGACTATGTATTCCGGCTCCCAAAGTACTTGTCTTCATTTAAAAGTTCTTCCTACATTATTTAAATACTTAAAGTAATCTGTCCAAAGAAACTAATCACATTGCATAATTGGCCAAATTATATCTATCTGCCCACATTACATATAGCATAGACATGAACAAGAGAGTTGAGCCATTAGCTTTTCTTTGAGAGGAGAATAATGGGGAAGAGGCCTAAGGGGCTTGGAAAGAAGGCACACATTTCTAAACCAAAGAAGAGAAAATCACTAAAATGAGCTACTGGAAAGAGAGAGTTATCCAAAGAGAGAAATCTAAGTTTTGAGGGAAAACGAGGTGGACAAAAAAAGAAGCATAAAGAGAAGTGACTAGCGTTTCTTAAACAAGAGTTATATCACGTGTAACACACGTGGAGAGTGGGGAAAAGAGAAAATGGAGAGAGACCTAGGCAAAGGATGTGGGTACACGCATGTGTGCCATAATCAAGGGGAGAGAGAGAGAGAGAGAGATTTCGATAGTTGATGACTCATGTACACTATTTATGTGGTAGAATTAATCTACTATGGCTTTAGATCTATCTCAATTTTTGGCCTCTATCCAAATACAGGCCAACACAACAAGTGTACAATGGTTGTTGCAGATTCATCGTAGAAACCCCATAAAGCCTTTAACACGGGGGCTCCTTAAAGGCACGCGCACCTTATGTGTGGTAACTCACGTTAAAGAAGAGAAGTGGTGAGGCTGCTTCGATGAGTTACAAGGATAAAAAAGAAGGGAAAAAAAAAAAGAAGCCAAGTCACTTTTTGTCCCTGATGATTACTTATAATAAAAATTATGCGTATTTACTTGCATTATACATTGTATAGACATATAGAGATGGGCATAAATATATTGTAAAAAGTGCTCAAATTCTCTCATAGCATAATAAGTGATAGTACTCCCAGTTGTTAGGATTGTGCTCCAGAAAACTAATATAATGTTGGGAACCGCAGAAGCAAACAAAGCAGAATCAAGCAAATTACATACAATCGCTCAAACAAGCTCAAACAAGAACAATTTGAGTTATACGTGGAAAAGCCATTGCGAAAAAAACTACAACGTAAAGCGACAAATAATGCATTATGAAAGCAAAAATTACAAGAGATAATATTCTTACCAATTCTAACAAGCCTTGAATTTCCTTCAAACCTCATTTATACCCTTGAACCCTTATAAGCAATTTAGAAAGCCCTAATATGTCTTAATCTTGTTATAATCCTGATTACACCCGATATATATACCATCATAACCAGAATAAGAAACAAGATGTGCACTTACGCAAATTTGTGCACATCTTCGATAGGACCTTCAATGGCATCAACATCCCTCGAAGACTTGTCGATGGCATCGAACTCCTTTGATGCTATCGAGTAGCTCCTCTAAAACAATCCAACAGCTAAGATGGATCTTTTTGGGTTTTCTTGATGGGATTGAGCTTTTATCAATGACATTGACATCTGCTCGATGGCATCGAGCGGTGTGTTAATGGCATTAGCAGACCTTGTTACTGACCGTTTTAAGGCATCAGCAACATATAAATCTTGTTCACCAGCAATGTGATTATATGATTGGTGATCTTAGTCGCATATCATAATAACCACAGGTCCTAGGTGGGTGTATGTGATTATGTTGTGGTCAATATGAGGGAGTGCAACAAATGTACATGGATATAAGATAAATGAAAAGGATTTCTCTTATTATCATTGAAAACTCAAGAATGTGCACAGTTGTCACTAACCGTGAGAGAGTTATGTACCGTAGATCTTAATAATCCATTGTACCATGACCACCTAACAAGCCGTAGTACAAAACTATGGTGGTTGTCATCAATATAATGATGAATGTGATTATCTTGTGCAAGGGAACTAAATGCGAGCTAAGATAGACTCTTTTCACCATCAGGTGTAACAACAAATCGATGTACCTTTGCCTTGTCCCACATAGAAGTGCATCCTAAGAACATGCTTCTACTCTTGATCTATTAGACACTTTTGTTGGTGGGTTGGGGTCAAGTTTCTACACAGGGGACCCATCATGCCCTAACCATGATCAACACGGCATAAAGTATTTGATAGTTAGGTATAGAGACACATGGAACACTATATAGTAGTAGAGTACTATGATTGGGGTCTTTGTAAAACCTTAACTCCCTAGTAAATACATCGTATTTAAAGGGAGAGTTGCTCCAATAGATAAAGATCCTTGAATGCCTCCCCTTGGGCTCTATTTGGAAAGAGATGTCATTATTTCCCTCCCTCATTCCTATCATACATACCATGTGTCATGCCTCAAACTCGAAAATCGGGCTCACAAAATTTTCGATCGTCGAATTCGGTACCAACAGCCTCCATAGTACCCCATTTTCGGCTTCCAACGCGCATTTGTTAGATTCTGATCTTAAGATCGTATAAGAAACATTTTTCAACGTACATTTATCTCATAAGAAGCATAACTACAAGTTTACCGAAATCGCAAAAGCAAGATCATTATCACATATCCACTAATGTCAAACTTTGAATACAATACTGAAAGAAAAATACATATGTCAAATAAAATCAAAGCTCTAAAAGGCAGTTGCACGCTCCGAGCTCAATGCTGCCACGACCTAACACCACCTGCACACATCTATCATGCATAAGCTTATGGGTGGTGTAAATGTGTGCGTAAGGTAAATGTCAAGTATTCAATACATTGCCGTAATCATACAATATCGAAAATACCAACAAGATCATGAATCATATAATATCAGAGTAAGTAGAAACATACTGGTAAGTCCATGAGTCATGCAATGTGGATCGGCTATGCAAATGTAGATTATAGAGAGCCAAATACCCGATGCTGATGATGCAATACAATATGTAAATCTTGAAGAGCCACGAATACCATCAACCTCATCTAGGCCATATAAGTGCAAAAAACATAGCAACCCAAAATGACATATGCCGCAGATATAATGCATTATTAGGTGCAAATGGAATGACCAAGCTGAAGTGAAGTTGGGATAATAGTACGTAGTATCGTAGGCTATGGGGTCCATCATAAGATACTTCTATCCAAATCAGTCACATACCTAAATTTGGATAATCAGTCGTAATCTGGTAAACTCCTGATCTCAGGTTAGTCGCGCGCCTTAACCGAAATCTTAACCATTGCGAAGGTACACATAACAATTAGTTACGCACCACCAGCTTGAGTGGATAGTGAATGAACGAATGAATGGTTAAAATGCTAAGTATGCAACTCCTGCTCAATAAGTCCACATATCAATATTGTACATCTCTAGAATCATCACCGGAGTCTAGTACACTCCAAGCTGGCTACCGCCCCGACCAGCCGCGCAGCCCAGCGAGTGGAAAAGACCTCACTACCTGTCTGCCGGTAGTATACCAATGCCTACCCGGCTCATCGATAGCAGACCCATTTGGGAGCTAGTCAAACTCAGCCTAGCTTACAACCCCCTCACTAGGGCGGATAAGGCCACACACCTTCCTAACCGACCACAACACAATGAGAGATGTAGCCTACTGGTATTCGACACTCGGGTGCTCATGTATCTACTCGGTTTAGACGTTGGAGCATCTCCTGGCCACGGAGGTTTAGGAACTTTTATCCACAAACATTCAAAGTGCCCAGTTGCTCGAACCAAACATTTTCGATGTCCCATCTAGCCATCCATGACATGCCTGTGGAGGCTATAACCCTGATGTCGCTAGGGCGTATAGTAATCATAACACAATGCAAGATGCATAAGTCATACAATCCAGTCATGCATCATCCTGCGCATACCGTGCACTCAGGTGAGACAATCTCCGCCCATTAGGGAGTCTCATAACAACCTGTCCAATGACATATGCAATTGTCAACTACATCTCATAATAAACTTCATATGATACGTATGGGCATAGACATTATGCTATGCTGTCACATACTCATAATCGGTATCGACAATCGGTACCTATAATTGTTCTTGATAAATTGGCATATACATTCGGCCTGATAATCGGCCTCAACAATTGATCTCGACAATCAGAATCGGCCTCGACAATCGGAATCGGTCTTGATAATCGAAATCGACGTCGACAATCGGAATTAACCTTGACAATCGGAATCGGCCTCGGTAATCGGAATCGACCTCAAAAATTGGAATTGATCTCGACAATCGGCTTCGATAATCAGAATCGGCCTCGACAATCGACAATCAACAATCGACCTCGACAATCAACAATCAAAATCGACATCAACAATTAGAATCGGCCTCGACAATTGGAATCGGCCTCAACAATCGGCCTAACAAGGGCCTAAGGAAAGATCACAATGAGGACATTTAACCATCATTGCTCATCAATGAAGACATTTAACCAACATTATTCCTAAGGAGTGGCCCACATAGAGTCAAACATATATAGTGGGCCCATGGCCTCACATAAAGGCCTAATATACATTGCGATGGGCCGCTTATACACAACAGGTGGGTCCCATTGCATGGGCTAAACACATGGACCTCAAGTATATCACAATGGGCCGCAATACATGGGCCCTATATACATCAAATGGGACGCAATATAAGGTCAAAATTAAATCTCATTGGGCCTTACCAAATGGACCAGAAATACATCACAATGGGCCATATACCCATGAGCCTTAAATATATCATAATGGGCCGCATTACGTGTGCCAATATACACATCAAGTAGGCCACATCACATTGGCCCAATACAATCAAGTGGGCCTCATGTACATCAAAGCAGGACGCATCCCATGGGCCATACATACATCACATCGGGTCTCACATATGGACCACACATACATCACATTAGGTCTCACTCATGGGCCTCGTATACATCAAGGGGGCCGCATCAATGGGCCTCATATACATTAAGTGGGCCGCACCAATTAGCCTAATATACATCAAGTGGGCCGCATCAATGGGCCGCACCAATGGGCCTCATATACATGAAGTGGGCCGCACCAATGGGCCTCATATACATCAAGTGGGCCGCATAATGGGTCGTACCAATGGGCCTCAGATACATCAAGTGGGCCACATCAATGAGTCGCACCAATGGGTCTCATATACATGAAGTGGGCCACATCAATGGGCCTCAAGTGAGAGTTTGGATTACATCTAAAATCATTTCAATAGTTGCAGGTGCAACATGTGTATCACTGTACACAATCAACCTATGGGGCACATGGCATTCTAATGATGATCAACACTATCCAAACATTATCTATATAAATCAGCACTGTCCAGATATTGGACATGCAAATCAGAACTGTCCAAACATTGTCCAGCACCGTCAGCACATGTCCAACTGCTGAATAGCGTATACAATACACGTACATCATGGTCAAGCCCACACAGATGGGCGGTGTGGATCAAAACACACATAACGGTGGTCCACAACATCGTCTACACGATCAGCACCTGTCCAAACATTGGACAGCCTATATGAAACACATAGTTCACGGTGAACCTCACACGTGCAGCAAGTGGGGTCCACGGCTGGACGGTGTGGATATCACATATACATTAAGGGGACCCACAGAACTTGCTGACGTAACTGCAACAGCTAATGTTGCTGGCCGTCCAGATGGACAGCCCAGATGCAGGATACAGATGGACGACATTGATAAAACACATGCATCATGGTGGGACGTCCACTTCTCAGCTGGACGGTGGAGGTTCCACGCCTGCAGAGTGGGTCCCACCATCCAGCAATGAGATGGACGGATGGGATATAATGTATACCTCATGACAGGGCCCACAGGCCCTGCTGACGTCAATACAGCTAGCTAGGTTACTGGTCGTCCAAAAGATGGACGAACAAGATAGGTCACATGCATGAGGGTTGGTCCACATGTGTGGGACCCACCAGCTTGAGATTCAAGATGATATTTGTGTCTTGCCTCCAGATAGCAGGGGAGGGGTGTTGGCCATCGACAGCAGTACAAACGGTGTTGCTTGTTGTAATGTGCAGCCCATCAAAGCACTGCACGTCCAGATGGACGGTGCGGGATACAATTGTAGACACTGAAAATCGGCGCTCACGTTGATTTGTATGTTATGTTTTTAATAGTGGGGGTGATTAGGCTGATTTATGAATGTTAGAGTCAACACCAGCCAATTAATCTCAAAATCCTGCAGTTGGCTAGAACTTGCGGAATATATAAGGTTGGAGAAATTCGAAGACTTTCCTACCTTAGATTGACTCCTGGCCTGCGATTTGGGATTCTGGGTAAGAGACCTCGGTTACAAAGATGGAAGGTGTTAGGCTGTCACGCTCAAAATCCAGAAATCGGATTCATAAGAATCCCGATCATCGAATCCGGTGCCGACAGCCTCCGTAGTACCCCATTCTCGGCTCCTAGCATTCATATATCAGATTTTCGATCCTGGGATCGTACAGGGAGGATTTTTTTTTTTTGAAATGTACATTTAATTAGTAATAAGCATAACCACAAGATTACTCAATTCACAACGGCAACATCGTCATCACATATTCACTAATATAATCATTTGAATACAATACTGAAAGGGAAATACATAAATAGAGAATCAAGCTCCAGAAGACCACCGCACACTCCAAGCTCAACACTGCTGCAGCCTAACATCACCTGCACGCATCTATCGTGCATAAGCTTATAGAAAGCATAGAGAGTGGAGTAAGTGTGTGCACAAGGGAAGTACCAAGTATTCAATCCAATGTCATAATCATACAATACCGAAAATACTGAAAATTCATAATTCGTACATCATCGGAATAAACAGAAATACTGACAAGTCCATAAGTCAATAAATATCAGGATACGCAATATATAACAGTTATGCAATAAAGAATCATAAAGAGCTAAATATCATATGCCGAGGATGTAATGCAATATACAAATCCTACTAAGTCTATCTAGGCCATATAAGTGCAGAAACATAGCAGCCCAAAATGTCATATGCCTGCGGATGCAATGCAATATGTGATGCGAATGAAATGACCATGCTTGGAGTGTGAAGTCAGGATGATAGTACGTAGTATCGCAGGCTACGGGGTCCGCCACAATGGACTTCTATCCAAACCAGTCCCATACCTAAATTTGGATAGTCAGGCTCAACGTGGTAAACTCCTTATCTCAGGTTGGTCACACGCCCAACCGAAATCCTTGCCATAACGAAGGTACACAACAATTAGTTGCACACCACCAGCCCGAGTGGATAGTGAATGAATGAATGAATGAGCATACAACTCCTACTCGATAAGTCTACATATCAGTACGGTTCCTCTCTGGAAAATCACCGGGGTCTATTACACTCCATACCAGATTGCCGCCCCATCGAGCGCAACAAGTTGAGTGGAAGAGACCTCACTATCCGCCTGCCAATATCGGGTTCGACTTGTCAATAGCGGACTCATTCCTCGAGCTGGTCAGACTCAGCCTAGCATTGCCCCCTCCTCTCGGGCAGGTAAGGCCGCACCCCCTTCCAACCGACCACGACACAGTGGAGAGCGCAACCATCTGGTAAACAGCACTCGGTGCTCATCTACCCACTCGGTCTAGACGTTTGAGCAACCTCTGGAACCAAGAGGGTTTTGAGACTTCACCCAAGGATATCTATAGCACCCCATGTAGAATAGATTTTCGGTATCCCATCTGACCATCCACGATATGCCTGTGGAGGCTACAGCCCTGATGTCGATAGGGCGTATGGTGGTCATGTCACACAAATGCGAAATGCATGAGTCACACAGTGCAATCATGCATCAATCCTGCGCATACCGTGCGCTCATGTGGGGTAACTTCACCTATCAGGGAACCCCATGAATAACCTGCCCTATGGCATATGCAATGGTCAATCACATCTCATAACAAATAAGCAGATGATGCGTATGTGTTATGATGCTATGCTGTCTCATGCTCATAATCGGTGTCAATAACCGACATCAACAATCAACCTCGACAATGTGGACATTTAACTAACATTGCCCCTAAGGAATGACACATATAGAGCCTAACATACAGTGGACTCATGGCCTCACACCAGGCCCAAATATACAACACCGTGGGCCTCACTCGAGAGCCTAATACACATCGCGATGGGCCTCATTCATGGGCCACATATACATCAAGTCGGGCCTCGTCATATGGGCCAGAATAATATCACAATGGGCCACGTCCCATGGGCCTCGCATACATTATAATGGGCCTCGACAATCGGAATCGGCCTTGACAGTTGGAATCGGCCTCAATACCCGGCCTCGACAATCAAAATCGACAAATCGATCATGACAATCGGAATCGATCGATAATTGGAATCGATAAATCAGTCACGATAAACGGCCTCGATTGCTAATCGAAAATCGATCATGATAAACGGCCTCGATCGCTAATCAACAATCGGTCAAGTCAATCGGGGTAGATCGATTATCAGAATCGATAAATCGGTGCGTCAATCGATGAGAATGGGTCTAACAAAGCCTAAGGGAAGGTCACCATGTAGACATCCAACCATCATTGTCCATCAATGTGGACATCCAATCAACATTGCTCCCAAGGAATGGCCCACATAGGGCCGAGCATACAGTGGGCCCACGACCTCATACAAGGGTTTGATATACGTCACAATGGGCTCTATACAAGGGCTAC
This sequence comes from Magnolia kwangsiensis, assembly GCA_037074715.1. NCBI lineage: Eukaryota > Viridiplantae > Streptophyta > Magnoliopsida > Magnoliales > Magnoliaceae > Magnolia > Magnolia kwangsiensis. Next base: position 113,391,043 of record CM073580.1, read on the forward strand.
ATACACAACAGGTGGGCCCTGCATAAGTAGCAAGTGGGTCTACTCATAACATACTCATCTAGATGGGTCACAAATATATTAAAGTTGGCCTCATAACATGGGCCTCATATATGGCCTCAGCACCAGGCCACAAATACATCAAGATAGGCCTAATCAATCACATGGGCTAAATCAATCAAATGGACAGATACAAACAGGCCGATCAAATAGACCGATACAAATGAGTTGAATCAAATGAGCCAAGTCAAATGGATCCCTAATTACATCGAATCGGGCTTCATCAAGTGGGCCTCAAATACATCAAATGGTCTATTCGTCATGGAGTTATACTAAGTATGTTATATGGTGAGGGATGTTGTTCATAACAAAGATGGGCCTAGATGACCTATAAGTATGAGCCTAATAATGAGCCTAAGGAAGAATTATAATGCGTACATTTAACCAACATTTATTCGTACAATGTAAATGTCAAACCAAACATTACTCCTCGGTCACGGCCTTCATAAGGAAATCGTACACAATGTATTGAGCACACATACATCACACTGGGCCTCGCTCATGGGCCTCACATACCTCGCATCAGGCCGTTTGAATGGGCCGATTCAAATGGATCACCATGGACCTTGGCACATGGGCCATGAATACATCACATCGGGCCCCAACTCATGGGCTGGGTATACATCAAAATGGGCCTCAACCCATGGGCCACATGTGCGTCACAATGGCCTTGACACCTGGGCCATAAATACACCACAATGGTCCTTACAACTAAGCCTCATATAAGAATCTTGTAGTAGGTGGGCCCTGCACAACCAGCAGGTGGGCCTGCATCTTCTAAATGGGCCCTCCAAATGAATAACATGGATGCACAACACATCTATTAAGTGGGCCACAAGTCTAACGGACTGAACGGCGTGGTTAAAACAAATGAATTAAGGTTGGCCCGTCAGACAGACGGTGTGTATAAGACATAAGCATCACAATGGGGTCCACACCACCTTCCTGACAGGTGGACGGAGTGGGTATACAATACATACACCAAGGCGGGTCCACACACGTGGACCACCAATGATCTGGATCTGTCCCATTTAGTCTCAAGCCTTAAGACGATCTTGCGGATTGGATGGACGGTTAGGACATAACACATACCTCTGATTAGACCCACATAACTTGTTGATGTCAATACAGTAGCTAGGTGGGGTCCCCACCGCCTAGATGGACGGTTGGGACAAAATACATAAATTATGTAGGGTCCACGGATTCAGATGGGACTCACAGAATTTGCTGACATACGCAGTAGCTGCTACCGTTGGTGGGGACAACAAATGGATGGTCTGGATTCCACCCACGCACCAAGTGGGTCCCGTCCAGATGGACGGACGGTGTGGATGAAACCCACACACGTCAGGTGGGTCCCACAGAGCTTGGTGATGGTGCAACAACTAATCCACTTTCAACAACCAGTGGGTCCCAACGTGGGGCCCACTAGATAAATATATAACATATATATGTGCATATTATATATAAATATATATGTATAATATATATTATTTTATTTTATTTTAACAAGAGTTGTCAGCGTGCAGCCCTGGCCATCCATTGATGGACGGTCTGGATTCAACTGGTTAGCGTCATGCAGTGGGACCCATCATCATATAGACGGTGTAAATAAAACATTCATCCAAGTGGGCCCCATGCATTGCTGGAGGATGCGAGTACAACACCAACATCAAGGTGAGGTCCATGGACGGTGCAAATGGAAAACAGATGGACGGAGTGGAATACATACATCATGTGTGGGGTCCACACCTAGTCCACTGACATCAGCAGCAGCTACTACTGCTGCAAGGAGATGCGCGGCCTAGACGAAGCCCATATTACAGTGGGCCACGTCCAGATGCATGAACGGCTGGATAAAACCCTTACATCACCTGGGTTCCACAACAGGGATAAAACGCATATATTACATGTGTGGGGTGGGACCCACACGTGCCAAATGAGAGGACGGTTCGATGGGGCCACTGAACCTGCTGCGTCAGCGCAGCAGCTGGGTGCTGCTGGATGGCCAACAGTGTGGGCCCTGCTTGATGAACAGCTTGGATAAAATACATATATCATAGTGGGGCCCACACAACTGGACAGTGTGGGTATAAAACATATACATCATTCAGGTCACCACCGTCCAGATGATGGACGGTGCTGACCATTCCTTCAACAGTAGGTCCCACCGTCCATACAGCTGGACGGCCTGAATATAAAACACATTAAATCAAGGTGGGTCCCACCCGCCCACACGTGTGGGGTAGGCCCACACATAAAAAAAAATGGTGACGTGGATGAAAACCACATGCATCAACGGTGCCACCGTCCAGTGTTGCTGGACAGGGAAATACAACGCATACTTTAGGTGGGTCCCACGCACGGACAACTTGGATAGACAGACACATCACGATGGGCTCCACGTAGGTGGGCCATGGATAAAACATGGGCATCACGGTGGATCCAAGACTCCTTTGACAGGAAAGGAATTTCAATGGTAAATGTTCAATCTCATGTTACTAGTGGTGTGGACCACCTGAGTGCCATAAATGACAGATTTTTGGGGTAATCCCATGCCTAAAGGGGGACCCATCAAATGCACGGTGTGGATACTCCACATACATCACAGTGGGGGGCCTGACGTGGGGCTCACTCTCCCTGTCCGTCAAAGGCAGCAAGGACGTTGTTTGCTGCAGCGTGACAGCAACAACGTCCCAACAACTTCTTTTTTTTTCTTTTTTTTTTTATGTGTAGTGGATTTTTTATAGGTGGGGCTCATATCAGGAAAATCTACCCCGTCGGTTGGATTCCCGGGCTCGAGACAGGCCTTAGGAGTCCGACGTTTGATATATTTGGTGAGTAGAAACATCACAGCGGACCCTAACAATTTATATCGCCCAAACACCTGTTCTCTACAATACGGCCCGCCAGAGATTCAGTTCAACTTAAATTTTCAGCTCAATGCCTAAAATGATCTAGGGAATGGGATAGACGGCGTGGATTTAATCAATACATTAAGGTGGGGCCTGCATGAGCAGCCCATCCCAAAGGCTTAATTACATATACGTTATATATATTTATATTTTTTGTTAGCCTGTTAGTGCACACCATGTCGGTACACGCACTCCATGTTAGCCACCCTTACTGCATTCAGGTCCAGCATCGACGGCAGGGATATAACACAGGCATCATGGTGAGTCCCACACGAACGACGTGGCCCACCATGCGTGTGTGTATATGTAATATTTTGTCTAACTTATGGGATCTCCTTGAAATGTGGTGGGCCACTCTGTCTGATGAATGGAGTAGATCTTACATAATTCGATGGGACCCACTACATTCTAGGTAGAGGAAAAGGAGAGAGAGAGAGAGAAAGAGAGAAGCACTCACCTTTGATCATCTTGGATTCCTTCTTCCATCAACGTAACCTAGAGCTCCAAAGGGTGCGATTCAACGGTCGAGATTGATTTTAGAGGGTGAGATTAGGTGGTAGGGAGTAGGTCATGCCAAGCTTCTCTCATGGAGCTTGGACGATGGATTCTCATGGGTTGCTTGGGAGAATGAGAAAGAGAGATGAGAGAGAGGGGTGTAAGAGAAAGAGAGAGAGAGAGAGAGATGGGTGTGATGGGTGAGTGATAGATGTGTACTTGTGTAAGAAAATGTTGACTTTTGGAGGGGGTAGTTGTACTTGGGGATGGGATGGAGTGATGGGTTGTATTTTGATTGATTGATGTGATGTGTCGTAGAGATTCTCTCAGGATTACAACACGCGGCGTTTTCCTCGCACCGAACGCTGGCCAACATCTCCTGGCAAGGGTATCGCCTCGGCGCGTGAGTCACGACATCGAAACCGCGGCGACGGCGCGGTCGCTATGGTAAAGATCTTGGGTTGAGTCGACTCGGGTTGACAGCGTGTGAATCAGGGTCGCGCGTAAATACCGGTTAAGAGTCGAAGGTTATCGAAATTTGACTAGGAAGGCTGCAGAAGTCTAAGGAACGGTACGGATTAAGATACGGGTCTTACATAGGCACCCTCTCTGCTCATACAAACGCAAGGTCTTTACTTTGTGTGGTAAAATAATCTTAAGGGATAGATGATGTGATCGAGATAGGACTAGACACACACATGAATTTCTGATGTGGCAAGATCCGAAATTTCTACAAGCCAAAGAGCATACGTCCAACGACGTATCTAGAAGGCGGATGTGATGACGCATATGCAAAGAGGTAAGAAAAATGAACTAGATCACTAGGAATTTCTGATGTGACAGGATCCGGTGTACGGTAAGTGACAGAGCATACGTTCACTAGAGATTTAAAGAAGCAGGGGGGTTGAGAATGGAATAAATGTCATGATGAATGCTTGTATGTAAAATGAATGGATCTTTGACTCGATCTTGAGTAGGCTAAGACATATACTACACCATGATTAATCCGGACTAGACTTGCGGGGTTAGGAAGGTCGGGATGAGGCCAAGGGGGAGCTAAAAAATCTAAACTTGGAGGCTTGAGAGCACTTTCTCACCCTTACTCTCTTCCTCTCTCTCTCCCTCTCCCTCACTTGGATTTTAGGCTCTCTTGGTTGTGTGTGAAATGTGAAGGGGGAGAGGGCTATTTATAGCCTTCTCCAATGACATTGTTGTAATTGGTAGGTAGGTAAGGGGTAAAAGTTGACATAGTAGCATGTAATTGGTTGAGGGGAAAGGAATGCCATGTGACATGCTCTTATTGACTCTTGGTGGTTAGTGAGGTTGGTAAAAATGGTAAATAGGGTGACCTAAAGGGGTAAATCCATATGAAAGTTAACTTTTACTTGGTGGGATTGTAAATAGGGTGAACTATAAGGGTAACTTCATATGAAAGTTGACTTTTGGCTTGATAGGATGATAAATAGGGTGAACTAGATGGGTAATTTCATATGAAAGTTGACTTTTGACTTGGTAGGATGGTAAATAGGATGAACTTGAGGGGTAATTTCATATGAAAGTTAACTTTTGACTTGGTAGGATAGTAAATATGGTGAACTAGAAAGTAATTCCATATGAAAGTTGACTTTTGGTTTGGGTGATGATTTAGGGTTTGGATTAGGGTTTAAGTTAGGGTTAGGTTAAGTTTAGGGTTTAAGCTAGGTTTAAGGTTAAGGCTAGAGTTTGGGTTAGGGTTAAGTTTAAGCTGAGATTAGGGTTTAGTTTAGGATACGATCATGGTTCCCGGATTGTCTTAGCTTTCTCAAGATGCTAGCCTGGGTGGGGTGTCTACAACAATACATCAAGGTAGGTCCACGTCGATGTGGCCCACTCGGAGTTTAGATTAAGTAGATATTTGTGTTTTCATTCATCCAGGGCCTGCCGAAATCCAACAGCAATATGGGCCTCATGATCGAACGGTCTGGTTCAGGTGGGCCACACTCCATCACAAAAAGGGAGAGAGAGAGAGATAGAGAGAGAACAATGGAGATGGGAGGGACCCCGCCATTATGGGTCCCTCTTTGATATAAGGCGTACATCAAGATGGGTCCTACCATAAATGGGCCCTAAAATACACAATAATCAATGGTTGAAATTCATAAAATCACCCACCATTGTCATTCCTTCTTGGTCCAATGAAATCTCTAGCTTCTCGGCTTCGACTTTGACGAAGGATGATGGACATTGGACGGTTGGATGATGGAGATGGGAGGTAGGAAGATAGGCCACACCTAGCTTCTTTGGGGAACTTGGATGTTTGGTTTCATGGGTTGCTTGGGAGATAGAGTGAGAAATGAGAGAGAGCGAGAGAGAGGGATGGGTATGAGTGATGGAGTGATGGGAAGTGGTGGGTATGTACTTGACATGTATGGGTGGAGTGAGAGAGAGAGAAAGTTGACTTTAGGGGTTGCTTTTGGGGATGAGACATGTACTTGATTGATGGGATGTGATGTGATTGATTTGAAAAGTTCTCTTGAATTTTACAAAATGCGATATTTTTCTCGAATTGAATATGGGCCAACATCTCCTGGCCCGGGCATTGCCTCGGTGCGATAGACGTGGCATCGGAACCGCGGCGACGACACGGTCATCAGGGTAAAAGTTTGGGTCGAGCCAACTCTGAAATACAGGATACGAAAATGCTATCTATAGGTCGTAGGTCGCTGAAATTTGACCGGGTGGACCGCATAAGTCTATAGAACAGTACGGTTTAGGGTACGTGTCTTACACCATGTATGTGGATCTACCTAGGTTGATGACTCTTATATTCCACTAACCTTATCCAACGATTGATATGTTGGATATTAGGGAGAGACTTCTTAAGTTAGAAGATCAACATCATAAAATATTAATAAGTTCATCAATGAATACTTAAAAATTTAGATGTATCTAAACACATACCGAAAGGGTGTAATTACACAATTTGAATTTTTGAAAAAAAAAAATCAGTTTTCACTAAGTTTTAAAAAACTCAATTCTATATGGACTGGCACATTTGATCATCCATCAAGTCCATGACACAAATTGATGGATCAATTGATTGGACTTATTTTTATGAAAATGATCCTTGCCATTAATATCAAAGACCACTGATCAAATGGTTCATATTTATCAGATTGGTGTGAGGTGTGCGTGGTAACCCAAGATTTCCGTGTTGAACCTAATGAATAGTCTACATCAATGGATTCACTGTGTAAGTCTCCCAATACAGCTAGAGCACTGTAACCAATGGTGCTCTGAGATTTCTCGAGCCTCTGTGTGTAAATAGAGCCATAGGCGTGGATATAGTCACGGATATCAATATAGCATAGATATTGACGGAGAATGTGTCAAGTCCAACTAGTTGGACTGTAATTACTGTCCACCCACTTAATAGCTTCCAAGCTATCAAATATGTATAAAATCGAACCCGTCCAATAGGTTGGTCCCATAATGAATGTAATCTTATGAAAAATTCAATCATATTCACTCATCACGTGGACCATAACATAGTTCGGAATGGTACGAGCGTCAGAGCATGGCACAGCCATCTATCCATAATACAAGTTTAGGGTGATGTGTCAATCAGGGACGTCCATCTAGCGTTCCTTTCTACAGAGGACAGATGGTTCGAGACAAACACATAGACTGGACGATATTAACGACCTGAACAGTGGCTTCAAGTCATCAAGACCGCTAACGGTTAAGATTAATTGCGGAGAAATTAAAAATAAAATCTGTGGCTCCAATCGTCTTACAAGCCTGATTTTCGAAACCGAATCCATGTATTAGTCGCACTAGATGTAGAGTCCAGATCAACACATCACTCTGCCAAGCACAACGTACAGATTCTTCCATTCTCTTTGGCTTTTCCCAGCTCTGCCGTACCGTATTTTAGAAAAATGCACGAAAAAGAAGAGTTTTTACGACTATAAATCTTACCATTTACGCGCCGTATTTTCTAAACGCTCTCAAACTTTATTATTCAAAACTAAACCATGGTACAAGGACATACTATTTGCGGATAAAAATACCCTTCAATATTATTTATGGTGCGACCATTGAATTTTGTATTGTCCACGGTAGCACCGCCAATACGAAGAAAAAGGTTGAAGGCCGTGCCTAAATACATATAGCTACCTATTATAACTGTACCCATTTGTTACATAGCCATTGCCTCATTAAATCGTAGCCATTAATTTTATGGCTACGGATCTAAACCGTAGTTATTACTTCTATAGCGAAAAGTAGATACAACCATGGATAATTAAACGAGCCTAATGTGAAATTGAACAAGCCTAATGTGAAATTCAACCGAGTCTAATCTATCTAATATGAAATTCAACGATCCTAACAAGAAATGGAGCGAGCCTAATATGAAATTCAACGAGTCTCAAACGAAATTAAGTGAAGCATACATGAAATTCAATGAGCCTCAAGAGAAATTAAGTGTTGCAAATATGAAATTCAATGACCTTCAAGGAAAATTGAGCTAGGTAAACATAAAATGCAACGAGGCAAATATGAAATTCGATGAACCTTAAAGGAAATTGAGTAAGACAAATATGAAATTCAACGAGTCAAACAGGAAATTGATTGAGGCTAACATGAAATTCAACGAGGGTCAAAGGAAATTAAGCGAGGCAAACATGAAATTCAACGAGGCAAACATGAAATTCAGTGAGACAAATATGAAATTCAACGAGGCTCAGAGAAAATTGAGCAAGACAAACATGAAATTCAACGAGACAAACAGAAAATTGAGTGAGGCAAACATGAAATTCAACGAGACTCAATAAAAATCGAGCGAGGTAAACATGTTTCCGAACGGTGCTGCTTGTCCCTAATGCCTTGTATAATGGAGTTGAGTGTTGTTTCCACTGAATGTTTCCGAACCTAGAGCAACTTAAAGTTGAAGCGCTTGATGTAGTCCTTCAGTAGCTCCCCCTTATTCTAAACTATGTTATTCAGATGCGCGGGGGACTTCAACTTCTTTTTTCCACCAATGAAGTTAGTGAGAAATGCATTAATGAATTCTGCGAATGAGCTAATGGACTTTGGTTTTAGCTGTTTAAATCAAAGTCGAGCTACATCGACTAAAGTGAGGGAGAAAGCTCGGCACATCACGACATCCGAGGCATCATGTAATTTCATGTATGTCCGTAAGCATTCGATGTGTTTAGTTGGGTCAACTTTACCGGTGAAAAGTATAATTTGCGGAAGGTGAAACTTTTCGGTAGCCGAGCCTGCATTAATTTATCAATGAATGAGGATGCCTTCATCTCGAGCTTAGTTTGATGGACATCCCGACCCTGTTTCATGTCCGCAATCTCTTCCCGCACTTCTTTCCTGAAGTCTTGGAGGTCAGTTTTTCAGGGCTTGTCACTTTCTGCCACTTCCTCAATCGGAGGCCAGCTGCGCCTTCACCGATCTATTTCATGTTGGAGATCAGTTAAGGGTAGCACGACAGTCGTAAAATGAGCGGGTGCTGCTTGGACTGACCATGGGGTTGACTCGGCTGTGGGAGCGTTCGCGGAGTGGTGGGCTAAGGGACGGCGACTTGTTGCAGAACGTTCGTCGCCTGACCTTGATGCATCTGCTGAACTTGCTGATGGTGCATCTGCTCCAACATTTGTTTCATAACGTTTATATCGGCTCTGAGCTCCTGGACTTTCCGATCTAACCGCCCGTTGCCTCGGTTTCGTTAAGCATTAGTCGCAACAAAGGTTGATAGGGGAGCCGCGGAACCCTCGTGGTTGTCGGGTTGATTCCGAGCCCCTTGGGTTATGCTCGCACCCAGAGGTCCAGTCATAACGGCCTCATTTGGTTTTTCTTGCACCGTTCTTCTAGTTCTTGTCATTAGAACGAATTTACAGCTTTTGGATAGAGTGTAGAAAATGACTTTTTATACCGTTCCCACAAACGGCGCCAATTTGTTGATGCAAATTTTTGATGCGTCTCCTTCCTCTTCGTCACTTGCACAAAAATGATTTAAAAGGGGACCCTGGATAAAGCCGAGGAACCTCCGATGCTTGAGTCAGTGACTGTACAGAGAAGAATGTCTTTTTTTTTATAGATATTTTTTGCGTACCTTTGATCTTGGAAAGCCCTTTTTTCATAGGAGTGAGAGATCCCGGCATGTGGGGATTCTCTCCCTGATTTCCCGGAGAGTTGATCTACTTATAATCTATTTACGGATGCTTCTTGATCCTGAGATTCTCAAGATCGGGAATCCTTCTTTAAAATTTTCGGGACAGTATTTTTACTTACACCGTCTCTCCCTTACTTGGCTCGGCCTTAACTGACTCTGATGGTAGATGAGTCTCAGCTAGGTATAAGGATAAGGCTTTTTGTCTTCTATCGAACGAAACAAAGTTAGCTTATGGCCGACGTCCTTCCTTAGTTCAATAGTCGATATTATAACCAGTTTAATATAAGTCAGTTTTAGTCGATATTTTTTGCATACCTTTTATGGTCGGTCAAGCAACTTCTAGCATTTGAGCCTTAATGGATCTTTTTAGACGGTACTAACTCATTTAACTAAGTCAACTTCGTACGTCTTATCTTTTGCCTATTGCGCTTGACTGTTTAAGCATCGATTGAAATTTATTTCCTACCAATCCAAGCTAAATCCCTCATTTAAGCTTCCTTTTATCTCGATCCAACCTGCTGGCTTAGGTTTTCGGGCCGTATCAATGGAGTTGGCTAATTCCATTGCCGAGCCCGGACTTCTCATATTTTTCCCAACAGATACTATTATTAAGTAAGAATAATCACACAGCCTCTCTTATTTTGCTTTTGTGAGAGAATAGTGACACGTGTCTGTCAGTGGCACATTTCCTTATGCTTCATAATTTCCTTCTGCAGTACAGTCAGCGGCGAGGATCTGATCTGATCTGATCTGATCTTGATCTTCATCATGTTGTACGACTACGTGTTAGTTCATTAGCCGTTAGATCTGTCAGATTAAAATCAGTTGGAAAGAACTCCGATCAATCAATCAGTCAGATAAAGAAAAAGACATAAACGGGCACCGAAATTTGGATGGTTTAATCTGGCCACTTGCATGCCATGTGTGGAATGTCCAAGTGCCTGTACATCATCCATCACACTCGCCAGAGTACGGAGGTTTTGCCCTTGCTTTTTACAGTCGCGAGGCCTTTTCCGCATGCAGGTGGAGAGAGAGAGAGGGAGAGAGAGATGAAAAGAAAGCCTCATTTCTTCAAAGTGCTGTTGGGGGATTTCTCGCATTCTCTGGTCAGTCTCTTTATTTTCATAATTTTGTTAATATATGTATTTTTATATTTTAATTTCTTGAATTAGAGAAGGAAATGCTAGGATTTCCGTGAGCTGATTTTACTGGAAAAAAAACGCATCTGAGAATGAGAATTGATCAGCTACAACCGGCTGTATGCTAAGTTAACATGCATCATGTCTTTCCCTCCAAAATGTCTCACGTGCAGGACATCCGAGCCGTGCAAATGGCAAAACTCACAATGAAGATTGCTCATCCTGGGAATCCGGATGATCCACTCATTGGGTGGGCCACGCCTGTGCATTGAGTCACACCGTCGGATGTGCATTGATGTTGATGCTCCGTCGCCTGATGAGGGGCCTGGCCTACAGGGCCCACCGTTTGGATGGGTCGGATGTTCTGGATACGTGACACAAAGGCAGGAAAGATGGGGCTGCATGCTAACATAACATTCGTCCGGCTGGCTGTATGATAACTTTGCATGCATCCTTGTCTTGTGACACGTGAATTGCATCTGAACCGTGAAAATGGTAAAACTGTATCATGAAAATCGCTTATCCCGGGAATCCGGCTGATCCACTCATTGGGTGGGCCATGCCTCTACTTTGTGTCAGACTGTCAGCTGTGCATTGATTTTGATGCTGGGGTCACCTGATGAGTGGCCTGGCCTGATTTTGCTCCTCGTGATCTTAATGGTGGGGCCCACCCGTCGGACGGCTCGAAATGTTTTGCAGAAGCGAGCAAGATGGTGGAGGGAAAGATGGGGCTATATATGCTGCCATAGCATAAGGCTGGCTGTATGGTAACTTAATATGCATCCTAGTCTTTCCCACCAATGTTTCGCATGTGTATGGCATCTGATCCGTGCAGATTGTAAACCCGCCCATAACAGTAACGGTGACTGTAATGGCCACCAGCGTTACCATTACGATACGTGCTGTAACAGCCGTTACGACCCTTTAAAAAAATGTTTCTGGATCGTTACAGGGCCGTTATGGTCTATTATGGGCTGTTATGGTCCATTATGGACCCTTTTTATCTGTAATGGCCATTACTGCTGTTTCGGCTCTGTAACGCATAACGGTTACCACCATTACCGTTACATAATGGCCGTTACATAACCGATTTTGAATACTTGTAAGGGACTGTGATATCCATCATGATGTTATTCCCATTTTCATCAAATGCACAACAGGTTTGATGGAAGTTTTTTTCCCTCATATCATCTCCTATTTTTTGATCTGGAGTACATTCAAATGCACCCATAATATTGTTAAAGCTGCATTGGAGCAACATAATGTAAATTCATGGTCTTAGAGAAACTTGCTGAACAACATTCAAGTTTCTGGTTAATTTATTCATTGAGCTTAGTTCACCACCATTAAATCATAGCTTCCTTTTTTATTTTTTATTTTTATTTTTATAACTATATGGTTCTAAGGGTTATTATTTTTTAATTGAAGCGGATACCTCCTGCCTTCGTGAAATATATTGCAAAAGAAGTATCTCAAGGAGCCATTCTAAAGGGTCCTAGTGGTAGGATTTGGCATGTGGAGTTATGTAAAATGACCAGCGGCACATATCTGCAGAATGGTTGGCAGGAATTTGTAAAGGACCATTCATTACAGGAATATGAATTTCTAGTCTTCAGATATGATGGCGATGTGCATTTCACCGTGCAAATTTTTGATCGAACTGCATGCGAGAAAAAAGACGTTCTTACTAGGAAAACTCCCACAGAATCGACCAGCAATGAAAGCAAGAAACGAGGTAGGGAGGAGGAGAATTCTTTGGATTCCAGTAAATTCTCTCACCGTAAAGCTCACAAAAGTGAAACAGAGAAGCATGAAATTGCATGTGTGCATGCACCGCAACATTCGTTCGGAGATGATTATATCGATGCTATTCAAGGTGAGGAGAAGCCATTTCGTTACTAATTTAGATGTGTTTCTAATGACTTGCCAAAAATAGAGAACTGATCACCTACAAGTGCCTGTACCACCATTTGTGGTACAGGACTTTCTTAGCCACAAGATGATCAAAGGGAGATTAAAAAAATGTATTTTAATGCATCTTGTGGCTAAAAAAACCCTGAACTGTAAAGCGGTGCAGCCTGTAAGATTGTGGTATCAGTTGCTCAAAATTTGGACAATTCAAATGTTTAGAGTTGCCAGTAGCTCAATTTTTGAATTGTTGTGTGTGGAGTGGTAGAAGCTACGCATATCTCAGAAAAACGACTATGGAAATGTCTTGAATCAAAGATCCGAACATGGAACCGTGGTGATGAGGAGAGAATTGTGTTGGGCACCTCTCCTTGCCTGTGAATGCAGTCTCCACTTCTTCTTTTGTGTTTTACGCATGCACTCACACCCCACACACTCACACCACAGTGGGATTTCACTACAATGGGTACTCAAACCCATGACCTCGTGTTGAAACTCTTGTGAGTCTACCACTGAGGCATGCAGTGGGAATGCAATCTCCACTTGGTGGTGTATGTAGAATTTGGTTCTAATAAACAAACTCTTGCATTCACATGTGAAAATTGAAGTTGCAATTCAAAAAAGAGAAAAAAAAGAAAAAAAAAAAGAAAAAAAAGTAACAATAATACATATAGAAGGAAATGTAAATGATCAGGAAATGAAGAGATTCTCATCAAAGTGCTATACTATCTTTGAATTTGAAAGCGTTTGTGCCGCCATGGAGAGCCTTGCTTTGCAACAATCTTAAAAAAGGGTTTGAGGAGATTTATGAAAGCTGTTTCTCAAGCTGGATTGGATGAGTCATGCTCTTTACCTGCTCCCTTTGCAAGCTTCTTCAATATCTTCATACCGTATGTTCATTCCTCTTCTTGTGCTGAAAAATCCTCTTGGGGGTGTGAAATAAAGAAGAGACAAATATTGAGAAAAATTTCAGAGATCAAGGATCATTTTTCAAAGGAATTAAAGGGTATTTATGGATGAAAGGTGTGGTGGCATAAGTTTAATTCAAAAGAATCTTAAGGATTTATTAAAAGGTTAGTTACTATGACACCTTGGATTGAAGGACCAAAAAAGAGTTGCACAAGAATAGAGTAAAAAGCAGTAGGAAAAGATTCAGTTTTCTGAAATTCAAAATTTAAGGATATAATTATAATTTCCCAAGCAAAATCAGTTATTATGGCATATAGGTCAAGCAGAGAGTTGGAACACTAAAACTTTCAAATTCCGGAGGAAAATGGCTCCATTGGATTTGAATGGTCAGAGGGGCATTTTGGGAAACTTCAGTAAAAATTGATGCAAAAAAATGTGGCCAACCATCCATCTTATGGGCCCATAGAACAATCACAATAAAGAAAAATAACCAATAATGCAATCACACACAAAACACAACAATATTTATGTGGAAAATTCTTGTGGGAAAAAATCACGGCACAAAACAACAGAGATCCACTACAATCAAAACTTTAAGAGTTTTATAAACTCACCTTCTTCGATTACAGATGTACCCGATCTCCTCTTGCGATGCGCAACCCCTTAGAAAACCTTTCCTAAGCCCTTACAAATGTTGGAAACTCTCTCACCTTGCAAACCCTTGCCTTTAGAGTGAAAACGTTTGTAATAGAATACAAGCCCTAATCCTTTATTAGGCTTAAATAGCTTGATTTGCGCAACTTTGCGTAATAGATCCTATCAGATTGAACATAACCTTCGGTCGAACCAAATCAACCCAAACAAATTTTTTGTCAAACCAAAATTGACCAAAACATCACGGCGAGCAACATGAGAATTCCCCAATTTTCGGTTGAACCGAAAATGGCTTCGGTGAAACTAAACCTGAACTTCTCTATACACAAATTTGACAGAACCAAGGCATCCTACACAACAATCTCCACCTTGATTTGCATTTTGCCAAGTCAACCTCGAAGACCTCCCATGCAACCTCTACCTCAAACATTGACCATTCCCTGCATTCTCCACCTGAATCGTAGCTCCATCTGCACCTCATTGTAATCATCCTCATCATTTCAAACAACACTCATATTCTCCAAAACTCACACCAGCACATTTCCATTTCACATGCCTAACCATCACACTTAAAATAGTCTTCTCACAAGAGGCATAATCTAAAGGAGGAAAAACTTTAGCTACCTAAGGCAGGTTTATTGCAAATTACCCCTTGGTTCACAAATTGAAAACCCCCTTTTTCCCAATTACCTTTCCTCCTTTCTTTTCCCTTTCATTTTTCTCCTTTCCTTTCTTTTCCTTCTCCCTTCATTTCTCCCATCTCTCTTCTTCAACATCTTGTTGCCACAAGACGGTTCAACACCACCCAACAATCACAGACCCAAACCCATAATCCTCCTTGGGTTCAACTACAAGGTACTTCATCATCCTTTTCCTTTGCATTTCATTTTCTTACTTTCTATCAGAGTCATAAGATTGTTATTTAACTAGCACCCCGCATGCAAAGGTACCAACTTTTGCAGATCACCATCCTAATTTCACCACCCCCACCCCCCCCCCCCCCCCCCAACCCAATTTCTAACCCAATCCTCCAATGCAATTCCTTTTGACATTACATCTTCCCAAAAACTTGATTTTTTTACCCAAGGAATTTTACTTCCCTTGAATATATTGTGAAAACGGGTGCTTTTCCCAAATCGTATGATCCTAATAATATTTCTCTTTTAGTTCCAACTTTTGTTCTCAAGTTCACCAATGGCTACATACACTTCAATCATCTCAAACACAGTACCTAATGCTTTCTGGTTTCTACCATTACTCGATTATCATAATCTCCCTTAAAACATTTCCCCTTTCATCTCTACCCATTTCACAAAAGCCACAAGTTTCTGTACTTACAATTGTTCATTTTATCTAACCCAATTATAAATTGCACGACTTAGTATCAATCATAATTGCATCATCACAGCACCCTCAATTAACTTTCATGTTTACTCATACCTCCGGTTCATACCCCTCTATTAGGATCACACAGCTTAAGCATGGATCCACGAGCACAAATAGGATTAATGTCCAGAAAGCCTCCACCCTTGGAAAGCAGGAAAAATGTGCACGCTTCAGCCTGGGCTCATTTAGGACAGACCTCACAATCTGTCCTTGCTATTGCATTCCCCACTCTCATTTCTTATGCATTATTTCCTTGCAGTGGCGCCTATTGAGTGTTGGCTCCGCTTATCTCTCTCTCTCTCTCACACACACACACACACACACACACACCTTCCGATGCAGCTGACTTAGAGCCCATTGAGTGTTGCTTCCACTTATCAAGGCCATCATCCTTAACACGCCACTAGCCAAGTTTGCTCAAATAAAGCCTCACACCTGCTGCAATGATCTAGTAATGGCTTTAGTGCAACTCTGGCAACCGGAGACTCACACCTTTCACCTCCCTTGCTTTGAATGGGGAATCACACCATTATATTTCAGCATTTAGACCAGCATTCCCTTTGAGGGAGAACCGCTGGAGTCGATCCCCAATCCTTCTTTGGAATGCATTGTGAACTCCTAGGGAAGATTCTGTCTGAAGAGGAATGCAATCTTAGTGCAATCAAAATGAGGTGGCTTGAAGCACTATTAAGACACCATACCATTCAATCAGTTGAAGAGCAAGAACTTACTAGACATACCTTGTAGTGCAATCGTAGTGCAATAAAAATGAGGTGGCCGAATGTGGAGAGCAAGAGCTTACTTGACATACCTTGTCAGTGGCTCAATCCTCTCGCACTGCAATGACCATGCACCCCTCATGATTGTAGAAGCTTTTGCCAATCTCGAAGTCCACTACAATTGGGCATCTGCTGGCCTACACCATTTGTTTCATAGTCTCAATGGAGTATCAATGGGCAAGCACAACACCATGTACGGGCTGTACCACTTGATTGAGTTAAATCCCTTTGCACGCCTTCATCTTGATCTTGTCCATCACATTTGCTTTAGCAGATCACTCAAGCCTAATTTTTTGAAACCCAAGGTTTGCGCACTTGAACGCTTCAGGGTGGTTCAACCTCAACTTCGAGATCCAAGTGATGTCTTTCCTCGTATCCTTCATTGGAAGTGACAAAACCATATTGGAGGGTATGCCACCTATAACATAGTACAAGTACAATTTGATATCTTATCCTTCGACTAAGTAAGAATTCTGTTTTCCTTACCTTACCTTTGATCAGCTCTCAAAAGTTTGTGTGGACCCCCAAAAAACCATTGTGGGGCCCACACTTAATTTTCATTATCTCTTTCATCCATTAAAGATCAAATGAGGAATATAAATCCAAAATTTACCAACACAGACCATTTTTAACAAGAACTCAATCAAACTCCAATTTCATAACCTTAAATCAAATCCAAACTGTCAATCAGAATCAAAGTCTCTGATCTAGGCTGATCATGAGTGGGGCATCTATGGGTGCATGCGGGTGATTAGTTCTAGCCAAAATATTGTTTCTTCCACGTGCATGGAAAGAGAACTGATCACCTGCATGGCAAGAGCCATACAGTCTATTTTCAACCATGAAAAGTCTAGGATAAAATAATTTTTTAATCCTTCCGTCCCAATTTATTTCATGTGGTTTTGGGCGAATGGCTTCTGTTGTGGGTTTGCTCCCTGCAGACACGAGTTCAATTCCCCTCCCCATGGATACCTGATCCACATGGTTGGTTGGTGATTGCATGGATCTTAATACTGCAAAGCTCCACATTCAACTCATCATCATCATTATCATCTAAGCATTATCCCAATTAATTGGGTTCCGCTACATGAATCCTTATTTGTAGTTCCACTCATTCAAGGGCCAGACTTTTCTAGCCTTGAATTTCATATTTTTTGGATTCATGATGAAAGTTATCGCGATGCTAGCTGCCAACCCGATGCATATGTCCTTTATTTGCGCTGGGAACCAGCAATGAGAGCACAAAACTCCCACAGGTGCAATGTAATACACTCTTACATGGGTTGGTTACAATCAAGTGCTATCGAATAGTCTACTGCATAGGTTGTTTACAATCAACGAGTTGAAGATGGGATGGCTAGGATCTTCAAATGTGGAAGACTTTAGTACATGGTCCATCTGCGACGGTCGGATATCATCAGATTAAAGGTCCAGACGATTGAACCCTGAGTCCCCTAGTTCAAACTGACAATATGACAACACTTGTATATCTTAGGTCTTGGATCATATAATTCCATTTCCTCTATGGTTGTAGTCTAGAATCTGTCTTTCCTTATGATAAGAGTAATTTTTTCCCCATCGACATTTCTTCTAGGCTTGAAGGTGTACTCATGCTAGGTGCCTAATCAATTGCTAATGTAATCATAATTATGAAAAAAATCTCCTTTTTTTTTTTGGCTAAGCACACCTGCTTCCTTTTTCTTGTTTTGGGGTCCTTGTACAAACTAGAAACTTAAGTTCATTGTAGGAACTCTCTATCGATGCACTGTTTAATACCTCTGGTTTTTTATTTGCACCTTTGAAATGCTCCCTGGATGCCAAGCCTCTCTCCAGGCCTTGCTGTTTAGAGAAAGCGTTGTTTCTGTGATGCAGGCCTACATACACCTCCAAAATCTGATGGGTTTGTGAAGATCAAAACAGAGGATGTTGAATTGCCCATATCTGGAATTGCTTCACCGGCTGTGAAAGTTGATTTTTCACCAAGAATGCAGCTCCCAGCTTCTGAAAAGGCCGACTCTTTTACTTCCAAATTTCCATATTTCATAACACAGTTGAGAATGTTCAATGTGCGCACGACATTGGTACTGGTGAGTTTGGCATTACCAACATTTTTTATATTTCGATTGTCTAACAGTACTTTAAAATAAATAAATAAATTTGAAAGGTAACACTATCAGGGTTTGAACCCTGGATCACTCACACACACTACATTTTATGTCTGGTAGGCTAAAACTTGCATGAACGTTGTACTAGAAACCTTGCATTGTTTTCTGCAGGCATCCAACCAATATGTCATGCCTGTGAATCAAATAACATTCACATGGCATTAGGTATTTATGTTTTATCTTTAGAAATCGCATGGCTTCTCACGCCCATGATCAGGTTTCGTCCATAACTAGTTTGTGTCACCCATGAACAATACAGTTGTATCGGCCCATATTGGCCTGAAAATGCCTGATATGGGGCGATACTGGGCCATATTGGTGGTGAAGGACACGATATCCGATACACCGATTTAAAACCTTGCCCATGATGTAGCTGATGGTTTGTTGAGGCAAGGGGTTCATCTTCAATCTCTTTTCTTTATTTTCAAACAAAATTTCCCATCCTTCACAGGGAAACAAATTATGTAAGAGCGAGATGTGTATGATATTTGTTTGAAATTCATGGAGTTCCAAACACTTATTTACTGCAAATATAATGTGTTGGAGAAACTTCACCTCCAAAGATTATGTGGTCCCAATTTCCACCAATTTTTTTTTTCTTTGAGTGCTTTTGTAAACGCACACGTGTGTGCGATAAAGCTCCTATAGCAAGGCACTTATGTGCCCAATCTAATCCATCCATCAGGTTAGTCTGGCCTTGTACATTTTTTTCCCAAAGAGAAACAGTTGGGAGGGGTTAGAAAACTTAAACCAAGTTTTTCAGAGCCTTACCTTTGTTTTGCAAACTGGGGCCCACCTGATGAGGAGATCAACCTGATTCTTGGGATAGGGCATCCATATAACGGTGACATTATGATGGATGGATTGGATCTCAGATCAATCATGCCATGCTGGTACATGTGCAGATTGTACATGAGCTTTACTGCAGATGCATATGACATTTAGCAAAGTTCTTTCTTTGAACAGCGACATAAATTTTATTATTAATCTGAAATATGGAAAGATGCATCATAAATTGTGGACCATATGTCAATGACAGAGAAAAATTGCCATGTTAGACATGTTGTCAGACACTCTCCAATACTTCTATCAGGAAGGACTAATTGTATTTTAGAGGTATTTCTGCCAAGATATAGGGGATCCCACATAATCGGGATTAAGTATAATCCTGATTTTGACGGCCCCATGCCCACCACATGGAGTTCATTGCACTAAAGCGGTGCTTTCCTTTGCATAATCACAATTAATGGCATTTTTGGTTTTTTCAAAAACTTCCTTGATTGCATTTTTGTAGGGGAGATCATCGCTTTAGTGCAGCGAATCCTACATGTAGGATGTGGGGCATATAAAAATTGTGATTAGACTTAATAATTATTATACAGGATCCCCTATCCAACCGGACCCTTATGTTTCTTATGCATTTATTTATGTAGTATGTACAGAGTTTGAAGTATCGGTTTCGCTACAAGTTTCGCTGGCCAGGGATATGCAAACAGTATCGATATCGCCAATAACCAGAAATGCAGGGAAACAACATTGGGGAAACATGGGAAAACGGTGTGATTTTTCAATGAAACTTCAAGCGATGCTAAAATACACATTTGCATATTTAGGAATTAAAAAATTGCAAAAAGAATGCATAGATAATGAGTTTCTATTTAATTGGGGTGTAAAAGCATGTGCTATCGTAAGAAATCAGTCCCACTATCCCATCCATCCTGTCTATCCATCCAACCATCCGATCTTCCATCCAGAAATACATCGATATTTCTGAGAAATCGTCGACAGTTGGAAAGGAAATGAAAAATCGTGGCATCGATATCGCTTATGTTACAATAATGATAATATCGATATCATCGCCAACAAATTGAACATTGCATATAACCATGCCCCCATAAAAAAAAATTGAAACTTTTTTTAATAAACAGATTTTTGGCAATATTGATACATTGTCGATATTATCAAAATATCGCTGATACATTGACGATACAAACGACACTTGGAATTTACACAGTCGAAAATATTGGTGATGCATTCATGATATTGATACATTGGTAATACAAGTGACACCTGGAATTTACATAGTCGAAAATATTGGCGATACTTAGCAATACATCACCAATACTTGGAATTTCTGATACTATCAGTATTATCAGTATCGCTACCAGTGTTATCGGTATTGCCGAGCTAGAGATACGGATAATATCGGAGATATTTCAATAATATTAGGGATACTTCAAACAATGTTTATGTACCATATTGTTATATTTCTCCCCAACAGGTCAATCTTCCATGTCCAAGTCCAAGTTACATAGATCACTGACCAGAGCTCTAAAATTCGCTGGCTCAACATGAAACTCAACCAATTCGACTCAACTTGAACAAGATTTCAAGCAGAGTCATCAGGAAACTCGATGCGGATCGATAGTGGTTCTGATTCAGTTGACTCGAGATGACTCGGTTGACTTGTGATGACACCTTGTGATGCGGATCGATAGTGGTTCTGATTCGGTTGGCTTGAGATGGGGAGACAGAAGTTGAATAGAAAACCTACAGACTAGTATGCTACACTTGAGGTTACTATTTATTTTAGTATTTTATATTTACTTATACCTATGTAAAAAATTTAAATAATTACCACAAACTCATTTATTTTTAGTATTATAATTACTAATATCGAGTCAACTCGGGTTGAGTCTTCAGGTGTTTGAACTATGGATACAACTCGCATCAGTTTTGCTTTGTTTATTCTTTTGGGCTCTGTCAGAAGTCCATGGCATCCGAGTTTTAGGGGCGGCTACGAGTTGCGCAGGTCTTGTTACTGTGTTATAGTTTTCACTGCTTCGATAACTGTTCTTTACTGATCTGCTATCACTTGTGCAGCACATACCAATTAGCTTCTCGAGGCTATATCTTCCTACAGAGAGAACCACACTGCTCATCCGAGATCCGACTGGGAGGCCGTGGGAAGTGAACTACCTCTATAGAAATGGAAGAGGTTTCTTGTCTGGTGGGTGGCCCGCTTTTTCACGCAGTAACAGTCTTAAAAAAGGAGATTTCTGTGCATTTGAGCTGGTGGGTCAGAAGGAAATGCAAGTGCACATCTTCCGCTTGGTCGAAGAAATCATGCCGTTGATCAAAGTGTCCGAGCCAATGTAACTATGCTACTGATTGCAGTGGCTCATATATATAACCTCCCACAATACCATAGTTTCGTTCTGGCGATGGACGGTCCAAATACGCTGCAAAAGCTGTGTATCTCAGTGTCTTTCTGCTTCCACAGGTATGCGTTTTTGTCTGTTGTAAGTTGCCATTTGAGTTATGCATTTTTCTTTAGAATAGCAAATCTTGAGCCGTCGATTCAGTTGGGGGGGGGGGGTGTGCAGGTATGTATTCCACCGTTGATCATGGCTATGATCGTCTGCTACTGAACAACTCAGAAACAAGCAACCAAAACCACAGTAGGAAGTTAAGATCATTGCTACATTTTTTACACCCTGGCCCATCCATGTTGGGGTCCACTTGTTGGATAGTTCTAATCGCCGAAACAAGGGCTATAATTGAATCCATCACTGTGCAATCTTCGGTCCCACTGGATGGATCATAGCTTGGTATGTTGGGGGACCGCGGAAGCACAGAGAGATTAATCAAGCAAAATATTCCAATCGCACAATCAAACACAAGCACAAAGATTCCAAATTTAACATGGATAAACCCTTTCGGGAAAAAATCATTGCACAAAGAGACATATTAATATGAAAGCAGAAAATATAAGAGAGAGAGAATACCCTCTTCGAACAAGTCTTGAATCTCTCCTTGCAAACCCTTGAAAACCCTATGAATGAATTAGAAAGCTCTGAGATACACCCCAAACCTAATTACACCCCGATATATAGCCTTAGGAAGAATCACAATCCCACATATATGCAACTCTGCGTAACGCCGTGCATTCGTTCGTTGACATGTCGATGGTATTGAACCCTCTTCGATTGCATTAAACTAATACCAAAATGTTCTAGCAACTAAACATGATTTTTTCAGATTTTACCGATGACATCGACTAGCCTTCGATGGCATCGAACATAGCACCTAAAGTGTCCAGCAACCAACTCGATAAATTCCGAATTTTTATGATGGCATTTAGCCAAACTTTGATAGCATCGAAGTCTACTCGATGGCATCAAACCGTTATCGATAGACACGTTGATTTACAAATTTAAGACATCAATCAACATGGTATTGATGAGATGATCCCAACCATCCCTTTTACCACTGTGATCATTGACTGTTTTCTTTCAATTGCACTTTTGATGGCTTCCATTTGGACAGTTAGGATCATCTACTTATGTGAATGCATGTTACCAATTAGCATATGTTCAAGCTATGGGGCCCATCCGTTTGTATGCAGAATCCAAACAGCGCATCTGGAGAGATTCCTCATGGGCACCATACATCCAAATCCCTGTCAGAAACTCAGGTGGGACACACCACAGGGAGCAATGTACAATCACGCCTATAGACTATATATTCACTTGTTTTGGCCCAACTAAGTTTTGTAAAATCTTTGAGTTTCAGTGTCCCTTAATCCTAGTCAGAATTGCCCCATCACTGAAATTTGGCCTTCAGGGCATCCATGAAGTGGCCCACCGGATGGACGATTTTCTCCTAATTAGCATTGACTCCAAAATCTTATAGATTGGAAGATCTTAACCCTTTGATTGGGTGGTCCACAAAAATATAAGTAAATGGTCCATGTTTAAATAGTTCAATAATTGAATGGTCCACCTGTGAAATCTGGTTAAGTAGATTCCATACTTTGATGTGAGCGATTATTTTACTGTACGCCATCCATGGTGGGGTCTATCATATAAACGGTTTGGATCATTGAAACATGACCCCCACGTGGATGGGATCTGTGTTGGCAGACAACCTGTGTTGATGAGTGGGGCCTGTATTCCTTCCAAGGAGGGAGAGAGCTGTTTTGAGGGAAAGACGGATAGAAGTTAGAACAGGAGATTAGAGGTAGCATGTCATACGTATGCAAGATCCACACCATTAATCAGGTGGGGCCCACCTCATTGATGCCCTTGCCTGCATATCATGCATCTCCACAAGCACTCATCAGGGCCCACTATCTTAATACTCCGCCCACTGATGTGAAACATGGCTAAAAGACTCGGTGACCTGGACCGGTCCATTCAGTCCTGAGTCGGGACTCGCCCGACCGGATTGGTTGCTGCCTCGTCCTCATCCAGGATGGTGAGGCCCTTACCGTGGGCCCCACCTTGATATATATCACACCGTCCATCCGATTTGCTAGATCATTTTAGGGCTTGAGCCCAAAAGTGAAGCAGATCCAAATCACGGATGGACCATACTATTAGAAGTTTTTAATGGTGTGGCCTTCAATCACCATCGTTTCCTATGGTGTGGTCCACCTGAGATTTGGATATGCTTCAGCTCAAAAATGATCCGGCAAAACGGATGGACGGTGTGGATATAGAATACATACATCAATGTGGGCCCCATGGTAAGGACAGCAACCAATCCTCTCCCATCTAACCTGATCGGGTCCTGACATGTCCGAGTTTACATGAAGCTTGGTCGGCCCATGGGCCTTAAGGTTCAGCCCAATCCGCCCCAAAGTTGCTGGCCTTGGGCCGTTAGCGAGGTGGGCCCAGAAAATGGGATGGATCTTACGTGGAAGTGAGGGACATTTTTGATAGATCAGAGCCGTTCATCAGATAATCCCAATTGCATAGGTCCCCTGTCCTTGTACATATGCCATTTGATCATCAGGTAGGCCACACGTGCACAGATGTACGCCATCCCCGGCCTTCAAAAAAATCTTTTGAAGTGATCTTTTTTGCACGTGTAGTGGACCCAACCTATCATAAAATCGGCCCCAATATCGTGTGCTGGCAGCCACACGGTGGGACACATTCAAGAACGGCTCTGATCTTTCACACGCAGGCGCAATTTCTATATGTGAGGCCGCCGTGTACTCGTGAGTAGCCCATTGAAGAGGAGATTTCTGGGCTAACGTGGCATTGATCACGATCCAGCCATTCATCAGACGAGGCCCACCATTTAATTAATGGATAAAAAGAAAAAAGAAAAAAAAAGAGAGACAGGCCCAGTCATCATGTGGATTTCCTGTGGATGAGCAAAATAGACGGTCAAAAATTGACAAAGAGAATATACTTGGTGCCCATGCGGGCCACACCACCTAATGAACGGAGTATCCTGAATTTGTCCTGTAACCCTCTCGTGGGCCCATCTAGTGAATGTGCCTGATTAAGAACACGCGTGCTAAGTTAGCACGTGTGCAGCGAATCTCCCGTTCGACCCTCGTAGCGAATCACCTCCGAGAATCACGTGCACACCAGAGAAAGATGTGTGAAATTGATGTCAACCTTTTTAGCTCGGGGCCCACCTTGATGTATACATTACATATCCACACCGTCCATCCATTTTTTCATATTATTTTAGAGTATGAGTCCAAAAATGAGGCAAATCAGGTTCTCAGGTGGACCATAATATAGGAAAAAGTGGTGATTATCTATTAATGGGCCACAATTTTTGGATCAAGCTGATATTTGTTTTTTTTTTTTTTTTTCGTTTTTCTCCTTCATCCAGGTTAATGTGACGTTATCAACCGTTTGGATGTCAAATAAACATTACGGAAACATTAAGGTAGGCATTGGAAAGTTTTTAATGGTAGTGCGTTCAATCAACACCGTTTCCATTATTATGGTCTATCTGGCTTTTGTATATGCTTCAATTTTGGGCTCAAGCTCTAAAATGATTCGGAAAAGCGGATGGACGGATTGGATTTAAAATACACACATCATGGTAGGCCCCACGGCAAGGGCCGCGCCTAATCCGCTCCCTTTTAGTCTGTGGTGAAGTGTATATCGTGCTAGGGTTACTTTCTCTAGCGTGGGGGGAATGAATTAGCGTGCATGAAATCCATGCCGTCCATCAGACACATCACCTCTTATCTCGTCTTGATGTTTAAAATCAGACTGATTCAACACGCTAGGTGAAACTAATGATGGGCATTCGATGTTAATGTGCGGTTATTATTAGTACTTCCTCTTTAAAAAGAAAAACATTGATAGTCTAGCAGAGTATATACATCTGTACTCACTCGTACATAAGATAAAACACAGTGGACTCATGCCCTGAAATGAGCCGGCAAAACGGATGAACAGCGTGGATAAAACACATACATCACGGTGGACCACACATGACACCATGTAGCTACGTGGTGTCGGGGTCACCACACAAACTAACTAATTTAGACGGCTTGGATAAACATGATTTTGAGGGGATTATCCCTGAAGGAAAAACAGAAATAAGACTGGTCCAAAACTTCTATGGCTTCAAAATGTTTTCAATGATGGACGTTCAATCTGTACTGTTTCTTGTGGTGTGTGGTCTACTTGAGTTCTGAATCTGAATTATTAGTGATCCCGCATCCCAACATTGGTTGGACGGAGTGGATATAACACATACATCATGGTGGGCCCTACAGAAGTTTTCATGGATTCCTGGCAAGTCCCGTCCACCTGCGTTAAAGGATGGACCGTTTGGATGGAACTAAAACATCATGTGGTCCCCACACAGCTCGAACTTAAGATACTTGGAGTGCATGAATTACTTATAAACGCACTCATGCAGTCACACGAGGGTTGGATGGCATATAAAAAATCCACACTGTTTCCTATGGTGTGGTCGACTTTAACTATGGATATGCTTCGATTTCGGGCTCATGGCCTAAAATTAGTTGGCAAAACGAATGGACGGCGTGGATAAAATCTATACGTCCATGGTGGCCCCACAGAGTCCTGCCACCATGGAGGTCGGAGGTGGTAGGGTCAGCACTCAATCCGCGTCCGTTTCAACTACCCGGGATTTTATATCCCGAGTTTGCTGTGGCGCGGCCCACTTGAGTTCTGGATCTACGTCATGTTTGGGCCGGGTCCACAAATGAGCAGAGAAACGGGGAAACGGATTGGCTACTCCCACTGACACTGGCCAATGGCTGGTGGTCGGTGCTCTGTGGACCCCACAATGATTTATGTGTTCCATCCATGCTGTCCATCTATTTAATCAGATCATTTTAAGGTATGAGAACAAAAATGAGATATATACCAATCTTAAGTGGACCACATTACAGGAAACAGTGTTGAATGAGCGTCGACCATTAAAAAACATTTTGGGGCCATAAAAGTTTTGGATCAAGCTGATTTTTTTTTTTCCCTTCATCTGGGCCTGTATGACCTAATCAACATATTGGATGTCAAATAAACAGTACAGTGGCCATTAGGAGGATTTTAATGATGGATGTCCAATCATTACTGTTTTCATGTGGTGTGGTCCACCTGAGACTTACATACCTCTCATTTTTAGGATCAAGCCATAAAATGATCTATAAAAATGGATGAAAGGGAAGGATTAAACACATACATCTTGGTGGGGCCCACAGAGCACCGATCATCATCCACGGGACTGGTGTCGGGGAGTAGCCAATGCGTTCCCGAGAAACGGATGGACGGGCCCGCTAGGGTTACAGGCAAGTTGCGATGGACGGATTACGTGGTGTGTTGGCGTCATGAAGTTGTGGGCCCCACCATGATGTATGTATTATATCCACACCGTCCATCCATTCTGCGAGATCATTTTAGCACATGAACCCAAAATTGAGGCAGATCATTTTAAACTTGCATTGAATGAACATCAAGGTGGAACCCAGAAGAAGGTTTCAACGGTAACCGTTTCTTTTCCCACTGTTCCCTTTCGTGTGGCCAATTAACTTTTGGATATGGTTTATTACTGGTCTTATGTCTTAAAATGATCAGATAAAATGGATGGGCGGGTTGGATTTATTAAAAGGACCAAGGTGGGCCCCACCTAGCTTCCCTTTAGCAGGAAATCCGCGTCCAGTGCCTGCGTATCAACTATCACACTTTTGAGTATCGAATTTTTCCCCCGAATCATTCCCCAAATCTCCCGAATCATCTCCCAAATCTCCAGAGATCTCGGGAATTGGGGAAGCGGATTGGCTAGTGTACCTCACGCTAGCTAGTATTAATGTATGTCAGTAAGTTCTGTGGGTATGATCGTGAGGTATGTATTATATCTAAACCGTCCATTCATTTTGAGAGTTAGTCTTAAAGCTTGAGACGAAAAATAAGAAAGATCTAACTATCACGTTGACCACACTGCAAAAACCAGTGGGGGATTGAACGTATACCATTGAAATCTTTTTTGGGGTCATAGAAGTTTTGGATCAACATGAAATTTGTTTTTCCTCTTCCTAAGAGTGTCTGTGACCTTATGAACAGACTATAGATGTAAAATAAACGTTATGGTGGGCCTTAAAAATTTTTTAACGGTGAAAATCATTATCTCCGCTGCTATTTATGGTGTGGTACACATGATCTTTGGATATGATTTATTTTTTGCATAATGCTCTAAAATGAACTCTAAAAATAGATGAACGGTGTAGATATAATAAATACATCACTTTGGGCCCATGTAACTTTGATCTCCTTTGAACTGTTGGATCGTCGGTGCTTGTCTTCGCACACGACACGTACCTACAGCAGCAGTTATATAGAGCTGGTGTGAGGTACGCCAGCCAATCCGCTTTCGGAATTAGGGTTTCAAATCCAAAAATCCCGCCAAAAAAAATTCCCGAATCCGAATCAGAGAGAGAGAGAGTCAATTTCCTTTCGTTTCCGGCCCAAGATCCAAATCTCAAAACCCTAGAAAAAAAGCCACTGAGATCCCGCTGCAGATCGATAACGGAAGATTTCAGGAAAATCGAGAGAGGATGAGTTCGTCGCAGGAGGAGAAGAAGCCTCATTTCTTCAAGTTCTTTCTTCCTGGACTCACCGATCAATTTCTAGTAAGCTCTATCCTTCTCTCTCTATGGAATTTGACATTTACGCTCCCTGTAATTGGTACTTACACTCCCTTTTTACTTTTTGTAATAGAATAGTACAATTTTGTAGCATTGAACTACCAAAAGTAAAAAGTGCAGGCTGGTCAGGAAAAACAATCATCTTGCATTGTTATTTAAGCTGATTGTTGGTAGTCTTTTGTTGTGGACCTTTTAGCTATGCTGCCTGTTGTCCAGTCTCGAATCGGACCATTGATTTAAGCTCAGAATACTCGTCTGGACCGTTGATTTGGTCCTTATCTTTTGATCAGGCCCATATGAACGGTTGGACACTTCGGATTTTCAACATGTACGTTTGGATCTTTAATCAGTGCACTTGGATGTACCTAATCTCTGATTTATCATTAATAGGACCGAATTTTTGTATCCCATTGGATGATTGGACCGTGTTGCATCACTGTCAGGTTCCCCACAAAAACCAGTCAAGTTGGGGTGGGGGAGGGCATCTGGCGATTTGCCACATATCATTTAGTGGTAAAGCTGTACAAGAACTGAGTTAGCTTGGTTAACTCGCTCAACTTGACTTGAAAAAGCTCGATTTGACTCGGTTTGAAATTGAGTTCGAGCTTACTTTTGGAGCTCAAAAAAATTTTGAGCTTGTCCGCACTCGAATTGACTCGGATCAAATCCCAACTCGAATTGAACTTGGATCGGACCAGTTCGGTGACTTGGTTATTTTGATATTGATGTTGCTAACCAAGTGTTTGATGAAATGACTCAACAAAGTGTTGGCTAGTGGTGAGGAAGGTATGGATATGAAACAAATACCCTTGTACCTTGATTTTGATGTTGCCTATTCAGTGTTTGATGAAATACCTATAAACTGCTGTTGCTGTTTTATATACTGTGAGGAATTGAAGGTGCACTCCATGCATTTGAGAAAATGCTGCACAGGCTCGAACTGGCCCGAGCTGTTGACCGAACCAAGCCGAGCTGGCTAGTCAGGCTTGAGGACTGAGCTGAGCCAAGTTCGAGCTGGGGTCAACTAGTGGCTGAGCCGAGTCAAGCTGTGCCAAGCTCGACTCGGTTCGACTCATGTACAACTCCATTTAGTGGGCCCATCTTCCCAAGCCCAAGGAGGAGGGTAATGGACTCATTAATTGTAATCAATCTATGTAATAGACTATTAGTGGTCCTCTGGATGCTTGTAAATGGTTTAAGTGGTAAACGATTTACAAATAAGCCTCTCCTATTTGGCTATAAGATGTAAATGATTTTTTGTGTTTGGATAGCTTGTAAATTGTTTAAGTCCTATAAATGGAGAGTCAATCTTTGAAAATATAGCTGTTTGGTTGTAAATGGACAACTTATAAATGAAATCACAACTTTTTGCCGGTAAATCAAATGGGGCTGAAAGCTGTTAATGATTTAAAGGCAATTTTCAGCATTCAAACACATACTGTAAACATTTACTTCTAAATCATTTACAGTTAGCCCCATTTATAGGCATCCAAACGACTCCTTAGATAGTGCTTGATTGTAATCATTGTTTGGAGTATCCTAATATTATTGGAATATCCTTGATGTTATCCGTATCTCCAGCTTGGCGATATTGATAACATTGGTAGCAATACCGATAACATTGGTAGTGTGACTAGTATTAGAAATTCTAGGTATCAGCAATGTATCATTAAGTATCACCAATACATTGATACCGCCGATATTTTTGATTGTGTAAATTCTAGGTTTCACCCGTATTGACAATATTTTCGGCCATGTAAATTCTGTGTTGCTTGTATTGCCAGTGTATTGGTGATATTTCGATAATATCGCCGATGTAACGATGTCGCCAAAAATCAGTTGTGGTTGTATGCAGTGTTCAAATTGTTGACGATAATATCGCGATACTATCGTTATCTTAACATGGTCAATATTGAGACAACATTCTTTTGTTTCATTTCCAGTTGTCAACAATTTCTTGGTGAAATATCATGTGTTATCGATATTTCAAAATGTCGATGGGTGTTTGGATGAAAGGTTGGATGGATTGATGCATACGACAACAATTGCTTTTAGGCCCCCATTAAATGGAAACTTATTAAGTATCATGCATTCTTTTCACAATTTTTATCCTAAATATCCAAATGTGTATTTTAACATCTCTTGAAGTTTCACTGAAAAAGTCCACAGTTTTCCTCATGTTTTTCCAATGTTACCCAACATTTTTGGTTATCGACGATATTATCGGCGATATCGATATTGTTTCTGCATCCCTGGCCAGCGAAACTTGTAGCGATACCGATACTTGGAATACTGATTGTAATCAACCAATGTAATATACTATTATATAGTGCTTGATTGTAATCAACTTATTTAAGAATAGACTATTAGATAGTGGTTCAAAGTAATCAACCTATGTAATAGTCTGTTATTACATGGGGCTTGTGGGAGTTTTTTGCTCTAATTGCTGGTCCCAAGCCTAGATAAAGGAGGGTTGTGTCAGGTTTGCAATCATCATAAAAGTTATGCCATAACTGCTATCATGAATCCAAACAATTTGACATTCCAAACTCACGCTAGGCTGTAAGTTATTACGCTTGATGAAGTGGAATGATGGAATGGGATTCATGTAGCCGACCCTAATTAAATGGCTTAAGGCTTAGATGATGATGATGATGACGAGATGATGATCATCTAGTAGGCCATGGTAGGTTGGTTGTGGCACAGAAGTCCTTGACCCTCCAATCAATATCTGGCGATAAAAAAGGATGTTTACAATAGTCAACTTTTGATACTAAAAAAGTCTAAATGCCTAGGTTTGTTGCCGCCCTTTTGACAGTGGGTCCCACGGACAGTTTTGAACACTGGAGAGATGAGTTCATGATCCGGTGCACTAGAATCTGAATAGATAGTCTTTTTTATTTTCTATAGAGATCACATGCAGATGAAATCTTATCCATACAAAGCATGTGGATTTAGTTAACCTTTTTGCTGCATAAAGAATTGAACACGTTGCATATTATACTTTGATTGAAACCATTCATCTGGTGGGCCTTACGGTGGAGAAAATCATTGATATTAACTGCCTGATCGGTGACCTACAATGGACAAAATAGAGGTGCATTAGCAACTCACCATTGAATGCGTGGCTGTGATGGGTGTATATATGCAAGATTGATCCAATGTTGTGAAGATGAACTGACTTTGTTAGGGAAAGATTGTAGCACGCTCAAAGGATAGCCATTGAGGACTGCGGGCCTCCACTGATGGGAAGCAAGGCCTCACGCTGAAAAGTGGAGTCTGGGAGCTCTTTATTTCAGCAGTCAATGGGGACGTACAGTCTCTTGTGCTACCATTTGAGAAGACTACTTACCCAGGCCTCACATTGTAATGCTGCAACTTGAATCAGTGAATCTGAAATTCCACTGCATTTTTTCACTTGCTTAAGAGCCTCTGGGAGCCAGAACTAACCAACAACAGCGCGAAGATATGATCTATTATTCTCAATTGCACTCACAGTTTGTTTGGATGTACTACTGAAGTGAATTGCTGAAAATAATCAAATTGTGATTTTCTTCGTCAGCATTCATATTGAGGGACTTGGCTTGGAATTGCAATTTCATTACTTTCAAGTTGGATTTGGAAGGAATGTAGCTGCAATTTGGGGCAGACTTCTTCAGTATGAATGCTAGGAACATCACCTCCTGATTAAACTGAATGTCTACAATTCAGTTCACTTTTGAATCCAACTGCAACCTCATTGCATCAACAATGTTGGAAACGATGCAGGCAGAATGGGTTTTGTTCTAAGATTAAAACCCAAAATCAAGGTTCAAACTACCAGTATTGTTGTCGACATTGGTTTTTCAGAAAAAATGATATTCACTGGTGACATATCTGTTGTGTCGGTTGTATCAGATTGGTTTTCGGGTATCATCTGACACAGGCTGATATTTTGAACCATGCCCAAAATTGTCCGGAGACCATCCACTGAAAAAAGGAGGTTCCCTATTGGGCCAAAATAGATATGCATCTGTTGGAGTCGGAAATAGTTTACTTCAGCATTCCTGGTTTTTCTACAAGAAATCAAGAGAAGAAGAAAAAGGCAACAAAGAAGCCCTGCTTTGATGCCTACCCATGTTCCTCTTTTAGCAGTTATTGTCGCATTGAGCAATTATATACATATAAATGGAATTCTTTTGATAGTTCACTTCGGTTCATGAGTGCTTGAGCCGTGTTCTAAATTGGATTTTTGTATTGCAGCGTATCCCACGGGCATTTTTAAAAAATATTGACGATGGATCCCATGGAACAGTTTCTTTAACAGGTCCGAGTGGGAATGTTTGGCATGTAAATTTGGTTGCGAATATGAATGGCTTGTTCTTTCAAGATGGTTGGAAGGAATTTGTGAGGGACCACTTTCTAGCAGTTGGTTACTTCTTGGTTTTCAGATATGATGGTAATCTGCGTTTTACAGTGCAAATTTTTGATACTAGTGGATGTGAGAAAGGCAATTCCTTTTTTGCCAAATGTTGTCAAGAAAGTAGCAGTTTTGAAGAAGACAAGGGGAACGATAAAGTGAAAGAGGGGGTTGCTGAGGCCTTGATTGTTTCTCCATATAAAGATTATGAAGATGTTTTGAGTGGGAGGAGTGGCGAGCACAACCAAATTACAATAGAGGACTTAGAAGATGAGAAACCAATAGAGTCGAGTAAACGAAGCTCAGTGAGAATATCTTGTAAATCTGGCTCAAACTGCAACCAAGTTACAATAGAGGACTCTGAAGGTGAGAAACCAATAGAGTCGGGTAAAAGAAGCACAGTGAGAATATCTTGTAAATCCGGATCAAACTGCAACCAAATTACAACAGAGGACTCCGAAGATGACAAACCAATAGAATCGAGTAAAAGAAGCCCGATGAGAATATCTTGTAAATCTGGGTCAAACTATTTGACTGTGGATGACAAACAATTAGCACAAGGCTCTGTGCGTGAGAAACCCATCAGTTCAAAAAGGTACATGACAAGGTTATCATACACAGTCGAGCGCAACCAACTTGCCATACAAGACTCTCGCCAAGTTATTTTGAGTTGTTCAAGTAGGAATAATCAACTAGCAGTGCAGCGACCCCTGTTTAAGAAACCTGCCAGTTCTACTAAAACCAGCATGAAATGCTTGTCTCGTGAAGTTTGCTCAAATAGTTTGACCATATGTGACAAGCAAACAGCACAGCGATCTTTGCGCAAGGGACGTGTCAATTCTCCTAAAAGAAACGTGATAAGACCATCTCGCTTGGTTCATTCAAGTCGTTCGATCAGGAATAATAAACTAGCAGCTCGGCGACCCTTGTTGAAGAAATCTTCTGGTTCTACCAAAAGAAGCCCAAAGAAACCATCTCATCAACTTCTCTCAAAAACTCTAGCCCGATATAAGAAACAACCATCTCGTCAAGTTTTCTCAAAAACTTTAGCCCGATACAAGAATCAAGTAGTAAACCGAGCCTTGCTTGCTACTAAAAGAAAAATGGGATCGTCTCCTCTAGAAGCATGGCAATCCTTGTGTAAGAAACGTCTCATTTCTACTGAAAGAAGCACGAAGAGGCCATCTCGTCAAGGTCAATCAAATTCATTTACAGGGAGTGAAGCGAAGCTGACGTGTCAGACTAAAACAGGTGATTTCGAGCTCCTTTCCACCAAGTTCATATGGGTGCAGGCCTGCTATGATTTTATATATTTCTGTATGTTCATGCCATTGATCATAATAGCATAATTGTACTCATCTAGAAATCTTCAGATGTTTGTGCTGTTACAGATTTTCAGTTACGGGTTGGAGCTTTAATATCACAACGACGAAGAGTCACAGAAGAAGAAAAAGCAAGGGTACTTGATGACGCAAAGTCATTTAAGTCAAAAAATCCTTCTGTTGCTGTAGTTATGCGAGCTGGTTATGTGTATGTTGGGTTTTTCATGGTGAGTTATCCATAGACCGGTAGACTTATGGAGTGGTACGTGTGATATCATTTTAGGGAATGCTTCTTTGGATTTTAGGGAAACCTGATGCGGAAACATGTAGATTACCTATTTTTGATAGATTAAATTTGACCTATGGTTTAACTGTGGATATAGTTATCTCTCTCTCTCTCCAAAAAAAAAAAAAAAGAAAAAAAAAAAGAAGAAAAAAAAAGAAAAAGAAGAACGAAGAAGAAGAAGAAAGAACAAGAAGAAGAAAAGAAAGAAAAGAAAACAGAT
Organism: Magnolia kwangsiensis; assembly: GCA_037074715.1. Classification (NCBI taxonomy): domain Eukaryota; kingdom Viridiplantae; phylum Streptophyta; class Magnoliopsida; order Magnoliales; family Magnoliaceae; genus Magnolia; species Magnolia kwangsiensis. Next base: position 113,425,780 of record CM073580.1, read on the forward strand.
ATAGTCCTTGATAGAGTGGATTGTTGGAACAGGTTTCATGTTGCCGACCTCAATTAGTCATGATAACACTTAGATTATTATGCTGATGATAATTTTTGATATAGTGAACTGATTTGGAATCAATCTAAGAGTTGGAAAATCATGGTTAAATATTTAATTGGATTCTAGCATCTCCATTCGGGTGTCTTTAAAAGGGGGTTGTTTTTGCAAGTAGAGAGATTACACTTTTTCCAAAATTTTGCGAAGTTGTCAAGTACTTGTAACCAGTGTTATCAAAATCCTATGATTTGCAATTTTACGATTTTAGTAGAATCATAAGTAAAATGACTTGAATCCCACCTTGAATCCCTTTTTATATGAGTCCTACGATTCAATGATTTGAATCATTTGAATCCTATGATTTATGATTCAAATCCTGATTATACTTGTTCTTTCTATTTTAAGCTTCACTTGGCTTTCATTTTATATTTTTAAATTGGTGGGGACCTTAAGAATCGTTTAGAAAAGTAAATTCAAAAAAATAAATAAAAATACTAATCATTTAGAAAAGGTAAGTTGTTTTATTTTGCTCTTTGTAAGAGATTAATTGCTATATTTTCTTCATCAACATTAAATCATAGAGCTTTTTTTAGTGATTTCTTACTTCTTAACTGGTGGAAACACAAAATTGATGTATGATTTATTTGGAATGTTTTTATGGATGGTTATGATAATGTTGACTTATATATATTGTGGAATCGTTGTTACAAGTCGAAATATCTTTTTTCATTTGTTTATAGAATCAAAATGCTGCTTTTCTAACTTGATTTTACATTCAAGAAAGGTAACAAGAACAAAAATTAAGATGTTTTCTAAGGGAAATTTCTTGAAAGACAAAAAGAAAAAAGAAAAAAAGAAGGAAAGATAAGAATCCTCTGACAATATCATGACATGGTACTACTTGGTGCATATTGATGGCAGGATGATGGATGAGTTTTTATTTATTTCTGATTTATTTTTTCATATATGTATTTTTAATTTTTTTAAAAAATCATAAAAGATCTTATGATTTTCGATACAATTTGCGATTCGATACGATTCGACCCCTATTACAATTTGTGACACAATAACGATTTTGACAACATTGCTTGTAACTAAGTGCAAGATTTTTTTATACTGATAAGTTGTTTTATTCATCTTTACTTGAATACTCATGTTGTTGGTTATCTCATTTTTATTGAAATCGTATTATATGGTAACCTGGTTGCATCAATTTGAGTCACTCTCCTACTGTAACTGAAAATATTCACTACTATAGATCCATAAAATAGAAAATCTGCATCGAACATATCCATTCTATTATTCTACAATTACACATGCACACACTGACACTATAGTTGCAGGTGAGACCTTCCCATGTATGCGCGCGCGCACATATCTTGGACGACAGGTTACTGTCCACCCAGCAGATAACTTTCAATGTTTAATGTGCATGCGACATCCACCCGTGCGATAGGTTGGTCCCACTGTAAGGATCACTATATTTTAAAAAATTCAGCCCCATCCACTCATCAGGAGGAGCACACTTCTATTGTTTTATTTATCTGTGACTATACATTATTTTCTATGGTGTGGCCCACCTAATAAGTGGATGGGGGCTGATTTTTGCATGAGTTGATCTTCATGGAAAGGCCAATCTTTTGGACAGGGTGGATGCCACATGCACATTATAGGTTGGAAGTTATTTGCTAGGTGGATGGTAACTTATCGTCACACTGGTTGGATGTGAGCATTTTGACGCAAATGCATGCATGTATGGGAATGATGCTAGAGTGTCAACACTACTGTAACTTACGGTTTTGACCTTTGTTGGGCTCACCATGATGCATGCATAACATCTGTACCATTCATCAGCTGCAACCCCTCAATTTTACCTTGGAGTCTTACAATTGGGCTGATTGGACACTCAGGTGGGTTACACTCGAGGGAAACAACATAAAGTCATGCCTAAAACTTCTAAATTCACTTGTTATGGCCCACCTTAGTTCTCTAGTAGCTTGAGTTTAGGTATGTCTCTTCATCTTGGAAGTGTCCGATTGTTGGGCCCCCCCACAAACAGTCCGGAAGGTACTTGCAGAGATAAATATGGTGGAAAGGGTGCAACCATCGTTCCAGTGGTCGGTACTTGCAGAGATGCGAGAGGGGGCGCGTCTTTCTCAGATTAGGGTATGGCTGAAAGCTTGTTGCGGATTGGAGGGTGATTACAAAATCAAGCCCCTCTTAAGTGATGAAATTTGGATCTCGATGAAGCTTGGACTGATTATCGATCAAATGTTGATTGTCGGAGTCATGTTTAATGACAGTCTGATTCAATCTATTCGAAAACGGGAGGGCTCCATACTCGATTGCAAAATTGCCTGATATTTGTTTTGGGGAATCCCCCTTGAGTTGTGGAACAAGGAAGTCTTCAAGGCGGTAGGGGAATGCATTAGAGAGATTCTTGTAATTGACGAAGCTTCTGAGGTGGTCTAGCGAAGTAGCTGACGTCAACAAGGAGAAGAATGAAGACACATATCGTCCGAGTGGTGTTGTTATTTAGCTCTCTTGGTCACACGTGATTAACATTTAGCGGAAATTTTGGCACGTGAGGAAGCTCTACCACGTGTTTTGTTTCTCGCACGTGAGTTATACCAGGAATTTTTTATCTCCTTCGAGGAAAGTCATTTTTCCTTAAATAGTCGAGGGGGCTCAAGAGCTATTCTCTTTTGCCGGTTTCCTTTCGTCTCTCAACCAAAAAGGGAATCGGTCGTTGGTGGCAATGATGCTCGCCTTCCATTGTAGCAAGAGAGCTCTGTAGATTTGAGGTGCAAAGAAGCATCTTAGGATTAGTTGTGGGAGGTGGGAACTAATGAGGAAGAAGCTCAGGCAGAGATTGGGAACGAAGGGGTCCCAGGGGCCTTAGCCATTTCGGTTGTTGGGAGGGAAGCAATTATCAAGGGGATGGATTTTGGGGACACTTTGGATACGATTCCTCTTTAGACTTCTGTTGTAAGGTTCGAGGAGTGTGAAGCCCATGAAGTTCAGCTCTGCAAGGCGGAGACCTAGGTTGGTAGTCTAAGAAAAAATGTTATGTCGAATGAAGAATTGGATTGGACTAAGGATGTCATCATTAGGGTGGGAAGGAAGCTTGGGATGACCATTCAAGCCTGCAATGACGATGCTATGGCACTGTGGCTAATATGGGGGAGAAGGGCGCGTTCTGTGTCTCAATGATCATCCTGAGTTGGAATGTTAGAGGTTTGGGGGACTGGGGAAAACGTTGTCTGATCAAACCTTCTTGCAAGAATTTCAAAGTTCAGGATATTTCTCTTTAAGAAATGAAGCTCTCCTCCTTTAGCAGATCTAATTTGAATTCAGTGTGGGGGTAATGATTGAAGGATTTTGTTAGTTTGAATGTAGAGGGATCTTCAGGGGGCATTGCGGTAGCTTGGAACTCGGACATCTGGAAGGAGGATTGCTGGTGTGTTGAATTCTCTATCTAATTGGTCCTTGTAGATATTTCTTTTGGGTTTAGATGGATTTTCTCCGGTGTTTATGGGCCGTGCAAATTGAATCGGAGGCACGATTTCTGGGAGGAGTTCAAATCTATTCATGCAAGATGGTCGATCCTTTGGTGCATGGGGGGAGATTTTAATGTAACTCAGTTAAGCTATGAGAAGTTTCTTAGTTTGAAGATAATCAGGAGCATGCAAGATTTTATTGCATGAGTTTAGCAATTCAACTTGATCGATATTCCCATGTCTGGTGCCAGCCAAGTTCACTTGGTTTAACGGTAGAAGCCCTCATACCATGTGTTGGCTGGACAAATTTTTTGTCGACCCAAAATGGATGGCCAGATTCCCTTTGGTTCAGGCGAGAGGTTTACTGAGACCCATGTCAGATTACAGACCGATTTTGCTTCAGGTTGAGGCCCGAAACCATTCGGTTTGAGTTGATGTGGCTTGAGTTCGAAGGGTTAGCAGAAATAATCACAGATTGGTGGAACTCCTTTCAGGTGGAAGGTGAGGTTAGGTTTAGACTCCACAAAGAACTGAAACTTCTCAAACATAAATTAAGGGAGTGGAGCAGGGAGGTTTTGGGGGTCTAGAGAGACTATGCTTGCAGAAATTTTGGAAGAACTTCATGCTATTGATCTCAAGGAGTAAGGAGGCAAAATGACAGTTAACAGATGAGGACATTGAGAGGCAGATGGTGTTGGGGTTGGATTACTCCATATATCTCAAGGAGGAGGAAATTAAGTGGAGACAATGCTCGAGGGCCTTGTGGTTGAAGGAAAGTGATAATGGTTGAAGGAAAGTGATAAAACATACGCACTTATTCCACTGTATTGCTTTGGTTAGAGTGAGATGCAATCGAATCTTGTCATTACTAGTGGACGACTCTAGAATTGAGAAGAAGGAAGAGGTTTGCGAGGCTATAGTTTGTTACTATCAAAGGCTTTTATCCAAAGAACATTGGGTTCGACCAAGGTTGGATCTCCATTTCGATAAAATATCCGAAGAAGCTGCGAGTTTATTGGAGAAGCCGATCTTGGAAGTTGAAGTCAGAAGCTGTGGATAATTTAGAAAGTGACAAAGCTCCAGGACCTAATGACTTTCCAATTGCCTTCTTCAAGGTTTTTTTGGAATGTGGTGAGAAGGGATTTGATGGATTTTATGCAGAAATTCTTTGAGGATGGAAGTTTTTTGTTTGAATTGGGTGCTTCTTTTATTACCCTCATCCTGAAGGTAGAAGGTGCAAAAGGGTTGAAAGGCTTCAGTCTGATCAACTTGATAGGAAGGCCATACAAAATCCTAGCTAAGGTACTTGTTACGAGATTCAGAAATGATTGGGTAGGATTCTCTCTCCGAATCAAGGTGTCTTCGTTTGGGGGGGGGGGAGGAGACAACCTGGAAATAACCTTAATAACTCATGAGTGTATTGACTCCTGTTATAAATAGAAGGAACTAGGGTTAGTCTGCAAGTTAGATGTGTAGAAAGCCTATAATCACATAGAGAGTGAGGAATTTTGGATTATTTGCTTTATAGAATGGGTTATTGAGCCAAATGGTTGAAATGGATGAATATTTGTGTGAGATTTGCCTCCGTGGTGCTAGTTAACGGATCCCCTAAAGGTTCTTCAAATCCTCTAGTGGTCTTCGGCAAGGATATCCCTTGTCCCCTTATCTCCTACTAGTGGTGGCAGACGCCTTCAGTCGTATGTCAGTTAAGGGCCAAGATTCCAGTCTTTTTAGAGGCTTCTAGTTGTCTGGGGTGGTGGAACCAGTTTCTCATCTCCGGTTTGTAGACGATACAATTATCTTTTCCGAAGCAGATCCAGTTATAGCGGACAATTTTTTGAAAGTGGTAATGTGTTTTGAGGCGGTTTTCAGGTTGAAGATTAATGTGGGCAAAAGTGAACTTCTTAGAGTTCACATTTCTCATGACGATATGTCAAGTTGGCTGGAATCCTGCACTTCACTTATTTGGTGCTCCCATTATGCTTTTGTAAACCCGCACTTCACTTATGGGATAAGGTGATAGAGAGAATCAAAAGAAAACTTTCCTAGTGGAGTTAGTACCTCTCTCTTGGCGGGCGTCTAACCTTGATAAAGGTGGCCTTTTCGAATATGCCGATCTATTTTATGTCCCTCTTTAAATGCCCTCAAAGGGTGCTATCTAGACTTGAAAAGAGATCTTTGGTCATCTGAACACATGCTGCATGTGCAAACAAGATGCAGAAACTGTCGACCACCTTTTCATTTTTTGCCTGTTTACACAGAAGATATGGGATTGTTTCTTAGAGGTTCATGGGGTTTCATGGGCAATGGCAGGGTCGTGGGACCTTTGTGCTTGGCATGGGGGAGGAGGGGGGAAACAATCCCACTCGAAGTGGCTCTTGACCTTGCCTGCGATTTGGTGGTCCGTTTGAGGTGAAAGGATCTGAAGACACTTCTATAATCAGTTGTGGCCACTTCAGGCAGTTGTGATGGGGACGAATTTGACGTTGTCTGAATGGTCTGCCTTGTAGTGCCCCTTTTGGGTTGTGTTTGTTTACATCTAGGCTTGGGGGAATTGGTTTCTTTGTTCCTTTTGTTGTATTCTTTTCCTGTTCAGCTTTGCTGATAGGCCTTTCTAATAAAATTTCAGCACTCTTCGAAAAAAAATTTGAATGTATTAAACTGCTAAAGATTCATAAAAAGGATGAACTAAGGAGTTAGCAAGTCTGTGACAGTATCATGGAGGAGGTCACACATTGTAGACAATGCAACCAGACCACTAGCAGTGAATGCATGCTGTTAGCAATTTGCGATTTATGCTTTTGTTTGAATATGGATCAAGATGTTAAGGGCCTCTTGATCACCTAAATTCAAGAGTCATACATATATCTGACGAATGTAATACATAGATGTTCTGCATTTTTATATGGTTTTTCCTTCCATGTGTTAAATTTTCAAACCAAGTTTTTTGTTATTTTGATTCCTTGATCAATGATCCAACGCGAATTTTACTTTTCCTTATTATGGTGAAAATTGTCTGTGGGACTCGTGCCCAACTACAATCATGATGTTCCATTCTGATATTGAGGTTCACCATAGACTTAATAGGGTGCTAAAACCACTATGATTAAGGGTACTGTCCATTTTTCATGCCCTTAAATGAATAGCGTTGATCATGCTGATTACGCTGATTAGGGTGGAATGTGCAATTCATCATGGATTCCTCCCATCCAACAATTGTCATAGGTGATTTCGTACTGGGCCCCGCAGATGGTTTGCACTGGATTTTGGTAAGAAGAATTCATACTGGATCATTGCTGCTGATTTATTGCTTTCCAAAAAATAAAAAAATAACGCACCTTGCGAGTACTGGAAAAAAAAACTCCTGATTTGTATGCATTTTGACCCACAAAAGATTAACCAAAGGTCACTCTCAAGCAGGTTCTTCCAAGGAAATTCGTGACATCTTATCTTCCTAAAGAAGATAGAGTGATGACTGTTTTGGATCCAAGTGGGAGGTGTTGGACCATGAAATACCTTGCCCGCAAAACTCTTGGTGCTCTCAGCGGCGGTTGGGGCTCCTTTTCCCTTGCTAATAATCTTGAGGAAAGCGATGTCTGTGTCTTTGAGCGTATCAAAATGGACAAGCTGCAGGTGCATATTTTCAGGGTAGTAGAAGAAATCACACCGTTGATCAAGATCGTCTCAAGTAGAAAGAAAAAGAATTGATAACCATTGTGCTGATAACTGTAGTACGTTGTTTGCGGCAATACATGGTTGCAGTGATTCTATTTATGTTTTTAGACTCTCGTTGGGACATGCTTGCATTTGCAGATTAGACAAACCCAGGAATGTGGTACTGGTGTCAGCACAATTGGACTGTATTGTTTGTGTGAGCTCCAACCATGTGTCTCAAATCTGTTAACCTGTATCATGTGCTGGGTAAGTTTTTTTATTTTTTATTTAAAATTTTCCTTTTGTCCTTTAATAAATAATTTAAATTATTCCCTTTATCTTTGCTTGTTTGATTTTACATTTTCTGGTCTTTGCTATTTTATTTCACTGATACATACATCTCTTTGCATTGTAGATGCTATTTATTGGTGCTACCGGCTGCAACGGATTAAATACTGGCATGGTATCTTTTCTAGGAAAGATTGGGTGTTTCAGATAAGTACAAGGTTTATTGTGCACCATGATCCCTGCCTACCTATTCATGTGTGTGGCCACTGCTGATGTGGTGCACTATAAGATAGTGACCCCCACCAAACTGGCCCTGTAAGTAGGATTCGTCGGGAATCTTGCCCCGAACTTTAAGGTTCTCCAATTGAGGCCTCGCACAGTTCTGACAAGTGGGGTGTATGTTGGTCATCTGCACATTGCTGTCGATGGACTATGCCCTGAATATCATCTTGATGAGCAATCCTAAACCATTGAATCTGTGGCCGAGAAATAGATGGTCGAAAGAGAAATACAGCAAGTGTTAGCATTTGAGTGGAAAATGGCCTGAGAGTGGTTGCAAAGATCTTATCATCCCCAGATTTTCAGGGCATGGTCTATCCAGTGTAGGGCACAATGCACGATTGGTTTGGGTTACTGAACTGTGCGTCCTACCTCTTGGCAGAGATGCTTGCTGACCTTGAATGGACAGGGGGAGCCATTGGTACAAGTCTCATGTGTTCAAAGGTGAAAGTCAGATGTATTCTTACAAACCTATTTTGGCAGTACACGAACACAAAGATGTATTGTTATATTACCAAAAGCTGCAAGAAAGGGGGGGATCTATATATCAGCATGGGTCGAAATAAAAAAGCAGCAATATATAGGCATGCACCCCATTTCTTCCAGCTTTTGCTTTCCCAATTTTTCTGGAAATATAGTAAGCTTCCTTTCTACTATTATTACTCTTTTTTTTTTTTGCTCACTTCCAGACCGTTTACACAATGGGGGCATCATTGTTTTGCCAGATTTTTCACAATTGGATGTTCTAGACACGTGACGAGTTTGCAGGCAAAAAAATGCATGCATCTTAACATATCATACAAATGAGTTGGGCCAGCACTGGGTGAGGTTGGCCTTGGCCTTGCCATGGTCCCCTATGCTGTGGCCCTAGCCACGGCCCTAATCAGGCTAAAAAGGCCTTGACCTAGGCCAGCTTGTGCTTAGGGCCCTTCTTTGAAGTAAAAGAGTGGCATGATCAAATGTTTGAAATAGTTTAAATCTAAGCAATTTTTGCAGTATCCTTTCCATGTTTGATGAACACCATCTTATAAAGGATCATTTGGGAGGATGGATTTGAAACCCTGGGTTTCAATCCTGGATTTTAAATCCTAAATTTTTAGTTGTGTTGGGGAGATTGGTTTTGACTTTGGTATTGGGAGTAAGTTTCTGGTATATTCTTATGATAATGAATCTGAAGAGATAAATTGTCTAAAAAATATTAAGATGGCATTTGCAATATGTAAGAGATAAATTGTCTAAAAAATATTAAGATGGCATGTGCAATATGTAAGACATCCGCTTTTTTGTTTTGAAGATGTATGTAAGAGAATCACTATATTGAGTTTAATGTAAGATAGCTTTGGTGCATTAATAAGATAATTGAAGGCTTTGGTCCCAACTAATTTCATGGTTGAAACAAAATTTCATGTTTCTTTATGAATGAATTGCCCAATTTTTATTTTTTATTTTTTAAAATTTTAAAAATGATATCTTATATAATGATCGTATAAGCTTTAGTTTCATCATGTGGCAAATGCAAGTGAAAATATTCAATAGTATGAATACCCTAAAGAGTGGAGAGGATGGTTATGACAATCGAAGAGGAATGTGAATATTGGATTTTGCCACTTTTTTAAGTTTTCCTGAAAGGGCACTTTTCATGGATTTGAAATCCAATTAGAATTGAAATCCAGATCTAGATCTTAGATCTCAGTTGAAATCCAGTTAGCATTGAAATAGAGCTCTAGGGCCCAAACATTACCCCATTTTTAGATCCTAGATCTCAATTCCCCCAACCTCTTTAAATCCTGTATTTTCAGGGGCGACCAGTGACCCACAAATGGTATTGATGATAGAAAAATGTCCCTACCTTTAAATTACACTAGGGCTATGGCAGGTGCAATGAGCGGAGGGAGGAAGCCATCCGAAACCGCTGGTGTTATATTTCATCCAAAATCAATGGCACGGGCAATCACCACTGTTTCTTATGGTATGGTCCACCTGATAACCGCATCTGCTTCATTTTTGGTATAATCCCCTAAACTGATCTGGAAAATTGATGGACAGCATGGATACATAATACATACATCAAGCTGGCCCCAAGGTAAACCCATGGTAAGGGCCTCCCCATCTTGGGTGAGGTCAGGGTCTCACCTAATCGGCTCTCTACACAGATAGCGAACGTTGCCAGGATGGTACACAGGCACTTAGAAATTGCATATGTGGCACACAATTACGTTAGAATAAACTTACCAATTATGTTTCTAACTTTAGATGTATCATTAACAAAAAAAAAATCACATACATTTGATTATCTGACTATTGGATTGGTGGACATTTATGAATAGTTAAAAATGAAGAGTATCCAATGGTCTTATTTTAACCAACAAGCATCTACAGATCAGAGGATCAGATTATAAATATTGCTCACTAGCAATTTAGAGGTAAATGAATTGGGAGTAAATGGCTCGTATAATTGTAAGGTGGTATTAAATGAAATCAAAATATTCTCTCTGGATGAGTGTATACGGAAGGAATTGGAATGTATTGAAATTTTGTTATGTATTCACAACCATATATATGATATCCTAAATCATCTTGAATATTCCAGGGTGTGTGCAATATTTAATAAAATGATTGTAACAAATCAATTGAAATATATGCTTAAATTGGAAATGAGGAAAATTTGAGCTTCAGGTAAGCTAAAAACGTAAGGATCACACACAAGAAACTTGTTAATGTTTTTTAACCGTTCATTTAGATAGCCATTATTTAAACAGCTGAGGTCATTCTTTTGGTGTGATTTTAGTAACGTTGGCGATATTTGGATTGTTTACTCCATCTACTTCCAAATCCTCTCCCGAGCCTTGGAATTTCCTCTTTTTCTTTTTTTTGGCTTTGACATAAAATGATATAGGAAAATCAATGATCAGTGCAGATGAAACTCAAACATCACAATAGCCCATAACGTTCGTAACTAAGGAGGGAAGGGTGGTGCTCTCGTTGACCGGCACGCGCGCGGATTCGGTGGATCTCTAGCTGTGGGCTCCACTGTAATGCATGTGACTAACATCTGGGACATTCATCCGTTTTGATTCAAAAAGTAAAGTAGATCGAGATCCAAACCGAAGATGGACCACACTATAGGAAGCAGTGGTGATTAACCATTAAAAACTTCGTGCGAGCCACAAAAATTTTCAATCAAGTTGATATTTGTGTGTTCCTTCATCCAGGTCTCTGTGACCTTATCAATAGTTTGGATGGCCAATAAACATTCCGGTCGCTCCCAAGAAAATTTTAATGGTGGGAGAATTACTACTGTTCCTATGGTGGGTCCCCTAATATTTGGATCTACTTCATTTTTGCATCATGCCTTAATGAGCTCTTAAAACGCGTGCACTGCATGATTAAAGGAAAAATACGTAACAGTGGGACCCACTGTCAGGGATCCACGGACCGATGGACGGTGTGGATATAACACACATCACGGTGGGCCACACAGAGATTAGGGTTACACAGTGGATTCGTGTAGTCACGAGTCACACGAAAGTCGCGTCCTCACTTATGGAGGTGCAACGGGAAACGAAACGTCAAACGTCTGACGTCTCTCTCAGTTTCTCTTTCCCATGCAACATTATTACGCAGGTCGATGCATGAAAGTTCTGTACGTTTTTCATCTTGAACGTACCCTTGGCAAACCCTTTTGGAGATCGAAACTGTTGTTGTGGTGGCCCACCACACTGATAAACCATATTTCAAAATAAAACGGGATTGAACCGTTGAAGTCATTCCCGTAAGAGGCCGTCAGAAGGAACCGTAAAACTCAAGCAGCAAATGGGTGGTCAGGGTCGTCCAATCACTGAATTTTACAACCTATCAAGCGATGGCCCGTCAGATCAGCTGTCTTTTCACTTGACGCGGATTGCGTACTACCCCCGCCCGTCCCGGACGCGGATTTCCTGCGAAAGCCTCGCAGGAAGTTCCTGCGCAAGATTCTGTGCGGGCTGCGCAAGATTCTGTGCGGGACCCATCACGATGTTCATGAGAAAGCCACTCCGTCCATCTGTTTTCTAAGTTAATTTAAGAACATACGACCAAAAACGAGAATGACCAAAAAGTCAAGTGAGCCCCACGAGAGGAAATAGTGGAGATTTAGTAACCACCGTGGAAACATTTAAATGGCTACCAAAGTTTTGTAATGATTTGATTGCTTTGCTTTTTCACTTCAACTCAGTAAAAATGGCTTTATAAACGGTTTGTATGGAATATAAACAGCAAGGTGAATCCTGAAAAGGTTTCGACGGTAAGAAATTTTTTCTCCACTGTTTCATCTGGTATGGCTTACTTGAGTTTTGGATCCTAGTTATTTTCAATCTCATTTTTTAGAATGAGGTCAAAAAACGGATGGATAGGTTGGATTTCAAACAAACATCACTATGGCCCCGTCCAGAATCCTTTTGCAGAACTTCCTGCGGAAAGGCTTTCGCAGGAAATCCGCGTCCGCCCGTCCCTATCCCCGATCGGGCAGTTCTGTGGGCGGGCCCACCGTGGTATATCTGTACATCCTAAGCTGTCAATTTCTTTTCTCAGATTATTTTAAGGCTTGAACATAAAAATGAGGCAGATCCAACGCTCAAGTGGACCACACCAAATAATAACCTTACACAGCATTAAATGTCAGTTGCATTGAATAAAAGAGTATCTACCGTGTGGTCCATTTGACCGTTGGATTTGCTTCATTTTTGTTTTGAAGCCTTAAAATAATCTGAGAAAATGGATAGACGGCTTGGATGTACAGATACATCACGGTGGACCCGCCCACGGAACTGCCTGTTCAGAGCTACGGACGGGCGGGGGTAGTGCGCAATCCGCGTCCCTTTTCACTATAGCTGGTTGACACGTGTACCACGTGCACATGGTTCATTTTCAGTGTGCCCCACAATTTGGATGGTCTAGATAATCTTACACGAGTGACATTATGTGAGGAATGGACTCAGATTGGGTAGTGCCCGAAGAAATTTTCAACGGTGGGCGTTCAATCGGCCTATTTCCTGTGGTGTGCTCCACATGAGCTGTCAAAATGAATGGATGGCGTGGATAAAAAACATACATCATTGTGAGGCCCACGGAGCTCTTCCACCGCTAACTAGGGTAGTGGAGGAGTCACCACCCAATAGGATCCGGGAATGGTAGTGAACTATCACGGGAATATGTATAACAGAACTTTGGTAATCAGCTTCCTGCATTCGTCTCAGGCGTACAGTCTCTCTTTTATCAGATGCTGAGGAAGGAAAGGAAAATGGAGAGATCATCCTTCTTTAAAGTGATGATAGGAGATTTTGTTGAGAAAATGGTATGTATTCTACTTCGTTTTCTCTCTATCACATTCAAATACAGACCTTTGATTATATGAAAGGCCCGTATACTAACATATTCAGTAATAATTTATGTTTAATTAGTATTACACCGATACACATATAAAGAAATGGGTTGTTTGAGGCCCATTACTCAAACAGTTTGGATGGTCCTGATTTCATTCGGATGGCCTGATGACAAGATTTTTGGAGCTTCCACTTGCTTGGTAGGATTCCAACTCAGTCCTAACCTGCATTTTGGAACGTACTGACTCGGCTCACTAGGTGTGGTTGCATCCAATGCTGGGTGAGGTATCAAACAGCAGGTTTTTGATTTCAAGCTTTTGCAAGGTGGGCCCATAGTTCGGTGATCTAAGCCGTTGACACAATGGGCGTTCATGCATCAATATCCCCTTTTACCTATTTTATTGAATTTGAACTGTTCCAAATCCTTGATGGACTGGGTGGGTGCGTGTCAAGATCAATCCCATGACTAACTCATGGGCTTTTGACTTCAGGTCCAAATCCCACCTGAGTCAACATCAGGTCCATGACTAACACATGGGCCGTTTTAAACGGTGGCTTCCGAAATCTTGACAAATCTCTGTCATCAGTTTCGCAAGACAACAATAGTACAGGAATCCAAAAATCAGGCCGATATAAAACTAAGGTGGGCCACACTCAAGAAACAAAAGGGATTTAATGTCTACCATTGGAAATTTTTTGGGTGCCACGAAAGTTTTGTATTGGAATGATATTTATACCTATACTTTATTTGAGTGGTAATAAGCCTATGAACGGTTTAGATGGTTGCTCCAGGAAGGTTCCGGATGTTTCCGTTCCAACTGTCCGAATCGAGTCGGGAGTTCAGCTTCGAACCGAGTCGAATCGAGCGAGCTAGCCGAGGTAACTCGGTTCGTGTCCACCCCTACGTCCTACCCCGCCTCTCTAGCCATGAACAGGCAGTTTTGTGGGGCGACCGTGATGTATCCGCTTATCTACATCGTTCATCTCTTTTATCAGAATATTTTAAGATACAAGCACAAAAATGAGACAGATCCAACCACAGATGACGCTTGCGTTTAATGCAATCCAAGATTATTATTTGGTGTGGTCCACTTGAACGTTGGATCTGTATTATTTTTGTCCACATTCCTTAAAATGATTTGAGAAAAGGGATGAACGGCGTAGATAGACTGATACATCACTGTGGGCGGCCCACAGAATGTCCATTTTGGACTCCAATCTTATCGGGGTCTTGCAAAACTCGACTGAGTGGCGACTTGACCAGAATAGACGAGTCAGTCCGAGTCACCACTGAGTCGTAGCTGATTCTTGCAGTCCATGCAATTTGCCATTTTCAACGGTGCTGACATTTGAACTGTTTTGCTCCTTGCAGCACATTCCCATGAAATTCCTTCTCGATTTCGGGAGAGTATTATATAGCATTGACACGGCCATTCTAAATGGGCCCCACGTGACCGATTGGCCTGTCCGATTGGAGGTGGACGATGGCCGGATGTTTTTCCGACGTGGATGGCGGGAATTCATCAAACTCCATGTTATTCAAGAAGGCTATTTTTTGATTTTCAGATTCGATGGGAAATCACATTTTGACGTCGAAGTGTTTGACAAAAGTTGTTGCTTGAAGAAGTATGCATGTGTGGATGAATGTTTTGATTCATGTGATTCGAGCAAAGATTCATTGGAAATTCGGGATTGCCAATGCTGTAAATTTCTTTATCAAACCAAAGAGAGGAAGAACAATCCTGCGTTGCGACGACGTTCTGTCAGCCATTCCCAGACATCTAATCCAATAAAGAGAAAGAAATCAAAGAGTGAAAACCAGACGAAAAATGGGTATAAGGAGAAACTACGTTCTCATGAGAAAAACAAAGGCACAGAATGTCTGAGTGGATCGAAAAGGTCGAATTTTGAAGTTTCAGAGAGTGAAGATAATCAAGAAACCCAACCTGGTAATTTCCTCTTTACTTGGAAACTTTTTTTTTTTTAAAGACTTGGTTGGACTCATTCAATCTTGAGTCGAGTCATGACTCGTCTGAGTCATGGATGCAACTCATGATACCTAACTTGATCTGATATTACCGATTATGAGTCGACTCGGATGAGTCGTATCGAGGCTTTAAATCATGTTCAAGACGACTGTTCAGATAACTTCTCTATAGATTTTAAAATAAGGCCCTGGTAGAACTTCAAAAACTTTCTCCTCTACATACCTGTCTTGATGATAATCTTTTTGAACCGTCATCTTATATATGAATTCGGATCCTCTTCTCTTTTTGGTGCAAACAGTAATTCTTCACGCTCTTGCAATGCAATTTTGCCACATTATCAGAGGCTGCATTTAATCTGGCAGTTCCCATAATGCTAAGGATGATGTAGACCCATAAGGATTAGTATAAAATTTCTATTTGATGCAAGCAGATGTATCAAATCCCTAAAAATAGAAAAAAAATAATTTAAATGCACCTTCTCAATTCATTAAATGACAAAATAACCCCCATCTGCCAATGGGCACACTGCAAGTCTAGTCTACTGATAGGGTGGACCATTGTTTGAAAACTCGGTGAGTCAAGTTGTAACTCACTTGATTTGACTTGGATATTTACACACACACCGAAACGCTCACCTGCGAACCAGTTCGTAGGTACTAAGTAGAACTTTTTTGAGAACCCATCACATGTGATGTGGATCTAAAATCTGAACCGTTCATGTGAAGCAGCACCTCGTAAAACCTTCCAGGCCCAAGTTTTACTTTGATCTAAAATGTTGATGGCCATGAAAAATGAAAACAGTTTCCTCCCTTGATTTGCGTTTCTCTTTGCTATGGCCCGCCAGAATTTTAGATCGGGGTAAAAATTTGTCATTTAAGGTTTCATGGGATTTTGCATCATATGGACCGTTCAGATTAGACACCCATGACACGTGTACAAAGGTGCGCATGTGCGTAGGTGCGCAGGGGAGCATGACTCTCTCTCTCTCTCTCTCTCTCTCTCTCTCTCTCTCTCTCTCTCTCTCTCTCTCTATATATATATATATATATATATATATATATATATATATATATATATATATATATATATATATATATAAAATTAGCTTATACTATGGATGGCCCAACCATAATGTATATGTTATATTCAAACTGTTCATCCATTTGGAGAGATCATTTTACAGCATGAGCTATGAACCCATACCATTGAAATTTTTTAGGGGTTATAGAAGTTTTGGATGAAACTGTTTTTTTAATTTATTGTTTAGTTTATCAAGATTGTGTGACCATTCTAATAGGTTGGAATGCAAATAAACATCACAGTGGGCCTTAGGATGATTTCAATGGTGGTTATCATTATCCCACTTCTTTGGGAGGTATGATCCACTTGAGGTTTTGATTTGAAAGTTTTTTAGGCTCATGCCCCAAAATGATCTTGCTAAATGGATGAATAGTTTGGATACAAAACACATTATGATGAGCCCACATAATTGCTCGCAATTGTGCTATTGCATTGCTCGCAGCTGTGCGACTTCACTGTAGGAAGGTGTTGTGGGACCGCACAATAGTGTTGTACGAGAAGAGATCTCGCACGTGCGAATGGCTATAAATACCCTATTACGCCTCTCATTTGAACGCTTGGAGATTCCAGAGCTCCCATAGAGGTCTCACTTGCGGAATTGAAGGTATCACAGAAGACCCGCACAATGAACCCTTTCTGAGAGTCATGCACTAGCCATGGTGAATCGCATCTTGAGTCGGGAGTTTGTCGGGATTGAAGAAAGAGAACTTGATGATGTTAACACACCACGAAAGTCATTGGTGTGGCACACCACACAGTCGGCCATAAATTGGGTATTATCCCTATTGGGACATAGCTAGAAATGGACAGTCCTGTTAGGGGATTTGTTAGGTCCACTACGATGAATGTATTTTATAGACACTATCTATCCAATTTGAAAAATCATTTTAGGATGAGCTAAAAATTGAGGTAAATTGAATGATCAGGTGGGAACACCACAAGAACAGTAGGGATATAATGCCTACCACTGAAAACCTTTTGGAGGCTACAGAAGTTTTGGATTGAGCTGATATTTATGTTTTCCTTTCATCCAGGTCAATGTGACGTTACTAATAGCTTAGAGTCAACCAAACATTACAGTGGGCGCGCCCTAGGAAGGTTTGAATAGTGGGGTCATTGTCAACACTTTTAATTTTTATGATGTGATTCACTTGAACCTTTGATCTACCTTTTTTTTGGGCTCAGATAAAACACTTATATCATGACAGCCCAACAGACTTCTTGACAGTGCCATCCATCTCTGGCAGGTCCTGGTGGTTGTAGTACCCAATCCTCACTCCAAACAGTCCGCTTCCATTCCATCTGGATGCAGATTTCTTGCGAAGGCTTTCGTGCGCAGGAAAGTTGTGTGCCCACTATGATATTTGTGATAAATCAACTCTACCCACTCATTTGGCGTATTTACTTTAGGTCATGTGATGCAGGGGTGAATGTGATGAGGTCGATCACTGTCTTCCTTAAGAGGGATAACTACTTCGAATCCACGAAGCTTCTCTGTACTCCTCAGAGAAACTTCTCGAATCTACGTGGAAAAATAGAAACTAGTAATAATTGTATAAAGTCGAAATAAATTTGTTGAATATTGATGGATGAAATAAATAAGTATTACAACCTTTTAAATAGTGATACCAAGACTTTGATTAAGTTTAGGAATTAAACTATAACTAAAACTCCATAAAATTCGTAACTTACTATAAATAGTAAAATTTAGTAAATTTTCTATTTATATTAAGTGTCCTATGGGGCTTAACCACGTTATTCTCCTAATTTTTTAAAATACTTTTCTTGTTCAGCGGGATGAAGAATTATAATCAAACTAAAACGGAATTAAACATGAATTCGATCTTCGATATAATGGTATCTTGCAAATGTCCTATCCCAAAATCATATATGGTACGTCGAGTAACTCATTCCAGTTTGTGAGATACGCCTGTTTTAAGGTTCCGATGGTCTTGATGACTTCTGCCTCCGATCCTGTTTTAAGGTTCTCCGAGTAACTCATTCCATAAATGACTGGACTCTCTATCCAAAGACTTAACCTCACCAATGCAAGTACATAATAAGTCCAACATCATGATCCTGAATCCAGCTTTATGTGGAGAAGGAAAAAGTTTTATTTCCGATGGTGGAAGTCTTCGATCCCGACTCGTCATCAGTCCCCTAATAGAGGATGACTATACCTATCATCATCATTATCATAATGATGAAAATCAACACTAGTTTATCATAAAATCTGATTGATGGTCATAGTGTAATAAAATATTGAAATACATGGACTATAAATTTACATTTTAAGAAACTTCATATATTAGTCAACGCATATCAATCATGTGTAAGATTTGAATGCAGAATTGCAGATATCTGAAGAACTATAAGGCGTGCCTTGCTGTGTTACCATTGTTGTGAATTTGGATTGTCGGGATCTTCCTCTTCTTACACCCTTTAGAGAAGCTGTGATGAGGTTATAACTTCCGTCGGTGGTGTTGGATTGGGACCCAGCCCTGTTAATATAGGTTAGAGGGGCAAGGAGTTTGAAACCAATCAAAACTCCTCTCCCAAGTCTCCACACAATCGGTAATCCTAATTCTTCTAGGTGCGCACTCTGCCCTTTATACGCTCCACACGAATTGGTAATCCGAATTCCGCTAAACTACTATGTGAGTATCACAGTCATAGCACTCTGCCCCTTTCTGAATGTGTCACAACTTAGTGGGGCCCACTGGTAGACCTGGTCATATTATCCAACACTTTAGGACAATCTAGACCATTGATCAATGAGGCCCACCTTATAGGATTCTTACAACATGAATTCAGATCCAACGGCTAGCAAACCCCTCTTCCTCATTTTTTGTTATTTATGTTTAATGTGTTTTTTCAGGTAAACGGTTATGGTTGAAAGCAGAAAAGGAAGTCGTCGAGAGAGAGAACTCGCACCCCAACCCCAATCTAAAGCATTCTCATTTCAAGGCTATGATTAATCGAACTAATATCATGAAGTCATATATGGTGAGATTTATGTTCTACCCTTCCTCTTTGGCATGTGTACAGTTTCCATTACAACGTTGAGGGTGTCAGCAAATTGGCATTCATTGAAACTTTGTGGTGCCCACGTGCCATCTAACCCGTTCATTAGATGTGCATCCCCATGTTAGGTCTACATCCCCAAATGCAAACTGATCCATAACTCAGGTGGGCCACACTAAAGGGAGCAATGTAAGACATTGGATTAGGGTTGCTCACCATAGAAACTTTCTGATGGAATGTGGGTCCTCCGTGTTGTGGATGTGCCATCTAACCCACTCATCAGGTGCAAGTCACAAGGATAAAGTAACCCTCCAAAATCCAGACCATTCTAAAATTCAGGTGTGCCAAACCAAGTGAAGATGTAGGTTTTGGTTGTCACTGTACATTGCTGGCTGTGTTGGGTCCCACTTGAATTCTAGACCAGGATGATTCTTGGGATCTATGGTGAAAAGGAGACTCACAAGATGGATGGTTTGGATTCCACACAAACATCACAGTGGACCCATGACATCTCGAACCTTCGTCTGCAAACCATTCGTGTGTAATCATTTCCCATCCATATATACAACCGATGATGTGTGTGGCCCACTGTCTTCAATTATTTGCACGTGTGAAAGTTCATGCCGCGGAATCGGATTGGCGACTCCCCCTGCCACCAGCCAATGGCTGGTGGTTGGTGCTCTGTGGGCCCTACCATGATGTATGTGTTTCATCCATGCCGTCCATCTATTTTTCTGTATCATTTTATGATATGTGACCAAAAATGAGATATATCCCAATCTCAAAAGGACCACATTACAGGAAAAAGTGTTGAAAGAACGTTGACCATTAAAAACTTATTGGGTGCCATAAAAATTTTGGATCAACCTGATATTTGCTTTTTACCTTCATCTGGGTCTGTATGACCTAATCAACAGTTTGGATGTGAAATAAACAGTACAATGGGCCTTAGGAAGATTTAAATGGTGGATATCCAATCATTATTTTTTTTTTCCTGTGGTGTGGTCCACCTGAGAATTTTTTCCCTCTCATATTTGAGATCGAGTCTCAAAATGATCTGTAAAAATTGATGAACAACATGAATGAAATATATAAATCATGGTGGGGCTCATGGAGCACCTACCATCAGCCAACGGGCTGGTGGCAAGGGGAGTAGCCAATACGTTTCCCAAGCCGGGGCTATATATGGTCATTTATCAGCGAAGCCACAACCTTATCTATGCGTGGAATAAGGTCCATTCAAAAGGTGGTCCCAATCATCATTATCACATGTCACACTGAAATTACACTCCGTTTAAAAGATGGGTCCCATCATGAAGATCACCTGGGAAAAACCTCAATCCGATCCGTTCATTAGGTCAGGGGTCCACCTGTACATGTGTCCAATTTGATAGATGGATCAAATTTCTCTACTATTTGTATTGGGCCACGTTGTCCTAATCCATGACGTTATTTTGTGTGCTTGCAGTGCATTCCGAGGGTTTTCGGTGTAGGAAAGGACCTTCCAATCGGACGGACGATGACCCTTAGAGATCCGAAAAAAAGGTCGTGGAAGGTGAAGATTTCTGCCTGGAGGGATGGTAGAATTTATTTTTCAAGTGGTTGGACGGAATTGATGGTTGCTAATGGCCTGAAAGAAGGAGATGTGTGCATCTTTAAGATCATTCCTTCGATGAAAGATGTGATGAACGTTCAGATTAAGAGGCTGGCCATATAGGTGAAGAATCGCCAATGTGTTGTTACTTGGGGTGGGCCCTACTCAGTATTTGTCCTAGAACAAAGATCTGTCCGTTGGTTCTTACAAACAGTTGTAATAAATCTGATCAATGGTCCAGTTTTGGTCCACCCGTTTACTGGTCTGGCCTGAGTTTTGTAGATTTAATGTATGTGGTATGACACACTTAATGAACGGCTGTGATTTCTCTCCTTTGAGTCACATTTGTCATGAGCTAACATTAATAGAGACCATCCAAAAAGTGGCCTCCAATAACCTTCGAGGAGGAGACATTGCCGCATTGTTGAAGTTGGATCATTAGCTAATCTCTTGAAACGGTAGCTTTCACTAATAGTTTAAACGGTTTAGATCCGATACATGTATCTCTAGGGCTGAAAGTCACGCTGGTTTAACCTGACTGACTCGACATTGGGATGGTTTTGGCCTAAACAAACACCAACCCTATAAAACTTGGATGGGCTATGGTTGTATTACGCAACCCATGTCCGATTTTTATATGTAAGTTATAAATTATAACTGAGTAGGGATCGTTTGTGTTAAAGGCACAAGAAATTCCTGCGCGGTGTGGGCTCATTGGTTCAAGGCATTTTGGATGACCGGAAGTAACAAGATATTCTCTCCCAAATAGATTGTGTGCTACACCACATAATTTTTGAAAGAATAGTCTTACATTTTAAAATGCTTGTTTAGGAAAAATGAAGCCCTTTTTGATAAATAAATACATATATAATTAATTAAATCATAGGTAAAAAAATAAGACATATATTGAAGTTTGATAAATTAATGTAATAATGATAATATTAACATGTATTTACCCTGCCAACCTAATTAATTTGATCGAGCTAGCTTGGATTGAGCTTCCGTTGAGAATTTCTAACTTGAGGTTTGGTTGAGTTGGGTTAAGATTGAGGTTTAGAAACCTTACGTTAGTGCTTAGGCATAAATACCAACTTGACTAACCTAAATTGTTCGACTTTCAGCCTTGTGACCAAGGTGTTTCGTATCTATCACGATATGCCCATAAAGGTCGATACGTATAGGTAACGGCTATGACCGTTACACGATACGCGGGTGAAACGGTGCAATTAATTTTTTGAGACTGTATTAGTTGTTACGGTGGCTGTAAAGGTCGTTACAAGGCATAATGATTGCTACTTCCGGAATGATCGAAAAACGGTTACTTTTTTTTTTTCTATTTAAATTCATATTTTTCACTTTTCTCATTTTAAAAACTCTCTTAAGTCATTTTACAATAGATTTCGGCCACTCTCATTATAACTTTTAAAATTAAAACCATGGATTGAAGTGATATGAGTGAATATAATTTATAAAGGTCTTTTTTTTTTTTTCAAAAAATTAAAAAAGCAGTATTTGTGTCTTTTTTTTTTTTAAAATTTTTAATTCTAATGGTTAATTGTGATGTTTAAACATTAGAGATATAATCATATTAAACAATTCACTAGATGGGTCCTTGCTCTTACCCGGGTTGTAGACTCCTTGGAGTTTCAATACCGGGTCAAGGGTTCGAGTGCCCATGGTGGTGAAATCCCACAGTGTGTGTGCGTGTGGCATGATTGTGTGGGTGTGTGTGTGTGTTAAAAAATAAATAAAATAAAAATAAAAATTTACTAGACAGATCGATACAACACTCTCACCAAAGAGTGGACCGTTACACTACCATGAATACGTTCAACCGTTATGCACCTATATCGTTCGTTATGGCCAGTACCTGTATTGGTAACGATGATGATTGTTACGGCCACCGTTACCGATATAAAATACTGACCATAATTATGTTTTTAAATACCCAGATGCACCAAATTTCCTATACTCAAGACTGTGCGGAGGGCACAAAGTTGTTTGTGACAAATTCACTCCATCCATTTGTTTTGAAAGACCATAATAGAAATGATTCCAAATATCAGATAGATCAAAAATTCAGGTGGGCCACGCTAACCAAACAATGGAATAACATGTTCCACCGTTGAAGTCTTACAGGAGCTTACAACGATGTTTATATGCCATCCAAACCATTCATAGAATTAATTATTACCACTCAAATAAACTGCAGTACCAAATATCATCCCTGGTACAAACCCATTGTTTCCTATGGTATGGCATACATGAGTTTTGGATTTTAGAATCCTATCATGGTCTTTCAAACTAGATGGTGGGAGTGGATTTGTGGAGGACATATCTATCGACCCCACACAGTCATAGGCAATCCTCTCTCCACAAGTGTGTGCAATGAAGCTTATGTACACGACATGCGTGTGCCAGCATGGCAGATATGTGCCAGATCTAATCCATCCATCTGGTTGGTCCGATCTTATGTGTTTTTCTAAAAATTAAACTACACCGGTCAACGTACTGGCCTCAATATTGGAAACAGGTGGACGGATTAGAAAGTTTCAAAACAAGATTTTCAGAGCTGCACATTTGTTTTGAAAATAGGATCATCTACACCGTCCATCCATTTTTCCATAAGCATAAACCTAAAAATGAGGCAGATCCAAGGCCTACCCTGATGTTAATTGCCATCTAAACTTTCCATAAGGTAAAATAAACCTGGATGAAGGGAAATACAACTATCAGCTCGATCCAAAACTTCCGTGGGCTTAAAAATGTTTTCAACGGTAGGTGTTTAATCCCGACCCTTGGAACTGCCTCGTTTTTGGGCTTTTACCTACAATGATATGGAAAAATGGATGAACGGTGTAGATATAACTCATACAGCCCTCAAATGCCCTGATCGTTCGTAACTAAGAAGGGCTGGGTAGTACTCCTTTCGTGGACCGGCACGTGCGCGGCTTTGGTGGATCCCTGACTGTGGGCTTCACATTGATGTCTGTGGCCCCTGCTGTGATGTATGTGACTTACATCCAGGATGTCCATCTGTTTTGATAGAATATTTTAAGCAATTATGCAAAAAAAAAAAGCAGATCTAAACCTTATTTTTGGACCACACCACAGGAAGCAGTGGTTATTGACCATTAAAAACTTCTTCTTGGCCACAAGAGTTTTAGATCAAGCTTTTTATATATATATATAATCCATTCATCCAAGTGGTTGTGATTTTATCAACAGGTTGGATGACAAATAAACATTTCGTTGGCCCCCAATAAAATTTTTACGGTTGGTGAATTACCAGTACTGTTTCTTGTGGTGTGGTGCACCTACTATTTGGATCTACTTCAGTTTTTATCATGCCTTAAAATGAGCTCTAAAAACCTGTGGACGTCATGATTAAGGAAAAATACATCAAAGTTGGCCCAACTGTCAGAGATCCACCGATTGATGGACGGTGTGGATATAACACAGACATCAAGGTGGGCCACACAGAGGTTAGGGTTACACAGCGTATTTGTGTAGTCCCGAGTTACACGAAAGTCGCGTCCTTACTAATTGAGTTGCAATCAACAGGAAACGAAGCGGTCAAACGTCGGACGCCACCCTTTCCCATGCAACGTTATTACACAGGTCGCTGCATGAAAGTTCTGTACGTTTTTCATCTTCAACGTACACTTGGCAAACCATTTTGGAGATCGAAACTGTTGTTATGGTGGCTCACCACGCTGATAGGCCATATCCCAAAATAAAAGGAGATTGGACTGTTGTATCCATCCCTGTAAGTGGCCTTGAAAAGGAACCGTTAAAAAGAAGGTACCCGTCTAACTCACACAACAAATGGGTTTAGGGCCGTCCAATCACTAAAATTTCCAATCTATAAAAACGATGGCCCGTCAGATCAGCAGTCCCTTTCACTATAGCTGTTTGCCACGTGTACCATACAGACTTAACCAGATTCCCCCACTCGAAAAATCGTGCGGTAGCTCTTGCTCCGTGCATATGGTTCATGTTCAGTGTGCCGCACTATTTGGATGGTCTGGATAACCTTACACGAGTGCCATTATGGAAGGAATGGACTCAGATTGGGTAGTGCTCCCTCCACTATTCAAGTCGCTGGTGAAAATGCTCAATGGACCGTTCATCCATTTTGCTAGCTCATTTTATCGCATGAGATACAAATGAAGCAGAATCATATATCTCTCGTGGGCCACATGGCAAGAAACAGTGTAGATTGAAGACTTCTGTGGGGCCCACCACAATGTTTATTTGACATCCAACCTGTTAATATAGCCACGTAAGCATCAACTTAATCCAAAACTTATATGCCTGAAGAAGTTTTTAATTGTAGGCATTCAATCCCCCTATTTTCTCTGGTGTGGTCCATATGAGCTTTGATTTTACCTCAATTTTTGGTTCATGCCTTAAAATGAGCTGTCAAAATGGATGGATGGTGTGGATAAAACATATACATTATTGTGGGGCCCACACAGCTCTTCCACTACTAACTTTGGTAGTGGAGGGGCCACCACCCTATCCGATCCGGGAATGGTGGAGAACCATCACCGGAGTATGTATAACAGAACTTTGACAATCAGCCTCCTGCATTCATCTCAGGCGTACGAACAGTCTCTCTTTCTGGGATGTAGGATGAGGAGAAAGGAGGCGAAAATGGAGAGAGCATCCTTAATCACCTTGAAGAGATTTTGCTGAGAAAATGGTACGTTTTCTATTTTTTATTTTTTATTTTTCCTCTCTCTAGCATATGCAAATACGGTAGGACACATGTATAATGAAGTGGGTTTTTTGGGGCCCACTAGTTAAACAGTTTGGATGGTCCCGATTTCATTCGGATGGGCCTGATGACAAGATTTTTGGAGCTTCCACTTGCTTGGTAGGATTCCAACTCAGTCCTAACTCGCATTCTCACGAACTAACTGACCAGGTGTTGTTGTATACAATTCTGGGTCACGTGCCAAACAGCAGGTTTTTACTTTCAAAGCTTTTGCAAGGTGGGCCCATAGTTCGGTGATCTAAGCCGTTGACACAATGGGCCTTCATGCATCAATCTCCCCTTTTACCTATTTCATTGAATTTGAACCGTTCCAAATCCATGATGGACTGGGTGGGCGCGTGTCAAAATCAATCCCATGACTAACACATGGGCCTTTGATTTCAGGTCCAAATCCCCCCTTAGTCAAAATCACGTGGCTTCCGAAATCTTATGGGTTGACAATTCCACTCTGTCAACAGCTTCGCAAGACAACAATAGTACAGGAATCCAAAAATCAGGCCGGTCCATAACTTAGGTGGGCCACACCACAAGAAACAGAAGGGATTTATTGCCTACCATTGGAAACTTTTTGGGTGCCTCGGAATGATATTTGTACCTATACTCTATCTGAGTGGTAATAAGTCTATGAACGGTTTAGATGGGCTGCTCCAGGAAGCTTTCAATGGTGGATGTTTCTGTTCTAATTGTTTCTTGTGGCAAGGCCCACTTTATCTATCTGAAAGATTGCGTCCTACCCTGCACGAACGGGCAGTTCTGTGGGCCCACCGTGATGTATCCACTTATCTATGCCGTTCATCTCTTTTATCAGATAATTTAAAGATACTATCACAAAAGTGAG
This sequence comes from Magnolia kwangsiensis, assembly GCA_037074715.1. Lineage (NCBI taxonomy): Eukaryota > Viridiplantae > Streptophyta > Magnoliopsida > Magnoliales > Magnoliaceae > Magnolia > Magnolia kwangsiensis. Next base: position 113,452,207 of record CM073580.1, read on the forward strand.
ATAGATCCAACCACAGATGACTCTTGCATTTAATGCAATCCAAGCTTATTATTTGGTGTGGTCCACTTGAGCGTTGGATCTGTATTATTTTTGTATACATTCCTTATAATGATCTGAAAAAAGGGATGAACGGCGTGGATAGACTGATACATCAAGGTGGTCCCGCCCACAGAGCATCCATTTTGGACTCCGATCCTATTGGGGTCTAGCAAAACTCGACTCAGAATAAGACGAGTCATTCTGAGTCACCACTGAGTCGTAGCTGATTCTTACAGTCCATGCAATTTTCCATTTTCAACACTTTGAACTGTTTTGCTCCTTGCTGCAAATCCCCATGAAATTCCTCCTTGAATTCGGGAGAGAATTATATAGCATTTGTTGTAAAAATATTGATTTTATAAAAAATATTTTAAATAAAAAAAATATATAATATAATATATAAAAAAAGTGTTTGGAAAACACCGTTTTGTGGGTTTTTGGGAATAATCCCACATTAGAAAAAGAGAAGAAGAAAAAATGGTTTAAATGATAATGGTGGAGTACTATAATATTTGCTTACCTAGTTCATAGACTATGGGACTTGCGTGTTCCAGTGTGAAATAGCGCATGCGCTCGGGCTCGGGCTCGGTCTCAGTTTCGATCTCGGGCTCGGTGCGAGGGTGTGGGCATGTGAGGCAGTGTGGCTGTAGAGGCGCTAGTGGCGCACATGCGGCTGTAGAGGCGCTAGTGGCGCACTTCGCATGTGCGCATCGGGTCGCTTCCTTCGCGAATCGGATCGAGACGTATGCGAGTCGCGATGTGACTAAGTGGCTATGGCGAGTGACTGGTTAGCAGAGAGACTAGAGGACTAAGAGATAGATCTCTCAATATATATAGATGGTCTGAATAGAGCTGTTGTAGCAGAAACTGTAATAGTTGAGCCATTAAGTGTAGGGTTTAGCTGTAACTGCTGCATGGCTAACCTAACAGCTAGAAAATGGCTAGCTGTTGTCTCACAACAGTCAGCATGCAGAAGATTTATGGCCCATGCACAACAGTAAAAAACAGCCATAAAACGACTTGTTTTCCAACAGCCAGAAATGGCTTAATGGAAATTAAGTCTCTGGACCATAACCCCCTAGCCACCTTAGCCTATAAAAGGAGAGGCTGGATGGGTTTCCAAACCATCTCAACTCACTCCAGCAAATCTATACGAATTAAGATAGCCACCACTCTCCACTCATATATTTTAGTGTTTCTAGTAACATAGCAAGGCTTGAACCTTAGCTAGAAGAACAGACCAGCGGTGTGGTCTAGAATGGTTCAACTGAACCAGTGGCTGAAGACTTGAACTGACCAGTGCAGTGGTCGAAACCACTTTTTCTCTTTCTTTTATTTCTTTTGGAATTTTTCTCTTACATTGTAATACTGCCAGAAAAGTGTATAATAGAGTTCCATTTGGTGGGCCTTCGTGTTTGCTGAACGCAGACCCACACCAGGCTCAATTCACTTGAGCAGGGGCAAATAACGCTTTAAGGACAACGTTTTTAAACGTGCTTCAGCCTGTCCTTAAGTTCTGATCATAGTGATTTTTGGTTTTCACATTATACAGATATTATCTAAATCTGTATAATTTCTTAACAGCATTGACAAGGCCATTCTAAATGGGCCCCACGGGACCGATTGGCATGTCCCATTGGAGGTGGAGGACGGTCGGATGTTTTTCCGAAGTGGGTGGCGGGAATTCATCAAATACCATGATATACAAGAAGGCTATCTTTTGATTTTCGGATTCGGTGGGAAATCCCATTTTGACGTCGAAGTGTTTGACAAAAGTGCTTGCTTGAAGAAGTATGCATGTGCTGATGAATGTTTCAATTCATGTGATTCGAGCAGAGATTCATTGGAAATTCGGGATTGCCAATGCCGTGAAGATCTTTGTCAAACAAAAGAGAGGAAGAACTATCCTACATTACGACGTTCCGTCTGTCGTTCACACACATCCAATCAAATAAAGAGAAAGAAATCAAAGAGTGAAAGCAAGTCGAAAAATGGGTATAAGGAGAAACTACGTTCTCATGAGAAAAACATAGTCACAGAATGTTTGAGTGGATCAAAAAGGTCAAATTTTGAAGTTTCAGAGAGTAAAGATAATCAAGAAACCCAACCTGGTAATTTCCTCTTTACTTGGAAACTTTGTTTTTTTAGACTTGCTTGGACTCATTCAATATCGAGTCGAGTCATGGGTGCAGCTCATGCTACCTAACTGGATCGGGTATTAGTGTATGACGGATGAGTCGTATTGAGTCTTAAATTCATGTTCAAGACGACTGTTCAGATAACTTCTCTATAAATTTTAAAATAAGGCACTTGTAAAACTTAAAAAACTCTCCTACATACCTGTATTGATGATAATAAATTTTGAACCACTTTCGTATTTGTGAATCCGGATCCTCTACTTGTCCCAAACATAAATTGGACGTGGATTTCCTATGAAAGCCTTTGGCAGGAAGTTCCTGTGCAAGGATGATGGGTGGGGCCCACTTAGATGTTTGTGAGAAATCCACCCTATTCATCTACTTTGAGAGCTCATTTTAGGACATGTGACAAAAAATAATGTGTATACAAAACTTAAGTGGGTTATACGGGATGAAACAGTGTAGATTCAGTGTGAATCGTTGAAATATTCTTGGGGCATAAAATTTTTGTGTCAGGCAATTTTTTATATATAGTATTTTCACTTAATCCCAGTGGTAATGACCTTATAAACGGTTTGGATGACATATAAACATTATGGTGGAGCCTAGGAAGATTTCAATAGTAGGAATTTCTTTCCCTATTTTTCTCTGATCCACCTCAGTTTTGGATCCACCTCAATTTTGGTCGCATTGGCAGTCTCTGGCAACGGCGCCAAAAACTTGTTCACTCCTCAAGTGTAGGGTTGTGATGTAGTAATAAACTCGGAAAGACCGAAGTCGAATCCCAAGAGACTGAAACTTGTACATAATCTAAAATTAAATAGAACTAGAACTAGACTAAGATGAAGTCTAAATCGACGATAATATGAGGAATAATGATGAAATAATTATCGAAAACTTAAAGAATTCAGGGAAAGAAACTAGGGATTCAGAGGATCCACTTATAGAGATCAGAGAGATCTTATGCGTGTATCAAAAACTCAACTGGACCTAGAGTCTCATCTTCATCTAGTTGAAGAGTGTAACCATGGTCATTAAGACTGAATTTTCTTTGATATAGTTTTCAAGAGATGAAAGGTATATGAATTAGAATGAATTCCATCACCAAACCATGCCCAGGAGCCAAAGTAAACAACAGAATTAAACTAATTACCAACCAATCAACATGATATGAAGGTTATGAAGGGTACCGTCATCTAACCATACCTAGATGACGATGGTGAATAACAAATCTTCCTGATGTCATAAACATAAAAGGAATAGGAATATGATCAAAGCTATCGCAGACCCATTGTAATTTCAGTCACAACAGACCATTAAAAACCTAAGAACATTCCCTTAATTAACTAAAATCAACCTTAGTTCAGTATAAACAAAACGGCATAAGCAAAGTCTCCCCATCACGCTATAGGCATCACCTCTTAGCTCTAGCTAAGAGGTTTAGCCTAGTAACATGATTAGGCTAAACATCTTAAAAGAAATACTAAGAAGAAATGATAAACAGAATAAATAATCAAATAAATATTACTCTACTCTTTCTCTGCCTCTGCCTACGTCCCCTGGAAGATTGAATGTCTCTCTCTCTCTTTCTTCTCTTTCTTTTATAGCAAGGAAGAGTTGGTGGAGAAAATCTCCCCAGCAATAGTCGGTGAAATCTCCTTATCACATGAGGTATGCGCGGGCCCTTTTTACGCAGCCAAATCGGATGGAAGAAAGAGAGATGGATCGGCATCAATCAGATCTAGAATGTTGAATCCGGCTCACCTCATCCAGCAGCTGAATGTATGGATGGTTTTAGATCATCAAATGATGGTCCTGGTCCACTGATCTACGCCCAGTACACTCCCACGAGTTAATCTTTACGCAGCGAGAAAAGAAACAGAATTAGCGGACTTTTCTTCTTACAGAGCAAAAGTCGGTGCGGGCGTTTTACATGCATAATAAAGCTTACGTTGAACGTTGGTGGCCCCACATCTTGATGTCAGAGGTAAAATCCACTTCGTCCATTGGATTCACATCGAAAAACCATTCAAACCTGATCGGTTTTGTGTTAAAATTGTGGTGGCCCACAGTTTATTTCGTTATACCGTCTATTTTGCGTTTTGGAATATCAACAGCCGCCTGCACTTCATTCCGCGATTTCGACACCTTGACCATATTTATAGGGCCCTTTTAAGCCTGATGGACGGTTTCAATTATCTGGATCATGGTCTATGGAAGCCCACGAGAACGGACCGCAGCCTCTGTTGCGAAATAGAGTCTACGGATGTCGACTCTGTTACTTGCGTTGGCCCACTTATTGAATCCAAATGGAAAATCCACTCCGTCCATTGGTTTCAGGATGAGAAACCATCCTGTAATGAGTGTTTTTGGAGTTCATTCAGTGTAGTCCACACAATCTTTTAATCCACCGTTCAACCTGTGTTTAACAGATGAAAACATACAAATGCTTGCATGGGGACAAACAGTCACCGTGGTTATGGTCTTACCCACCTCCCATACATAATGGACGGATCGAATTTGTAAAATGTATTAGGGGTAGGCCCCACCATCAACAAACGGACGAACAATATTAGACGCTGTTGTTTTTTGAAATTTCTTTTGAGAAATCCACCGAGTTCTTGAAAACCGTTGTGCGGCTGGAGCACCACACTATGCACGTGCAATGCACATGTGGGTCCCAAGGTGATGTATATGAGAAATCTGATCTGTCTATCCTTTTTCTCATCTTATTTAAGGCGTTAAGTCCAAATTTGAAGCATATTTAGAGATCAGGTGGGCCCCACTTAAGGATTTAAGGTGCTGTTCTGTCCGTTGGACCACTTTCAGAGGGATCCACTAGCTGAAATTTGACGTGTACGGTCAATTTAAAGTCCTCAGGCTCTGTATTAAATTTTGAGCCGATCAGATGGTGGGAACCCTGTGATCTTGCATTCTGAACGTCTTTTAGGCTTCTTTAATGTGAATGGCTTGACTTTCTCAGATCCCTGGCGTGTAAACTCTCCAATCTTAGTCCCCTGTAGTCTCGTTCATTGCCTTGGTGATTCCTGAGCGTTAAATCCATACTCTTAACATCCTTTTCGGTCCAGGCTCGTAAATACACCTTGCATCACAAACATGATTAAATTGGGCGATTACACAGTATTATATTCGTAAATACAGGTAATAAATGGGGTTTAATATGTAATATTTGACCCTCAACAATATTTATGTGGGCCACTACTTGGAGTGACGTTGGTTAAATGACCACATTGATGGACAATGATAGTTAGATGTCTACATTGTGACCTTCCCTTGGGCCCATTGTGAGGCCCATTTTTATTATGTGTAGGCTGTCTAGGCTTATCCTTGATATGAGGAAAGTACACTATTATCATATAGCATGCTTAGTATAGCTTCATGACCCATGCCATGCGCATCACATCATCATCATATAACATGCTTAGTATAGTTTCACGACCCATGCCCATACGCATCATATGTATGCCTGATATGAGGTATGATTAATCATAGCACATGCCATTGGGCAGATTATTATGTAACTCCCTGATAGGAGGAGTTGCTCACATGAGCATGTGGTGCACGTAGGTTTGATGCATGACTGGATGGTATGACTCATGCATCTCACATTTTGTGATATTACCACTGTACGCCCTAGGGACATTAGGGCCGTAGCCTCCATAGGCATATCGTGGATGACCAGATGGGACACCGAAAATCCGTTCTACATGGGGTGCTATAGATATCCTTGGGTGAAAGTCCCAGAACCCTCTTGGTTCCAGAGGTTGCTCCAACATTTAAACCGAGTGGATGCATAAGCGCATGAGGGCTGTATACCATTAGGCCACGTCTCCCACCGTGTCGTGATCGGTTGAAAGGGGTATGGCCTTACCTGCCCAGGAGGAGGGGGCAATGCTAGGCTGAGTCTGGCCAGCTCGAGGAATGAATCTGCTATCGACGAGTCGGGCTTGATATTGCCAGGCGGATAGTGAGGTCTCTTTCACTCACCTTATTGCACATGATGGGGCGACAATCTGGTTTGGAGTGTAATAGACACTGGTGATTTCTCAGAGAGTAACCGTACTGATATGTAGACTTATTGAGCAGGAATTGCATATTCATTCATTCATTCACTATCTACTCAAGTTGGTGGTGTGTAACTATTTGTTACGTGTACCTTCACATGGCCAGGATTTCAGTTGGGCCAGGATCTAGTTTAGAGTGTAATAGACCTCGGTGTAAATCCTGCTAAGTCCATCAGGAGTTTACCACATTGTGTCTAACTATCCAAATTTAGGTATGAGACTGGTTTGGATAGAAGTCCCTTATGATGGACCCCATAGCTTTTGATACTACGTACTATCATCCTGACTTCACATTCCAGTATGGTCATTTCATTCACACTGCATATTACATTGTATCCGCAGTACTTAGCAGTTTGGGTTACTATGTTTTGCACTTATATGACCTAGATGGACTTAGCAGGATTTGCATATTGCATTGCATCATCGACATCTGATATTTGGCTTCCGCATTTGCATAGCCGATTCACGTTGTGTATTTTGATATCGTATGATTCATGATCTTATTAGTATTTCCCTTTATCTCGATGACGTATGATTTATGGGCTTTATTGTATACTTGACACTTACCTTACACACACTTTCACCACCCTCTAAGCTTTTGTAAGCTTATGCACGATAGATGCATGCAGGTGGCGATATGTTGCAGCAGTGTTGAGCTTAGAGCATGCAACTGTCTTTTGGAGCCTTTATTTTGATATATGTATTTTCCTTTTAGCATTGTATTTAAATGATTATATTAGTGGATATGTGGTGATGATGTTTCTTTATGAATTGAATATACTTGTGGTTATACTTTTTATGAGACAAATATATATAGAAAAATTCTCCTTATATGATCCCAGGATCAGAACTTGGCGTATGGACACTGGGAGCCAAGAATGGGGTACTACGGAGGCTGCCTGCACCAGATTTAGCGATCTAAATTCCTGTGAATCCAATTTTTGGGTTTAGGGCGTGACAGAAGTTGGTATCAGAGTATAACTTGGGAATACCTGAGGATAACATCGCATATCTGCTGATAGCTACCACACACTCTATGATTGTTGAAAACTTAGAATGGTTAGATTCCCTAGTTTGAATAACTTAGAGATTTTCTGATATAGCTCCCTACCGTTGAGATTATGACGCTGCATAGTATTTCAGCTTCGATCATTTCTGACAAGGATCCGTAGATCAGCAGGTTCACCATTCTGTTGATGAGGCATCTTGGGAGTACGAGGCTGAGATTTGCGGGCTTATCCCCATCTCTTAGGTGTTTGACGTTTATAACTATAGTAGTAGAATTTTCCTTTCTTGGTGAGTTTTATATCGGTTATGTTGTATTTTAAATTTTAAAGATGAAATTTTTATTAGGAGGGGAGAGCTGTAAGACCCGTATCCTAGCCCGAACAATTCCGTAGGCTTCCGTGGTTCTCCCAATCGAATTCCGGTGACCTGTGAACTATTATCGGTAGTTGCACGCGACCCCGAGTTATTCCAGAGTCGGCTGGACTCGAGACTTGTACCAGTGCGATTATGCCGTTGTCACAGTTTTGACGCCGCGTCTCGCGCTCCGAGGCGATACCCAGGCCAGGAGATGTGGGCCTATGTTCAGTTCGACGAAACGCCGCGCGTTTACAATCTCAAGAGAATCTCTATTACATGTCAAATCAATCCAATCAATCACCTCACATGTCAAGTACATGTCTTATCCCCAAAAGCATCCTCAAAGTGAAAGCTACCCATCCCTTACATGTTAAGACACATCAGTCACCCATCACCCATCAGTCACTTACCCATCCCTCTCTCTTTTTACATACCATCCTCTCGCTCTCATTTCTTCATTTTGCAAGCAAACCCCAAGCAACCCAACGTCCAAGCTATCTCCATGAGAGAAGCCATGTATGGCCCACCTTCCCATCTCCCATCTCCACCATCCAAGCCTCATTTCAACCGTTGAAATTATTTCCTTGAAGCTCTAGAACCAATATGCAGAAGAAGGAAGAAGAGATCAAAGGTAGCTACTTTTATTATTGATTTTGTGATTTGAGGGCCCACATATATGGGACCTATCTTGTTGTATGTATATAGGGAGGGCCCATAGTGGTGGGGTCCCTCCCCTCCATCACACATGTCTCTCCTTCTCTCTCTCTCTCTCTCTCTCTCTCTCTCTCTCTCTCTCTCTCTCTCTCTCTTCTCTTGTTAATTGGCCCATGATGTATGCAATTCATCCCACCTTTGTGGGACCCACTTGATGGATGTGTTGGATTTACACCGTCCAAGTCATGTGGGCCTTACCTCGATGGAGATGGGAAAGCACAAATATCAAATTGATCTAAAATAAGTAGGCCACGTCCACGTGGGACCCACCAGCCATGGTCCCCACACTTGGGACCCACCTTGACAAATATATCCAAGCCATGTGGCTAGTGAAGTGTGTACAGACAGTGAGATGCACTACCGCACGTCTGGACGTGCTCTGTCAAAAATAAAAATTATAGCTTGGTTTAAGTTTTTGGGTGGGCCGCTTATGCAGGCCCCACCTTGATGTATGGATTTAATCCACATCGCCCATCCCATTCCCCAGCTCATTTTTAGTGTTGAACCAAAAATGAAGCCAATCAGATTATCAGGAGGACCATACTATTGAAAACAATGATTTTTACCGTTTAAATTCACTTTAATTTTTCTACACGCCTAAACATGCTGAATATTGGGCTTATTTGACTTGTCTTAAGCTATGGGAACTAGTGGGTGGGGTGGATACTTCCGATGCAGGCCCCACCTACGAAAAACCTCCAGAAAATGAAAAATAAAAAAATAACACATGTAGCAACAGGCACTGCTGTTGAGGACGCTGCAGTAGCGTCCTGCGCTGTTGCGTAGGAGCAGGAGGCAGGGACCATGGGTCCCAGCTGTGGGCCCCACCGTGATGTATGTTGAATATCTACACCGTGCATTTGACGACCCCTTTGGGGCAGTGGGCCCCATCCAATAATCAGCCGTATGAGGGACTCAGGTGGCCCACATCACAGGAAACAATGAGGGATTAAACGTCTATCATTGGAACCTTTTTGTGGTCCAGAAGTTTTGGATCATTATGAAATTTGTTTTTCCTTTTCATTCAGGTCTGTGCGACCTTATCAACATGTTGGATGGAAGATAAGCGTTATGGTGGGCCCCACGTAGGACCCACCTCTGTCTAGTGTGTTGGCTGGTACACCACGCACTGGCTAAATAGCTATGTATGGACGTTAGTAGGTCCGTGGGACCCTGATCATGATGTGTATATCCCTCCATCCATGGCAGATGGGACCCACCTTGATGTATGCGCTTTGTTCCCACATCGTTCATCTGTTTTATATCCAAACCATCCGTCTGATGGACGGTGGGCTAGCACACTTAGCTGGCTGAATGTGAAGAAGTTAGCAAGTCCAGTGGGTTCCATGCATGATGTATGTGTTGTTAATCTGCACCGTCCAGTTGTTTGGACAATGGATACCTCCATGATATTTGTGTTTTATCCTCACCGTCCATCTGGATAGTGGGATCCACCCTATTGTACGTGTTTTAACCATACCGTCCGTTTGGGACGTGGACCCACCATGATGTATGTGTTGCATGCAAACTGTCCAACCATTTGGCAAGCTTGTCTTACAGGCTTGAGACTAAAAATAAGTCAGATCTAAAGTTCAAGGGGACCCCAACATTTAAAATAGTGGGGACAGTGGCATTCACCGTTCAAAACTTCTTAAGGGCTACGGTAGTTTCGATCAAACTGATGATTTTGCCTTCACTTCATCTACCTTTATGTCAACTTATGAATAGGTTGGATCTCAAATATTCATAAGAGTGGGCCCGATTTGATATACATGAGGCCTATCGGTGCGACCTATTTGATGTACATGAAGCCCATTGGTGCGACCTATATAAAGTAGCCCATGTGATGTGGCTCGCTTGACATAAGAGATCCATTGAGATGTATTCGAGGCCCATGTGAGAGCCCATTGAGATGTATTCGAGGCCCATGGGGGAGCCCATTATGATGTATATGAGGCCCATATGATATATTTGAGGCCCAGGTGCGAGGCCCACTTGATGTGTATTCGAGGCCCGATGTGATGTATGTTGGCTCATATGACGAGGCCTATGTGATGTAAATGAGGCCCGTCATGATTGTACATGAGGCCATGGGCCCACTATATGTTTGGCCCTATGTAGGCCACTCCTTGGGAGAAATGTTGGTTAGATGTCCACATTGATGGGCATTAATGGTTGGATGTCCACATTGTAACCTTTCCTTAGCTAGGCCTTGTTAGGCCCATTCTCATCATCCCCTTAGTGGGTTAACCCAAATAAGTGAGCCCCATTCACCGTAGACAAATGACTCCATGCTATCGAATTTGATATAATCACGGCCGAGTGCCAATCTTTATACTATGGATTATTGAGGCCGACACTAGTTATCGATACCGATTACGAGTATGTGACAACATAGCATCATGATACCTACACCTTGGGACACTTAAAATTCGTTCTACATGGGGTGCTATAAATATCATTGGGTAAAAGTCTCAGAACCCTCTTGGCTCCAGAGGTTGCTCCAACGTCTAGACTGAGTGGATGCATAAGCACATGAGGGTCGTATACCATTAGGCCGAGTCTTCCACAGTGTCATAGTCGGTTGGAAGAGGGTATGGCCTTACCTGCCCTGGAGGAGGGAGCAATGCTAGGTTGAGTCTGACCAGCTCGAGGAATGAGTCCACTATCGATGAGCCGGGCCCGATATTGGTAGACGGATAGTGAGGTGTCTTGCACTCACCTTGTTGCGTGCGATGGGGAGGCAATCTGGTTTGGAGTGTTATAGATTCCAGTGATTTTTTAGAAATTAACCGTACTGATATGTAAACTTTTTGAGCAGAAATTGCATATTCATTCACTATCCACTTAGGCTGGTGGTGCGTAACTATTTGTTACGTATACCTTCGCATGATCAGAATTTCGATTGGGCGCACGACTAACCTGAGATCAGGAGTTTACCATATTATGTCTGACTATCCAAATTTAGGTATGAGACTGGTTTGGATAGAAATCTCTTGTGATGGACCCCATAGCATATGATACTACGTATTATCATCTTGACTTCACGTTCCAACATGGTCGTTTCATTCGCACCGCATATTACATTGCATCCGCAATACTTAGCAGTTTGGGTTACTATGTTTTGCACTTATATGGCCTAGACGGACTTAACAGGATTTGTATATTGTATTGCATCACCGGCATCTGATATTTAGCTCCCGCATTTTCATAGCCGATTCACATTGCGTATTCTGTTATTTAATGATTCATGGACTTATGAGTATATTTTCGCTTACTTTGATATTGTATGATTCATGATCTTGTTAGTATTTCTGTTTATTCCTATGATGTATGATTTATGGGCTTTATTGTATACTTAGCACTTAGCTTATACACACTTTCACCACCCTCTAAGCTTTTGTAAGCTTATGCACGATAGATGCGTGCAGGTGGCATTAGGTTGCAGCAGTGTTGAGCTTGAAGCGTGCAACTGTCTTCTGGAGCCTTGATTTCGATATATGTATTTTTCTTTCAGCATTATATTCAAATGATTATATTAGTGGATATATGGTGATGATGTTGCTTTATGAATTGGGTATACTTGTGGTTATACTTTTTACGAGACAAATGTATATTAAAAAATCCTCCTTATAGGATTACAGGATCGGAACCTGGCGTATGGACGTTGGGAGCCGAGAAGAATGGCGTATTACGGAGGCTATCGGCATCGGATTCGGCGATCGAGATTCCTATGAATTCGATTTTCGAGTTTGGGGTGTGACACCTTATGTGAGACCTTGGACGGTGGGCCTAAACGTTAGGTGCTTTGTGTAGGACCTTGGCCGATGGGCCTAAACATGGGTTCTAGGTGTTGTACCTTTGCTCTTGCAGAAAGCATAAATTGTATCCTTAGAGTAGGACTGTAAAGGTTATTGGTGAACCTATTTAAAACCATTGATAGTGAAATCTGGTGCACTATAGGATTAAGTGTGGATGCTGAGAGTGGAGTAGGCACGTAGCCGAACCACTATACATGCTTGTGTTTGGGATTGTCATTTACGCATCTGTTTAATCATAGTTATATATGCTTGAATGCTTAAATTCTTATAAATGATTGAATGAATGTTATTTGATTGATAAGAAGCACTTCCCACACACCAGCTCACTATGATATGGGCTAATTGCTTTATTGAAATATCTTAAGTTGCACCCCTTTCAAAACTTGTAGAGGATGCTCAAGTGTATCCCATCTGTTCTATGTTGACGACACTCTATTATTCTTCAATGGGGTTCTCGCTTCTCTTCAGATAATAAGAGATTTTCTTGATTCTTATCAGGCGGCTTCGGGCTAAAGCATCAATCTTCGAAAAAGCTATTTTGTTTGCGCTGGCAAGACGACAACTGCGAGGGTATGAGCAATCGAAAATGTCTTAGGAATTTCCAAGGCTGCCTCAACTTTTACTTATCTGGGTGTTCCTATCTCGGTGGGAAGAGTCAAATCAAGCATGTTTCAACCATTGCTGGATAGGATAAAAGGGCGAATTTAGGGTTGGTAGGCTAGGATTCTCTCCTAAGCGAGCAGAATGGTTATCAAGCATGTTCTGGGAAGTATCCCCATCCACTCTCTTGCATCGGTGCATATTCCTTTGCAGGTTCTTCTTTCCTTGGAATGGTGTTTCTGTAACTTTTTTTGGGGCTGGTCGCAAGGTAAAAGGAAATTCCACTGGTTGAGTTGGAAGAAGATGGCGATTCCCATTGAGGAAGGTGGGTTAGGCTTTAGGAGGTTACATAAGGTCATGCAAGTCTTCCGCTTGAAGATGGCGTGGAGTATCCTCTTCGACAAGAACGAAAGCTTATGGGGCACGTACATGGCTGCTAAATACAACCTTTTTTTTTTTTTTTGCGTTTAGAAAGCACGAACAGGCATTGCTCCTTTGCCTCTCCTCTTTGGAAGTGAATCTAGGCCGAACTTCCCCACATGGATCCTTTTGTCCAGAGGTTGATCGGGGAGGGAACGTGGCGCCTTTGGTTCGAAAATTGGACTGGACTAGGCCAACTCTTGGATCTCGTTGTCAGTCCCATCCCTGAGGCCTTGCAGGAGATGCAGGTCAGGGATTTCCTAGGCCCATGCGGTCCCCACCCTCCTTCAGTAGTGTACAGTTTTCTTCCTCAACACATAGTTGATTACATTTTCCAAGGTGGTTTTAGCCTATCTGTCGACCTTAATGTAAATTTTTGGTCGTTGGCTCTATCAAGCAAATTTACTGTCAGCTCGGTTAGGAACATTTGCAGGTCCCCTTCCCCGCCTATGAATTGGACCAAAAATGTATGGAAAGGTATGCTGCCTCCTAAGATATCACTGCTTGCTTGGAAGATCCTTCAGACGGCTCTCTTGGCGAACACCATGGTTCAGTCCCGGGGCGTTCAGCTAGCCTTTGCTTGCGTCTGCTGTGGTTTCGAGGATTCAACCCACAAATCAATCGAGACCATCGCCCATCTCTTTCTGCATAGTGGCATTGCTCAGGCTCTCTGGTGGCATGTGGGTGACATTTTCCACATCTACATCATGCCTCACTCCTTCAATATTCGAATTGCGTAGTGGAAAAAATGCTTTCTCTATTTTAGGTAGGAAATCGATGCACAGAGAATGGCCCTTTCCTTATCTACTGGGTCATTTGGAAAGCTCGTAATGTTGCAAGGTTTGATAATAGATTGGTTTCTATTCCCACTCTGGTTGCTAAGGTTGATTTGTGGTTGAGATATGTTTCAAACCGAAGTAGTCTCAGGTCAACCCAGAAGTCGACCTCGTCAGCTATGCGTAGGTATTCGGGATCGGTCTATTCTTCCCGTCTACACTCTTAGGTGAATGTGGTGCGGTGGATCAGGCCTCGAGGTGATTGGGTCAAGCTTAATGTTAACGGCTCGTGTAGGGCCAACCCGGGCCTCTCAGGTGGTGGAGGAATCTGCCGAGACGACAAAGGTAAGTTTATTTTTTCCTTCTTTGTTGCCTATGGCCACGGTACAAACACTTGTGCGAAGATTCATGCCATTCTTGACGGCCTTTCCCTTTACCTGCAACGGGGATTCCATAAGGTGGAGATTGAATCCGACTCGCAGCTTATAGTGGACCTTCTGAACGGAAACTCTTGTTCGGGTTGGAAGTGGAACTATTGGCTCAAGTGGATCAACAATTTCAGGATGCTGGGGCAAACGAGCATTGCACACATCTTTAGGGAAGCCAATTTTGTGGCTGAAGCTCTGGCCCAGATTGGGAGCAACACCCAAAGAGCTTATATCTTCTCATCTCTTATAGAATTGCCGCAACAGGTTAGGGGTATAATTTTTTTGGACAGGGTGGGCCTAAGGGTGACTAGAGGTCGGGAGGGCAGGACTTCACCTCTGTAATTACCTTTTTTCTGCTTTGTGTTTTTTGGTGTGATCACGATAGGCTCGCTTGGTTCTTTTTCTCTAGGCTTACACGAATGTAATCTAGTCCTTTTGTGAATGAATAGATACATCTATTTTAAAAAATAAAATAAAATAATCTTAAGTTGCCTATGTGATTGGGCTCTCTAACTGGCTTGGAAGCCGTTAGAGTTACATTGCATTGTTAAGTTTATTTGTAAATCATTTGAGTAAGGCAATAGAAGCTGTTATTTGGTACAATCACTCGAAAAGTCCTATTCACCCCCCTCTAGGACTATAAGCACAGTTCCATACTTCTACTAGTGCAGTGCAAACCACAATTTCACCGTGATCCTCGACCAGTCGAAGGTCAGGCTCGACTAGTCGAAGCCCTGCTTCGACCAGTTATGCAGACTGCGTGCGAACTGCTTAAATTTGAGGCAGTTTCTGGACTATTCCAAGTCAGTGCGAAAGTGAGGTTTCTTAAACTATAAATAGGAGTCCGTAGAGCCATTCTAAAACATTTTAAGGCTTTCTAAAGTATTTCGAAGGGTTTCTAGAAGGAGTTCTAGGGTTTCAAAGGGTGTAAAAAGGGTGAGATTCATGCTTGTTTAAATCGGGTAAGTCTTTTTTCTTTGTAATTTATGCATTCATAGTGGATTTCTGTTGTTTTGTGCCATAGTTTTTTTTTCTGAAAGAGTTTTCTACGTTAAATATGTGTTCTCTTGTGTTTGCTTGGTGCTCTTGGATTACAATCTTAGATCCATCTCTGTATGATTCCGTGACCCAAATCTCCACATCCCCCCACAAAAAAATAAGGGTAGTCTCTCTCCCAGTTTTCAGGAAACTCAGATTTATAGTTAACAAGAAAATTTTATGAGACGGCCTTGATTTTTTACATAGGCCACCATAATGTGTACGCAAGATCTGCTCTAACCAGTAGATATATAATCTAACATTAGACTAAGATCCAAAAAAATCAAGTTGACTTATAATTTGGGTGGGCTACACCAAAAGAAATTAACATTTATGAGAGAGATATCCACCCTCATTTTTTTTTTAAAGGCCCACCATGGTGATTATTTGAAATCCAATGTAACCATTATACCCCACACCATAATTTAGGTATGGAGCCTAAAATTCAGACCCTTCTATAAGTCTGGCGGTGGGTCACACTAAAGGAAATAGTTTAGTGGGTGATTATTATTATTTTTTTAAAAGGGTGAGCTTCATTGTATATTATTTCCAATCATGTGGGTGAGCTTCATTGTATACTATTTCCAATCATGTGGTCCATGGGAATCACAAGTGGGGCTGAGTTTTGGGTCTGGGACTAAAAAATGGAATGAAGTACATGATCAGGTCGTTACTCTTGCTCGGGTGGTAGACTCTAAGGAGTTTCAACTCCCCAATCAAGGGTTCGAGTACCCATAGGTGGTGAAATTCCCCTAGCATGAGTGTGGGGTATGCGTGCATGTGAAAGAAAAAAGGACGAAGTACATGATCATCCTTAATGGGGAAAACGCTCACCTGCGAATCAGTTTGTATGTACTACATATGAACCTTTTTTAGAACTCATCATATTTGATGATTCTCGCAAATTTGAATGGTTCACATGAAGCAGAACCGCGGTCCATATGAAGCAGAACCTCATGAAATCCTCTGGTACGAATTTTTGCTTTGATTCAAAATTTCGGTGGGCCATGAAAAATTCAAACAGTTTCTTCCCTTGATTTGAATTTCTCTTTGCTATGGCCCCACCAGAATCCTAGATCAGGGTGAAACTTCACCTCTTAAGGTTTCATGTGATTCCGCATCTTATGGACCGTTCGGATTTGACACCCATGACACGTGTGCAAAGGTGTACACGTGCATAGGTGAGCATGCCTCCCTTAATGGTTCATGGGCTTTGATAGCCTGTGATAATTGCTTAGATTAATGAGATAATTCATTAAAAATGTTTTAGAAAAGCCTTGGAATGTATTATGTAGGTTTTTGGTAAAATTTTCCTTAGTCAATTTGAATACGGATTCTCTGTTTGCCCTAATTGGTCGGTGTGATTGTGTAACGATCGACTGGGTGAGATGGACCAATCACTATACAGCGAAGGAGTCAAAAAAGCCGGAGTGTCCTTTTCTGCCGTGAACTGCTCCGGGACTTTTTGCACGGCGGGGCACGTGCTCCACCCAAGGCAGGCCGTCCTTTTTACCTTTGACCATTTACCATTGAAGGAATCACATGTCCTAATCTTCCGGTCAGCAAATTCTGTGGGTCAAATTATGAGATATGTATTATATCCAAACTGTCGGTCAGCAAATTTTGTGGGTCAAATTATGAGATATGTATTATATCCAAACTGTTGATCTATTCTGGGAGACCATATTAAGCCTTGAGCCAAAAAATACAGAAGATCT
Source organism: Magnolia kwangsiensis (assembly GCA_037074715.1). NCBI lineage: Eukaryota > Viridiplantae > Streptophyta > Magnoliopsida > Magnoliales > Magnoliaceae > Magnolia > Magnolia kwangsiensis. Next base: position 113,469,349 of record CM073580.1, read on the forward strand.
AAAGATCAAGTGGACCATCCTACAAAATGCGGTGTGGGATTGAGCATGTACCATTGAAACCCTTTTGAGGGTCACAAAAGTTTCAGATTAATACAAAATTTATTCTTTTTTTCATCTAGATATTTTTGACCTTACGAACAAATCAGATGGAAAGTAAACGTTATAGTGGGCCTTATTAATTTTTTAACGGTAAATATCATTGTCTACTATTTTAGGTGTGGTCAATTTGAGCTTTGGATATGATTTATTTTTTAGTTAATGAACTAAAATGATCTCAAAAAATAAAAAAACGTTGTGGGCATAATAAATACATCATTCGTGGGGCCATGTAACTTTGATCTCCTTGAACCGTTGGTACAACTCGGAGCTAAGGAGCGTCGGCGCTCGTCTTCGCACGACACGCATCTACATCAGCTATATATTGCTGGTGTGTGGTACACCAGCCAATCCGCTTCGGATTCAATTCCCAATATAGCATTTTTGGCAAGTGATGGTTTCTGATTTTGACACATCATCGATCATCTATTTGCGTCAGGCAGCAAAATTCTGGTTGTTACCATCTAATTCAACCGTGTGATTATTTAATACATTAAATAACGCATCACTGACTGGGATGACCAATAGCTACGCCGCAAAGGAGGAAAAAAAGAGTCATAGTTTTGGCAAACAGAGGTGCCGGACTCCATGTTTGCAGTGGAATTCACAGTGTGTCATTGAAACATGTGTTAGTATTAGGGATGATTAAAATATTATTAGAAGATTCATAAAAAAAATTAAGAATGAAAGCATGGATTTTACCACATAATGCCTATCGATAAGTAAAATTACGGAACGAACTTTATTTTAGGTTTTCGTTAAGATGCGGTCCATCTCGAATTGTCAGGCCCACCTACGTACATGTCTCACATCAAATCAATCAACCAATGCACCATACAATGATCACCATACGAAACAAAATCAGGCAAATCCAATGAAAAGATGGCCAAATTATAAAAATTAACATACACTAGTTAAAACCATCCTAATTCATTTGTTACTCATTGGGTGTTTTAATCAATTAGAATTATGGTTGGTGTGAACACTGTTGAAATCATATGTTAGACGGATTGGATGTTATACACATGCATGTGGCCTTCCAATCTCTTGAGGACCCACAACTCTAGATATCATGGCTTTTTAAAGTTAAGAAAATAAAAATAAATCCAAAGCGAGCGTAGATGTATTTTGGTATATTTCTGCAGAATTTTGTTTGTCCAGATAATCTGCTTCCATAAAATGCAAATCTCTGAAGAATTTTGTGGTAACAATGATTGCTTATGTGTCACTGGGAAGGTTACATGAAAGATTAGAAATTATTATTATTTTTTAAATATTCTTTATTTTTTTGTTATTTATTGTTAGTTTTTATTCCACACTTACACCCACGGACACCACATGGATACTTAAATATTCTTTGTTTGACCTCAAAACAAACACAATTTTAACCTTTTAAATTAAAAAGTACGGTATGCGTATTTCCTACCCATGTAGCATCACCTTATGCTAGTTCCAAACCTAAGGTAACCATGTAGCCTGATAGATGAACGGCCATCACTACAACCACGTCATCTCGAACTAAATGAGCAAGTTTAGATGAAAGATATTTTGTTTGACGCAAATGATATTAAGAGATGGTCTCAAGTCCAATCGATTGTACCACAGATTATGGTCCATCCAGCAAATAACTTCCAACTTATTAAGTGCATGGGATATCCAACCCGTTCAATAGATTGGCCCCATCATGAACAACTCTTTTGGCAAAAATCAGCATAATTATCCACTCATCAAGTGGACCATACTTGTATTTTTATATTCATCAGTGGTGATACACTGTTTCCCATGGTGTGGCTCGTTTGATGAGTAGATAAAGCTGAACTTTTCAATAATTGATCTCATGGTGGGACTCACCTAAGGATTAAATGTCACAAGCACTTAACACGGTGGAAGTTATCCACTAGATGGACCGTAAACCGTGATGTGCTGACCGTCGTTGGAGTGGGGACCTTCTCTAATATTAATCAGCTTATTCTAAGAATAATACATGAAAAAAAAAAAAAACACACATACAAACATTACACACATATAGAGATAAAAGTCTAAGATGAGTTTTATTCAGTATAATTATTAAATACTTTGGCACAGTGTGATGGATGATACGCATGGACTTGCATTTTGAGTTGTTCCATATATACCAATCAAATTAACCTTTTAAAATCCTTCTACATTGATTATATATATCTAGAAATACGCATAGACTTGCATTTTGAATGTGTGTATAATCCATGCCGCCCATCCTTTTTGTCATGTCATTTTAGGGCTAGGTTCTAAATATCAGCCTAATCCAGAGCTCGTGTAGGTCACATAATAGAAAAAAATGGTGACAATAGAACCCACTGTTGAAACTTTCCAGGCTAGGAATTTTTTGGCCCACGCCGCCCATCCTTTTTTGCCGTGTCATTTTAAGGCCCAAATATCAGCCTGATCCAGAGCTCGTGTGACTGGTGCTCAGTAGTTTGTGGGCCACCGAGCATAGTTGGGATGTCAAATAAACAGTACAGTGAGAACATGTTTATATGAGATCCATTCCATCCATCTGACAAGGAATTATATTTTCATCATGTATCATCCATTCCATCCATCTGACAAGGAATTATATTTTCATCATGTATCATAAATTTCATTTAAATATAATAGTTATTTGTATCACATCATAGGAAAAAGTGTCGTATCCACGACCCATTTAACATGACAACCACGACCCATTTAACATGACAACCACAACCCATGGAAATGACGACCTAATACAACCATGACCCATATCACATGAGAACCACGACCCCATATTACATGACAACTACGATCCATGAGATTTCCCATTGATGACTAGGGGCGTACAATTTCTGTCATTGAGCTATAGAGTTGTCTTCCATGACTATAATTATAATACAATATGAATAATAGTTCTCTTTAGCGGGCACCCAACGACCTGAAAAACTCTGTTGAGAATATCTTATTTTAGCCTGACCAAAAACTCTATTAAGAAGGTCAGGCTTAAACAAGACATTCTCAACCGAGTTTTTCAACTCATTGGGTACCCATTGAAGAAAACTGTTATTCATATTGTATTGTAATTATGGTTGTGGTTGTCATATCGTACGGATCGTGGTTGTTACGTTATATGGGTTGTGATTGTTACGCTATATGAGTTGTAGTTATCATGTTATATGGGTCATGGTAAACATATAACAACCGCGACCTATATAACATGACAACCACGACCCATATACACTATAAGAAAACTCACTTTTATCAACGAAAATTTTTGTCGCTAAAACTGATTTTTTTGTATGTAAAACGTTTTACCGATGAAAAATTTCGTCGATAAAACAACATCACAAAGGTTCTTACCGACGAAAATTTCAATCGTCAGAAATGGTAAGATTTTTTTTTAAATTTTTTTCCGACGATCTTTTTCGTAGGTAAAAATATTTACAAAACATTTAATGACGAATTTTTTCGTCGAAAAAAATTAATTGTAAAACTTTTACCGACGATTTTTTTCGTAGGTAAAAATATTTACAAACCTTTTATCGACGAATTGTTTCGTTACTAAAAAATAAGTTTAAAACTTTTACCAACGATTTTTTTTCATAAATAAAAATATTTACAAAACTTTTATCGACGATTTTTTTCGTCAGTAAAAAATAAGTAAAAACTTTTACCGACTATATTTTACGAAGGAAAAAATATTTTAAAAACTTTTACCGACGAAATAGTTTGTCAGTAAAAAAATAATTGAAAAACTTTCCCCGACGTTTGTTTTCATAGGTAAAAATATTTTAATAACTTATACCAACGAATTCTCTCAATGGTAAAAAATAGTCAAAAACTTTTACCTACGAAAATGTTCGTAGGTAAAAATATTTACAAAACTTTTGCCTACGAAAATTTTTGTAGGTAAAAGTCTCTTTTTTTTTTCCACTATTCCAGCACAAAATTCCTGATATACACCTGTTACAATATATTTCATCATATTCTTCCTGATATACACATGTTATCATATTCACATTCACATCCATCTAAACCCAAACTAGTAAATCCATCCAAACATAAACTACATTCATCCAAACACAAACAATCTTATCCACATCACATTCATTCATGAATAATACATAAGTTTAACATCATAAATAAAATATAAAAAATTACAAAGATGAAGGCGGAGGTGGCGGGGCATCGGTGGGTAAGTGTGCAGCGATAGCCTGAAACATCTTCGTCATCCGTCGCTCATGCTTCACCAGCATCTCCTCCATCCTCCTCTCCTGCTCCTCCCTTTGCCTCGCCTGCTCCATCCTCCTCTCCTGCTCCTCCCTCTGCCTCGTCAGCTCCTCCATCCTCCTCTCACGCTCCTCCCTCTGCCTCTCCAGCTCTTCCATCCTCCTCTCCTGCTCCTCCCTCTGCGTCGCCTGATCCTCCCCCCGCCTCTCCAGCTACTCACTCGGCCTCTTCAGCTGCTCTCTGATGTCATGGACGACAACCCGTAGTTGTTGAACCTCTCTCTCTGCAACCTCAACTCGGCGTATGGCGCTGTCGCCAACGATGATGGATCGACTGGAGACAGCTCTAGCGGGTGCCATGAGCTTGGCACCATGGCCAAGCCCACGTACATATCTAGAACGAGTGCCAAACACCTCACTCAGGATCTCTGGCTCACTCTGCTGAGTACCATCGGGAGTGCGCTGATTGCGTAAGGTGTCCATCGCCGCCTGTAATGAAAACATATGAATTTTCATAACAAATGACATTATTATAATTCAATGAAATTAAATTTTACAATGTAAGAATTTTTACCCAATGCTCGCTGGCTGTAGGATGTACCTAAGATCCTTTCGTCTGCCGCTAGTGAGTCCCTTTGTAGAGGTTTACTGGTCGGGACTCCTGACCAGTGACAGAATCTCGCTGCGCAATTGAAAGAACAATAGAGTTAATATAAACGTATGGAAGGAATATATCAACTTATTAATTACCAGTAATTTCTTACCATGTTGTGATGAAGTCGTATAAATGACTTTAAACCAGCTATGTGGTTCACTTCTAATTTTCTCCTATTGTCAGAATTTATTTTGCTCCTCTTCTGAATACATTATTTATAATACAATATTATTAATTGTGAATTTAATTGTTACTTTAAGATATCGTAAATATGTAAATATTACCTGAAAAGACTCGGATGAAAATCTCTCGCAGAATATCCATCAGTCGTCATGGGTCACGTGCGGCGGTACAGACTGTACACCCTCCTCGTGGCTCACACACCGCTTGTACCGATTGTGTAAGTCACCACGATACTCCTTGAACCACTCCTTGACCATGTCATCGATGGCATGAGAAATGTGCGGAACACTCAAATTCAAGTCAAATTTATCCTGCAGTTTCATAAATAATAGATTAAGGAAATAAACTTATTAATAAAATAACTTAACCGTAAATGAACTTTTATAAAATAAATTTTAATTTACTAAAATTTACCTGAAGGCCTTGACGGATGAGCTGCCGCACATCATTTGTCACATCCATCCAACTGAGGGTGGTGGGGGATCAGAGATTGATATAAGACACCGACCTCCAATGTAAATAACTTGACATTGTTTCCAACAGGTCTAAAGCAGTCCTGTGGGAACCCTACCCTCACCCTACCCTCATGCGTAAGTCACTCTAAAAGTAACCCACGCGTGGGTCCATGTCCTCGTCAACTGGTCGACGATGCTATTGTAAAAGAAATATGTAGGTCTAAACATAAATACAAGTCATTAAAAGAAATATATGTCTAGACTTACATGCAGTGCCTTGTGTATGCGCGACTGAGGGATCAGACGCCTGCGAGTGATGGCGATGTTGTCTCTATCGCATCACAGGTAGAAGGAGTAGATCCAGTGCGCGAACGACATGGTCTCCCACCCGCTGCCATCACTGAATATGTGCGAGCTACAAACTTATAAATTTAAATAATATTAATACAAGTGGAATATACTAAAACATTATACAAGTAGTGTTAATGGTACAATGCATTTTTTATTATGCTTAGAGAGATGATTAAAATATGATTAGACCATTATACTATAATGTAAGCAGAATATAATAAAACTGCAAACTTTAATCTATAACCCTTGAAAATTCTATTACACATTTTCGTTCTATATTAAATACACGTATTTCGTTGTAATGCGAAATAACCTTTAGTTAAACTATCCGAAGTACTCCCTATGTAAGTTATCATACACTTCGGAAGCATATGTCATGTTGTGTGAAGGACTCGACATTGTTATAGCTAATATGTCAGTCACAATAGGAGAAATCTGATCTCTCAGGACTCCATTTATATGTGTAAGTGATAAAGACGCATCTTTCATAACAAGTTTCCCGCGATTATATATCTCCATCAGTTTCGAAATTTGTTTAAGATGGTATAATCTTTCATCTGAGTCGTCATCGATATATTCCGCCCTACACTCATAGACCAGACCAGATATCTCTTTGGCCTTGTCAGAAGAAGATAGGACCTGAAGTCTATTTGCAACAGCTGATGAAGTATGGCCCGTGCTTCTGCTACGCTCCAGTTTGAGGAGTACATGATCAGAAATTGAGTCAACTGCAAATGTGGATTATAAATAAGTCAATTAAATGAATAAATCATGACTTGTAATTTTCATGTGTACATGGAATACATAAATTATTTGAATTGAAAAATGACAAGTAAATTATGTGTACATTTAATAATCGTTTTCTGTATCATTATCGTTTAGGACTATTTCTTCTTCACCATCACTATCACTGATCAATATTTTCTCTTCATCGTTTGCAACATCGTCATCAATGAACCCGGTATCATCTCTAACAATGTCATGTATTATTGATGCATCAACATGATCAGGTGGCACATCATCTCTGTCCAATTGTACCACATTAATATTAACACTTGAATTAGTCCCTGTATCTTTAGATGACATGTCTTTTTGATATGCTTGTTCAACCCTAGACGTTTCATTTTTTCCGTCCTCGTTATCTTCAACTTCTGATACGGGAACGTTAAATACGTTCCTGGGCTTTATTTTTTTTACTACGTGCCAAGAGCAGCTTAACTTAGTGTCAGTGAGGTAAAATACTTATTCAGCTTGCCTGGCGAGGACAAATGGGTCGTCCTTAAACCACTTTTGAGATAAATTTACGCTCGTAAAGTAGTTGTTAGTCTATATTTTCAACTTCTTATTTCCAATGTCCCACCAATCATATTTAAATAAGTACACCTATTTTTTCATATAATAACTCAGCTCAATAAAATCCATCAAAACGCCATAAAAGTCAATTTCTACCTCCTCATGCATTCCCTTCACAACTACTCTACTATTTTATGTGGTCTTATATTTCTCATGTTCTTTAGTGTGGAATCGAATCCCGTTTACAATACAACCTGTATATCTAGATATACGTCTATCAGGGCCACACTTTAGTGAGTAGAGTGCATCAGACACATCCGTAAAGTTGCTAGTGCGCAGCATCTTCATTTATTATCATGTATAGAATGTAATTGTTTAAGGATTTTTTTAGGTTCAAATAATGTGCAATACAACGAAAATTTTAAGTGTGGTGAGATACAATGTGAAATCTTGCACGTTTTGCGAACCATTCTGGAAACTAATCCTGATGCATTTGATTATAATTTGTCAGGAATTAGGACTTCATCTAGTCAATGTGTTCACTACATGTAAATGATATGTCATCAGTAAGAAACATTAAGATCATCGTATATAAAGAAAACAATAATCGAGGGAAGACTTACTCTAAGTACGACTCTATTTCTTCACAATTATACGACACATACCACCGTGCCTTTGCTAGATCCCCAAGGTCCATATCTTGAAACGTCGGGGATCTTAAAGGACGAATGTTATGTGCGAATACAGATATGAGTCCTTGTTCATGCTCTTGCGCTTCATCGACATTCTAATCTTTTCGGTTGAATCTAGTCTCTATGCCACGAAGATACATAGAGCAAAAGGTTAGACACTCATTATCAATGTACGCTTCAACAATGGATCCCTCCAGTCGTGCCTTATTACTCACAAATCATTTTAGTGTGTGAAGGTATCTGTACACAAAACCATTATGTTATACGTATGAAAACATGAATATATGTAGTTTATGGAATGAATAAAATTTTTAATAAGTTCTACCACCTTTTGATTGAATATGTCCAACGATATTGTATTGGGCCTGCAAGCTTTGCTTCATGCGGTAAGTGAATTGCTAGGCGTACCATGACATCGAAAAAAGTGGGTGCAAATATTCTTTCAAGTTTACAAAAGATTACAACAATGTCCTTCTCTAGTCGTTTAATAACATCTACATTCAACGATTTCAAACACAAATCCTTAAAGAATATCTCCAACTCAATTAGCGCCGCACTGATATCCTTACTCAGGAATCCACGAATCACAACCGGTAGTAGGCGTTGCAAAAGGACGTGACAATCATGACTTTTCATTCCTGTTACCTTACAGTCCGTAACGTTTATGTACCGAGATATGTTTAACGCATACCCATCGAAAATTTTTTCCGATCTTAACCATTCACATAAACGCTTTTTCTCTAGTTTTGTCAATGTGTAGCAGGCTGCTGGTATAATATACGAATTTTTATGTAGTTGTAAATGCAACTTTTTCCTTAAACCCATTGTTTGTAGATCCAATCGAGCCTTGAAACTGACTTTTATTATCTTCTCTATGTTCATTAATGTTTCGAAGACATTGTCACATATATTTTTCTCAATATGAATGATATCCAAGTTGTGTCGTAATTTCAGATCACTCCAATAGGGTAACTAAAAAAATGCTCTTCTTCCTCTAGTTATAGTCCAATACTGTACGTTTCCTCTTCTTCAAGTGCAATGCCTTACCAAATCTAACTTCTCCAATGTTGTTCAGTTATTTTATCACATCTGCTCCAGATATCTCTTTTAAGGGTGGCCTATGATCTTGTTTGCCATCAAAGATCATCGACTTGCTGTGCTAACTATGATCGCTCGGAAGGAAGCGACGATGGCTCATATAATACGTTTTTCTACCATGCTTCAATGACAATGAACAAGTCTCAATACCACATATAGGACAAGCCAACTTTCCTTTCGTTCTCTACCCAGACAAATTTCCATACGCGGGGAAGTCATTTATTGTCCACAAGACCGCTACATGCAATCGAAATGTCTGTCTTACAAACGTGTCATATGTTTGTACACCTTGACTCCACAACTCGTTTAACTCATCTACAAATGGTTACAAATACACATTAATGTCATTCCCAGGTGACTTAGGTCCAAGAATAAGTAATGACATCATGAAAAATGACTCCTTCATACACAACTAAGGAGGTAAATTATAGGGCATAAGTACAACTGGCCATATACTGTATGAGCTATTCATATTATCAAATGAGTTAAAACCATCACTTGCAAGACCTAGTCGAACATTGCGAGAATCCTCTGCAAACCAGTCATATTGCTTATCAAAATTTTACCAGGCTTCAGAGTCCGCAGGGTGCCTCAGTGTACTATAATCATGAATGCATTTCTCTTTATGCCACCTCATATCTTTAGCCATCTTGTGAGACATATACAATCTTTATAATCTGGGTTTCAATGGGAAGTACCTTAACACTTTTTGCAGGCCTTTTTCCTGGGTAGCCCCAAATGTAAGTTTGTCCAGCTATATATGAAATGAAATCTAGACAATGAGCCTTTTTTTGAAAAAAAAATAATCTGAGTTTCAATAGAAAGTACTGTAACACCTTTTGCGAGATTTTCTTATGCTTGACTTCGTCATACTTTCACCTAGACTTTTCACATTTTGGACACTCTTCAACATTTTCATGCTCTTTCCAATACAATAAACAATCATTTATACATGCATGTATGGAGATTTAATCAAGGCCCAAGTCTCGCATCAAGAATTTTGCCTCGTAATGAGACTTAGGTAATGTCTTACCGTTCAGTAATGCTTATTTCAACAAGTCAAGCAACATGTCAAACAATTTGTTATTCCAACGATTTATTGTCTTCAAATGAAGTAACCTTGTAAGAAAATTCAACTTGGAGAAGTTCTCACATCCCGGATAAAGTGGACGTTGCGCATCTCTCAACAACTTATTAAACTTCTCTGATTCGACATCACCTATAGGAGGAATATCTTGGCTACTGCTTGTCACTGTAAAATTAGTATCTGCAATTGTTCCCCTGAACACATCTACTATGATATCTTACATTTCATTAACGTCTTCATCCTCATCATCCGACACAATTGGGTCAACAAAGACTTCAGTGGCCTCAACTCTATGGCGGATATCTTCACCATGATGGATCCACCAAGTGTAACCCTGGTCAATCCTAACTATGAACAAATCGTCTTCTACTTTGTCTAAATTCTTATAAATCACGTTCTTGCATTTTGACATGGGCACCTAATCCTATTCCTTGAATCTGCCTGATTTCAAGCAAATTTCATGAACTCTTGAACCTTTTTTTTATACTCTAGACCAAACCTGTTCTTAGCTTGCATACAACTCTTATCCATCTATACAATAAAAAGACTAGAGTCAGTTTATGGAAATAGGTTTAAGATTAAGCTAGGTTATAGGTTTAGGTTTAAGGAATTGAGAATAGGTATAAGTTTAGGTTTAGGTTCAGGTTAGGGAGTTGAGATTAGGATTAAGTGTATGTTTAGGTTTAGAAATTTGAGAATACGTTAAGGTTTAGGTTAAGGTTATAGGTTTCAGGTTCGGAATCGGGTTTACGTTCGGGTTTTAAGTTTAGGTTTAAGTTATAGGTTTAGGTTATAGGTTATAAGTGTAGGTTTAGGTTTAGATTTTAGGTTTAAGTTTAGGTTTAGGTTATAGGTTTAGGTTATAATTGTTGGTTATAGGTTATAGGTTATAGGTTATAAGTTAGGTTATAGGTTAAGGTTTAGGGAATTGAGTTTAGGTTATAGGTTAAGGTTATAAGTGTAGGTTAAGGTTTAGGTTTTGGTTATAAGTTTAAGTTTAGGTTAAGGTTTAGGTTTAAGGTTATAGGTTTTGGGATTTGGGAATAGCTTTAGGTTAAGTTACAAGTTTAGGTTCAGAAAATCGGGTTCGGGTTCGGGATCGGGTTTACGTTTGGGTTTTCAAGTTCAGGTTTAGGTTTAGAAAATCGGGTTCAGGATCAAGATCGGGGTTATGTTTGGCTTTTAGGTTTAGGTTTCGGTTATAGGTTTAGGTTATAGGTTACAAGTGTAGGTTTAGGTTGAGGTTTTAGGTTTAACTTATAGGTTATAGGTTTAGGTTTAGGTTAAGGTTTAGGTTTAGGTTATAAGTTTTATGATTTGAGAATACATTTAGGTTATTAGTATAGGTTTAGTTTAATGTTGTAGGTTATAGTAGGGAATTGAGAATACATTTTTGTTTTAGGTTTAGGTTTAGGTTCTATGTTTTAGGTTAAGGTTTAGGGTTTAGGTGTAGGTTATAAGTGTAGGTTATAGGTTTAGGTTTAAGTTAGGTTATAGGTTAAGGTTTAGGGAATTGAGTTTAGGTTATACGTTTTGGGATTTGAGAATAGGTTTAGGTTATAAGTATAGGTGTCACGCCCCAGACTCAGTAACCGGAATCACAAGGAACTTGACGGCCAGTTTTGGCTGTAACAGCCTCCATAGTATCCCATTCTCGGCTCCTGAGGCAGGTTCCGATCCTGGGATCCTATAAGGATAATTTTCATAACAGTATAATCATTACCAATTTGAGCATACTCAAGATCATAACAAGTACATTTGAGAATAACAAAGGGCACATATCACAAAATCCACTAAGAATTTAAACTTTTACATGTTTGCATCAGGTCCGAAAGGACATACATAAGGTAATAGGAAAAGAGTTAGAAGTTAACAACATTGGAGTCTTCAATGCTCAACTCAACTTCACGCTCTTCTGCTATGACGCCCGCCTAGAGTCTCTTGCACGCATCAATCGTGTATAAGCTTATAGAAGCTTAGAGGATGGTGTAAGTGTGTGACAATGGTGCACAGAAGAATAATAGGAGGTGGGAGGAGAAAAATATGCTCATAAGAATATCACTAACCTTATCAAGGCTTATCATGAATACCATGCAATGAGTACTGAATGTCATACCAAGGTAATGCATGAATGGGTTTACACAACCAATGCTAATGCGATGCAAGTAATACCAGTGCTCATATCTAAACCACATATCAAATATATTTCCAGTCATAAGGAAATCACCGGGGTCTATTACACTGCTGAATGACTGTCGCTCTACAGACCCACACAGTCAAACGAGTGTAAGAGACCTCACTACCTACCTGTGGACAGCCAATCACTAATAAGGCTTGATGGTAGCAGACCCATTTTACGAGCTGGCTAAACTCAACCTAGTAATACCCTCCCTCATAGGTGAATAAAGCCACATCCTCATCTAACCGACTACATGACAGTGGGAGTCGCGGCCTACAGGTGTAAGGCCCTTGTGTGTTCATGTTTCTACCCGGTTATGGCATTGGACCAGATCCTTGGACCATGGAAGTTTTAGAAATTTTATCCATGGGCATCCTATGCACCTGGTATACTTAAACATTATTTTCGTTGTCCAAACATCCATCCATCCACAAATATCCATGTGGAGGTAAGGCCCTGATGAAGCGAGGGTGAATATCGATAATACTATGCAATGTCAGATGCATGAATCACACAAACAGCCATGCATCATCCAACCTGCTCAAGAGGAAAAAACTCCATACCTCACAATTTCTTCCTAATGGAATAACCATGACTAATTACATCTCAGCCAAGCATGGAATGATACGTATGGGAGTGGGCCATGAAGATGAATAAAAATGCCAATCCGGTGAAGATGTTCTCCCCTCCTAACCAGTAGGGTCTACGTACTTAGACAGTTTTTCAAAAGAAATACAACCTCGAGTGGGGACCCAATAGTCTGAGATAGCCCACGAGACTAGATAGATAATGGCATGAGCCTAAATAATAAGAATGGGCCTAATAATGGTCTATGGTGGACCTTTAACCACCCGTAAAAGTAAGAATGAGCTTAACAAGGGCCTAGAGGGGCATATCAAGGTGGACATTCAACCACCACTACCCCTAAAGGCGGCATAATAGTAATTTGCAAAGGATTAAGGCCTGTGGCCCGAGCATCACCATAAGAAAGAGATGGACAGTTATATTCATATAGATGCATCACATGTTGGGCCTAGATAAAGTGGCCTAAGGCTATACATAATTCATAGGTCTAATAGAAGCAATATATAGCCAGATCCACATGCAATAATATGGGTCCATAAAGAAGGTTAGGGCCTAAACATAAGGTCCACTAAGTCCATACATTGTGGTGGGCATAGTGGGCAGCCCATTACTCCAACACAAGGGCAAGAATCGTATTCAAGATAAGCAAGTTGGGCCTTACAACCTAGCCTAAGACTTTAGTTATTTTAGTGGGAAACCAAAGGTCCAACCACTCATACATTCCAGCCCACTAGCCCAACAGAATACCATGGAGATTACAACCCAAGAATCCATTGGGCCTAACTAAAGGGTCTTAGCCCATTTGGGCTTGCAAGGAGTTCAGAATCTGGTTACATATAAGTAACCATTTAGCCCAATCAAGGTGGGCCTCAATGATGCATTAATCAAACTAAAAATTAAGGGTGTAAAGGCATGAATTATCCCTACAAAATCCTCACAATATGGTGGGATATACAACACATCTAGGTGGGCCCACAAGGTAGGTTGGAAGCCCCAGCTTGGGCGTCCCTGCCTGATGGGCCACTCCAGGTCGTACCACGGTCAGATCAAATGTCCATTGGGTCTGAAATTTTGTAAGGTGACACTTTTATAGGTGAGCTACACTTTAAAAAAATTTCAGGATTTTTAGATATTCCTAAGTATTTTAATTAATTTAAATAAAATAGTCTGTCCAGAAAATCAGACTGACCTGGACGTCCCAATGTGGTGGGCCAGTCCGGCCCTTGCCACGGTGTGCACAGGGGTCCGTTAGTCCTAAAATTTTGTAGGTAGGTCCCACTATTGGTGGACTACACTCTCAAAAAATTTTAAAAATTTTAAACATGAAAAAATGTTTTAATTCATTTAAAGAAATCAATCTGTCTTGAAAATCGGACTGATCTGGATACCACATTATAGTGGGCCGGTACAGCCATTACCACGGTGTGTACAGGTGTCCATTAGCCCTAAAATTTTGTGGGTAGGTCCAACCATGGGTGGGACACCTTTCTATAAGTGTTTAGAATTTTTAGATATCTAAAAATATTTTAATAAATTTTAAAATTCCAACCTATTCAGGGTGGAATGCTGCTGGAAATGTAACTAATCTGAATTTTGGCCATCCAAATGGGTGGGTTCTGGCCTCCAAAATTTTTAAAATTTAGACCCAAGGTCCCTCATCAAGCTTAAAACAAGGTGAGACCCAGAAATATGGTCCAACTTCTTAGAAAATATTTTTAAAATTTTATTTTTATGGGACTATATTGTTGGACTGCACAACAGAAATTTCTGGTAGTTCATTATGTTGGCCCACCCTTTTGGATGCCCAAATGGGATCCATTAAGGCTGAAATTTGGTATGATTGTAGGTGGGTCATCCAGCTACAAGAATCATAAATTATTTTATATCATTCTTACCACCAAATTATTAGAAATTAGGCCCCAAGGTGGCCCAAAAATCTGTCTAGATAGATTTAGACAACAACATGTTGTTGTCCAAATCACTCCAAAAGATAAATAAAAGGGAAATGAATCACCATTTCCTCAAGGTGGGGTCGACCTAGATGGGTCACACAACTCTCAGACCCAATCCCCCCCCAAGATCATGCATAAAATTAAGCCCAGAGGCTGTCCAAAACATGCCAACAATATGGGGCAACAAGGTGGGCCTGAATGTCCAACCACTTGGGCCTGGTCGCATGGCATATCAGGTGAGCCACACACATCAGATTACTATAAAGACAAGAAATAAAAGATGGAGAAGAAATACAATCCGGCCATGAGGTAGGGCCCCACCACTAATGGACCCTCCCAAGAATGAATCATACCCATACAACTACATTGGTTGTACATGCAACATAAAATCACTATATGCATGATCTATAATTGCTATGGATGGTTGGAATGTCATCCCAATATAACCTTTAAGGTCTAAATGACCTTGAGATAGAGTGGATCATTACATACATCATGATGGGGTGCATGGAGAATGGCCCCATCATGGATCATGACATGCATGTAGGATGGGCTAAAGGGCCACATCCATGGGATCCCCACCATGGATTGGTGGGTCCTGTATGATCCAACTATGAAGAAATGAAGAAATTAAAGAATAAAAAGGCGATCAACAAAAAGAATAGTCACCTACAAGAATCCATCTCTTAAACTTCTATATCATGAAGATCTTGGAGCAAGGATAAGATTGATTTTGATGGTTGAGATATGTTTTCAAGGGTTGGATTTGAAGGATTTTGGGGTTTTGGGGGCTGGAGAATTTGAAAATTTTTGGAGGAAGGTTGCTAGCTATGGAGGAAAGAAATGAGAAGGAGGAGAGAGAGAGAGAGAGAGAGAGAGAGAGAGAGAGAGAGAGAGAGAGAGAGAGAGAGAGATCATGATGGTTTTGTAAGAGAATCCATCATTACCATAGGGAGGAGTTTATAAAGTTGTAGGTTAGACTAGGCCTCTTGGTAGTGTTTGTAATTGGTGGTGTTTATTATGGATCTTTGTGTAGTGTGTGGGTAGTGTACCTTGAAACTTTGTCAAGGGTGATGGTGGTCCACATGCATTCCACCTAAGTGGACCACATGATCAATGGTCATATAATGAAATATACACAACTTTTGATCTACATATCAAATGGACATATCGATCTGAGTCAGGTCAACGTGATTGGACTCAAGGATGACCGCAAACACTAGCTAAGGGTTGTGGGTCACCGGGATTCGACCGGTAAGACTGCTGGACCATGAGAAATGAAATGCATACCTACACACACACATGCACACGCAAAACTCGGGTTGGGTCTTACAATAAGTTTAGGTTATAAGTATAGGTTTAGGTTTAGGTTTTATGTTTAGGTTCAGGTTATAGGTTTAGGTTTAGGTTAGGTTATAGGTTAAGGTTTAGGGAATTGAGTTTAGGTTATAGGTTTAGGTTTAGGTTATAGGTTTTGGGATTTAAGAATAAGTTTAGGTTATAAGTACAAGTTTAGGTTAGAAGAATAGGTTTAGGTTATAAGTATAGGTTTAGGTTTAGGTTTTATGTTTAGGTTAAGGTTATAGGTTTAAGTGTAGGTTATAGGTTTAGGTTTAGGTTAGGTTATAGGTTTAAGTGTAGGTTATAGGTTTAGGTTTAGGTTAGGTTATAGGTTAAGGTTTAATGAATTGAGTTTAGGTTATAGGTTTTGGGATTTAAGAATATGTTTAGGTTATAAGAATAGGTTTAGGTTATAAGTATAGGTTTAAGTTTAGGTTTTTTTGTTTAGGTTAAGGTTATAGGTTTAGGTTATGGTTATAGGTTTAAGTTATAGGTTTAGGCTTAGGTATGGCTATAGGTTAAGGTTTAGGGAATTGAGTTTAGGTTATATAGGTTTAGGTTTAAGTTTAAGTTTAGGTTATAGGTTTAGGTTTAAGTTATAGGTTTAGGTTTAGGTTTAGGTTTTAGGTTTTGGGTATAGGCTTAGGTTATAGGTTATAGGATTACGCTTAGGAATTTGGGTTTGGGTTTGGGTTTAGGTTCGGGTTTATGTTCGGGTTTAGGTTATAGGTTTAGGTTTAGGTTATAGGTTATAGGTTTAGGTTAAGGTTATAGGTTTTTGGGATTTGAGAATTAGTTTAGGTTATAATTATAGGTTTAGGTTAATGTTGTAGGTTATAGGTTATAAGTATGGGTTTAGGTTATAGGTTTATGTTAATATTGTAGGTTATAGGTTTATGTTAAGGTTTAGGTTTAGGTTATAAGTGTAGGTTATAGGTTTAGGTCATAAGTGTTATAGGTTTAGGTTTAGGTTAGGTTATAGGTTAAGGTTTAGGGAATTGAGTTTAGGTTAAGGTTATAGGTTTAGGTTAAGGTTTAAGTTTAGGTTATACGTGAAAATTCAATCACTACTTTTTCTCAAAATTTATGGTCCACCTGCGACTTAGATCTACCTCAATTTTGGGATAAATCCCTAAAATTTATTTATTACTCGGCCTGCTCCAACAAATTTGAGCTAATACATAAACACGGCCTGTTCAACTGGCCAGGCCATTCCAATGCTATTCATAGGGAATGATTTTCTTCATCATGGTCATAATAGCAGTTCCCACCTTCTAGGGACCCTCGCTCAACATCCGGATAGCTCCGACGCACATCCGGGTCTGCTCCATCAATTTCGAGCTAATATATAAACACAAACCTATTCAAATGGCTAGGCCACCCATATTGTTGTTTATAGAAAATGGACAACTACTCATTATGGTCATAACAACGGTTCCCACCTTTCAGGGATCCCTGATCAAGTAAATCCTAAATTAGTTATCCATCCAAGGTTGGATAGATTGTAATACTTTCATATTCCCATTTGTCAGTTCACACCGAAAATCTGACAGCATCTCCCCATGCCTTTCCAGATAAGTTGATCTTACGTTATATTCCGATGTCAAATATTTAAAGTAAAGTAAAGATATTTGGCATTAGATATGGAACGGAAGAAACAGATCTAGAGAGAAACGATGAGATGGATCGCAGATCAGGCATAAATATTTAAATAGATTATATGAAAGCATATCATCCATCGAACCTTAAACTGTCCAAAATGGGACAATTTGAGCAATTTCTATGCCACCAAAAACACATCATATCTATGTATGGCCCCATAAAAATCCTCAAATGGGTAACTAATTATCTAACTTATAAATCACAATTACAAGTCACAAATATAAACTAACTAATCACAACAATAATTTAAGATAAAAAAATTAATAAAGCGTGGCCCATTGACACGCGCACATATGCAAGTTCAATGCTCACATATGAATATTTACAACCCAATGACATATATGATTGTGTATATTTACCAGTCAACACATAACCTTCCCAAAACGGCATTTGATAATGTAGACCGTCAAAAAAGATATTCGATTTCTAAGCATCATTCTACAATACATATAAATCAATATGATCGTAACCATCCATATAAGCATTTCAAATTTTACTGTAATAAGAAAACATTTTATAGTCTATCTTACAAAAATTTAACTGAGATTCCATAGAATCATGAAAAGAAACTTAAAATCAAGAACTAAATTAGATGCGGTGGAAATATACACATGAATGCACACTTGCCCATGAAAAGAAACACATATACATACAAAAGAAAATTAACGTCCACCTCAATGGTCTTATTGTCCACCTAGACCACCCATGCCAGCATGCCATTTGTATACAACATTGGGTCCATCCAAAGGGTGGGATCCACCATGACAAACACCTGGCACAAAAATCAGGTCAGTCCACTCATTTTGTATAGGGTGGATTGCATGATGAGCGTCTTAATTTTTCGCCCAAATGATACTCATTGTGTGGCCCATCTTTTGAGTGTCAGGGAGCAATTCACCATTGAACTTTTGCCAAACAATCCAAAGATGTAGAAGTCAAGTGTTTCACCATCCATCCATGACATGGTATACTACAATAAACCCCACAAACTTTGACACAGCACAAGTATCAAACTTGAAACTATGGGCCAGTGCGGAACATTTAGTGGTGTCTACGGTGGTACCTAGCATGAAAATGGCCATATAGAAAATCAGAATGATCCACTCAACCATTAGACCACCCTCGTAAAAAAAGAGAGAATGATTTTGATTAAGTATCCAACAATCCAAATGCAACTTGTATGCATACACAACATGATGAGTGAACCAAGGTGATTCTTTTGTATACGATCATTTTCACAATGGGAGCCAGTCTATGCATTGCTCATTGCTCAGATGCTCACTGTTAGGATGGTATGCATGCCCTACTCCTTCAGCCTAATTTTTTTAGCTGAGAACATCTTGCCAGCTAGACTAACTTGATGTATGGCTTTGATATTGCATTGTCTGCCATGGTGGCACATGTGATGCCATTAGAAGGTAGGCCTTGTACATGGGCTTAACAAACCTCTAACAGACCTTATTTCATCATACATGAGATTAGATTTCAAAAATCCAAAGATGAATGTCTGCTAGAATACATCCATGTGCCCACACATGCCAAAGAACAGCCACCAGCAAGAGGCACCACTTGGATCTCAACTTTCCCTTCCATCTTTCTGCAAATCAGGATGGAAAATGCAATCGATTGAAGCCGGCATCACCCAGGGAGTGCTGAAGGAGTAGAGCATGCTGCCCCAAATTTCTCCAAGTAAGAAACACTTTTAAGTACCATATGATTGCAACCGGATCATGCTAAGAACACCTCCCATTCCGAATCGAGGGGGTTCCAAATCCACGCTAATCACGAGGGTTTCGAATCCAAGGGGTTTCCAATCATGGGGGTTCTGAATCCAGGGGGTTTCCAATCATGGGGGTTCTGAATCTAAGGGGTTTTCAATCATGGGGCTCACTGCCAAACATGGAGTGGAATTGGCACAAGACCAGATGCAATTCTATCCCACATACTCCCTTCTAATCCCACTGTCCAAACACGCCCTAAATCCCCAAATCCCTAAATCAATATTGAGATTGAGAGAGATTGAGAGAGAGAGAGAGATACCTCACTATCCTGAATGACCTTTAACCTAGCTTCAGAGAGAGAGAGAGAGAGAGAGAGAGAGAGAGAGGGCGGGCGTGGGTAGGGCGTTCGGCAACGGACTGCAAGAGAGATCAGAGAGAGACAGAGAGAGAGAGGATGCAAGAGAGACAGAGAGAGGACAGGGTGGAGAGATCAGAGACAGAGGAAGAGAGTTAGAAAGCGAGAGGAGAGAGAGGCTGCGAGACAGGGAGAGAGAGAGAGAGAGAGAGAGAGAGAGAGAGAGAGAGAGAGAGAGAGAGAGAGAGAGTGTCTCACGGGCGGGCTTACATACAGGTTGAGTAGCGTGTTGGCTGCTGAAGTGACGTCACCAAGTTGTGTGGGCCCCACTGTGATGTATGTGTTGCATCCACACCCTCCCTCGAGGTGAAAATATTATTTTAGGGCATGAACCAAAGAATGAGGCAGATAAAACGATGTAGTGGACCTCACCACAAAAAATAGTGGGGAGAGTGATTCTCACCATCGAAACTATCCTAATGCCCACCATAATTTTTATTTGAAACCCAACCTGTTCAAAAGTTAAAAAAGACATGAAATAAGGTAAAACACAAATATCAGCTTGATCTAAAACTTTCTTGGCCCTTAAACAGTTTTTAATGGTGGGTGTCACTATCCCCACTATTTTTTGTGCTGGGGTCCATTGGAGCTTTGGATTTATCTTTGGATATTGCCCTAAAATGATCTCTCCAAATGGATGGAAGGTGTGGATATAAAACATACATCATGGTGAGAGGTATATAAATATCAAGTGGACCACACCACATGAAAACAACAGTGATTGGATATCCATCATTAAAATCCTATGTAAGGCCCACTGTACTCTTTATTTGACATCCAATCTATTTTAAAATAGATGGATGGCATGGATTAAACACATACATCATGGTGGGGCCCACACAGCACCAACCACAAGGCATTGGATGCTATAGGGGGAGGAGCCAATCCGTTCCCCTTATTTGTGGTGTGGTCCATTTAATTTTTGGATATGATTCATTTTTTGGATAATTCTATAAAATGATCTCGAAAAAGTTTTTATAAAATAATTCTATAAAATAATCTTTGGATATGATTCATAGTGGGGCCCACATAGCACCAACCACCAAGTGCTTTTATATTTTTTAGGATGTCTTCAATTAGTTTTAGATGGTATGGCTCACTTAAGTTTTGTATACAGATGATTTTTGAGATATCTCATAACCTAAAGGGGACACATCAAATCCACGGTGTTGATGTTCGACACATATCATGATGGGGCCCACAAAACTTACTAACATCAATTCTTAGGTTCTCACGAGGTCAATAAGTTGGGTCACAAATTTGACCAGAAAATTTGGCCCATTTTACATGTTTGGTCCATTCACTTTATTTTACTGATCATTACTCTCAAATTGAGTAGTTACTCGCCCTGATCATGCTACATATGAGAAACATATTGGGCAAACAAGATTGATCAACAATTTGAGTGAATTTTGATTTAAACATTTGAAGTTATTTACTCTTCAATCTGGACTGATCAGATTATCCAAAAACGGTTAAAGGTTGTTCTTAATATCAAAAACATAAGAATGAATAGAAAACACAAACATCAGCTTGATCCAAAACTTCTATGGCCTCCAAGAAATTTTAAACAATCACACTATTTCTTGTGGTGTGGTCCACTTGAGCCTTGGAAATGCTTCCTTTTTGTTCTTTCGACCTCAAATTATCTATTAACATGGATGAATGGAGTGAATAAAATAAATAAATAACGATGGACCCTACAGAGTTTACTCTGGTAAGGGTAACGAGTAACTCACCTAAATGTAGTGGAGAAGGGTTTCCTTAAAACATTCATGAACATATATTGGGCCTGAATAAATGTGATTCACATATCCAACCCACTCATTATGTGTGTCCCACTTGGACGAGGGGTCATACCAAGTTTCAACCGCATCCAAAACTCATGTGGGCCCCACCAAGTGCATTTATATTTTTTAGGATGTCTTCGCATAGTTTTAGATGGTATGGCCTACTTGAGTTTTGTATACGGATGATTTTTGAGATATCTCATAACCTAAAGGGGCCACATCAAATCAACAGTGTTGATGTTTGACACACATCATGAGGGGGCCCACAAAACTTACTAACATCAATTCTTAGGTTCTCACGAGGTCAGTAAGTTGGGTCACAATTTTGACCAAAATATTTAGCCCATTTTACATGTCTGGTCCATTCACTCTATTTTACTGATCAATACTCTCAATTTGACTAGTTACTCGCCTCAATCAGGCTACATATGAGAAAGATATTGGGCATACAAGATTGATCAACAATTTTAGTGAAATTTAATTTAAACAGTTGAAGTTATTTACTCTTCAATCCAAACTCATTAGATTGTCCAAAAACGATTAAATGTTCAATTAGTGGATGTGCCTAATAATTTAGTAATTTTTTTTTCACAAATAAATTTCAATTTCCATTTAAAATAACATTTTTTTTTTCAAAATGTATATGTTTTTTACTCTTTTAACAAAATATCATTTTTATTATAAAAAATATATATATTTTAAAAAATACAAATTCTAAATTTTTATTTTCAAATTCTCAAAAATTTATCTTAAAAGCATTATTTTGTTCTCCAAATTTTTCTCAAACATAGTTAAAATTTCTGAACTTTTCAATATTCTTTTTCATCTGATATTACAAATCATTTAAATATTATCTTTTAATTATATATATATATATATATATATATATATATATATATATATATATATATATATATTAAAAAATTTGCACTCATATGATATAAAAATTATACACACACACACACACACAAACATACTAAATATATGATATAAAAACTATAATATATATATATATATATATAGATATATATATAAACTAAATATATATATATATAAATAATGTTTATGTTCGTCGGTAAAAAACATTACCGACGGTTTTCATCCGTCGGAAAATTATTCCCGACAGCTTTGGATCGTCGGTAAAACTTTTGCTGCGAAACTTTTCAAGGTAGTGGGAAATTTTTTGTAAGGTAACATTCCATCATTATTGCCAATGAACTTTTTCATTGGTAAAACATAAGTTACACCAACGAAATTGATTTCGTCGGTAATAACATTATTCCCGACGGTTTTGGTTCGTCGGTAAAACTCTTACCGCAGTATTTTTCAAGGCAGCGGGAAAGTTTTCTAAGCTAAAAAAATATTACATTTTACCGACGAAAATTTTCATCAGTAAAGACATTAATCTCGATGGTTTTAGTTCGTCGGTAGAACTCATCGCGAAAAGTTTAACTTAAAAGATTTAACATTTCTACCGATAAAAATCTTCATCGGTAAAAGATTTTTGGTGCTTTTTAGTGACGAAACGGTTTATTGGTAAAACTCAATTTTTTTATCTGAAAAATATCGCATTTTTACTGACAAAAATTTTCATCGATAAAGACATTATTCCCAACGGTTTAAGTTCATCGGTAAAACTCATCACGAAAATTTGGATGTTATAGGGCGGCTTAGGGGACCACCCATTGTTTGGTTTTCGGGACTCCGGGGGCTTTAGCATCTCGGGGAGCCGGGGATGTTGATAGATCCCACCTGAGCTCTTGTGTGATTGAGACTGTCACTACTTTTTCATTTCTTCTAGTCTCCCTGGTCACCGAGGGTGACAGCCTGCACAATGAGCTCTTGCTGTTCTTCGAGCAGCGCCTTCTTCCTGAGAGAATCGATGAGAGATGCGAACAAGGCTGCGTAGGCACGAGTATCAAAGCTTCAGTACCAGTGTAAACGCCCCTTATGGTTTCGATACTAGTACCAGCAGCTTCCCCACCACGACCTCACCCAAGATCTATTCCGGTTCCAGTCGAAGAACCACCGGGCCCAGGAAGGCTTCTTCAGTCAGGTGGGGCAGATCGAGTCATCCCTAAATTGAACTTGAAAAATTTAACATTTTTACTCACAAAAATCTTTGTTGGTATAAGTTTTTGGCGCTTTTTAGCGACAAAAAGTTTTGTTGGTAAAACTCAGAGTGAAATTTTTTTATTTGAAAAATATAGCATTTTTACCTACAAAAATTTTTGTTGGTAAAGACATTATTCCCAACGGTTTTAGTTTGTTGGTAAAACTCAGAGTGAAATTTTTTTATTTGAAAAATATAGCATTTTTACCTATAAAAATTTTCGTCGGTAAAGACATTATTCCCAACAGTTTTAGTTTGTCGGTAAAACTCATCGCGAAAATTTTTAACTTAAAAATTTAATATTTTTAACGATGAAAATCTTCGTCCTAAAAAGTTTTTTGGCATTTTTTAGCGACTAAACATTTCGTCGGTAAAACTCAGAGCGAAATTTTTTTATTTGAAAAATATAGCATTTTTATCGACGAAAAATTTCATCGGTAATACCATTATTCCCGACGATTTTAGTTCGTCGGTAAAACTCGGGGTGAAACCTACGTTAAAAACATAACGCTTTTAGTGACTAAAATTTTCGTTGGTAAAAGTGGTTTTGTGCTTTTTGCCGATAAAAATTTTCATCAGTAAAAGTCTTACCGCGAAATTTTCAAAAGTGCGTGAAAGTTTTCTTCATTGGAGATTAAAGTACTTTAACCGATGAAAATTTTCGTCGGTAAAAATATTATTACTGACGAAAAAAAATTCATTGGTAAAAGTGTAGTTTTACTGATGAAAAAAAAATTCGTCGATAAAAGCACTGTTTTTTGTTGTGATAATATGACCACCATGACCCATGACAACCACGACCCATATAACATGACAACTATGGCCCATGCAAACCATGACCCATATAATACAGTCACTGCCAGAAGAGAAGCTAAAGTAGCACTCTCACTTCTTTTACTGTCAGAATAGAAGTTAAATGTGCACTCTCACTTCTGTCACTGCCAGAAGAGAAGCTAAAGTTACTGACAAACACGAACATAATTACAATACAATATGAAGAACAATTCTCTTCAACGGGCACCTAGAGAGCTGAAAAACTCTGTTGAAAAGGTGTCTTCGAAATTTTCTGTGGAGGCCATTGATCTTCAGGAAGATTGTCAACATCTATGAGGAAAGGAAAAGGATTACCCATAAAGGAAGAACGCGAGAAGGACTCGATTGGTTTGTGAAAGTAATTTGAAAAAACTCAAGTACCACTTTTATAGGTTGGTCAAATATTCTGTAGGGTCGCGCTAATTCCAAAGGGATTACGGGGAAGTGTGACATTAATGCAATTTTTAAAAAAAGTGTGTGGCGCTGATTCCAAAGGGTCACGCTGATTCTAAAGGGAAGGGTTGTGGATATGATGAACAATGGGTCGCGATTGTCATACACATGGGATCATGATTCCCAACCACGACCCAGTGTATATGATAACCACGACCCTGTTATGTGATTATGGTTAAAATGTACATTGTATCATGATTTTTATCCACATTGGATCGTGCTTTTCATCCAACGTTGGATCGTGGATCGGGGGAAAACAAAATGACAACCATGAACCGTGTAACATGAAAATCATGACCCATATCATATTACAACCATGACCCTCGTGGTTATCAAGTTATATGAGTCATGGTTCTCATTTCCTACTCCCAGATTGCATCATGTTTTATGGGTCGTGGTTCTCATTTCCTGCTCTCAGATTGTATCATGTTATATGGGTTATGGTTCTCATGTTATATGAGTCGTGGTTTGCATGGGTCATAGTTGACATATTGCATGGGTTGTGGTTGTCATATTATATGGGTCGTGGTTCTCATTTCCTACTCCCAGATTGCATCATATTATATGGGTCGTGGTTCTCATGTTATATGGGTCATGGTTTGTATGGGTTGTAGTTTCCATGTTATATGAGTCGTGGTTGTTATGTTATATGGGTCGTAGTTCTCATTTCCTACTCCCAAATTGTATCATGTCATATGGGTTGTGGTTCTCATTTTCTGCTCTCAGATTGCATGACAACCATGACCCATACATGCACAAAAGATCCTTGTCGTCCGTCAAAGTTAGAAAAGTAACCTTCTCTTCCGTACCAAAGCTAGGCCTAACATTTTTAAAATATGAGTTGCCATGTTATATGGATAACATGAATTATGGATGGCATGGATGAGTGGTATGAATTATGGACGGCAAAAAGGATGGGTAGTATGAATTATGGATGACATAATCCATGGGTCGTGGTTGTCATGTAATATGGGTCGTAGTTGTTATGTTATATGGGTCGTGGTGTCATGGATCATAGTTCTCATGTGATATGGGTCATGGTTATTATGTGATATGGTTCGTGGTTGTTATGTTATATATGTCGTGGTTGTGATGATGGATGACATGAATTATGGACGGCAAAAAGGTTGGGCAACATGAATTATGGATGACAAAAGGGATGGGCGGCATGAATTATAGACGACATGGATTATGGACGGCATAATCTATGGGTCACAGTTGTCATGTTATATGGGTCGTAGTTGTTATGTTATATGGGTCGTGATGTCATGGATCGTAGTTATCATGTGATATGGGTCATGATTATCATGTAATATGGGTCATGGTTGTAATGGGTCGTAGTTTTCATGGGTCGTGGTTGTTATGTTATATAGCTCGTGGTTGTCATGTTATGTGAGTCGTAGTTGTCATTATAGATGAGTCGTAGTTGTCATGTTAAATGGGTCATGGTTATCATGTTATATGGGTTGTGGTTCTTTTCATTTTAGGGCCAAGGCCTATAAAATGAAGACAACCATGACCCATGCAACATGACAACCACAACCCATATATCATGATAACCACGACCCTTATAAGTGATTTCACATTTTTCCCTATGATGTGATATAAATGACTAT
Source organism: Magnolia kwangsiensis (assembly GCA_037074715.1). Classification (NCBI taxonomy): domain Eukaryota; kingdom Viridiplantae; phylum Streptophyta; class Magnoliopsida; order Magnoliales; family Magnoliaceae; genus Magnolia; species Magnolia kwangsiensis. The sequence continues at coordinate 113,496,119 of CM073580.1, forward strand.
TATATTTAAATGAAATTTAGGATATATAGTGAAAAATTGATTCCTAGTGAGATGGATGGAATGGATCTCGTATAAATAGTACTATGATATACGTGCCATCTCAGCCGCTAGAATGTCTTAACCCAGTCCAACTTGAGGTGTTGGATTACATTTTTGACATATCTGCTCGGCTAGAGCTGAAAGAATGACAGGACCTGATATTCAGATTGGATGCTGTGGGTCTAGAGGAACCCTTGCAGATACAGGGTCTGCAGATTGTTTACTACGAAGCTCCAGATAACCCCATGATCAGGAGCCTATCGCCTGCTCGCCAAAATGTCCAATTGCCTGATGGAATATTTCCGCCAGTTGAGGAACCGATTGACCCAGCTGCCCTTGCTCCACTATATATAGCTGCCCTTGATCCAGCGGGAACTATCCTAGCCGCAACTGATCTAACACAATTGAATGCCCCTGATCCGGTTTTTTCAGTTGCCCCTGATCCAACAGCGATAGACCGATAGCTTATATAGGACTGTGACACAGCTGACCCTGGCCTCGCCCCACACTACCAAAAAATTGAGCAAAGGCTACGGATAAAAACCGTAGCCATAGATCTATGGCTACGGTTTTTATCCGCAGCGTGACCGTTGCCGTAGGTGCCATAACAATAGCTCCAAAACCTATCCGTAGCAATTTTATCTGTAGCGAAAACTTCAGACTGCTACGGATATTATTTGTAGCTAAAAGCCTGTTGCAATATGCCCAAATTGAAAAGGCTACACCTGTTAGATTCATGGCTATGGATATTATTCGTAGCTAAAGTCCGTAGCAAACCTGGTCTCCATAACTCCCACCCTTCTTAGATGCTTCTCCTGGACGATGCTGCTTCCCCATCTCAGAGCCAGGACCCATCACACCCAGACCTTCCACATCTCCATGGTTAGGTGTCTTCTGTCCTTCCTCTTCCCTGCTCATCTGTATCTGCAGACAACTCTCCTTGCAGATCACATCTCTTAGCCAGGGCTGATGCGGATTTCAAACAATGTGCTCTTCTCAGTTCACCCCCTTGACTGCCAGGAAATTTGCTACGGACTCTATTCCTCTGAAAGGGTTGTCCGAAGGCTGTGCATTTATCTACAAGCAACTCGAGCTCACAGTCGATTTATCCCCATATCGGTTAGCCGATTGCAAGGTATTCTCCAATTCAGCTTACCAATCTTTCTCTGCAAGAAGGTGCTTCTCTAACTCTCTCATGGATAACAGGGTTAGCTATTCTGGCAATGTTTCTAATGGATAACATCCTTGTTTAGAATGCGTGTGGTTTGGCAAACGCGGCCACCACTTGGTCTATAAAAAGAATTATCAGATCCCGTAATCCTATGATCATTGCTATCCTTAAGCCCATGGCTCATGATAGTCGAAGAGTGGGCATAGGGCTAAAGCTTGGATACCACTCTTCGATTTCGAATGCAGCCAACGGTGGTAAAATTTGGTTATTTTTCAGAGATTATCTCAGATTATCTATCATTGGGTCTTCTAACCAGATACTGTCGATTGAGCTGACTTCTTTTAACCAGGTCATCTCCACTAGAATTTCTTTTGTCTATGCTAAGTGCTCTGTTATCGATCGACGCTCCTTGTGGGAGTCTATCTCACTGACTGTGGCGTCCTCCTCGGGCTCGTGGGCAGTTTGTGGAGATTTCAATTCAGTTTTCGATTCCTCTGAAAGAATTGGGTACTGAGGTAGTGATTCAGTCAGCATGTGAGAGTTTCGGGAAGCGGTCGACAATGCTAGCCTGATTGATTCTGGTTTCGCCGGAAACAACTGCACTTGGAGTAATAACAGATCCGGACCTGCCCAAGCCTGGACACGCCTAGATCGTCTTCTTTACAATGGCCCTTGGGTTCAGGCCTTCTCCGGCTTCCTGGTTAACCATCTGCCTAGGGTGAATTCGGATCACGCTCCCATCCTCGTCACCTTCCCTGAGGCTACCCCCTCAATCCACAGGCCATTCCACTTCCAACAGATGTGGCTTCTTCATGACTCCTTCCAACATCTCGTTGCCGATGCTTGGACGGATTCTCTCTCTGCTCAACCTCTTATCAATCTGATGTTAAAGCTAAAGGAGGTTAAGTAATGGCTTCGAATCTGGAACCAGGATGTCTTTGGAGATGTGTCCCAGAATGTGCGTCTAGCTGAGTAGGAGCTTGCTCACATTGAAGCATGTGCTCATTCTGACCCTCAGATCTATGCAGCAGTTATTACTGAGGCTAGACTCAAGCTCTCTAAGATGGAGTTGGCGGAAGAGATGTTCTGGAAGCAGAAATCTCGTATCTCCCGGCTGCAAGAAGGAGACAAAAACATGAGGTTTTTTTTAATCTTTTGGCTACGGAGAAGGTTCACCGGCTGGGTATTCTTAACATACGTCTCGATGACGGTCGTAACATCACTGAGAAACATTCCATCCAAGGAGAAGCAGTCTCCTACTTTAAGTCTCTGCTATCAGCCGATCCTAATTCCCTCCCTATCTCCACTTCCAACGAGCTACTGGGCCTGATTCCTCCTCTTCTTTCGACTGAGGACAACACTGATTTGCTCTCCACCCCCTCTCTTACCGAAGTCCATGTTGCGGTCTCTAAAATGCTAAAGGACGGTGCGCCTGGTCCTGATGGTTTCTCAGCCGCATTTTTCTTGGGCTGCTGGTCCATAATCGGTAATGATGTCCATGCTACCGTAGTTGATTTCTTTTCCTGCGCGATGCTGCCATGAGCCTTCTCAGCTACTCTCATCTGTCTAATCCCAAAAAAAAGCTGGGGCTATTTCTTTCATTGATTATAGACCTATCAGCCTATGTAACGTAGTATATAAAATTTTCACTAATGTTCTTGCTAACTGCTTGAATGCTCTTCTCCCCAAGCTAATTTCTCAAGAACAGGGGGCCTTTGTGAATGGTCGAAATATTGCTGAGAACATAGTGCTTGCCCAGGAAATATATAGAGATATTGTTAAGGTCCGAGGGGGTAACATGGTGTTGAAGTTGGACATAGAGAAGGCTTACGATAGGGTCAACTGGACTTTTCTGAGGCTTGTGTTGCAGTGGTTCGACTTCCACTCGAGATGGATTCAGCTCCTGGAAGCTTGTTGGAAAGATAACTGGTTCTCGGTCTTGGTCAATGGTGCCACATGCGGTTTCTTCCTTCTTCAAGAGGGCTTCGGCAAGGGGATCCTTTATTCCCGTCCCTATTTATTCTTGCTGCGGAGGTGCTTAGCAGGGGGCTTGCCAATCTCATGGCTAATGGTCACTGCGCTCCGTATAAGTTAAAGCAAGGATGTTTACAGATCTCTCACCTGCTGTACGCCAATGATATAGTCCTATTTCTCAACGGCTCCAAAAGATTGATTCAGGCAGTTACCTCCTTTCTGTCTCAGTTCCAGGACATCTCTGGCCAGCGAATCAACCATCGAAAGAGTGCATTCTTCTATTCTTCTAAGCTGTCTCTTCTTAGATCCCGCAGGATTGACGTCATCCTTGGTATTGGAAAAGCTATTAGTAACCCATCCTATCTGGGTGTCCGCATTATCAAAGGCAAGTCTAGATGCTCCTCTTTTTCGCCACTTCTGGACAAGTTGGCAACCAAGGTCAGCGGCTAGCAGGCTAGAATCCTTTCCCAGGCGGGTCAGTTAACTCTGATCAAGCATGTTCTTAGAGGCATTACGATTCACACCCTTGCAGCCACTATGGTTCCTAAGCAGGTCATCAGGTCGATTGACAGACTGCTCTCAAATTTCTTTTGGGGTTTCTCCAACGGTACGCCGAAATGCCATTGGTTTAAATGGGGCGCAATCGCCATCCCATTTACAGAAGGAGGCCTTGGTGTGCGAAGAACCAATGAGGTTATGGGAGCCCTTCATTTGAAGTTGGCGTGGGCTATCATGCATGGCCGGCACAACAGTGTGTGGGGCAGATTTATGCATGCTAAGTATCAGCTTCATAGGTATGCCGTGGACTCAGCTGCCCCTTAGGTTGAGTCCCCGATCTAGAAATCAATTACTCAGCTTTTTCCCCTCCTGGCTCGGCATGCCCAGATCATTACAAGTTAAGGATATTGTAGTATGTGGCGGAGTAACTGGATGGGCCTTAGACCGTTACTGGAGCATTCTTCTGTCATCATTCCCGTCTATTCTCGTGATGCTCAGGTTAGGGATTTTATCGATCATAACGGTCTCAAGCAGTGTTTGCCCTTGCATATTCCGGATTGGCTCACCCAATTCATATCCCATGAAGGTTATTGCACTTCGGATCATTAAAACAAAATTCTGTGGCCCTTCGAACCATCGGGGTAGATTCTCAGTTAAGTCTGCTTGGAATCTTCTGCGTCAGGTAGACTCTCTTGTTTCCTGGTTTAAAGCTGTGTGGTACTCCGCAGTCCCATCCCCCCCCCCAAAAAAAAAATAAATAAATAAAAAAAATAAATAAATAAATAAATAAAATCTCCTTATTCATGTGGAGATTGCTGCATAATGCCCTTCCAGCCAACTCCCTCATTCAGCGCAGGGGAATCCCATTGGTCTCCAAATGCATCTGTTGCTCGCCTGATCATCCCCTCGAGCCTCAGGTGGAGTCCCCCTCCCACCTCTTCCTCCAAGGTGAAGTGGCTTCCCAAGTGTGGACTAGATTAGAAAATACGTTCTGTTTTACCCTCTTTCACCATATTTCCATCTATCAACGTCTTCTTTGGTGGTGGACCCGGCCCCTGCCTCATAAGGTTGTCGTGCATCTCATTCGCTTGGCCCCTATTTTTGCTATTTGGGAGCTGTGGAAAGCGAGGAATGGCTCTAGATTTGCGGGCCGATCGCCCTCTCCTATGGCCATCGTCTCTAAAATGAAGTGGTGGCTTTCTGCTGTGCTTCCTCAATATGCAGACTATCTCCGTCCCATGCATCAGGGCAGTCATGCTGATTTGAGCGCTTGCCATCCCCCCCGCCGTAAATTCATGATTGTGAAATGGCTAAGGCTACGCATGGGGTTCGTTAAGCTTAATGTTGATGGCTCTTCCCTCGCCAATCCCGGGCAGGCTGGGGGTGGCGAAATCTGCCGGGATTCTAATGGGCATATGTTGTTCGCCTTCTCACATGGCAATGGGTTAGCCTCCAATAATATTGCCGAGCTCCGGGCTATTTACGACTGCTTTAAGCGATGCCTCGATTTTGGGCTACAAAAAGTCATTGTGGAGTCTGATTCCAACTGGGCTGTTCAATGTCTTCTTAACCGTTCATCCCCATCTTGGAAGTGGACGTACTGGCTGATCAGGATCAGAGCTTTATTGGGCCAAGGTTCCTTCTCACTGTATCATATTCTCCGTAAAGCCAATGACCCAGCAGACAGCCTGGCGAAGCTTGGGAGCAAGCGTCAATTTGACAATCTTTTTCTGATTGTCTCCTCTCTACCTCTGCTCATCAGAGGGCAGGTTACATTGGATAGATCGGGTCTGGGAGCCTTGCACTCGTTTGAGTGACGCTTGGGCGCCTTTTTCTTTCGATTTGGCCTCTTGGGGGGTAGCGGTTTGCTGTTTTTACTCTGTTTTTCTATTTCTGTTGTCTTCTTCGCTGTTGCTGTTTCTTGCATATGATAGGTGCGGCTAGTGTCTTTTTGTCTGGCCCACCTGAATGTCCCTTGTATATCCTCTTTTTCCTTTAATAATATAGGGATGTCCCCTCCGCTTTTGGGAAAAAAATGATACACGTGCCATCCGGACGTTAAAATAGTCAAACACATCAATGCTACATAGGGAGGTTGATTGACTGTGCACACAGATATCCACCATTAAAATCCTCCTAAGGCCCACAGTACTGTTTATTTGACATCCAATCTATTGATTAGGTCGTACAAACACAAATGAAGGGAAGAAACAAAGATCAGCTTGATCCAGAACTTTTATAGCCTCCAAAAAGTTTTTAATGGTCTACGACACTCATTCAACACCATTTTTCCTGTAATGTGGTTGACTTGAGATTAGTATATACTAAATTTTGGACTCATACCATAAAATGATTTGCAAAAATATATGGATGGCATGGATGCAACACGTACATGGTGGTGGGGCCCACGGACTACCGAGCACCAGCCATTGGTTGGTGGTAGGAGTAGTCAATCCGTCACTTTTTTAGGTTTTGTAAAAGAATGTAACTTCTTATTTACTTCAGGATTGTATGGCTTCTGAATTAAAGACAGAGGCATTTTCATCTGAAAATATATTTAAAACATATCAAAAGGCTACTCTTAGGATATATTGAATGTTGTAGCTTTCCAGGTAATTTTTCCAAATGTCAAGGTCAGTACAGCCAATTGCCCTCTATTTTTTAATGTTGATATGTGAAGACGACGAATTACCGCCATCTTATTTTTAAAACGGTCGTGACTTATCCTTCTCACATGTTGCAACCGTATCCTGCTATCAACACCATCCAAATAGTGGGGCACATTATATTAACTCCAAAATCATACTGATCTGGCAATCCTAACCATTCAAATGACGGCTACAAAATTATGGTTAAAAGTAAATATTGAGGTCTCCAAAATCCGTCGGAGAAATCAGATTTTTATCACCCGTTACTCTCTAAATAGCATGAGCCAACAACACTTAAAAAATAAAATTAAAAAAAATAATAAAATAAAATAAAAAATCCTACATTTTCAAAATGATGGTGAACTATCACATAAACTTGTTTCTTTCATTGTCCTCGGACCCAGGATCATGTGATTCATGAATGTCTACAAATAGCTCGAACCACCAAATACATTTTCAAGTGCAGGAGTGTTCCATCCATAGCAACTTTCCACACCAGCTATGGAATTCTCTCTCCCATTCCAAGCCATTGCTGGCCTCATTGCACTAGCCTTTCTATACAACCTTTGTAGATCAACTACAAAGAGCAAGACGAGCAAAAACAAACAAGCGCCTGAACCCTCAGGTGCATGGCCCATCTTAGGCCATCTCCTCATGCTAGGGGGCCATGAGCCACTAGCCCGAAAATTTGGAGCCATGGCCGATAAGTACGGCCCAGCCTTCATTCTCAGGCTCGGCTCACGGCCCACCTTGGTCATAAACAGCTGGGAGCTAGCGAAGGATTGCTTCACCTCCAACGACAAAGCCCTCTCTGGCCGCCCTGTGTTCGAGGTTGGGATCCGCATGGCTTACAATAATGCCATGCTGGGGTTCGCATCCTACGGAACCTACTGGCGTGAAGTGCGAAAGCTGACCGTGCTTGAGCTCTTGTCGAGCCGCAGGCTCGACTCGCTCAAGGGCATACGTGCCACGGAGGTGCACGTGATCATGAAGGATCTGTATGGGCTCTGGGAGAAGAACGATAAAAACCCAGTTAAAGTCGAGATGAGCGAAAGGTTTGGTGATATCACGTTCAACGTGATTGCCATGATGGTGATCGGGAAGAGATGTTTCAGCACTCAGAGCGATGATCGTGACAACGGCGAGGCAGGCCAGTTCCGGCAGGCAATCCAGGACTGGTTCCATCTCTTTGGGGTGTTTGTGCCATCTGATGTGTTTCCTTTTCTCAAATGGTGGGACTTGAAGGGATACAAAAAGCAGATGAATAGGATTTTCCATGACTTGGATTCTCTCCTTTCAACCTGGCTCACTGAGCATCGTCATAAGAAGTCTGGCGAGGCCAACGGTCACCAGGACTTCCTTGATGTTTTAATATCAACAGTGGACGGTTTCCAGTTCTCAGATTATGACAAGGATACAATCATCAAAGCGACTACTTTGGTATGTTAAAGCTAACAGAGAATAGAACTGTTGTATTGTAATATAAGAAACAGATCCTCTGCAGCGTTTGTAGAAATGCTTATTCTACAACTCTGCTCGTGGGGCTCTTTTACTTTCTCTGCTTGAGGGGACGCCCACCAAGATACTGGAATGCCCCCTAAGTGGACAGGACCCCCTGCTTTCCATTGAAATGGCACAAAGCTATACACAGGCTAATAAAAAGATCCCGACACTCCGTAAAAGACTGCACATTTGGGGAGGTCCGACACTAACAATCGGCTAACCTATTGTAAGGAACTACACAAAACGTAAAAGGAAGTTAGGAGATCCGCACACCACCCAAACCAGATCTGTCCAGAACCAGCTCACCGCGCGATGGGAAGGAGATCTGCGAGGGGTGCCCGAAGGAGTTGAATGGTTGGTTGGCGCTTGCCCAGCGGGCCAGGCTATCAGCAACCCGGATGCCCCCTAAGTGGACCCTACACATACATACATAGTTAAATAACATTACCTGTAGGTGAATAAGTCCGGCACCCTACGTGAATAAGAGTTGTAGAAAAAGCTTTTTCTACAAAGGTTGCAGTGGACCTAGTCGCCATAATATCAGTGTATGCATTGGCTGTGAGCAGGGCTGCAACTTTCTCAGGTATCCTCGGGTGAGGGGTCAACCTAAGCCCAACTCAACCTCAAGAGAAGTAACCCTAGGTCCAACCCAAGCCCAACCTTAGGTAGTGAATGACTAACCCCAACGCAGTTTGGGTTGGTAGGGTTGGGCGAAAACTACTCTTTATGTTGGCTAAAAGCTCTTTTCTAAGGCAAGATTCTGACATTAAACTAAGAGGTTTGTTAAGCCTAAAGGTGCAATAAAGCTCATGTACGCATAACTGTGCCAGCATGGCATGATAGGTCCGATATCCAGTTCAGGTGGGCTGCAGTTTGCAAAATAAATGTACTGCTGGAAAAACTACAGCCAAAGTTTTCTATTTAATCCACTTATTTCTAATATTGTGCCCACTATAACACAGGCATGAACATAATGAGGTGGATCACCGTCTTTCTCAAGGATATTTTCTGGACTCCTCTCAAAGTTTTCTCGAATCAACGATAAAAAATAGAAAAAAATATAAATAAATTCTAATAAATTCAAAAATAAATTAATCGATGATAAAATAGAATTTAAAACTATTTAAATAGAGTTACCAAATCTAGGAACAACTTTCAGAATCAAACTCCAACTCAAACTCTGTAAAATTTGTGACTTCTTACTATTTATAGATGGTCATTATTATTACTAGACTTCATAGTTTTCGGCCAAAAATAGTAAGTATCCTATTTAGCCTAACAATGTTATTTTTCTAAATTTTCTAAGCCCTTTTCATGTTGGACACAACTCCTAAATCTCAAAGGATCAAGAGTTATGATCGAACTAAAGCTTACTATAAATAACAAAAATGAAATTAAAAAATATTTTCAACCATCGATCTGATAGAATAGAATCTTGTAAGTTTGGCATGGGCAACCCGGCATAGTAGGATTGGTTGGCTGCAGTTTTTTTTTTTTTTTCTAAGTGGGCTCTTGCCACAAATCCATTAATCATGGTTGGCTAAAATAGCTTTTCCTATCCAAAATCATATATGATACGTCGAATAACTCATTATGATTTGCAAGATAGGCCTGTTTTAGAGTTCTGACGGTCCTGATCACTTTTCCCTCCAATCGGGCCTTCTCTGGTCCATCTTGGACATGAAAGTGTCTGCGACCCGCTCCACATCAGCATGCTGATTGGATTAGCTTTATTTTGCAAAGACATCTATAAGGTTGGACCAAGCACAGGTCCACTGTTTCTGGACAAAGTAGGGTTAGGTGTCATTAGAACGCACCATGTGAAGTTGTACAGCTTTTGAGTTTTGTTCTTGGTGGCCGCCTTGACCGCCTTTATGATAGGTGCCCCTGTCCCCGGGGCACCCGGAATCCCTGTGCTGTATAGGTCGTTCTTAATGAAAGTACCTCTTTTTGAAATAATTTTATTTTATTTTATTATTTTTTTAACCCCTGAAAGATACAAGGTTGAGCGCGAGTTTAGCCAGGTTGGGGTAAAAAAAAAGACATCTCACCCATATGTGCCATGCAATCACGTGGCATATGCATGAGCTTTATTTCACTGGTCGGGTACACTTAGCAAAGCTCTTAAACTAGTTAAGTGGAAACTTTTACCCCTGGTGGATACAAGGTTGAGCGCGAGTTTAGCCAGGTTGCTTGAGGCCTCACCCCAAGTCCAATCCAACTTAGGGACTGGTCAAAGATTTTTCAGCCCAGCTAAACCTATCCTCAACCCAACCCAACCTAACTAGACCTAAAGTTCGGGTTGGGCTAGTCGGGTTCAATTTGAGATTGACCAAGTCGCACCCATGGCTGAGAGACTTGGATAAGTTTGGAGATTTTTTTCTTATGGGTGTAAGGGAAGCCTGAACTTGAGACCTCATCTTGGAATGCCACTTTGAAATTATCTGTGATAAGATTCATGTGTACCAAGTCGGTACACGTGGTTAGCCTGTACAGATACTAAGAAAAAGGAACGCCTGAGTAAAGTAGGGGGACGGTACATTAATTAGATCTAGTGATCCTTAACTTGAAAACCTTGGATGGTTGAATAGTGGGCCCCACTTGTTGAAAACCTGAATGGTATTGTCTAATATCTCAGCCGGAGCAGTATGTAATGTACAGTGGCCGATCAATGTTGGAACTAACTACGTGTTTGAATTAGGGCTGTCAATGGGCCAACCTCGGGTCCAGCCCGAATAGTTCACCGGCGAAGCCAACCCAGGCTTGCCCCTCGACAGCCCTAGTTTTTCTTTCTTTCTTTCTTTCTTTATATATATATATATATATATATATATATAACAATCATCTCATCAGTTGGGCCACACCCATTTGAATGAACGGACAATTGGATTGAGTGATATTTTTGATAAGGCCTACCGTTTGCATGGTAGCTATACCTTCACTAATGGAATTTTGGCAAGGATAGCCTAATCAGTTCTCATTCTCTTCTTATATAATTCTCAAAACGGTTTATCTTTTCTTTTTCTTTTTTTTAATAGACTGCAATGACTGGTGGCTACGACACCACATGGATATCCTTGACATGGACCCTCTCCTTACTTCTAAACCATAGACATGTGATAAAGAAAGCCCAAGATGAGATGGACAACCATGTCGGCCGGGAACGAAATGTCGACGAATCAGATATCAACAACTTGGTCTACCTTCAAGCCATCATCAAGGAATCACTGCGCCTATACCCTTCAGCACCGCTCTCCGGCCCACATGAGGCTACAGAAGACTGCTACATCGGCGGCTACCATATCCGTGCTGGCACACGCTTGTTGCCTAACCTTTGGAAGATACATAGGGACCCCCGAGTGTGGTCGGACCCTGATGAGTTCCAACCAGAGAGATTTCTAACTAAGCACGCTGAGGTTGATGGTAAGGGAAACTATTTCGAGTACCTCCCTTTTGGATCTGGACGCCGAATGTGCCCAGGGGTTACAATGGCTCTCCAAGTCCTGCAGTTGACGATTGCCCGTTTGCTTCATGGCTTTGAGCTAAGGACTCCATTTGATGCGCCTGTCGATATGACTGAGGGTTCAGGCCTGACTGTTCCCAAGGAGACTCCATTGGAAGTCATGTTGAGCCCACGACTCCCTTTGGAGCTTTACAAATAGAAGTCAGAAAGTTTTAGTCCTATCTACGTAAACGGACTTGGCTAGTTTTCTAGTTTTATATCTAAGTGAATAAAAAGGGGTAGCATAATGATATTTGTCTACGTGAGATAGATGTAGGAAGTCACCTGTGATTCCTGTCTCTATGTTTGGTGGGTTTTAGATTCTCTATGTTTGTATTTGAATTAATAAAAATGCAGAAGTTTGTGCACCTGAGAGCTCCGATCTGGTAAGAGTAGTCCAGACCTTTTTTTTTTTTTTAAAAAAAATAAATTATTTTAAGTACTGAGATTTGATTCCTGTGTACTTCTTGTTTCGATTTGTTAGTGTAGTAGAACTTTTTCTTTTTCACAAAAAGATACGGGCCCCACATATCACATATCATATACTCACTCAATTAACCTGTACAAAGATGAATCAACAACAGACCACCTAAAAATATATAGAAGAGGGAGAAGAGACCGACGTATGGCCAACCCTGCAGCAAACTAAGATCCCAGCAACCTCAGCGGGAATATCTCCTTAGTAGCATGCGATAGACCCACCATTACACAAGGCAGCTGCTAATAATACGAACAACCTGTGAACATTGCTCATAGTTTACATCCATCGTTGATCTGTGCCCCCGAGAGCTCTAATAAAAGGATCCAATCACCATTGTTTTTAAAAAATCACCTGTGTTTTTTTTTTTTTTCCTTAATTTTATTCTCTCTCTCTCTCTCTCTCTTAAAAAAAGGTGGGCTCACACCATCTATAACTCTGTTAATTTAGCAAAATTGCTGTACTGCAGACATTCTCACAGAGATACCAAAAGAAACGGACCTCACCTTTCAAAAGCACAGAAAAAATGAAAGACAGAAAATACACCAGCCCTACATTTGACTGAAAATGAATCTCCAGCAAAAATAAGTAAATAAATAAATAAAACACCACCAGCCCCTCCGCTGACCAGAGCACGAAGCAAGAGTCCGATGGTCTTTCGGTTTTGCCTGCAGGCTTTTTTTGCTTTCTTTCTTAGGACAGAGCTAAACGATAGGCTGCCCTTGGGATGTCCCCGAGTGGCATCCTGTATGTAATTATCTACTTTCAGGACTATGTTTTCCCCACGAACCGGTATATTTAATTCCCTAAACAGTTCTTAAGCTATTAGTAGTAAGTTGCATTTACTTTTAATACCCTACAATCTATCTCATGATTAAATGTATGTTTCAATTTCTTTTGTATTTGAGAATAGTTCATAATTATCTGAAAATGTTAAGGAATGTAGCTCATTCTCTAGGTTGGTCTGTGAACTACAAACTGTGTGGACAGCCTCGTCGGTTGCGTCATCCTGTGACAAAGCATATGACAGGGTTAGTGTAACACCTCGACTTTTTGCCAACCTGAGGTTAGACGTCCTTAGGCAATGAGTCAACCATAACACCTTCATAACCTCTCAGAACCCAATTCCAAAGCCAAATAAATCATTTAGAACCTAATGCTTTAGAAATCTAACGTGAATTAGCTAGCACTACACTAGACTTCCTGCAAAATTAGTATATATTTATTACAGTCTTTCACTTGCTAATTTAACTGTCTCTAGAGTATGATATGCTGTTTTGGCTTAATCCACTTCATGTTTTATGCACTATCACAGCTGACATTCATCCATCATTGAAAATGTTGTATAAGTGATGTTTTGGAATTCGGGAGTGGAGTTTATACTCGACCTCCAATTTTCGGGATGTTACAGTTAGCTGGGCCTTTTTAAAGCAGGTTCTGAATCGGTTTGGATTTAGCGGGAGTTGGTTAGATATGGTAGAAAAATGTTGGGTGAATAGTTGGTTTTCAGTGCTTATAAATGGAGAGATGACAGGTTTTTTCAAATCTTCAAGAGGTCTGAGGCAAGGAGACCTTATTTCTCCAACCTTGTTTATTCTTTCAGCTTAGGCTCTTAGTAGAGGGCTTAAAAGCTTGTTCAACAGTCAGATTTGCCATCCTTTTGCCTTGTCCAGAGGATGCCCTACCATCTCGCATTTGCTATATGCCGATGACATGTTAATCTTCACAAATGGGAGCAAATCCACGCTGCTGTAGCTCAAGAAATTCCTTGACTCCTACCAAGCATCTTCAGGCCAAACTATTAATCTGCGGAAAAGTGCCTTCTTCTGTTCTAAAAAGCTTCATGGTGCGAGAATTAAAACGATTGAGGCTATCCTTGGTTTCGGTAATTTGTCATTTCTTGTTGCTTATCTGGGAGTTCCATTGGCAGACGGAAGACTTAAAGCAGGCTCATTTAAGTCGGTTATAGATAGAGTTATGGGTCGTGTTAATGGGTGGAAAGCTCGTATTTTATCCCAGGATAGAAGAGTGGTATCGGTGAAGAACGTCCTATCAGGTATTCCAGTTCACAGTATGGCGGCGGTCCACATTCCTTCTTAGGTGTTGAAATTAATTGAGAGGCATATGGTGAATTTTTTGTGGGGCTGGTCAGAAGGAAAAATTAAGTGTCATTGGAAGAATTGGCATTGGCTGGCAACGCCAAAATCTGAGGGGGACATTGTGTAAGACCCATGTCCTAGTTCGTACCTCCGCGGTCCTTCTGGTCAAAATTCGGTAATCCTCGACCCGTTTCTGATGTTTGTGCGCGATCTTAAGCTGAGACCTGTATGCCAAAGTCGCCTCAAACCGAAACCTATACCTTAGCGACCGCGCCATCACCACGATTCTAACGCCATGACTCACGCACCGAATCGGTACCCAGGCTAGAAGATGTAGGCCTGCGTTCAATTCGAAGAAAACACCGCGCGTTACGAACTTCGAGGGAATCTCTACAATATGTCCCATCAATCAAATCAATCAATCAATCAATCACTTCATGTCAAGTACAAAGCAACTCATGCTTTCTTTCTCCACAAGTTAAGCAACATCACAAGTCAACTCTTTCTCACCCTCTCTCTTACACACCCATACATGTCAAGTACACTTCATATCCATCACCCATCACTTATCTCAACCATCACACCTCTCTGTTTCTCAAATTTAAAAATTCCCAAGTAACCAACAAGCTTCACACGTCCATAATTTTCTAAGGAGAGAAAAAGAGAAAGTGAGTTGTGTGGCCCACTTTCCATCCCCAAAACCTACTATCCAAGCCATTCATCTCCCATCTCAACCGTTGATCCATCATCTACCATTGTCAAAAGTCAAGCAAAGGAGCTAAAGAGGCTAAGGGAGCAAGGTGAAGGCCAAGAGGTGGGCGATCTTTGAATTCCTACTGTTGATTTCATAATTAGGGGACCCACTTGTATGAAGGACCCAACTTGATGTATGTGTTTAAATCATATGAGGGACCCAGTTTGAATGTAGAGAGATCTTTAGGGGGTATTGCGGTAGCTTGGAACTCGGACATCTGGAAGGAGGATTGCTGGTGTGTTGAATTCTCTATCTAATTGGTCCTTGTAGATATTTCTTTTGGGTTTAGATGGATTTCTCCAGTGTTTATGGGCTGTACAAATTGAATCGGAGGCACGATTTCTGGGAGGAGTTCAAATCTATTCATGCAAGATGGTCGATCCTTTGGTGCATGGGGGGAGATTTTAATGTAATTCAGTTAAGCTATGAGAAGTTTCTTAGTTTGAAGATAATCAGGAGCATGCAAGATTTTATTGCATGAGTTTAGCAATTCGACTTGATCGATATTCCCATGTCTGGTGCCAACCAAGTTCACTTGGTTTAACGGTAGAAGCCCTCATACCATGTGTCGGCTGGACAAATTTTTTGTCAACCCAAAATGGATGGCCAGATTCCCTTTGGTTCAGGCGAGAGGTTTACTGAGACCCATGTTAGATTACAGACCGATTTGCTTCAGGTTGAGGCCCGAAACCATTCAATTTGAGTTGATGTGGATTGAGTTCGAAGGGTTAGCAGAAATAATCACAAATTGGTGGAACTCCTTTCAGGTGGAAGGTGAGGTTAGGTTTAGACTCCACAAAGAACTGAAACTTCTCAAACATAAATTAAGGGAGTGGAGCTGGGAGGTTTTGGGGGTCTAGAGAGACTATGCTTGCAGAAATTTTGGAAGAACTTCATGCTATTGATCTCAAGGAGTAAGGAGGCAAAATGACAGTTAACAGATGAGGACATTGAGAGGCGGGTGGTGTTGGGGTTGGATTACTCCATATATCTCAAGGAGGAGGAAATTAAGTGGAGACAATGCTCGAGGGCCTTGTGGTTGAAGGAAAGTGACAAAAAAATATGCACCTCTTCCACTGTATTGCTTTGGTTAGAGTGAGATGCAATCGAATCTTGTCATTACTAGTGGACGACTCTAGAATTGAGAAGAAGGAAGAGGTTTGCGAGGCTATAGTTTGTTGCTATCAAAGGCTTTTATCCAAAGAACATTGGGTTCGACCAAGGTTGGATCTCCATTTTGATAAAATATCCGAAGAAGCTGCGAGTTTATTGGAGAAGCTGAACTTGGAAGTTGAAGTCAGAAGCTGTGGATAACTTAGAAAGTGACAAAGCTCCAGGACCTAGTGACTTTCCAATTGCTTTCTTCAAGGTTTTTTTGGAATGTGGTGAGAAGGGATTTGATGGATTTGATGTAGAAATTCTTTGAGGATGGAAGTTTTTTGTTTGAATTGGGTGCTTCTTTTATTACCCTCATCCCGAAGGTAGAAGGTACAAAAGGGTTGAAAGGCTTCAGTCTGATCAACTTGATAGGAAAGCCGTACAAAATCCTAGCTAAGGTACTTGTTACGAGATTCAGAAATGATTGGGTAGGATTCTCTCTCCGAATCAAGGTGTTTTCGTGGTGGGGAAGACAACCTGGAAATAACCTTAATAGCTCATGAGTGTTTTGACTCCTGTTATAAATAGCAGGAGCTAGGGTTAGTCTGCAAGTTAGATGTGGAGAAAGCCTATGATCACATAGAGAGTGAGGAATTTTGGATTATTTGCTTTATAGAATGGGTTATTGAGCCAAATGGTTGAAGTGGATGAATATTTGTGTGAGGTTTGCCTCTGCGGTGCTAGTTAACGGATCCCGTAAAGGTTTCTTCAAATCCTCTAGTGGTCTTTGGCAAGGATATCCCTTGTCCCCTTATCTCCTACTAGTGGTGGCAGACGCCTTCAATCGTATGTCAGTTAAGGGCCAAGATTCCAGTCTTATTAGAGGCTTCTAGTTGTCCGAGGTGGTGGAACCAGTTTCTCATCTCTGGTTTGTAGACGATACAATTATCTTTTCCGAAGCAGATCCAGTTATACTGGACAATTTTTGGAAAGTGGTTATGTGTTTTGAGGCAGTTTTCAGGTTGAAGATTAATGTGGGCAAAAGTGAACTTCTTAGAGTTCACATTTTTCATGACGATATGTCAAGTTGGTTGGAATCCTGCACTTCACTTATTTGGTGCTTCCATTATGCTTTTGTAAATCCACACTTCACTTATGGGATAAGGTGATAGAGAGAATCAAAAGAAAACTTTCCTAGTGGAGTTAGTACCTCTCTCTTGGCGGGTGTCTAACCTTGATAAAGGTGGCCTTTTCGAATATGCCGATCTATTTTATATACCTCTTTAAATGCCCTCAAAGGGTGCTATCTAGACTGGAAAAGAGATGAGAAATTTCCAACTGTACGACCAGTATATGGCCCACAACCTTTTTAAGCCCACTCGCTTTTTACCTTCCACGAATACTCCCCAGCTGTACGGCCCCATTTCTCAGGTCGAAAATGCCCCTGCTTTCCTTTCTGAGGCGGATCGCCTGGTGCTCGAAGACGAGCGCTTACGCTCCTTGAATTCCGAGTTGTACGAATGGTTCAAAAGATATCAACATTGCATGGGCCCTACAGTTATGTATTTATTATATCCACAACGTTCGTCCGTATTTCGAGATCATTTTGGAGCATTATCAAAAATAAAAAATCATACCCAAAGATCAACTGGACCACACCACAACGAGCAGCGAGAAAATAGATTTTCACCGTTAAAAATTTTGTAGGGCCCACCATAACATATATTTTTCATCCAATCTATTCATAAGGTCACAAAGACCTGGATGAAGAGGAAAAGCAAATTTCATAATGATCCAAAACTTCTGTGACCCATGAAAGGGTTTCAATGGTAGACGTTCAATCCTCCACTGCCTTTTACGGTGTGGTCCACTTGATAGCTAGATCTGACTTATTTTTCGTCTCAAGCCTTAATAAGAGTTCGCCAAATAGATGGATGGCTTGGATATAATACATACATTATAATGGGACCCATAAACAGCAATAAAATTACAACAAGAAAAAAAAAAAAACCAGCCTGGCCCGGTCGACCGGGTCGTCGACCCCGACTCGCTGTCCCACTCACCCGGTCGACCCCAACTCGCTGTTCCACCTTTGTATTTTAATTTTTTTTCTGGGGAGAACTTTTTCTCCCTTAAATTTTTCTCAAATACATAATTATGTAAATATGTATATATAAGTATATAATTTTTTTTTTCTATCTCTTAATTCATTTCTTTGTCTATTAATTTAACAAGAATATCTCCTAAACTATAATGAGTTACTTAACGTACCATATATGATTTTGGGGTAGGAGAAGCTAATTTAGCCAACTAACACAGTAATTTTCCAAGATTCCATTGGGTCGATGGTTAAAAATCCACTTCACAGTTAATTCACTTCACTTCACGGCAATTTTCACGCACTTCACGATTATTTCACTTCACTTCACCGTCATTTCCATGCATTTCACGGTCATTCCCAGTGATTCTGTGTTGATTCACGGTCAATTCGACGCACTTCGCGGTCACTTCACTTCACTTCACGGCCATTTCCACGCACTTCGCGGTCAATTCACTTCACTTCACCATCATTTTCATGCATTTCACGGTCATTCTCAGTGATTTCGTGTTGATTCACGGTCAATTCAACGCACTTCACGGTCAATTCACTTCACTACACGGCCATTTTCACGCACTTCGCGGTCATTTCACTTAACTTCACCGTCATTTTCATGCATTTCACGGTCATTCCCGGCGATTCCGTGTTGATTCACGGTCAATTCGATGCACTTCACGGTCAATTCACTTCACTTTACGGCCATTTCCACGCACTTCGTGGTTATTTCACTTCACTTCACCGTCATTTCCATGCATTTCACGGTCATTCCCGGCGATTCCGTGTTGATTCACGGTCAAATCGACGCACTTCACGGTCATTTCACTTCACTTCACAACCATTTTCACGCACTTCGCGGTCATTTCACTTCACTTCATCATCATTTTCATGCATTTCAAGGTCATTCCTGGCGATTCCGTGTTGATTCACGGTCAAATCGACGCACTTCACGGTCATTTCACTTCACTTCACGGCCATTTTCACGCACTTCGCGGTCATTTCACTTCACTTCACTGTCATTTCCATGCATTTCAAGGTCATTTTCGGCGATTCCCTGTTGATTCACGGTCAATTCGATGCACTTCACGGTCAATTCACTTCACTTCACGGCCATTTCCACGCACTTCGCGGTCATTTCACTTCACTGTCATTTTCATGCATTTCACGGTCATTCCCGGCGATTCCGTGTTGATTCACGGTCAAATTGACGCACTTCACGGTCATTTCACTTCACTTCACGCCCATTTTCACGCACTTCGCGGTCATTTCACTTCACTTCACCATCATTTTCATGCATTTCACGGTCATTCCCGGTGATTCCGTGTTGATTCACAGTTAATTCGACGCACTTCACGGTCAATTTACTTCACTTCATGGCCATTTCCACACACTTAGCGGTCATTTCACTTCACTCACTTCACGGCCATTTCCACGCACTGTGAAAGTGAAGGGAATTGACCGTGAAATGCATGGAATTGGCCGTGAAATGAAATGAATGAAATTGATCACGAACTGATTAAAATTGGTCACGAAGTGAATGAAATGAATTTTTGACCATCAACCTAATGGAATCTTGGAAAATAAGTAGGTTGTTTAGCTAAAGTAGCATCTCCTACCCCCAAATCCTGGTACGTCAAGTAGCTCATTGTGGTTTAAGAGATATATTTATTAAATGAATAAAGAACGAAATGAATAAAAAAAGAGAATTTTTTTTTATATGCTTATATATACATATTTATATATGTATTAGAGAAAATTGTAGGGGAGAAAAAGTTCTCCTTGTCAAAAACAAAAAGAAAAAAGAAAAAAAAGTACAAAGGTGAAAAAAAAGTACAGAGGTTTGCATGAATACATCCCAACATACTGCAATGTGATAAGTTAGATCTTTTTTCCTTTAAATTTGGATTGTCTTCCAGTTGATCCAACCCATTTATATGATGAGTCCGGACTTAAGTTGCGGGTAAGGGATAAATAAAATATCGTAAATTTAATCATTTCAACCATTTGAAATTTGGTTCTTTTGCTTTGAAAATGGACGGTCACCATCCTTTGTGTAATAAAAGGGTCGAAAACATTCAATATAGAATTCCGTTTACATTCACGGTCATTTCGATGCACTTCACGGTCAATGCACTTCACTTCACGGCCATTTCGATGCACTTCGCGATCAATTCTCTTCACTTCACGGCCATTTCCATGCATTTCACGATCATATCCGGCAATTTCGTTTACGTTCACGGTCATTTCGATGCACTTCACGGTCAATGCACTTCACTTCATGGCCATTTCGATGCACTTCATGATCAATTCTCTTCATTTCACGGCCATTTCCATGCATTTCACGATCATATCCGGCAATTTCGTTTACGTTCACGGTCATTTCAATGCACTTCACGGTCAATGCACATCACTTCACGGCCATTTCGATGCACTTCACAATCAATTCTCTTCACTTCTCGGCCATTTCCATGCATTTTACGATCATATCCAGCAATTCCGTTTATATTCACGGTCATTTCGATGCACTTCACGGTCAATGCACTTCACTTCACGGCCATTTCGATGCACTTCACGATCAATTCTCTTCACTTCACAGCCATTTCCATGCATTTCACGATCATATCCAGCAATTTCGTTTTCATTCACGGTCATTTCGATGCACTTCACGGTCAATGCACTTCACTTCATGGCCATTTCGATGCACTTCACGATCAATTCTCTTCACTTCACGGCCATTACCATGCATTTCACGGTCATATCCGGCAATTTCGTTTACGTTCACGGTCATTTCGATGCACTTCACGGTCAATGCACTTCACTTCACGGCCATTTTGATGCACTTCACAATCAATTCACTTCACTTCACGGTCAATGCACTTCACTTCACGGCCATTTTGATGCACTTCACAATCAATTCACTTCACTTCACGGCCATTTCCATGCAGTTCACGATCAAATCCGGCAATTTCGTTTATGTTCATGGTCATTTCGATGCACTTCACGGTCAATGCACTTCACTTCACGGCCATTTCGATGCACTTGACGATCAATTATCTTCACTTCACAGCCATTTCCATGCATTTCACGATCATATCTGGCAATTCCGTTTACGTTCACGGTCATTTCGATGCACTTCACGGTCAATGCACTTCACTTCACGGCCATTTCGATGCACTTCACAATCAATTCTCTTCACTTCACGGCCATTTCCATACATTTCACGATCATATCCGGCAATTCCGTTTACGTTCACGGTCATTTTGATGCACTTCACGGTTAATGCACTTTACTTCACGGCCATTTCGATGCACTTCACAATCAATTCTCTTCACTTCTCGGCCATTTTCAAGCATTTCATGATCATATCCGGCAATTCCGTTTACGTTCACGGTCATTTTGATGCACTTCACGGTCAATGCACTTCACTTCACAGCCATTTCGATGCACTTCACGATCAATTATCTTCACTTCACGGCCATTTCCATGCATTTCACGATCATATCCGGCAATTCCGTTTATGTTCACGGTCATTTCGATGCACTTCACTTCACGGCCATTTTGATGCACTTCACGATCAATTCTCTTCACTTCACGGCCATTTCCATGCATTTCACGATCATATCCGGCAATTCCGTTTACGTTCACGGTCATTTCGATGCACTTCACGGTCAATGCACTTCACTTCACGGCCATTTCGATGCACTTCACTTCACGGCCATTTCGATGCACTTCACGGCCATTTCCATGCATTTCACGATTATATCCGGTAATTCCGTTTACGTTCACGGTCATTTCGATACACTTCACGGTCAATGAACTTCACTTCACGGCCATTTCGATGCACTTCACGATCAATTCTCTTCACTTCACGGCTATTTCCATGCATTTCACGATCATATCCGGCAATTTCGTTTATGTTCACGGTCATTTCGATGCACTTCACGGTCAATACACTTCACTTCACGGTCATTTCCAAGCACTTCACGATCAATTCTCTGCATATAACGCAATGACAATTTGAAACATGCATGAACAAAATGATGGTGATAAATTTATGAACTCAAACCTGCTCCTATAGTGCTTCTTTCAACTAAGAAACCAGAGTGACCCTGGATTCTTTAATTGACTTTAGTGCTTCTTTCAACTGAGAAACCTGCTCCTGCAGTGCTTCTTTACCTACTGCATTTGCAGGGATTATAATCTTAAGGGTGGAGGGCAATCTGCAAAATGCACAACATAGAAGCAAATAAATAAGCTAAAAAAGAGAACAGGAACATAAACAAAGATTATGATAGGAGATACTGACCCTGAATATGACTTTGATGAATCCGGAGAAATCAATCCATATCCATTCTCCCCACCCTTCATATAGTTCAAATTCCAGAAAAAGAAAAGGAAAGTAAGCTCATCAAGGGATTGGAATATTTTATTGACAAATATATATAAATGCAGCATTTCACATGCAAAAATAAAACCAGCCATAGTAGTTCTACTATTTATGACCACACTGAGTAGTCATGTTTAAAGAAAATGTTGGAAATAGGCCTATCAATTTCTGAGCATGAATCAATTACTAAAATTTGCCAATTTTTGGGGAAAAAAGTATAACGAATCTCCTTTTCTTCTTTTAAGAAAAAATTGGTGGTGTGTGTATGTCATGTGTGTAAGTGATCTAGATTCCAGGGTTCAATCCCTGGTAGTGTTGCTTTTCCCGAAAAAAATAAAAAAAAAATATTGGTTGAGGAATGCTAGGCAGAACTGATGGCGCAGAGAGATTGCCTGAGTACAGGGAATCAGCACCAGGAGTACTGCGAGCACCTTCCCTGTCTTTTAAAACATAATCTCTAAGCCTCAAAATAATCTGAACAAGTGCAACTCTCATACAACCAACCTCTCCAATCACCTGAATGGGCAAGATCAAAAGCAAATTAAGTAATCATTAAATGCATGGAAATGACCGTGAAGTGGAAACAGACCTCCACTAGTTTACCACCCTCTTCAGCACATCTTGGCTTTTCATGTTTTGAGATGAGAACATCAGCTTTTGTACTCTTGCGCATCTCATTTATAATAGCACCGTTCTTGCCAATGAGACAGCCAATAGTCTTGGATGGAACAAGAATGCGAATGTTGACAGTGTCATCATCATCATTGTCATTGATCTTTCCTTGCAGCAGTAGAACAGCTTCAACAGCAGTAGATAAGTAACGTGATCAACACAAATATTTTTTTTAAAAAAAAACTATGGAAAATAAATTTTTTTCTTAAAAAAAAAACTATAGAAGTTTAAGTGGATAAGCTATTCACTTTTTAGAATCTGATGATAACTTTGCAAATACTCAAGGCCTCAAGAAACCAAGTAAGCTATTCACCCAACTCAAAACTTATTGGATCAAGCACTTCATCCCAGATAGACCACATACCTTCTAAAATAGTTGTATAACTCATTGACTCAACTCAAAACTTGTATGAGTTGAGTACAAGTGAACTTGACTCGACAAAATTTCAAGCTGAGTCATTAGAAAACTCAATCATTAGAAAACAGTGGATTCATAAATGCCTACACAAGTGGGCCGTATGACAGAAAGCAGTGGATATTGAATGCTTAAACAAATGTAAACAGTCGGGGTCGACCCCAACTCTCTGGACAGTTACCCGGTCGACCCCATTTTTTTGAATTTTAGTGAAATGGGGTCGACCGGGTCCAGAGAGTTGGGGTCGACCGGGAATGACCCGGTCGACCCCGACTGTTTACCTTGGCACCACATCAGATGTGAACTGTGGGTTGTAATTCTCCACAATTATCAATTGATAGTATCATCCAATTGAGAGTTTTTGAGGCATGCCCATCAGATGATTAGACCCAACAGATGAATGGGTTAGGTTGCCAAAGACAGCCTCGGCCTGTACAATTGCTAGATCAAAAAAAAAAAAAATCATTTCTTTCAATCAAGCATCATCTGATACTTCATTCAATTAAACATGATAAAATACAAAGAAGTGAAAGTTTTTTTTTTAAGAGTACCTTGGTGTGAAACACGTTCTTTGGAGACAAGTCTTCAAGATCTCAAATTTATCAATGCATCCACGTCCTCTTAGAAAAAGAAAACCGCTCACCTTGAGTAATGGATGATAGAAGATGTAATGTGATGGTCGGATGGGGATTCTACGGAGATTTTATGGAGATTTCACGAAGAAAATGGGTGAAAATAGGGATTAGGGATGGCGGGGAGAGTTCGGACGTGTATTTGCGTGTAAGGGAGTAAATGCAGTCATATTTTTAGAGTAAGGCCATTTTCGTCATGTACAGAGGCGTCCGTACAGCAGAGACTTATTTTTGGAAGCTTAAAAAGCAGTGGGCTTCAAAAGGCTGGTGGGCCATATATGGGTCGTACAGTTGGAAATTTCCCAAAAGAGATCTTTGGTCATTCTGAACACATGCTGCATGTGCAAACAAGATTGAGAAACTGTCGACCACCTTTTCATTTTTTGCCTGTTTACACACAAGATATGGGATTGTTTCTTAGAGGTTCATGGGGTTTCATGGGCAATGCCAGGGTTGCGGGACCTTTGTGCTTGGCATGGGGGAGGAGGGGGGAAACAATCCCACTCGAAGTGGCTCTTGACCTTGCCTGCGATTTGGTGGTCCGTTTGAGGTGAAAGGAACTGAAGACACTTCTATAATCAGTTGTGGCCACTTCATGCAGTTGTGATGGGGATGAATTTGACGTTGTCTGAATGGTCTGCCTTGTAGTGCCCCTTTTGGGTTGTGTTTGTTTACATCTAGGCTTGGGGGAATGGGTTTCTTTGTTCCTTTTGTTGTATTCTTTTCCTGTTCAGCTTTGCTGATACGCCTTTCTAATAAAATTTCAGCACTCTTCGAAAAAAAAATTAAAAAAAATTGAATGTATTAAACTGCTAAAGATTCATAAAAAGGATGAACTAAGGAGTTAGCAAGTCTGTGACAGTATCATGGAGGAGGTCACACATTGTAGACAATGCAACCAGACCACTAGCAGTGAATGCATGCTGTTAGCAATTTGCGATTTATGCTTTTGTTTGAATATGGATCAAGATGTTAAGGGCCTCTTGATCACCTAAATTCAAGAGTCATACATATATTTGACGAATGTAATACATAGACGTTCTGCATTTTTATATGGTTTTTCCTTCCATGTGTTAAATTTTCAAACCAAGTTTTTTGTTATTTTGATTCCTCGATCAATGGTCCAATGCGAATTTTACTTTTCCTTATTATGGTGAAAATTGTCTGTGGGACTCGTGCCCAACTACAATCATGGTGTTCCATTCTGATATTGAGGTTCACCATAAACTTAATAGGGTGCTAAAACCACTATGATTAAGGGCACTGTCCATTTTTCATGCCCTTAAATGAATAGCGTTGGTCATGCTGATTACGCTGATTAGGGTGAAATGTGCAATTCATTATGGATTCCTCCCATCCAACAATTGTCATAGGTGATTTCATACTGGGCCCTGCAGATGGTTTACACTGGATTTTGGTAAGAAGAATTCATACTGGATCATTGCTGCTGATTTATTGCTTTCCAAAAAATCAAAAAAGAACGCACCTTGCGAGTACTGGAAAAAAAAAACTCCTGATTTGTATGCATTTTGACCCACAAAAGATTAACCAAAGGTCACTCTCAAGCAGGTTCTTCCAAGGAAATTCGTGACATCTTATCTTCCTAAAGAAGATAGAGTGATGACTGTTTTGGATCCAAGTGGGAGGTGTTGGACCATGAAATACTTTGCCCGCAAAACTCTTGGTGCACTCAGCGGCGGTTGGGGCTCCTTTTCCCTTGCTAATAATCTTGAGGAAAGCGATGTCTGTGTCTTTGAACGTATCAAAATGGACAAGCTGCAGGTGCATATTTTCAGGGTAGTAGAAGAAATCACACCGTTGATCAAGGTCGTCTCAAGTAGAAAGAAAAAGAATTGATAACCATTGTGCTGATAACTGTAGTACGTTGTTTGCGGCAATACATGGTTGCAGTGATTCTATTTATGTTTTTAGACTCTGGTTGGGACATGCTTGCATTTGCAGATTAGACAAACCCAGGAATGTGGTACTGGTGTCAGCACAATTGGACTGTATTGTTTGTGTGAGCTCCAACCATGAGTCTCAAATCTGTTAACCTGTATCATGTGCTGGGTAAGTTCTTTTTATTTTTTATATAAAATTTTCCTTTTGTCCTTTAATAAATAATTTAAATTATTCCCTTTATCTTTGCTTGTTTGATTTTACATTTTCTGGTCTTTGCTATTTTATTTCACTGATACATACATCTCTTTGCATTGTAGATGCTATTTATTGGTGCTACCGGCTACAACGGATTAAATACTGGCATGGTATCTTTTCTAGGAAAGATTGGGTGTTTCAGATAAGTACAAGGTTTATTGTGCACCATGATCCCTGCCTACCTATTCATGTGTGTGGCCACTGCTGATGTGGTGCACTATAAGATAGTGACCCCCACCAAACTGGCCCTGTAAGTAGGATTCGTCGGGAATCTTGCCCCGAACTTTAAGGTTCTCCAATTGAGGCCTCGCACAGTTCTGACAAGTGGGGTATATGTTGGTCATCTGCACATTGCTGTCGATGGACTATGCCCTGAATATCATCTTGATGAGCAATCCTAAACCATTGAATCTGTGGCCGAGAAATAGATGGTCGAAAGAGAAATACAGCAAGTGTTAGCATTTGAGTGGAAAATGGCCTGAGAGTGGTTGCAAGGATCTTATCATCCCCAGATTTTCAGGGCATGGTCTATCCAGTGTAGGGCACAATCCACGATTGGTTTGGGTTACTGAACTGTGTGTCCTACCTCTTGGCAGAGATTCTTGCTGTACTTGAATGGACGGGGGGAACCATTGGTACAAGTCTCATATGTTCAAAGGTGAAAGTCAGATGTATTCTTACAAACCTATTTTGGCAGTACACGAACACAAAGATGTATTGTTATATTACCAAAAGCTGCAAGAAAGGGGGGGATCTATATATCAGCATGGGTCGAAATATAAAAAAGCAGCAATATCTAGGCATGCACCCCATTTCTTCCAGCTCTTGCTTTCCCAGTTTTTCTGGAAATATAGTAAGCTTCCTTTCTACTAATTACTCTTTTTTTTTGCTCACTTCCAGACCGTTTACACAATGGGGGCATCATTGTTTTGCCAGATTTTTCACAATTGGATGTTCTAGACACGTGACGAGTTTGCAGGCAAAAAAATGCATGTATCTTAACATATCATACAAATGAGTTGGGCCAGCACTGGGTGAGGTTGGCCTTGGCCTTGCCATGGTCCCCTATGCTGTGGCCCTAGCCACGGCCCTAATCAGGCTAAAAAGGCCTTGACCTAGGCCAGCTTGTGCTTAGGGCCCTTCTTTGAAGTAAAAGAGTGGCATGATCAAATGTTTGAAATAGTTTAAATCTAAGCAATTTTTGCAGTATCCTTTCCATGTTTGATGAACACCATCTTATAAAGGATCATTTGGGAGGATGGATTTGAAACCCTGGGTTTCAATCCTGGATTTTAAATTCTAAATTTTTAGTTGTGTTGGGGAGATTGGTTTTGACTTTGGTATTGGGAGTAAGTTTCTGGTATATTCTTATGATAATGAATCTGAAGAGATAAATTGTCTAAAAAATATTAAGATGGCATTTGCAATATGTAAGAGATAAATTGTCTAAAAAATATTAAGATGGCATGTGCAATATGTAAGACATCCACTTTTTTGTTTTGAAGATGTATGTAAGAGAATCACTATATTGAGTTTAATGTAAGATAGCTTTGGTGCATTAATAAGATAATTGAAGGCTTTGGTCCCAACTAATTTCATGGTTGAAACAAAATTTCATGTTTCTTTATGAATGAATTGCCCATTTTTTATTTTTTATTTTTTAAAATTTTAAAAATGATATCTTATATAACGATCGTATAAGCTTAGTTTCATCATGTGGCAAATGCAAGTGAAAATATTCAATAGTATGAATATCCTAAAGAGTGGAGAGGATGGTTATGACAATCGAAGAGGAATGTGAATATTGGATTTTGCCACTTTTTTAAGTTTTCATGAAAGGGCACTTTTCATGGATTTGAAATCCAATTAGAATTGAAATCCATATCTAGATCTTAGATCTCAGTTGAAATCCAGTTAGAATTGAAATACAGCTCTAGGGCCCAAACATTACCCCATTTTTAGATCCTAGAACTCAATTCTCCGAACCTCCTTAAATCCTGTATTTTCAGAGGCGACCAGTGACCCACAAATGGTATCGATGACAGGAAAATGTCCCTACCTTTAAATTACACTAGGGCTATGGCAGGTGCAATGAGTGGAGGGATGAAGCCATACGAAACTGCTGGTGTTATATTTCATTCAAAATCAATGGCACGGGCAATCACCACTGTTTCTTATGGTATGATCCACCTGATAACCGTATCTGCTTCATTTTTGGTATAATCCCCTAAAATGATCTAAAAATTGATGGACAGCATGGATACATATTACATACATCAAGCTGGCCCCAAGGTAAACCCATGGTAAGGGCCTCACCATCTTGGGTGAGGCCGGGGTCTCACCTAATTGGCTCTCTACACATAAATAGCCAAAGTTGCCAGGATGATAAACAGGCACTTAGAAATTGCATATGGGGCACACAATTACGTTAGAATAAACTAACCAATTATGTTTCTAACTTTAGACGTATCATTAACAAAAAAAATCACATACATTTGATTATTTGACTATTGGATTGGTGGACATTTATGGATAGTTAAAAATGAAGAGTATCCAATGGTCCTATTTTAACCAACAGGCACCTATAAATCAGAGGATTAGATTATAAATATTGCTTACTAGTAATTTAGAGGTAAATAAATTGGAAGTAAATGGTTTATATAATTGTAAGGTGGTATTAAATGAAATCAAAATATTCTATCTGGACGAGAGTAAATGGGAGGAATTGGAATGTATTGAAATTTTGTTATGCATTCACAACAATATATATGATATCCTAAATCATCTTGGATATTCCAAAGTGTGTGCAATATTTAATAAAATGATTGTAACAAATCAATTGAAATATATACTTTAATTGAAAATGAGGAAAATTCGAGCTTCGGGTAAGCTAAAAACGTAAGGATCACACACAAGAAACTCGTTAATGTTTTTTAACAGTTGACTTAGATAACAATTATTTAAACAGCTGAGGTCATTCTTTTGGTGTGATTTTAGCAACGTCGGCAATATTTGGATTGTTTACTCCATTTACTTCCAAATGCTCTCCTGAGCTTTGAAATTTCCTCATTTTTTAGGCTTTTTGGCATAAAATGATAAGGAAAACTCAATGATCAGTGCAAATGAAACTCATACATCACAATAGCCCATAACGTTCGTAACTAAGGAGGGAAGGGTGGTACTCTCGTTGACCGGCACGCGCGCGGATTCGGTGGATCCCTAGCTGTGGGCTCCACTGTAATATGCATGTGACTAACATCTGGGACGTTCATCCGTTTTGATTCAAAAAGTAAAGTAGATCGAGATCCAAACCGAAGATGGACCACACTATAGGAAGCAGTGGTGATTAACCGTTAAAAACTTCATGTGAGCCACAAAAATTTTCAATCAAGTTGATATTCGTGTGGTCCCCTCATCCAGGTCTCTATGACCTTATCAATAGTTTGTATGGCAAATAAACATTCCGGTCGCTCCCAACGAAATTTTAATGGTGGGTGAATTACCACTGTTCCTGTGGTGGGTCCGCCTAATATCTGGATCTACTTCATTTTTGCATCATGCCTTAAAATGAGCTCTTAAAACGCGTGCACTGCATGATTAAAAGAAAAATACGTAACAGTGGGACCCACTGTCAGGGATCCACAGACCGATGGACGGTGTGGATATAACACACACATCACGGTGGGCCACACAGAGATTAGGGTTACACAGTGGATTCGTGTAGTCACGAGTCACACGAAAGTCGCGTCCGCACTTATGGAGGTGCAACAGGAAACGAAACGTCAAACGTCTGACGTCTCTCTCAGTTTCTCTTTCCCATGCCACATTATTACGCAGGTCGATGGATGAAAGTTCTGTACGTTTTCCATCTTGAACGTACACTTGGCAAATCCTTTTGGAGATCGAAACTGTTGTTATGGTGGCCCACCACACTGATAAACCATATTTCAAAATAAAACGGGATTGGACCGTTGTAGTCATTCCCGTAAGAGGCCGTCAGAAGGAACCGTAAAACTCAAGCAACGAATGGGTGTTCAGGGTCTTCCCATCACTGAATTTTCCAACCTATCAAGCGTCGGCCCGTCAGATCTGCTGTCTTATCACTTAACGCGGATTGCGTGCTATCCCCGCCCGTCCTGGGCGCGGGTTTCCGGTAAAAGGCTTTCGCAGGAAGTTCCTGCGCAAGATTCTGTGTGGCCCACTGTGATGGGCATGAGAAAGTCACTCCATCCATCTGTTTTTTGAGTTCATTTCAGTACATACCACTAAAAACGAGGATGATAATTCAAATGAGCTACACGAGAGAAAATAGTGAAGATTTAATGGCCATAGTCGAAACATTTAGATGGCTACCAAAGTTTTGTATTAATTTAACTTCATTGCTTTTGCACTTCATGTAAATGACCCTATAAAAGGTTTGGATGGAATGTAAACATCATGGTTGATCCTGAAGAGAAGGTTTCAACGGTAAGAATTTCTTTTTCGACCGTTTCATCTGCTATGACTCACTTGAGTTTAGGATCCTTATGATTTTGTCTCGTGTCCTAAAATGAGCTTAAAAAACGGATGAATAGATTAGATTTCTAACAAACATCACTATGGCTCCATCCAAAATACTTGTGCAAGAGCAGGAAATCCGCGTTCGCCCGTTCCCAGGTCCGATCAGGTAGTTCTGTGACGGGCCTACCATGGTGTATCCGTACATCCTAAGCCGTCAATCCCTTTTTTTAGATTATTTTAAGGCTTGAGCACAAAAAGAGGCAGATCCAACACTCAAGTGGACCACACCAAATAATAAGCTTACAAAGCATTAAATGTCAGGTGCTTTGAATACAAGAGTATATATGGTGTGGTCCATTTGACCGTTGGATTTGCTTCATTTTTGTTTTGAAGCCTTAAAATAATCTGAGAAAAGAGATATACGGCTTGGATGTACAGATACATCACGGTGGACCCGCCCACGGAACTGCCTGTTCAGAGCTACGTACGGGCGGGGGTAGCGCGCAATCCGCGTCCCTTTTCACTATAGCTGTTTGATACGTGTACCACGTGCACATGGTTCATTTTCAGTGTGCCCCACAATTTGGATGGTCTAGATAATCTTACACGAGTAGCATTATGTGAGGAATGGACTCAGATTGGGTAGTGCCCCAGAAATTTTCAACGGTGGGCGTTCAATCGACCTATTTCCTGTGGTGTGCTCCACATGAGCTGTCAAAATGAATGGATGGCGTGGATAAAATACATACATTATTGTGGGGCCCACGGAGCTCTTCCACCGCTGACTAGGGTAGTGGAGGAGTCACCACCCAATAGGATCCGGGAATGGTAGTGAACTATCACGGGAATATGCATAACAGAACTTTGGTAATCAGCTTCCCGCATTCGTCTCAGGCGTACAGTCTCTCTTTTATCAGATGCAGAGGAAGGAAAGGAAAATGGAGAGATCATCCTTCCTTAAAGTGATGATAAGAGATTTTGTTGAGAAAATGATATGTATTCTACTTCGTTTTCTCTCTATCACATTCAAATACAGACCGTTGATTAAATGAATGGCCCGTATACTAAAATATTCAGTAATAATTTATGTTTAATAAGTATTACACCGATACACATATAAAGAAATGGGTTGTTTGAAGCCCATTAGTCAAACAGTTTGGATGGTCCTGATTTCATTCGGATGGGCCTGATGATAAGATTTTTGGAGCTTCCACTTGCTTGGTAAGACTCCAACTCAGTCCTAACATCCATTTTGGAACGTACTGACTCGGCTCACTAGGTGTGGTTGCATCCAATGCTGGGTGAGGTGTCAAACAGCAGGTTTTTGCTTTCAAGCTTTTGCAAGGTGGGCCCATAGTTCGGTGATCTAAGCCGTTGACACAATGGGCGTTCATGCATCAATATCCCCTATTACCTATTTTATTGAATTTGAACCGTTCCAAATCCTTGATGGACTGGGTGGGTGCGTGTCAAGATCAATCCCATGACTAACTCATGGGCTTTTGATTTCAGGTCCAAATCCCACCTGAGTCAAAATCAGGTCCATGACTAACACATGGACCGTTTTAAAGGGTGGCTTCCGAAATCTTGGCAAATCCACTGTCATCAGTTTCGCAAGACAACAATAGTACAGGAATCCAAAAATCAGGCCGATATAAAACTTAGGTGGGCCACACTCAAGAAACAAAAGGAATTTAATGCCTACCATTGGAAACTTTTTGGGTGCCACGAAAGTTTTGTATTGGAATGATATTTGTACCTATACTTTATTTGAGTGGTAATAAGCCTATGAACGGTTTAGATGGTTGGCTCCAGGAAGGTTTCAATGGCGGATGTTTCCATTCTAACTGTCTGATTTGAGTTGGGAGTTCAGCTTCGAACCGAGTCGAGTCGAGCTTTTTCGAATCGATTCGAGTGAGCTAACCGAGGTAACTCGGTTCGTGTCCACCCCTACCTGTCTCTAGCCACGAACAGGCAGTTTTGTGGGCCCACCATGATGTATCCGCTTATCTAGTCGTTCATCTCTTTTATCAGAATATTTTAAGATACAAGCACAAAAATGAGACAGATCCAACTACAGATGACTCTTGCGTTTAATGCAATCCAAGCTTATTGTTTGGTGTGGTCCACTTGAACGTTGGATCTGTATTATTTTTGTGCACATTCCTTAAAATGATTTGAGAAAAGGGATGAACGGCGTGGATAGACTGATACATCACAGTGGGCGGCCCACAGAATGTCCATTTTGGACTCCAATCTCATCGGGGTCTTGCAAAACTCGACTGAGTTGCGACTTGACTCAGAATAGACGAGTCAGTCCGAGTCACCACTGAGTCGTAGCTGATTCTTGCAGTCCATGCAATTTGCCATTTTCAACGGTGATGACATTTGAACTGTTTTGCTCCTTGCAGCACATTCCCATGAAATTCCTTCTCGATTTCGGGAGAGTATTATATAGCATTGACACGGCCATTCTAAATGGGCCCCACGTGACCGATTGGCCTGTCCGATTGGAGGTGGACGATGGCCGGATGTTTTTCCGACGTGGATGGCGGGAATTCATCAAACTCCAGGTTATTTAAGTAGGCTATTTTTTGATTTTCAGATTCGATGGGAAATCACATTTTGACGTCGAAGTGTTTGACAAAAGTTGTTGCTTGAAGAAGTATGCATGTGTGGATGAATGTTTCGATTCATGTGATTCGAGCAAAGATTCATTGGAAATTCGGGATTGCCAATGCTGTAAATTTCTTTGTCAAACCAAAGAGAGGAAGAACTATCCTCCGTTGCGACGACGTTCTGTCAGACGTTCCCAGACATCTAATCCAATAAAGAGAAAGAAATCAAAGAGTGAAAACAAGACCAAAAATGGGTATAAGGAGAAACTACGTTCTCATGAGAAAAACAAAGGCACAGAATGTCTGAGTGGATCGAAAAGGTCGAATTTTGAAGTTTCAGAGAGTGAAGATAATGAAGAAACCCAACCTGGTAATTTCCTCTTTACTTGGAAACTTTGTTTTTTAAGACTTGGTTGGACTCATTCAATCTCGAGTCGAGTCATGACTCGTCTGAGTCATGGATGCAACTCATGATACCTAACTTGATCTGATATTACCGATTATGAGTCGACTCGGATGAGTCGTATTGAGGCTTTAAATCATGTTCAAGACGACTGTTCAGATAACTTCTCTATAGATTTTAAAATAAGGCCCTGGTAGAACTTCAAAAACTCTCTCCTCTACATACCTGTCTTGATGATAATCTTTTTGAACCGTCATCCTATATATGAATTCGGATCCTCTTCTCTTTTTGGTGCAAACAGTAATTCTTCACGCTCTTGCAATGCAATTTTGCCACATTATCAGAGGCTGCATTTAATCTGGCAGTGCCCATAATGCTAAGGATGATGTAGACCCATAAGGATTGGTATAAAATTTCTATTTGATGCAAGCAGATGTTCCAAATCCTTAAAAAAGAAAAAAATAAAATTAAATGCACCTTCTCAATTCATTAAATGACAAAATAACCCCCATGTGCCAATGGGCACACTGCAAGTCTAGTCTACTTGTAGGCCGGACCATTGTTTGAAAACTCGGTGAGTCAAGTTGTAACTCACTTGATTTGACTTGGATATATATATATATATATATATATATATATATATATATATATATATATATATATATATATATATATATATATATATAGCTTATACTACGGATGGCCCAACCATAATGTATATGTTATATTCAAACTGTTCATCCATTTGGAGAGATCATTTTAGAGCTTGAGCTAAAAATTGAGTCGAATCTAAAGCTCATGTAGAACACACCACAAACCGTAGTGTGGATTGAACTCTTACCATCGAAATTTTCTTGGGGTTACAGAAGTTTTGGATGAAACTGTTTTTTAATTTATATTTTAGTTTATCAAGATCGTGTGACCATTCCAATAGGTTGGAATGCAAATAAACATCACAGTGGGCCTTAGGATGATTTCAATGGTGGTTATCATTATCCCACTTCTTTGGAAGGTATGATCCACTTGAGGTTTTGATTTGAAAGTTTTTTAGGCTCATGCCCCAAAATGATCTTGCCAAATGGATGAATAGTTTGGATACAAAACACATCATGGTGGACCCACATAACTGCTCACAATTGTGCTATTGCATTGCTTGCAGCTGTGCGACTTCACTGTAGGAAGGTGTTGTGAGACCGCACAATAGTGTTGTACGAGAAGAGATCTCACACGTGCGAATGGCTATAAATACTCTATCAGGCCTCTCATTTGAACGCTTGGAGATTCCAGAGCTACCATAGAGGTCTCACTTGCGGAATTGAAGGTATCGCAGAAGACCCACACAATGAACCCTTTCTGAGAGTCATGCACTGGCCATAGTGAATCGCATCTTGAGTCGGGAGTTTGCCGGGATTGAAGAAAGAGAACTTGATGATGTTAACACACCATGAAAGTCATTAGTGTGGCTCACCACACAGTCGGCCATAAATTGGGTATTATCCCTATTGGGACTTAGCTAGAAATGGACAGTCCTGTTAGGGGATCTGTTAGGTACACTATGATGAATGTATTTTATAGACACTATCTATCCAATTTGAAAAATCATTCTAGGACGAGCTAAAAATTGAGGTTGAATGATCAGGTGGGAGCACCACAAGAACAGTGGGGATATAATGCCTACCACTGAAAACCTTTTGGAGGCTCAAGAAGTTTTGGATTGAGCTGATATTTATGTTTTTCTTTCATCCAGGTCAACGTGATGTTACTAATAGGTTAGAGTCAAACAAACATTACGGTGGGCCCTAGGAAGGTTTGAATAGTGGGGTCATTGTTACCACTTAATTTTTATGATGTGATTCACTTGAACCTTTGATCTACCTTTTTTTTGGGTTCATGCCCTATTATAGTCTTTCAAAATGGATGGATAAATTAGATAAAAACACTTATATCATGACGGCCCAACAGACTTCTTGACAGTGCCATCCATCTCTGGCAGGTCCTGGTGGTTGTAGCACCCAATCCTCACTCCACACAGTCCGCTTCCATTCCATCTGGATGCAGATTTCTTGCGAAGGCTTCCGTGCGCAGGAAAGTTGTGTGCCCACTATGATATTTGTGATAAATCCACTCTGCCCACTCGTTTGGCGTGTTTACTTTAGGTCATGTGATGCAGGGATAAATGTGATGAGGTCGATCACTGTCTTCCTTAGGGGGGATAACTACTTTGAATCCACGAAGCTTCTCTGGACTCCTCACAGAGATTTCTTTAATCTACGTGGAAAAATAGAAACTAGCAATAATTGTAGAAAGTCGAAATAAATTTGTTGAATATTGATGGATGAAATAAATGAGTATTACAACCTTTTAAATAGTGATACCAAGTCTTTGATTAAGTTTAAGAATTAAACTATAACTAAAACTCCCTAAAATTCGTAACTTACTATGAATAGTAAAATTTAGTAAATTTTCTATTTATATTAAGTATCCTATAGGGCTTAACCACGTTATTCTTCTAATTTTTCTAAATACTTTTCATGTTGAGCGCAACTCCTAAAGCCCAACCGATGAAGAGTTATAATCAAACTAAAACTTACTATTTATAATAAAAACGGCATTAAACATGAATTCAATCTTCGATATGATGGTATCTTGCAAATTCGGCATGGGCAACCCGGCATAGTCGAGTTGGTTGGATAAAGTAGCGCGTCCTATCCCAAAATCAAATATGGTACATCGAGTAACTCATTCCAGTTTGTGAGATATGCCTGTTTTAAGGTTCCGATGGTCTTGATGACTTATGCCTCCAATCAGGCCTTCTCTGATCCATCTTGGACATGAAAGTGTTTGCGACCCGCTTTGCATTAACGTAACTCAAAAATGTGTTGGGTCCAAAACTCAACTGGGCCACAAGTGAAGAACCAATGGGGATGAAATGATCACTCTTAAAACATTCATATGACTATAAAATTTTTGTATTAGGTTAAGTTTTTTGTGTTTTCAATTCATGCCAATTGAAATGACCTTATATGCAGTTTGGATGACATAAATATTAAGTGAAGTCTAAGAAGGTTTCAACTATAGGCATTGTTGCGCAGCACGCCAACAACGCAGTGAGCCGAGATTCAATCTCAGGCCTCACCCACAAACGATAAACGGAAAGAAATATAAATTAGAAACATATCAAAGCAATCCAAACAAACCACAAGACAAGATACGTGAAAAAACTCCAAACTAGGGTAAAAAACCACGGATGCAAACTTCCACTATGAAGAAACAAAGATTACAAGGCAAAATACTAATCTCTCCCTTGGAAGAATAGAAAACCCTGAGCCCATACCTTTAGAAATATTTTCTAATATTTCTCATTCCTTAGAATACCCTAGAAAAATCTTAAGAACCCCTATTTATAGTTTAGGAAACTTTCCTTCCGCATCCTGGTTACGAAATGACTCAAATTCGCAGTTTTGTGGAACAAACTGCGTAACCTACGACCGGTCCTGGCTCCGCTACGACCGGTCCTATGCCCCTACGACCAGTCGTAGCTCTCCTACGACCAGTCCTAGGCCCTGGAAAAAAAACAGCACAACTCGCTGGACTTTGAGTCGTGTCAGGGCTCTAACCCACGACCGGTCGAGCACCTCCCATGACCAGTCGTGGTTCCCCCACGACCGGTCGAACACACCCCACGACCGGTCGTAGCCGTCCTACGACCGGTCGAAGGTGGCCCAATGCGGCTCCATATTCTCAACAATCTCCCACTTGGAGACACATTGCCATAAACCTTTGTCTTCTTCATTCGGAGTGCACCACCTCCCCGTCTTCAAGCCTGAAGACCAATCAAAGCTGAACAGAGCTTCAGCTTCTCCCTTGTGACCACCTTGGTCAACATATCTGCAGGATTCTTACTTGTATGAATCTTCTCCAGAATAATCGATCCATCTTCTAGTAACGAACGTATGAAGTGATATCTGATGACAATATGCTTGGTCCTTGAATGAAAGGCTGAATTCTTAGCCAAGTGTATTGCACTCTTACTGTCACTGTACAGCTTGCAATCTACTTGCTTCTTACCCAACTCTTCCATAAAACCTTGCATCCACACCATCTCCTTGCATGCTTTTGTAGCCGCAACATATTCTGCTTCTGTCGTACTGATAGATACT
The DNA here is from genome assembly GCA_037074715.1 of Magnolia kwangsiensis. Taxonomy (NCBI): domain Eukaryota; kingdom Viridiplantae; phylum Streptophyta; class Magnoliopsida; order Magnoliales; family Magnoliaceae; genus Magnolia; species Magnolia kwangsiensis. Next base: position 113,533,922 of record CM073580.1, read on the forward strand.
ATCTTCTGTAATTGAGAGACCCAACTGACTGCAGCACTGCTCAGAGTAAAGACATAACCTGTAGTGCTTCTTCTGCTGTCGATATCTCCTGCTAAATCTGAATCCACATAGCCTTGCAGCTTGATTTCCGATCCACCATAACACAACCCTACATCCTTAGTACCCACAAGGTATCTGAGGATTCACTTCACAGCTTCCCAATGTTCCTTCCCGGGGTTGTTCATGAACCTACTAACAACTCTCACTGCTTGAGCAATGTCTGGCCTCGTGCTCACCATAACATACATGAGACTCCCAATCGCTGACGCGTATGGGACTTTGGCCATATAGTCCCGTTCCTCCTGCGTCTTTGCACCTTGCTCCTTAGATAGCTTGAAGTGGTTGGCTAATGGAGTGTTAACCGGTTTAACACCTCCTATATTGAATCGATCAAGTACCTTCGCTATGTACTCTACCTGTGACAAAATCAGTTTCTTATTTTTCCTGTCACGCTTTATCCTCATGCCTAAGATTTTTTTTGCAGCTCCTAAATCCTTCATGAAAAATTCTCTAGACAGTTGTCTTTTGAAATCTGAGATGTCCTTCATGCTTGAACCGACAACAAGCATATCATCAACATACAAAAGAAGGATGATGTATGACACAGTGGTCTGCATGACATCTCCTAAAAATATTTTTCGACTTGAAACTATCAAACTTCTTGTATCACTGCCTCGGGGCCTGCTTCAGGACATATATACTTTTCTTTAGTCTGTACACCTTGTTCTCATTACCTGGTGCCACGTATCCTGTCGGCTGATGCATATATATTTCTTCTTCAAGATCCCCATGAAGAAAGGCTGTCTTAACATCTAGCTGCTCTAGATGTAAGTTCTCTTTAGCCACTATACTCAAGACCATGCGAATCGTAGATATTTTCACTACCGGTGAAAATATTTCAGTGAAATCGATACCTGCCTTCTGTTGAAAATCTTTTACAACTAGTCTCGCCTTGTACCGTTTCGAACCATCATGCTCCTCCTTCAGTCTGTAAACCCACTTATTATGAAGAGCTTTCTTACCCTTACGTAAAGTGACTAGCTCCCATGTACGATTAGACTCAAGAGAGTCCATCTCTTCATCTATGGCTTGCTCATACTTAACCCGTGTATCTGACTGTAATGTCTCTTCAAAACATTCTGGCTCACCATTATCTGTCAGCAGTAGATAATGTAAGGAGGGTGAGTATCGGACTGTGGGTCTCCTCTCCCGAGTAGACCTCCTCACAACCGGTGTTTGTGGCTCTGCCTCATGATGCTCCTGTGCATGATCATCCTGTGGCGCTGTAACACCCATGTCCAGTAACTCTTCTAACTCTACGAATTCCTTTTTCTCGGCCTTATTTTCCTGCACACTGTCCTTATGCATCACTTTTTCATTGAAGACTACATCCTTTTTTCTGATGATTTTTCTATTTTCTGCATCCCAAAACCTGTAGCCAAAATCATCCTGCCCGTAGCCTATAAACGTGCACCTCCTGGACTTCGCATCTAGCTTGTTTCTGTACTCTGCATCAATGTGAACATATGAAGTGCAACCGAACAATCTGAGATGTGTAAGGTTCACTTCTTTCCCAGTCCACGTTTCTTCTGGTAGCCCACCATCCAATGGTGCTGAGGGACTTCTATTGATAAGATATACGACAGTATTTACAGCATCTGCCCAAAAAGTCTTGGGCAACCCTGCATGTAACCTCATGCTCATGGCGCGCTCAAGGATGGTCCTGTTAATGCGTTCAGCAGCACCATTCTGTTGTGGTGTCCCTGGAATCATTTTCTGATGTTTGATTCCACTTGCTGTACAATACTCCTTAAACCTCTTATCATAATATTCTCTCCCATTATTAGATCTGAGACACTTTACTGTTTTACCTATCTCATTTTCTACAATAACTATCCACTTCTTAAACGCATCAAATACATCAGATTTATGCTTTAAGAAATAAACCCACATTTTTCTACTAGCATCATCAATAAAGGAAACAAAATAACGTGAGCCACTAAGGGATGATACCTGTGTCGGTCCCCACACGTCAGTGTGTATAAGCTCCAATATATGCGTTTTTAGAGCGCGTCCTGTCTTCTTGAAACTTACCCTCTTCTGCTTGCCATATATGCAATCCTCGTAGAATTTCAAGTCAAGAGACTTCAGCCCTGGTAGCTTTCCTTTTGACAATAACACTTTCATCCCTTTCTCACTCATATGTCTCAACCTCTGATGACATAACTGTCCATTCACTTCAGTTGATGCGACTGAGAGTGAACCATACGATCCTGAAGTCACGTACAAAGTGCCTTCTTTTTTACCTCGAGATATCACCAAGGCACCTTTTGTGATCTTCCAGGAATCACTGGTAAATTTCGTTACATAACCGGTATCGGCCAACTGCCCCACTGAGATCAGATTTCTTCTCAAACTCGGTACATGTCTGACATCCTTCAGTTTCAAAACCGTTCCGTCTTTCTGATTGACATGAACGTCCCCCTTTCCAACAATACAGCACGGCTCATCATCACCCAGGTAGACTCTCCCAAAGTCACCTGACATATAATCACGCAGAACTTCCTTACATGAAGTGGCATGAAACGAAGCACCTGAGTCTATAATCCATGACTCATTCCTTGCATCAAGAGACAAGATCAACGCCTCTGTGTCGCTCTCCTCAGACAGATTCACTGAATCCTTCCCGCCTTGAAAGCTTCCTTCTTATTTCTTGAGCGCCCTTCAATTACATTTCATGTGTCCCTTCTTGCCGCAATGCCAACACCCGTCTTTGTCTTTCGGTCCCTTGGACTTCTTCTTTGACTTAGAAAGTTCATATTTATTACCTCCTCTGTTCTGCGATCTTCCTCTTCCTTCAACGTTTAGAGCATTCCTTGAATCCCCTGAAACTCCTGATGCCTTCCTTTTAGATTCTTCGCTGAGAATTAGACCGACCACATCATCAAATTTCAGCTTTGTCAATCCTGAAGAATTGCTCACAGCAATCACCAAATCATCCCAACTGTCTTGCAGACTGGATAAGATCAATAGTGCCCTGACCTCATCCTCAAAAACGATGCTAACGGATTTCAACTGGCTCTTGACTGTATTGAACTCGTTTAGATGTTCAGCCACGCTCCCACCATCTGACATCTTCATGTTGAATAGTTGTTTCATAAGATGAACCTTGTTGGATGCTGAGGGCTTTTCATACATGGTGGCTAGGGCTTCCATTAATTCTTTTGTCGTTTTCATCTTGGATATGTTGAAGGCGACGCTCTTAGACAAAGAGAGTCGGATCGTTCCTAAAGCCTTCCTATCCAGTAAAAACCATTCATCATCTGTCATCTTTTCTGGTTTCTTCTCCTTTTCTTCTAGAGAAATGTAGAGGTCCTTCTGATACAGATAATCTTCCATCTGCATCTTCCAGAAGGCAAAGTTTGAACTATCAAACTTCTCAATTCTAGTTTTTCCATCTTCCGTCATCATTCCCAATAGAACTAAACCAATAGCTCTGATACCAGTTGTTGCGCAGCACGCCAACAACGCAGTGGGCCGAGATCCAATCTCAGGCCTCACGCACAAACAATAAACGGAAAGAAATATAAACTAGAAACAGATCAAAGCAATCCAAACAAACCACAAGACAAGATATATGTGAAAAAATTCCAAACTAGGGTAAAAAACCACGGATGCAAACTTTCACTATGAAGAAACAAAGATTACAAGACAAAATACTAACCTCTCCCTTGGAAGAATAGAAAACCCTGAGCCCACACCTTTAGAAATATTTCTTAATATTTTTCATTCCTTAGAATACCCTAGAAAAACTGTAGGAACCCCTATTTATAGTTTAGGCAACTTCCCTTCCGCATCCCGGTTGCGAAAGGACTCAAATCCGCAGTTTCACGGAACAAACTGCGTAACCTACAACCGGTCCTAGCTCCGCTACGACCCGTCCTAGGCCCCTAGGACCAGTCCTAGGTCCCGGAAAAAAAACAGCACAACTCGCTGGACTTTGAGTCGTGCCAGGGCTCGAACCCACGACTGGTCAAGCGCCTCCCACGACCAGTTGTGGCTCCCCCACAACCGGTCGAACACGCCCCATGACCGGTCGTAGCCGTCCTACGATCGGTCGAAGGAGGCCCAATGTGGCTCCATATTCTCAACAGGCATCTCTTTCCCCACTCTTTCTTCGCGTGTGGCCCGTTTAAGTTTTGGATCCTAGTCATTTTTAGTCGCATCTCCTAAAATGAGCTTGAAGAATAGATAAATGAAGTAAATTTCTCACAAACATCACAATGGCCCTGTCACCATTTGCTGCGGTTCATATGACCTAATGCTCGAGGTAGAACAAGTCCAAGTAAAGCATTTTAATTATTAAAAAAGTTTAATGATTCAATACTTTTGTGATGTTCTTTTAAACTTTTGATTACTAGACTAAGTAGAAAAATTACTTAATGAACCATTGATCTACCATATTTGTGTTATAAATAATTTCTCAGAAACCATGAGAGAATAGACCTGATAGATACACAATAATTTCTCAAGTTGAACATAGACCAGAAATGATTGGACTCTCTATCCAAAGACTTAACCTCACCAATGCAAATACATAATAAGTCCAACATCATGATCCCGAATCCAGCTTTATGTGGAGAAGGAAAAAGTATACCGATTTGTCTTTATTTCCGATGGTGGAAGTCTTCGATCCCGACTCGTCATCAGTCCCCTAATAGAGGATGACTATACCTATCATCATCATTATCATAATGATGAAAATCAACATTAGTTTATCATAAAACTTGATTGATGGACATAGTGTAATAAAATATTGAAATACATGGACTATAAATTTACATTTTAAGAAACTTCATATATTAGCCAATGCATATCAATCAAAGAACTATAAGGCGTACTTTGTTGTGTTATCATTGCTGTAAAATTGGATTGTCGGGATCTTCCTCTTCTTACACCCTTTAGAGAAGCTGTGATGAGGTTGTAACTTCCATCGGTGGTGTTGGATTGGAGACCCAGTCCTGTTAATATATGTTAGAGGGGTAAGGAGTTTGAAACCAATCAAAACTCCTCTCCCAGGGCTCCACACGAATCGGTAATCCTAATACTTCTATGTGTGTATCGCAATCTACCCCTTATACATCCCACACGAATTGGTAATCCGAATTCTGCTAAACTACTATGTGAGTATCACAGTCGTAGCACTTTACCCCTTTTTGAATGTGTCACAACTTAGTGGGGCTCACTAGTATGCCCCACTTTAGGATAATCCAGACCATTGTGTTCACTCCCCAAGTGCAGGGTTGTGATGTAGTAATAACTCGGTAAGACCGAGGTCGAATCCCAAGGGACTGAAACTTGTACGTTAGCTAAAATTAACTAGAATTAGAACTAGAATAAGGTGAAATCTAAATTATTTGTGATTTGAGAAATAATTGTGAAATTATTATCTAAAGCTTAGGAAATCAGAGATAAGGAAACTAGGGATTTAGAGGATCCACTTGTAGAGATCAGGGAGAACCTATGCTTGCATCAAAAATTATGGAAATTACTGAACTGCCGTTGATCTAGTTTTCAAAGAGATGAAAGGAAGATGAATTAGAATGGATTCCATCACCAAACCATGCCCAAAAGACTATGGCAAACAACAGAATTAAACTAATTACCACCCAATCACATGTATGAAAGTTAGGAATGGTACCGACATCCGACCATGCCCAGGAGACTATGGTGAACAACAGGGCTTCCTGACATCATAAACATTAAAGAGAACGGAAATATTCAAAGCCATTGCAGACCCATTGTAATTTCAGTCACAATAGACCATTAAAAACCTAAAACATTCTCATAATAATTAACTAAAATCAACGTCAATTCATGAATTAAAATTAAAATAAAATCAAATCTCCCATCTCACTACAAGCTTCACCTCCTAGCCCTAGCTAGGAGGTTTAGCCAGACATGGATGACTAGATCTCCTAAATGAAAACAAAAGAAAGAAGAAGAAAAAGAAAAAAATACTAAATAAGAAAGAAAATCAAAAACCTCTGTTTCTCTCTCTTCTCTCTAATCCACGTCCAAACCCAAGCCTCCACGTCTCTCTTTTTCTTCCTTCCTAGCCTTGAATGAATGCTCCCCACGTCCAAAACCTCCTTTTATAGCTGCTAGAAGGCTGGAGTCAGTGATAGAGTTGTAGCAGGGCACAGAGTGTAATTTTCGCAGCCAAGTTCGGTGCCTCGAAACACGCCACTTTCCTCGCTCAAATTCCAAAGAAATATCGTCCCTTAGTACTTTCTTGGGTTCTCTACATGATAGACGGTTCAGATCTGCCATATAATCAAAGATGGTGGGCCAAAACCGCCTGGAAAAGTCGATTTTTTCGGATGTGCGAAACCTTTCGCACCATTTCACTGTTGTGGTCGGTGGGCCCCACAGAAGCATTTTCTGGAAAATCCACCCCGTCCATTGGATTCAGAACAAAATTTCAGTTAAGAATGAGTGGTTTTGAACGTCCATTGACGTGGCCCAGAGAAGAAATCACAAAAAGATCAGATTTGAATGCTACCGGGCAGCCCTTTTGTGGCCTTTGTATCTCACACGTGTGCACGCATGGGTGAAAAGTGACAACATGGTTTTATAGCTCTCGAAGCCCTCTAAAAGATGGACGGCTTGGATCAGACGTACGGAGCTTGTGTGGGGCCCAATAACGTCCATGAAAATGGCCAGCGGCCGTGCGTCCGCTGCCAATGCGTAAATTTTTATTTTTATTTTTATTTTTTTCGGTCAGAGACGGTCAAGCCGTCTCTGACACTTGCCATGCACAACTAGAGTACCCTTGCTGTACACGTGCAATGCACAAGTGGGTCCAACAGTGATGTATATGAGAAATCTGCTCCGTCCATCTCTTTTCTCATCTCATTTAAGTTGTCCAGACCGATTTTAAAGCATATCCGAATAGCAGGTGGGCCCCAAAATTGAGAATTTATGGGCTGATTTGACTGTTGGGCAACTTCTAGAGAGATCTAACGGCTGAAATTTGACGTGTACGGTTAATTTATGGTCCTCAGGCACGTATGAAGTTTCGAGCTGAACGGATGGTGGGAACCTCGTGATCTTGCATTCTGGACGTCCTTCAGGCCACTTGAGCTTCAATTTCTTACTTTTCTCGAATTTTTGACCGTGTATATTTGTCAATCTTGGTCCCCTGGAGTGTGTCCCTTGCCTTTGGCGTCATCAGATCGTTAAATCTCAACTTTTAACGTCCTTTTTCCATCCATGCTCATAAAATCACCTTGCAACACAAGAATGAGAAAACAAGCCATTAGATAGCATTATATTCGTAAATCCAGATAATATCTGGGGTCTAATATGCAATATTTGACCCTCAACACAACCCCCAACCAGCATTTTGCTAGTCTCGAGCAAAATATGCGAAAAATAAGTTGAAAATTATAGGAGAACTTTCTATGAAATCGAGTGAGATTTTGAACAAAATACGAGAAATTTAATATCTATGAATGTTAGAAATTGTTTTCTCCTGAGCTCAAGTGCACGGTAGACTTCATAATCAAGTGTAAAGTATTAATCCATCAATTAGAAAAATTTTAAACATTGAGATCCATGGATGTATAGTCTAATCTCGGCTTATCATCATTAAGAGATCCAATCGTCAATTTCATGATATCATTGGTAACCAACAAGAAAATTCATGACAACTAAAACCTAATCCAAAACTTGCCTCATAGATTAACCTATTAACTTATGATTTTTCTGTTCAAAGTAATGCCAAGGAAGGAGAATCAAATCCTTACCTATAGGGAGAAAACCTATAGTGAAGATCGTACACCTGACTCTTTTTCACATATCATTCATGGGGAATTAACTCTACACCTATAGGGAGCAAACCTATGGTGAAGATTAATTATCCAACCTTTTCAATTTTTATACCATGATGGCAAGATATTTCAGACTGGTTCCTTTCGTGCTTAGTGATTACCAAGTTAATCCTTCGATATGGAACTGAAATCTTAATGTGTAAGCAAGACGTGTCCTGAAATCATGATTCAATCAATGTTTACAACTTCTAATCATGGATTAATAATTCACTTAACTATGAAATCTAATAGATACGGAATCAAAGAGTCATAAATCCACCATTATGTACCTTGAAAATCTAAATTAGGGATATCTGTCAAAATCACTTCGAATTTGTAGAAACTTTCAGAAATTTTTTTAAAAAAATTTCACAATTTTTGCTCAAGACTAAGAAAATACTGATTAGGAAACCTAATCTCCCACCCCCAACCTAAAATCTACATTGTCCTCAATGTAAAAGATATGAGCATGCAATGCACATGGGACAACGAAAGTAAATGAGAAGTGATGGGAAGATAGTACCTGAATAACGAATCAAGAGAGTTTCCAATAGATCACGGCATGGAAGCTTGTCAGCATGAGAGAGAAAGCAGAACAAAAATAACAAAAATAAAATCCTACCTATACCACTTTTGCAGGTGCTCTCGATTGCATTTAACGTATGCAACAAGCCTTTAAACCCCTAGGTTACGCCTAGTGGACGAGTTGTAGTCTCGTGAGGGTTTGCAGTAATGTTACCCATAAAAATTGAACTAACTAACCTATGAAAGCGACTATCCTAAACCTATGAAAGCGATAAACCTACCTATACCTCCATCAGACTAGGAGATCAGTCCTGGTAAACAGGAGCAATCAGAGGCATGAACATGTCCTCTGAATCAAATGTCTCAACAAATGGTTTTAATCGATGTCCATTTACTTTAAACTCCTTGCCATTGTCAGAATCTCTTATCTCGACGGCCCCATGAGGATAAGCAGTGACAACAATGTAAGGGCCGGTCCAACGAGATCGAAGCTTACCCGGAAAGAGATGTAGTCGAGAGTCATACAAGAGGACTTTCTGACCAGGCGTGAATGATTTTCGTATAATATGTTGATCATGAAACGCCTTCATCCTGTCCTTGTAAATTCTCGAGTTCTCATATGCATCGTTCCGGATTTCTTCAAGTTCATTCAACTGAAGTTTGCGTAGCGAGCCAGCGTTGTCCAAATTGAAATTCAGATTTTTGATCGCCCAGTATGCTTTATGTTCCAATTCCACAGGCAAGTGACAAGCTTTCCCATAGACAAGTCTAAAGGGAGATGTTCCAATAGGAGTTTTGAAAGCAGTACGGTACGCCCATAAGGCATCGGTCAATCGGATTGACCAGTCCTTACGATCAGGGTTAACCGTTTTCTCTACGATATGTTTGATCTCTCTATTAGAAATCTCAGCTTGTCCACTTGTTTGTGGATGGTATGGGGTGCTCACCTTATGCGAGATACCGTATTTCTTCATTAAACTCTCGAAGGGTCTATTGCAGAAGTGTGAGCCCCCATCACTAATGATGGCTCGAGGTGTTCCGAACCGCGACAGGATATTTTCTTTCAAAAATTTAATGACCGTGCGATGGTCATTTTTGCGGCACGGAATTGCTTCGACCCATTTAGTGACATAGTTTACGGCGAGCAAAATATACAGATTTCCAAATGATTGGGGGAATGGTCCCATGAAATCAATGCCCCAACAATCAAATGGTTCTATAATAAGGATAGGATTCAAGGGCATCATATTTCGACGGGACAATGCTCCCAATTTCTGACAATGCTCACAAGCTTTGCAAAACTCATGAGTGTTCCTGAACATAGTGGGCCAGTAGAAGCCACACTGTAAAATCTTGGCCGTGGTCTTTTTAGCAGAAAAGTGACCACCACAGGCCTGTGAGTGACAGAAGGAGATGACACTCTGATGCTCATCGTCTGGTACGCATCTCCTTAAGATTTGGTCTGGGCAATATTTAAATAAATATGGATCGTCTCCAGAAAAAGTTACGCACCTTGGTAAAGAATTTCTTCTTATCTTGTGACGTCCAGTGTGTCGGTATGGCACCTGTAGCAAGATAATTAGCAATATCAACGAACCAAGGTGAATGAGAGACTCTAAACAGTTGTTCATCAGGAAACATGTCATTGATATGGGTCGCCTCAAGGGAATCAGAGGTATTAAGGCAAGAAAGATGATCGGCCACTACGTTCTCTACTCCCTTTTTATCTTTAATTTCTAAATCAAATTCTTGGAGTAGAAGGATCCATCATATCAGGCGGGGCTTAGAATCATTTTTAGAAAGAAGATACTTAAGTGCCGCGTGATCTGTGTAGATGATGATCTTGGATCCGATCAGGTAGGACCTAAATTTGTCCAAAACGAACACTACGGCTAAGAGTTCCTTTTTCGTAGTCGAGTAGTTCACTTGGGCAGGATTTAGAGTCCTACTTGCGTAGTGAATAACGTAAGGCCGCTTATCTTTTCTCTGGCCTAGAACCGCTCCAAGAGCATAATCACAGGCGTCGCACATAAGTTCAAAAGGAAGACTCCAGTCAGGTGGCTGCATGATAGGTGCAGTGGTTAGCATGCCCTTAAGCTTAGTGAAAGCTTCTTGGCACTGCTCAGTCCACTCGTATGGTGTATCCTTTTGAAAAAGATTACATAAAAGACGAGAGAGGAGACTAAAGTCCTTTATGAATCGTCTGTAAAAGCCTGCGTATCCTAAGAAGGATCGCACGTCCCTGATATTCTTGGGTGGAGGTAGGTTAGAGATAAGATCAATTTTTACCTTATCTACCTCAATTCCTTTGGACGAGATGATATGCCCAAGGACAATTTCCTTTTGAACCATAAAATGACACTTCTCCCAGTTAAGTACCAAATTTTTTTCTTCACATCTTTTCAGCACACATTTAAGACTTGCTAAGCACTCGCTAAAAGATGAACCGAAAACAGAGAAATCGTTCATGAAGACCTCTAGATATTTCCCCACCATGTCAGAAAAGATACTCGTCATGCATCGTTGAAAGGTGGCAGGGGCATTACATAGCCCGAATGACATCCTTCTGTACGCAAAGGTGTCATAGGGACATGTAAATGTGGTCTTTTCCCGATCCTCAAGGGCGATTTCAATCTGATTATAACCTGAATACCCGTCAAGAAAATAATAATAGGAATGACCAGCTAGCCTTTTTAGGATTTGATCAATGAAGGGCAAAGAAAAGTGGTCTTTCCTTGTGACAGTATTCAGCTTTCTGTAGTCAATGCACATTCTCCAACCAGTGGTAACTCTAGTCGGCACGAGTTCATTATTGGCATTGGCTATGATGGTGATCCCGGACTTCTTAGGAACCACCTGAGTTGGACTCACCCATTGACTATCGGATATGGGGTATATGATCCCCACATCCAATAGTTTGAGAACCTCGGCCTTAACCACTTCCTTTATGTTTGGATTTAATCTACGTTGTGATTGCCGAACAGCCTTTGCATTGTCCTCAAGATATATACGGTGAGTACAAATCGATGGGTTAATTCCCTTGAGGTCCGCTATCGTCCATCCAAGAGCTCCCTTATACTCAATGAGAGTAGATATCAGCATACTCTCCTGTTCTTTCTCCAGGTGGGCAGAGATCACCACCGGATATGTCTCATCTTGACCTAAATAGACATATTTTAAATCAGAGGGTAAAGGTTTTAGGTCAAGCTTCGGTGGCTTGAGGTTAGACGGTAGAGGCACTACATCAGTTTGGGGCAATTCTTCAATTTGTGGCCTCCACCGGTTAACTTCAAGTACCGGTGCAGTATCAAGCATGACACACGTCTCCCTAATTATATCATCATCAAGATCATGGGAGTGGGCCAGGCACGTCTCTAGAGGATCAGAGGATAAGGTGAGAGGTGTTCTATCTTCCACAAAAGAATCAATCATGTTAACATCGTGGAAATCGTCATCATCCTCTGAGTTGCTGCCGTTATTGAAAAAGATATTCGATTCCAATGTCAAATTTTCAAAGGACATAGTCATGACACCATTCCTGCAATTGATAATTGCATTTGAAGTGGACAGGAATGGGCGACCAAGAATGACGGGAATCTGAGTGCTCGTGTCATTGATGGGTTCGGTGTCCAAGATGATAAAATCAACAGGGTAGTAGAATCTATCCACCTAGACCAACACATCCTCGATGATCCCTCTTGGTATACGAATAGAACGATCAACAAGTTGTAGTGTGGTTCGAGTGGGTTTTAATTCTCCCAAACCTAACTGTTGGTATACCGAGTAGGGAATCAGATTGGCGCTTGCTCCTAAGTCAAGAAGTGCGTGATCAATTCGATAGTTCCCGATCACACATGATATGGTTGGGCAACCGGGATCTTTGAATTTTTACGGCACATCTTGTTTTAGGATGGCACTCACTTTCTCAGTCAAGGAGATCTTCTTTTGAACACTTTTCCGTTGTTTGGTAGTGCATAAATCCTTTAGAAATTTAGCATATGAAGGAATCTGTTTTACAACGTCAAGCAGAGGAATGTTGACTTTCACTTGTTTCAACACCTCTAGGATATCCTGAGAGTTAGATAGACGTTTTGGTTCAACCAACCGTTGGGAAAACGGAGCAACTGGCTTTTCTAGAGGTTCCAGTTCAAATTTTTGTAGGGTACCACTAGATCCATCGTTGTTGTCCTCTTCTGGTTCTTGAGGCTTTTCGGGCCTAACCGGAAGGGTTTTGTCAATAACCTTCCCACTCCTAAGAGTGGTGATGGATTTAGCGTGCCCCATATGATTTGAAGAGCTGAGATCACCTGTCTCGTATTGCGGTTTCGGATTAGGGAGTGATTGTGCAGGGAGCATCCCTTTTTCCATAGCCGTCATACGTGAATCTATTTTTTGCGTAAAATCTGAAATTCCTTGCATTGTCCGAGCCAGTTCTTGTATGGAAATTTGAACCGATTCTTCTTGAGGTTTCCCCTGATTTGGATTTTGATTGAAGAAACCTTGAGGGGTAGCAGTTTGTCCATTCCTCCAACTAAAATTCGGATGATTTTTTCAGCCAGGATTCTACGTATTAGAGGGTGGTCCATTGAAAGGTCTTTGATAGTTATTTACGGCATTAGATTGTTCATTTAATACTTCTCGAAAGGCAGGTATTGAAGGACAATTTTCAGTAGTATGAATGTTGCAATCACAGATGCCGCAAACACTTTCATTAACCTTTTCCTTCCTTCCTTCCATGGCTTCAAATTTTCTGGTGAGATTGACCACCTTAGCATTAAGATCATTATCCTCTTTCAGGAGATATATTCCTCCTTTTTTCCTTGAATGAGTCGGCCTAGACGTAGTGTTCGTCCTTGGGTAATAGTCCCATGATTGTGTTTTTTCAGCGAGACTATCGAGGTAATCCCATACCTCGTCGACATTTTTATTAATAAAATCTCCGTTACACATTGTCTCGACCATTTGGCGCATGGAAGATGTTAGCCCATCATAGAAAAATTCGTAATGCGCCATATTTCAAAGCCATGTTGTGGGCATGCATTAACCAGATCCTTGAGCCTTTCCCAACATTGGAAGAATGTTTCATCTTCCTTTTGGGCAAAGTTCATGATTGCTCTCCTGAGGGTAATTGTCTTATGATGTGGGAAAATTTTCTTTATAAATTTCCTCTGTAAATCATTCCATGTGCCAATGGATCTAGGACGCAGTGAATGTAACCACGTCTTGGCTTTTTCTTTTAAGGAAAATGGAAAGAGTTTCAGCCTAATAGTATCCTCAGATACATTAGGAAAGTATAAGGTACCTATGATTTCATCGAACTCTTTCAGATGCAAGTATGGTTCGTCAGACTCAAGCCCATGGAACTTAGGAAGGAGTTGGATAACCCCTGGCTTGATGTCCATATGTCCTGTATTCTCAGAAAAAAGCATGCATGAGGGCGTACTCACCCCCGCCGGTTGTAAATAATCTAGTAAAGTACGAGGCGGGGGTGCCTGATGCACCTCATTCTCATCATGTACTTCCTCAACCCTTGGTTGGGGTAGTGCTTGAGGTTAATTTTCAGCCATAACGTCTTCTAACTCAGGAGAATTCAAGTGGTGTCTAGTCCTGCGATGGACAGTCAACCCCTCAACTAATCCTCATTCAGTCACGAGACGTCGAGTGTTGTCGCGTGCCCAATGGGGCATAAAACACACTCAGCCCTCAAATTCTAACTTAAACCTAAAAAAAAGGAAGAAGAAATCTAAAAAATAAAGGGAAAAGATAGAAAGAGGTTACTAAAGTTGGAGTCCTAGGTTAAGAATTTGCAAAACAAAACAAAATAAGTTAGTTTCTAAGAATAGAAAGTTCTAATTAAAAGTAAACTAATTTCTAGAGAAAAGAAAAAAAATTCTAAAAAAAGAAAAAAATTAGAAAGAGCTTACTAAATTAGAAGTTTCCTACAAAACAAAAAAATTAAGTTAGTTCTAAAAATCAGATAGAAGGAAGAATAGCAAATTTCTTAAGTTAGGAAAAAGTTCTAATAAGGAAAATAATCAAGCTTCTAAACCTAAAATTAAAAATTTCTAAAAAGAAAATCTAATCCTAAACTAATCCTAAAACTAATTAATTTCAGAAAAACGTAGCCGACAGTCCCCGGCAACGGCGCCAAAAACTTGTTCACTCCCCAAGTGCAGGGTTGTGATGTAGTAATAACTTGGTAAGACCGAGGTCGAATCCCAAGGGACTGAAACTTGTACGTTATCTAAAATTAACTAGAACTAGAACTAGAATAAGGTGAAATCTAAATTATTTGTGATTTGAGAAATAATTGTGAAATTATTATCTAAAGCTTAGGAAATCAGAGATAAGGAAACTAGGGATTTAGAGGATCCACTTGTAGAGATCAGGGAGAACCTATGCTTGCATCAAAAATTATGAAAATTACTGAACTGCTGTTGATCTAGTTTTCAAAGAGATGAAAGGAAGATGAATTAGAATGGATTCCATCACCAAACCATGCCCAAAAGACTATGGCAAACAACAGAATTAAACTAATTACCACCCAATCACATGTATGAAAGTTAGGAATGGTACCGACATCCGACCATGCTCAGGAGACTATGGTGAACAACAGGGCTTCCTGACATCATAAACATTAAAGAGAACGGAAATATTCAAAGCCATTGCAGACCCATTGTAATTTCAGTCACAATAGACCATTAAAAACCTAAAACATTCCTATAATAATTAACTAAAATCAACGTCAATTCATGAATTAAAATTAAAATAAAATCAAATCTCCCATCTCACTACAAGCTTCACCTCCTAGCCCTAGCTAGGAGGTTTAGCCAGACATGGATGGCTAGATCTCCTAAATGAAATCAAAAGAAAGAAGAAGAAAAAGAAAAAAATAATAAATAAGAAAGAAAACCAAAAATCTCTGTTTCTCTCTCTTCTCTCTAATCCACGTCCAAACCCAAGCCTCCACGTCTCTCTTTTTCTTCCTTCCTAGCCTTGATTGAATGCTCCCCACATCTAAAATCTCCTTTTATAGCTGCTAGAAGGCTGGAGTCAGTGACAGAGTTGTAGCAGGGCACGGAGTGTAATTTTCGCAGCCAAGTTCGGTGCCTCGAAACACGCCACTTTTCTCGCTTAAATTCCAAAGAAACATCGTCCCTTAGTACTTTCTTGGGTTCTCTACATGATAGACGGTTCAGATTTACCATATGATCAAAGATGGTGGGCCAAAATCGCCTGAAAAAGTCAGTTTTCGCGGATGTGCGAAACCTTTCGCACCATTTCGCTGTTGTGGTCGGTGGGCCCCACAGAAGTATTTTCTGGAAAATCCACCCCGTCCATTGGATTCAGAACGAAATTTCAGTAAATAATGAGTGGTTTTGAACGTCTATTGACGTGGCCCAGAGAAGAAATCACAAAAAGATCAGATTTGAACGCTACCGGGTAGCCCTTTTGTAGCCTTTGTATCTCACACGTGTGCACGCATGGGTGAAAAGTGACAACATGGTTTTATAGCTCTCGAAGCCCTCTAAAAGATGGACGGCTTGGATCAGACGTACGGAGCTTGTGTGGGGCCCAATAATGTCCATGAAAACGGCCAGCGGCCATGCGTCCGCTGCCAATGCGTAATTTTATTTATTTATTTTTTTGTTTTTTTTGTTTTCGGTCAGAGACGGTTAAGCCGTCTCTGACACTTGCCATGCACGGCTAGAGTACCCTCGCTGTACACGTGCAATGCACAGGTAGGTCCAACAGTGATGTATATGAGAAATCTGCTCCGTCCATCTCTTTTCTCATCTCATTTAAGTCGTCCAGACCGATTTTAAAGCATATCCGAATAGCAGGTGGGCCCCAAAATTGAGAATTTATGAGCTGATTTGACTGTTGGGCAACTTCTAGAGAGATCTAACGGCTGAAATTTGACGTGTACGGTTAATTTATGGTCCTCAGGCGACGTATGAAGTTTCGAGCCGAACGGATGGTGGGAACCTCGTGATCTTGCACTCTGGACGTCCTTCAGGCCACTTGAGCTTCAATTTCTTACTTTTCTCGGATTTCTGACCGTGTATATTTGTCAATCTTGGTCCCCTGGAGTGTGTCCCTTGCCTTTGGCGTCATCAGATCGTTAAATCTCAACTTTTAACGTCCTTTTTCCATCCATGCTCATAAAATCACCTTGCAACACAAGAATGAGAAAACAAGCCATTAGATAGCATTATATTCGTAAATCCAGATAATATCTGGGGTCTAATATGCAATATTTGACCCTCAACACATTGATCAATAAGGCCCACCTTATAGGATTCTTACAACATGAATTCAGATCCAACGGTTAGCACACCCCTCTTCCTCATTTTTTGATATTTATGTTTAATGTGTTTTTTCAGGTAAACGGTTATGGTTGAAAGCAGAAAAGGAAGTCCTTGAGAGAGAGAACTCTCACCCCAACCCCAATCTAAAGCATTCTCATTTCAGGGCTACGATTAATCGAACTAATATCATGAAGTCATATATGGTGAGATTTACGTTCTACCCTTTCTCTTTGGCATGTATACAGTTTCCATTACAACGTTGAGGGTGTCAGCAAATTGGCATTCATTGAAACTTTGTGGTGCCCACGTGCCATCTAACCCGTTCATTAGATGTACATCCCCATGTTAGGCGTAGATCCCCAAATGCAGACTGCTCCATAACGCAGGTGGGCCACACTAAGGGTGCAATGTAAGACATTGGATTAGGGTTGCTCACCATAAGACCATTCTAAAATTCAGGTGTGCCAAACCAAGTGAAGATGTAGGTCTTGGTTGTCACTGTACATTGCTGGCTGTGTTGGGTCCCACTTGAGTTCTAGACCAGGATGATTCTTGGGATCTACGGTGAAAAAGAGACTCACAAGATGGATGGTTTGGATTCCACACAAACATCACAGTGGACCCATGACATCTTGAATCTTCGTTTGCAAACCATTCGTGTGCGATCATTTCCCATCCATATATACAACCGATGATGTGTGCGGCCCACTGTCTTCAATTATTTGCACGTGTGAAAGTTCATGCCGGGGAATCGGATCGGCGACTCCCCCTGCCACCAGCCAATGGCTGGTGGTCGGTGCTCTGTGGGCCCCACCATGATGTATGTGTTTCATCCATGCTGTCCATCTATTTTTCTATATCATTTTATGATTTTTAACCAAAAATGAGATATATCCCAATCTCAAATGGACCACATTAATTACAGGAAAAAGCGTTGAATGAACCTTGACCATTAAAAACTTATTGGGTGCCAAAAGTTTTGGATCAAGATGATCTTTTTTTTCCCCTTCATCTGGGCCTGTAACTCCTAATCAACAGATTGGATGTCAAATAAACAGTACATTGGGCCTTAGGAGGATTTTAATGGTGGATATCCCATCACTATTTTTTTTCCCCTGTGGTGTGGTCCACCTGAGAAAATTTTCCCTCTCATATTTTAGATCAAGTCATAAAATGATCTGTAAAAAGTGATGAACAGCATGGATGAAATACATACATCATGGTGGGGCCCACTGAGCACCTACCATCAGCCACCAGGCTGGTGGCAGGGGGAGTAACCAATCCGTTTCCCATGCCGGGGCTATATATGGTCATTTATCAGCGAAGCCACACCCTTATCTATGTGGGGAATGAGGTCCATTCAAAAGGTGGTCCCAATCATCATTATCACATGTCACACTGAAAATCCACTCCGTTTAAAAGATGGGTCCCATCATGAAGATCGCCTGGGAAAAACCTCAATCCGATCCATTCATTAGGTCAGGGGTCCACCTGTACATGTGTCCAATTTGATAGATGGATCAAATTACTCTACTATTTGTATTGGGCAAGGTTGTCCTAATCCATGCCGTTATTTTGTGTGCTCGCAGTGCATTGCGAGGGTTTTCGGTGTAGGAAAGGACCTTCCAATCGGACGGACGATGACCCTTAGAGATCCGAAAAAAAGGTCGTGGAAGGTGAAGATTTCTGCTCGGAGGGATGGTAGAATTTATTTTTCAAGTGGTTGGACGGAATTGATGGTTGCTAATGGCCTGAAAGAAGGAGATGTGTGCATCTTTGAGATCATTCCTTCGATGAAAGATGTGATGTACGTTCAGATTAAGAGGCTGGCCATATAGGTGAAGAATCGCCAATGTGTTGTTACTTGGGGTGGGCCCTACTCAGTATTTGTCCTAGAACAAAGATCTGTCCGTTGGTTCTTACAAACAGTTGTAATAAATCTGATCAATGGTCCAGTTTTGGTCCACCTGTTTACTGGTCTGGCGTAAGTTTTGTAGATTTAATTTATGTGGTATGACACACTTAATGAACGGCTGCGATTTCTCTCATTTGAGTCACATTTGTCATGAACTAACATTAATAGAGACCATCCAAAAAGTCGCCCCCAATAACCTTCGAGGAGACATTGCCGCATTGTTGAAGTTGGATCATTTGCTAATCTCAAATCCGATACATGTGTATCTAAGGCTGAAAGTCGTGCTGGTTCAACCGGACTGACCTGACATTGCGGTGGTCTTGGCCTATACAAACACCAACCCTTTAAAACTTGGATAGGGCTCTGGTTTTATGACGCAACCCATGCCCCATTGTTTTATAAGTTACTTATATATTATAAATGTGTGGGGATTGTTTGTGTTGAAGGCACGGAAAATTCTGGTGCGTGGGGGCTCATTGGTTTAGTCATTTCCGATTACCGAAAGTAACAAGATAATCTCTCTCCCAAATAGATTGCATGCTACATGACATGATTTTTGAAAGAATAGTCTTAGTTTTTAGCAAGCTTGTTTAAGAAAAATGAAGCTCTTTTTGATAAATAAATACATATATAATTAATTAAATCATATGTTAAAAAAAAAGATATATATTGAAGTATACTAAATTAATGTAATAATGATAATATTAACTTGTATTCACCCTACCAACCCAATTTACTTGATCCAGCCAGCTTAGATTGAGCTTCCCTTGAGAATTCCTGACTTGAGGTTTGGTTGGGTTGGGTTAAAATTGAGGTATAGGAACTTTATATTGGTGCTTAGGTATAAATATCAACCTGACCAACCCAAATTCTTTGACTTTCAGCCTTGTGACCAAGGTGTTCCGTATTTGTTACAATACGTCCATAAAGACCGATATGTATTAGTAACGGTTATGACCATTACAAGATACAAGGATGAAATGGTGCAATTAATTTTTTGAAATCGTATCAGTTGTCATGGTGGCTGTAAAGACCATTATAAGGCATAACGACTGCTACTCCTGAAACAGTTAAAAAATGATTACCTTTTTTTTTTAAATTATTTTATTTAAATTCATTTTTATCATATTTTTCACTTTTTTTTTAAATTCTAAAAACTCTCTAATATCATTTTACAACAGATTTCGACCACTCTCACAATAACTTTTAAAATTAAAACCGTTGATTGAAGTTATTTGAGTGAATATAATTTCTAAGGGTCTTTTTTTTTTTTCAAAAAATTAAAAAAGCAATATTTGTGTTTTTTTAAAATTTCTAATTCTAATGTTTAATTATGATGTGTAAGTATCATAGATATAATCATATTAAACAATTCACTAGATCATAATTGTTTAATATGATTATATCTATGATACTTACACATCATAATTAAACATTAGAATTAGAAATTGTTTAACATAGCACTCTCACCAAAGAGTGGACCATTACACTACTATAAATATGTTCAATATAAAAAAAATAGATACATATTTGAAATAGTTACATTACCTTGATTTTTTAGATATTAAAAAAAAAAAAAAATCATGGCAAAAGAAGAATTTCAAACGTTATACACTTGTATCATTCGTTATGACCGGTACCCATATCGGTAATGATGATGACTGTTACGGACACCGTTACCGATACGAAATACCTTACTCATGATCATAATTATGTTTTTAAATACCCAAATGCAACCGAATTTCCTGTACTTAGGACTGTGTGGAGGGCACGAAGTTGTCTGTAACAAATCTGCTCCATCCATCTGTTTTGAAAGACTACAATAGAAAGGATTCCAAAAATCAGATAGATCCAAAATTCAAGTGGGCCACACTAACAAAACAATGGAATAACATGTTCCAATGGTGTTGAAATCTTACCGGAGCTTACCACGGTGTTTATATGCCATCCAAACCGTTCATAGAATTATTACCCTTCAGATAAATTATAGTAACAAATATTACCCCTGATACAAACCCACTGTTTCCTATGGTATGGCCTAAATGAGTTTTGAAATTTAGAATCCTATCATGGTCTTTCAAACTAGATGGAGGGAGTGGATTTGTCGAGGACATCTCTATCGACCCCACACAGTCGTAGGCAATCCTCTCTCCACAAGTGTGTGCAATGAAGCTTATGTACACGACATGCGTGTGCCCGCATGGCAGATGGGTGCCAGATCTAATCCGTCCATCTGGTTGGTCCGATCTTATGTGTTTTTCTAAAAATTAAACTGCGCCGGTCAACGTACTGGCCTCAGTATTGGAAACAGGTGGACGGATTAGAAAGTTTCAAAACAAGATTTTCAGAGCTGCACATTTATTTTGAAAATACGGTCATCTACACCGTCCATCCATTTTTCCATAAGCATAAACCTAAAAAAGAGGCAGATCCAAGGTCTACCCTGATGTTAATTGTCATTTAAACTTTCCATAAGGTAAAATAAACCTGGATGAAGGGAAATACAAATATCAGCCCGATCCAAAACTTCCGTGGGCTTAAAAAAGTTTTCAACGGTAGGTGTTTAATCCCGACCCTTGGAACTGCCTCGTTTTTGGGCTTTCACCTAGAATGATATGGAAAAATGGATGAACGGTGTAGATATAACTCATACAGCCCTCAAATGCCCTGATCGTTCGTAACTAAGAAGGGCTGGGTAGTACTCCTTTGGTGGACCGGCACGAGCGCGGCTTGGTGGATCCCTGACTGTGGGCTTCACATTGATGTCTGTGGGCCCTGCTGTGATGTATGTGACTTACATCTAGGACGTCCATCTGTTTTGATAGATTATTTTAAGCAATTATCCAAAAAATAAACCACAGGAAGCAGTGGTTATTGACCCTTGAAAAGGCCACAAGATTTTTGGATCAATCTTATATATATTTTTTATCCCTTCATCCAAGTCTTTGTGATCTTATCAACAGGTTGGATGACAAATAAACATTTCGTTGGCCCCCAAGAAAATTTTTACGGTTGGTGAATTACAACAGTTTCTTGTGGTGTGGTCCACCTACTATTCGGATCTACTTCAGTTTTTATCATGCCTTAAAATGAGCTCTAAAAACCTGTGACGTCATGATTAAGGAAAAATACATCAAAGTTGGCCACACTGTCAGGGATCCACCGATCGATGGACGGTGTGGATATAACACAGACATTAAGGTGGGCCACACAGAGGTTAGGGTTACACAGCGTATTCATGCAGTCCCGAGTTACACGAAAGTCGCTTCCTAACTTTTATGGAGGTGCAACAGGTAACCAACCGGTCAAACGTCGGACTTCTCCCTTTCCCATGCAACGTTATTACACAGTTCTGTACGTTTTTCATCTTCAACGTACACTTGGCAAACCCTTTTGGAGATCGAAACTGTTGTTATGGTGGCCCACCACGCTGATAGGCCATATCCCAAAATAAAAGGAGATTGGACTGTTGTATCCATCCCTGTAAGTGGCCTTGAAAAGGAACCGTTAAAAAGAAGGTACCCGTTTAACTCACACAACAAATGGGTTTAGGGCCGTCCAATCACTAAAATTTCCAATCTATAAAAACGATGGCCCGTCAGCAGCAGTCCCTTTCACTATAGCTGTTTGCCATGTGTACAATGCTGACTTAACCAGATTCCCCCACTTGAAAAATCGTGCGGTCGCTGTTCCTCCGTGCACATGGTTCATGTTCAGTCTGCCCCACTATTTGGATGGTCTAGATAACCTTACACGAGTGCCATTATGGGAGGAATGGACTCAGATTGGGTAGTGCTCCCTCCACTATTCAAGTCGCTGGTGAAAATGCTCTATGGGCCGTTCATCCATTTTGGTAGCTTATTTTATAGCATGAGATACAAATGAGGCAGAATCATATATCTCTCGTGGGCCACATCGCAAGAAACAGTGTAGATTGAAGACTTCTTTGGGGCCCACCACAATGTTTATTTGACATCCAACCTATTAATATAGCCACGTAAGCATCAGCTTAATCCAAAACTTAAGTGCATGAAGAAGTTTTTAATTTTAGGCATTCAATCTCCCTATTTCCTGTGGTGTGGTCCACAAGAGCTTTGGTTCTACCTCAATTTTTGGTTCATGCCTTAAAATGAACTGTCAAAATGGATGGATGGTGTGGATAAAACACATACATTATTGTGGGGCCCACACAGCTCTTCGACGACTAACTTTGGTAGTGGAGGGGTCACCACCCCATCCGATCCGGGAACGGTGGAGAACTATCACAGGAGTACGTATAACAGAACTTTGATAATCAGCCTACTGCATTCATCTCAGGCGTACGAACAGTCTCTCTTTCTCGGATGTAGGGTGAGGAGAAAAGAGAAGAAAATGGAGAGAGCATCCTTCTTTAAGGTGATGATAGGAGATTTTGCTGAGAAAATGGTATATTTTTTACTTTTTTTTTTCTCTCTACCATAAGCAAATACAGACCGTTGATTACATGGACCTGACCAAGGATGGCCCATGCACGAACATATTCAGTAATATTTTATGTTTAATGAGTATTACACAGGCACATGTAAAATGAAATGGGTTTTTTGGGGCCCACTAGTTAAACGGTTTGGATGGTCCCGATTTCATTCCGATGGGCCTGATGACAAGATTTTTGGAGCTTCCACTTGCTTGGTAGGATTCCAACTCAGTCCTAACACGCATTCTGAACTAACTGACTCGGTTTACCAGGTGTTGTTGTATACAATGCTGGGTCAGGTGTCAAACAGCAGGTTTTTGCTTTCAAAGCGTTGCAAGGTGGGCCCATAGTTCGGTGATCTAAGCTGTTGACACAATGGGTCTTCATGCATCAATCTCCCCTTTTACCTATTTTATTGAATTTGAACCGTTCCAAATCCATGATGGACTGGGTGGGTGCGTGTCAAAATCAATCCCATGATTAACACATGGGCCTTTGATTTCAGGTCCAAATCAGGTCCATGACTAACACATGGGCCTTTTTAAAGGGTGGCTTCCGAAATCTTGTGGGGTTGACAAATCCACTCTGTCATCAGTTTCGCAAGACAACAATAGTACAGGAATCCAAAAATCAGGCCGATCTAAAACTTAGGTGGGCCACATCACAAGAAACAAAAGGGATTTAATGCCTACCATTGGAAACTTTTTGGGTGCCACGAAAGTTATATATTGGAATGATATTTGTACCTATACTCTATCTGAGTGGTAATAAGCCTATGAACAATTTAGATGGTCGGCTCCAGGAAGCTTTCAATGGTGGATGTTTCAATTCTAATTGTTTCTTGTGGCGAGGCCCACTTTATCTATCTGAATGATTGCGTCCTACCCCGCACAAACGAGCAGTTCTATGGACCCACCATGATGTATCCGCTTATCTATGCTGTTCATCTCTTTTATCAGATCATTTTATAATAATATCACAAAATGAGACAGATCCAACCACAGATGACTCTAGCATTTAATGCAATCCAAGCATTTTATTTGGTGTGGTCCACTTGAGTGTTGGATCTGTATTATTTTTGTGTGCATTCCTTAAAATGATCTGAGAAAAGGGATGAACGGCGTGGATAGACTGATACATCAAGGTGGGACCGCCCACAGAACGTCCATTTTGGATTCCGATCCAATTGGGGTCTTGCAAAACTCGACTCAGAATAGGACGAGTCCTTCCGAGTCATCACTGAGTCGTAGCTGATTCTTACAGTCCATGCAATTTTCCATTTTCAACACGTTGAACTGTTTTGCTCCTTGCAGCACATCCCCATGAAATTCCTCCTCGAATTTGGGAGAGAATTATATAGCATTGACAAGGCCATTCTAAATGGGCCCCACAGGACCGATTGGCGTGTCCCATTGGAGGTGGAGGACGGTCGGATGTTTTTCCGAAGTGGGTGGCGGGAATTCATCAAACACCATGATATACAAGAAGGCTATTTTTTGATTTTCAGATTCGATGGGAAATCCCATTTTGACGTCGAAGTGTTTGACAAAAGTGCTTGCTTGAAGAAGTATGCATGTGCTGATGAATGTTTCAATTCATGTGATTCGAGCAGAGATTCATTGGAAATTCGGGATTGCCAATGCCGTGAAGATCTTTGTCAAACAAAAGAGAGGAAGAACTATCCTCCGTTGCGACGTTCAGTCCGTCATCGTTCCCACACATCCAATCCAATAAAGAGAAAGAAATCAAAGAGTGAAAACAAGACGAAAAATGGGTATAAGGAGAAACTGCGTTCTCATGAGAAAAACAAAGGCACAGAATGTCTGAGTGGATCAAAAAGGTCGAATTTTGAAGTTTCAGAGAGTGAAGATAATCGAGAAACCCAACCTGGTAATTTCCTCTTTACTTGGAAACTTTGTTTTTTTAGACTTGGTTGGACTCATTCAATCTCGAGTCGAGTCATGGGTGCAACTCATGGTACCTAACTGGATCGGGTATTAGTGTATTAAGGATTCTGAGTCGACTCAGATGAGACGTATTGAGTCTTAAAATCATGTTCAAGACGACTGTTCAGATAACTTCTCTATAAATTTTAAAACAAGGCACTTGTAAAATTTCAAAAACACTCTTCTACATACCTGTATTGATGATAATAATTTTTGAACCACTTTCCTATCTTTGAATCCGATCCTCTACTTGTTCCAAACATAAATTGGACGCCCATGAAAGTCTTTCGTAGGAAGTTCCTGTGCAAGGATGATGGGTGGGGCCCACCTAGATGTTTGTGAGAAATCCACCCTGTTCATCCGCTTTGAGAGCTCATTTTAGGACATGTGACTAAAAATAATGTGTATCCAAAGCTTAAGTGGGTTATATGAGAGGAAACAATGTAGATTTAGTGTGAATCATTAAAACATTCGTCATGCATAAAAATATTTTTGTGTCAGGCAATTTTTTTATATGTAGTATTTTTACTTAATCCCAGTGGTAATGACCTTATAAATGGTTTGGATGGCATATAAACATCATGGTGGAGCTCAAGAAGGTTTCAATAGGAAGGTTTTAATGGTGGAAATTTCTTTTCCCATTTTTCTTTGCCGCATGACCCACTTGAGTTTTGGATCCACCTTAATTTTGGTCGCGTTTCTTAAAATGAGTTCTCAAAACGAATGGCCAAGTGGATTTCTCACAAACTTCTCTATGAGCCCCACCCAACATCCTTGCACATGAACTTCTTTCAAAAGGCTTTTGCAAGAAATTGGCGTCTATTTTGTTGCAATGTGATTGGGCCACATCATCACACGCTGCATTTAATGTAACAATGCTTGGCAATAACAACAATGACTTAGACCAATCCGTATGCAGAAAACAAAAAATCCATGTCTGTGACAAGCGGAATCTGATTCCCTATAATAAAAAATTAAAAAGACCTTTTTGTCACTTCATTAAATGACAAAATGACCCCCATGTGCCAATAAGCACACAGGTGCATGTCTATACCATTCATGGTGTGGACCATTGTTTTGAAAACTCAGTGAGTCAACTAGGAACTCACTTTGTTTGACCTAGATAGTTAAAAAAAGAAAAAAAGAAAAATCAATTTACACTATGGATGGTCCAACTATGATGTATATGTTATATTTAAATTGTCCATTCATTTAGAGAGATCATTTTAGGGCATGAGACAAAATAGGACGCTAATTGAAAGCTCAAATAAGCTACACCACAGAAGCTGTGCGACTGCATTGCTAGCAACTGTGTGACTTCACTATAGGAAGGACTTGTGTGACCGTACAATAGTGTTGTGCGAGAAGGGATTTCACCCGTACGTGCAAATGGCTACATTTGAACACTTGGAGATTTGAAAACTCTGATACAAGCCTCACCCACAGAATTGTAGGGATTGGAGAAGACCTAGAAGACCTGAACAATCAGCTATTTCTGAAAGTCATGCACTAGCCATGGTCAGTCACATCTTAAGTAGGAAGTCAATGATGTGGCACACCACCTAATCGGCCATAGATTAGGTACTACCCTCACAGGGACTTAGCTAGAAACGGCCGGTTTTGTCAAGGGATATGTGAAGTCCACTATAATTTAATGTGTTTTATCCACATTGTCTATCCATTTTGAAAAATTAATTTAGGAGGAGCTAAAAAATGAGGCAGATTGAATGATCCGGTGGGGAACACCACAGGAGCAGTGGGGATTTAATTTCTACCACTGAAAACCTTTTGGAGGCTCCAGAAGATTTGGATCAAGCTAATATTTATGTTTTCCTTTGGTCCAGGTCCACATTACCTTACAAACAGGAATGGAGTTCATTGTCGCCGCTGCTTTTTATAACATGGTTCACTCGAACCTTTGATCTACCTATTTTTTGGGCTCATGCCCTAAAATTGTCTTTCAAAATGGATGGATAGATTAGATAAAACACAGTGGTAGTACCCAATCCTTGCTCCACGCAATCTACTTCCATTCCATCTGGATGCGGATTAAGGGTTTGGTGCTCAGGAAAGTTAGGTGTGCCCATCATGATATTTGTGAGAAATTCACTCCACCCACCCATCATGCAAGTTTACTTTAGGACATGCGACCAAAAATCAGTTATGGCCAAAACTCAAGTGGACCAAGGAGAAGAACCAATGGTGATGAAATGATTACTAGTACTGTTGAAACATTCATATGGCTACAGAAGTTTTGTATCATGTTAAGTATTTTTAATTCATGCCAATTGAAATGACCTTGTAAGTAGTTTAGATGGCATATAAACATTAAGTGAAGCCAAAGAAAGTTTTAATGAAGGCATTTCCTTCCCCACTCTATCTTCATGTGTGTCCAGTTTGAGTTTTGGATCCTAGTCATTTTTCATCGCATATCTTAAAATGAGATTGATAAATATATGAACAAACTGGATTTCAATGGCCCCACCCAGCTCCACGTATACTATGGTTTGTATGACCTAATGCTCAATGCAGAGCAAGTGTGAGTAAAGCATTTTAATTATTTAAAAAAGTTTAATGATTCAATACTTTTGTATGGTTGTTTTAAGCTTTTGACTACTCGATAGGTAGGAAAATTACTTGATGAATCGTTCATCTACCATTTTGTGCCATAAATAATTTCTCAGAAACCATGAGAGAATGGACCTTGATAGATGCACAATAATTTCTCAAGTTAAACATAGACCAAAAATGACTGGGCTCTTGATCTAGATACTTAACCTCGATTCACCAATGCAGGTACATCATAGGTCCAACATCATGATCTTGAATCCATGTCACGCTTTATGTGGAGAAGGCAAAGTTATACCGACTTGTCGTTATGTTCGGTTGTGGAAATCTTTAATCCCGGCTCATCATTAATCCCTTAATAGAAGATAACTATACCAGTCGTCATCATTATCATGGTGATGAAAATCTACACTAGTCTATTTTAAAACCTGCTTGATGGTCATAGTATAATAACATATTGAAATCCATGGACCATAAATGTACATTTTAGGCAACTTTATGTATTAGCCAAGGCATATCAAACCATCTATCTAGGACACTTGGTCATCATAATTTATAACCGAGATCATTGATATCATATTGATTTTTTTAAAGGAAAAGGTTCTTATCAATTTTTCAGCCACATTTCTCAAACTAGACATCTTAGCAAGAACCGGCGAAATTAAGGAGTTAAATTAGTTCTCATATAGACTTGAATGAACAGTATCAATTGCTTCTTTTTGCAGCTTGATGGTCTGGATCACTAAACATGAATTCAGACCCAACGGCTAGCAAACCCCTCTTCCTCATTTTTAGTTATGTATGTTTAATGTGGTTTTTCAGGTAAACGGTTGAAAGGAGAAAAGGAAGTCATTGAGAGAAAGAGCTCTCATCTCAACCCAAAGCATCCCCATTTCAAGGCTGTGATTAAGAAAATTAATCTCATGAGACCCTATTTGGTGAGATTTAACTTCTCCCTTTTCTCTTTGGCATGTTTACAGTCGCCATTTCAATGTTGAGGGTGTCAGCAAATTATCATTTATTAAAGCTTTGTGGTGCCCACCTGGATGTCTGAGTGCCATTTAAACCATTCATTAGATGCGCCATCCCCATATAGTTCTTGATCCCCAAATGCAGACTGATCCATTACTCAGGTCGGCCACACTAGAGGGAGCAATGGAAGACATTGGGTTGGGATTGTCCACCATAGAAACTTTTGGGCGAAATGTGGGTCTATCATGTTGTGGATGTGCCATCTAACCCATTCATCATGTGCAAGTCACAAGGGTTGGCCCCATCATGAATATCAGCTGGCAAAATCCTCAATCCAATATGCTCATTAGGTTAGGGGTCACACATGTACATGAGTCTAATTTGAAGGATGGATTAATGTTAGGGAACCGTGGAATAACACATATACAAATCAAGCAAAGTACTACCAATCGACACAACCAAATTCATACACAAATAATCTGGATTTTATGAGGAAAAACTTTTTTGAGAAAAAATCACAGCACAAAGTGATAAGTAGTGTACTACGAAAGCAGAAATTACTAGAGACATAGAGTTAACCATTCAAACAAGCCTCAAATCTACTTTACAAGGTATGCCATTAAAATCCTTAGGAATGAATTAGAAAACCTAGAACTCTTATTTTCCTCCCAAATTCTGATTACACCTAATATATATATATATATATATATATATATATATATATATATATATATATAGAGAGAGAGAGAGAGAGAGAGAGAGAGAGAGAGAGAGAGAGAGAGAGAGAGAGAGAGAGAGAGAGAGAGAGAGTCATGCTCCCTTGTGCACCTATGCACGTGCGCATCTTTGCACATGTGCCATGGGTGTCTAATCTGAACGGTCTATGTGATGCGGAATCCCATAAAACCCAGTGTAACAAATTTTCACTCCGATCTAATATTCTGGTGGGCCATAGCAAAGAGAAATGCAAATCAAGGGAGGAAACTGTTTTTATTTTTCATGGCCCATTAAAGTAAAACTTGGGCCGGGGGGTTTCAGGAGGTGCTGCTTCACATGAACGGTTCAAATTTTGGATCCACATCACGTATGATGGGTTCTCAAAAAAGTTCATAAGTAGTACATACAAATTGGTTCACAGGTGAGCCTTTTCTATATATATATATATATATATATATATATATATATATATATATATATATATATTAGGTGTAATAAGTATTAGAATAAGAAACAAATCCTAAGTAATAACACTAAAACATTCTAGTAACATAATTGGAAAAACCTTTTTTGAAAAAAAATCACTGACACCTAATATATATATATATGAGAAATGCTCACACACAACTAGTAGGACCATGAGTTTTGGTCCAACTAGCTGGGCATTAAATGAAAAAATTCTCCTTTTATACAATGCATACACCTATATTGAAGAATTTTAGAATGCATGTCATAGTTATGTAAAGTGACATATGTGTTAAGATCTAAGCCATTCATCAGTTAGGATCTACTAAGGAGAACTTAAATGCTAAAACCTAAGAAACTACACTTTTGAGAAAAGTACACGTGTGCATATTAAATTTAGATCATTGGACTATTTTATTAACAACCCATTATTTTCATAAGTATTCGACATGTTTGATCATAAGATCAGCATTTTTTTTTTGCCCCTAACAAGTTGATAATGTAATTTATCTAATGTACAAATCTGATTTTTAGTTGGATGGTCCAAATTTATAATAAGTGTGTAGTCCATTCTACATTTAATAAATTAAAAAAAAAACTCTCATAATTAATGTAAGCAAATGCTTCCATGGTAGACTAATTATATTTTGGCATGGAAAAGCGCCCACAGCTTGAGTGGGCCCATCATTGCTGTTCACTCCCCAAGTGCAGGGTTGTGATGTAGTAATAACTCGGTAAGACCGAGGTCGAATCCCAAGGGACTGAAACTTGTACGTTATCTAAAACTAACTAGAACTAGAACTAGGCTAAGATGAAATCTAATCTGATTGAATTTGAAGGAATACTGGTGAATTAATTATCTAAACTTGAGAGAAATCAGGAGAAGGGAACTAGGGATTCAGAGGATCCACTTGTAGAGATCAGGGAGAACTTATGCTTGCCTCAAAAATTATGGAATTTACTGAACTGCCATTGATCTAATTTTCAAAGAGATGAAAGGTGTATGAATTAGAATGGATTCCATCACCAAACCATGCCCAAAGACTATGGCAAACAACAGAATCAAACTAATTACCACCCAATCACATGTATGAAAGTTAGGAAGGGTACCGTCATCCAACCATGCCCAGGAGACTATGGTGAACAACAGGACGTCCTGACGTCATAAACAT
The DNA here is from genome assembly GCA_037074715.1 of Magnolia kwangsiensis. Classification (NCBI taxonomy): domain Eukaryota; kingdom Viridiplantae; phylum Streptophyta; class Magnoliopsida; order Magnoliales; family Magnoliaceae; genus Magnolia; species Magnolia kwangsiensis. Next base: position 113,564,880 of record CM073580.1, read on the forward strand.
GAAAAAGAAATAGAAATATTCAAAGCATCGCAGACCCATTATAATTTCAGTCACAACAAACCATTAAGAACTAAAAATATTCCCATAATAATCAACTAAAATCAACGTCGATTCATGAATTAAAATTAAAATAAAATAAAATCTCCCATCTCACTACAAGCTTCACCTCTTAGCCCTAGCTAGGAGGATTTAGCCTGCCATGGATGGGCTCAATCCAAATAAATAAAGAGAAAAAGAAAAGGAAAAGAAAAGGGAAAGAAAAAACCAAGCTCCTCTCTCTCTCCTCTGCCCACGTTGAAACTCAAGCTCGAGCACTCTATTCTTCCTCCCAAGACCCTGAATGAATCCTCCCCATGTCCAAAAACCTCCTTTTATAGCTGCTGGAAGGCTGGAGTCAGTGACAGAGTTGTAGTAGGACACGGAGTGCAATTTTCGCAGCTAAGTTCGGTACCATGAAACATGCCACTTTCCTCGCTCAAATTCCAAAGAAACACCGTCCCTTAGTACTTTCTTGGGTCCTCTACATGATAGACGGTTCAGATCTACCATATGATCAAAGATGGTGGGCCAAAACTGTCCGAAAAAGTCGATTTTCGCGGATGTGCGAAACCTTTCGCACCATTTCGCTGTTGTGGTCGGTGGGCCCTACAAAAGCATTTTCTGAAAAATCCACCCCGTCCATTGGATTCAGAACGAAATTTCAGTTAAGAATGGGTGGTTTTGAACGTCCATTGACGTGGCCCAGAGAAGAAATCACAGAAGAATCAGTTTTAAATGTTACCGAGCAGCCCTTTTGTGGCCTCTGTATCTCACACGTGTGCATGCATGGGTACAAAAGGTCAGCATGGTTTTGTAGTTCTCGAAGCCCTCTACACGGTGGACGGATCAGATCGGCCATACGAGCAATGGGTGGGGCCCACTACCATCCGCAAAACGGACGCCGACCGTCCGTTACGCAGCCGTTTTTTTTTTTTTTTTCGATCAGAGACGGTCAACCGTCTCTGCCGTTTCCCATGCACGTGTAGTGCACTTGTGCACTATACACACTTTATTCATGTGGGGTCCACTGTGATGATTTTCAGAAATCTTCACCGTCTAAATTATTTCTCATCTCATTTAAACCGTCAATAATAATTTTGAGGCAGTTCCAGATATCAGGTAGGCCCAAAATCAACGGTTTATGGGCTGATCTGTCAGTTGGAGCACTTCCCGAGATCTTCAATGGCTGAAATTTTATATATACGATTAATTTATGGTCCTCAGGCGACGTATGAAGTTTCGAGCTGAACGGATGGTGGGAACCTCGTGATCTTGCATTCTGTACGTCCTTCAGGCCACTTGAGCTTCAATTTCTTACTTTTCTCGGATTTCTAACCGTGTATATTTATCAATCTTGGTCCCTTGGAGTGTGTCCCTTGCCTTTGGCGTCATCAGATCGTTAAATCTCAACTTTTAACGTCCTTTTTCCATCCATGCTCATAAAATCACCTTGCAACACAAGAATGAGAAAACAAGTCATTAGATAGCATTATATTCGTAAATCTAGATAATATCTGGGGTTTAATATGCAATATTTGACCCTCAACACAACCCCCAACCAGCATTTTGCTATCCCGAGCAAAATATGCGAAAAATAAGTTGAGAATTATATGAGAACTTTCTATGAAATCGAGTGAGATTTTGAACAAAATACGAGAAATTTAATATCCATGAATGTTAGAAATTGATCTCTCTTGAGCTCAAGCGCACCGTAGACTTCATAATCAAGTGTAAAGCATTAATCCATCAATTAGAAAAATTTTAAATATTGAGATCCATGGATGTATAGTGTAATCTCAGCTAATCACATTGAGATTGAATTTGTTATTTCAGGATCTCATTGGTAACCAGCAAGAGAATTCATGATAACCAAACTTGCCTCATAAATTTCATATTTTGATCTTTTCAACTTTTTATTTTTCCATTAATAGTCATGCTAAAAAGAGGAATCAAATCCTTACCAATAGGGAGCAAACTTATGGCAAAAGACCAATTACCTAATAATTTTTTTTTGAATGTTTAACCTTGGGGAATCAAACCTTCACCTGTAGGGAGCAAACCCATGGTGAAGATTAATTGCCCAACCTGTTCAATTTTTATACCCTGATGGCAAGATATTTCAGGCTGGTTCCTTTCATGCTTAGTGATTACCAAATTAACCATTCAATATCAAACTGAAACCTTAATGTGAAAGCAAGATGTGACGTGTGAAACCATGACTCAATCAATGTTTAAAATCTCTAATCATGGATTGATAATTCAAACTCAACTGTGGAATCTATCAAGTAGCTAAATCCAAGAGTCATAAATTACCAACATCATATATCTCACAATTCTAAATCAAGGATATTCGTCAAAATCAGAAAAATTTAAAAATTTTTCACAATTGTTGCTCAAGACTTGTTGCTCAAGACCAAGAAAATACTGATTAGGTTACCTAATCCCCCACCCCCAACCTAAAATCTACATTGTCCTCAATGTAAAAGATATAAACATGCAATGCACATGGGACAACGAAAGTAAATGAGAAGTGATGGGAAGATAGTACCTGAATAACGAATCAAGAGAGTTTTCAATAGATCACGGCATGGAAGCTTGTCAGCATGAGAGAGAAAGCAGAACAAAAATAACGAAAATAAAATCCTACTTATACCACTTTCGCAGGTGCTCTCGATTGCATTTAGCGTACGCAACAAGCCTTTAAACCCCTAGGTTACCCCTAGTGGACGAGTTGTAGTCTCGTGAGGGTTTGCAGTAATGTTACCCACAAACATTGAACTAACTAACCTATGAAAGCGACTATCCTAAACCTATGAAAGCGATAAACCTACCTATACCTCCATCAGACTAGGAGATCAGTCCTGGTAAACAGGAGCAATCAGAGGCATGGACATGTCCTCTGAATCAAATGTCTCAACAAATGGCTTTAATCGATGTCCATTAACTTTAAACTCCTTACCATTGTCGGAATCTTTTATCTCGACGGCCCCATGAGGATAAGCAGTAACAACAATGTAAGGGCCGGTCCAACGAGATCGAAGCTTACCCGGAAAGAGATGTAGTCGAGAGTCATACAAGAGGACTTTCTGACCTGGCGTGAATGATTTCCGTAGAATATGTTGATCATGAAACGCCTTCATCCTGTCCTTGTAAATTCTCGAGTTTTCGTACGCATCGTTCCGGATTTCTTCAAGTTCATTTAATTGAAGTTTGCGTAGCGAACCAGCGTTGTCCAGATTGAAATTAAGATTTTTGATCGCCCAGTATGCTTTATGTTCCAATTCCACCGGCAAGTGATAAGCCTTTCCATAGACAAGTCTAAAGGGAGATGTTCCAATAGGAGTTTTAAAAGCAGTACGGTACGCCCATAAGGCATCAGTCAATCGAATTGACCAGTCCTTACGATCAGGGTTAACCATTTTCTCTAGGATATGTTTGATCTCTCTATTGGAAATCTCAGCTTGTCCACTTATTTGTGGATGGAATGGGACCTTATGCGAGATACCGTATTTCTTCATTAAACTCTCAAATGGTCTATTACAGAAGTGTGAGCCCCCGTCACTAATGATGGCTCGAGGTGTTCCGAATCGCGACAGGATATTTTCTTTCAAAAATTTAATGACCGTGCGATGGTCATTTTTGCAGCACGGAATTGCTTCGACCCATTTAGTGACATAGTCTATGGCGAGCAAAATATACAGATTTCCAAATGATTGGGGGAATGGTCCCATGAAATCAATGCCCCAACAATCAAATGCTTCTATAATAAGGATGGGATTCAAGGGCATCATATTTCGACGGGACAATGCTCCCAATTTCTGACAACGCTCACAAGCCTTGCAAAACTCATGAGTGTCCCTGAACATAGTGGGCCAGTAGAAGCCACACTGTAAAATCTTGGCCGTGGTCTTTTTAGCAGAAAAGTGACCACCACAGGCCTGTGAATGACAGAAGGAGATGACACTCTGATGCTCATCGTCTGGTACGCATCTCCTTAAGATTTGGTCTGGGTAATATTTAAACAAATATTGATCGTCCTAGAAAAAGTTACGCACCTTGGTAAAGAATTTCTTCTTATCTTGTGACGTCCAGTGTGTCGGTATGGCACCTGTAGCAAGATAATTAGCAATATCAGCGAACCAAGGTGAATGGGAGACTCTAAACAGTTGTTCATCAGGGAACATGTCATTGATATGGGTCGCCTCAAGGGAATCAAAGGTATTAAGGCGAGAAAGATGATCGGCCACTACGTTCTCTACTCCCTTTTTATCTTTAATTTTCAAATCAAATTCTTGAAGTAGAAGGATCCATCGTATCAAGCGGGGCTTAGAATCATTCTTAGAAAGAAGATACTTAAGTACCGCGTGATCTGTGTAGATGATGATCTTGGATCCAATCAGGTAGGACCTAAATTTGTCCAAAGCGAACACTACGGCTAAGAGTTTCTTTTCCGTAGTCGAGTAGTTCACTTGGGCAGGATTTAGAGTCCTACTTGCGTAGTGAATAACGTAAGGCCGCTTATCTTTTCTCTGGCCTAGAACCGCTCCAAGAGCATAATTAGAGGCGTCGCACATAAGTTCAAAAGGAAGACTCCAGTCAGGTGGCTGCATGATAGGTGCAGTGGTTAGCATGCCCTTAAGCTTAGTGAAAGCTTCTTGGCACTGCTCAGTCCACTCGTATGGTATATCCTTTTGAAGAAGATTACATAAAGGACGAGAGAGGAGATTAAAGTCCTTTATGAATCGTCTGTAAAAGCCTGCGTGTCCTAAGAAGGATCGCACGTCCCTGATATTCTTGGGTGGAGGTAGGTTAGAGATAAGATCAATTTTTGTCTTATCTACCTCGATTCCTTTGGACGAGATGATATGTCCAAGGAAAATTCCCTTTTGAACCATAAAATGGCACTTCTCCCAGTTAAGTACCAAATTTTTTTCTTCACATCTTTTCAACACACATTTAAGACTTGCTAAGCACTCGCTGAAAGATGAACCAAAAACAGAGAAATCGTCCATGAAGGCCTCTAGATATTTCCCCACCATGTCAGAAAAGATACTCGTCATGCATCGCTGAAAGGTGGCAAGGGCATTATATAGCCCGAATGTCATCCTTCTGTAAGCAAAGGTGCCATAGGGACATGTAAATGTGGTCTTTTCCTGATCCTCAGGGGCGATTTCAATCTGATTATAACCTGAATACCCGTCAAGGAAACAATAATAAGAATGACCAGCTAGCCTTTCTAGGATTTGATCAATGAAGGGCAAAGGAAAGTGGTCTTTCCTTGTGACGGTATTTAGCTTTCTGTAGTCAATGCACATTCTCCAACCAGTGGTAACTCTAGTCGGCACGAGTTCATTATTGGCATTGGCTACGATGGTAATCCCGGACTTCTTAGGAACCACATGAGTTGGACTCACCCATTGACTATCGGATATGGGGTATATGATCCCCACATCCAATAGTTTGAGAACCTCGGCCTTAACCACTTCCTTCATGTTTGGATTTAATCTACGTTGTGATTGCCGAACAGCCTTTGCATTGTCCTCAAGATATATACGGTGAGTACAAATCGATGGGTTAATTCCCTTGAGGTCCGCTATCGTCCATCCAAGAGCTCCCTTATGCTCAATGAGAGTAGATATCAGCATACTCTCCTGTTCTTTCTCCAGGTGGGCAGAGATCACCACCGGATATGTCTCATCTTGACCTAAATAGACATATTTTAAATCAGAGGGCAAAGGTTTTAGGTCAAGCTTCGGTGGCTTGAGGTTAGACGGTAGAGGCACTACTCAGTTTGGGGCAATTCTTCAATTTGTGGCCTCCACCAGTTAACTTCAAGTACCGGTGCAGTATCAAGCATGGCACACGTCTCCCTAATTATATCATCATCAAGATCATGGGAGTGGGCCAGGCACGTCTCTAGAGGATCAGAGGATAAGGTGAGAGGTGTTCTATCTTCCACAAAAGAATCAATCATGTTAACATCGTGAAAATCGTCATCATCATCTGAGTTGCTGCCGTTATTGAAAAAGATATTCGATTCCAATGTCAAATTTTCAAAGGACATAGTTATGACACCATTCCTGCAATTGATAATTGCATTTGAAGTAGACAGGAATGGGCGACCAACAATGACGGGAATCTGAGTGCTCGTGTCATTGATGGGTTCAGTGTCCAAGATGATAAAATCAACAGGGTAGTAGAATCTATCCACCTGGACCAACACATCCTCGATGATCCCTCTTGGTATACGAACAGAACGATCAGCAAGTTGTAGTGTGGTTCGAGTGGGTTTTAATTCACCCAAACCTAACTGTTGGTATACCGAGTAAGGAATCAGATTGACGCTTGCTCCTAAGTCAAGAAGTGCGTGATCAATTCGATAGTTCCCGATCACACATGATATGGTTGGGCAACCGGGATCTTTGAATTTTTGCGGCACATCTTGTTTCAGGATGGCACTCACTTTTTCAGTCAAGGAGATCTTCTTTTGAACACTTTTCCGTCGTTTTGTAGTGCATAAGTCCTTTAGAAATTTAGCATATAAAGGTATCTGTTTTACAACATCAAGCAGAGGAATGTTGACTTTCACTTGTTTCAACACCTCTAGGATATCCTGAGAGTTAGATAGACATTTTGGTTCAACCAACCGTTGGGGAAACGGAGCAACTGGCTTTTCTAGAGGTTCCGGTTCAAATTTTTGTAGGGCGCCACTAGATCCATCATTGTTGTCCTCTTCTGGTTCTTGAGGCTTTTCAGGCCTCACCGGAAGGGTTTTATCAATAACCTTCTCACTCCTAAGAGTGGTGATGGATTTAGCGTGCCCCATTTGATTTGAAGAGCTGGGATCACCTGTCTCGTATTGTAGTTTCGGATTAGGGAGTGATTGTGAAGGGAGCATCCCTTTTTCCATAGCCGTCATACGTGAATCTATTTTTTGCATAAAATTTGAAATTCCTTGCATTGTCCGCGCCAGCTCTTGTATGGAAATTTGAACCGATTCTTCTTGAGGTTTCCCCTGATTTGGATTTTGATTGAAGAAACCTTGAGGGGTAGCAGTTTGTCCGTTCCTCCAACTAAAATTCGGATGATTTTTCCAGCCAGGATTGTAAGTATTAGAGGGTGGTCTATTGAAAGGTCTTTGATAGTTATTTACGGCATTAGATTGTTCATTCAATACATCTCGAAAGGCAGGTATTGAAGGAAAATTTTCAGTAGTATGAATGTTGCAATCACAGATGCCGCAAACACTTTCATTAACCTTTTCCTTCCTTCCTTCCATGGCCTCAAATTTTCTGGTGAGATTGGCCACCTTAGCGTTAAGATCATTATCCTCTTTCAGGAGATATATTCCTCCTTTTTTCCTTGAATGAGTCGGCCTAGACGTGGTGTTCGTTCTTGGGTAATAGTCCCAGGATTGTGTTTTTTCCGCGAGACTATCGAGGTAATCCCATACCTCGTCGACATTTTTATTAATAAAATCTCCGTTACACATTGTCTCGACCATTTGGCGCATGGAAGATGTTAGCCCATCATAGAAAAAATTCGTAATGCGCCATATTTCAAAGCCATGTTGTGGGCATGCATTAACCAGATCCTGGAACCTTTCCCAACATTGGAAGAATGTTTCATCTTCCTTTTGGGCAAAGTTCATGATTGCTCTCTTGAGGGTAATTGTCTTATGATGTGGGAAATTTTTTTTTATAAATTCCTTCTGCATATCATTCCATGTGCCAATGGATCTAGGATGCAGTGAATGTAACCACGTCTTGGCTTTTTTTTCCAAGGAAAATGGAAAGAGTTTCAGCCTAATAATATCCTCAGATACATTAAGAAAGTATAAGGTGCCTATGATTTCATCGAACTCTTTCAGATGCAAATATGGTTCTTCAGACTCAAGCCCATGGAACTTAGGAAGGAGTTGGATAACCCCTGGCTTGATATCCATATGTCCTATATTCTCAGGAAAAATCATGCATGAGGGCGTACTCACCCCCGCCGGTTGTAAATAATCTCATAAAGTACGAGGCGGGGGTGCCTGATGCACCTCATTCTCATCATGTACTTCCTCAACCCTTGGTTGGGGTAGTGTTTGAGGTTGATTTTCAGCCATAACGTCTTCTAACTCAAGAGAATTCAAGTGGTGTCTAGTCCTGCGATGGACAGTTAACCCCTCAACTAATCCTCCTTCAGTCACGAGACGTCGAGTGTTGTCGCGTGCCCAATGGGGCATAAAACACACTCAGCCCTCAAATTCTAACTTAAACCTAAGAGAAAGAAAGAAGAAATCTAGAAAAAAGGGAAAGATGGAAAGAAGTTACCAAATTTGGAGGCCTAGGTTAAGAATTTGCAAAACAAAACAAAATAAGTTAGTTTCTAAGAGTAGAAAGTCCTAATTAAAAGTAAACTAATTTCTAGGGAAAAGAATAAATTCCAAAGAAAGAAGAATTAGAAAGAGCTTACTAAATTAGAAACTTCCTACAAAACAGAAAAATTGGATTAGTTCCTAAACAAGAACTTATAGAAAAATTCTAAAACAGGAAACAAAAGTAGGATTCCTAAAAAGATTTAGAATTAGAATCTCACTAAAAAGAAGAAATAAATCTTAATCTAAATTTAGAATAGAAAGGAAGAATTTAAGACAGAATTTACTAATTTAGAAACTATCTTAGAAGCCTATAAAACAAGAAAGACAAGTTAATTTTTAAAAATTAAGAAAATCTAAACCTAATCTTAAACTAATCCTAAAACTAATTAATTTCAGAAAAACGTAACCAACAGTCCCCGGCAACGGCGCCAAAAACTTGTTCACTCCCCAAGTGCAGGGTTGTGATGTAGTAATAACTCGGTAAGACCGAGGTCGAATCCCAAGGGACTGAAACTTGTACGTTATCTAAAACTAACTAGAACTAGAACTAGGCTAAGATGAAATCTAATCTGATTGAATTTGAAAGAATACTGGTGAATTAATTATCTAAACTTGAGAGAAATCAGGAGAAGGGAACTAGGGATTCAGAGGATCCACTTGTAGAGATCAGGGAGAACTTATGCTTGCCTCAAAAATTATGGAATTTACTGAACTGCCATTGATCTAATTTTCAAAGAGATGAAAGGTGTATGAATTAGAATGGATTCCATCACCAAACCATGCCCAAAGACTATGGCAAACAACAGAATCAAACTAATTACCACCCAATCACATGTATGAAAGTTAGGAAGGGTACCGTCATCCAACCATGCCCAGGAGACTATGGTAAACAACAGGACGTCCTGACGTCATAAACATGAAAAAGAAATAGAAATATTCAAAGCATCGCAGACCCATTATAATTTCAGTCACAACAAACCATTAAGAACTAAAAATATTCCCATAATAATCAACTAAAATCAACGTCGATTCATGAATTAAAATAAAAATAAAATAAAATCTCCCATCTCACTACAAGCTTCACCTCTTAGCCCTAGCTAGGAGGATTTAGCTTGCCATGGATGGGCTCAATCCAAATAAATAAAGAGAAAAAGAAAAGGAAAAGAAAAGGGAAAGAAAAAACCAAGCTCCTCTCTCTCTCCTCTGCCCACGTTGAAACCCAAGCTCGAGCACTCTATTCTTCCTCCCAAGACCCTGAATGAATCCTCCCCATGTCCAAAAACCTCCTTTTATAGCTGCTGGAAGGCTGGAGTCAGTGACAGAGTTGTAGCAGGACACGGAGTGTAATTTTCGCAGCTAAGTTCGGTACCATGAAATATGCCACTTTCCTCGCTCAAATTCCAAAAAAACACCGTCCCTTAGTACTTTCTTGGGTCCTCTACATGATAGACGGTTCAGATCTACCATATGATCAAAGATGGTGGGCCAAAACTGTCCGGAAAAGTCAATTTTCGCGGATGTGCGAAACCTTTCGCACCATTTCGCTGTTGTGGTTGGTGGGCCCTACAAAAGCATTTTCTGAAAAATCCACCCCGTCCATTGGATTCAGAACGAAATTTCAGTTAAGAATGGGGGGTTTTGAACGTCCATTGACGTGGCCCAGAGAAGAAATCATAGAAGAATCAGTTTTGAACGCTACCGAGCAGCCATTTTGTGGCCTCTGTATCTCACACATGTGCATGCATGGGTGCAAAAGGTCAGCATGGTTTTGTAGTTCTCGAAGCCCTTTACACGGTGGACGGATCAGATCGGCCATACGAGCAATGGGTGGGGCCCACTACCATCCGCAAAACGGACGCCGGCCGTCCGTTACGCAGCCGTTTTTTTTTTTTCGGTTCCCATGCACGTGTAGTGCACTTGTTCACTATGCACACTTTATTCATGTGGGGTCCACTGTGATGATTTTCAGAAATCTTCACCGTCTAAATTATTTCTCATCTCATTTAAACCGTCAATAATAATTTTGAGGCAGTTCCAGATATCAGGTGGATCCAGAATCAATGGTTTATGGGCTGATCTATCAGTTGGGGCACTTCCCGAGATCTTCAATGGCTAAAATTATATATGTACGATTAATTTATGGTCCTCAGGCGACGTATGAAGTTTCGAGCCGAACGGATGGTGGGAACCTCGTGATCTTGCATTCTAGACGTCCTTCAGGCCACTTGAGCTTCAATTTCTTACTTTTCTCGAATTTCTGACCGTGTATATTTGTCAATCTTGGTCCCTTGGAGTGTATCCCTTGCCTTTGGCGTCATCAGATCGTTAAATCTCAACTTTTAACGTCCTTTTTCCATCCATGCTCATAAAATCACCTTGCAACACAAGAATGAGAAAACAAGCCATTAGATAGCATTATATTCGTAAATCCAGATAATATCTGGAGTCTAATATGCAATATTTGACCCTCAACAATTGCGCTAATGTAAAATCAACCCCGTCAATTAGGTATGTCACCCCGTGTTAGATCAAGGTCTCAAATTTCATTCCCTTCCTTAGTTCAGGTGAATCACATGATTAGAATCAGTGATTAGAAATAGTGTATATGGAAAGGTTCACCCTCTAAACTATTTCCTTCAGTGTGGCTCACATGAATCATATATGGACTTCGTTTTTGGGACTCGGGCTTAATTTTGGTGTGATATCTAATAGCTGGAACGGATTTCATAGTTTCTTTACGGTGGGCCCTGAAAAAAATCAAGAGCGGATGTCTCTCTCCTAATTGTTTCTATTGGTGTAACCTATCTGAACCACTGATTAGGCTAATTTCTTTGTTTTGAGCCTCTCACTAGATTACATGTTTAATGGTCGGAGTGAATCTTACATACATTTAAGAGTGGGCTCGTAAAAAAATTTAAGGTGCGAGTCCGTGTGGTACCTATTTCCAAAATATTACCATTTGGCATAATTAATGCTAGCAATGCTGGCATAGAGGTAGGCGTTGTGGACGAGGATTTCCTGCAAAAGCCTTTTGCAGGAAGTTCCTGCGCAAGTATGCCGGGTGGGGCCCAGTGCAATGTATGTGAGAAATTTATTCCGTCCATCCATTTTGCGAGCACATTTTAAGACGTTATACCAAAAATGAGGTGGATACAAGACTCAAAGGGGTCACATGAGAGGGGAAATTGGGGAAAGAAATTCCCACCGTTGAAACCTTCCTTGACCCTACCTTGATGTTTATATGCAATCCAAACTCTTTATAAGGTCATTCCAAATTGGATGAAGTGAAAACACTAAAAATATAACCTTATACAGAAATTTTATTGCCATAAAAATGTTTCAATGGTGCTCACTGAATAACAACTATTTCCTCTCGTGTGGCCCAGTTGAGTGCTTGATACTTCTTTTTTTTTTGCTGCACATCTAAAATTATCTTTCAAAAATTATAGATGGGATAGATTTCACACAAACATATCGGTGAGGTCCACCCATCATCCTTGTGCAGGAACTTCATGTGAAAGGCTTTTGCAGGAAATCCGGGTCCGTTGTTTTAGTAATTAATCCTCTTAATGCCGATCCTTTAAAAAAGAGTGACCCCTTCGGGTAGGCTGACTATGGTATTAATTTTAAATATACCTCGAACATCTAATGGGTCACCTCACTTTACAACTAGGGCTCAAATTTCAGGCCTATCCATGTTTCGGGTGGACCACAAAATAGGAAATAGTTGATAAAGAAAAGTTCACCTTCCAAACTATTTACGTTGGTTGGGCTACTTGAAACATGAATGGACTGAATTTTATCCCTATATAAGTTCTCCTTAGTAGATCCTAACTGATGAATGACTTAGATCTTAACAAATATGCCACTTTACATAACCATGACATGCATTCTAAAATCCCTCAATATAGGTGCATGCATTTATACAACCGGGAATTTTTTCATTAAATGCCCAGCTAGTTGGACCAAAACTCACGGTCCAAGTAATTGTGTGAGCATTGCTCGCGCTCTCTCTCTCTCTCTCTCTCTCTTTTTATATATATATATATATATATATATACACACTGTCACAATTGGAATAGAAAACAAATCCCGAGTGGTAACACTAAAACGTTTTAGTAACTAACGTGGATCTTTTTGAATTTTTTCGATGGCATGGATAGATTCTATTGCATACAAATTTATGACATCAACAATAATTAAATGACTGTATTATTGGTGCTGAGCCACATGTTGTCTTAATCCATTCCACTATTTTGGGTGCAGTGCATTCCAAGGGTGTTCGGTGTGGCAAATGATCTTCCGATTGGACGGACGATGACCCTTAGAGATCCAAAACGAAGGTCTTGGAAGGTGAAGCTTACTGGCCATAGGGATGGTAGATTTTATTTTTCAGGAGCTTGGATGGCATTGGCGGATGCTAATAGCCTAAAAGGAGATGTGTGCTTCTTTGAGATTAGTCCTTCGATGAAAAATGTGATGAACGTTCATATTGAGAGGCAGGTCACATGAGTGAAGAATCGCCAATGTGGGTTCTATTTGTGAAATCTGTGTTGTCTATGGGGTGGGCCCTACTCAGTATTTGTCCTAGAACAAAGATCGGACCGTTGGTTCTTACAAACACTTGTAATAAATCTGATCAAAGGTTTAGTTTTGGTCTACCTGATGACTGGTGTGGCATGATTTTTGTCAATGGAATGTTTGTGGTAAGACACTTAATAAACGGTCGTGATCTCTCTCCTGTGAGAAGTCAAAGACTCATGGCAGACGTTGAAATTCTGGGCCCAAATCCTACTTTGATATGGATGCTACAGTCGTTATGATCACTTGCTGTATTTATTTCATTCTTCTATGTTCACTTTCCAATTTGCTCAATGTGTGAGATGTGGTACAAACTCAGGGAGGTTGACTGTGTGGGACCCAATGTGATCCATGTCGGACATCCATCCCATCAATCAGATGCGTCCTTTCATGCTGGGTAATGGTCTTAAAAATTAGGTCAGTCCATGACTTTGGTGGGCCACACCACAAATATTAGTTGAGAGTGTATACTCACCCATTGAAACCTTTGCGATTGTTTATATTGAGACGTGGTTCAGACAACCAGCTCATCCATTGTGTCCCACTTGGAGGATGATCATACCAACCTTTCTGATTGTACAAGTTACACTACACCAAAATCCCTATTTAGGAACGGTTGAAAACCGTTCTTGAACCATTTAGGAACGGTTTTTTGGTGTGGTGAAGTGAGCCCATTTTAAGCAGAGATGACTAGGCCTCTCCACATGCTGGGTTCGGTCATTCTACCCGATCGTGAGCTTGAAATTGTTTAGGCCTGTGTAGACCGAACCCAATCTAACCCAAAATTGATAAAATCTATTTTCCCACTCGAATCTCTTGCTGTATCCATTAATCAAGTGGGCCATACATGCACAGAGAAATAGATGCTTTGGAGAAACGAAAGTGCAACGGTTTACAAGAAGAATGGGTTGTCCAACTAAATTTTAGAATTGCATATTTGTAAGATGGAACACGGACTTATGAAGTTGGGTCATGCCATGTGGGCTAAAATGACATGAACCCAAGCCTAACCCAGTAAATGTAGGTCGAAGCCTGTCCTAAAGACAGATCCGACTCAGCCACGCAGGCTACCCGGCCCATTTCCACCTAAGAATGGGATCGTGACGCAAACATTAGAACCTTCCTGGCCCACAACACTTTTATATGACATCTACATCTGAACCTTTGATTAGTTTATCTCCATGGTGATAAAGGGGAAAATCAAACACCAGCCTCATCTTAAACCTTCGTGGGCCCACCATGATGTATGTGTTCTATCCACACTGTCCAACAATTTTTTCATCATTTTAGGGCTTAAGCCAAAAATGAGGCCTATCCAAATCTTCGGGTGGCCTACACTATAGGAAACAATGGCAATTCACCATTAAAAACTTCATGAGGCAACAAAAGTTTTGGATCAAGTTGATATTCAAGTTTCCCATCATCCAGGAATGTGCAACCTAGGTTGGATGGCAAATAAACATTACATGGGCATCTAAGAAAATTTTAATGATGGGCATTCAATCACCACTGTTTTCTTTGACTTGGCCTACTTGAGATTTAGATCCGCCTCTAGACATGCATGCGGATTGTGTCCTACCCCACCACTCTCTAGCCACGAATGAACATTTCTGTGAGAGGGCCTACCATGATGTATTTGTTTATCAGTGCCATCCATCTGTGTTTTCATATCATTTTTAAGTATGAGTGTAAATATGAGGTAGATTTAACACTCAAGTGGACATTAAGGCTAGTAAGACGAATGTCTTTTTATTGTTTCGTGTTTAGCGGCTTACTAACTAGCATTGTATAGCTTATTTGGATAATTATAGCATTCTAAAGTGAATTAAGTGGTGAAATTTTTTGTACATGATGAATAGGGTTTTGATGAGTAGATTAAATCTGGGTTCTAGATTAAATTTTGTGGTTTGTTGTTTAAATTTGGGCTCTAGATGAATAGATTACACGGTCAGACCTAAAGTATAAATGATCATGGTGGATTTGATAATTTCCTAATGGCATCTAATCGAATTTATATGATTCAGTTTATTTTTAAAAGCTTTATTCAAAGTTTTGTCAATGTTTGATACTTAAAAATATATTCTCATGTATAGGTTTTTAAAAATTCTAAGTATAGATGTGCATATTCATTTATATTTATTTAAAGTTTCAATAGTAACATTAGAAAAATTTTAAATTTTAAGTTGGCAAAAATTCAAAACATTATATATCCACACCATTCATCAATTTTTATAGGTCATTTTAGTTCATTGTCTTAAAAATGAAGCAAATCCAAATCTCAAATGGATCATACCATATGAGACATTAGACATTGAACACCCACACTAAAAAACTCGTTGAGCTGAAAAAATTGAACAGGTTTATATACAACATATACATCAAGGTGGCCCCACACTCAGAGAAGCAACTATTGTAGTGTTATCTAAGTATACAATCTGCTCCTAGTGGATCCCATCGAATAGCGTAGAACATAATATCAAAGTTGGTACTTTGTTGACATGGCAAAGTTTTATAGGTCCATCATAATTTGTGTTAAATACTTTTCTCCATTTATTTTTTTCAAATCATTTTAAGGCATGAGCCAAAAGTTAGTGCAAATATAAGGCATGAATGGGCCATGTCACCAAAAACATCAGAGACAATGAGGCTCACTATTGAAACCTTCTTAGGCCCACCATAATGTTTATCTACCATAGAGCGCGTTAGGAAAACACAAATATCAGCTTTATACAAAACATATGTGAGCCTGAGGAAGCTTTCAAGGGCGTGCATTCAATCCCTACTGCTTTCTATGATGTGGTCCACTTAAGCTTTGGACCGGCTTCATTTTTGAGCTCAGGGCTTAAATGAAAAAAAAAAAAAATGAATGGATGGTATGTATATAACACATGTATCTAGGGTCGTGCATGAACCGATTTATCTTGGTTAACTTGCTTGACTCGACTCGAAAAAGCTTGATTCGACTTGGTTCGAAATTGAGTTCGAGCCGAGTTGAGCTGATTTTTTGAGCTCGAAAAAATTTCAAATTGAGTTCGAGCTTAGTTGAGCTCAATTCAACTTGGATCGAACCCCAGCTTAAATTGAACCAATTCAGTGACTCATTTACTTTGATGTTGATGTTGCTCACCAAGTGTTTGATGAAATGACTCAATGAAGTTTCGGACGATGGCAAGGAAGATACGTATATGAAACAAATATATTATTTTTTCTTAATTTTGATGTTGCCTACAAAGTGCCTTCAAGGTGTTTGATGAAGTACTTGTAAAACTGCTATCGTCATTTTACATACAGTGAGATTTTGAAGGTATAGTCGATGTATTTGTCAAAATGTCGCACAGGCAAACTTGGCTGATCTTGGCTCGAACTCGGCTCGAACTGGCCCAAGCTACTGACTGAATTGAGCCGGCCAAATAGGCTCGTGAACGGAGCTAAGTTCGAGCCAGGGTTAGCCAGTGGCTAAGCTGAGTCAAGCTGTGCCAAGCTCGACTTGGGTCGACTTGTGTACACCTCTACATGTATCATGGTGGGGAATAGAACTTTGCCAGGTCAACATGGCACGGATGCAGGTGCCGAGTCCACGTCAAGGTCAATCAACACGTCACCTTGATGCACTAGAAACAATGGTGAATGACCATTAGAAATTCGTTAGGGCCACAAACGTTGGCATCAAGGTGATATTTCTGCCTTCCCATCATCCATGTTTATGTGACCTTATCAATAGGTTGGATAGAAAATAAACATTAGGGTGGGTCCTAGGAATTTTTAATGGTGTGTTTAATATCCACTGTTTCATGCGGTGTGGTCTGCTTGATATTTGGATCTGCTTTTATTTTTAGGACCATGGACTAAATTGATCCGTAAAAACTGATAATCGGTGTGGATATACAATGAATATATCAAGGTGAGTCACATTTGGGGAATAACTGTGTTGGAAGCCTATTGCGTACCAAGTAAATTTGGTAGGCCCAATTGTCATTCATGCATTTTATCCACTCTCTACATCTCTTTTAACATATAATTTTCAGACTTTATCCAAAAAAAAATGGAGTGTATCCAATCCTCAAGTAGAGCACACCACCTGAAAAGTGTGAATTGAACATCTACCATTGAAAAATTATTAGGGCCAAAGAAGTATTATATCAAGTTAATATATGTGTTTTCCTTTCATCTATGTCTGCCTAATCTTATGAATAGGTTGGATGATAAACAAATTTCATTAGAAGCCTTGAAAAGCTTTCAACAGTAAAAATTAATACTTCTACTTTTTCGTGTGGGCCGTTAAAATCAATACTACTACTTTTTCGTGTGTTACGGCCCACTCGAGCTTTGCATGTGCATCAAAATGATTTGGAAAGATGAATGGACGTTAGCAAGTTCCTTGGGTCTGATTATGAGGTGTGCATTATATCCAAACCGTCCATTCATTTGGTGAGCTTGTCTTAAGGGTTGAAACGAAAAATAAGACATATATAACTATCAAGTGGACCACACTGCAAAAGGCAGTGGAAGATTGAACATCTACCAATGAAACCCTTTTTGAGGTAATAGAAGTTTTGGATCAATATCAAATTTGTTTTTTCTCTTAATTCATGTCTTTCTGACCTTATAAACAGATTGGATGGAAAATAAACGTTATGTTGGGACCTATAAATTTTTTAATGATGAAAATTATCATCTCCCCTGTTATTTGTAGTGTGGTCCAGATGATCTTTGGATATGATTATTTTTTTGAATAATGCTCTAAAATTATCTCTAAAAATAGTTGAATGGTGTAGATATAATAAATACATCACAATGGGCCACGTAACTTTGATCTCCTTTAAACCGTTCGTACAACTCGGACCTCGAGGAGCGTCAGTGCTCGTCGCACGACACGTACCTACAAGAGCTAGATTTCGCCTGTGGAAATTACCCTGTTAAACCTTGATTCACTCCCCATTGTGGGAATTACCCTGTTAAACCATGATTCACTCCCCATTATCCGGGAGCGGATTGCCTGTGACAAGAGATATCTCTGTGTCCGGAGACGCGTGGGGACTATAGAGATGTTCGTGACAAATCCACTCCATCCATCTGTTTTGAAACACCACAGTAGGAAATTAAAATAAAAATCAGGCAGATCCAAAACTCAGGTGGTCCACACCAACAAAACAGTGGCAGACGGAACATGCACCGTTGAAATATTCCTAGACCTGGCGATGATGTTTATATGCCATTCAAACCGTTCATGAAATTATTACCACTCAGCTAAACTGCAGGAACAAATATCTTCCTATCCAAAACGTCTCTCACCGTAAGCTTTCAATCCTCACTTTTTCACGTGGTGTGGCCCACATGAGTTTTTTTATCTACCTGTTTTTTAGAATCCTATGCTAACGTGGTCATTCAAAACCGATGGACGAAGTTGATTTTTCACAGACATCTCTGAGGGCCCCACACAGCCCCGGGCACAGAGATATCTATGTACCCAAGGCACGGGCAATCCGCTCCCCCGTTATCCTCGGTGAGGTGACGCTTTTCACGGAACTAACAAGTAACGTGTGGAGGCCTCTTCACTTTTTGAATGGCCCACATGATGTATGCGTTAGATCCTCTCCGTTCATTAGATGTGTAATCCTATGTCTTTTCATAAACCCGAATAACAATACAATATGATAAAACTTCTGTGGCATTAGGGAAATTTCAACGGTAGATGTTTAATCCCCATTGTTTCCTGTGGTGCGTTCCACTTAAGCTTTGGATCTAACTCAATTTTGGGCTCATGCACTAAAATGAGCAGGAAAAATGGATGGATGGCATGGATAAAAGACATACATCATGGTCAGGTCCACGGAGCTTTTTTAGCACCTACGTGGCATTCCAGGGGTCACCCCAATCTGAGTTGGGAATGGTGGTGAACTAGCACAGGACTCTGACGTATTCCATTAGAACTTTTATAATCAGCCTCCTCCGTCATTCATCTGGGATATATGTCTCTCTAAAATTCAGAGGAAGGAAAGGAAGATGGAGAGGGCATCCTTCTTTAAGGTGATGATAGGAGATTTTGAAGAAAAAGTGGTATGTTTTCTATAATTTTTTCTTTCAACTCCATTCAAATCTGGTATGTTTTCTATTGCTTTTTACTTTTCTTTGCATTCAAATACCCATGTATAATGAAAAGGGTCATTTGGGGCCCACCAGTCAAACACTTTGGATGGTCCCGATTTCAATCGGATTGGCCTGATTACAAGATTTTTGGACCTTCCACTTGCTTGGGAGGATTCAAACTTAGTCCTCACACGCAATCTCAGGAGCAAACTGACTCGGCTCACCAGCCGCGGTTGTATTCAATACTGGTTGAGGTCTCAACCAGCGCGTTTTGGCTTTCAAGTTTGTACGAGTAGGCCCATTTTTCGGTGATCTAAGCCGTTGACTCAATGGGCCTTCATCCACCAATAATCCCTTCGTCGGTTTAGCAATGGGACCTTTGATTTCAGGTCCAAATCCCCTCGTACCCTCAGTCAAAATCAGGCCTATGGCTAACACAACCCACGTCCTAAAGCTTGTGGCCCCACGTACGAAATAAAGGGTATTGAACTTATATTAATAGACTTTAATACTGATTTTTTAAATCTCTCTTAAACTTCTGTTTTAATACCCTGTCAAATAACCACTTGTTTTAAAAGCTTGAGCTATTAGATGATGATGTGTCAATGTATGTCGAGGGACTTTAATAGTTTAGACGGCGCATTTAAATATCATGGTCAGCTCCATGAAGGTTCAAACGGTGGATGTTTCCTTCTTAATTATTTCATGTGGTGAGGCCCACATGAGTTCTTTTGGTCACCTGTTGAAGGGAGAGTACTTAACGTAATTAGGAGGATTTTTGGTTTTGTCCGAGTTGACTCAGAGTCAATCGGATCTGACTCACTTGACTCGACTCAAGTTGAACGAGTCAGTCCGAGTTATCACCGATTCGTAGCTCACCTTTGAACTGTTTGGCTCCTTGCAGCAGATTCCCATGCAATTCGTTCTCGATTCTGGGAGAGAATTATGTAACATTGACGTGGCGATTCTAAATGGCCCTCGCAGAACTGGTTGGCGAGTCGGATTGAAGGTGGAGGACGGCCGGATGTTTTTCCGACATGGATGGCGGGAATTCATCAAACACCATGTTATTCAAGAAGGCTATTTTTTGGTTTTCAGATACAATGGGAAATCCCATTTCGATGTCGAAGTGTTCGACAAGAGTGCTTGCCTGAAGAAGTATGATTCATATGATTTGAGAGGAGATCCAATAGAAATTCGTCATTCCCAGCCATCCAATCCAACGAAGAGAAAGAAATCAAGCAGTGAAAGCTCGAATTTTGAAGTTTTAGTCAGTGAAGATATTCAAGAAATCCATCCTGGTAACTTCCTCTTTACTTGGATACTACTACGTGGAGTCGAGTCATGACCCCCCCTGCATAAGGGGTTATTCAGGGTACGACTCGTTGTAGAATCTGAGTCAACTCAGCCAGTCGTATTGAGTCTTAAAATCTTGTTTGATGCATCAGCTGAGTGTGATAGTTGATATACAGACACTTGGAAATTGACCTAGAAATTGGTTGGATGGGGTACAAAGTAATTTGATTAAACTGTCCAAATGATGGGTCCCATTTTAAATACATCATGAATGGACAATGCTTGGCTAGTGACCCAAGCTCTGGGGGACCCACCATGATGTATATGTTTTATCTACACTAAATTTTCTAGGGTATGAGTCCAAAAAAATGAGGCCTTTTTTGTTTTTGAGAGGGGGAGATGGAAGTTTTGGATCAAGTTGATATTTGTGTTTTCCCTCATTTAGGTCTGTGTGGCTTAATCAATAGGTTGAATGGAAAATAAACATTATGATGGGAGCCAGGAAGTTTTTAATAGTGGTTGTTTTGGTGTGCTGTGGTGGTCGTATAAAACACACATATCATGGTGGGCCCACAAAGCTTTGACACTAGCTAGCTGGAACCAAAAATTACTTGTACTTGCTTATTTAACTATCGGATTGGTGGACATTTATTGGACAGTTAAAGATGGAAAATATTCAATGGTCCAACTCAAAAATCAGATACAAATCCCATGGCCCAGCAGTAACCTTATACGGATCGAATCCAGGTCTGTGTCTACAAGAACAACACAGAGATTGGAACGGACTAAGAACCGGCAAGACCCAAGCCATGTTATCCCGGGTATGGGTACTACAAGACCCGATCAGACCAAATGACCGCCCTAAACATTTGTTTTGTGGTACATTCATCCAAAATTCAGGTTTTTCCAGTCTTGAAGAATTTCAAGGCAGCCATCATCAATTGCTTCTCTTTTCATCTCAATGGTCTGGATCATTGAACGTGAATTCAGATCCAACGGCTATCAAACCCCTTATGTGTGTTTATGTGATTTTTCAGATAAACGGTTGAAAGCAATAAAGGCAGGTATTGAAGGAGAGAGCTCTCACCCCAACCCAAAGCATCCCCATTTCACGGCTGTGATCAAGCGAACTAATCTCATTATGCCCTATATGGTGAGATTTATCTTCTGTCTTTTCTCTTTGGCATGTATTTAGTGCCATCTAACCCGTTCACTAGATGTGTATCCCCATGTTAGATCTAGATCCCAAAAATACGACTGATCTATAACTCAGGTGGGCCACACTAGAGGGAACAATGGCAGACATTGGGTAATGGGCTCCAACCATGGAAACTTTCGGATAGAATGTGGGTCCACCGTGCTGTGGATATGCCATCTAAACCCACTCATCACGTGAAAACAACCAGCATAAAGTGCTGGCTCGAAACTCAGACCGTTCTAAAATTCAGGTGGGCCACACCACATTGGTGTTCCACTTGAGTCCTAGATCAGGGTGATTCTTGGGATTTCTGATGCATGGTCTGGATTCCACACAAACATCACATTAGATCCAAGACATCTAGAACCTTCCGTACCAAACCATTCATGTGTGATCATTCCTCATCCATACATTGCCTAAAAATAGGACGAACCGTTCATCAGGTGGGCCCACTCCCGAGCATTGATTCACATCGTTGGCTGTTGTTGATTTGGATGTCGTGTCCTGCTCAATGAGTGGATCAAACTGATTTTCACATCATGTGGTCCTTGTGGTCTGGCCCATCCATCTCTCTGCGCAGCTCAATTATCCTACACGTGACACTGAAAGATATGGCTGTCACATACATCGCCATCTTTCCCATTAATCCATTGCTTGTTTAGAAAATCCGGTCCGTTCAAAAGATGGGCCCCATCAGGAAGCTCACCTGGCATAAAATTCAAGCCATTCCCCAATGTATGGATCAGATCACTGTACCATTGGTATTGGGTGACACTGTTGGCCTCATCGAGACCGTACTTTTGGGTGCAGTGTATTCCGAAGGAGTTCAGATCAGTGGCGAATGACCTTCCGATCGGATGCACAATGACCCTTAGAGATCCAGAACGAAGGTTGTGGATGGTAGAGATTGCTCGCAGGTGTGAGGGTTATGGTTGTTATTTCAGAAGCGGTTGGACCGAATTTGCGGTTGCTAATGCCCTGGAAATGGGAGATGTGTGCTTCTTTGAGATCATTCCTTCGATGAAAGACGTGATGGACGTTCGGATTGAGAGGCGGGACACATGCCAAGAATGACCAATCTGGGTTCTGTTTGTGAGATCTGAGTCGTTCATGGGGTGGGCCCAACTTTTTATTTGTCCTAGCACAATGATCAGTCCTTTGGTTCGTACAAACAGTTGTAAAAAAGAAATCTGATCAAAGGTCCAGTTTTGCTCCACCTGATGACCTGGCTAGCCTGATTTTTGGCGATGGAATGTGTGCAGTGGGACACACTCCATCAACGGCCGTGATCTCTCTCTCATGAGCCACATTGGCTGGTCTGTGGTGGCAGACGTTGAAATTTTTTTCCAAAATTGTACTTACATGTACATGCGGAATCTATAGTCCATATGATCACTTGCTGTAATTATATCAATGTTCTATATATGGTCACTTCTTATTTGCTTTCACAATGGTCTGGTCGCTAATTTGGACCGTCCGTTGAATGGCCGGGGCAAGCTATAAGGTGGGTGTAGGGCTCTACACGAGTAGAATTAACTTAGTAATGTGCTCGACTCAACTCGAAAAAACTCAATTCGAAACTGAGTTCAAGCTGAATTGAACTGATTTTTGTGTTGAAAATAATTTTTGAACTGAGTTTGAGCTTACCCAAGCTTGACTCAACTGGGAACGAACCCAACTCAAATCAAACTCGAATCAATTGAGTTTGGTGACTCGGTTACCTTGATTTTGTTAAACCAAGCATCGGACAAAATCACACAATGAAGTATAGCGGGTGGCAAGGAAACTACACATATGAAATAAATAATCTTTGTTTCTTGATTTTTATATTATTTACAAAGTGTTAGATGAAATGCCTATAAATTTATTGCTACTATTTTATATATGGTAAGATTTTCAAAGTATGGTTCATATGTTTGCGAAAATGCTTCACAGGTGAATTCAGTTCGATCTTAACTCGAATTGGCCCCAACTATTGACTGAATCGAGCTGAGCTATCCAGTCAAGCTCTAGTACCAAGCCAAGCTGACTTCGAGCTGAGGCCAGTAAGTGGCCGAGCCAAGCTGAGTTCAAGCTTAGGCCACACTCGAATTGACTTGTGTGCTAGGTGGGTGTTGTATGATCAATTGTCCACTAATCATGATGGGGTGTCCATGTTGCATGGAGATCTAGTGCATCCATCAGTCTAGTGGGCTTAACTGGTCCAAAGAAATGGATTGCAAGAAAATGGATGGCCATCGTTTACATTTGAAGTGGATGGTGGTCCACTTAGTGATCGGTCTAGCATGGTTTTTAATGATATGATCATCCAAAGTGGGCTTGCTTGCATCATTTTTTAATGGTTCATCTTACCATTTGCAATGAGCAATACATTTTTGAAAATGGTGTGGTGTATCTTCATCTGTACACAGTAAACTGCAGTGGACCTTGATTGTGTACCAGTGATGTATGTATATTATCCATGCCATCCATCTGTTTTTTAGGCTCATGTTGAAGCATATCGGAAGCTCAAGTGGAACACACATCTAACCCGTTCATAGACATGAATGAGAGTAAAACACAAATATCAGCTTTATCCAAAACATACGTGCCCCCAGTGGTTTTGTCCACTTAATCTTTGTTTGAGCTCCAGTTTTGAACTCATGTGGTGATATGTCCAGACAAAATGGATGGACTGCATGGATAACACACATGCATCATGGTCGGTATGGTAGATATGGTAGAGGATTAGGTACTGTGGGGCCCACCCAGATTATTTGTCCTATATCTATGCCGTCCATCCTAGTCTGATGTCCAAAAATTAAGCAGACCCAAATATCAGGTTGTACCACACAACAAGAAACATGAGAGATCGAATGCTGGCCATTAAACGTCCACCGAATGTTTATCCACCATCCAACCCGTTGATAAGGTCGACCAGTTTAAGATGGAGGGAAAATACAAAGATCAACTTGATCCAAAAGTTTTGAGGCCCAAGGAATGTTTTTAATGGTCATTCACAACTGTTTTCCAATGGTGTGGTCCACTTCAGATTTGGATCAGCTTACTTTCTTGGATCAGGCATAAAATGAGCTGGAAAAATGGATGGACGGCTTTGATATACAACATATTCATAAGGTAATAACACTCACTTATGTGTTACTTGGGTAACACCCACTTATGTCCACTCTAATTATTTTATAATTTGGCTTTTGCGCTGGTGGAAATTCATTGGACGGTTAAAAATGAAATATATCCACTGATAACAAGTGTCAGGAATCAAATATCATGAATCTCACCTTTCTCAGCTGGGGATTACCTGTGGTTGCGGTCTGCCACATGTACCATTTTGGGTGTGCTGTGTATCAATTATCACTGACAGAGTATCACAACTTGACTGACAAGATGTATCATGGCAGTGATCGTTTGATTTTTTTCCAGTGGGATTTGGGTCACCAATCGTCTCTTTATGTCTGTTTTATGTCAGTATTTATTAAAGGATAGGATTTGGGGCAGCTCGGAAACGGATTGGCTACTCCCTATGGCACCAGCCCGGTGGCTGATGGTCGGTGTTCTATGGGCCCCACAATGATGTATGTGTTTCATCCATTCAGTTCATCCATTTTGACGTATTATTTTAGGGCCTGATACCAAAAATGAGATGGATATAAGTCTCAGGTGTACCACACTAAAGGAAAACAATAGCGATTGAAAATCCACCATTAAAATCCTCCTAAGGCCCACTGTACTGTTTATTTGACATCCAATCTGTTTAGGTCATAAAGACCTAAAGACCCAAATTAAGGGAAAAAACAAAGATCAGCTTGATCCAAAACTTTTATAGCCCCGAAAAATATTTTAATGGTTGACGTTCATTCAACACTTTTAACTGTAATGTGATCCATTTGAGATTTTTTTTTATATCATTTTTAGTCTCATATCATAAAATGATATAGAAGAATAGATGGACGGCATGGATGAAACACATACATCATGGTGGGTTCACAGGGCACCGACAATCAGCCATTGGCTGTTGGCAGGGAGAGTAGCCAATCCGTTTCCATGCATCCCCACTTCAACTGCAGCTCTTACTGTAGGTCCTACCTTTATATAGATAGATTCTATTTCCAAACCGTCTATCCGTTTTTTCCGGATCATTTTTTATTTGATCATAAATATGAAGAAGTTGCAAATCTCAGATGGACGATACTACCATTTAAATAAATAAATAAATAAATAAATAAATAAAAGTTGAGTATTGTGTACCGTTAAAAAATTTCCTACGGCCTACCTACCGAAATGCTTATTTGCCATCGGAACGGTTGATAAGGTTACATAAACCGAAATGAAGGGAAAAAAATAAATAAGAGATTGATCCAAACTCTTTTGTCGCCCAATAGTAGTCAATCACTACCCTTTGCAAATATATGGGCCACCTGATAATTGGATCAAATTAATTTTTAGAATAATGTCCTTAATATTATCTTGAAAAACGTATGAACGGTGTGGATTTATAATACATACGTGAAGGTGGGCCCCACGGCAAGGGCCGAACCTTCTTGGATGTGGCCGAGGCCGCAACTAATCTGCTCCCAATTTAATAATAATATCACGCACGAATGTGAGTAGAGTGCTTTGCAAGGAATGCGTGTAACAGAATAAATCTATCATTGGTGGCCCACCGTGATGTCTGTGAGGAATCTACTCCGTCCATCAGTTTCTCCATCCCATATCAGTACATGTTGCCGGAGAAAAAAAAACCACCAAAACATAAGTGGGCCACACCACGGGAACAGTGTAAGATGAATACTATCAGCATTGAGACCTTAGCGAGGCCCATAATGATGCCTTCGTCATTGATCCACCCCATTCATTAGATTATTCTCAATAGGATGAGGAAAAATCTTAATTACAAGCATGATCCGATCATCACGTGGTGAGATCTTGCATAAGATCTATGGCGTCCAGGTTGCTGCTCGTGTTCACCATGTAAACGCGAAATAAGCTCCTCGTGATCACCATGTAAAGGGGAAATAAGGTCCGGCCAAAAACTTAGGTTGGTTACACTATGAAGAGTTGGTATAGAATGCCACCCGTCAGTTCTGTACGAGCCAACCGTGGTTATTATGTCCAATCCAGTCCATTCATTTGATATTTCTCTACAAGATGGGAGTCATTTTACAAAAATCACGCTAATCTGAATCTCAGGTGAACAACACCACTTGAATGTAGAGTTTATACTAATATTTTACACCGTTAATATGAAGAGGCCCACCTGAATTTTCGATCATTGTGATTTCAGGATCAAGGCTTAGCATAGGGCTGGACACCTGATGAACGGGGAGGATCGTCTCTGTACGGAGTCTTCCGTGAAAAGTCACGTGCAATTGATTCTAATGAGGTGATTTGACGCAGGGATGAACGTGATGAGGTCGATCACCGTCTTCCTCAAGGATAACTACTCCGAATCCATGGAGCTTCTCTGGACTCCTCACAGAGACTTCTCGAATCCACGAGAAAAGAAAGCAGAAAAATAGAAATAATTCTAATAAATTTGAAATTGATTGATGGATAATTAAAAATGAGTTTACACCCTTTAAATAAGGGAACCAAGCAACATGAAAGAAATCAGACTCATACTACAACTAAAACTCCTAGAATTCGCAACTTACTATAAATAGTAAACTTACTATTTATAGACGGTCACGATGTCTACTAGTGCGCAAGGTTTTCGGCCAAAAATAGTGTCCTATTTCTCCTAATTATCCTAAGCACTTTTCATGTTGGACACAACTCCTAAAGCCCAACGGATGAAAAGTTATACTCAAACTAAAACTTACTATTTATAGTAAAAGCAAAATTAAAACGAGGAAACGACCGTCGATCAGGGGATTTTTCACAAATTCGGGCTGCGCAACCCGGCGTAACCGGGTTGGTTGGCTAAAGTAGCTCGTTCTACCCCAAAATCATATATTTTACGTCGGATAACTCATTTCGGATTGTGAGATACGCCCGATCTAAGGTCCGATGGTCCGGATCACTTCTGTCGCCGACCGTGTCTTTTCTGATCCATCTTAGCCATGAAATTGTCCACGACCCGCTCTACATCATGATTGCATGCACGAATAGTCATGTATGGTCCGTGCCTACCCGCAGTCCGGCCGGAAGACCATGTATACCGTATACGCGTAGTCCGGCCAGGCTTATACTGGTCAGCTGCGGACGCCAACTGCATACTGATACAGTCAGTATTGAACGGGAAATCCACTGTACGTGAACGGAAAAGTTCTGTGCTTGTTCTATCTTCAACGTAGATGTGGAAAATCCGCCTGGTGATCGAAACTGTTGTGATGGTGGCCTACCATGCTGATAGGTCATATCCAAAAATAAAAGGGTATAGGATTGCTGTAGCCATCACCGTAAGCAGTCTTCAAAAGGAACCGTTAAAAAAACAGTAGAGATAATACTCATATAACAAATGGGTGGTCTGAGCCGTCCAATCACTAAAATTTTCATTCTATCAAATATCAAATCGATGCCCGTCAGATCAACAGTCCCTTTCACTATAGCTGTTTGCCAGGTGCACTAGCAGACGTAACGAGATTTCCCACCTCAAAAATGGTTCGCCGCCTTACTCGTACGGTTTATCTATAATGTTCCCCACTGCTTGAGGAGACGGATTGGCTACTCCCCCTGACTCCAGCCCCGTGGCTGGTGGTCGGTGCTCTGTGGGACCCACCATAATGTATGATTTTCATCCATTCCGTTCATCCATTTTAACAGATTATTTTATGGCTTAATAAAAAAATTATAGTGATATAAATCTTAGGTGGAACACACCACATGAGATAAATAATGAATGGATATTCACCATTAAAATCCTCCTAAGGCCCAATGCACTGTTTATTTGAAATCCAATTTGTTGATTTGGTCATAAAGACCCAGATGAAGGGAAAAAATAAATATTAGATTCATCCAAAACTTTTATGCCCCCAAAAACGTTTTTAATGGTCAAAATTCATTCAACACTGTTTCCTGTAATGTGGTCCACTTGAGATTGAGATATAATTCATTTTTATTCTCATATCATAAAATGATATATAAAATTAGATGGACGGTATGGATGACATACATACAGCATGGTGGACCCCACATAGCACCGACCACCAGCCAATGGCTGGTGTCAGGGGGCGTAGCCAATCCGTTCCCACTACTTGATGGTCTCCCTTCCCTTCTCATGTCGGCCGTGGAAATAATCTATGGCACACCATGATGTATATACTTTATCCATGCCGTACGTCAATTTTCCCTCCTCATTTTAAGTCTTCTAACATAAAAGTAGTTTGGGGTTGAACGCATACCTTTGAAAATTTATTGGGTCCTGACAATGTGAATTTAACATGCATATATTCTTATGATGAAGGGACAAAACAAATATAAGACTAATTTGCTGAGGAAGTGTTCAAGCCATGTGTCCAATCCCAATCATTCATGCTGCTTGCTTCACTTGAGCTGTGGATCTATGGATCTATCTCAACTTTGTAATCATTATTTATCTCTATTATTATAATTTCTTGCAGGATTCAATCCAATATACTACATGTGATTGATATGGATCTGCATTATATATTCAAAGATTTGTAAAGATAGATGAAAAAAATTTCTTAATATTCAAAGATTTGTAAAGATGAAAAACATTTCTTGATAATACGATAGGAACACATCAAATAATACTATGTCATTATTTAAGTGAAGGAGGAAAGAGTATTTGAGATGAAGCAGCCACCGTACATATGATAAAAGAGGAAACAAAGGAAGCTAAGTAGTGATGAACAATTATTGTAACTGTCATAATGTAAAAATGATATAAATTGTTATATCAAGACCGTAAATAATATAGGGTTCAACAAGAAAATGAGACTTATACCAATCAAATTAAACCACTTATTATCTTCCAATTACCTTTTATATTCCGTATGGTAATCATTTACTTTTCTTGTTAAGTAAGTTATATTTTTTAGTGTAATTTTTTTACTTTCATTTTGTTGTTTACACTCTTATGTATAATCTATACCATTAATCAAGTAATTAATAATTTTACCCATAATCTAATTCTATGCTTGCACACTTAATTCGATTATTTACATTTGAAAAGTTGGTTTACAACTATTCTTTATAACTTACCATAAGAATTTCTTTTTCATTTTGCTTTAATTATATTAAAAAGTTTTTCATACCAACTAGATAAGTATAACCCATCATCAAAGGATAAACCCCATCTTCTGAAAAGGCAGCCAATATCATCAAATATCAGTGATACATTGTGTATCTATGTCTTAAAATAAGGGGGGGAAAATGGATGAACGGCGTGGATAAAACACATACATTGTTGTCAGCCGACAGAACTTGTTCCCCCGCCCCAATCCGACTCCGGAAAGGTGGCGAACCATCGCAAGAATACGTAACATGTATCATATATCGCGGGCCAAATGAAGTTCCATTTTGGGGAGCTGTGTGGGGCCAACGGAGATTCCCGTTACAAATCCACTCCATTCATCCGTTTATAAACATCAAATAAGATAGGATTACAAAAAACAAAAAAGGGCAGATCGAAAACTCAGGTGGGTTACAACATACGAAACAGAGGGGATTGAACGCACACCATTGGAAACTTTGCAGGGCCACAGAAGCTTTGTATGAGAATGCTATTTGTTCATATGGCTTATCTGAGTGGAAATAACCTTATGAATGGTTTGGATGGCATATTAACATTAGTGTCGGCTCATTTGACACTAGCTATCTGGAACCAAAATTACTTGTACTTGGTCATTTGACTATCGGATTGGTGGACATTTATTGGACGGTTAAAAATGGAAAGTATCCGATGGTCCAACTCAAAACCTAGATACAAATCCCATGGCCCAGTAGCAACCTTAGACGGATTGATTCCGGGTCTGGGTCTTCAAGATCAACACACAGACTGGAACGAACTAAGAACTGGCAAGACACCACCCAAACCATGTTATCCCGGGTATGGTACTACAAGACCCGATAAGACCCGACCAAATAACTTCCACAAACCATTCATCCAAAATTCAAGTTCTTCCAGTCTTGAAGAATTTCGAGGCAGCCATCATCAATTGCTTCTCTTTCCACCTCAATGGTATGGATCATTGAACATGAATTCTGATCCAACGACTATCAAACCCCTCATGTGTGTTTATGTGATTTTTCAGATAAACGGTTGAAAGCAATAAAGGCAGGTGTTGATGCCAAAATCCGGTCAGCCTTCCCTCCACGTCGACCACCACGTATGAACCCGGGAACCTGCACCAGGAAAGCAGGCAAAGGTGACCCTGGCTAAGCCAGAGAACCCTCCGATGCCTAAGTCAGGACAAGGGAATCAGGGTCTGATTAGATAGTAGAGGAGAGATCGATTTTTCGTACCTATAGATATGGCGTGATGTACTATTTATACTTGGCTGTCAAGTGGTTTGGATCCGATAATCTTGACACGATCAGGGAGATTCCCAGATCGTGGAGATACCCTCTGCAATCTATCGATCATGTAGCGTATCTGGCGGATTATGCGTATTTGCAAGCGAGGTTATCGGCCACGTTTGGTTGTGGCAGTTTTCACATTCGGTGAGTGGGATATGCGCATCTGAACATACGTTCGGCTTGAAACGTTCTCTCTGTTCCGACTGTATGCTCGGCTCGGAACGTCGTTCGCCTCAGAATATAGACTAAAGCAGAGCGGCTATAGTGTAGACAATCATCCGATCGGATCATAATCCGGAGTCCGACCTCAACCAAGTCGGCTGCTCGGATGGGTCGCATCTTGAAACAGGTCGGGAGGGTCACGACTAGGCTCGGACTTGCCCTCGGAGCAGCGTTGTATTGTGAGCTCAGATTTCCCATAACAGAAGCCCCCTACTCTTCAAGTTTACTTGCCAGCTCAAAGAGTACTTAGGTAGGAAATCTCCTTCCCTCGCCACAATGATGACGGATCTCTAATCACGCGCCCTAGCCGCCTTGGCCAACAAGTGGCGACGGTTACGATCCCGAATCTCCTCCCAACCTATGAGAAGTCATCACGCAGGCAGGAGGCGTGCGCCTGACGGCTCCGAGTGCCGGGGCGTCGCTTAACCTATTGAGGTACGCAGTCCGATGTCAGAGCCGTATGATCGATTCGTATCCCGCCACTGCAACGTTGTCAGGTGTACTCGGAGATCGGCTCATGCCGATTCGGCTGCTGCCATTAAAGCTTGTCATCAATGCAAGAATCGTTCGCTGCCTATATAAGGCGCTCCGGGCGTTGGTTAGTCATTTTGACGTCCTAATTTGTGAGAGCATACAGGAGAGGCGATTTTCGATGAGAGGCGATTCCAGCCAAACTCGAGGTTTCCGGCAGAAAGGCGATTTTCGGACATCATCCGATGAGTCTCGCTCACCTCCATCCTTGTTTCTTCAATGTCTTCTGATTTGGAGATGGTCCGCGAGTATGGCGACGACTCCAAGCCGAGGAGTACCGAGAGCGAAAGCGGGTCTTCCAAGGGCCCTTTCGAAGCCACTCTCCTGTACCCCCCTCCTCGGAAGCAGAAGACACTGGGTGCTAGGACAAAGCAATCCAGTAAGAAAGCTTCTCCTCGAGCACGCCGAGTCAAAATTCCTACCGCCACTGATATGCCTGCGAATCTGCGGACCGCAGAGCTTGTCCCTGGGGGTTCTGTCATATCAGAATCTCAAATGGAATAGATCCGCTTGGAGTTCCAGGTCCCCGACTCCGTGCAAATAAGGGCTCCTGGCCCTTTGGACGTTGCTGACGCTCCAGCTAAGGGTGAGGTGGCCATTTTTCTCTGCGCGCTGCAGTGCGGGGTCCGTCTCTCACTGCATCCCTTCATCCAGAAGGTGGCGACCTACCTCGGGCTGGCTCCTGAACAGTTCGCTCCAAATGCATGGAGGGTGATGATCTCGGCCTACATAATTTGGAAGCAAGTTGGGAACCCCAAGCTGACCCCAGAGGAGCTGTTGAGCCTGTACATGGTCAAGCATGATAGTAACGACCCATGGTATTATTTCATGACTCAGGGGAGAAAGGGGTCGGGCTTAGTAATGCACCTGCCGTCCTCTAACAAGGACTGGAAGAACAAGTGGTTTTGGGAGACAGGTGACTGGGAGGCTCCAGCGGCTGAGCTCAGGGCTTCGACGGCTTGTATCCCGACCCACTTTACGAAACCAGGTCGGATTTCATCTGACGTTCGGGTTGTTGTCTTGGTTTTCACATGTTTTGGTTGAAGTAAGATTTCTTTCCATTGCAGGTTTCGCAAAGGGGTTACCGCTCATCGACTCGGACTAGAGGAATCAAATTGTAAAGGCCAGAATGCGGTCGAAGTCGCTTCGCTCCTGGGCCGATCTGATAACTGCGGCTAACCTTCACTGGTCCGGGCTCTGCAAATCCCAACCTCTGGCCACATCTCTAAGTAAGTTGTCCTGACCTCTTCAATAATCTTTCCTTCACTTATTTAGTAACTGACAGTTTTCTTTTGCAGGCATAGCTGAGGCGCGTAAGAGGAAGGCAGCTCCGAGCGCAGCGGAGCTACTTAAAAAGGCCCCCCAAGTGAAGATCACTTGGAAGAATCTGGCTCCCCCTCGTGTGGGGAAATCTTCTGCTGCACCAATTCTATCAAGTCCGGCACTGAGGCCCGCTGACACTCCCTCCACGCTGCCTGCTCTGAAGCGCCCTAGCGCTGCCGCAGCTCCTCCGGTAGTGCTTCGGCCAGTGGTACGTCTTCATCCAGGGGTCGTCCGAGTGACCGAGGCTGACACCCCGGCTGCGCCAAGTTCTGTTGCTCGGGCTCCCTCCGACGCCGTTTCTCCCGCCACCATTCCCGCCGTAGCCCCCGAGCCCCCCATCGTCGTTCCCTCATCTTTTGAGAGAGAGGGAGCCAACAGGGTGGCCAAAAATGTGCCTTCCCCCCTCCCAAGTTGAGGGGGAGGTACGCGCCGAGGGTCAAAACTCGGCTGGCAGTCAGGTAGGGGCCGAGGGGGCTGAGGCCTCGGCCCAAGCGGGCACGAGCGGGGGGAGGTTCGAACACGGCTATCACATGGTGTGCTTAGCTTCATGGGCCGCCAAGCATGCCAAGGAGGAAGACATCGCCCAGACTCTTGAGCGATAGGAGGGAGGCTTTCTGAACGACTTCGCCTCCGTACGCTACATGATATGTCTCCGAGAAGACCTTTCTTTGATGTTGTTATACATATTCCGTAGATATTGATCTTTTTTTTCTATTCAGGCCGTCCCGGTGCTGCTCTCCATTCGGCAGAGAGTGCGAGAGTACAAGGGGAAGGAAGTGGAGTTGGAGGCTCTCTAGGCCGAAGTGGCGGCCTTAAGGTTTGAGGAGACTGGCCTCCGCCAACAGATTACGGGCGAGAGGGCCAGGGTCAGGCGACTGTAGGGAGTTGTCGTGGACTTGGATGCTAGGGAGCTACATCTGCAGGATAAGGCAGATGTTTTTAAGAAGAGCGGTGATGCAGCGACTGCTGAGCTGATCCGTGCCAGGGCCCATGCGGACTCCTTGGCCATAAAGACAGTTCGACTTGGGGAAGCTCTAAGTCGTGCCAAGGCTGAGGCGACTGAAGAGCGGACACGAGCCGTGGAGGCCCAGAGGGCGAAGGACGAGGCCTCTTTGGCTGCAGCGGTTGCTGCAGCAATCGAGAACTTCAAGACTTCTAAGGAAAAGGATGCTAAGGCCACAACGTTTTATAATCGCGGCTTTGACGCATGCCTCGAGGCGGTTCTGGGTTTGTACCTGGACCTAGATCTCGATTCCCTCTTGGCCGACGACTCCGAAGATACCTCGGCTGACATCGTCCGCTCGGAACTGGCTCCCGATGCCCAGGTTCCTGATGCCCAAGCTCCTCCTCTGGCTTGAAGACTTCTCTCTTTTTTTTTCAGCTATCAATGTACCTATGTACTTTTGTCCCTCCGAGGGGATTCAATGAAGAACATTCTTTTTACATTGTCTATTTATATGTCGATCTGGTTTCTTTATGGGTTTAGTCAGCTGCTGTTTAGTTAGTTTTTAGAGTCGGTTGTCTGAGCCTCCTCGGCTCAAGTTTTATCTGGGTCCGATCACTTTAGATGCTCGGCTCGTCGCCTTTGTTTTGTTGTATGCCGAGTTGAACACTTAATCGGGGGTCAGATCGTTATTAGGCTTTTTTTTCTTGGAAGGGACGCCTTGTCGATCTTTCGTGGGATTAGGTTCTGATCCTTAGAGGATCGGACCATTTATTAGGATTTTTTCCTTGGAGGGATGCCTCGTCGATCTCTCGTAAGGTTGGGTTCCGATTCCTTAAGGGATCGGACCATTTATCTCGTACTTGTACGGATAGGGCAATCGAACAAGCATTCAAAGGTAGAATCAGTCTTTTATTAAGAGCCTTAAAGGCCAGTCGCTCGGAGGCGTACATTGCATCATGAGCCTTAAAGGCTATTTCCTCACGGGTAGTAGATCTTCAAGTGCTCGGCGTTACAGGGATGAGGGAGATGACAACCTTCGAGGTTTTTCAGGTGGTAGGAGCCCGGTTTGGCAGATCTGACCACATGGTATGGACCTTCCCAATTTGGTCCAAGCGCTCCTGTCCCTGGCTCGGCCGTATTCTGAAAAACCCATCGGAGGATTAAGTCTTCTGGTCGGAAGCGACTGACTTTGACTTTTGAGTTGTAGAAGCGCGCTACCTGCTGGTGTCGAGTCGCTGCTCGGAACTTGAAAACTTCTTTGAATTCCTCTAGAAAATCCAGATTAGCTGCTATCTGCTCGGAGTTATAACTTTCTTCGAAGCCCCTGACCCGCACTGTAGGGAGTCCGATTTCCACCGGCACCATTGCCTCCGAGCCGTAGGATAACGAAAATGGGGTTTCACCCGTCGAAGTCTGAGCTGTATTCCTGTAGGCCCAGAGGACGAAGGGGAGCTCTTCGGCCCAATTTCCTTTTGCTTTTTCCAGCTTCGTCTTGAGATGATGCTTGATGATCTTGTTGACCGCCTCTACTTGTCTGTTCGATTGCGGGTGCCGAGCGATGAGTAAACGTTCACGATGCCAAGCCCTCGACACATGTTATGGAACTTGTCATTATCGAATTGGCGGCCGTTATCAGATATGATAGTCCTTTGAATCCTGAACCGGCAGATGATATTTTTCCACACAAAGTCGATCACTTTCTGCTCGGTGATCTTTACAACTGACTCATCGTCGGTCCACTTGGTGAAATACTCGACCGCGACTATAGCAAACTTGACTTGTCCCTTCCCAGTGGGCAAGGGACCGATGATGTCGATCCCCCATTGAGCGAACGACCATAGCCCACTCATGGGGGTCATTTCTTCTACCGGTTGCCTCCGCACAGTAGCAAAACGTTGACACTTGTCACACTTCCGAACAAAATCCTTAGAGTCTTACTTAAGGGTTGGCCAGAAATACCCTTGACAAAGTATCTTCATGGCCAAGGCGCGACTGCCAAAATGATTTCTACAGATTCCCTCGTGAATCTCCCGAATCACGTAATCGGCTTCATCCGGTCGGAGACATCTAAGGTAAGGTTGAGAATGCCCCTTCTTGTATAGCACTCCGTCCAATATGGCGTACCGAGCCGCTCGGACCCTAAGTCACCTCGCCTCTAACTTATCCGAGGGGGTCTCACCGGTTGATAGGTAATTAAAAATCGGGTCGATCCAACTAGGAATGGACTGGACGCCGTTAACTTTCTCTGACTGGACGATGCTTGGGTGCTCAACAAACTCGACCGATACAAAGCGTGGGATCTTACACTCGGAGGTCGAGGCGAGCCTTGCTAAGGCGTTGGCCCATGAGTTCTCGGCTCTGGGGACCTGCCGGATGGTGCAGCTCCAGAATTTCTCGATCAATTTCCTCGCCTCTTCGAGGTAGGCGATCATTCTGACTTCCTTAGCTTCGTACTCCAAAGAGATATGGTTCACCACCAACTGTGAGTCGCTACAGACTTGTAGGGTCTGAACACCCAGGCTTACTGCTAGCCTGAGCCCAGCTAGCAGCGCTTCGTATTCAGCCTCATTGTTTGAAGCTTTGAACCTGAGCCTGATGGCTTATTGGATCGTCGTTGAATCAGGCGCAACCAGGACGACACCGGTTCCTGCTCCTTTAACGTTGGAGGATCCATCAACATAAAGGACCCACCCCGGATCTGATGCGGGCTCTTGATTGCTCAGTGGGGCGGGCGGTGTCATTTCGACTTCCTTCCTGGTTTGCTCTTCGTTTGGAGTTGTAAACTCGATGATGAAGTCGGCTACGGCTTGTCCCTTGAGTGCCGTCTTGGGCCGGAACTGAATGTCAAACTCTCCGAGCTCTACAGCCCATTTGGTCATCCGGCCTGACACTTCGGGTCTCTGGAGGATCTGCCTCAGAGGAGAGTCCGTTAGTACGATTATGGACTGGGCCTGAAAGTACGGCCGTAGTCTTCTGGCCGAGACGACAAGGCAGAACGCCAATTTCTCTAAGGACTGGTACCTCATTTCTGCTGGTACCATGGCTTTGCTTACATAGTAAACGGGATACTGCTTGGTTCCGACTTCTCGGATCAGAGCCGAGCTAACGGCTGAAGTCGAAACGGCGAGGTAGAGGAATAAGGGCTCTCCTTCTTCCGGCTTGGACAAGAGAGGCGACGATCCCAAGTACTGTTTCAACTGCTGGAAGGCTTGCTCGTACTCCGGCGTCCATTCCGCCCTCTTGTGGCTCTTCAGCTGCTGGAAGAAAGGAAGGCATTTGTCTGTAGCCCTATATATGAAACGTGTGAGGGCTGCGACTCTTCCCGTGAGACACTATATTTTCTTGAGAGTTCGAGGCGAGTTCATGTCCAGGAGGGCTTTGATCTTGTCTGAGTTCGCCTCGATACCCTGCTGGCTGACTTGGAAGCCCAGAAATTTTCCTAACTCAACCTCGAACACGCACTTGGCGAGGTTAAGCTTCATCTGGTATTCATGGAGGACGTTGAATGTTTCTTCGAGATCAACAAGGTGATGGGAGGCTTTGATACTCTTCACCAGCATGTCGTCCACATACACCTCCATGGTGTGTCCGATCTGTTTGGTGAACATCTGATTTACCAGTCTCTGATACGTTGCCCCAGTATTTTTCAGGCCAAATGGCATGACCCGGTAACAGTAGAGTCCCCTGTCCGTGACAAAGGTGGTCTTCTGCCTATTTGGGGGATGCATGGTGATCTGGTTGTACCCGGAGTAGGTGTCCAGAAATGAGAGTAACTCGTGTCCGGCCGTGCTGTCCACCAGTTGGTCGATTCGAGGTAGCGAAAAGCTGTCTTTGGGACACGCCTTATTTAGATCGGAGTAGTCTATGCAGACCCGCCACTTCCCGTTTGACTCCCTGACGAGCACGACATTTTCTATCCAGTCAGGGCAGTATACTTCTTCTATGAAGCCCGCATCGAGTAGGACGGAGACCTCCTCGGTAATGGCTTCATATCGTTCGGCATCGAACGACCTTCTTTTTTGCTTAACTGGCCGGTGGTCTGGGTCCATGTTCAGCCTGTGGACTTGCACATCGGGTGAGATCCCCGGCATATCTGCATGTGACCATGCGAAGACGTCCCATTGTTATCTCAAGAAGGCCAATAACTTGTTCCTCCGCTCGGGATTCATTGATGATCCGAGCTGAACAGTTTTGCTCGGATCTGATTCATCGAGCGGCATTCTTATCAGATCTTCGAATGAGGAACTTTCTGCCGATTCTCGAGGGTCCAAGGCATCTACTACGAGCGTTTGTTTGGCGGCCCCTTTTCTTACGGCTATCGCATAACATCTCCGGGCTTCGCGTTGATCGCCCCAGAGATAACCAATCCCGCCTTCAGCCGGGAACTTCATCATCAGATGGTAAGTCAAGACAACTGCCCTCATTGCGTTGAGGGAGGGTCGACCCAGGATCACGTTGTGGACTGATGGAACATTGACAACTAAAAAGTCAACCAAGAGTGTGACTTGATGTTTCCCTTCTGCTGCTGTTACTGGGAGGGAGATGGCCCCTTCGGAGATAACTCTCTCTCCGGTAAAGCTGTGCAAAGGATTCTTCATAGGTCGGAGTTTAGACCGTGGAATTCCCATTTTTTTGAATGCCTCGGAGTACATGACATCAGCCAAACTTTCAGTGTCGACTAAGATGCGGTACACTTTGTGATTGGCTATGGTCATGGTAACCACTAGCGCGTCGTCGTGTGGATGCTGGATCCCGCGTGCATCATTTTCTGTGAAGGTCAGGCTGCACGGAGCGACTCGGAGTTCCTTGCTGGGACGTTCTGCTAAGTGGATATGATATTCTGACTTGGACCTCCGAAAATGGGCTTTTCGAGCCCTATTCCTCCCCCAGCTGATCCCCCGAAGATGGTACAAATTTCGACGGGTTCATCTGGGGGGTTGTTCGGTTGCTCCCGCGGTCGCTCCTCTCTCCGAGCGGACTTTTCCTTCTTCGTGTAGCGGTGCAAACGTCCTTTGCGGATGAGGGACTTAATTTCGTCCTTCAGATCTACGCAATCGTCCGTGTTATGACCGTGGTCCCGGTGGAAACGACAGTATTTTCATTTGTCCCGATGCTCGGGCTCAGCTCTCATACAGACTGGCCAATTGAGCAGTCTGTCTCCTCGGATATCCAGTAGGATTTGTTCGGCCGATGTGTTGAGCGGGGTATAGGAACGGAATTTCTCCTCCGGCCTGTGGCTCGGTCGACGATCGCGGGAAACGCGGTCATCGGTCCCTTTGCCGGTCGAGTGGGAGTATTCGTTCCGAGGCCTCTTCACTTTATTCGTCGAATCGGACACTTGCATACCCTTGCGGGCGTTAGTGAACTCCTGTGCGTTAGTGTACTTCTGAACTTTCGCCATGAAGTCCGCTAGCATCTTCGGTAGATTCTTTCCGATGGAG
Organism: Magnolia kwangsiensis; assembly: GCA_037074715.1. Classification (NCBI taxonomy): domain Eukaryota; kingdom Viridiplantae; phylum Streptophyta; class Magnoliopsida; order Magnoliales; family Magnoliaceae; genus Magnolia; species Magnolia kwangsiensis. The sequence goes on from CM073580.1 coordinate 113,604,389, forward strand.
AAGGCAAACTTTCCTTCTTTCAATCCGCTCAGAATGGCGGCGAGGGCCATCTATCATCGTAGTCCTCGACATGCAATGCTTCTTTGTTGAAGCGGGCGATGTAATCCTTTAACGACTCTTTCGGGGTCTGCTTAATGGTGAGTAGGTGGGTGTTGGGCTTCCGACTTCTCTTACCGCCTATGAATTACGTGAGGAATAATCGACTTAGTTCCGCGAATGAGCCTACGGAATTTGATTTTAGCTGGTGATACCAAATCCGAGCGGATCCGGTGAGGGTGATAGAGAACCCTCTACACATCATTGCATCTATTGCAGTCTGGATCTGCATCCATGATCTGTAGGACTCCAAGTGTTCAGATGGGTCCCCAGATCCCGAATACTGGATGACGGAGGCATCCGAAACCTCTGCGGCATCACTTCAGCCAAGATGGCCAAGTTGAAGGGAGGCTCGGTCTCTTCCATCATCGCCTGGATCGTGGTCGGAACTGTCGATTGTTCTTGCTTTTTCTCCAATATCAGGAACTTATCCTTCAGTTCCGCAAAGCGTGTTTCTCGGGGATCCTTATTTTCAGCGACGACCTCTGGGGTATGTTCAGCTTCCGATATTCTCCCTTCTCTCCTCCATTCTAACTGATGAAGGAGGTCCGTGGGTGGCAGGGCGGCTGACTGGACGGTTGTTGGAGCCCGAGTAGGCTCGTTTCGTACGGATGCCTCGTCACGTACTGCAGGAAGATTTTAACCCGACTGCGGTACCCCTGAACGTTGGGGAACTTCGGGCTTCACACTCCTCGGCACGGAGCGAGTTTCCACAAATAGCCCCACCGGCTCGAGAACTGGTTGTTCTTGAGCCGGGCGTAGTTCTGGCTCCCACTACTGTTTCATCTGATTTATCTCGTCACGCAGGACCTGGATCTCATTCTGCATGGAGCGGTACTTGTTCGACCAATTACGCGAATGCTGAGAAGGCCATGGAGCGGACTCGGCATGAAGCGGTGATGACGACTGAGTTTGCTCATCAGGTTGCGGCTGCACTATTGTAGCTTTCTTCTTCCTCGCCATTACATAGGGGAAATGAGAACCTGACTTCTAGTTTCAGGTTCCCACAGACGGCGCCAAAAAATGTTAATGCCAAAATTTGGTCAGCCCTCCCTCCACGTCGATCACCACGTATGATCCCGGGAACCTGCACCAGGAAAGCAGGCAAAGGTGACCCTGGCTAAGCCGGGGGACCCTCCGATGCCTAAGTCAGGACAAGGGAATTAGGGTCTGAGTAGATAGTAGAGGAGAGCTCGATTTTGCGTACCTGTATATATGACGTGATGTACATTTATACTTGGCTGTCGAGTGGTTCGGATCCGATAATCTCAGCACGATCAGGGGGATTCCCGGATCGTGGAGATACCCTTCGTAATCTATCGATCATGTAGCGTATCTGGCGGATTATGCGTATTTGCGAGCGAGGTTATCAGCCACGTTTGGTTGTGGCAGTTTCCACGTTCGACGAGTGGGATATGCGCATCTGAACATGCGTTCGTCTTGGAACGTTCGCTCTGTTCGGAACGTCGTTCGCCTCGGAATGTAGACTAAAGCAGAGCGGCTATAGCGTAGACGATCATCCGATCGGATCATAATCCGGAGTCTGACCTCAACCAAGTCGGCTACTCGAATGGGTCACGTCTTGAAACAGGTCGGGAGGGTCACGACTCGGCTCGGACTTGCCCTCGGAGCAGCATTGTATTGTGAGCTCAGATTTCCCATAACAGCAGGTATTGCAGGACAGAGCTCTCAACCCAACCCAAAGCATCCCCATTTCATGGCTGTGACCAAGCCTACTAATCTCATTATGCCTTGTATGGTGAGATTTATCTTTCTCTCTTTTCTCTTTGGCATGTATATAGTACCATCTAACCCATTCACTAGATGTGTATTCCCATGTTAGGGATACATCCCAAAATGAAGACTGATCTATAACTCGGGTGGGCCACATTAGAGGGAACAATGGCAGACATTGGGTAGGGGGCTCCAACTATGAAAACTTTCGGATGGAATGTGGGTCCACCGTGCTGTGGATATGTCATCTAACCCACTCATCAAGAGCAACCAACCAGAATGAAGTGATGGCCGACCGTTCTAAAAATCAGTTGGACCACACCACTTGAAGATGTAGGTTTTATGTGTCACTGTACATTGGTGTCCCACTTAAGTTTTAGATCAGGGGGTGGTTCTTGGGATTTATGATGCATGGTCTGGATTCTACACAAACATCACAATAGATCTAAGACATCTTGAACCTTCGGTACCAAACCATTCATGTGTGATCATTCCCCATCCATACATTGCCTAAAAATAGGATGAACCGTTCATCAGGTGGGCCCACTCCTGAGCATTGATTCACATCATTGGTTGTTGTTGATTTGGATGTTGTATCCTGCTCAATGAGTGGATCAAACTAATTTTCACATCATGTGGTCCTCGTGGTCTGGCCCATCCATCTCTCTGCGCAGCTCGTGTATCTTACACATGTGACACTGAAAGACATGGCTGTAATATGCATTGCCATCTTTCCCATTAATCCATTGCTTGTTTAGAAAATCTGCTCCGTTCAAAAGATGGGCCCCATAAGGAAGGTCACCTGGCATAAAATTCAAGCCATTCCCCTATGGATGGATCAGATCACTGTACCATGGGTATTGGGTGACACTGTTGGCCTCATCGAGACCGTACTTTTGGGTGCAGTGTATTCCAAAGGAGTTCAGATCAGTGGCGAATGCCCTTCCGATCGGATGCACAAAGACCCTTAGAGATCCAAAACGAAGGTTGTGGATGGTGGAGATTGCTCGCAGGTGTGAGGGTTATGGTTGTTATTTCAGAAGCGGTTGGACCGAATTTTCTGTTGCTAATGGCCTGGAAACAGGAGATGTGTTGTAACACCCCGAAAATCGGGGGTCGGGTTGAAACCCAATACCCGAGTTTCAGAACGTCACTTATGCAACATAGATAATGATAAATGCATGTTGTCTGTAGAATGACATTAAACAAGATTGAGACTAACCCAAAACAACATATCATACTTCAGAGTTAAATTAACAAGCGAAAGACTGTGATAAATACATAAAATATATAATTGATTGTAAGTCTCCAGAGTGTGAACATGTTACCAGGTTAATTAAATACATGTATACTCCAAAAATAGAAAGAAAAGAATATACATGAGTGCTCCAAAAATATGAAATGACAAGTGTCAAGGCGTCTAATCAACCTCCCTGTAATCTCGTCGATCAAAACACGGAGGAGTTCTCCTCATCATCATATAAGTTCGGCTCCACTTCACAAGCAGTGCCATCACATGCAACTAAAATAGGGACTAGTGGGTGTTCGAAACACCATCCTGTAACGTGGGAGTGAGTGATCAACTCAGTGAAATAATAGAGCAAAGATTAGCATGTTATCAAATCAATCACGCGTTAATAGTAAAACAAACAATCAAACATTCCTAGATACTGTTGTTAATGCATGCATGAAATGACATGATGGATGCCCTCACCGACATACTCCCTCATACGGCACCATCTTACGCCCGCGGCATGCTTACATTCCTCAGTGCTCCACATCTTCCAGGCACATGCATTGCGATATGGATAATGATTACCGAGTTATTATTAGTCCTTTCATTCAGCAGTATTGGAAAACTAAGTTACTTCTCTTATATCAATACCAACACAGATCCTGTCTAGGGTTGTCACTCCTAGTAATCCCATACGATGTTATATTTGTAGGTCACTGCAAGGGCTGTCAGGGCTGTTGCTCGAACTCGTTGCACCGCTCCCCCATCACCTTATCAATACAGGCCTAATGTACTCTCGTCGCTACGGAAGGGTCGTCGCCTCCCGTAGACTCAGAATACGCTCGCGGTCACTACAAAGGGCTCGTCACCTGATCAGTATAGGCCGACAACAAGAATATAGTGTCTCATACCATCATAATCTGATCACGAGTCATAGGTGCTCACTGGTCACTACGGGGAGGTTTGTGGCCCCAGCGTAGGCCAACAGCTAGACCAGGTGTCCCATACCACCATGCCCGGCTCATGAGTCTTTATGGATTAAGGTACCATGGTTAACAGGGTTTTCAATGGTAAGTTTAGTACCCTAGGTTCAAACAGTTATGACTCATACAGGGTGAACATATAATGGCCAGTCGGGTTACTTGACGGGCTCGACTAATACGAGCGCATCTCAGGTTAAACGACGTGAAGTGTATAAAACACTTCACGTGACCTAACCACTGCCGCCAACTCAAAACATGATTCGCGTTCATCGACGCGTCCTTCGTGGCAAATAGAAGCCAACCACGAATTTGATCCATTACCGACTGCTTGGACTAACGTATAGCCCCAAACACTTGAATATCAACATCAGTAATCCTATGAGAGTAGCAGAAATGAAATACAACGATGTAAGCATGTTGACACTTGTTATAACATACAACTTAAGCAAATCATCCAACACATGCATTTCATGTATATAATGAAATCGATACATATAGCCAACATGATGGAAATCATTTACATCAGCATATTACTTGAGAATTCAATCTCAAAACTCATTCACAACACCATCTACTCAATACATACTAATACAAACATTTAGCCTACACACTTTAGTCTACATAGCGTATGTCGACTCAAAGTGTGTATTTGGGTGAATCTCTTCGCCAAACAGATCATGCATACATTCCTAATATCCTAACACGACAAATAGCCATGGAAAATATTTCTGCAAAATGTGGATGTAAAAAGTATTTCCTACAAATGACTAAAATGCCCTAAATCTCATATTTTCCATATGTTTACGAAACGGAAAACGGACAGCATGTTGTACATGTCAAACGGCATTACCGTCGATAATATACTATTAAACAACATTGAAAGTTTTGAAATCAGTCAATCAAAGTGTCTAAAATCTTCAGCTTTTTACCCTAGACGTGTATCGTTTCGAACGGAACGTATACGCTTCGTCAACAGCATAACGACAACCTAATGGACAAGATATATAAGCTACTTCGCTATTTAAATCGACGGAATCCTAAATCAGCAAGTAGTTAGAGTTTTTCTTACCTAAAAGTGTGTTGGAATCACCAATAAAGTGATTTGAATGCGGTGCTTAAGCACATGTAGCAGCTACAGCAAGTGGTGGGAAATCTCTCCCACAAGTCCCTCACTTTCTCTCACTTTCTCTCTTTCAATATAGGGTTTCTAGCAAATTCGGATGGGAGAGATATGTGAGGGTTTAAGGCCCTTATATAGCCTAAAATCTAACCTTTTTAGACTTAGGAATAAGGTATACTTGGGTTATAACTAAATCGGGGCTATTTCGATCCAAAAGAGCATTTCGGGAGGTCCCCTGGCCGAACGCGATCGGACTTAAGCTCATGGTCACTGGATATTGCTCACACCAAGTTTTCAGTCTAGTAGAGTTCGCAGATCGCGTGTGGCGGTCCAATTTCAGTTCAGCGGTCAACGCATCTAAATCAGGTCTACAAGTCTCATGATATGAAGGAGAAATTTTTCCTGATCCAAGGGTGAAATTTGGCTGAATTCTGACGGTCAGAACGCTTAATAATATCACGCAAAGTCTCGTGCCAGATTTGGATTTAAATTTCAAATCTTAACCCATTTCTCACTCTCTTCACTCCAGGCTCAATGAAATAGCCTCTGAACGTCGGTTGGGCTTGATTTTCGAAATGATTGTCAAGTCTAGCTAAGCGGTCATAACGGTCTAAGATTGTAGGTATCGGACTTTCGACGCGCGATCTAAATCCAATACAGAGTTTCAAAGGGTTCATGAGGGCAAACGGGTTTAGAGTTTGATCTTAGGTTTCAGGGTATTATAGCGTCATTGATTTTACAAGTTTTGGGTCTTGTAGAACGTATTTAAAGTGTTCAGGGACAATTTCACAGCTACTCTAGCGTAGCGCTAGCTAACTTACGCTTAATTTCTAAAGGAATTAATCTTAAGTGATTTCTTTGGCTTTGGAATTGGGTTCTGAGAGCTTACCAAGGTGTTATGATTGACCCATCGCCTAAGGACGTCTAATCCCAGGTTGGCAAAAATTCGGAGTGTTACATGTGTACTTCTTTGAGATCATTCCTTCGATGAAAGACGTGATGGACGTTCGGATTGAGAGGCGGGACACATGCCAAGAATGACCAATCTAGGTTCTGGTTGTGAGATCTGAGTCGTTCATTGGCTGGTCCCCACTTTTTATTTGTCTTGGCACAATGATCAGTCCTTTGGGTCGTATAAACAGTTTTAAAAAGAAATCTGATCAAAGGTCCGGTTTTTCTTCACCCACTACGTGAAAAATGGAAAAAAATGATAAATTTCGAGACGGTTCTGGACTGTCTCTAAAATTGCTTGGTTTAAAGACGCTTTAGAGACGGCCATAAACCGTCTCTAACATTTTAGACGGCCCCTGACCGTCCTTAATATTGTCTTAAAAATCTGAACGTCCATAAATCGTTTAGGACAGTCGCTGACTGTCTTATATGCAGTCATTTAAGACGGTTATTGGCCGTCCGCATTAGAGACGGTCCTTGACTATCTTATATGCAGTCATTTGAGACGTTTATTGGCCGTCTTTTACTTATAATCTGATACTGTCAAAGACCGTATCTATTAGAGACGGTCCTTAGCCGTCTTATAGCCCTAGAAATGACCGTCTCTATTAGAGACTGTCAAGGACCGTATTTATTAGAGACGGTCAAGGACAGTCTCTAATAGAGACGGTCCTAAACCGTCTTTATTGGAGACTGTCAAAGACCATCTCTAATAGAGACGGTCCTAAACCGTCTTATATCCCTGGCAAAAACCGTCTGTGAAAAAGACTGTCAAGGACCGTCTTTATTAGAGACGGTCTTGGACAGTCTCTATTAGAGACGGTCCTAAACCGTCTCTAATGCTTAGGTCAAAAATTAAAAAGCTTAAAAAAATTATGAATAGTGGAAAAGAAATAGTTGAGAAGCTTAGAAAAATAATTAACAATGTTTAAGAAAAATTTAAATTTTAAAAAAAAACTATAATTTTATAAAAATCTAGATTTTGAAAAAAAAATTAAGAACTTTAAATAATGTTGATAATTTTGAAAAAAAAAAATTCGATAAAACAATGATATTTTGAAAAAGAAAATTTATAAAATTAGACAAATTTGTGAAAAAATTGACAAATTGTAAAAAAATATATTTTTTAACAAAGAAAACTAAATTTTATAGAAAAAATGATAAATTTATTTATAATAAAAATTATATTTAGTTAAAAGAGAAAAAAAAATATACATTTTGAAAAAAAAATGTTAAATTTATTTGTGAATAATAAAATTACTAAATTATTAGGCACATCCACTAATTGAACCTTTAATCATTTTTGGACAATTTAATCAGTTTAAATTAAAGAGTAAATAACTTCAGATGTTTAAATCAAATTTTACTGAAATTGTTGATCAATCTTGTATACCCAATATCTTTCTCATATGTAGCCTGATTGAGGCGAGTAACTAGTCAGATTGAGAGTATTGATAGTAAAATTGAGTGAATAGACTAGGCATGTAAAACGGGCCAAATATTTTGATTAAAATTGTGACCTAACTTACTGACCTCATGAGAACCTAAGAATTGATGTTAGTAAGTTTTGTGGGCCCCATCATGATGTGTGTCGAACATCAATACTGTGGATTTGATGTGTCCCCTTTAGGTTATGAGATATCTCAAAAATCATCGGTAAACGAAACTCAAGTGGGCCATACCATTTAAAACTATGTGAAGACATCCTAAAAATATATAAAAGCATTTCCAACTCGTGTTCACCGTACTTACCAAAAATCATCCTCATTCAGAACTCAGGTGGGACAACGCACACAGAGCAGTGTACAATCACACTTCAAACCTCTATATATTCACACTGTGTGGCCCACCTGAGTCTTGAAATGGCTTTATTTTGTAATGGTCCCTTCATTCTGGTGGGCCCCACCTGATGAATGGTTTGGATGATATATAAACAAAGTTGGACCCCACATTCCATATAGCTATGCCCCCCCTTGTTCTCTTTGGTATGCCCCACCTGAGTTATAGATCAGGATGGACTCTACAAATCTAGACCTGATGAGTTGGATGCACTCACATCTCAAGGTGGGCCCCACAAAGTAATCCTACTGGATTCTACTGCCTCATATCAACCGTCAATTTATAACCTATAATCAAAGTCTCAGGATTATCCTATCAAAGAAACTTGAAGAGCACAGTCCATCCATGACTTCACGTAACAAACTAAAGGTCCAGATTAGTTAAAGGTTGGTCCCCGTATCTCAGAACTGAAAATCCGAATACATAATTACATATATACAAAATCCACGGGCCGAGGACAAGGAAAAACAAAAAGTTGCACTACCGAGTCTCCTTCCTTTCTCTTTCTTTCGACCATTCTAGAAGAAGAGAAGAAAGAAGAAGCTGAGAAATCAAAGAAAAGTAAATCAAATGCCCAAATAGTCAAAACACAATCTTCCCCGGTTGCAATCCTTCTCGAACATCAGAATACCATCTCTCCCTTTCCTAAATGTAATGCATTTTTTTAGTATCTCCAACACCCAAATTCCATAACCTATCTCCCACCAAAGAAGATGATCTTTCAAAGAGAGGCCGACGACAGAGAAGAATCACTTTCCTTCTACGATCTCCCGATCACTACAGACGTAAACAGAGGTGAAAACATTGTCAGAGAAGAAAATGGGAGGCCCCCAAATCACGATTTCTTCGAATTCTTCAATGAACTTGGCGACGAGATGTCCGCTGCCGAAGACATCTTCCTACAGTGGAAGCTACTGCCGAACATGAAGAATGAATGCTAGAACCATTGTAATTTTAAAAAGAAGAGCTTCTTCCATTCACGATCGGAGTCTTCGAACGAATTGCACCGATCTCGTCCAGATGTTCGACCGGAGTGGAATAGATTCTCGGCCGAGTACAGGAAATCAGAGAGACCGTCGTCGTCAAGCTCGAACACGCCATCGCAGAGTCTCGCCGTGCAAATGCCGAGACGGGTTCCGAGCGGGAAATGCGATTCACCACCGGAGCAGAAATCTCTGGCGCGGCCTAAATGGTATTTGCTCATGTTCGGGTCCATGAAAGTGCCGACGGAGATGGAGATGAAAGCTATACGGACCCGACAGAGGCAGCAGAACCCGTCGTCGTCGGTGACATTGTTTCCGTCGTTCGATAGAAGCCAGACGATTTCCGTCAAGACGGAGGAGGACGGAAAGAGGCCGAAGAAGCTGCTACGTGCTTTCAGCTGCAGGCATTAAGATGCCGCCGCTGTAACGACGTCGCTGAGTTGCATGCCGCACGTGTGAGGGTCCCGTCGGTCGCACGTGGGAAGTGGTTGGGATTATTTGCCGGAATGGACCTATGGTCGGCATTTGCAATATTTTTTATGGCAGGCTCCTATCGTAGCGGGTAGGTGTGGGCCCATGTGATGCATGCATATAATCAAAACAGTCCATTTGCATCAGCATATATTACCTATAGGGCCATAAAACTAGGTAGATCTGTGAATCAGGTGGGCCACACCACAGGAAACAAGTTGGGAGAGAACAACCTCCCTGGATTTACATGGATGACCCACCGTGTTGTATATATAAAATCCAGACCATTCAAACCCTTCCTATGGTCTGGATTAATGGTATTACCGAAAATAAGATGTTTCCATGTGGGCCATCTTGGAAATCAAGGTGGGCATACCTAATCACATTGTTCTTTGTTTTGTGTCACATTTAATGGTTGGATCGTTCTAATTTTAGTTTCATAAATGTAATGTTACATGAAGCATCTGATGGACGGGTTGGATTTCTTTCTACAGTAAATGGGCCCCACATATACCTGGTACCACTGTAAACTTAATGTGTTCCCGGGACCACTTGACCGTGTGCTTTTTTTAAAGTAGGATTTTGTAGGTTTGGAAATGGACGGTTGGGTGGGTGAGAGGACATGAAATGAATGAATATAGTTTACGAGAAGCTTGATGCTGGCATGAAAAAAGCTATTTTTTTTATTTTTAAAATATTGGTCCATTTGGATGTCTCCCTCTTCTTGATTTATTCTTTTCGTGATTTACTCTCTCTCACTATGTGGAAAAGATAAATGAATATTCTTGCATTTTTATCCGATTTATGTGAATAATCGACCACGACAAGAGTACGTGTGCGAATAGGGGGTGGCAAGGGTCGGACTAGCATAGGTGGCCCAAACCCGAGCATAGTATATCTGGCCTGAAAATTGATCAAGTCCGTATTTATGAGGGTGAATGTTCTTAATTTAACTGTTGATCAAGTGGGTTGCACATGCCTACAAGAATAGACATTTAGATAAATGAAAATCAAGATGGTTGGAAAATGCAGTCCGACCACCTTTGAGGCCAGCTCGGCTTGAGGAACACCCGACCTGTTCTCGTGACACTTCACGATGGGAAGTGAGCATCGCTTTCATGGATACAGTCTTCAGTAAGGCATGATCCCAAGTTTTTGAACGTTCCCGCCCACCAAGGATTAAATGACTTGGTAAGGCTAAGGGACCATTGAGAACAGAGAGATCCGACGAAGGATCAACCTCTATCTACAACTCGGATTGATTTAGCCCTGATTAGCTCAGCTCGGATCATCTTCAGTTGACTGATAAAGCTCAGCTCAGCTCAAGATCCCCCTCAATAACGCACTATTCAAAAATAACCACCAATTCTTATCACTTGCCCGTAACCATCCACCACTTAATTATAGGGTAATTGTCGACATTTGCCACTTATGCACATCTCATCTAATGGCTAAGATAGTGCCTAAGATTGCAGGCCACCTTGCCCTATGAACACTATAAATAAAGGGCTCATTTACAAGAACAGTAGGTGGAGTATCTCGCTAAAAACCTTCCAACACGGCTAGACCCATATTCCTACCCTGACTTTGGCATGGAGGGTCTCCTTTGTTCCTCTCCTATGCAGGTGCTTTGATTTCGAAAAAGGGTAGTCCAAATTCTTACATCAACAGTTGGAATGGATTTGTAGGATGAGAAATGACATGGCAATTTGGAAGCCGTTCGCTATCAGTGGACCACATTTGTAATGGCCTGGCTTCCATAACAAACATCGAGATTCAACCGGAGGCAGATTGAAAACTCAAGTGGGTGGGGTCACGAGAACCTCTACCGTTTAGAATTTCTTAGAGGCCATAGAAGTTTTGGATCAAGCTGATGTTTGTGTTTTCTATTCATTTATATATTTTTGATATTATGAATAACCTTTAACTGTTTTTGGACAATCTGATCAGTCAGGACATGAAGAGTAAATAACTTCAGATGTTTAAATCAAAATTCACTCAAATTGTTGATCAATCTTGTTTGCCCAATATCTTTCTCATATGTAGTATGATCGAGGTAACTTGTCAAATTGAGGGTAATGATCAATAAAATAGAGTGAATGGACCAGACATGTAAAATGGGCCCATCATGATGTGTGTCGAACGTCAACACCATGCATTTGATGTCTCCCCTTTAGCTTATGAGATATCTCAAAAATCATCCGTATACAAAACTTAGGTGTTAATTACCATCTAAAACTATGTGAAGACATCTAAAAAAATATAAACAATACAATATTGGATGTCATACGATTTTGGGGTCATAAGAGTTTTGGATCAAGCTAATTTTTATTTTTTCCCTTCATCTGACCATGTATGACCTAATCAACATATTGGATGTCAAATAAATAGTAAAGTAAGGCTTAAGAGGATTTTAATGATGGATATCCAATTAATATTGATTTCATGTGGTCTGGTGCACCTAAGATTTCTGTGGTGGGGTCCGTTATAGATTTTTATCTGCCTCATTCTTTGGCTTATGACGTAAAATGATATCTCAAAATGGATGGACGGTATGGATATAACAAATACATCATAGTGGGGCCCACAAAACTTAGTGGATGTTGGTCGGTGCTCTATGGGTCCCACCATAATGTATGTGTTTCATCCATGCCGTCCATCCATTTTTACATATCATATTAGGGCTTGATACCAAAAATGAGAGGGATATAAATCTCAGGTGGACCACACCACATGAAAACAATAGTGATTAGATATCCACCATTAAAACCCTCCTAAGGCCCACTATACTTTTTATTTGACATCCAATCTATTGATTAGGTCATACAGGCCTAGATGAAGGGAAAATAAATATCAGATTGATCCAAAACTTTATATGGCCCCCAAAAGGTTTTTAATGGTCGACACTCATTCAACACTGTTTCCTATAATGTGGTCCAGTTGAGATTGGGATATACCTCATTTTTTGTCTCATACAATTAAATGATATGGAAAAATAGATGGACGGCAGGGATGAGACACATACATCATGGTGGGGCCCACAGAGCACCGACAACCAGCCCTTGTGCTGGTGTCAGTGCGAGTATCTCTCTCTCTGTCCTCTTTCACTCTCTCAATCTCTGTCACTCTCTCACTCTAGGTGCTCGATCTCTTCACGTGCTCTCATTCTCTCCACTTTCTTCTTCTTCCTCTCCAGACAGGGAAGGATTCCCGACTCGACATGCGACCTAACCCGACTTAGACGGGTGCGGCAGCACAGCCGCACCACCTTCTCTCTCTCGTTCTCTTTCTCCCTGTTTTCCCTCTTTATCTCTAACTTCTTCTATTTCTTTCTTGTCCCATTCTGGCCACAATGTTAGAATCAGTCAGCTTGACTGAGCCGATCCAACTCAGTGGCAAAGGGAAAAATGGCGGAGGAGAGGGCGACCGTTAATGGTGGACTCTCTCCCATTGCTTCTCCCTTCAATCTAACAGCGTGGGACAGTTCGTAGGGACCCTAGGGAGTTTATGGATAAGCTCTCTTGAAGATCTAAGAAGATTTGGGTGATGGGTTCGGAAGTGGAAGAAAATGGTCGATTCTCAAGCCGCCGCAAGTTGTTCTCTTCCTCTAAAGTTCGGTTGACCGTGTGGTATCTCTCTCTCTCTCAATCTCTCTCAATCTCAATACCGATTGAAAAGATTTAGGGATTTAGGGATTTGGGGATTTGTGGATTTGTGGATTTAGGGATTTGTGGATTTGTGGATTTGTGGATTTAGGGATTTAGGGGATTTAGGGATTTGGGGATTTGGGGATTTGAGGATTTAGGGATTTGGGGATTTAGGGATTTGGGGATTTGTGGATTTGGGATTTAGGGATTTAGGGATTAGTTTCCTTTTGATAACTGCAGAATTTGTTGAAAGTAATGGAAAATTACTAAGTGATATTTTATGAAATCAGGTCCCTCTCTTGTTGAGAAATGTTGTTAGTCATTGTTTTAGTTTTTTACAATACTTTGTGTTTGTTGAGAAAAAGGTTGGCTTTCTTCGAGCTTTTCTCTCCCTTTTTCATAATTTCAGATCTGTTTTTAGGGCTTTTTCCTAATGAGGATTTGAAATGGTTTTTTCAGATTCAACTCCCTTTCTAGGTTTTGTGTATGATGGGTATTAGCAAAGATTATATGCATGGTAGGTGTTTATTTTTTGTCTAATTAAATGCTCTTTTATTGTCTAGCATGATTCTTTCTGATTTTATGGTTGGTTTGTGCTAGTATGGTGAAATGTTTGTGTGGAATTGGCCTTCAAGAGCTAGAAAATAGGGGATGTGAATTTCTTACTACCTCTGTTATAGGGAGTCTGCGTAACTGAATTCTATGTGCTTTCCACCTTGATGTTTGGCTGAAATTTGCTCTGTACATCTCTTGTATAAGTTCATATTAGGATTTGAGCCTGAAAGTCATGTGGCTCTGAAGTTAAGTGGGCCATACTATAACCAATAGTGGGGATTGAATGATCACCATTGAAACTTTATTGGGGATTGAATGATTGGTGCTTGTATCCTAATTTGAACTGGTGGGAATTACTATTTCAACTATTCCCTTAGAAAGCCTGACAATATATTATTTATTTGATAGATATTTTTCTGTTTTATAACACGGACAATAGTATGTGGGAATGCCACATACTATTAACTGTGGTACATGCTTGCTAGTCATGTAGGTATCACTCTTACTGGGTCTTGCTATGCTTTTCTATGCAGTATATTATTTGTTTGATTCATATTTTTCTGTTTTATAACATGGACTCTTTTCAAGTGAAGTTTGGAGTAGCACCAATAAGTAGTCATAAGAGGGAAATTTGACTTAGGTGGTTTGGCCATGTGCAATGGAGACCAACCTATGTATGTCAATAGATCAGCCTACTGCTGAGAGTTATAGTAGTTTGTCTTGCTAATAGAGACCAACCTTGGTTTATGAAGTTGAAAGATCTTCTCTCCTTTGTACACTATCAAGTGAATCTGGTATGTATAAATGGTTTTGAAACACTTGCAGATATCTGTGTTTTTGGTGTTGGAAAATAATGCCTGATTGCTGGAAACTCTTTTTTCCCCCTTGTATTTAGGATGTTGTTTGGGAGCCAATAACTCATGTTTAAAAATTGGGAATTGTGTTTGGGTTAGATTATTTGTTTTGAAAGATGTGTTCAGGCTGGATTATATATTCCTACTTGTTGAAAATTAGTTTTTTAGGCTGTTTTGGTTAATAATCTTGTTCTCCATTTTGATGGGGTAGTCTTGATTGCTGATGGTTTCTCCATTCATGGTCTTCTTCAATGGACAGTTTCCTAAACTTTTGATATATATATATATATATATATATATATATATATATTGTGTATAGACTTAGTGGGTAAAGGCGATCCTAACCACTGGATTATGTCCTGAGAATGCATAAATGGTTCAGATTTAATGGTGCGATTGTACAAACTTTTTCTATCTCATATGGTTTGTGTAATGCCCAAAAAATAAAATAAAAACGATCAGTTGGACTTATGATTCCCATGGTCCAACTGGTTGCCAAACAGGGCCATTCAATTGGATCTGTGTGCCCAGTTGGATATGTCCCCTACGGTCCAGTTGAACCAATGATGTGGTCCAAAACATTTATCATGACAGTCGGTAAGGACTTGATCTTCCATTAGCTCAATCTGGGCTAGTTTGGAACCTTGGCTGCATAACAAGCCAAAATTGGTCTAAGCTTTATTTAGGCATTGCATCTTTCTTTGTCGATAAATAACGAAATCACATCAAAGCAAGAGAAAATTTCAACAAGAGGATAGGAAGTGGAGGAGAAGAATGCATTGGAAGTACTCACCTCCATTCCCCATCAACCTGACGAACAGTAGGCGGATCTCTAAGTGCAAGCAGTGATATTGTGATCATGACATTTCTTAGGTCAAACATTGCTGATGCTTCATATTCCATGCCGACATAAGTTTCACCTAATCACATGCATTTTGTAGGTTGTTGACAAAGGAATGACATTTTATTGCAGTTATGATTTATATAACACCCCGGATTTTGGCTAATCTGGGATTAGACGTCCTTAGTTAATGGGTTAACTAAAACACCTGAGAAATCGCTCAAAACCCAATTCCATAGTCAAAGAAATCACTTAGGATTAATTCCTTTGGAAAATAAGTGTAAGTTAGCTAGCGCGACGCTAAAGTAGCTAGGAAATAGTCCCTGATCACTTTAAATACGTTCTACAAGGCCCAAAGCGAGTGGAACCAATGGTGCTATAATGCTCTAAAGCCTCAGATCAAACTCTAAGCAAGTTTGTTCTCTGGACCACTTTGAATCTTTGTATTGGATCTAGATCGCTCGTCGAAAGTCCGATACCTCCTATCTTAGACCGTTAGAACCGCCTAGCTGGACTTGACACTCATTCCAAAAATCAAGTCAAACCGATAATCACAGGCTATTTCATTGAGCCCGGACCGAAGAGAGTGCGAATAGGGACAGTTGGAATTTTAAATTCAAATCTGGCACACGACTTGACGCGTCAGTATTGAGCGTTCTGACCGTCAGAATTCATCCAGATTACCCCCTCGGATCAGGAGAAATTTCTATTTTATATCATGAGACTTTCAGCCCTGATCTACGTGCGGTGACCGCTGAACTGAAACTGGCCCGCCACGTGCGATCTGCGAACCCTGTCGGACTGAAACTTAATACGTGCTAGATCTGGTACGCATGAGCTTAAGTCCGATCGCATTCGACTAGGGGACCGCCAGAAAACATCTTTTGAACCGAAACAGCCCCGAATTGGATATGCATTAAGTAAACTTCGTTCCGGAGCCTGTTTTCAGCATTTTTAAGCTTATAAAAGGGGTTGAAACCCTCATTCCTCTCTCCCATCCGAAATTGTAAAAATCCCTAGATTGGGAGAGAGAAAAGGTGAGAGATTATGAGAGAGAGTGGGAGTATTCTTCCTTCCACTTGTGCTACGTGTTGCACGTGCTTAAGCAACGCACCTCTAACGCTTTCCCGGCGATTACACCACGATTCTAGGTAAGCAAATACCCTAAATAGTTGCTGATTTGAGGTTCCTTTGTTTTCATAGCGAAGTAGCTTATGGATCTTGTGTATTAGGTTCCCTATTCGCCGTAGACGAAGCGTATACGCTCCGTTCGAATTGATACGCTTCTAGGAGAAAAAGGTGTGGATTTTGGACGCTTTGATTGACTGTTTCCAAAGCTTTCAATGTCGTTTAATAGTAGATTATCGACGGCATCGCCGTTTGACATGTACAACATGCTGTCCGTTTCCTGTTTCGTAAACCGGCGAAGAATATGAGATTTAGGGCATTTTAGTCATTTGTAGGAAGTACTGTTTTCATGCATATTTTGCTGATGTGATTGACATGGTTTATTATCGCATTAGAATGTTAGGAATATGTGCATAATTAGTTTAGCGAAGAGATTCGCCTAAATGCATACTTCGGGTCGACATACTATATGTAGACTTAAGTGTGTAGTGTAAGTGTTTGTATAAATGCTTGTATTAGTATGTATTGAATTAAATGGTGTTATGAATTAATTTGAGATTGATTTCTCAAATAATATGTTGATGTAAATGATTTCCTACATGTTAGCCATATGTACGATTTCATTATATGTATGAAATGCATATGCTTGATGTTTCACTTAAGTGGTATGTTATAACATGTGCTTGATGATTTCCTTATGATCTAGTTTGAGATTGAATTCTCAATTAATATGCTGATGGAGATGATTTTCTATATGTTGGCGATATGCATAATTTCATTATATGTGTGAAAGACATGTGTAAGATGATTTACTTATGTTGTACGCTATAACATGTGTTAACATGCTCACATGTTTGTATTCCATTTCCAATACTCTAACCTGATTGCTGATGTGGATTCACAAATGTTTGGGACTATACTTAGTCCAGGCAGTCGGTACCGAGCGAATTCGTGGTTAGCTTATCTTCGCCACGAATGACGCGTCGATAAACGCGAGTCGTGTTTTGGAGTTGGCGGCAGTGGTTAGGCCACATGAAGTGTTTTACGCACTTCATGTCGTTCAACTTGAGATGCGATCGTGCTAGTCGAGCCCGTCAAGTAACCCGACTGGCCATTGTATGTTCACCCTGCATGAGTCATAACTGCTTGAACCTAGGGTACTGAACTTACCATTGTAAACCCTGTTAACCATGGTACCTTGATCCACGAAGACTCATGAGCCGGGCATGGTGGTATGGGACACCGTGGTCGAGCTGTCGGCCTACGCTGGGGCCACAAACCTCCCCGTAGTGACCAGTGAGCACTTAGACTCGTGAGCAGATTATGGTGGTATGGGACACTATATTCTTGCTGTCGGCCTACATTGATAAGGTGATGGGGGGGCGGTGCAACGAGTGCGAGCAACAGCCCTGGCAGCCCTTTGTAGTGACCGCGAGCGTATTCTGAGTCTACGGGAGGCGACGACCCTTCCGTAGCAGTAGAGTACAGTAGGCCTGTATTGATAAGGTGATGGGGGAGCGGAACAACGAGTGCGTGCAACAGCCCTGACAGCCCTTGCAGCGACCTACAAAATATATATCGTATGAGATTACTAGGAGTGACGACCCTAGACAGGATCTGTGTTAGGATTGATACAAGGGAAGTACCTTAGTTTCCCAATCCTGCTGTTTGAATGGACTAATAACAACTCGAAAATCATATCACCATAGCATTGCATGTGCCTGGAAGATGTGGAGCACTCTAGGGAGTGTGGCATGCCGTGGTCGTAAGATGTTGCCGTATGAGGGAGATCGTCGGTGAGGGCATACATCACGTCATGTCATATTGCATTAACAACAGTATTAGGATTGTTTGATTTAGTGCTTTACTATTATCACATGATTGATTTGATAACATGCTAATCTCTGCTCTCTTATCCCACTGAGTTGATCACTCACTCCCACGTTACGGGATGGTATTTCTGGACACCCACCAGTCCCTATTGTGATTGTAGATGATGGCGCGGCCTGCGAGGCGGAGCTGGATTTGATGATGATGAGGAGGATCTCTCCTTTATGCGTGATCTGATTGACGGGATTATAGGGAGGTTGATTAGATACATTGACACTTGTCATCTTATATTTTTAGCGCCCTCATGTATATTCATTTTGTTTACTTTTGAAGTATACATGTATGTGTATAACCTGGTAAAATACTCACACTCTGGAGACATACAACAGTTTATATATGTTATACATACTATCACAGTCTTCCGCTTACAAATTTAACTGTCTCTGGAGTATGATATGCTGTTCTGGCTTAATCTCACTCATGTTTAATACATTATCACAGACAACATTCAATCATACATATCTATGTTGCATAAATAACATTTTGGAACTCGGGAGTTGGGTTTTTGCTCAACCCCCCGATTTTCAGGATGTTACAGATGGTATCAGAGCATGATTTGGATTAAACCGGGCCTGGGTTATGGTCACGTGACGTACGCTGTCGCTTCCTTTGACTTAGGTGGGTGCGACAAGGGTCTAGAAACATTTCTAAGATCGCAGATTCGCCAATAGGTGAAGTCTATTCATTTCGATCGCGTGATCGAGTCCGTAACGCGTCTAGGGTCGCATGAAGCGACCTGAGTAGCTCCTAGGTTGTAGGTAAGTGGGTTGAGACATTCTTTGAATGATTTTAAACCCATAAATGTAAATCATTGGGCTGTAGGACAACCACAACCCTTGTATTCAATCGCCAGGGCTTAAAAATCCCGTTTCACCAAAAATCTTTAAAATTCTTCCTCTCACCACTCCAATATTCAATTATTTCTTATCCTTTTCATGTTAGGCATCAATCCTAATATGAAAATAACATAAAATCATACTTTCACAAAATTTTATAGTGAATAGTAAAATTTCATGAAAAATGGCCATAAGGCCATTCTAAATTCACTTTCTTTAGTAACTAAGCATCTAGATAGATGTAATAGCTCCTCCTACCCCAAAATCATATGCTGCATGATAGGGTTTTGTATTCAAAATTGTAGATTGGCCCCGGAAAGCCCCGAACACATGTTTGGGCCTTTATTGGTGAATATACAATGAACCAAGGTGGGGGCCACACATTTTTGGGGTCCCTGGACCATGGGGGACCAAACCCATGTGGTCCCACCGGCCACCATGCAAGATGGCCGGCGATGCCATCGCCGACCGGTGGGGCCCACTTGGTCTGATTTTCGGACGCATGCCCTTATACGCCCTTTACACCTCCCCCATGTATGGTTCGCACCTCAAAACCCCCTAAACGGGGTACTTCCTTCACAAAAGTCCCCTTCCCTAGCCCCATTTTCATTTTCCAGCAACTATCTCCAAAAATCCATGATTCCAAACCACCCTAGATCCATCCTTGGCCAAAAACGACCACCCTCCATCAATCTATTTCAGTTGGCAGCCCTCCCTCTTGAAGATTTCATCTCTTGGAGCTCTAAAAACCCCCAAATCGAGCTGAAATCGTGAGGTGCTCCATTCTCCTTTTTCATTTTCATTTCTCCTTGAAAATACATCCTAGGAAAGCTTGAGGCATCCCTCTACAACACCTAGATTTCATTCTGCCCATTTGGGCGACCATTTCTCCGCATTTTCTCCGCTTTCCATGACTATTGTTAAGGCTGTTTTAGCCTTTTTCTCCTTTTCCACCATCCTCCTTCTCATGTCCCTTTTATTTGAGCCTTTACCCTCTTTTTGGGTCTCAAAAATCGTGCTAACCTCAAATCCCATTTCTCAACTTTCTTCGTTTGAGAAGTATTGAAAATACTTGGCCGATAGAGCTCTAATGGGCAACTGACAGTACTGAACTAGATAGTATTCAAGAAGGTCAGTTGGGACCATGGTAGAAGTCCTTTGGTCGAAATAGGCATCTATGACGTTGCCTTGTAGATTGTTTGATTTTTGTTTTAAGAATTTTTGTATTTTGTTGTTATTGGGTCTAGTGATGTCACCGGTAGAAAATGTGTTTGTGTTGTGGTTTGGGCTTAATGTAGCCGAAATTTGTTGAATGGAAAGCATGCTGTCTCATTTCGCTGTAAGGTATTGTCCCTAGATTGGGAGTATTGTAACTCCCGGGATTCAGCCTACAAATTAGTTTTTATCCCACCCCACCCTCCTACCAAGCATGCCACTTCCAATCCCGCCATGGGACTAAGAATGCGGTTCTATTTAATACAACTTAATGCTAGTGGCCACATAGGCCCTTGGCGTTTGGACCTAGTGTTAGCACTCCTAGATTTAAAGGATCTGACGATATAGGAAAGCCAATTTTATTTCGATAATCTTGACCCTAAGCGATAGAACAATTCCCTGTATTAGTAATGGTATGGAACCATTTAACGTATAAACTTAGGCTTTGGATTATAACTACTGAGTTACAGACTAGCCTACTAGTTACCTTAAGTAGTGTAAAGCCTGTATATGCTAAGGAATTGTAGGTTAGATTGGGTTGAAGTAGAACCTTATTTCTTCGATAGATCCCCATATGACTTATAGACTGCTGTTGTTGCCCATAGGAAAGAACCATTCACTCTCAGGGAACATTTATAAATCCCTCAGATTGAACTTAGAATGTACTAGCACGCCCCTTAGAATTGCCTTCCCCAAGGGCTTATTGCATTCAGGAATGCGGAATAAAGTTACTACATGTAAGCGATGTATTCGCGGTTTGAATCGACTTCTTAATCCTAGTGGTTACCAATAAATCTAATGCTCTGATCAAGCAGAGGGTCGGCATCGGCTAGGATTAAGAACTGATATGAAGAATTTTCTGTCAGAGTCTCGGCAGAAGCTCAATGTATCCGGCTCAGACCCACTACACAACCTTTCTTCTGTGACGGCCCAACCACCTACAACCAAACGGGATCACATTGCCTTTGGGAAATGGCGAGGACTTAAAGCGAGTAGAGAATTCGACATCTTGCCACCAACTCATACCTTCCCCTGACCTTAACCACAATAGAGATTAGGCTCATCTCTATGATCATAGATACCAATGCCATAGAACGCATCATTAGCGAAGGGAAAACCACTGTAATGAGAGGTTGTTTCCATTTTAGGTTAAGGATAGCCCCTAAGTTGCGCCTCGTTCCGATATACGGAGCGATGCATAGATTCTTGAACTTAAGTAAAACCAAGTTTTAAGGGGGGTAGAACGTATGAAGTCCAATCCGGTTAGGTTAGTCAACGCTCCCGTTCGATCAGAGTGGCGCAGCGGAAGCGTGGTCGGCCTCTTCCCCACTAGCCCAAGATCGAAACCTTTGAGTTAGGATATACGTACGATTAGGTTATTAAGTAGGATTGAACCTCCCTTAGAAAAGTATTCCTTGCCCTTCGCTAATGTCGGGGCGACATTGTGTTTTAAGGGGGGTAGATTGTAACACCCCGGATTTTGGCTAATCTGGGATTAGACGTCCTTAAGTAATGGGTTAACTAAAACACCTGAGAAATCGCTCAGAACCCAATTCCATAGTCAAAGAAATCACGTAGGATTAATTCCTTTGGAAAATAAGTGTAAGTTAGCTAGCGCGACGCTAAAGTATCTGGGAAATAGTCCCTGATCACTTTAAATATGTTCTACAAGGCCCAAAGCGAGTGGAACCAATGGTGCTATAATGCTCTAAAGCCTCAGATCAAACTCTAAGCAGGTTTGTTCTCTGGACCACTTTGAATCTTTGTATTGGATCTAGACCGCTCGTCGAAAGTCCGATACCTCCTATCTTAGACCGTTAGAACCGCCTAGCTGGACTTGACACTCATTCCGAAAATCAAGTCAAACCGATAATCACAGGCTATTTCATTGAGCCCGGACCGAAGAGAGTGCGAATAGGGACATAGTTGGAATTTCAAATTCAAATCTGGCATACGACTTGACGCGTCAGTATTGAGCGTTCTGACCGTCAGAATTCATCCAGATTACACCCTCGGATCAGGAGAAATTTCTATTTTATATCATGTGACTTTCAGCCCTGATCTACGTGCGGTGACCGCTGAACTGAAACTGGCCCGCCACGTGCGATCTGTGAACCCTGTCGGACTGAAACTTAATACGTGCTAGATCTAGTACGCATGAGCTTAAGTCTTATCGCATTCGACCAGGGGACCGCCAGAAAACATGTTTTGAACCGAAACATCCCCGAATTGGATATGCATTAAGTAAACTTCGTTCCGGAGCCTGTTTTCGGCATTTTTAAGCTTATAAAAGGGGTTGAAACCCTCATTCCTCTCTCCCATCCGAAATTGCAAAAATCCCTAGATTGGGAGAGAGAAAAGGTGAGAGATTGTGAGAGAGAGTGGGAGTATTCTTCCTGCCACTTGTGCTACGTGTTGCACGTGCTTAAGCAACGCACCTCTAACGCTTTCCCGGTGATTACACCGCAATTTTAGGTAAGCAAATACCCTAAATAGTTGCTGATTTGAGGTTCCTTTGTTTTCATAGCGAAGTAGCTTATGGATCTTGTGTATTAGGTTCCCTATTCGCCGTAGACGAAGCGTATACGCTCCGTTCGAATTGATACGCTTCTAGGAGAAAAAGGTGCGAATTTTGGACGCTTTGATTGACTGTTTCCAAAGCTTTCAATGTCGTTTAATAGTAGATTATCGACGGCATCGCCGTTTGACATGTACAACATGCTGTCCGTTTCCTGTTTCGTAAACCGGCGAAGAATATGAGATTTAGGGCATTTTAGTCATTTGTAGGAAGTACTGTTTTCATGCATATTTTGCTGATGTGATTGACATGGTTTATTATCACATTAGAATGTTAGGAATATGTGCATAATTAGTTTGGCGAAGAGATTCGCCTAAATGCGCACTTCGGGTCGACATACTATATGTAGACTTAAGTGTGTAGTGTAAGTGTTTGTATAAATGCTTGTATTAGTATGTATTGAATAAAATGGTGTTATGAATTAATTTGAGATTGATTTCTCAAATAATATGTTAATGTAAATGATTTCCTACATGTTAGCCATATGTACGATTTCATTATATGTATGAAATGCATATGCTTGATGTTTCACTTAAGTGGTATGTTATAACATGTGCTTGATGATTTCCTTATGATCTAGTTTGAGATTGAATTCTCAATTAATATGCTGATGGAGATGATTTCCTATATATTGGCGATATGCATAATTTCATTATATGTGTGAAAGACATGTGTAAGATGATTTACTTATGTTGTACGCTATAACATGTGTTAACATGCTCACATGTTTGTATTCCATTTCCAATACTCTAACCTGATTGCTGATGTGGATTCACAAATGTTTGGGACTATACTTAGTCCAGGAAGTCGGTAACCGAGCGAATTCGTGGTTAGCTTATCTTCGCCACGAATGACGCGTCGATGAACGCGAGTCGTGTTTTGGAGTTGGCGGCAGTGGTTAGGCCACATGAAGTGTTTTACGCACTTCATGTCGTTCAACTTGAGATGCGATCGTGCTAGTCGAGCCCGTCAAGTAACCCGACTGGCCATTGTATGTTCACCCTGCATGAGTCATAACTGCTTGAACCTAGGGTACTGAACTTACCATTGTAAACCCTGTTAACCATGGTACCTTGATCCACGAAGACTCATGAGCCGGGCATGGTGGTATGGGACACCGTGGTCGAGCTGTCGGCCTACGCTGGGGCCACAAACCTCCCCGTAGTGACCAGTGAGCACTTAGACTCGTGAGCAGATTATGGTGGTATGGGACACTATATTCTTGTTGTCTGCCTACATTGATAAGGTGATGGGGGGCGGTGCAACGAGTGCGAGCAACAGCCCTGGCAGCCCTTTTTAGTGACCGCGAGCGTATTCTGAGTCTACGGGAGGCGACGACCCTTCCGTAGCAGTAGAGTACAGTAGGCCTGTATTGATAAGGTGATGGGGGAGCGGAACAACGAGTGCGTGCAACAGCCCTGACAGCCCTTGCAGCGACCTACAAAATATATATCGTATGAGATTACTAGGAGTGACGACCCTAGACAGGATCTGTGTTAGGATTGATACAAGGGAAGTACCTTAGTTTCCCAATCCTGCTGTTTGAATGGACTAATAACAACTCGAAAATCATATCACCATAGCATTGCATGTGCCTGGAAGATGTGGAGCACTCTATGGAGTGTGGCATGCCGCGGTCGTAAGATGTTACCGTATGAGGGAGATCGTCAGTGAGGGCATACATCACGTCATGTCATATTGCATTAACAATAGTATTAGGATTGTTTGATTTAGTGCTTTACTATTATCGCATGATTGATTTGATAACATGCTAATCTCTGCTCTCTTATCCCACTGAGTTAATCACTCACTCCCACGTTACGGGATGGTATTTCCGGACACCCACCAGTCCCTATTGTGATTGTAGATGATGGCGCGGCCTGCGAGGCGGAGCTGGATTTGATGATGATGAGGAGGATCTCTCCTTTATGCGTGATCTGATTGACGGGATTACAGGGAGGTTGATTAGATACATTGACACTTGTCATCTTATATTTTTAGCGCCCTCATGTATATTCATTTTGTTTACTTTTGAAGTATACATGTATGTGTATAACCTGATAAAATACTCACACTCTGGAGACATACAACAGTTTATATATGTTATACATACTATCACAGTCTTCCACTTACAAATTTAACTGTCTCTGGAGTATGATATGCTGTTCTGGCTTAATCTCACTCATGTTTAATACATTATCACAGACAACATTCAATCATACATATCTATGTTGCATAAATAACATTTTGGAACTCGGGAGTTGGGTTTTTGCTCGACCCCCCGATTTTCGGGATGTTATAATTTAATATTCCAGCTTTCTTCTTGTCCAACTATTTTTTTGAAGAGTAATGCAATTTCATTGAAAAGCCACTAATACAATAGTCAGAGCGGAAAAGAATACAACCCCAACTTACATCTTAAACAAAGACAAAACTTTACAATCTTTGACATTCTTTATCTTGAATGCCCATTCTAGAACATCTCTTCTTATATATTAATGCAGCAACTATGGATTAAAGGTGACACTACCTAATGTATCTGTCCATTGTAACTCTTCCTGCTGTAAGATTCATGGCACAAGAGTTAACTTCATCTGTTAAATTCCTGTTTTGATTTTTCCTTTTATTTATTTATTTATTTTCTACAGGTACTTCTCCTATGAACATTTCTATGTGATATACTGCAAATTTTGGGAGCTGGATACGGTTCATGATTTCTTGATTGATAAAGAGAATCTTATTAGATGCGGTAACCATGCTCTCACATACAGGATTGTTGACAGAATTTTTTCACAGGTTTGTATTTCTATTATGTGAACTAATGCTAACGTCCCTTTTCAGTACATTAAAATAATTTGAACAAACTATTATCTTCTGATACATTTCTGTTGCTTCTCTTTAAGTGTTTCACATATTGAATGTTTCTTCTCTTTAAGTTATGTACTCATCATTTCTTACAATTTTCATCTCTGGGATATTGTTTCTTCTTTTCATTGCTTTTTTGGGTTTAGATTTGCCTTGATATTTGTTAAGCTTGATACATTTGTACTTCTTGTAGTGTCTCCTTCAGCATATCTCTTGAAAAAATTGCTACTGCATTAGTTGAAAAATGGGATTGCTCTGTCTAGGTAGCCATATGCAATTGGGAGCACATGATTTGTAGAGCTGTGGGACATCACAACCGGGCTAATGAAAGAATAAACATGCATTTTTTTTTCCAAATTTCTTTTAATATCATGTTGGTGTGTTTTAAGCCTTCTCAACCCATCAAGAAGCTCTTAATATTTTGGTTGAGCTTGTTTTTGCTTAAGGTACTGCAAAGTACAGAGATGCAAGGGCTACTTGTGCTTGTGGGCTCTCCTGTCGTCAGGAACATATGTTGGAGATCTGGTCCAATTCGGCCCCACTGTTTACATATCTTGGCTGCCAAAATCAGCTTCATCCAGTTATCAGTTGGCTGTCTTTGCCTGTTGAATGTTGACCCTAGGTCAAATCTTTTTACAACCATCCATTTACAAGTGTGGCCTTCCTGATGAGTGTGGCTGGTCTGATTTTTGCTGGATCAAGTTTTTGCTGCCAGCCCTGCGGAAAAAGATACGGAAAAAGATATGGACTCAAAGCAGTGGTTACTAGATATGGATGTGTTTGAGATGATTCTGAATAAATTCAGCTCCTCTTATGAGCAACAAGCTTTGACCTGATTAAAGTTTAACCTCCCGGAATTGAATATATATATATATTTTTTAAAGTTTGCTACTTCTGCGAAAGTCTAGGGCGTACAATGAGTCCTATGATGTCATAATCTGACGTGTGAGATTTGAGCTTCCTATAATGTGACTATTTAGATCTTATTAAATAAAACTTCATGCTATTCGACATCTCATGAAGAAAATCATTAACGGCCAATCTATACTTTGTACGCTGTACTCACATGAAGAGAGAAATCATCTTATCTTTTAGGCAAAATATCCATTTCTAACCTTATAGAAAGCTCAGATTTCACACATGTTTTGTATGCTCGTGTGTGGATATTTAGGGCCTTTATGCATTGTGGAGTTAGCAAACCTCCAACATAAAAATATAACATTACAATATATGAAATGACTTGGCTCATGGCAACTGTCTCCCATACACAAAAACTTGTAGAAACTGCAACAGTGATGGGTTATAAAGATCGCAAGCGAAATTGGATTTCCCACACTAATCTTTCTTTTCCTAATCTCAGATCAGTTTGAGAAAAGCTAAAGAAATCTAGGGATTTTCTTCTCTTTTTTTTTTCCATCATTTTCATTGATTTCTCTAGCCATAGTTGTAATGGGGACGTCTCCTTGTTGTGAAGAAGGGTCCATGGACCCCAGAAGAAGATCAAAGGCTTGTGGACTACATTGAGAAGCATGGTCATGGAAGTTGGAGAGCACTCCCGAAGCTCGGGGACCTAAATAGGTGTGAAAAATTCTCAAGTGAAGAAGAGCGGATCATTGTCAACCTTCATTTGATTCTTGAAAATAAGTATTTTAATGCTTTAATATATATTTTGATGCAATATTGAGTTGAATTCGAATCTCTAACTCTGATGCTAATTAATTTCTTTTCGCTATTTTGTTTTGCAGGTTTTAGGCATGGATGAATGGGAGCTATAGATCGATGCATTTTATTTGTTTATTTTTTTTTTTTGAAACTATTCAATTTATTATTGTAAATATTATTCGTGGCAGCTCGATGCATGTGAAAGGGCCACATAGGCATGTATTTTTTTATAGGAAAACAATCACTAGGCACAATCCACTTCCTCAGAGGAATGTGAAATCAAGTGGGCCTTGACCAAAAGGGTCAATGATAAAGTCCATCATTTTATGAGTTAGAGAGGCAGAACTCAGAAAATGGGACTCACTGTAGAGTCAGGCATCTATTTTTTGTCATTTCCTCTTTTTTTTTTTTTATAATAATTATTATAAACTGAATGTTTGCAATCTAATGAGCCTATACATCTGAAACTGCAGCCAACATGAAGCTGCCATAGGTAATGGAAAAGAGAGCTTAACCAGTA
Organism: Magnolia kwangsiensis; assembly: GCA_037074715.1. Lineage (NCBI taxonomy): Eukaryota > Viridiplantae > Streptophyta > Magnoliopsida > Magnoliales > Magnoliaceae > Magnolia > Magnolia kwangsiensis. Next base: position 113,632,391 of record CM073580.1, read on the forward strand.
AGGCATAGGGAAAAAAATCAAAGAGAGCTTAACCAGTAAGGCATGAATTGTACTTTCCTTTTTTCATTTGAGAGACATCCTACTCTCTTTCTTGTGCAATATTGTATGTTCTTCAAAAAATAAGTTGACCTGCTACTCTGTCATTGCAGGAAGAGTTCCAATTGGCCTTGTGCTGTCTAATGTTGCATTCTAGTATTGGGATTTCCCATGTTACTCTACTTTCCGCAATGTGGATTAATGATTTCTTGAAGTATGCACAGATGCAATGATCCTAGCCATATGGTCATTGCCTTCAAATAGACTGTAGAAAATATTTTTCTTTTTTGGTGTATAACATTGGGGCTACTCCCTTACAGGTTGCCCATGGCATGACCCAAACTAGTGTGATGCCAGAGCAGTTAATAAATGTCATTTTTTAACATGCCTTATAATGATGGGGCTCACTACATTGAGCCCCTAAATTGATATAATACCTTTCTACATTTGCAATCTTTGCTTTCATACATTGCCCCTACATTGATCAAGTTACCTTTTTTATTTATTTAATCTTTAGCATCCTTTTTATTAATTATGGCTTGTTGTCATTTGTTTTTTATTAACTAAGTCACTAAAGGATTTCAATTTCAAATGTAATTGAAGTATTGACAGAACGTTGTCATATCATGATGTGTACAGGTAAATTCATTTTTCTCTGTCATACAAGTTGTGGCTATCAAAGATATAATATTGCCTCCTTATAGGGAAACATTTAATGATGTGTACAGGTAAATTCATTTTTTCATTTTTGAATATGTGCCAGTTCCATAAAATAGTGTTTGATCATTGCACACAATTTCAGATTTATTCAGTAATATGTTCTTTCAGAAACTATACACTCTTGAGTGGAGAATCTTGTAATTCCCCTGTTTCAATTAGCATATACTAATATCTACTCACTGCAATTTGAAGATTGGGTCTTGATTTTTATTTCTCATTCTCTCTTTTCTCGCACAGATGCTTTTGGGATCCAATGTCACAATAGTTGTTCAGGACCCATCCTTTCCCATAATGTCATAACACCCATAACTTTCTTGGGTAGTTCATAAAACAAACAGATTACAGCTGAAATCTATGTCTGACACTTGAATGGTATTACATGATCTATTTGTATGCTTATTTTAAAAACATCCTGATGAATTAAATCTAGACCTGACTTTCTTTTCTTTAATAAAAATTTTAGTTTCCCATTAAAATTTCACTTCAATCATTTTTCAGAAAGGAAAAAAAAAAAACCATTTCTGCTAGGCTAAAATACTATGTTTGCCCTGGTTCTAAATGGTGTTAACTCTGCTGTTCCAACTTTGTCTAAGTCAGTCACATAGCATCCTGCTTTTTGTACAAAGAATTCCATTCCCCTTAATATTATTTCTCGTTACCAGGCACCTAAATTCAATAGAGACTTCACCTCTTTTCTTGTCCAATGAATCTAATATGGATGTCAATGTTCGCATTCTTTTAGTTTTAACATATCTGGAATTTCCTGTGAGATTGTGTTCTCACTGCTTCCCCCATCTTCAAAATCATGCATATCTTACCATTAGAATTGAAAAGTGATGCATAATCATATCTAGTTAAAGCCTTCAATTCATGTCATTTGTATGGCCTGCTGTCCAATCTTCAGCAAATGAATTAGCTGTGATCATTTCTTCTGCTGCATAATGATTGCTATGTTCTGTTGTAGATTTCCATCATTTCTTCTGCTGCATAATGAAACTCAGTTGATGTGCCTACACTGGCTCTTATGTTTGATAACAAAAATTAGGTATTTGCTCAGGGCCTGATAAAAGATGCACAAATATCTTTAAAAATTAGAAAGCATGACATGTCAATATCCATTGATGATGCATGGAGATTGTAGCGTTCTTATTATTGTTAGATTTGTTAGATTTAGATATTCATTGGAGTTTCAGCTTTGCTCCTTTAACATGATCGAAGGCGGTCTTTAGAAAATGTGATAGGTGGGGTTGTGGACAATGCTTGAGTATGTGAAGCTGGCTTGAAAGCAGTTCAATCTAGACTTGCATAGGTACAGTGATTCAACTGTTGTCTTGAACTACTTTATCTAAACTCTACTGCTGCTTCTTCCAGCAAGATTATGCATATCTTTTGTCCTTTCCTGTGGAACTGTTCCTAGTGATCATTGTTGTGCAGGCTGAAGAGGATGAGAGATCTTTATATCATCAATGCTCAGCTTATTGTCTAAGTATGGTGTATGGCCACATGCAATAAATGCTTCTGCTATTGCTAATAGTGCAAAGGTATATTTGTATGATAAGTTTTTGTGTTAATCCAATCTTTTGAATCCTTTTTCAGATTGATTTTATAAATTGAATTTGGCCTTTATAGACAATTTTATGGTGGCATGTTTCTTTTAAATCAATGCTGATCCATGACATGCGATATGCCATCATTTAGGATTAGAAATAAGAAAGGGCATGAAGACCCATTATAGTTGTTATGCAACCTAAACAATGACACAAAATGAATGTATTTTATTCAAGTCCACCATTCATCTTTTCAACTCATTTTCAAGCTTGAATCCGAAAATGAGGCAGGTCCAAATCTAAGGTGGGCCACACCATATTAAATTACGTAATTGCTGTGAAATATATACAGAGGGCAAAAGGTCAGAGAGACCTTTTGGATTTCAAAAATCGATCTTTCTTTGCTTTTCCCATCTAGGTTTTCTTTCTTGATGGTTGTGGCATTCATAATTCAAATTAAACCAAGTAAATTTTGGAAACCACTATTGCTAAGTTACAGTTTGAAAATCATATTAGTTGAGAAGTCCTAGTCCCTGATTCGTTGATGCTTGTTTGTTGAAACCATTGGATATTTTTCATTTTTTATCACTATTAGGTGATATTTAATACATTTTCATTATAAATAGATTAAGAGCCAATGATAATTATAAGTAGACTTGCAGCCAAAAATAAAGAATTTGATTTTTTTCAAAACATGGAAAGACTAATCAATCCTATTTCTTGTAACTTCAACCACTACTTCAAATGGAGCAACTGTACACAGATTTGTTTAGGGAGACTACTGATGGTGAACTAGTAGCTGCAACAAATATGAGAGTTACAAAGGTGAAAAGAAACATAAGGTGGTCGGTAAGATATGCATGATTTTCCTTTTCAACTGTTAGTCATAGATTAACAGTACTTGTTTCAATTTTCTTGGATGGATGATGAATGTATTTGGGAATGTAAATGAAAATAAAAAACTTATAATATATATATATATATATATATATATATATATATATATATATATATATATATATATATATATATATATATATATATATATATATATATATATATGTTATCAATGGAGGATATCTTGTTTAGGGGGACATGAAATTCTTGTAGCTTATGGTATGGTGCCCCAATATTGGTTGTATGTTACTAGTATGTAGTAGATAATACTAGGTTCAATAGTAGATAATACTAGAGAATCCCTAAACCTAAACCTACACCTAATCCTAATCTACTCCTTAACTTAAACCTAAACTTGAAAACCCAAACCTAAATCTGTACACAAACCCGAACCCGAACCCAAACCCGATTTCCTAAACCTAAACCTTAACCTATTCTCAATTCCCTAAACCGTAACCTATAACCTAACCTAAACCTAAGCCTATAACCTACACTTATAACCTAAACCTAAACCTATAACCTAAACCTGTAACCTTAACCTAAACGTAAAACCTAAACCCAAACCCGATATTGAACCTAACTCTAAATCCCTAAATCCTTAGCCTAAACCTAAAACGTAAACGTAAACTCGATCTCGAACCCAAACTTGATTTCCTATATCTAAACCTTAATGCATTCTCAAATCCTTAAACTTAAACCTAGACCTAATCCTAATCTCAACTCCCTAACCTAAACCTAGACCTAAACTTGAAAACCCAAACCTAAACCCAATCCCAAACCCGAATCTAAATCCCTAAACGCTTAGCCTAAACCTAAAACTCAAACGTAAACCCGATCTCAAACCCAAACCCAATTTCCTGGACCTAAACTTTAACTTATTCTCAAATCCCTAAACCTACACCTAATCCTAATCTCAATTCCGTAACCTAAACCTAAACCTAAACTTGAAAATTCAAAACTAAACCCGATCCCGATTTCCTAAACCTAAACTTATGACCTTAACCTAAACCTATTCTCAAATCCTAAAACCTGTAACCTAAACCTAAACCTATAACCTATAACCTAAACCAAAACCTATAACCTAAACCAAAACCTAAACCTATACCCTAAACCCGAACCCATTCTCAAATTCCAAAACCTATAACCTAAACCAAAACCAAAACTTATAACCTAAACCCGAACCCGAACTCGAATTCCTAAACCTTAACCTAAACATATAACCTATAACCTATAACTTAAGCCTATACCTAAACCTAAAACCTTACTTATAACCTAAAACTATTCTCAAATCCTTAAACCTTAACCTATAACCTAACCTAAACCTATACTCTAACCTAAACCTAAACTCATAACCTAAAACTATTCTCAAATCCCAAAACCTATAACCTAACCTAAACCTATACTTATAACCTAAAACTATTCTCAAATCTCAAAACCTATAACCTAAACTTGAATCCAAACGCGAACCCGAACCCGAATTCTTAAACCTTAACCTTAACATATAACCTATAACCCATGACCTAAGCCTATACCTAAACCTAAAGCTAAACCTAAACCTATAACTTAAACCTAAACTCAAATTCCTAAACCTTAACCTAAACCTAAACCTAAACTTAAACTTATAACCTTAACCTAAACCTATTCTCAAATCCCAAAACCTATAACCTAAACCTAAAACTAAACCTAAACCTAAACCTAAACCTCTGACCTAAACCTTAATCTAAACCTATAACTTAAACTCAATTCCCTAAACCTTAACCTATAACCTAACCTAAACCTAAACCTATAACCTTAACCTAAACATAAAACCTAAACCTAAACCTATACTTATAACCTAAACCTATTCTTATAACCTAAACCTATTCTCAAATCCCAAAACCTATAACCTAAACCTAAACCTAAACCTAAAACTTAAACCTAAACCTAAACCTATAACCTAAACCTAAACATAAAACCCAAATGTAAACCCGATCTCGAACCTGAACCCGATTTCTTAAACCTAAACTTTAACGTATTCTCAAATCCTTAAACCTAAACCTACACATAATCATAATCTCAACTCCCTAACTTAAACCTAAACTAAAACTTGAAAACCCAAAACTAAACCCAAACCCGAACTCGATCCCGATTTCCTAAACCTAAACTTATGACCTTAACCCAAACCTATTCTCAAATCCCAAAACCTATAACCTATAACCTATAACCTAAACCAAAACTTATAACCTAAACCAAAATCAAAACCTATAACCTAAACCCGAACCCATTCTCAAATCTCAAAACTTATAACTTAAATCTAAACCTTAACATATAACCTATAACCTAAACCAAAATTAAAACCTATAACCTAAACCCGAACCCAGACCTGAATCCAAACCCGAATTCATAAACCTTAACCTAAACATATAACCTATAACTTATAACTTAAGCCTATACCCAAACCTAAAACCTTACTTATAACTTAAAACTATTCTCAAATCCTTAAACCTTAACCTATAACCTAACCTAAACCTATACTTATAACCTAAAACTATTCTCAAATCCCAAAACCTATAACCTAAACCCGAATCCAAACCCGAACCTGAACTCGAATTCCTAAACCTTAACCTAAAAATATAACCTATAACCTATAACCTAAGCCTATAACTTAAACCTAAACCTAAACCTAACCTAATCCTAAACCTATAACCTAAACTCAAATCCCTAAACCTTAACCTAAACTTAAAACCTAAACCTAAACCTAGAACCTTAACTCAAATCCGTAAACCTTAACCTATAACCCAACCTAAACCTATACTAATAACCTAAAACTATTCTCAAATCCCAAAACCTATAACCTAAACCCGAATCCAAACCTGAACCCGAACCCGAATTCCTAAACCTTAACCTAAACATATAACCTATGACCTGAGCCTATACCTAAACATAAAACCTAAAGCTAAACCTAAACCTAAACCTAAAACCTATAACCTATAACCTAAACCTAAAACCTAAATGTATTATCAAATTCCTAAACCTAGACCTACACCTAATCCTAATCTCAACTCCCTAACCTAAACCTAAACCTAAACTTGAAAACCCAAACCTAAACCCGGTCCCAAACCCAAACCCGATTTCCTAAACCTAAAACCTTACCCTATTCTTAATTCCCTAAACTACAGCTTATAACCTAAACCTAAACCTAAACCTAAACCTAAACTTAAACCTAAAACCTAAATGTATTCTAAAATTCCTAAACCTAAACCTACACTTAATCCTAATCTCAACTCCCTAACCTAAACTTAAACCTAAACTTGAAAACCCAAACTTAAGCCCTATCTCGAACCCAAACCCAAACCCGATTTCCTAAACCTAGACCTTAACCTATTCTCAATTCCCTAAACTTAAACCTTATAACCTAAACCTAAACCTATAACCTATAACTTAAACCTAAAACCTAAATGTATTCTCAAATTCCTAGACCTAAACCTACACCTAATCCTAATCTCAACTCCCTAACCTAAACCTAAACCTAAACTTGAAAACGCAAACCTAAACCCGAACCCAAATTCCTAAACCGAAACCTTAACCTATTCTCAATTCCCTAAACCTATAGCTTATAACCTAAACCTAAATCTTAACATAAACCTATAACCTAAACCTAAACCTAAAACCTAAATGTATTCTCAAATCCCTAAACCTACACCTAATCCTAATCTCAACTCCCTAACCTAAACCTAAACCTAAACTTGAAAACCCAAACCTAAACCCAATCCCGAACCTGAACCCGATTTCCTAAACCTAAACCTTAACCTATTCTCAATTCCCTAAATCTATAGCTTATAACCTAAACCTAAACCTATAACCTTAACCTAAACCAAAACCTATGACCTAAAACCTTAACCTATAACCTATAACCTAAACTTATAACCTATAACCTAACCTTAACCTATAACCTAAATGTATTATCAACTCCCTAACCTAAACCTACACCTAATCCTAATCTCAACTCCCTAACCTAAACCTAAACCTAAACTTAAAAACCCAAACCTAAACCCGATCCTGAACCCGAACCCAATTTTCTAAACCTAAACCTTAACCTATTCTCAATTCCCTAAACCTATAGCTTATAAACTAAACCTAAACCTAAACCTAAACCTAAACCTAAACCTATAACCTAAACCAAAACCTATGACCTAAAACCTATACCTATAACCTATAACCTATAACCTAAACTTATAACCTATAATCTAACCTTAACCTAAACCTAAAACTTAAACCGTAACCTATAAATTAAAACCTAAACCTAAACCTAAAACCTAAATGTATTTTCAAATCCCTACACCTAATCCTAATCTCAATTCCCTAACCTAAACCTAAACCTAAACTTGAAAACCCAAACTTAAACTCGATTTTGAACCCGAACCCGATTTCCTAAACCTAAACCTTAACCTATAACCTAACCTAAACCTAAACTTATAACTTGCACTTATAACCTAAACCTATACCTATAAGCAAAAAAAAAAAAAAAAAAAAAAAAAAAAAAAAAAAAAAAAAAAAAAAAAAACGTATGAAGTTTCTATAATTCTTCATGATTATGAATTATAATGTTTTGTTGGTTGAATATTTTTTTATTAAATGAAAGACAGAAAATTGTTGCTGATTTCCTTTTTTTATTTATGATGTTAATGTATTTATGCGTGGATGAATGTAATGTGGAAGATTGTTTGTGTTTGGATGGATGTAGTTTATGTTTGGATGAATGTAGTTTATGTTTGGATGGATTTATGTAGTTTGGGTTTAGATGGATGTGAATGTGAATATGATGAAATATATTATGTAACAGGTGTATATCAGGAAGAATATGATGTTATAACAGGTGTATATTAGGAAGAATATGATATTGTAACAGGTGTATATTGTGTGTTTGGATGGATGTAGTTTTTATTTGGATGGATTTAGTAGTTTGGGTTTAGATGGATGTGAATGTGAATATGATTAAACATATTATATAACAGGTGTATATCAGGAAGAATATGATGTTGTAACAGGTGTATATAACAGGTGTATATTAGGAAGAATATGATATGAACAGGTGTATATGCAAATACGAGACGGTTGAAGACCGTCCTTTTCAGACTCATAAGAGACGGTCTATGACCGTCCTTTTAAAAGACGGTCTATGACCGTCCTTTTCTGGTTCATAAGAGTCTCTTTCAGGTTCATATGAGACGGTCTATAACCGTCCTTTTTATTGACGGTCATGGGCCGTCTTTTTTATTGATGGTCATGGGCTGTCCATTTTACGGACGGTCTAGGACCGTCCTTTTAAGCTTCATTTAAGTCCTCTGGTACCTACCTTTATAGACAGTCTATAACCGTCTTTTTTTAGAGACGGTCTATGACCGTCCTTCTTTAGAGACGGTTTATGGCCGTCCTTTAAAAAATACAACATGTCAAAATTTGACGACCGTTGCGACGGTCCAGGACTGTCCTTTTTGGCCTTTTGGGACGGTTTTCGACTGGCCTTTTTTAGCTGTTTGGCGTAGTGACTTGATGACCTGGCTGGCCTGATTTTTGGCGATGGAATGTGTGCGGTGGGACAAACTCCATGAACGGCCGTGATCTCCCTCTCATTAGCCACATTGGGAGATGTGGTGGTAGACGTTGAAATTTCTGCCCAAATTGTACTTAGATGTACATGTGGAATCTACAGTCCATATGATAACTTGCTGTATTTATATCAATGTTCTATATATGTTCACATCTTATTTACTTTCATGATGGGCTGGTCGCCAATTTGGACCGTCCATTTGATGGCCAGGCAAGCCATAAGGTGGGTGTTGTATGATCAAGAACGGTCCATTAATCAAGATGGGGTGTCCATGTTGCATGGACATCTAGTGCATCCATCAGTCTAGTGGGCCTAACTGGTCCAAAGAAATGGATGGCCATGGATCACATTTGAAGTGGATGGTGGTCCACTTCATGATCGGTCTAGCATGGTTTTTAATGATATGATACACTCAAAGTAGGCTTGCTTGCATCACTTGTTTTTGTATGCACCAATGCACCTTTTAGAGCATGTTTACTCATCCACTGTATAAGTGGAATATCTCTATGTGAATATGGACTGTTCAAACGTTGGGCCACTATGGTGATGAAGCATAGGTGATCTTAACCATCTGATTTCACCCTTTGAACTTAAAGGACCCGAATTTTTTAATGGTTCATCTTACTTTATGCAATGAGCAACACATTTTTGAAAACGGTGTGGTATATCTTCACCCGTTCAAAGTAAACTGCAGTGGACCTTGATTGCGTACCTCTGTGGGCTCCATCGTTGATGCATGTATATTATCCATGCCATCCATCTGTTTTTTAAGCTCATGTTGGGATGCTAAAAAATTGAAACATATCCAAAGCTCAAGCGGACTGCAATGATGTTTATTTGGCATCCAACCTGTTCACAGACATGGATGAGAGCAAAACACAAATATCAGCTTTATCCAGGACATCCGTGCCCCGATAAGTTTTCAATGATAGGCATTCAATTCCTACTATTCCTATGGTTTGGCCGACTTGATCTTTGTCAATGCTTGAGTTTATCTCATGTGTTACAATGATCGGGGAAAAATGGATGAAGTGCATGGATAACACACATACATCATGGTAGGTTTGATTAGGGATGTACACGAACCGAGTTAGCTCGGTTAGTTCACTCGGCTTGACTCGAAAAAGTTTGATTAGACTCGGTTTGAAACTGAGTTTGAGTTGAGTTGAGCTGATTTTTTGAGTTTGAAAAAATTTCGAATCGAGTTCAAGCTTACTCAAGCTTGACTCGACTTGGATCGAATCCCAACTCAAATCGAACTCGGATGGAACCAGTTCGGTGACTCGATTACTTCAATATTGATGTTGCTCACCAAGTGTTTGATGAAATGACTCGACGAAGTGTTAGCTGGTGGCAAGGAAGATATGTATATGAAACAAATATTCTTTTTTTCTTGATTTTGATATTGTCTACAAGGTGTTTGATGAAATACTTGTAAAATTATTGCTAGTATTTTACATACGGTGAGAATTTGACGGTGCAATCCATGTGTTTGTGAAAATGTTGCACAGGTGAACTCGGCTCGAGCTCTGCTCGAACTAGCCCGAGCTGCTGACCGAATCGAGCCGAGCTGGCCAAACAGGCTCAAGGACCGAGCCAAGTTGAGTTCAAGTTGGGGTCAGCTAGTGGTTGAGCCGAATCGAGTTGTGTCAAGCTCGACTCAGTTTAACTTGTGTACACCTCTAAATATGATAGAGGATTATGTATTGTGGGGCTACCTTGATGATTTGTCTTATATCTATACTGTCCATCTTTTTTAGGGCGTGTTTGGCCGGACGGATCCCATGGGATTAGGAGGAATGGGATAGTAAAATCCCGGGATATGCCAAACGAGCCAAACAGACCCAATGAACTTGTCTCGTGATATAGTAAACACATGGATCTGAAACCAATCCACTGAAATCGCCATCATTACCTTAAAATTGATCCCATCCCTCCTAATCTCGTTCGACGTGCTTGGTTGGACAGATTGGAAGGTAAAATCCTGAGATATGCCGAGCTTGCCAAACAGACACGATGAACTTGTCCCGGGATATAGCAATCCCATGGATCTTAAACCAATCCACTACACCACCATCATTACCTTAAAATGCATCCTATCCCTCCTAATCCCATGGGATTCGTCCAGCCAAATAGGCCCTTAAGCTCATTTTATGATGTTGTTCAAAAAATTAAGCATATCTAAATTTCAAGTGTACCACACCACAAGAAACAAAAGAGATTGAATGCCAACCATTAAAACTTCCTAGGGTCCATTGAATGTTTATCCACCATCCAACCCGTTGATGAGGTCAACCATATTAAGATGGATGGAAAATTACAAAGATAAACTTGATACAAAACTTTTATGGTTCACAAATATTTTCCAGTGGTGTTTTATTCTGAGATTTGGATCTTCTTATTTTTCAGGATCACATCTTAAAATGAGCCAAAAAAATGGATGGATCTTCTTATTCACAAAATTTATCATAATTTTGTTGGTATTCTGTAGTTGTTTTCCCATTCACAAGATGTAATAATCTTAGTAATAGTTGTTTTACCTTTCACAATGTAATCACATTACGAATCTTCAAGAAATTACGATAGCGATACGTGCACCAGCTCAGCAAGACGACAAGATTATTCAAGATAGAATTTCAGCAGGATAAGATTATTCAAGATACACTTTCAGCAGCAGTTCTTTTCAGCCTTACAAGCCTAAAAGTAGTCGTACTAGCATTGTAGCAGACACTATAGCATCACAAGACTACTGTAGTATTCAAAACAAGAATAGTGACCTTCGTATCATCTTCCGAATTTCAAACCATTTCAAGTTCATCACTGTAGTAGACAAGAATCAATGTAGCCGACAAGACTTACTATAGTAAATCAACTGTAGCAGATCAAGACAAGAATACTGTAGCAGTACGAGTTTACTATAGCATAAAGACAAGAATAGTTACCTTCCACGAAGCTTCCGGATTCTATTCCATTTCAAATTCGCAGCAACTTCCTCGAAGCTTCTGAATTCCAACAAGACTTAAATCCGTACCTTATAAATAGACACCTTCAAGAATAAGAGAGACAGATCCAAGAAACCATTCAAGAACCTTTCTTCTGAAGAAATCTTTGAGCCTAAACCCCTTTAAGAGTGCTTTAAGTACTAACTCTAAAATAGTATGGTCGTCTAGTGCTAAATTGTAAATTCATTCTTATGGTATTAATTACTAGAATTTTTAAATATTAAAAAATATAGACAAAATTCATTTTCTTTTTTAATTTTAAAAATTAAATAAAATAGTATCTAAAATTTTTATTATTTTGAATAAAATAATTAAAATGATTGGTATTATTGAAAGTATAATGGGAAATACGAAAACTAAAATAACTATTAAGAAAAATATAATTTTTTTAAACGAAAAATAAATTCCATAAACTATAACTGTAAAAATGCAAAGAAAAATGAATATTAATGGAATATAAAGAGGCATTATGAAAATAAAGTTCTATTATTACAAAACGTTAAAAGCTTATAGAATAAACTGTTGAAAGATTATAATGAAATACAAGATTGTAAAGCTATAAGATTAGGAAATACTTACAAAAACTAAATTTGTTTAGAAGAAATTACAAGCTAGTACATTGACTACAATGGTATTACAGGATATTGTAGGTTAGGAGAGTTTAAGGTTTAGTACTTAAAGTACTCTTGAAGGGGTTTAGGCTCGAAGATTTCTTCAGAAGAAAGGTTCTTGAATGGTTTCTTGGATTTGCCTCTCTTGTTCTTGAACGCGTCTATTTATAAGCTACGAATTTAAGTCTTGTTGGAATGCGAAAGCTTCGAAGAAGTTGCCGTGGATTTGAAATGGAATGGAATCCGAAAGCTTCATGGAAGGTAACTATTCTTGTCTTTATGCTATAGTAAACTCGTGCTGCTACAGTGACTACTACAACTGACTTGCTACAGTGATTTTTTGTCAGCTACTGTGATTCTTGTCTGCTATAGTGATGGATCCGGAAGATGCTATAAAGGTCACTATTCTTGTTTTTAATGCTACAGTAGTTTGGTGATGCTACAGTGGCTAGTACAACTGTTTTTAATCTTGTAAGGCTAAAAATAACTATTGCTGAAATCTTATCTTGAATAGTCTTGTGATAATGATTTGTTGTTGTTGGTGATGGAGCTTCTAGATTAGTCTTGAATCTACTATTGCTGGTAGTGTTGAAGGACTATTACATCCTGTGAAAGGTAAAACAACTACTATTAAGATTACAATTGTGGAATGAAATCTATGCCATAACAATCGTCTTCATTTTGTTGTAGATAATGTGTACTGGAGACTTCAGAGTCTTCTTTTGGTCCTGGAACTGAAGCTGCTTCATTTAAGATGGTCATATATTTTGCTCCGATCTTGGTTGCTGCTAGTCTTCCTTGGATGGAGTTTTTTTATAATAAAAATTGTTGGTTTTGTAATGAAACTATAGGCATTTTTGAAAGATGAGGATTTTTTTGAAAATATGTTTGAAGAGAAGACTTGAATAATTTATCTAATTTAAGCTCTTTCCACCATTTATGTTTAAAACGTTGGACTAAATATGGAGTGGGAGAAGAAGACACTATCTGGATATGGTATTCTCAGGTGCTAATCCAAGCTATTAAAAATAATGAAAAGAAAATAAGTAATCTAAAAGATTGGTCTTGTTGATTTGAAAATTTATAAGTATCTATAAAATATAAAAACCCTTCTTGTACTGGAGGAGGGAGAATTTGTAAGTCTGGTTCAAAATAATTTCAAAATTGATGAAACTAAAACGAAAAACTTAATTTTTGGATGGAAATAGAAAAACCATGAATGAGATAGTTGTTGGTTTTGGTAGAAAAATGTATATAACCATGTTTTTTGGTAGTCATAATAAGTAAAATAATGTGGATTAAATTTGTGTGAAAATGATCTAGTTGAGTTGAGATTTGGTCCCCAATCTTAAAATGTAAGGATTTTGACAATTTGATATTTTGAATAAGCTATTTTTGTAGAATCTTGTTTATCTCTAATATGAGTAAAAATACATGAATTGGTGTCTGTTAGAATAAACCCATAATATTTTTGTATTTTATTACATATTGTTGCAGGCCAGTGCCAATATTGAGGAAACAAATGTTGGATAATAAAAGGAATGAGTTTGTCTTTGAATTCTAGTTCTATACGAAGAATGTGGTAAATTTCCGATTTGTAGATATATTGTGGTTCAAGATTGAAAACATTTGTAGATGGTAGATATTGTGGGATTAATTGAAAAGAAGGAAGCTCTTGTACTTCTGGATTGGTATCAACTAATTTACTGGCAAAAGTTTGAGGGGAAGAAGAAGAAGAGGCTAATGAAGTAAAGAGATTTGGGGAAAGTAGAATATTGGGGCGTAGTCTTGTTCTTGAAGTAGCTCCTAATGATCTTGCAAGAGGACTATTTAATCTTGTACGGAATTGAGAGGGTGTTATTGGAGATAGAGATGGAGGTCTTGCATGGAGGGGTATAGGCATCGTGTAGTTTTGTTTAGGTGTGGGCATCGCATAGTTTTCTTTACTAGTTGGTTTTGGTTTAACAGCCATTACTGCCTTGAAGGTATTCTCTAGATAAAAAGTTCAGTAAAGAATTAAAATTGCCTTTAAGAAATTATATTTGAAAGTCAAAACTAGATAAAATAGCTTGCCATCTAGCAAATATTTGTTTATGAGCTAAATTTTTAATATTTTTTTCTAAGATATCTTTTGCACTTTGACAATCTGTTCGAAGGAGAAAACTTTGGTTTATAAGATCACTTTGGAAGTTTGAAATATATAATACAATAGATAAAATTTATTTTTTAATAGTACTATAATTCTTTTGAGCATTATTCCATGAACCAGAAGTAAATCTAATTAATTGTTCTGAATAATTTGTTTGTTGTTGTTTAAGAATACCATCATAACCTAAATCTGAGGCATCTGTTTTTATAATTTTAAGAGCTAAAGGGTCTTCAAGATGTAATAATGGTAATTGTTGAATTTTATTTTTGACTAACTGTACCATATTTGTATGTTGTTGAGTCCAAGGAGGGGGATTCTTTTTTAATCTATCATTTAGTAGTTTACAAATATGGTGTAAGTCTTGGTATAAATCTCCTACATAATTTAAACTTCCTAAGAATCTTTGTAATTGTTTTTTGTCTCTAATTTCATTAGGAAATTTGCTAGCAAATTCTAAGCATCGTTCAATTGGGGTAACTGTTCCTTGTGAAATGTAATGACCTAAAGATTTAATTTTAGTCTGGAATGATTTAATTTTTGGTGCTGAAACTACTAGTCTATTGGATTTAATGATATGTAAAAAGATTCGTAAATGTTTCCAATGTAAATCTATTTATTTAGAAAAAACTAAGATGTCATTTATATATACTATTGTGAAATGGATATACTGATTAAAAATATCATTCATAACATTTTGAAATTCTGATGGTGCATTTTTTAAACCAAAAAGGTATAACATTCCATTTATATTGTCTAAAGGGTACATTAAAAGCAGTTTTGTATCTATCTTCCTCAGCTACTTATAATTACCAAAATCTTGATTTCATATCGAATTTGGAAAATATTTTTGCTACATATAATCTTCTTAATAAATCTTTTTTATTTGGTATAAGGTATCTAATCCATTGTAATACTTTATTAAGTGGCTTATAATTAATTACTAGTCTAGGGACTCCATGTTCTATTTCTATTGATTTATTAACATAAAATGTTGAACAACTCCATGGTGATTTATTATGTCGAATTAATTTTTTAGATATTAAGTCATCTATTTCTTTTTGGCAATGTTCTAGTAATTCTATAGACATTTGCATGAGTCTAGTTTTTGTAGGTATTTTTGATTCATGAAAATCTGGTTCATATGGTAATTTTATGATATGCCTTTTCTAGTCCAAAAGGCTGTTGGTAAATAAGAACACACTTCTTTTTGTAATAAATTATTAAAATCTTTAATATGTTTTTGAATTATTGGTGATTCTAGTTCTTGATTGATCTTAATATGTTGAATTTGGTTTTTAATTTGTTCTACATATTCTTTTTTTATATTTTATTAAATTGATTGATTTTGTGATTAAGATTGATTTTAAATGGTTTATATTTTTAATTTTAGGAGGTTGTGTAAATTTGAAAATTAAATCTTATCCTAATATTTTAGTTTGAATTCCTAAGTCATTGACACAAAATGGTTTGATTAATTCTGAAAATGGAGTTCCTAATATAATTGGTTGCATTAGGTCTTTGATTAATAAAAATGTTGTTTTTAGGCATATTCCTTTATTACATACTTTTACTTTTGATAATTTATAATTTGAAAATATCTGTGATCCATTAGCAGTTGTTAATTGTTCAAAAGTTTTCTCAAAATATTGGTTAGGTACTAAGCCTTCCTGAATACAATTCATATCGGCTCATGTGTCTATTAAAGCTGTAGTGTTGAGATGAAATTCTTTGTTTATAACAAGAGTTAAATTTACATACCATTTTCTATAATTAATTCTGGTATTATTGTTTTGAGTACTAATTTTATTAATATCTTGATTATTATTTTGTTCTTGTAATAACTGACTAACTTGCTATTTTAAATGTTGTATTTGTTTTTTATTTTCTTTTATAACAAATTTTAAATTATTTATAGTTGAATTATTTATTTCTATTGTTTTGGTTGGATGAAATTTATTTAGGATTTGTCTTATATTATATGGATATATTTGTTTTGGTACGGATGTAAAAATAGAATCTTGTTTTAAATCAAGATTAGAATCTTGTTTCTTTTGGTTTGTTATTGTGTGGATAGATTTAATTGGTGCAGTTTGTAGATTAATATTCCTGACATGTACTTGATTTACTAGATGAGATTCTAAACTCTTTTTATTTGGTTTTTTGATTTTTTTAGTTTTTGGTTTTAAATCTATTATAAGTAAATTTGGGTCATATCTAGTTATCCATTTGAAAAAAGGTATAAATGCTTGGTGTAAGAGACAATTATAGTAATGAATTTTTTGAAATCGATCTTGTTCTAGTTGATTATATTTTTTACAAAAGTTTTTTTTTTGTTTAAAATATTTTATATTATTAAAATCTATTTCACAGGTTAATCTATCTTGGAGTTCATCTTGTCCTAATTGTAAATGGTTTGTTAAAGATATATCCTGGAATTGTTTTATTATTTTTAAATTACAAATTAAATCATATTTTCTTTCTAAGTTTTCATAGGTATGATGTACACTATTAACTATATTCTCAGTCATATTACTATTATCAGATTTAGAAGAAGAAGTACTATTACTTTTGTAAGACCCGTATCTTATTCCGTACCGTTTCGTAGACTTCCGCGGTCTTACCGGTAGAATTTCGGCAACCTTCGACCCTTAACCGATACTTACGTGCGACCCTGATTCATATACTGTCAACCCATATCGACTCAACCCAAGACCTTTACCATAACGACCGCGCCATCGTTGCGGTTCCGATGCCGTGACTCACGTGCCGCGGCGATACCCTATTCAAGAGATGTGGGCCAACGTTTGGTGTGAGAAAAACGCCGCGCGTTGCGAAACCCAAGAGAATCTTTACGAGATGTCACATCAATCCCATCAATCAATCAATCTCATCACATCACATGTCAAGTACATGTCAAGTACACATCACCCTTCACCCATACCCAAGCAACCACAAAAGTCCAAAAGTTCTTCCATGCCCATACTTTTCTTACACAAAATGCCTCAAAAGTCAAGATTTTCTTACACACCCATCTCTATCCCATCCATCACTCCATCACCCCATCACCTCACATCTCCTTACAACTCTCTCTCTTTCTCATTTCTCATCTCATTTTCTCAAGCAACAAAAAAAATCCCACGTATGAGAAATTCTCCAAGCTTTTCAAAACTCCAAATGTAGCCCACCTCTCCATCCTAAGATCTCTCATCCTAGCCATCCATTTCTCATCTCCTCCATTGAAATCAAAGCTAAGGTGCTAAGGAACCCATAGGAGCAAGAAGATCGAACGGTGGGTGCTTGATGATTATAATTTTTAAATTTTTAAGATGGGCCAAGTGAGGCCAACCGATCAATGGTTAATCTCACTTGGGACCCTAAGTTGTGGCCGATGGACCACTTTGATCATCATGATCATCCATGATGGGGCCATTCTCCATGGACCCCATCATGATGTTTATTTCATTGCAATAGGAAGGTCATCTAGACCGTCCATGTTGGTGAGGAAAGGATCTCCATCGTTGATTTTAGATTTCGATGGTCCCACATGCTTTAGGGCCCACTTGATGTATGATTCATTGCAAGGGAGGGCTCATAGTGGCGGAACCCTCCATCACAAGCGTGTCCCACTCTCTCTCTCTCTCTCTCTCTCTCTCTCTCTCTCTCTCTTCTTTTCTTTTTCTTTCTTTTGTGATGATGTAGCCTAATGGCCCACTTGGATGGACCCCACTTGATGTAAGTATTTCCCCATGCCCTCCAACTTTTTTTGTGGCCCACATCTATAGGTGGGGCCCACCTCAACGTATGTATTATGGTCTAGGGAACGCTGGACGTTCCCTGGACGCTGGTTGAAAATAAAATAAAAAAAAGAAGAAAGAAGAAAAGAGGCCTTTTTGGGGTGGGCCTCTTGTATAGGTCCCACCTTGACGTAAGAGTACAATCCAGGTCGTCCATCCTCTTTCCCATATCATTTTAGGCGTTGAGCCAAAGAACGAAGCTAATCCGTTCATTGAGCGGGCCATACTTTTCAAAACAGTGGTTCTCACCGTTTATAAATTATTTAAAATTTTTCTTTAGGTCAAAAATATTCAACATTGGACTCGATGGACTTGTCATAGCCTGTAGAAGCCAATGGACGGGGTGGATCTACTTGTTGTGGGCCCTAGATACGAAAAACCCCGAAAATTGGGTTTTTCCAAGATTTTTAAAAACATATATGCATGAGAGGCCCTGCCTCTCTGACATGCTGCTGCAGCAGCAGCACGCTGCCGCATGCAGCGAGCGGGCAACCAGCCACCCACGACTGCTGCCATGGGCCCCACCATGATGTATATGTAACATCCACGCCGTTCATTTGGTGGGCCCCTCCCTGAAGCGGGTCCCCTCCAAAAATGAGGCCGATCCAAGACTCGAGTGGCCCACACTGTAGGAAAGTGAGATTGAACCTCTACCATTGAAACCCATTTTTGGGCCCACATAAGTTTTGAATCAATCTGAAATTTGTGTTTTCCCTTCATCCAGGTCTGAGTGACCTTATGAACGGATTGGATGACAAGTAAACATCATAGTGGGCCCCACATGGGAACCCACAGTGATGTACGTGTCTTATATCCACCGTCCAGGCGGACGGTGGAAGCCCACCATGATATTTGTATTACTCTCACTATCCAGCGGACGGTGGAGCTGGAGCCACGGTGGTGTGTGTGCATGCGTGCGTGCGTGTGTTAGTGTGGCAGTGTGTGTGCGTGTGTGTGCTGTATGCATGTGTGCAGCGTGTGTGTGTGTATGTATATATATACATATATATATATATATAATATAATATTATACATAATATATATATATATATATATATATATATATTATGTATAATATTATATTATACATAATGTTGTATATATATTATGTATATAATTTGTATATTATATTCTTGATGGTGGGCCTTCATGTGGGCCCCCACCCTTGGTGCAGGTGCTGCATCCAATCTGTCCCCATTTTAAAAGCTCATTTTATGAAATGAGTTAAAGAATGGGACAGATCCATAGTCCGAGTGGACCCCATCTTAGCATGTTATAAGGTCCATGGGATTAGGCCCATTTGATACATTTCAAGGCCTATGGGTTTAGACCCATTTGATTTATATAAGGCCTATAGGATTAGGCCCATTTGATATGTATGAAACCCATGGGACTAGACCCACTTTGATGTATTCCAAGGCCTATGGGATTAGGCCCATTTGATAGGTAAGGCCCAGTCGGTGTGGCCCATTTGATATATATAAGGCACATGGGTCGAGAACCATTGTGATGCAATCTAGGCCAATGAGTTATGACCCATTGCAATGCACATAAGGCCTATTGGTGCTGCCCATTTATGTGGCCCATTTGATGAATAAAATGCCCATATGATATGACTCATTTAATGCATTTAAGGCCCAATGGGACTGTAACATCCTGAATTTTTCACTATTTCGAATTTTCAAAAATCCTTAATTTTTTTTATTAATTAACTTAACATCACTTAATGACCATTAGTACTCAATATTAGTTTATACAGGGGTGGTACCAGTAAAGAACCGCACGAGTCCGATTAATCAACCGTAGGAAGTCAACGAATCCGCCTGATCGCTTGAACATCAGGTGTAGCCTCATAATTTACTCACATAAGATCCAAATCTAACCAACCCGTCGCCAACTAATCAAGACAAGCATAACTAAATTAATGATCTAACCGAAGCCGAGTTAGATAAGGTCCGGATCTTAACAATAGACTAAATCAACCCTTGTAACATCCCGTCCAACCAGCACAGTGTCCTGGGGTGTCCACATAGGATTTGCTTCAGGACCATTCGTTTAAGCCACTCGTGCTGGGGTACTACAAGTTAATTAACCTAGGATTATCCCATTAGAGTAGACCAGACAGGTCATGATAGGGCCTAGTGCGGGCTGCTAAGCCAGATGACCGTTTACACTTAGCAACAGCCCGTGAGGGCCATACCGCGACGTACGAAGGTCAAAAAATTACAAAACTTTAGAGAACACTAGATCTCACTAGGCTTGAGGTCCATCGCGGACCTCAGACCCAGTGGACACCTAGAATTGGGATCTGGTACTTGCCAAATGCCACCCCACCAATGCCAGAATTGGAATCTGGCACTTGCAAATGAAACCGAGACTTTGGATTTTTCAGCCGTCGGATTTCTTTCAAATTTACAGCGAAGGTCTAATGTATTTTCCTACGCCCGTCCACAAAATCTGGAACCCGATCATGGCATGGTAACCGTTGATCGTAAATCGGACCCGTACAATCAAACCAAATATCCGATCGTGCCCAAATTTTACATGGCCCTTCATCGGGCCATGGTCCACCTATTCTATAAGTTTCATGACCAGGGGACCACCAGAACCTCTCCAATCACTGGAATAGACCCCGTAGGGCCATTTAAAGATCGAAACTGTATGATCAAACCCCATATTCGTTCATCCATTTGCTCCCAAACTTTGCATGACCCCTCATCAGGCCATGGAGCACCTGTCCTATAAATTTTGTGACTAGGGACCCATCAGAGCAACTCCGTTACTCTTTTAGCCTAAAACCAACGGTTTAGAGTAAGCACGACCAAATCTCCACTTTTACTAGTTATAAATAGGCCACACCATGAATATAGTTAATCCAAACCCTAATCATCGCCCATGAGAAATCTCACTACCTAATTCATTCTAGAAATGCCCCGATTTTTCGAACAAGCGTTAGACCGCTCGTTGGCGGGCCACTAGTTCCAAAACTATAGAAGAATATCCATCTCTCTGGGCTCGACGTCCATAGCGGAAGTCAGACCTGGGTGCTATCTAGAACCGCTCAACTTGAACTAAAAGACGAGTGCATGAGAAGTGCAAATACCGTAAAGGAATGAACTGAAACTTAAGTGAATTGGGTCGTCCACTCTTATGCTAAGTTGAGGATTTCGGACCGTCGGTTTGTGACCAAACTTCACACGTGGAGTAAGGATATTTCTCTGCCCATATCCGTATAGCCACGGCCCCGATCGACTATCGGTGACTGTTGAACAGACTTCTCATCATATCCGTCGATCGGCGCATCCAAATGGCGGGCCGATCATATCCATAAGTAGATCGTCATTAGGGCTAACTATCCTATGGTGTGCATCCATGTGTACACCCCATAGTGGGCCCTAGGGGCTAAAAAAATCCTCCTATAGGGTTAGTTTGGTAAAAATCCAATACTTGGGGCCATTGGCACTAAATCTGGCACTATATAAGGGTTTCTTTTAGGCACCCCTCTCCCCATACGATTTTTGCCCTAGGGAAAGAAAGAAAGAAAGAAAAAGAGAGAGAAAGAGAGAAAGAGAAAGAGAGGAAGAAGGAATGAAAGAGAGAGAAGGGAGAGCTAGAAAGTAAGGAGAGAAGAAAGAGAGAAGGAGAGGAAGGAAGAGAGTGAAGGTGGGCCTAAGAGAAGTCGATCCTTGCATCTTCCTCCCTCTTCCTCAAAAGATCCCACACCCACTACTCCAAGCTCGAATTCTAACCGATTGAAGAGGTAAGCACCCATCCTTTTTGTAATCTTTTGTGTTGAGATAGGATTTGTAGGAAATCCTAACATGTAAATGCTTTTGCCTTATGGATTTCGGCCAATCGACCCCAAATCCGAGCTCTCCTAGGTCGTTTCTTAAGAACTTAATAAATTCATAGGTGCGGACTATTGCTCTTAGGTGGCCTAGTACCAATTTTAGTATGTGTTTAATGATTTTGGTTGCTTGGATGCTATGTTAGGAGAATTTAGAGAAATCCTAGGATTTGCATGTTTGTTAGAATGGTATGTTTGGCTCTCATATGATGTTATTTTTGCCCCTCACATGACTTTGTGTATGAACAATTGCATGCTCATGCCTTGTTTGATTTTCTCATATGATGTGCCTTATAACATGTATGATTCATTGATTTTTGTGTATTTCAGTTCTAAGGGGGGTAAGAAGTGCTTAACTTCCTTATCCACCCACACAACACACACACACCTTGTTCATGATATGGTTAGCTTTACATGTTAGTAGAAATTTAGAATTTTATGTTGAAAAGCATGAGAACATGATGTTGTTTATATTAGATGATGCATTGATAGTCGGCATATTCTGAATCACCTCCCAAACCCTTGGGTTGGTCAGTAATTCGAGGAGAGCGAAGGCGGCCCAGTTGGTAGGACCGCCTTGAGGCTAAACCCATGGATTTGGGCGAGTGCGTGTGAGCGACAGTAATTAGACTACATGGGTTGCTTGCACCCAATGTCGTTCCGCCACTTATTGGCTTGGACTCGTGCGGTCTAGTTTATGAGCTGATCAACCCTGTTTGTTAACCCTGTATGCTCACATATGTATGGAACCTGAACCACCTTACAAC
Source organism: Magnolia kwangsiensis (assembly GCA_037074715.1). NCBI lineage: Eukaryota > Viridiplantae > Streptophyta > Magnoliopsida > Magnoliales > Magnoliaceae > Magnolia > Magnolia kwangsiensis. The sequence continues at coordinate 113,655,351 of CM073580.1, forward strand.
CATTGCAGCCCATTAATAACTCACTTGAAATTGGTCCACAGCCTCGTGAGCCGGGCATGGTGAAATGGGACACTGTGTCCGAGCTGTCGGCCTACGCTGGGGTGCCGTGCCTCCCCGTAGTGACCGCGAGCGACCCCTTTCTCTTGGCACTCCTCATGTGCTTGAAGTCGGGGATGAGGAACCCGACAGGATCACGGACCGCGAGGTCTTGGCCTCACGCATTGGGGGGTCTTGGCCTCGCAACTAGTTTAGGGCATTGATATGTGGGGTGCATCAGATTCTCAAACCTGCTGGATGAATGGACTTAACTAATAACTCGGCTAACACAATTGCATTGCATTGCATTAGTTAGGGTGACGACTCGGAAGTCGAGGTCACAATGAGGGAGTGCTGACATACGCGATCGTTAGATGGAGTCGCTCGAGGGAGTGTTGTGGCGAGGGCATGCATCATATCATTCTGCATGCATGCATTTTAAATAAGAGTTGATAGGTATTATTGATTATCTTCTTTTCATTAAATTCATATTATAATTGATGCCTATTAAAACTTAAGATTAATAGCACCCACTGAGTTGATCACTCACTCCCAATCTGGGACGGTGTTTTAAAACACCACCCAGACTCTTCAGTAGCTGTAGGTTGTGCTAAGTTCGACGAGCCTGGCGGCACGAGCTTAAGCAAGGAGGATGAGTTCTCCTACTTCCAGTTGATGGGCGGTCCTCCACTGGCTTAGAAGACTAGATTCTGGGGTGTTAAGTCGTGGGCTCAACGCACCGTTCTTTGGCATATGATTCCCCTTGCAATTTTATTGGGCATCGCCTTGTGCGGCCCATTTATATTCTTTTTGAACCTGTATATATTGATTTCTCTCGGTTCAGTAGACTAGTTGTGGATGTACCTCATGTTTCAATTAATTCCATGTTGCGCTTTTAAACTTGATAAATTATAAAATTATAAGATTGATGATAAGTGAGACTCGGGGACCTGGGAGTCGAGCATATGCACGACCCCCGATTTTCTGGGGCGTTACAGGGACGTACCTAAAGTCCATTGCAATGTGTGGTCCCAATACGGATTTTGTAATGATGTTTACGACGATCGTGCCTTGGGAGCAATGTTGGTTTGATGTCCACATTGCGAGTGTAATGTTGGTTGAATGTCCACATTACGACTCTCCTTAGGGCCCATTGTTAGGCTCGTACTTATTGTGTATAGGCCATCTAGGCCCACCTGCATTGTAAGGATATTTCATTACTTTATTACATGTTTAGTATAGTTCCATAACTCATGATCATACGCATCATATGTATGCTTGATATGAGACGAGACTGATCATAGCATATGCCTTCGAAAAGATTGTTTATGGGACCCCGACTAGGTGGTGTTACCCTACATGAGCGCACGATACGCGCAGGATTTACTGCATGATTGGATAGTGTGATTTATGCATTTCGCATTGTGTGACATGATTATTGTACGCCCTAGCGACATCGGGGTCGTAGCTTCTACAGACGTATCGTGGTTGACAGGATTGGATACCAAAAATCTTGTTCTACATGGGGTGTTATAGATATCCCTGGGTGAAAGTCCTAAACTCTTATGGTACCAAGAGGTTGCTCCAACGTCTAGACCGAGTAGGTAGATGAGCGTTGAGTGCCGATTATCAGATGACTGCGCTCTCCACTGTGTCGTGGTCGGTTGGAAGGGGGTGCGGCCTTACCCGCCTGAGTATAGGGGATAATGCTAGGCTGAGTCTGACTAGCTCTAGGAATGGGTCCGCTATCGACGAGTCGAGCCCGATATTGACAGACGGATAGTAAGGTCTCTTTCACTTACCTTATTACGCGTGATGAGGCGACGATCTGGTTTAGAGTGTACTAGACCCCCGTGATATCCCAGAGTTGAGCCGTATTGACATGTGAACTTAGATGAGGATTGTATGCTTGACTTGCATCTTGCATCGCATAGCCTTGGTACGGCTCATGATATTTATGGATCCATCTGCATATTTCACATTACTCTGATACTGCATGATCATATTACTACCTTGCCCACACACTTTCACCACTCTCTAAGCTTTCTATAATCTTATGCACGACCGTTGCGTGCAGGTGACGTTGGGGCGCAGCAGCGCTGAGGCAGGAGCGCTTTGCAGATCATTTTAGAGTTTTTGTTCTTCATCATTGTATTTTCCTTTATGCTCATTGTACTTGTAAAGTTTTTGATCATAGTGGAAATGTAATGGAGTTTTTGGTTGTTGTTTGTGGGTTATGCTTTTGGTTATGCTTATTACGAATCAAACTGACGTTAAAAATCCTCCTCGTAGCATCCCAGGATTTGAACCTGACAAATGGGAGCTGCGAGCCGAGAATGGGGTTCTACGGAGGCTGTCGGTGCTGGATTTGGCGATCGAAAATTTTGTGAGTCCGGTTTCCAAGTTTGGGGCTTGATAGAAGTTGGTATCAGAGCATAACTTAGGAATAACCAAGAACAACATTACACATTCTCTATGAGTGTAAAATGGCTAAGTCCTGAGGTTTGGATAGCTTAGCGATCTCCCGTTACAGACCCTTAACATGCATGCCTTCGAGAGTTTTGAAGTTGATAGGCGCATTTGCTCTTTCCTGTAGGACATGGCGTGTGGGAGAGTGACCTGATCGACTCCCGCACTACCACCTGAGGATCCCGCACCACCACCTGCGGCTCCCGTCCTACCACCTACGATGCTCATTCAACCACCAGAGATTCCTACTGCCCATCCTGAGTATGTTGTTCCTCCACCAGAGGCCGGTGCGGACCCGACCGTATCCGTGAGTGCCTCTCAGTTGCAGCAGATGTTACAGGCTATGACGGCTGCACTTCAGCGACAGGGCAGCCAGCCAGTCGTTTCACCAGCACAGGTAGAGCAGGATCGTGTTAGTGCCCTCCTTCGAGATTTTCAACGGCTCGATCCCCCGCGTTTCCAGGGTGAGCCAGACCCGACCGTAGTTGAGAGATGGCATGCCGATGTGGAGAAGATATTTGAGACGATGGGATGTACGACCGAGCGGCGAGTTCGATTAGCCGCATTTCTTCTCCATGGTGAGGCTGAGCACTGGTGGGCATCAGTCTCTCGAGCAGCAGGCACTGATTTTGTGTGGACTTGAGAGGATTTTGTGGATCGGTTTGACCGACAGTATTTCCCAGATCACATCCGACGACAGTGAGTGTTGGAGTTCGAGGCCTTGGTGCAGGGCGATATGACAGTGGCCCAGTACGCAACTCACTTTGTAGCACTGTCCAGATTTGCACAATATCTAGTCGATGATGAGGAGTAGAGAGCCCGCCGCTTCGAGGATGGCTTACGTTACGGTCTTCGCAGCCGTGTTATTGGGCATGAGCTTCCGACTTTTGAGGAAGTGGTGCGGAAGGCCCAAATCTGGTGCGGAAGGCCCAGATCTTTTGAGGAGTTTGGGGCGTGACAACTTTGAAATAAACTAGTCATTGATTACTGTTAACAAAGTAATCTAAGAGAGACTTAACTATTCAATTTTGGACTCCCTGACGGCACAATGACATCTTTTCGCGTAAAGCCTAAGTGGGCTCGCACCTTAGAACAAAAGATCAATCTCTACGGATCATGTTGACAACATTGAACCAATAAAATAGAGTACTTGAAACAACCATACTTTTTTTAAGATCTAACTAATTGTAATATTTCTGAAAAATAGAAGGATACATTAGTTCTACCATTTCTATCAATCGTAAGTATCTGGTATGAACTAAGAACTGGTGAAGTAATTCCTACAAATACTCTATGAACTCTAATGGCTTTGATACCATTTGGGTGCCCAGGTGGAGGTAGTGTGATTTCTACTCCAAAATAGTATGGTCTTCTAGTGCTAAATTGTAAATTCATTCTTGTAGTATTAAAGAAAGTATGGTTATATGTCATTCAAACCGTTTATAAGGTCATCCTAAGTAGAATTAAGTGACAACATGAAAAATTTAACCTGATGCAAAACTTTTATGGTCATAAGAATATTTCAATGGTTCTCACTGAATCTTCACTGTTTATTATCGTGTGACCCACTTGAGTTTTTATACACATCATTTTGATAGTGTGCACTAAAATGAGCTCACAAATGGACGGACGGAATGGATTTCTCACAAAATTGAGGTAGTCCCACCTAGCATCCTTGCAGAGATATTATTATACCGAGGTTGTGGGGCTCACAGATATTTCGTGACAATTCTAATCTGTACAGTGGAACACATAAGTCCAGTTATTAAATAACTCCTGCAATTGATTTATAGTTTTAAAAATGTTCTAATTTCGTTGTTGTTATTGGGCTGTCAAGACAGCAGGACGAAGTCTATTTGTTACTGACACTTCCGGTGCTCTGTGGGCCTCTCCATGATGTATGTCTTTCATCCATTCTGTTCATCCATTTTTACAGAACATTTTAATTCTTGATCCCAAAAATTAGAGGGATGTAAATCTCAGGTGGACCACACCATAGGAAAACAATAATGATTGGATATCCACCATTAAAATCCTCCTAAGGTACATTGTACTATTTATTTGACATCCAATCTGTTTATTAGGTCATAAAGGCCCAGATGAAGGGAAAAAACAAAGATAAACTTGATTTAAAACTTTTATAGCCCCTAAAAGGTTTTCAACGCTCATTTAACACTATTTACTGTAACGTGGTCCACTTGAGATTTTTATATACCTATTTTTTGGTTCCATACCATAAAATGATTTGGAAAAATATATAGACAACATGGATGAAACAAATACATCGTGGTGGGGCCACAGAGCACCGGGGGTAGCCTATCCGTTACCTTAGGAATATCTGTGTCCGGGTGAGTGGTAATATGCTTCCTTCGTCCAACACCGGTCAATATTGGCGCTGGCAGTGTCCGCATGCAGTTGGCATCCCCAGTCGACTAGCAGTAGCCTGACTGAACTACGCGTAAGTGCGGACCATACATGACTATGCGCTCCCTGCGATGACCTCAATAGAATCAATCGCTGGTGACTTTTCGCTGAAGACTTCATATAGAGACGATCCTCCCCGTTCATCAGGTGTCCAGCCCTATGCTAAGCAATGATCCCGAAATCGCATTGATCGAAAATTCAGGTAGACCTCTCCATATTAAACGATGTAAAATATGGGTATAAACTCTACATTCAAGTGGTGTGGTTCACCTAAGATTCAAATTAGTGTGATCTTTGTCTAATGACTCCATCTTGTGGGGAAATATCAAATGAATGGATTGGATCAGATATAGTAACCATGGTGGGCTCATACAGAACTAACGGTCAACTTGCTATGCCAACTCTTCCTTATGGTGTAGGCTACCTAAGTTTTTGGACGGACCTTATTTTGCGTTTACATGGTGAACACGAGCAACAACCTGCTGGACGGCATAAATCTAATGCAAGATCTCACCACGTGATGCTCGGATCATGCTTGTATTTGAGGGTTTAGCTCATGGAATCGGATTGTGTACTGAGTAACTTAGTACATTAAGGCGTACTGAGTTGAGTTGACGTGGCACGAGCTCATTGCTTCTAAGGTGTGGGGCCGCTTCCCTCCTCCAAATGCCAAAACCAAGGCCGTTAGCTTCTCTCTCTCTCTTCCGTCCAAGGAGGAAACGTAGAAGGATCTATCACTCATCTATTCCCAACAGAAATCGGATTGCATACCTAGTTACACAGTACAGTTTTATCATACGGAGTAAACTTAGTTGGGCCCACCTTGAATGCATGTGGTCTATCCATGCCATCCATTAGTTTTTACAGCTAATTTAAGGCGTTCAACTTACAATGTGAACATATCCAAAGATCAAGTGGATCATACTACAAGAAACGGTAGGAGTAATGATTTCTACCATTGAAACCTTCCCAGGCCCTACAGTGATTTTTATTTGTCATCCAACCTGTTCATGATATCATGAAGACATAGATGAAGGGAAAACACATATATATGCTTGACCCAAAACTTTTGTGGCCCTAAGAAATTTTCAACGATAGACATTCAATTCACATTGTTTATGTGGTGTGGTCCATTTGAACGTTATATATGATTCATTTTGGGGCTTAAGCATTGAAATTATATGGTAAAATAGATGAACAGAGTGGATAAGATACATAAATCATTATGAACGTCACATAATTTAATCAACACGCTAAGCCTAACAAGTTACCTGGTATGCAATGGAAGCAAATTGCGTTGTACCCTCGCCCGTGGAAGTGGAAGTGGATTACGTACTGAGTAACTCAAGACGCTAAGGGCCCATTTGGACGGGGGATTGAAAGGGATTCGGTCATAATGGATGGGATTTGGGAGTCAAATCCCAGGGTGTACGAGCGACGGCCTGTTTGGCAGGGCGAAGAGATAAGGAGTACAGTGGTTGAGAGGATTTACTGTTGGATTCGGGCAATCCGGGCGGATCCTTCTTTCTCTCTTTGGATTGTGCCTCGAGCCGATCCCACACCCGTCTGTAGTCCATTGTATGGACTGTGGGATGGGATCGAAGATGGTAGATATGGCGGGAGTGGTGGCGGGAGGTAAGTTTTCGTGTGAATCCCCTGTTATAAATGTAACTCTCGTCGATTGCAATGGCCATTATAGCCATCACCGTTGCCATCGCGATCAAATGATTCGACTGAGGGCAGAGGTAGGTCTTCTTCCTCCCTCCTGGCATAATATGCCATGTATTACTATAAATCCTTCATGCATGTCAACCCCCCATGTTATGAAAGGGCCATGGCCCTCCGTGATGCATGTCTGTTGTTTGGTTTCTGCCATGTCTTCCATTACGACTATTTGTGCTTCAAAGACGCTGTATTCAATTCAATTGTTTGGATTTTTTGAAATTACTTTGCTCATGGCTTCTGAAATTTGGGGGTTTTATGGTATTTGATTTCTACTGTTGATGAAGTACTAAGAAAGTGGGGGTTTCTAGATTTTGGGGGTTTTGGGTTAATCTGAAATCGATTTTCTCCCATTATGAGTGTTTGTGCTTCAAGATGTTGTATTCAATTCAATTGTTTGGATTTTTTGAAATTATTTTGTGCATGGTTTTTAGATTTTGGGGGTTTTATGATATCTGATTTCTACTATTGATGAAGTACTAAGAAAATGAGGGTTTCTGGATTTTGAGGGTTTTGGGTTAATTTGAAATCAATTTTCTCTCATTATGACTATTTGTGCTTCAAAGATGCTGTATTCAATTCAATCATTTGGATTTTCTGAAATTATTTTGCTAGTGGTTTTTGAATTTTGGGGGTTTTATGATATTTGATTTCTATTGTTCATGAGGTACTAAGAAAATGGGGGTTTCTGGATTTTGGGTTATCTGAAATCTAACACTGTTCATTTCCAACTGAATTATTGGTTCCATTTGTAACTCAGGGGTCCTCTCTGGCTGTTGGATTCCAATATATATACACAATTCATCTAACACTGTTGGATTCCAATATATATGCATAGTTGGATTCCTTCAAAATACTTCAACTATAGTGATCTTGGTACACCTAATGCTATAAGTTTTTTTTTTTGGAAATCTGTTGGTTACTCGCACCCTGGTTTCCATGAATTGAAGGTCATTGATCTCCGTCATTGGATTTGATAAAGATCTCTGGTATGGTCCATATCATCTATCTTACTTTTTTTGTCTCATTCATAGCATTTTCTATTCATGGCTGAAACTGATAATGGTTTATTGTGGAGGTATTGGTGAGGTTTCTGTTTATTTTCATAGGCATTTACATTATCTATTTAGAGTAAGGGTTGTATTAACTATTTACAAATGGTTGGTTAAAATATCTTGAGCAGAAGCATGAAAAATGGTCAGAATTAAAGGAAAATTTTGCACCAATCAGATGGCTAGTACTGTCTAACCATAGCTAAGGAAGAAGCTTGGTCCCTATACATGGGCCCATGAGAATAGTAGTCTTGAACACCAAAGACATGTGCCAACTGCCATGGATACATGATGAGGGAGAGAAAATTGGTAGCTGAAAGTGGGATCCTTCCTACTGTGAACCAGACAATAATTTCATCAACAAGTTAGAACAACAGAAAAATGGACCTCATCATGAGTGGACATTGTATCTGGTCTTCTAGCTACCAATCTCTGTTTTGAGTTAGGAATTTCAAATTTTCACTGTTGTGAATTTCCTTTAGTATATTCTAAAAGAAGTTTGAATATCAAAAAAGTTATTTCTTCTCTTTGCTTAAACATTTCTTGTGGCTTTACTCTTGTCCATTCTCTGCGATTAAAGTGTTTGAGATCTCATTGACTCCATGACCAAGATCCACCATTTTGGTATCAAAGCAGGTCCCACCTCTCAAATGAGTAGTACAACTTGAATATAATGGATATAATGTTATTATCTACATTTGTTATTTCTTGTACATTGAGTTTTTTTTTGGAGTCTTGGAATATATGTTATACAATGCAAGTTTGTAAGTTCTAATTTTCTATATCAATGTATTTTTCTGTCTTTTTCATGAAACGCAAAATTGGGTGGCCTATTTTTCATATGATGCTTAATTTTGGACCAAATGATAGGTATTTAGAGATATAGTGGGGAAAAGGTTATAGCTCGGTATTAGGTAACACCATTTTAAGCTTGTTTTCTTCTTCGTTCTTTCTTTCTTTATTGCATGTCTTTTTTTTTTTTTTTTTTTTTGTATTTTTTTTTCTTTGTTTTGCCAAATACACGACAGAGAAACCATCCCTTTTTCATTTCTGGATATCATATTTTTTTTCATAGTCTTTTACATTTCTTCACTCCACCGTGATTCCTTGGGGACCATCCAAGTGAGTGCAGTGTAGCCAATTAGAAGTGCAGTAATTTCTTCAATGTCACATGATTCTCTCTAAGAACAGTCAAACCTGCCAAATGTATTAGAACCATGAATTAGGTCAGACCTAGTGCTTATGGGGCCTAGTTCAAAATCACCTCAACTCATCAGGCGGTCCCATATATAAATTGAAAAATATGGAAGTCTACATTCAACAACACATGTGATCTGCCAGTGACAGATTTTGAGTGTAGTTTACATTACCATATATCAAGGGATTAAATTGTTATTTCAACTTTTCAGTCTTGTTTATAATGATAGGAATGAAAATTCATGAGGAATGGAGGAAACAAGAGTGGGAGCAGTAGGCAATAGATTTATACAAACATCTCTTCTCAATTTTCATTCGTGGCACTGGTAACTGTTCTTCTTATTCTTCTTTTTTATTTGCAAAATAAAACCTCATGTCACCATTTTCTCATGGCTTATTAGCCCCCATCTTTTACTTATCGTAGAGAGATGCTTGAAAATTTCTAATTGGCACAATGACATAATGGCTTAAACCTTAACCTTTCTGATTCAATCTTGAAGCTTTACAAGGACTTCTATAATTCTTTGAAAACCATAAAATATTTATTCCCTACATTAAGGTGGTGGTCGAATCATACCAACCCTATAACCCTTGACTAAGTATTCATATACTATATAAAAATCCGCCACTCAGACCCCAAAGTTTCGTGTGTATATGGATTGAATACACACACACACACACACACACACATACATACATACATACATACGTACATACATACATACATACATATATATATATATATATATATATATATATATATATATATATATATATAGACACACACACACGCACACACATAGAGAGACACACACCAATATATATATTTGTACCCACTATTATTTGCGATATATATTTATGAGAAATCCACACGTGAGAGTGTAGGTTATCAATTAACGAGGAATGATTCAGATGAGGAAGAGATGGAGAGGGTAATTGTGTTTCAAGTGGTGGCAGCTTGTGTACAAGCTGTTGAAAAATATTATCGCTCGTACATGTTCAAACAACCGGCGCGTCATAAGGATGATAAGCAAGCAAGGTTCATCAATTCTAGCATTCACGCTAGTGAAGGAGATTGTGTAGATCAACTTAGGATGAATCGAGATTCATTTTTTGAACTATATACGTTGCTATGGAAAAGACACGAATTCATGATACTCGTAATTTTAGTCTTGAAGAACAAGTAGTTATTTTCCTACATACATTGGGGCACAATGTTTACAACCGTGTCATAGGTCACAAATTTATTCGATTGGGTGAGACCGTCAGTCGGCACTTTCACTGTGTGCTAAATGCAATTGTATCAATATATCTCGACTTAATTAAACAGGCTAGAATAGAGACGCCATCAGAGATCTAAAAAAATCTGAATTGGTCTGCTTACTTTCAGGTATTTTTTCAGTATCTCTGTTTTCTAAGTCTGTAATTTTCACTTCCCTCCATTATGCGGTTCTTTTACGATAATTGATTCTTCACATTTAGGATTGCGTTGGAGCAATTAATGGTACACACATTCCAGCACATGTGTTGGCAGTTGACCAGGAAAGCTTCTGTAATCGCAGAGGGGTTCTCTCCCAAAACGTACTGGTAGCGTGTTTATTTGATATGAAATTTACATATGTATTGGCTGGTTGGGAGGGTTCTGCTTCGGATGCGAGGGTACTATACAACGCATAAACCTGATCAGATGATCTCTTGCTTATCTCAAACGGTACTGGTTATCTGTTAAAAGAGTGTCAATCTAATTCATTCAGTTTTTCTAATTCATCCCTTGCAACCATTGTCGCTTGTCCCATAACTATGACCGTATACGGTTTTTCACTTAATAGAACAATGATTCGAATGTGTAGGAAAATATTATGTTGTCGACACTAGATATGCTCATTCACCTGGTTTTATGACTCCATACCGGTCGATATCACTTATAAGAGTATCAAACCGGGAGAGCACCTGCTAACATGAAAGAGCTGTTTAATTACCGATATGCACAATTGCGCAATGCAATCGAGCGTTGTTTCGGTGTTTTAAAAGACAGATTTTTCATCTTGAAGTACGCTATGCAGTACGAATTTCAAACACAAGTTCAGATTTTGATAGCTTGTTGTGTCCCACACAATTATATACGTACCAAAAATGAGTCTCCACAGGACAACGATTTCATGGGTATATTTGCTGCCAATGGGGAGGGTATCCCAATGCCTCACGAGGTTTCAACTAATGACGAGCTACAATGGTATGGTCGAGTAACTTAGTGTGAAAAAGATGCTTGGAATAGAGTGCGCGATGACATTACAGCCAGAATGTGGGTAGATGCTCAATAGAATAGTGGAGTAGATAGTTGATAGTAGCTATTTAATTTCCATTACATTAGTTGGTGATACTATATTTCTTTTGTTTGGTAGTAGAATATTGCATGACAATGTATTTCACCATCATATTTTTCATTTTGATATATGTTGTCCCTAATCCCTGCATATCATTGCAGATGGGAAAAGATAAGTACTATGTTGTACTAGTTGGACGTCGGCCAGGAATATATATCACATGGGACGATGCTCGAGTAAAAGTGGAGGGATTCTGCGGGGGTAGACACCGAGCCTTCAGGAATTGGAAGGAGGCGGTTGCATGATGGGATAATTATTTCGGTAAGGCTAGTGTCCCATCTAAACCTCTTATAGAATCTCCATATCTTCAGGATGTTGTTGTATCTGTTGAGGTGGACATCCATCACGCTACGACTTCGTCTATCTGATAGACGTCCCAGACGAGCATGAAAATGAAAACCAGGGCCACATCGACTGATGATCTTGCCCCATCAGAGAGCGAGAGAGTCGTGGCCATTTTGGTTGGCGTCTTGGTTATTATTAATTTTTTTTATGTTGCTTATAATTTTTAAATTTTATATATTATTGGTGTTGTAACTTTGAGAATATTATTGTTGGATTTTAAGGTTGGTGTGGTCTATGACGTTGGGTTTAATCGGCCATAGGAGTTGTGTAGATCGTTTGAATTTATGCCTGCTTTCGGTTACTCTCGTTTACTCCTGTATCACACCACCATCATATGGTGTGGTCAGTTGATACGTGGACATGTCATACGGGAGATCAACCTTGATGCACATGGTATCAGATTTTAAGGTGTGACCCAATGCATATTTGGATGGAAGGAAAGAAAATGATAGCCTCCCATGATATGTTATCAAATGTATTCTGGGTATGATCTCCCGAAATTATCGGTAAAAAAAATGAACGGAATGGATGAAACACATCCATGATTGTGCAGCCCACGAATCAAATCCGGTTGTATATGTAAAGACGAAATCGAATTGCATAAGCTCTTATTGTATTGAGTAAACTCTATTGGGCCCACCTTCAATGTATCTGATCTATCCATTCTGTCCATCTGTTTTTCCATCTTATTTTATGGGTTGAAACCAAAATTTAAGCATACCCAAAGATCAAGTGGACCATACCATAGGAAACAGTTGGAATAATGATTTTCATTGTTGAAACCTTTATAGAGACCACAGTGATATTTATTTCTCGTCCACCCTGTTCATAAGATCAAAAATCCCTTGGACGAAGGGAAAGAGAAAAATACAAACTTGATCCAAAACTTCTGTGACCCCCAAAAAATTTTCAATGGTAGATGTTCAATTCATATTGTTTCCTGTTGTGTGGTCCACTTGAGGTTTAGATATACTTAATTTTTAGGTTCAAGACTTAAAATTATCTAGTAGAATGGATGGACAGCGTGGATACAATAGCAAAATCACGGTGGACCCCACAGAGTTTACTCAGTATGATAAGAGCGTACTGAGTAACTCAGTACGCAATCTGCTTCATGCAAAGATATGACATCGCATCGAATATAGTGGGGTCAATCCATTTCTCAGTAAGCGTGAACTTCCCAAACACACCAGCCGTTGGAATGCATGAGATTGCATGCAATCCCATGCCCGGCCAAACAGGAGACGAACGTGCTATCCCTGGATACACCTGACCGTCCAAACAGACCCCTCCATTGGATGCTGGATTGGAGACAATCCACTGACTTGCCATTAATACCATTGGTTTCTGTGTAATCTACCTGGTTACGACCGAATCCCTTTCAATCCCCCATTTAAACGGGCCCTAAGCGTACCAAGTAAACTCTGTGGACCCCATTGTCATTCATGCATTGTATCCAATCTGTCCATCTCTTTTACCACATAATTTTAACTAAAAAATGGAACATATTCAAACCTAAAGTGGACCACACTACGAGAAACAGTGTGAATTGAACATCTACCGTTGAAAAATTCTTGGGGCAACCGAAGTTTTAGATCAAGCTAATATTTATGTTTTCCTTTCATCTATGTCTGTCTGATCTTATGAACATGTTGGATGACAAATAAACATCATTGGCCACATTAGAAAGTTTTCAATGGTGGAAATCAAATATTTCTACTTTTTCCTGTGGTATGGTCCACTTAAACATTGTATATGCATGAATTTTGGGTTGGACCCCTAAAATAATCTTGAAAAACGAATGGACGGCCTGGATAAACCACATCCATTTACAGTGAGCCCAATAGAGTTTACTCGGTACGATAAGAGCGTACTGAGTTACTCAGTACGCAATCGGATTTCCTCGCCCAGATGGTAATCTGTCCGGGCAGGGCTCTGTGGGTCCACTGTGATTTAAGGATTTTATCCACGCCATTAATAACTTTTCTCAGATAATTTTATTGCATGATCTAGAAAATTAAGCAGATTTAGATCTCCAGTGGACCACATCAAAGGAAGCATCGGTGATAATGACATCCACCATTGAAACCTCTTTAAGGGCCACTGTGATGTTTCAACGGTGGAAATTATTATTCCCAATGTTTCTTATTCCATGGTCCACTTGAGCATTGTAAATGATTCAATTTTGGCCTCAACCATTAAAATGCGCTTGAAAAACAGATGGACGACGTGGATAAAATACATCCGTTTACAGTGGGCCCAACAGAGTTTACTCAGTACCATTGAAACCTCTCCAAACAGTGACAGATCCTTCTACATTTCCTCTTTACATGGAAGAGAGAGAAAGATAAGCTAACTGCGTTTGTTTTGACGTTTAAAAGAGGAAAACGGCCTCAGATCTTAGATCCAATTGGCTCTTGATGCGTCAACTCAGTATCCCTTAGCATATCGAGTTACTCAGTACACAATCTGATTCCTTTCCTCGTTCTATTGGGAATAATCTAATGAATGGCGTCAATGTGGGCCTCAATAAGGTCTCAATCCTAATAGTCTTCATCTTCCATTGTTCCCATGGTGTGGCCAGCCTGTGGCTTTTTTCTTTTCGGCAACATGTTCTGAAATGGGATGGAGAAACTGATGGACGGAGTGGATTCCACGCAGAGAATACGGTGGGCCCAATTACAGTTGTATTTTGTTACACACGTTCCTTGTAAGGCATTCTACTCATACAGAGTAGTTTAGTTGCGGCCCCGGCCTCACCCAAGAAGTTGCTGACCTTACCGTAGGGCCCACCTTGACGTATCTATTCTATGTCCGCACTGTTCGTACGTTTTTCAAGATAATTTAAAGGCATTATTCAAAAAATTAATTAAATCCAATTCTCATGTGGACCATATCTTTGCAAAATGTGGTGATTGACCGCTATTGGGCCACAAAAGAGATTGGATCAATCTCCTATTTATTTTTTTCTCTCTTCACTCCGGTTTATGTAACCTTATCAACCGTTCAGATGTTAAATAAACATTACGATAGTTAAGCGAAACATTTTAACGGTAGGAAATTCATCAACGCTGTTTCCTATAGTATGGTCCACCTGAGATTTGGATCATCTTCATTTTTAAGCTCATATCATTTTTATGATACGAAAAAACGAACGGACAGTGTGGAAATATAAATATAATATATAGATAAAGGTAGGCCCTACGGCGAGTGGGGCTGCACCTAATCCGATCCCATATTGTCAACAAATACAAACAGACATTAAGAGATGATTGGTTGAGAATAAAAGTTATTAGGTGGCCCAAAAACCAGTGGAAAATAAATTCAGACGATTATTGCCATGATACATCTTGTCAGTCATAGATTTGATACTCTGTCAGTAACAATTGATACAGAGCAGGACTCCCAAAATGGTAAATGTGGCAGACGATAACCAAAAGTAACCGCAAGTAATCCCAAGCTGAGGAAGGTGAGCATTCCGGATCTTTGATTCCTGACACCTGTTATCAGTAGATATATTTCATTATAAACCGTCCAATAAATTTCCACCAAATAAACTCAACTTTTATTTATTTATTTGATTCATCTTACTTAAGGGATTGAATTAGGTATTATCCAGGTAATACATAAGCGGGCGTTACCCTTACTGTGTGGGGACTACCTTGATGAATGTACTGTATATCAAAGCCATCCATCCATTTTTTTCAGCTCATTTTAGTATGTAATCTGAAAAATAAGAAGATTCAAAACCAGAAGGACAACACCACTTGAAAATATTGGTGAACCATAAAAGCTTTGTATCAAGTTTATCTTTGTAATTTTCCCTCCAACTTAATCTGGTTGACCTCATCAACGGGTTGGATGGTGGATAAACATTCTGTAGACCTTAGGAAGTTTTAATGGTTGGCATTCAATCTCTTTTGTTTCTAGTGGTGTGGTACACTTGATATTTGGATCTGCCTAATTTTTTGAGCAGCATCATAAAATGAGCTTTAGGGCTTGTTTGGCCGGACGGATCCCATGGGATTAGGAGGGATGGGATGAATTTTAAAGTAATAATGGTGGTGTCAGTGGATTGGTTTAAGATCCATGGGATTGCTATATCCCATGACAAGTTCATCCTGTCTTTTTGGCAAGCTCTGCATATCCCCTGCTTGTACCTTCTAATTCGTCCAACCAAACACACCTAAGGTGTGATTGAACGGGATTAAGAGGGATGGGATCAATGTGCCCCACTATTTGGATGGGTCTCCCTAGCCTTACACGAGTGCCACTATGGGAGGAATGGATTCGGATTGGGGAGTAGTGACCCCTCCACTTCCCAAGTTGGTAGTGGAAATACTCCATGGCCCTCACATGATGCATGTACTTTATCTATGCCGTACATCTATTTTATTTCTGGCTCATTTTAAGCCATCCAAAGCTCAAGTGGACCGCAACATAAAAATAGCTAGGGTTGAATGCATGTGTTGAAAATTTCTTAAGGTCCATGGCTATGTTAATTTGCTATACAATTATTGATAGAATGACGGGAAAATACTAAGTTCTTAAGTTATATGCTTTCAATCCCGATTATTCTTAGCCTTGAGAAGTTTTCAAGTCATTTGTTAAATCCATCTCAACTTTGTATTCATTGTTTATGTCTATTATTATCATTCTTCATGAGAACCAATTGAAATAAGTTATGTGTTACCGATGCAGATAGTGTATTCAAAGAATTGTAAAGATGCATAATTTTTATTTTTATTTTGGTAATGCAACTGAAATACAACAAACAATCATGTCATTTTTTAAGTGATTGAGGGAAGAGCAATTGAAAAGAAAAGGTTACAAAACTGACGACTGGAGAAGAAATAAAGGAAGCCAAAGTAGTAGTGAATAATATTCATGATAACTGTCAGTACATGAGAATGATACAGATAGTCGGATCAAGACTAAATAATAAAGGAATTCAGTAAGAAAATGGTTCTCATACGGTCAAATCAAACCAAATATTAATTTTCAATTATTATTTAAAATATTAACTTTTTATATTTTATAATGTAATCCTTTACTTTTTCTTGCCAAGTAAATTACATTTATTAGTGTAATTTTTTTACTTTCAAATTGTTATTTACATTTCGTGGCAAAATACGTAGCATTAATTAAGTAGTTGATAATCTTAACTGTAATTTGAGTCTACACTCATAAGTTGGATTCAATTTTTGACTTAAAAAGTTACTTTGTAGCTATTCTTTACTATCGACTCTAAGAATTAATCCATTGTTCATTTTCACTTAATATATATTGAAAAGTCTTTTCGTACATATAAAAAATGTGCAATCCATCTTCAGAGGATGAACCATACCCTCAGAATAGGCGGCCGATATCTTAAAATCTGAATAATACATTATGTATCTGTCTATTTCGACACATAGGTTCATAGGTGTTCAGTTTAAATTGAGCCACAAATCCAATTTTAGCACCTACATGTGTATAGCTGAAAACATAGCCTCAACACTCATGTCATAAAATAAGGGGGCAAATGATGGGGTTTTCCTCCTCAGTTCAGAGGAGAGACGGTGCAGTGGTTAAAATTTCGGAGGGTTTCATCACGCTGCTCGACCGGTCGTAGGTGGTCTTCGACCGGTCATTGGAGACGCTCGATCGGTCATAGGTTCGAGCCCTGACACAACTCAAAGTCCAGCGAGTTGTTGCTAATTTTCTCGGTGGTCTACGACCAGTCGTGGGCGAGATACGACCAGTCGTAGGCGGCTAGGACCAGTCCTGAAATTTCTAGGACCATTCCTAGGTTACGTAGTTTTTACTCGAAATTACGGATTTGAGTCCTTTCGCAACAGGGATGCGGAAAGGAGTTTCCTAAAACATAAAAAGAGGTTCCTAGGATTTTCAAGGGTTTTTCTATGTAGGAGAAAAGCACAAGAGGGTTTTCCTAAAGGGTTTAGGGATATCAAGGGTGAGAGAGAGAGAGAGAAAACAGAGAGGGGAAGCTTGTGGAAGGGAGCCGTCGTCTCAGTGCTTCTACGTCCTCGTGATCGGTGAGATCTCTCAGTTTTCTTTTTATTCTCTTATTGTTTATCCGCTCCTGCAAGAGTGAAGAAAGCTGTAAACGTCCTACTTCATAGTGGATTATTGATCTGGACGAGGTCCCGTGATTTTTATCTCTTTGAGGGTTTTCCACATAAAAATCTCTTGTGTGGTGTGTGATTGTTGCTTTGAATGTTTTCATTGCATTATTATCCCAAAATTCTGGTTTGTTCGGAAGGGCTAGATCCTAAGGTTTTGTGCAAGGCCCCCAACAAAGTGGTATCAGAGCGCTAGGTTCATTGAACGGGTAGGATCAGTTTGGAATTATGGAAGCTGGCTCATCAAGGATGATCAGTCTCAATGGTTCCAACTGGACCATATGGAAGGCTAAGATGAAGGACTTATTTTTTTATTGCAAGGATCTATATTCTCCAATTTTAGGCATATCAGTAAAATCCAAGGATATGTCTGACGATGATTGGAAGAAGTTGGACTGGAAGGCGGCGGGGTTTATTAAACAATGACTGGATGATTTTATATTCGACCATGTGTCTATGGAAACCTCAGCCGCTAGCATATGACTGAAACTACAAGGGCTGTACGAGAGGAAGACAGCCGGTAATAAGATTTTTTCAATAAGGCGACTTGTGAATCTCAAGTTCAAGGATGGTGGTTCTGTGGCCGAGCACATGAATGAGGTCAGCAATATAGTGAACCAACTCTCTTCTATGAAGATGGTCCTGGATGATGAATTGTAGGCTTTGTTATTGCTTAGTTCATTACCTGAAAGTTGAGAGACATTGGTGGTGTCTCTAAGTAACTCTGCGCCAGACGGAAAGGTATCCATGGAACAGGTTACTAGCTGTCTCTTCAATGAAGAGATAAGGAGGAAGTCTCAGGGGTCTACCCAGCAAGAGGCACTTGTGACACAGGAACGGGGGAGAGGAAAGAACAGGAAGGGCGGGAAGGCTCAAGATAAATCAAGAGGCAAGTCGAGTAACAGAAAGGATCTTGAATGCTGGAATTGTGGAAAGAAGGGCCACTATAAGCATGAATGTCGTAAGGCTAAAAATGATAAGAAAGGAAAAAGAAAGGAGAAGGAAGATGAATCGGATTCTACTGCGGTCGCTTCAGATGGCGACGTTGTTATTATTCTTTCCACATATCACGATGCATGTCTCACGGCTACGAGTCAAGACACCGACTGGGTGATTGACTCGGGAGCTTCTTTTCATGCGACTCCACGCAGGGACTTCTTCACAAGCTACAAGTCAGGTAACTATGAGACCGTGAAGATAAGAATTCTGGCATATCGAAGATCGTAGGGGTCGGTGATATTTGTGTGAAAACTGATCTGGGATGCACATTGGTTCTCAGGGATGTGAGGCATATCCCAGACCTTCGCCTCAACTTGATGTCGACGGGAAGGTTGGATGATGATGGCTATGAAAGTCAGTTTGTTGGTGGGCGCTGGAAGCTCATCAAGGGTTTGTTGATCGCAGCCAGAGGAAAGAAGTGTTGCACCCTTTACAAGGCAAGTGTCAGTGTGTGTAAGGGTGAGTTGAACGCAGCGGAAGATTCAGCTATTGACATGTGGCACAGGCGTATAGGCCACATGAGTGAAAAAGGGCTTCATCTACTAGCGAGGAAGCACCTTCTTTCAGACGTGACATGTATGCCTCTCAAAACCTGTCATGATTGTTTATCAGGGAAACAACATAGAGTTTCATTCGTTAAAACTGCTTCTCATGTTAATAAAGTGCATGCATTAGATTTGGTTTATTCTGGTGTTTGTGGTCCCATGAGGATAAAAACCTTGAGTGATGCATTATATTTTGTTACTTTTATAGATGATGCATCTAGAAGGGTTTGGGGTTATGCTTTGAATTCCAAGGACGAGGCCTTTGGTGTGTTTAAGTTATTTCATGCTATGGTCGAGAGAGAGACAAGTAGATCATTGAAGTGCATCAGCACTGATAATGGTGGTGAATACATCGGCGACTTTCATGAGTATTGCAAGTCCCTGGGTATACGGCATAAACAGACGGTTCCCAAGACCCCCCAGTATAATGGTGTAGCTGAATGAATGAATCGCACCATTGTTGAGAGAATCAGGTGCATGTTATCCCATGCAAAGTTGCCCAAGACGTTCTGGGAAGAAGCAATGCATACAACGGTGTATCTGATAAACAGGTCTCCATCAGCCCCGTTAAATGGAGAAGTACCCGAGAAGGTGTGGACTGGACAGGATCCATCGTACAATCATCTCAGGGTGTTTGGATGCAGGGCATCCATTCACGTACCGAAGGACGAGAGGTCCAAGCTCGATATGAATATCAGACAGTGTGTGTTCTTAGGGTACGGTAATGAAAAGTTCGGTTACAGATTGTGGGATCCGACTGAAAGGAAGCTCGTCAGGAGCAGAGATATGGTTTTCTTTGAAGATCAGTGTATTGAAGACATTAGTAAGCCAGAGAAGAACCAGCCTAGTTCAGGTGAGCTAGAGGACATGGATCCAATTATTCCTCCCATGGTGCCTGATGACGGAAAAGTACAATAAGGTGTAGAGGACGAGGGAGTTCTTACAGAAGATGTACCGGGGGAGCAGCCCCCACTTGATCCACCTGTTGAGCCACAGGTGAAGAGGTCATCTAGGGACAGGCAGCCGTCCAAGAGATACTTACCGCATGAGTACATTATGCTGACTGATGGGGGAGAGCCAGAAGATTATTCTGAGGCCCTAGCCGATAAGCATAAGGAGGAGTGGTTGAAAGCTATGTAAGAGGAGATGGAATCCTTGTATAAGAACCACACCTATGACATGGTGAAACTGCCTAAGGGCAAGAAAGCTCTGAGCAACAAGTGGGTGTTCAAAAAGAAGATTGAGCAGAAGAATTCACAGACGAGGTTCAAGGCCAGACTTGTGGTAAAAGGGTTCGGTAAGAGGAAAGGCATAGACTTCGAGGAGATATTCTCACCAATGGTGAAGATGACATTCATACGGGTATTGCTTGGGTTGACAACTAGCATGGATCTGGAGATAGAGCAGTTGGACGTTAAAACTGCTTTTCTCCATGGTGACCTGGAAGAAGAGATCTACATGCACCAACCAGAGGGGTTCAAAGTCAATGGCAAATAGCATATGCTGTGTAGGCTGAGGAAGAGCTTGTATGAGCTGAAACAAGCTTCATGACAATGGTACAAGAAGTTCGATTCGTTCATGTTACCGCATGGGTATGGTAGAACGGAGTCGGACCACTGTGTGTTCACGTGCAAGTTCTCAGATGATGATTTCTTAGTTCTTCTCTTATACGTTGATGACATGCTTATCATGGGAAAAGACATCAAGAAGATCGACAGGCTGAAACAGGAGTTGGACAAGTCATTTGCGATGAAAGACTTGGGCCCAGCTAAACAGATCTTAGGAATGGAGATAACCCATGACAGAAACAGCAGGAAGCTTTGGCTGTCACAAGAGCGGTATATTGAGAAAGTCCTAGAGCGGTTCAATATGAATGCAGCGAAGCCGGTCAGTACTCCACTGCATGGTCACTTCAAATTGAGCAATAGGCAGTGTCCCAAGACGAAGGCAGAGGTGGAAGAGATGTACAAGATGCCCTACGCGTTAGCTGTAGGAAGTTTGATGTATGCTATGGTGTGTACACGTCCAGACATAACATATGCGGTTGGTGTGGTCAGCCGGTATCTCGCCAATCCTGGCAAAGAGCATTGGGCAACGGTGAAATGGATACTGCGGTATCTAAGAGGCTCATCCAGGTTGAGCCTATGCTATGGTGATTGAAAACCTATGTTAGAGGGCTACACAGATGCAGATATGGCAGGTGACATAGACTCCAAGAAGTATACATCGGGGTTCATGTTCACGTTTATAGGGAGAGCGATTTCTTGACAGAGCAAGCTATAAAAGGTCGTAACATTGTCGACTACAGAGGCCGAGTACATTACAGTCACTGAAGCATGTAAAGAGATGCTTTGGATGAAGAGGTTGCTACAGGAACTTATCCTGAAGAAGGAGGATCACGTGGTCTATTGCGATAGTCAAAGTGCTATACACTTGAGTAAGAATCCAAGTCAGCACTCCAAGTCGAAGAACATAGAGGTTCGATATCACTGGATAAGGGATACTTTGGAATAGAAGGTGTTACAGCTTGAGAAAGTACACACGGACAATAATGGGTCAGACATGATGACTAAGGCTTTGATCAAGGGCAAGTTTGAGATTTGTAGAAACCTGGCTGGCTTGAAGAAGGTGAATTCCTCCTGAGTCGAATAGGGAGAGATTTGATGGGGTTTTCCTTCTCAGTTCAGAGGAGAGACGGTGCAGTGGTTGAAATTTCGGAGGGTTTCATCGCGTTGCTCGACCGGTCGTGGGAGGACTTCGACCGGTCGTGGGAGGTGATCGACCGGTCGTAGGTTCGAGCCCTGGCACGACTTAAAGTTCAGCTAGTTGTTGTTAATTTTCTCTGTGAGCTACGACCAGTCGTAAGTGAGCTACGACCAGTCGTAGGCGGCTAGGACTAGTCCTGGAATTTCTAGGACCAGTCCTAGGTTATGCAGTTTTTACGCGAAATTGCGGATTTGAGTCCTTTCGCAACAGGGATGCGGAAATGAGTTTCCTAAAACTATAAAAGGGGGTTCCTAGGGTTTTCTAGGATTTTTCTATGTACGAGAAAAACACAAGAGGGTTTTCCTAAAGGGTTTAGGGATATCAAGGGTGAGAGAGAGAGAGAAAAGAGAGAGAGGAAGCTTGTGGAAGGGAGCCGTCGTCTCAGCGCTTTTACGTCCTCGTGATCGGTGAGATCTCTCAGTTTTCTTTTTATTCTCTTATTGTTTATCTGCTCCTGCGAGAGTGAAGAAGGTTGTAAACGTTCTACTTCATAATGGATTGTTGATCTGGATGAGGTCCCGTGGTTTTAAACTCTTTAAGGATTTTCCACGTAAAAATCTCTTGTGTGGTATGTGATTGTTGCTTTGATTATTTTCATTACATTATTATCCCATAATTCTGGTTTGTTCGGAAGGGCTAGATCCTAAGGTTTTATGCTAGGCCCCCAACAGCAAAATAGATTGTTGGTGTGGATAAAACACATGCATTATGGTTGGCCAAAAGAGATTGTTAGCTACAAACTCGAGTAGTGGAGAGGTCTTTGGCTCGATCGGACTCCGAAATGGTGGCAAGTCATCACAGGAATTCGTATCATATAATGAAGTTCCTATGTAGGAAGCTGTCGGAGATACCCATTACAAATCCACTCTGTTCATCCGTTTATAAGCATCAAATAAGATAAGATTTTAAAAAATGGTGGAGGTACAAAACTTGGGTGGGCTATAACAAACGAAACAGAGGTGATTGAACGCACACCATTGGAAACTTTGCAGAGCCACGTAAGCTTTGTATGAGGATGATATTTGTTCATACAGCTTATCTGAGTGGTAATAACCCTATGAACAGTTTGGATGGCATACTCGGCTCGAGACCGAACGAGTCGATCAAGTCACCGATTCTAAAAGCCATGATCTGGGCTGTTCATTAAGTGTGCCTCACCATGCATGATGCATAACAGAAATGCCCTTCGAATCCTAAACGGGCCAGGCTTACAGGCTAAAAAATGAAGCCCGAGCCTAAAACGAGCCATGCCTGATAGACCCATGTCCCAGACCGACCCATTGATAGCCCACAATGAAATGAGTATCTATTTCCATTTTTAAATTTCGTGGGACATCCAAACAGGCCCATTGAAATCTAAGTTTTGCTAAGCCCACACACGTGTACTAGTCAACTAATGCATATGCCATCATGGCACACGGATACAATATCCCAGCTATTCCTCATAAAGGAAGCAATATTTAGATTCTTTATCCCAAGAATCAGGTGGGTCCGCTAATCAGGTGGCCCACAATTCACTGAACAAATGTACGGTTGTGAACAAATTGACCAAAGTTTTCTAATCCGTCGACTTATTGCTAACATCATGGCAGACCTGAGTGGACCACCTTTATCTTTCATCTGGGCGGTGAAATCCACATGACCCACCAAATCAAGAGTATGATCAACCAAGATATGGGCCTGAAAAGATATGACCATTTCTATGAAGTGGATATCACATGTGGGCCTCATCTTGAATGATCTGAACCGTCCTTTTGGCAGGTCCATCTTCGATTGACAATTCTCATCGTTGGATTTTGGAACCTTAGGTGTGCGTCTATCTCTATCTTTATACATAGGAAATATCTCTTTATCTTTACTTTTGAAAGCCCGTGATCCGGATCATCTGGACAGACATGCATGTATACCACCGTATATATATCCATATTTCACCCCTGAATGTGAACTTCCATATGCAACCCTGTTTATTTTCCACATAGAAAATCTGAACCGTCCAAAAGATGGGTCAACCAAGAATCTTACTTGCCATAAAAATCAGTCCGATCTATCTGATTTGGTGAGCCACACCAATGCACCGAGTCAAACCATCATCTGTCCATGTATTTTGATAGTGTGGCCCGCGGAATGAGTGGATGACCCTGAGTTTGTGCCAGGTGATCCTTATGGTGGGACCCACTTATGCACGGTTGGATATCCTACTTGACTGATACGTGGCAAGATCCACTCATTAGATGGACCCCACATGTGGTTAGAGCCTCTTTGGAAGATCCTTCACATTCAACATACAGGCCACCAGGTAGACAGGACTGGCCTGATTTTTTGAGTCAGGTACTACACTGTGGACCCTAAATGATAAACGGGTTGAACCTCACACACGTTTGCCACGTTGGCACGTGTATCATGAAAATAATCCAAGCTAGTTTATGGAGAGCGGTAGGGAGATAGGCCATACCCCATTTGGGCATGGCGTGACCTTTACCGGACGCGGATAGCGTCCTACCCCCGCCCGGACGATAATCCGCCCGGGCAGGGCTCTGTGAGGCCTACCGTGATGTAAGTATTTTATCCACACCGTTAATTATTTTTATATGATTATTTTAGAAAGAAAAATAAAAATTTAGATAGGTTCAGGAATTAAATGGACCACAAATTGGGAATTAAACTTCCACCATTAAAAACTTCCTGGAGCTGGAGAAGTGTCGGATCAAGATGAAACTTTTTGTTTTCACTTCATCCAAGTCTCCATGACCTTACTAATAGGTTGAGTGGTAAAAAAACATCACGAAAGCCCTTAGAAATGTTTCAACGGTAGGTGTCATTATCACCGCAGCTTCCTTTGATGTGGTCCTCTGGATCTGTGTATCTGCTTCCTTTTTTGTATAATATATTAAAATGATCATATAAAAATATTTAATGGTGTGGATAAAATAATTACATCACTGTGAACCCCACAGAGCCCTGCCCGGACGGATTACTGTCCGGGCGGGGGTAGGACGCAATCCGCGTCCGACCTTTACCCGCCAGGGGACGGATTGGCTACTCCCCCTGACACTAGCCCGGTGGCTGATGGTCGGTGCTCTGTGGGCCCCACAATGATGTATTTGTCTAATCCATTCCTTTCCTCCATTTTTACAGATAATTTTAGGATCTACTAAAAAAATCGAGAGGTATATAAATCCCATGTGGACCACACCACAGGAAAACAATAATGATTGGATATCCACCATTAAAATCCTCTTAAGGTCCACTGTATTGTTTTTCTGAAATCCAATCTGTTGATTAGGTCATAAAGAACCAGATTAAGGGAAAAAAATAAATATCAGCTTGATCCAAAACTTTCATAGCCCCCAAAACGTATTCAATGGTCGAAATTCATTCAACACTATCCACTTGGGATTTATATATACCTAATTTTTTCTCTAATACCTTTAAATGATCTATAAAACTAAATGGACATAATGGATGAAACCTATACATCATGGTGGGGCCCACAGAGCACCGACCACCACCATTGGCTGGTGGCAGGGGGAGCAGCCAATCCGTTTCCCGCCTGCCAACGGCCAAAAGCAGCCAGTAACATTGTTTAAATTTTCTCCATCGCGATACACAATCTTCTGTATTTCTCTATCCACTGGGGCTAAGATTCAGAGATATTTAGATGATGTGAACCGTCCATATTCTCTTTAAAACTAAAATCAAGATATTTTCACATAATCATAGTTTAAAGATAATTATAATATTTGAATTTTGAAGTTGAATAAAAACCATTGAAACTTATCAATGTATAGCAATGGTGACAGTCATCTTTCAAAAAAAAGTTTATTAATGTAGACCTTAGAGCATGGATCTCAAAAAATGGGCGGTTCTGATCATTGGACACTAGGTGGAGCGGATTATTAACATTCGTCGCGACAGACACAAAACAAACTCCGGAAATGTAAGCAGATACCTACAAACTAATATACTCTGAAAGAATGTGACGGATGATACACAGGCACGTATAAGTCACTTCAAAATTTGAATGCCTTGAAAACAAATGATTGAATTAAACCGTACAAGTTGTGGGGCCCAGTTCATATGTATTATAAATTAAATAATTAATATTACTTGATAAGATAAATATCCGATCATCAGACATATATTATACGGTTACAAATGAATTATTAAGCAGTCATATTTTCCCACGAATCAGAAGTTTTTATAAATAGATCAAATGGTATTTTTACATTATGAGTTATTGATGTAGTATCCAACAATTTTATCGGTACAGTTTCAGATAATATATATTATGTAATTAATTTGTGAGCGCCTGAGTATGAGGACTCATACACAGCAGAGTATCAAATGGTATCACATAACTCCCCGTCTACACCTTCCTCTCTCTCTCTCTCTCTCTCTCTCTCTCTCTCTCTTTCAAGTGCACAGTAAGAAAATGGAAACGAAAAAAGCATCCTTCTTTAAGGTGATGATAGGAGATTTTGCTAAGAAAATGGTATGTTTTCTATTTCTTTCTCTCTTCTTTAAGATGATGATAGGAGATTTTTTTTTTCCCTCAAGCCAATGGGAAAAAATCTCATATCACGAGTCGACTCAGGCGAGTTAGGTCGAGGTTGTTGGAGTTTTTAAACTATTGTTCATGAAAACATGGGTGCAGCAGTGTTTGATGAAATGGGTTGTTTGGGATCCACTATTCAAACTGTTTGGATGGTCCCGATCTCATGCGGATGGGCGTGATGACAAGATTTTTCGACCTTCGGCTTCCTTGGTAACATTCCAACTCAGTCCTGACTCGCCTGCTCAGAAACGAACTGATTCGGCTTACCAGGTGTAGTTGTATAAAAATGCTGGGTCGAGTGTTAACCCAAACGGCCGAACATTGAGTCGAGTTCTTGGACTCTGTCATGGCAACATCAAAAAATTTGAACAGGGATGTCCCAGCCCAACCAGTTCAAAATCCAGGCCGAGCCTGACCCAATGCCGGGCCCAGTCATTGTTTAAGCTATTAACGGACCAGATCCTCAGTTAAACCTATAGATGGTCTAATCTTTTATTACTACCTCCACCCAGGACTATGGCCCATTTAGAGCCTTCATCTCAACTATCTATCTGAAGATCATAAATTTAAAGGCTGTGATCGATTCCTTCTATCGAGGGATTTTTGGGAATGGTCCCATGATGGGAATGAACCCAGCAATGGTTTGGATTACTGGAGCATGGTCCCACTGATTGGAACGTATGGATGGTGCTTGAGCAGAGTATGAGATACATGGCTGGTAGGATCTGTTCTGGCAATGGTCCAGGCTTTTGGACCGGCACATGATTATTGGGGCTGAAGGCATTCATGGGCTCTTTGAGGCCCATATACAGGCTCGGGCCTTCTTGTATTAATTGGGCCTTCAATTCTGAAATGGTCCTGACCATGGGTGTTTGTTAGACCCTGAAACTCAACCTGAACTGGCGGACGGTTCTGCCGACATGACGAACCCATTCACGAGTCAAATCAGGCCCATGACTAATGCATGGGTCTTTTTAAAGGCCCGTGTGCGACCGAGTATTGGGGCAGGGCAGAAGACCGAGCAGTCAATCTTTTTTTTCAAAAAAATATTTATTTTTAAGGTGGCTTCAGTGAATCCCTGAGTGTGGGGCCCACTGTGATACTGTGATGTATATGCCTTACATTCATGACGTCCATCCGTTTTGACAGCTCATTTTAGGACATGATTCCAAAAATAAAGCAGATCCAAATCTCAGGTGGACCACACCACAGGAAACAATCACATTGGTGATTGACTGTTAAAAACTTATTGTGGGCCACAAAAGTTTTGACTAAAGCTGATAATTTGTTGGTCGATTCATCCATGTGTTTGTGACCTTATCAACAGGTAGGATGTAAAATAAACATTCTAGGGCCCCCAAGAAGTTTTTAATGGCGGGTATTCATTCACCACTGTTTTCCTGTGGTGTGGTCCACCCAAGATTGGATCTGCTTCACCTTTTTTCTATCGTTCCCCCAAATGAGATTTCAAAATGGATGTATAGAGGAGATGTAAAGCACACATATCATGGTGGGCCCCACAGTCAGGGATCCACCAACCTGGGTCTGGATCCCTGACCTACCGAAGCCGCGCCTCTTTTACTGGGGGACGGTCAGGACTTGCCTGTGACCCGTACACAGCAAGTTCCTATGGTCGGAAAGGACGCGCGTGCTTCAACTGCCAGTCGCAATGGTGCTATTTGGGCCCCACAATGATATATGTGTTTCATCCACGCCGTCCATTCATTTTGAATCATTATTATAGGAATGTGCCAAAAATTGAGCAGATTAAAAATTTCAGGTGAACCACACCATAGGAAAACAGTAGTGATTGAACACCTACTATTAAAAACTTCCCAGGCCCATTATGGTGTTTATTTACCATCCAACTCGTTGATTGGGCAACAAAGACCTGGATGAAGGGAAAACACAAATCTCAGCTTCATCCAAAACTTTTGTGCTCCCCAATAAATTTTTAATGGTGGGAGTTCAATCACCACCGTTTTTGTGGTGTGGTCCACCTGTGATTTTGATATGCCTCATTTTTGGGTTCATGCCCTAAAAGAAGCTGGAACAATGGACGGTCATCATGGATAAAGCAAATACATCATAGTGGGCCCCACTCAGAAGCTAGTGACGAGCGTACCATTGGTTACTTTGTGGGGGCCACAAAAGTTTTGTATCAGGATCATATTTGTATCTACAGATTATCTTAGTAGTAACCACCCTTTGAATCGGTTTGAATGGCATACAAACATCATGGTCGGCTCAGGAAAGTTTCAACAGTGGACGTTTCGGTTATAACCGTTTCACGTGGTGTGGCCTGATTTAGTTTTCGATCTGCCTGAGTTTTTGGACTCTGGTACTATTATTCTCTTGCAAAAGTGATGAACGGAGTGGATTTTCCATATAAATCTCTGCGGAGCCCACATAACTTGCGAGTGCAGGAACTCCCAGTAGCCAGTGGTTGCAAGGGCAAATGGCGTCCCTATTTTCTTTTCCTTTGGTTCACAGTCCCGGCGTGTCGTCCGAGTCGACTCAGACTCAAGCGGGTCCGACTCGGTTCGGCACAGTGAGTCAGAATTGAAAACAGAAGTGAGTCGAGTGAGTTGCGACTCTAGTTAGGTTCGGACGTGTCAGTCCGAGTCACCACTGAGTCGTAGCTGATTCATGCAATCCATGCAATTTTCCATTTTCAATACTTATGTGGCTCGCCTTTGAACTGTTTTTCTACTCCTTGCAGCACATCCCCATGCAATTCCTTCTCGATTTCAGCAGAGAATTATGTAGAATTCGCGTGGCCATTCTAAATGGGCCCCGCGGCACCAGTTGGCGTGTCCGATTGAAGGTGGAGGACGGCCGGATGTTTTTCCGATGTGGGTGGCGGGAATTCATCAAACACCATGATATTCAAGAAGGCTATTTTCTGATTTTCAGATACGATGGGCAATCGAATTTTGAGGTTGAAGTGTTTGACAAAAGTTGTTGCTTGAAGAAGTATGAATGTGTGGATGAAGGTTTCAATTCACGTGATTTGAGTAGAGATTCATTGGAAATTCGGGGTTGCCAACGCCATGAAGATCGTCAGACAAAAGAGAGGAAGAACTATCCTGGGTTGCGACGTTCCGTCCGTCATTCCCAGACATTCAATCCAATAAAGAGAAAGAAATCAAAGAGTGAAAACAAGGTGAAGAATGGCTATAAGGAGAAACTACGTTCTTATGAGAAAAACAAAGGCACAAAATCTCTAAGTGGATTGGAAAGCTCGATTTTTGAAGTTTCAGATAGTGAAGATAATCAAGAAACCCCACCTGGTAACTCCCTCTTTACTTGGCTACTTTGTTTTATTTATTTATTTTTATTTTGTTTAAAGACTTGGATGGACCCATTCAATCTTGAATCGAGTCATGACTCGCCTAAGTCAGGGGTACAACTCATGGTATAGTACCGATTCTAAGTCGACTTGGGCGAATCTTCATGTCAAATCTCAAATTCCCAAGGACTTTCAAAAGAATTCTTCTTCTTTAACTCTAATATAAATGTAAGTTTTAGGCACATCTACGCATTAACTAAGGCCTTTAGTCATCATGATTTATGGTTGAGATTATTGATATCAATGTAAGAATCCTATAAGGTGAGCTTTATTGATCAACGGTCTGAATTATCCCATAGATTCAATAATGTGATCGGGTGCACCGGCAGGCCCCATTAAGCTGTGATACGTGTAGAATTCGTATAAGGGGTGGTGTTGTTACTGTGTTACGCACACAATAGTGTAAGGGTATTGGGATTCACAGTTGAGCCTTTTAGCGAAAGGAGTTTTGATGGTTTCAAACACCTCTGCCCCTCACAACTATAAAAATAGGCTAGGTCTCAATCCAATACCATCGGTTAAAAAAAAAAGGAAACAAAGAAAAAAAGGTCCCATCCCATCTTCTCTAGAAGGGGGTAAGAAAAGTATGACTCTGGTAATCCAATTCTAACGTAATGAAGTCCCTGATAGGTAAGCCATCTCCCTCTCTTTGATCTACACATCCAATGCACAGCAAGGTCCTTCGTCAATTCTGCATATAGACCTAACAACGACATCCATAATTCTAATGGATAATGTTTATATTGAAGTTAATTGCACAATCCCAATCTTCCTCTTATCTTAAACCAATCATGCTTAAGTCTCTCAAGTACATTTGTCCAACTGGACTTCATAGCCATAATCAAGAGAATTAAAGAGATCACATTGATTTTCTTATAAAAGTTCACATAATCTCTTTAATTGTAATTTCCACTTTTTATCAAATACAATCAATCCTAGTCCAGACTAGGTATACTCAACATTAGTTCTATAGTTGTCAAAGTGGGACATGCATGTGTAATCTAATCCAATCATCAGGTGGGCCAACTCAACTCAACTCAAAAAGTTGTCAAAGTGGGACATGTACGTGTAATCCAATCCATCCACCACATAAATGCTCTTATTTGCTCATAACCCAACTAAAAACCTAGATTAAGATCAATGGACCATAAAATCAATTGACTCTGGGTCCGGGTCTCAAGAACAAGACTCAGACTCGGCAAGACCCAAACCATATTATCCTGGGTATGGGTACCACAGGATCCGTTCAAACCTGACCGAATGACAGAACTGAACCATTGTTTTGTGGGACATTGATGGAAAATTCAGGTCCTTCCAGTCATGAGGAATTTCAAGGCAGCCATTATCAATTGCTTCTCTTAGTAGCTCAATGGACTATTGATGTAGAGCGGGTCGTGGATAATTTCATGTGCAGGATGGATCAGAAAAAGCACGGTCAGTGACAGAAGTGATCCGGACCATCAGACCTTAGATAGAGCGTATCTCGCAATCCGGAATGAGTTATCCGACGCAAAATATATGATTTTGGGATAGAACGAGCTACTTTAGCCAACCAACCCTGCTGCGCTGGGTTACGCAGCTCGGATTTGCAAGAAACCCCCTGATCGACGGTCGTTTTCCCGTTTTAATTTCGTTTTTACTATTTATAGTAAGTTTTAGTTTGCTTATAGCTCTTCATCCGTTGGGCTTTAGGAGTTGTGTCCAACATGAAAAATGCTTAGAATAATTAGGAGAACGGTTTGGTGAAGCCAAATAGGACACTTACTATTTTTGGCCGAAAATCTTGCACACTAGTAGACATCACGACCGTCTACTATTTATAGTAAGTTGCGAATTTTAAGAGTTTTAGTTGTAGTTTGAGTCTGATTTCTTTTTTATTGCTTGGTTCCCTTATTTAAAGGGGTGTAAACTCGTTTTTAGTCATTCAGTAATCAATGTCGAATTTTATTAGAGTTTATTTCTATTTTCTTACTTTCTTTCCTCGTGAATTCGAGAAGTCTCTGTGAGGAGTCCAGAGAAGCTCCGTGGATTCAGAGTAGTTATCCTTGAGGAAGACGGTGATCGACCTCATCACGTTCATCCTTGCGTCAACTGTTCATTGAACATGATCAATTCAGATCCAACGGCTAGCAAACTCCTCTTTCTCATTTTTAGTTATACATATTTAATGTGGTTTTTCAGGTAAACGGTTGAAAGCAGAAAAGGAAGTCTTTGAGAGAAAGAGCTCTCAACTCAACCCAAACAATTACCATTTCAAGGCTGTGGTTAATCGATCTAATGTCATGAAGCCATATATGGTGAGATTTATCTTCTACCCTTGCTCTTTGGCATGTATACAGTGGCCATTGCAGCGTTGAGCGTGTCACCAAATAACCATTCATTGAAGCTTTGTGGTACCCACCTGGATGTCTGAGTGCCATCTAACCCGTTCATTAGATGTACATTCTCATATTAGTTCTATTCCCAAAATTCAGACTGATCCATAACTAAGGTGGGCCACACCAGAGGGAACAATGAAAGACATCGGGTAGGGGTAGCCCACCATAGAAACGTTCGAATGGAATGTGGCCATCTAACCGATTCATCAGGTCCAACCCACCAGAATGAAGCAACGCTACAAAACCAAGGCCATTCTAAAACTTAGTTGGGCCACACCATTTGAGGATGCATGCAACGGATGATGTGTGTGGACTACTGTCTTAGATTATTTATACGTGTGAAAGTTCATGCCAGGGTCGTTTCCCATGGCAGCCCCACCGTTATCTGTGTGGGGATGTGGTCCATGAAAAAGGTGTGCCCAACCACGATGATCAGTTCTGTCTTAAAAATAGTTAGAACCGCTCATCAGGTGGGCCCGCTCCCGAGCATTGAATCACATCATACATCATTGGCTGTCTGTTGATTTTGATTTTGTGTCCTGCTCAATGAGTGGATTAACCTGATTTTCACATCAAGTGGTCCTTGTGGTCTGGTCCATCCATCTCTCTTCGCAGCTCCTATATCCTACACGTGTGAAAATGAAAATCTGCTCCGTTCAAAAGATGGGCCCGATCATGAAGATCAGTTGCCATAAAATTCAATCCAATCCGCTCATTAGGTCCGGGGCCACACCTGCACATGAGTCCAACTTGATGGATGGATCAAATCACTGTATGGTATTGTGCCACGTGTTGTCCTCATCCAGGCCGCTCTTTTGGGTGCAGTGCATTCCGAAGGAGTTTACACTGACAAATGACCTTACGATCGGACGCAAGATGACCCTTAGAGATCCAGAACAAAGGTTGTGGACGGTGACGATTGATCGTCAGAGGCGTAGTTGCAGCACTTATTTCGGAAGCGGTTGGACCAAAATTGCGGTTGCTAATGGAATGAAAGTAGGAGATGTGTGCTTCTTTGACATCGTTCCGTCTATGAAAGACGTGATAGACGTTCGTATTGGAAGGCAGGCTACAAAAGTGAAGAATGACCAACTTGGGTTCTAGTTGTGAAATCTGAGCTGTTCGTGTGGTGGGACCTACTCTGTATTTGTCGTGCTATTGACGGTTTACAGAAATTTTGATTTAAGTTGATATTTATATTTTCACTTTATCCAACTCCACGTGCCTTCTGCATGGAAAATTAACATGAATAGGATACGAGGAAGTTTTTAACTATAGTTCTTTCAATTCCACTTCCTTTCGTGGTGTGTTTTACTTGACTGTTCAAAATTGCCTCTAATTTTTTGGATCATATTTAAAATGATTTAAAAAATATTTTCCACGGTGGCTATAGAGCCCATCATGGGATCGTTCGTCTCCAACTAGTTCATGGTAGAGGTTGGTACGTTTAGAAATTAGCCTCGGCACGAAAACAAATATTGATTAGCTACTGACTGGTTGAGCAGCGAGACTCACTACTGAAGTTTTAGTTGGTCTCATGTTTTGTATTTTATATCCACCTTGTCCATCCATTTGAAGAGATAATTTTAGAATATGAGCCAAAGAATGAGGTAGCCTTCCTAAAATACACCTATATGCCTATTTGAGATACAAGTTATTTGTAAGTTAACAAAGATATTAAAGAAGCTAAAAATAAATATTAGCTTGGTCTAAATCTTTTGTGGCTTTTAAAAATTTTTATTGATGAACATTTATCTCTCTATTATTTTTTGTAGTGGAGTCTACATGAACTTTGGATGACATATTTGTATTGTGGAATTGGCAGATCATCTATGCATGATAAATGAAATTCAACGCAATAATCTTAAAGCGTACCTAATTAAAAAGACATCTTGATATTTCTATGTTGTTGACAGAAATCTTGATCTTTTACACCTCACATTCTTTAAGAGAACGTTCAACAAAATTAGAGTTTTTTATCATGTATTGGTGAGAAGACTAATACATTTATTTATAGGAAAGAGAACTACAAGCTTATCCATCGCACTTTTCACCTCTATGATCTCCATAACGTGGGTTTATATATCTAGCTTAATAATTATGCATAAAGACCATGATTCAACTACCACGCTACAAATTTATTTACAATGATCATAATTATATTGAGACCTCATGGATTGCTAAATCTAAATATTTTAACAGTGAAATTTAAGCTAATAATCATGTGTGGCTCATTCTCGGGCTCGTGCCAAGAAATTATCCCACCAAATGTATGCAGTGTATTGATACAGAACATACATCACATTAGACCCGTCAGTTCGAGTTTCGCTACTTGATCTGTCACGGGAAAGCTGCTACCGTGAAGATCTCCTGGGTGAAAATCACGTAAACCTTGGGCAACTTGAAGGTCAGGTCAAATCATTACATTGATGTGGCCATTGGATAGAAAGATCAGGGTTCATGGATTCTGATGGTAGGGCCCACCTGATATTCGTGCCATGTAGGTCCCTTTCAGTTTTATTGTTTAAGTCCTCGAACGCTCGGCCCACAATAAACCACCGTTCTTGGTCTGATGCATCGGGATCGTACGGTACAGGAAACTTTTATGGCTTGGTTCATACGCGTCCTAGAAAACTTCCAATGGTCTGGATCAATGAAGATGGGCCCCACTTTTACAAATTGGAGACGTGAGTACAGTACATATACTCGAGCGAAGATCTACATTCTCTGCATCGAACATCGCTTATCCGTTATGATGACAAATCTCACAAGTCAGAGCGACAAATCTCATTCTAAGCAATTTCTCTGGATATGAATTCTCGAGAGATTATCAGATTTTGATGTTTTCTCGGGATATTATTAGGAAAATCAGGCTAAAAATAAATATATATAATAAATTAATAAATAAAATGCTAAATGGTCCGAATGTAGTATTTTAAATTCTAAATATTTTTTACGTTAAATTCACGATAAATTAGAAAATTTCCACGATATTATCGCATATCTTTTGCTGGATTTTCAAAATCGCGTCTATGTTCGTCAGACATAAGATGAGTTCTGTCATGCTAGTATGCACGTCTCTTGAATCAAAGTTCTGTTCGTGATCCATCCTATGCGTACACATCAAAAACCATTTTGATGATCTAAACCGTTGTTCTGGTGGGTCATGATGTTGATATACCATATGAAAATATAAAAGGTGAACGGACTTTTGTAGCCCTGCGATGAGGGCATTCAGAAGTAACCGTTGCAAATGATGTTCACATTCAACCAGAGCTATCTAATCTGGTAGTTGAGCTGGGCCATCATTGAAGTTTCTGGGTCTACGGCAAATCAAATCAACATCATGCATGTATGGCACGTGTACCCCTAGAGGGACTAGACTCTTTATCATTGTTTACCACCGTTTTAAAAATGGATTGGTGGCCCTCCATCGATACACATTTCCCCCCCTAATTGTAGATGGAGAATTTGGGCCACTGACTAGTTTACTCTCGACCATCCATTTTGATGATGGTTAGGATTTCATTGTTAGTATGATTTTAGAGATATCCACCATCCACAATGTGACCCACTATTTGGATGGTCTGGATAGCTTTACATAATCGCCACTTTACGAGGAGAGAGGGGAGTGGATTAGGTGTTACCCGGGTAACACCTTAGTGGGTGTTATCCTTACCGTGGGGCCCACCTTGATGGTGTGTTGTATATATACGCTGACCATCCGTTTCTCCGGACGATTTTAGGACGTGTTGTCAAAAATTAAGAGGATCCAACCTCAGGTTGACCACACCACAGGAAACAGTGGTCATTGAGTCCCTCACCATTAAAAAATTTAAAGGGCTAATCTTAAGGATTTAGTAATTTTTATCTCCCATCCAACCTGTTGATAATGTCTTGATGAAGGGAAAATACAAAGATCAGCATGATCCAAGACTTTTGTGGCCCAAAAGAAGTTTTTAGTAGTTATTCATCACTGTTTATAGCGGTATGGTCTACCTGAGATTTGGATCTGCTTAAGGTTTGGGATATCATCCTAAAATGATATGAAAAAACAGATGGACGGCGTGGATATGAAAAAGTTACATCAATATGGGCCCCACACGGTTTGTGTAACGCCTACTAAGGTGTTACCCGAGTAACAGCTAATCCTATACCACAAAATGTGAAAACGCTGGTGAACGATCACGGGAGTGTGTCCCACAGAACTTTTCAATGCAGCGATTGTGCATTTTTCTCGGATCATCGCAACATCTCTCTTTGAAAGACAGAGAATGGAGGTGGAAATGAAGAGAGCATGCTTCTTTAAGGTGATGATTGGAAATTTTACTGAGAAAATGGTAAGTTTTTCAGTATTTCTATAAGAATTTAAAGAACATTTTAGTCATTTTATTTTTCATTTTTTTTCTCTCTCTGCAAAATCCATTTTAATTGCGATGGAAAAAAAGTTGCTAGGCAAAACCCAATTACATCACTTAATCCAAAACTTTTGTGGCCCCAAGAAGTTTTTAATGGTGAGCGTTCAATCACCACTGTTTCCTGTGATGTGGTCCACCTAGACTTCTATGAGCTGGTAAAACAGATGGACGGTATGGATGTAAAACACATATATCACAGTGGCCCCACAGTCCCCGAATTCCATGATCCACGGAAGCTGCGTCCGGTATTTTTTGGAGGGAACATGTACTATGTGGGACCAACCTGATGGATGGTTTGGATCTCGCAACATGGCACATGTGTGGCAAGGACATTAGTTTAGTTAAAAGAAGGAAAAAAAAAACTATCATTCCATTACCTTACAGTTAGATTTCTTAACAGCCGCTCAAGTCAACCGTGTGAGAAAATGGGTTGCGGCTTGGGTGGGCCCCACCGTGATGTTTATGTAAAATCCACCCCGACTGTAGGTTGTGTCACCCAATTCGAGGCCTATGAGTAAAAAATCAGTCCTGTCCATGATTCAGGTGGACCACATGATTAGAAAATAATGTACAAGGCAATGATCACCCTCAGTCTGTTAGGCCTAGGAATCACAAGTTATCATGTTTACACATCTAATGGTAAGTGGATTACATATATAAATCATGGTGGCCACCTAAAAAATAATAACATGCATCCCTCTTGGAACAATTTTTTTTTTTTTTTTAAATGATAGGTTATGAATGAAATTTTATAGAATGCCCCTTTTGATTTTTTGAATTATTTATTTATTTATTAATAAGGCTCGAGTTATATCCCCTCCTTACACTTATAAGAAATAGAACTGACTAATCCTACGGTAAATGGTTAGGATTCACTGTGATGTGTAATGTGAGATTCACTTCGACAATTAGATATGTATTCCCATATTAAGTCCATAGCTAAAAATTAGGCTAATCTATGATTCACGGTCGGCCATGCCAAAGGAAATAGTTGGAAGAGAGGCGTCCACGCTTGATTTTTATAGGGCCTACTATGATGCTTATATAAAATCCACTCCAACCATTAGATGATACACTACATTTAAGCCAAGGGCTAGGGGTTTCAATGGGTAAAGTCGGCCGTCCACCTTCTAGGCCTGGCTTTCGTTGGGATGGAGTGGTGGAACCAATGGGCAATGTAAATCGATGTAACGGTTTATTCAAGTGACCCGATGGGACTAAGGGCACCGTAACTTATCATGTTGCTCACAGAGGCAAGAGCAATAGATTATTTTTTATTACATATTATGATAGTTCAAGTAATATTATTTAACGGTTATAATCTATCTATGGTGAGTTCAATGATTTGGATGGTTGAATTTGAATTACACATATGCCACATGTACAAATATTCAACAGGGACCTCAAATTGTGGTACCATACCATCTTTCTCCCGACATATACTTTTACCTGACATCAGTAGCATGAAAAAGGCAGACTCCACCATGATTTCATAACCTGGAAAACAGATAAGGCCTGTCTTGCATGACCCAACATGCAGGCATGGCCCACTTTAGAGAAGGGTAACTTCGTGATGGGGCCCATTGTTTTCATTGTATGAATTTTCTAAATAAATGGCATGTTGGTGGGAATTAAAGGTGGTAGGGCTGTGCTACAGTTGCCTATAAGTGATTGCTTTTACTAAGTTGTTAACTCCTCTCTCGCCCAAGAGGTTGTGGCCCTTGCTGTGGGGCCCGCCTTGATGTGGGTATTCTATATCCACCCTGTCCATCCATTTTTCCATATCATTTTAGGGCATTGTAAAAAAAAAATAAAAAATGAAGCATATACAATTAGCAGGTGGACCATACCTTAGGAAACAGTGGTGATTGAACATCCTACCATTAAAAACTTCTTAGGGTGCACCTTAATGTTTTGGCAGTGCTTATTTTCCATCCAATCTGTTGATAAGGTCACATAATCCTGGATGAAGGAAAAATCAAATATTAGCTTGATCCAAAGCTTGTGTACCATTAATGGTCAATCACCACTGTTTTCTATGGTATGGTCCACCTGATAATTGAATCTGCTTTATTTTTTGGAAAATCCCCTAAAATGATCTAGGAAAAATGGATGGACGGTGTGGATACAGAATATGAACATCAAGGTGGGCCACACGGTAAGGACCACACCTTCTGGTGAGCACCAGGGAACTCTCATATAGCAAGTGTCCCAGCCCTTTTCTTAATATAGATCACATGTGTTTTCTCTTTGTTTAGTTCATTTAACAAACTTCAATTCAATTAAATAGTGAATTTGCATCCAAACACAACCATAAAGAACTGATATAGCTTTTTCAATCAATGCATATCAGACTAAGATTACTTCCACCATCCTAGTATTACCTGCAAAAGCTTCCAACTGTACAAACACCTGTTTTATGAAGTTGGAGTTTGATTATGTTATTTGATGGGCAATATTTATTATTGTTGTTGTTAAGCTAAAGTGTTTTATTTTATAGCGGATACCACCAGCTTTTATCAAGAACTTTAACGGAAAATTACTTGAAAGTTCGATCCTCAAAAATTGCGTGGGTAGATTTTGGCTTGTAGAGGTGGAAAATATTGTCGGCAACTTGTACTTTGGAAATGGTTGGCAGTCCTTTGTGGAAGACAATTCAATACAAACAGGAGATTTTTTAGTTTTTGGGTATGACGATTGTTCTGAATTTGAAGTTAAGATATTTGGTACAAGTGGATGTGAGAAGGACTATGATCAGTGGGACAAAAGAGAAAATTCCATCAAAGGAACTGCCGTCTGTCCTTGTAAATACATCCGAAGAGTCCAAAACAAGAAATTGGCTTTACAGGGTGGAACGAATTGTGAGTTCATGCGACTATTATTTTCTTTGGTTGTGTCTAGAATAGCTTATCTGAATAGAAGTTTGATGGTAACCAAACAGGCCATCACGAGTCTTGATACATAAGGGTCATGGTTGGGTGATCTGATAGCCCCACTATAAATGGGGTGTTCAAAAAATCAACCAGAATCAAAGATCCTTACCATCTCATGTTTGGCCTTTCTCTTTCTGTTATATTTTCTCAACTGTACATTTTTAGGCCAATGTTCGGAGAATTATATAATCTTCCAATATGAGGGACTTTTGTGGAAATTCCAAATCAAGTGGCATCTGATTAATGATATGGATGACCAAATGATGGGCCACACTTGTATGGATGGGCGTATCAGTATGTTGGTCGGGTCCTAATGCATCAAGACACGAATTTATCCTCAAACTCTACCATTTTTTGTTGTTGTTGTTGTCTATCAACATTCTACTTGCAATTACATGATACAGGTGGAAATGTTCGGTTGAAAAGGAGACATTCAGATGAGTTTGAAACAAAGGTGGTGTTTGAAGCTGATTTTTGCCCCTTCAAGTTGAAGTATCCCCATTTTACTGCATCTTGGAGGTTACATAACATGGTACGTTCTACTCTTAATGCTTTACAGTCTTACAGTTGTTTCTTTGAACTGCTAAGCTTTAGCACATCAAAAGATGTTCTTGGTGTTTGGATATCTTCTATCTGGTTTGCTTAGACTGCATTCTGCGTATCAAATAGATATTTCAAGATGATGATTGGGCCTATTTTGTTTCTCCGTTCGATATTGACTGTACATTTTTCACACTATTGATTGGATGTTTAGGATCATCTGATTGGCATGATTTTTGTACCATGGTTTGCGCCTAGTACTTGTAGGAATGAATGAACAGTTAGGTCATCTCATGTGTCATTTAAAAGCTTTAGGAGCAAAATCTGTACGCACAGATGCAGGTTTCCATCTCTTATGGAGTGGAAATCTCAACGCCCTTGAGAATCATGAAGAATGTGATTGTGAAGCATTAGCTTGAATTGTGTGCTTAGATGGAAACACATGAACACACTCGCCTCTGATCGACAAAGTGAGGTAATTTGAATCTTCACTGGTGTAAAAATTGCTAATGCATTTTCAATTTGATTCCACCACCAAACTAAAACTATGTTTGGCTGTTCAATTTAATTGAATTTCAATAATTCAATTCAAGAATGCAAAGATGACTAGTGGGTCTATCTCCATGAAGGGATAGCCCTTGAATTGAAATTATTATTGTTTCTCAGGTTGGGTTGTCATTATGGATTGAAGCCCTTACTTTGGTCATTTTGTATTTAATGAATTGAATGGATTGTGATTTAGTTCAATTAAGCTTCTGAAGCACCCACCTTATTCAAGCTGTCCCCAACCACCCCAAATCATCAATTTGCAATTGCCAATTTCCCCTATGTTTGCTTCTGATAGTATTTGCAAGCACCATTGTAGAGAATCTAATTTACGTAACTTTCTATCAAGATCAATCTCATGTAAGCATGAAGCTATATAAATCTCGTCTGCCAGATTTGAATGGGTGGTGCATTTTAAACAAGAACTTCACCATTCTGTACCATGTTTACTCTTAAGTAGAATGCTTGCTGTTGTCTTTTGTAGCTGCCACAACTGCAACTACGATTATTCATCATGATTGTATAAGCCTTATCCCAAATAAATGGGGTCAGTCACATGAATCCTGTTTCACCATCTATTCAATCAAGGGCCACCACTTCAGGTGGTCCATAGGCCATCATCAGGTCTTTTTCTTACTACCTCCACCCATTCCTTCTAGACCTTCTCCTTACCCTTTTAGAGCCTTGAACATGTACCGTCTTGCTTCTTCTAATTAGTGTAGTTCTTGATCTCCGTAGCACATAACCAAATCATCTAAAGTCTATTTTCCCTGATCTTATATTATATGTTAAGCTACTCCTAAGTCTCGAATGCATTTATTTTTAATTCTACCCTTCCTCATCTTGACACAGATGCATCTCAACATCCTCACTTCAACTACACTCATCCTATGAACATGTTTATTAACTACCCAACATTCCATCTGATAAATCCATCGTCTTATAGTTATCCTATGAAATTTCCCTTACGGTTTGAGCGGTACGTGGCGATCGCATGCAATGAGGATTCTCTTTAAAATTTCCTTCTCTATTTTCCCACTTTTAAGATAAGGTGTGCTTTTGCTATTTATTTGACATGAATTTCAATCAATCCACTCCTTTATTACACGAAATAATGACCCATTTTAATTCATTCTAGCAACCAGCCGCTGCTCACAATACCAGGCATTCCGAGTTGGACATGGAATCGATTTGGGGCTAGCTCCGCCTTAGTCATGTACTCTTGATTGAGTTGAATTCTAGCAACCCAATTCAATTAAACATCCAAACACCTCGAAATGTACCTCTGGCAAACTACTTGGAGCTCACATAGCCCATGCCGGATTAATCGTATTCTGGCCCGGAGCAATGAACCTATTTGCTCTAGATCATATATACTGTATTTGTATATATCATGTTCCCAAATAAATTATCTTGAGCCAACCATGAGTTTGGGCATTTTCTGCCATTCTATTTTTTCGTTTTGTTTTGTTTTGTTTTTAGATCACATTATTGCACTATGATTTCTGTTTACTATCGAAAAGATTATACGATGCAGAAAATTCCAAAGGGATTCGCGAGAGAAAATGACCTTAGAGGTGTAGTATCGAAGTTCTTTCGTGGTTCGAGTGGTAAGCTATGGCCTGTGAGGATCAATCACTGCAAGGATGGCCGAACCTATTTCGGGGCCGGGTGGCGCGATTTTTGGACCGGGAACAAGTTGCGTAAAGGCGATAAGTGTGTTTTTGAGTTCATACAACAGAATGTGGTAAGGGTTCATATTCTCCGTGCAACATTGGAGTGAATTAAGACCTTGGGTGTTGTTCTTCCCAATACAAAGATCGAAATCAACTGGGTTTGGGTTTTTGGGGCGTTACGCTGGAGAAATTCCGATCAATTCCAAGAAAAAATCCTACGGTTCGGATGAAAATTGCACGACGAAATTGTGCACATTTGTTGTATATGAGTTATGTAGAACAATGTATTTGAACCTATTTGTGTGTGAAAAGTTATATGCTTGTAGAGGTTATTAATATGTTCATTCACCTTGCTTATTCGCTTATTCACTTGCTTGTTATACCTTTGTGGGCCCACCATATTCCATCCAACCT
The DNA here is from genome assembly GCA_037074715.1 of Magnolia kwangsiensis. Classification (NCBI taxonomy): domain Eukaryota; kingdom Viridiplantae; phylum Streptophyta; class Magnoliopsida; order Magnoliales; family Magnoliaceae; genus Magnolia; species Magnolia kwangsiensis. The sequence goes on from CM073580.1 coordinate 113,698,227, forward strand.
GCGCGCTAAGGTGGGTCCTACCATAAAAAACATTTGGTCAACCACCTAGAAATCCAAAATTCACATGGTAGTCCACATGATGTCAGATCATCCTATTTTCACAGCATCCATCTTTCACAATAGGGCGATCCTGCTAGACAAGTTGGATGCCATGCACAGACCATGGCGGGCCCATCCGCAACCACTGTAGAATGGGCTTATTCCAAGTAGGGGTGGCAATGGTCTGGGTTTTGTTGGTGCAAAAATGACTCGACCCCAAGCCCAATCTGACAATTAATTGAGCCATGCAAGGTCCAAGTGCAGGCCTGTTGCTGTGTCGGGTCGGTGTTGCCGCGTCGGGCTTGTCGGGTCAGCGGGCTGGTCAATTGCCACCCTTGATTGAAGGACTCGAGGGCTGGCCTCAAGAAGGTTGGCCTTTACAAGTTGCGTGTATGGCTCCTACCTGTACAGCAGCGTCGCCCAACGGATAGGGCTGTCAACGGGTCGGGCCTGTGGTTGGATATGCCCGGATTTTGAACTGTTTGGGCTGGGCCCATTCAAAATTTTGATTTTGTGCGTGTAACATTGGAGTCGAAAGCTAGTGGGGCCCATCCTGATGTTTGCAAAAATTCCATCTCGTCTGTCCGTTTTCTCCATTTTTCTAGTCATTTTAGGATTGGGCCCAAAATTGAGGTGGATTCGAAACTCTTAAGTGGGCCACACCACAGGTAAAAGTAGGGAGAGAAATGCCTAAGTTGAAACCTTTCTGGGGTCCACCTTGATGCTCACGTACCATCCAAACCATTCGTAAGGTCATTCCCACTAGGATGAACTGAAAACCTAAAAATATCAGCCTGATACAAAACTTCTGGGCCCCAGGAATGTTCAACGGTAGGCGTTCAATCCCCAATGTTTCCTGTCGTGTGGTCCACTTGACTATTAGAGTAGCCTCATTTTGGTCTCATGTTGAGCTGGTAAAATGGATGGACGGGTTGGATTTCTCACAAAATTCACGGTGGGCCTCACCTAGCTGGCAGGCAATCCAGCTGACACCCCAGAAATCAGACCATCCATGAATTTGGAGGTTCTTGGATGGTTTCTCCATTGTTTACTAAGTGGGGTGGGCCTATCATGCATGCCTTGCATATGCCATCCAATCCGTTCATTATGTGAGCCCCACCGTGATAATGGATGGGACAAATCTGGTCAAACTATCATTTGGTTGGTATTTATCTGGAAATTACAAGATTTTGACAATTCTATCCGTTGGATTGGTGGTTATCAAGTGGACGGTCCAAATGAAAACTGTTCTGCTATCCAGATCTATGTAAATAACTGAATGGTTAGATTCATCAGATCATTGTGACTTTCAGGTCTTGCCCCTATCCATCATGGAACCTACTGTTTGCACGGCCTAGATTGATGTGCTTGGATGCCACGTCAACAACGGATAGGTGCGTGGGTACACTACCAGAGGATGCCATAATTCCCTTTCCCCAAAATAACGGTATTTGGTTCTATGATCTGAACCGTTGATCTGATAACCTACATAGTTGATTTGGGCTGCCTCCAAAATATTAAAGATGTGGAGACGCCTATATTCAAAAGAAATCAGTTCGATGATCCAACGGTTGAAATGTGCCAATGTGGGAGAATTATTTTTTGGTATCAGCCATCAACGGTGAGCCCCATCATATAAACCGGTTTCATTTTATTGGACAGCAAAAGGGTTCTTGCGAATTTATCAAAAAGCCATGTACCTCGAGAACCGTTGTTCTGGTGGGCCACCATGTGAATTGTCTTGCTGCCAGACCCTTCATCCCCCACGTTGATGAAAATGGGTCTTCATTAGATAAACGGTCTGGATCACCAAACAGTGGGACCAATTTGGATGACATGAAACCAATGGCACTATGAATTGGGATGAGTTTGAGCTGTGTTGGAATATGATGTGATGTGCGAGAGCCATCTAACCCGTCCATTAGATGCGTCCCCCGATGTTAGGTCTGGATCCACACACATACACTGATCCATAACTAAGGTGGGCCACATCAAAGGCAAAAATGGGGGACAATGTGGAGGGGACTCCTACCATAAATGTGGGGTCCACTGTGTTTTTTTTATATGTTATCCAAACCGTTCATCAGTCGCCTCCCATCAGGATTAAGGGATAACGAAAACTTCAAAATTTTAGTTTGGCCACAACAACTGGGTATGTTTGCTGTTGGCATGATTGTGCATTTCTCCCTCTGCTGTGTTCCAACTCAGTTTCTGATAGGGATGATTTTTCGAATGTACGGTGTCCATGAAGAGTCTCACCAGATGAACGGTTTGGATTATACATAGAATTCAATGGGCCCCACAAATGTAGAACTTTTGGTATTCACCACTTCTCTTTAGGGCCAAGAAACATGCCTGCAAGCTGGGCTCCAGCCCAGGTCTTGAGGCCCACCATAAGAGATCCCATACTAATCATCTGCCACCACACATTGATCGCGGAGGGAATCCCAACGCACATTTGGGCCCACCTTTTGAAAAGTTGGTGGAAAATGATATTTGATGTGCATAGGATTCCCCTAGATCAACGATTGTTTATTGCTATAATTGGACGGCTGTTGTGAGAGATCCTAATGTCCCCACACGGGCCCAATGTAATAAATCTGGATGGGTGATCTCGTGGGCAACACCAATTATGTATTCTGGTCCAGTAATCAGGCAATCCCAGTCGTCAGATGGGTCACAACTGCATGACTGAAATGGACCACTTCAAGAAACGCACAAGGGATCCGCGTACGACCCGCCAGATTTTTGGGCCATGCCACATACATGGGGTGGCCGAGCCAACGAACGGTCTTGATCTCATTCCCACATGACACATATATGTAATATCATTCATATATAGAAATCTGAAACCAAACAGCATTTTTCCTTGGCTAGAGAACATGAAGTATTTAACACTTAAGTAGGGTTAATTCATTTGAAGATTCAACACAATCCATTTGCCAACTTTCTCTTCCCAGAGTGAACTCTAGATTGGGCAATTTAGGAGCCATATGTGACACGTGGACGGCATCCCTGTATCCGTGGTCCACCTATATTAACAAAGAAAATCAAGACCCAAGTTACTACAAATCCATAAAATCTAGCTAATGACCTTCTTTTAGCATTTTCTCCTTTTGAAACTCATGTCAAGATGATATTAAAATATCAAAATTTTATTTTCTTTATCATAATATTACTTTACTAAAGTGCAACTAAATTTAAATTTAAATACAAATTAAAATAAAGTTAATCTATGAATAAAAATTTCTAATGAAATATAATTCAAACCTTGTTCTCTTCATTTATAAAATCATCAAATTTGAAACGGGTCTGCATCGAGGCATTTTCTGTGATTGTCGTACAAGCGTCTTTCCCATCCGTTGATGGCCATGGTCCTCTGTGGACAAGATCATCAGATATTCATGTTGATGGATTAAATAAAAGTTAATATACTTTCACTAAACTTGGATAATCTTCCTGATAGAACTTCCATTTAAATGAAGAACTTGTCTGATTTCGAGGTGGGGCATTCTGTGTATGATGAATTGGGACCATTGGTTACTTTTGTTTGAACATTTATTTTCTTGTGCATGTGTGGCCCTCTGAAAAGAAGACACAAACATGGTAGGATATGCATTTAACAATTACTTGAGAACATACTTAGGTAAGTTTAATGAGAAGGCATAGACATAAATACAAGCAAAAGCATGTAACACATTTCAGCAGAAATGAATATCCATGGTCATGAGGCCATGACATAACATTTGTTATGTAAGATCTCCATCCATCATAACACATGTATGCATAAATAGATACATTCACTTATGGTCTTATGTGATTAATGCATTTTACATTTTCTAACACATGATTTGCATTTGTTCCACCAACCAACCTTCCATATACAACCAACCTTCCATATATGGGCCACCTTGATCAATTGTTACCTGACCGACCTTCCTAATAATTTCCAATTCTTCAAACCAACCAATGAACAATGTACAGTATTTACTAGAATACATTCAGATGTATTGCAATAAGATATGTTGGGACTTTATTCTATATGAATAAGAGTCATCTTCATATCATCCAAACTATTTATCCAATGGTGCATAGTGTTCGGAGCGGAAGCAAACCTCAGATAAGAATTAAACAAGTAATAGAGAACAAAAAATTCAAGAAAATATAGAGAAGACATAAGTTTTAATATAGAAAATCATTTTGGAAAAAAATTATGGCATAAAGCGATGATCAATTCACTGTAATTAGAAGAATATTACAAGAGACGTAACAACTTACAATAGAACTACTAGATTTTTCCTTAAAACCCTTAAATATTTGTGCTATGCTTTAAAACCTTCACACATTCTCACTCTAATCCTAGTCGCAGTTGGGAGGGTATTTATACACTTTGTACAAGATTAGGAAATAAAACCCGCACTTACGCATTTCGTTAGTCGGATCAATGGGACCCTCAATTGGACTGACAGGAACCGACACAAATACATTGCTTGAACTGAAAATGTGCAAAAGGTCACAATGTGCCATTTAAGAATTCACCCACTAATTCAGTAAAATCGATGAAAAATCGGTTCAACTGAGACAAAGGTCTTCTTTGCACTAAGATTAAAGGCATTCAATCAACACATAAAAAAGCGAAAAGAGTTCTCAGTTAAATTATTTGAACCCTTTGATAATTTGACTCTTTTGCGTTTGATATAGGCCGTTATCATAACCTCTATATAAAGAAAGGGTAGTAGTCAACTTGAGAGTTTTTTTTGTCTCCCACATCCCCCATCCAAGGTGAGTCCCTTCGTATAAATGGTACCTTTGTATAATGAAAGGGTAGTAGTCAACTTGAGAGTTTTTTCTGGCATCCGGCATTGGCGAGTCCTTTCATGCAAATGGTTTGAGTCATTAAAAAAATTCTTTGTTGAACCGCTAGAGTCCCGATGTATCTTACTAGAAAACCTCTCTTACTGTATGGTCATTCCTAGATTACATTCATCAATGTACTACTGTGTATATGGTCATTCCTAGATTACATTCATCAATGTACTACTGTGTATATGGTCATTCCTAGATTACATTCATCAATGTACTACTGTGTATATGGTCATTCCTAGATTACATTCATCAATGTACTACTGTGTATATGGTCATTCCTAGATTACATTCATCAATGTCCATGTATATTAAAAGCCTATAACTAAAATCATCATCTAAAATGTAAACAATCATATTAACCAAAACAACGCAACAGGCCTAGGCACGTGCACAAGTACACATGCACACATGGTTGTCTACACACTCATTTAATGCGCGTGCTAGCACATGCATCCATGGACCCATGTAATCTGCACAGTGGGATAATAGACAGGGAAAGACCTAATCTCTTGATTAACTGACAACCTATTCTTCTTCTTCTTTTTCTTTTTCTTCTTCTTCTTCTTCTTTTTTATTTTTTTATATTTTTATATTTTTTATTTTTTAAATTTAATTTTAAGAAGGAATGGAAAGAAAAAGACCAAACTACCCTAAGTATGCACATATACCTAACACAAACAAGGTGATGAAATGTTACATACCTAGGAGAATTGGATAATGGTAATGGTGGTGGATTGGGAGAAGATGAATGGTTATTTTCAACATTCTTACAAGGCAATCCGCCTTCCACTGGTGCAATCCCTGTCCTTGCGTTCAAACCAATATCTGTCTGCCCTTGTCCTGCAACATTCAACACACATAGGGCCCATTTACAAGTGCTTTAGCAGACAGCCCAAAAATAATTCATGTGGGAATGGTCAGTCCCAGTCCCAGCCATTCAGTATCTGGTCACAGTAGATCAATAGGAAGAAGATCTGGCCTTATATCAACAACAAAACAAAAGGCTGTAGTGGGGGAAAATCCAAATACCTGCCCCTTTGTCAGTGCTCTTCACTGTTCTATACATCTGCATGAACACCCACATAAAATTAAAGTCTACATTGCTAAGATTACTCCCTAGATGCCCTTTTGTCCTTAGTCCTTGTATCCAACCTCCCATTTCAAAATCCTTACAATAACAATCATAGTAAGGGAAATGATACATATGACACCCTCTTTTATACTTTTGGGTGTACTATTCTAATACCAAAAAGTAGAAAACATGGGTGTATGCATAATAAATAGAGGATATGGATATCAACTACTTAAGAAAAATGTTAGAATTGTATTAGTATTTATTTTTTTTCCCATCTAAGTCCAAACACAAGGAGATGTTTTCTTTGTAGTCCTACCTGCAAATGGCTCTTCACATGAGCTAGTGTGAGATCTTTCACATTCATTAGCTCCATAACTGATTTGGGTGTTGCTCCTGCATTGATAAATTCAAAGGAAATTTGATAGAGAACCAAAAAACATTGGTGTGATAAATCATCAATTAAGGAGAGTATGGTTTTGAAAAATGACATTTACAAGCCCTTAAAAAAAAAAAAAAAAAACTATTATACACCCCCCTTAACCTACTTTTTTACTCCTGCCTACTACGTGCTACATATAGGTGGATAAGGAGAAGGGGTGTATGTATAAAAAAAAAATGGGGTTGTATATATCATTTCCCAATGTATATTATATAAGATTCAAAGAAAGAAAATCTACTCATATAAACATATAAAAAAAAAATGGGGTTGTATATATCATTTCCCAATGTATATTATATAAGATTCAAAGAAAGAAAATCTACTCATATAAACATGTTTTAGTTATGGGTTTTCTCTCTCTCTCTCTCTCTCTCTCTCTCTCTCTCTCTCTCTCTCTCTCTCTCTCTCTCTCTCTCTCTCTTTTCTTTTCTTTTTTTTCTCTCTATCTTTTTTTTTTTTTTTTTTTTTTTTTTTGAATTTTCTTTTATGTTTTGCTTACTCTCATGGCCTCCAAGGAGCTCCACGGCATGAACAAAATGTGCATGGAGAGTGGAAGTCCATCTCATTCTAGGAGCTCTAATGCATCTCTTGCTTACACCAACCATTCTTGAACTCCTCTTGAATTTGAAGCTGTGGGTCTGAGGTTGGTGGAGGCGTAGAAGGTGGCAATGGAGTTGGTGGGGCCTGTCGAATGCTGGCATCTCGAACCCAAGGCTCAAAGTGGGTTCACCACCGCATGGATGGTAGCTCCTTTCTGGGTGCAATGACCAATTGTCTTGGCTCATGTCGCTTCCACTACTACCGGATTCCGATACTGAGCTCCTGTCACTGACGAAACTCCTCGTTGTAGGTCCTTGAAAGCCCACATCTACAGTTTCATCACAGGAGATAGATGGTAGGCTGATCTGAAGCGAGAGATTGGGCAAAGTTGATGTAGTTTGCATTGAGTTAGAGCTTAAGAAGGTAAATGGGGGATTCACAGATCAAGTCATGCAAGGATTCTTGTATAGATAGATAGAGAGAGAGAAAAGGTAGTGATTATATCATGAGTGGCTTATGATTTGCATATGAGTATTTAGGCTACAAGAGCCTAGAAAGAGAGAGAGAGGGAGAGTTTAAAGGGAAAGAATAGTAAAGAAAGAGGTATATATTTTAAGAAAGGAAGCAAAGGTATCAAACCTTGAGAGAGAGAGAGAGAGAGAGAGAGAGAGAGAGAGAGAGAGAGAGAGAGAGAGAGAGAGAGAGAGAGAGAGAGAGAGAGAGAGAGAGAGAGAGAGAGAGAGAATGTGTATACAGAGGATGCAGGGATTAATGGTGGTATCGCAGGCATTGGTTGGAATTCGAGAAAAAAAAAAAAAAGAGAGTATAAAATATTAGTCTTTGTCTTATATAATTTAAGCATCTCTTTGACGTCAACAGATCGAGACCCACAATTCCCGTTTTCTTTCTTCTTCCGAGATTTTTTCCATACTCTAGCTCTTTAGGACCATCCATACTCAGCCACACAACCACTAGTCACATGCTGTATACTTGTACACAATCCGAACCATTCAAATACGGGCCTGCTCTAGATGTTCATGATCCTAAAATTCCAGTGAAGAATGAGGAATGTTCACATGTTATGAAGCGTTCAAGTTTGTGGGGCCCACATCAGTGTGAGTGACATCTAAGCCGTTAGCTTAGATCCCAAAATCCAGCCTGATCAATAAATCAGGTTTGTCACACCCCAAGGGAACAATGGGGGGCATTGAAGAGGGGAAAACCCACCATAGAAACTTCTAGATGGAATGTGGGGTCCACAATGTTGTTGATATGTCATCCAGTCCATTAATCAAGTGTGCCTCACAAGGATGAAGGGACACACCTAAACTTAAGCCATCTCTATATAGAGGTTTTAATCGCAATTATAAAATTCTATCTGTGGTGCGTCCCTACTGAGCTATTATTAGGGATGATTCTCCGGTTGTACAGTCACCATGAGTAGTATCACTAGATGCATGGTTCGGATTCCACATAATTATCATAGGTGGGCCCCACACAGCTTTAACATTGAACCCGCATACTCCTTCTCCGGGAGAATCATTATAGCCGTTCGATTAGTGGTCAACAAATGGATGGTTAAGATGAAGATGGTCAATTGTCCCAACCTAAACAACCAATATCCATCAATAGGATGGGTCACAAATGAACACTCTCAATGGACGTATGATCCTAAATGGCCAATTAGGTGACATCTCATAGATAGTGATTGACACAATAATCCATTCACCATAAGTTCCTTAAGATGGCTTTATACGATAGAGTTGAGAAGATGGACGGTCCCGATAATTGGACCACTTGGCAGTGCGCCTGAATGGACGGCGACAAACGCTGGATATGAGTCGCGACGGAAGTAAAACGAATCCAAGTTGAGGATATCCATGTTTTATTTGGCAGATAAAGAACGTAATGCAGGCCATGCACATCACGCGTCTGTAATGGGGTGATAAGAAGGACACCCAATCCGTCCCTCAATGGATGAGCCTTGATTAATTGCCACTTTGTGGTACTCGTGGTCCTACATTTGGTGATTTTGGACCGTTCATCTTGGGGGTATTACTGTGGGTAACGTACGGGAGAAATTATATACCGGGCTCGCAATCCTAGCTGTCGATTTGTTGCCGTCCAAAGATGCTGTATATCAAAAGTACCTATGGTCCATATTCAAAGAGGATGGTAGAATTGTTCAACCAGCGTTTCTGTAACATAGTCGAAGAATGGCTGGAATAACCAGCTGAACGGTTCAAATTCAGTTTCTATGTATCTGTACGTATTATAATCGGAGATGAACCATGATTGCTTCTTTGCACAACGTACGGGAAACCTATTATGGAAATAACATTGGACACTACTGGTAACACCAGTCTTATAATTCTCATTTCGCGAGATATTGAAATGATTTAATCTGAGCCACTGACTTTTGCTGGGCCACTGGCTATATGGTTAAGGCTGGAAACTGGTCACATTAATGTGGCCCACATGTCGGGTCCAAGCCTTATTTCTAGGTCCAATCAATAAATACTCCTAGTACTTTAATGCTAGCCGGCGGTATAAGAATTTTTTTTTCAACAGTTAAATATTTGAAATACTTCAATTTTAGATTTTTTTTTTTTTTTTTTTAAATTATTTTTTGGGATGCTCCATACATGATAAGTCCCATCATATAAACGGTTGGATTGTCCAAATATGACCTGAATCTTATAGTGATTGGGCACAACTGTTTTTAAACCATCTATACATTTTGTATACAGAAAATGTAGGCTTGACCATGCACAAGCATAGAGGTGTGTGCCTGCAGCTCCTTTCGGGGGAACCGCTTCATGTGCATAACGTTCACACCGACCGACAGGTGTACTACCTAATGTCTTACCTTGATCTTGATATCACACTGATTTAAAGCTTAGGTGGGCCGCACAATAAGAAAGAATGTAAAATCATACCTAAAGCTTGTTGTGTGGCTTACTTAATATAATATTATATCTAAATTTATTTAAAGAACGGTGCAGTGAGCATACCATTTATAACTTTGTTAATATAAACGAAATTTGAACATAGAAAACTTCATATGGGCACCACAAAATGTATAAGTCTTACCTATCATGTACACTAAATCATGCCTAAATCTTATTGTGGCCCACTTGACTTTTGTAACGGTATGACCTTAATTTGTCATGGCACTTTATCCTGATCATTTGCATCAGATGAACAGATTTACGTGGTAATTCACATCAAATGAATGGATTAATGGTAAACTAATAGTGGACATCCCATCCAAACTCTTCCTTATGGTGTACTTGAGTTTTGATTTGTGTGAGTTTGATTCCAAGGACATGGATTCCTGCGACCTTGACCGCTGAATGTTTATATGGTTAGAAACTAAGTGGGGCCATGGTGATGTTTGTGAGAAATCTACTCTATTCATTTATTTTGCCGGCTTATATTAGAACAAGAACCCAAAAATGCAATAAATTCAAAACTCAATTGGGCCACACAACCTGAGTGGGTACTTAAAACATTCGCGAGGCCACAAATGTTTTGGATCAAGCTAATATGTTTGTGTTTTCAACTCATCCCATTTAGAATAACCTTATGAACTATGGATGTCTTATAAGCACCCTAATGGAACCCAAAAAGATTTCAATAATAGGCATTTCCTTCCTTACATTTTCATATTAGCGATTACCTTACATTTTGGCTGATGACCTTACATGAGCTGACGGAACATAAAGACACTATGGATTTCTTACAAAACATCACCGTAGCCCCCACCTAGCTTCCAACTGAAGGAACCTTTTGCAAACAGGAGGCAATGTACTGCATGTCCTCATGTGCTGCTGGACTAGTAGTACCTATCCCTCTGTATGCGTACGTGTGGTCAGCTTTAACATGGTTTTTGTATAATTCTGTCCCACTTGATGATTTGAAGGGGCCAACCGTCCATTCATCATTGTCCGGAGCCTACATTTCATGCTCGGGTCCAGCCCTAGGCTGGTCAGCTCGTCTGACTCGTCATGGTCAACTCGGATTCCACGGACCCTGACTCAGGATCAAACAACTCGGTCCGAGTCACCGAATCTTTTAACAGAACCCGTGATCCACGATAGGCTAGTTTAATTTTCTCACGAGATGAAACTTGATAAATATCTTGTAAGATATCGTCAATATCTCGTGAGATGCATGTGGGGTCCGGTCCCACATGCATGCGTACCTAGACAGATATGACCCCGTTTAAACGGCTAGCAATTGTCTCGTGTGGCCTATCCATTCTCCCAATATTCCCTCCTTCAGGTCGAAAATATTCCTTCTTCTCTCGAGGCCACGTGGCGCAAATCCAGCCGTTAATGATGCTGACATCAACTTGCTCCAGTCACGTGGGAGATAATGTATGGGGCTTTTATCTAGGCGAGACGTTTCTGTACACCGCTGGAGTACCAATCTAATTTGTAACTCCATGATTGGACCCTGTTTCTACAGGGTATTTGAAGTTTTGAACCGCTAAAGATGTAGGGCCCACTACGAATAGATTTTGAACAAAGTACCTTGCCGTCCAAATGATCCTAACCATCTGATCGGTGGATTTGAAACTCTCTAATTTAATGGTGGTTGAGAACTATTTGTGGCGAGATGTACTTAGCCTGGGGTATATGCAGGTGGGTACAATGTATTACATGGTTCAGATCTCGTCCCCACCCATATAGATTCAGTGCTCCCGCAGTGTACCGGCCTTTCCCTTCTATATGGTTTTCGAGTTCCAGAAGAGCTGTCTAATTTGTAGTCCGCGTTACCACCGAAATGATTTTGGTGCTAGCATACACGTGAGGCTCCGTACCATGCATATGGAATGTAACCCAATCCGAACCGTTCCAATGGAGAGAACCACTCTAGATGGATTATCACCCAGATATTACTCATATCATGATCTTAACCTTTCAATCGCTAAACATCCAACAAACAATCGTCCATCCGATTTTGATCATATGACCAATATACGTCGGTTCTCATCATTTCGACGGTTTGGATTTTACTTAAATGCCACGTGTAAATGTAAGGATCCATACATATCAAAAGTGTTTACACTGATTTTGTAGTCAGTAGGACCACCATACACTTTATTCGATTAATGGATCTTGGGATGGTAAAAAGGTGTAATCATTTGTTAATAATTTCCAAAGGGTGTGGTCAGCGGCTGATACGGTCGAGTCATGGGGAAATGTTCCTTTCCTTTTCTATTCTCATCGAGAAATGCAAGTGCACTTTCACACGTGAATAAGAATCACACGTGTTGGGAAGGATCCAGTCATCGTGCGGCCCCCCTTGAATCCCGTGTTTTAAAAATCGCACCGATCTGATCATCACGTGGATCACGATTCTGCATCAACTTTGGACCGTTCTCAGTTTATCTTGACCGTTCTTTTGTTTTGTTTTATGCTTGACCACGTGATGAACGGCTCTGGCATCTCACGTGTCTCGTAGATGTACCGTCTACAGTGGTAAGTCCACAGTGCTCGGTGCAATGAATATATCAGACCTCTTACACGTGTAGCATCTAATGTGGAACCGGGCTAAATGTGTGCCATCTCAATGTCTTTCGCATTGGCAATGGTGCGTTTGGAAAGGTTTGACAATCACAGGATATCACATGGATCTGAGATCCAAGCCGTCCATTAATTATGATTGATGGTGTAGATGCCCGGCATACAAATTTGCAGTTAATACTATTTGGTTCAAGTTCGATCGCACGTACGGTCATCTTGAGTGTGCCAAAGCTGAGACACATTAAGAAGGCTATAATAATAAAACAAAAAGTGGACAACTTAGAAAACTATATTATGGCTCACCTGATCCATAGACTGGTCATGTAAATTATATACAGCTTAGAAAATTGTATTATGTCATGGATGAAGTACAAAGAATATTTAAAGAAATTTTTTCACAAATAAGATGATAATCAATATTAATATGTTTGGGCATTTCGTAAAAAATAGAATTATTTATGATGTGAAGTCTGTTTGATTATCGAAATAAAGGCATATGTATATGTTGGATATGTGGATTGTCGAGATCTCGAAGAAGAGTTTTGAACTAACTAAGTTTGTAGGTAGCATTGGCCATTGTGCAGTGCTCAACCTTAACAGATGACTATCACATAGTAGTTTATTTATTATTATTTTTTATTTTTCCTACATGAGATAAGACTATATTTAAGCATTGTAAGATATCCCGTGGTAGAACACTGTGTCTTGGGACAACTAGCCTAGATAGAGTCATGGTAAGTAGAGAGTTGAAGAGATTTATTGGAGGATAAAAGAATGCATTTACTAGGAGAAGACGTGAGATATCTTAATACACAAATATCAACATCATATTTGATATTGTGATTGTTAAATAGATAAGGTGCTAAACAAGTCATCGATACATAGAGGGGTTACTGTACAATGCTGGTGAGTTTGATGTGGTAACAGTGGCATTGGATTTTGGGTTTTTTTTTTTAATTTTTTTTTAAAATTTTAAGAGCTGTTATAGTAATGAATTGTTGATGGATGTCTTAAATGTGTAAATTCAACAGTATATTGATGATAGGTTCGATGCCATCGAGTAGGCTTTAATCCCATCAAGATTTTTCAAAATAAATTGAATTGGTTGTTGGATACTTTAAGGGCCTGTTTGGCCGGGCAGATCCCATGGCATTAGGAGGGATGAGATCAGTTTTAAGGTAATGATGGTGGTGTCAGTGGATTGCCTTAAGATCCATGGAATTGCTTATATCCCGGGACAAGTTCACTGGGTCTATTTGGCACGCCCCCCATATCATGGGATTTTACCTTCCAATCCCTTCAACCAAGGGATAGGATCAATTTTAAGGTAATGATGGTGATGTCAGTGGATTGTCTTAAGATCCATGGGATGGCTTATATCCCGGGACAAGTTCACCAGACCTGTTTGGCTCGTCATGCCTATCTAAGGATATTGCCGATCCCATCCCTCCTAATACCGTGGGATCTGCCTGGCCAAACAGGCCCTAAGTGCCCTTTTCAATACCATCAAAGTCCATTCGATGACATTAAAGGCTTGGTTAAGAAAATCAAAAATTTCATGTTTGGTCGTCAAAACGTTTTGGTATATTTCAATGTTATTGAAGTGGGTTCGATGTTATCGAATTTTATCAAAGGTGTCATTGAGCGTATTGCAGAGTTACACAGATTTGTGATTTTACAGGATTTTATTTCCGATTTTAATTGGGATTCTCCTAAATATTATATATATGAGTATAATAGGGATTGAGAGGTATCTAAAGCTTTCTAATTCGTTCCTAGGGTTTCAAAGCGCTTGTAAATGAGATTCGAGTCTTGTTCAATTCAGGTATTTTTTTTCTTTCTCCTTGTAATTTCTACTTTTATAATGATTATAGTTGCTTTGTACTATGGTTTTTTTATCTGAAAAGATTTTTTCGACGTTAAAATTGGCGTGTTTGTGTTGTGCTTGCTTGGTGTGATTGGAAACCTTATGAACAAATTAGAAAGTTCTAAATACTTCCCAATCTCAATTATGCTCATATATATATATATATATATATATATATATATATATATATATATATATATATATATATATATATATATATATATATATATATATATATATATCATTTAGGAGAATTCCAATCAAAATAAAAAACAAATCTTGCAAAATTGTAAATTTGCGTTACTCTATAATACGCTCAATGACACATTTGACATAACTTTGATGATATTTATCTAAACTTTCGATGACATCGAACCCACTTCGATGGTATCGAAATAATAATAAAATGTTTCGACGACCAAACATGCAAATTCAGATTTTACCAATGTCATTGACTTGGCCTTCGATGTTATTGAACAATTTTCGATGGAATCGAAAAGGACACCTAAAGCATTCAACAACCAATTTTAATTATTCCAGAAATATCGATGACATTGAGTTGACTTCGATGACATCGAAGCCTGTTTGATGGCTCAAACCTGTTATCGACAGACTGTTGAATTTACAGATTTAAGACATTTATCAACAATGTGCTCAGTAGTAGGCTGCATTGTTGATAGGGTGTCATCGGAAGATGGGATCAGACTGTAATATTAGGATAGATTTATTCATCATCCTATTTGAGTGGAGGAAAAGAAAAAGGGTGGTGATACGCTGAAAAAATAAAAATAAATCAAGTCTAGGAAATTTTCATGAGCTCCTATGATACCATGATAAAAACAAAAAGAAGAGAAAAGCAATAATTGAAAGATTTTTCTTTTTTTGTCATCAAGTGTAACTCTTGAATTTATATATAAGGAATGCCCCAAAAATGAAACAATACAATAAATACAAAATCAGATTCTACCATAATGAAATTTAGACAAAAGAGATAAATATACAAAGAAATTAAGTATTGTTCTAATTAATAAACACATTGTAATACCCCAAAAAAATCGGGGGTCGTGGATAAACTCGGCTCCCAAGTTTCATAGTATCACTTATCATTAATTTTATGGTTTTATGATTAATCAAGTTTAAATGCGCAGCCTGAAATTTCTTAGAGCATGAAATACAATCACAACTAGTCTATTGAAATGAGAGAGATCAATAAATATAGGTCCAAAAGAATATAAATGGGCTGCACAAGGCGTTGCCCAACAAAATCACCAAAATATCATGTCCCAAAAGAGTAGAACTGAGTCCACTCGTCCTCATCATCTAAGCTCGCGCCGCACGGCTCGTAGAACTTAGTGCTACCTGTAGCTACTGAAGAGTTTGGGTGGTGTTTTAAAACACTGTCTCAGAGTGGAAGTGAGTAATCAACTCAGTGAGTGCTATTAATCTTAAGTAGTAACAGGCATTAATTATATTACGAAGTTAATGAAAAGCAATCATTCAAAAACACCTAACAAATCTTATTAATGCACATGCATGAAGGATGATATGATGCATGCCCTCGCCACAATACTCTCTCGAGCGACTCCATCTAACGATCGCATATGATAAGACTCCCTCAGAGTGACCTCGACTACCGAGTCGCCAACCTAGCTAGTACGATGCGATGGTAGTGTTAGCCGAGTTCTTAGTTAAATTCAGTTCATCTAGCCGGTTGGGAAAACCGGTACACCCCACGTATCAATGCTCTCAACTAGTTGTGATGCCAAGGCCCCTCAATGCGTGCCTTGATCCCGTCGGGTTCTCCATCTTCGACTTCAAGCACATGTG
Source organism: Magnolia kwangsiensis (assembly GCA_037074715.1). Taxonomy (NCBI): domain Eukaryota; kingdom Viridiplantae; phylum Streptophyta; class Magnoliopsida; order Magnoliales; family Magnoliaceae; genus Magnolia; species Magnolia kwangsiensis. Next base: position 113,714,414 of record CM073580.1, read on the forward strand.
GAGTGCCGAGAGAATGAGATCGCTCGCGGTCAGTACGGAGAGGCGCGACACTCTAGTGTAGGCCTATAGCTCAGACATAGTGTCCCATTCCACCGTGTCCGGTTCATGAGGCTGTGGACCAGTTTTAATCGGTTATTAGTGGGCTACAACGGTTGTAGGGTATTTTAGGTTCCATATATGTGTGAGTAAACAAGGGTAACAAACAAGGTTGGTCAGTAAATAGGCTAGACCGCACGAATCGGGCGAGCACGAAACAAGCGATATCGGGTACCAGGGACCCATGTAGTCAACCTATTGCCACCCGTATATGCCCACCTAAACCTACGGGTCAAGCCATAGCATAGTCCTACCAATGGGACTATCGTCTCTCCTCGTGTTCCTGACCAACCCAAGGGTGTGATGGTGTTCCATAACATGCCAACTATACAGGTTAACATCTAGCATAACGATACCATGTTTTCATGCATCTCAATCATACAAAACAAATACTCCTAATAAGCAAGTTATCATTATCATGAACAATGTGCATGTGAGTGGTGTGGGTTTGTGAGGAAGTTACGCACTTTCTTCATCTGAAGGAATCATAAGCACAAGGGTAATGAATCATAAATACTATGAAGCAACATCATATAGAAAAATTCAACAAGGTATGAGCACACAATCATTCATACACAAAATCATACAAGAAGCAAGAACAACATCATATGAGAATCAAACATGCAATTCTATACAATTCCAATAAGCATACAATTCCTAAGGTTTCTCTAGAATCTCTAACTATAGCATCCAAGCAATAAAATTTATTAGATTCTTAATAAAATTGGTGCTAGGCCACTTAAGAATAATAACCCGCACCTATAGATCGTTGAAGACTTGGAAAGCGACCTAGGAGTGTGGATTTGGGGTCGATTGACCGGAATACCTAAAGCAAGCAATTTCATGTTAGAAATTCATGACAATCCCTTCTCAACATAAGAGTTTCAAAAAAAAACGGTGAGGGATTTACCTAAACGATCAATGGAACGATTCTTACGATTGTGGTGAAGGGCTTCCTTTAGAGAATGGATAGGGAGTTGCAAGGTTGAGCTTTCTTGGGCCCCACCACCAACAACACCCTCCTTCACTCTCTTCTTTCTCTCTCTTTCTCCTCCTTCTCTTCTCTCCTTACTCTCTTCTCTCTCTTCTAGGGCAAAATCGTATGGGGAGAGGGGTGCCCCAAATGAGGGTTTTTTATAATGCCAGATTTGGTGGAAATGGCCCCAAGTGTTGGGTTTTTACTATACTAACCCTATGAAAAGATTTTTCTAGCCTCTAGGGCCCACTATAGGGTGTAAGAGTTGATACCCACCATTGGATAGTTGGCCCTAATGATGATATACGTATGGACCTGCTCGGCCCAGCATTTGGATGTGCCGATCGAGAGATATGATTAGAAGACTGCTCAACGGTCATCGACGGTCGATTGGGGCCGCAACTATATGGATATGAGTAAGAAAATATCCTTACTCCACGGGTGAAGTTTGGTCGCAAACTGACGGTTCGAAATCTTCAACTTTGCCTAAGAGTGGACGACTCAATTCACTTAAGTTTCAGGTCATTCCTTTAGGGTATTTGCACTTCTCATGCACTCATCTTTTGGCTCAAGTTGAGCAGTTTTAGACAATACCAAGGTCTGACTCCCGTGATGGACGTCAAGCCCAGCAAGATGGACGTTATTCTATAGTTTTGTAACTAGTGGCCTACCAACTAGCGGTCTAGAGCCTGTTCGAAAAATCGGGGCATTTCTGGAATGAATTTAGTATTGAGATTTCTCGTGGGCATTGATTAAGGTTTGAATTAAATATTTTAATAGTGTGGCATATTTATAACTAGTGAAAGTGAAGATTTGATCATGATTACTCTAAGTCGTTAGTTTTAGGCTAAAATAATATTGGGGTTCATTTGGTCTATTAGCCGAGATCCGGACCTTGTCTGACTCGGCTTTAATTGGATCTACAATTTAGTTATGATGGTCTTGATTTATTAACGATGGATCGATTAGATTTGGGCCCTACATGAGTAAATCATGGGACTAAACTCGATATTTGAGTGATCGGGCGGATTCGTTGATTTCCTACGGTTGATTGATCGGATTTGTGTGGTTCTTTATTAGTACCATGCCTATATAAACTGACGTTAAATACTAATGGTTATTAAGTGTTATTATAAGTTAGTTAATAAAAATTTTTTTAAGGATTTTTAGAAATCCAAAAACAGTAAAAATTCAGGATGTTACACACATAAAAATTGAAAATCCTTCCTAATATGGCTAGTTATTTAGTTATTTTTATATTTGGATTGACATTAATAAAACAATAATCATAACATAATTAATTTATATTATTAGAAAAATAAGTGTAACAGACAAATGAGACACATGATTTAACTTACTGTTACATTTTATTACAATTGATTGCATGTAACAGATAAATAAAATCGCAATCTAAAAGCCTATAGTTGTCTAACTTCTATAACTCAAAGAGAAAATCTTAAATACTCAGGCATATTTGTGATGGGTGATGCTCGGGCACTTAAAAATTACGAACATGACTTGCAAATAATTAAAACTAAACCGTTCAAATGGCACGTAGATGGATCATGACTTTGATTATGGGACGGTTAGCACTAAACATTAATCCAATGGCCTTATTCAACAAACAAGTGTGCAATCTAGGGTATATTTGATTTTCCAAGTAATAGTAAATGCATTGCAAATATGTAATAATTACTTACCAAGATAAATGCATTGGGACGTTCCGACTAATATATGTGGGGCCATTGTGATATATGTGAATTATTCATGCTATCCATCTGTTATTTCAACTGAATTTAGGGCATAAGAAAAACAATGAGGCAGACTCAAAATTTAAGTGGACCATACCATAGGAAAAAGAGAATTGAACACTCACTGTTAAAAACTTCTTAAGGCTACGTTTTACTTTGGTGTGGGCCACTTGAATGTTGTATTTATCGTATTTTTTAGTTCATGCCTCAAAATGTCCTGATAAAATGAATAGACAGAACGGATGTATAAAATACATCACAATGGGTCTAGAAATTTAAACTATCCCTTTTATACCAATTTTGAAGACAAAACTTCAGATGGATTTTCAAACCAGTGAAAGGGTATTAATTACTCATTTACAGGTACTTACACCGCTTTAAAATATAAGACTAGTCCTTAGTTTAATTTGAGTTTACATATATTTGTCACGTGTACTATATGTTAGTGGCCGCGTATCAAGTGTCATCCGTAGCCAGTGCATCAAATGACTCTCCCGAATTCAAAACGCCATATTCATCTTTCCGAGATTGGCAAAAAATACAGCGAATGCATTTCTCGATTTTCGAGACTATTAATGAAGAATAATCGTGTCCTCTTCGGAGAAATCGCCGACGACGACAGCTTTTTAATTCCCTCGAGCCGGACACCCATGTTAGTTCTATGCCATCTAGTAAATGGTAGTGATATGTCATCCTCATATTCGGTAGTGACTTACTTCCATCCAGACCATTCATGTTATGGGCCCCACTGTGGATGGAATAGAAAACCAAAATCACACTGATATATCAATTCCAAACAAGTAAATACTGGATATGAAATAGATGGTTCAAATCGTAATAGAAAGTTCTCTAGAAAATTAGACGATTAACACTGTCTTCTCCTTTCAATTTTTTGGATGGTCTGGATTTCTGTGACGTTATTCAGTGTTTATATTCGAAGGGTCACCACCAACTTTGAAATGGTGGGAAACTAACACTGGGGTCTCTTTCCCAGAGGGGACCCGACACTAACATGCGCCCCATGATATAATAAGCCCTGGTCAAACCTACGTCAAAATTCAATAATTGAAGGAAAAAGCTCAGAGCCTTTTCATTGTCAGCAACCCCAACACTCTTCTTTTCCAAACAAGGATTGTTGGACACCCTCTAATTGTAACCTGTCCACACCCTAGCTTACAATAGCAAGCATCCACTGACAACTCTACCAATTCTCATTTAAACCTATCCTACGCACCCTAGCTGTTTTTTACGCAGCGCGTAAAACACCCAGTTCTGTGGGGCCGCCATGTTATACGTATAAAATCCATTCCTGTATATCAGGTTCTATCCTCCGTGTTATGCTCGGAGCTAAAAAATCGGCTAGATCTACGACTCATATGGGCCACACGAATGGGCATGCGATGACAACCATTCGTTTGGGTGTGGGTCCACCGTGATGTGTATCTTTCATCGAACTCGTTAATCAGGTGTAACTAACCAGGATGAAGAGGATACATAAAATATCTTCCTAATAAACAACTCAGGTGAGCCACGCTGTTTGAACTTCAGTTTAGGGAGGATTTTAAATTTTTTCCGATGGAGTGGCCCATATGAGATCTTAATCGTGATTATATTCTATATGTACGGTTTAAATAATGGCTCTCACATGATGGATGGAGTGGATTTCACATGTATAATCTGGTTGGCACCAAGGAGTTAAGTATTTTGCGCGCTGCGTAAAATCGTTTTTGTGCACGATTCCGGTCCTAGGCTCCTAGCACGGCCGAACGCGGATTGCCTGGAACACCTTGGATCATGAAGTTCCTTCGCTAAGAATATAGGTGGGCCCACCGTGATGTTTATTAGGAATCCGCCCCGTCCATCCGTTTTTTCGGCTCATATTAAGATTTGGGTCAAAAATGATGCAGATGTGAAACTCAAGTGGGCCACGCGATAGGAAAGAGTGGATAGGGAAATTCCTACCGTTGAAATCTCTTTGGGTCCACTGTGATGTTTATATGTCATCCAAACAGTTCATAAGGTCATTCCTAATGGTATGAGCTGAGAAAATAAATATGTTAGTCTAATACAAAACGTCTGTCGCCCCGCAAATGTTTCAACGGTGGGAATTCAATCGTCCCTGTTTCGTGTGGTTCACTTGAGTTTTGTATCTGGCTCATTTATTTTTTGTTTTAATCTTGTCCTATCATCATCTGGAAAAGCGGATGGACCGAGTGGATTTTTCACAAACATTACGATGGGCTTCACCTGGGTGCACGAACTTCTGCTACAGTGTCGGCAATGCGCGTGCAGCACAGCTTACCCTCCTTAAGCGGATTAGGTCCGGTCCGGCCGCACCAAAGACAGTACGGACCTTACCCTGGGGGCCATCTTGATACATGAATTCTATATCCACGCGGTTCATCCGTTTTTCCAGGTCATTTTTGGGTACTAGCCCAAAAATGGAGCAGATCCAAATCTTAGGTGAACCATATTATAAGAAACAATAGTAATTGAATATCCCACCGTTAAACATTTCCTAAGGCCAATCGTAAGGTTTCCTTAATGTTTATTTACCAGGTTGGATGATAAGGTCTCATAAAACAAATATCAGCTTGATCCAAAATATATCTGGCCCATTATAAGTTTTTAATGGTCAATCACCATATTTCCTATGTACGGTCCAACTGAGATTTGGATCTACTTCATTTTGTGGCTTATGACCTAAAATTACCTGAAAAAATGGATGGACGGCATGGATTTAGAATACATGCATCAAGGTGTGGGCTACTCCTAATTTGCTCCCGAAATTATTGTAACCCTATGTAACCTTAATAGCGGTGGGTCCTACCTTAATGTCCGTTTGCGATCCACTCCGTCCATCAGTTATACAGCTTACGTTAGTATATGCGCCAAAAAATAAAGCAGAGCTAAAACTCAAATGGGCCACACCACCCGAAACAGCAGGATGGAAATCCCTACTGTTGAACCTTAATTTTTTGAGGCCACTGTACTGTTTGTTTAGATATCACCCTGATCTATAACTTTTGTGGTCCCTGGGAGGTTTTAATGGTGAGTGGTCAATCCCCACCATTTATTGTGGTGTGGCCCACTCAAGTTTCAGTCAGCCCGCCTTATGAGATAAGGTTCTCAATGTGGATTACAGACAGATAAAGTATTGTGTGGCCCTATCATGACATATGTGTTTTATCCATGCTGTCCATCCATTATACCAGCTCATTTTATGTCATGAGCCCAAAAATCAGGCAAATCAAAATCTCATTTGAACCACGCTATATGAAATAGTGGTGATTGAACAACCACCATAAAAAGCTTTTTGGGCCATGAGAATTTTTGTTTTCCCTAAATTCTAGACTTTATGACATAACCAACAGGTTGGATGGCAAATAAATATTATAGTGGGCTGGGAAGTTTTGAATGGTGAGCGTTCAATCACCACTATTTCTATGGTGTGGTCCACCTGAGATTAATTTGGATCTACCTTAGTTCTGGTCTCATGCTCTAAAATAATGATATAAAATGGATGAAATCTGTGCCCTCACATACTAACATCAGCATTAAAAAAGATAAAAAGGAAAAAAATAAAAAAATAAAGAACATGAGCAGTCACAACATATGAACCAAATCAACGTAACATAAACATCACAGTCAAACTAAATCAACATCACGGTCATTCTCAAGTTCTAGATACGAAATATTTTCATAAAAAAATATATAAAAAAAACTATTTAATTGTTATTGAATTAACATTTAAATGTTTATTTCAAAAAAAATTTCAAAAAGCTACCTCATCAAACTATGTAATTATCATTATACTAGTATAATCAAGCATGCATGGATATAACTTTTAAAGCACATATCTAAATTTTAATGTGGCATCTAATGACTAGAGTGGTTTTCATATAAGTATCCTGGTGAGCCCTGTAAAAATCAAAGGTGCTCATGTCTCTACGGCATCCACTTTCTTTAGAATGGCCAATCTTAATCACAAGTTAGCTTGATTTTGTTTGCTCTAGCCCTAAATTGGGATTGTCCATCTAAGGGTCAAAGTGGATTTCATATACACAGGCCGGGCTAAATTTCAAGTCCCGCAGCCCTCCTGAATTGTATAGGGAGTATTTAGATAAAAAAAAAAAAAAAAAAAACATGATACCGATCGTATGTCACTCTTGATTTTGGCAGGCAACTATGATGTTTGTATAAGATCTACTTCGAATATTAGATATTTAGTCCCGTCTTATGCCAAGAGATAAAAAAATCAGACTACCTTTTATTTTGGTGGGCCACACCAAAGGAAACAGTTAGGAGAGCAACATCTACCCTTATGCCCGCCGTGATGATTATATGATACTCACTTCAACCATTAGATTCCACCTAAAATATTAGGCCCGTGTACTAAAAATTATAGTCCTATATAATTTACATGGCCATACTGGTGGAAAAAATTTAGAGGGTGATAGCTGTATGGTATACTATTTTGAGGCTGATCACTGCATAGATCACCGTCCATGAAAGGAATGGATGGTTGAGAGAATTTGTGCAGCAATCCATAAAAGGCTTGGATCTAGTATATGTGGTAGGTTGCCATGTGTGCCAAGAAAGAGAGGTTGTGATCTTTGCGTGGCTCGTTATAGGATTGAGACCTTAAGAGTACAAACGTGACTATGTTTTCTAATTTTTGGAGCAAGTGGGGCATATTATATAAATGACTTGGTCCTGAAATCAGGCCCACCAATTCATCAGGTAGACGTACCATACATTTGAAAATGACTGCCCAACCGTTCACATTTAATGTAGGAGAACATAGGTAATCAAGCACTCTATATCCTTTGATAATTACAAATGGTCCACCTCTCTGTTAGACCCTAGAATGTTGTACATAATGTATCTCTACGTAATCAATGGTCAAGATTGAAGCACGCCGTTTGTGAGGTGCTGGGTCCACCTAGTAGGTGCGGACGTGAGTGGATGATCGGCCCATGATCTGATCACTATCTAGACAGTGGTTTTTCAATTGCGTATTGCATGTGGGCCAGTGAGGCATACACCGATACAGTACTGTATAGTGACCCCAACACCACCCGGAAAGGTGGTGATGGGCGTGGTGGGGTCTACCGTGATATATTTGTTTTATCCAGGCCGTTCATACAATTTTCCATCTCATTTTAATGCATGATCCGAGAAATTAAGCAGATCGAAATCTCAGGTGGACCACACGGTGATTGAATGTCCGCCATAAAAAACTACTTGGGGGACACAGAAGTTTTGGATCGAGCTGATATTTCTATTTTCCCTTGATCCAGTTCTGTCTGATCTTTTTAACAGGTTAGATGGAAAATAAACATCATAGTGAGCCTAGGAAGGTTTCAACGGTGAGTGCCATTATTCCACTGTTTCCTGGAGTGTGGTCCACTTTAACTTTGGATCTCATTCATTTTTTAAATCGTGCCCTGCAACGAGCTGGCAAAATGGATGGACGGTACGAATATAAAACATATAAATCTCGGTGGACCGCACAGGGTCCAACACCACTTGGCGGGGTGGTGTTGGGGTCACCACCCAATCTGCTTCCTATATAATCCGATGAGCAGATGTAGGGCCACTACCTGCAGGGATGATGTGGGGCCCACTACAAGGTGAATCATCATTTCTGACAACGTTCGCCCATTTAATTCCGTACCCACCATGCACATGCACTAATAGACCATGAACTCTACGATGAGCTGATCCTAGACCCACTGGCTGCAAGGTTGATGTGGGCCCACCCACTAGGAAGATTAATCATCACCGCATTTACCTTTTTAGGCCCACCATCCAAAGCACATTTGATTAGAACATGACAGCCGATATGGACCACGGCACTTGTAGCAAGATGTGTGTGGGGCCTACCAAGCAGGTTAGTCACCACCACATCATGATCTCAAGGTTCGTATGGCTCATAACCGAATATAAAAGGTCCACATTATCATCTCTGGCCCACCTCTAACCGTTGGATTGGAAAACATTAAAAATCAGAAGGTCCAATATTACTTGATGTTTTATGGCCATTCATTTCATCTCTGGAAATTCCTCCCTATAAACGTTCAGGATTGTTTGATCACGATAATTTTCCAGTGTGACCCATCCCAGATAGAGCCTAAGGGATGATGGGTCCAGATCTTGTACACTTTTCCCACGTGTTAAAAAATCAAGTCAAATGTAATAAGTGAAAATAAAGATGCGACTAACACTTTATTCCAACAGCTATTTATTGTTTTTCCACTTCTTCTGTCTTAGATATTCCCGTGAAGCTGTAAATTCTCTTTTCTTACACTGTCCTTCCAGTAAATAAATAAATAAATAAAAATCCTACGCCTGCCATGGGCCACACAGTAAATTACTTGAGAAAAGATCCAGTGCACTAGATCACTATAATGTTATAGTGCTCCGCGTTACATTGAGACACTTGGATGGTCTGATCGAGTGATTTGGGTTGTCCATTAAGTCCAGAGCACATTCGATGTGATCCAGTGCAAAATTTACATGAATCGGGCAATTCTAACCATTTGATCAATAGTTTAAAAACTAGATGGTCCCAAATCTTGATTGAAATAAGCAATAAGCTGTTGATTTGTTGGGGGTGATCATTGATCAAGTATGGACATGCTTATCTATCATTTCAATGGTTAGAAAAAGGTACCCACGAAAACGAAGGCTTGGTGTTGTTTTTGCCTAGTCTCTCAAATAATATGGGCTGAACCCAATGGACGGCCTTGATTGATTGATCGGGTAGATCAAGTGTCCAGATGCAACTAGTAACACAACAAGGGAACTCATATAATGTATATGTGTGTGGTATACTGGATGTTATCATTAAGGAATAATCGGGTCAAACTTGTGATTACTAGAGATTTCGACAAAACTCTAAAATACGTAGGCCAGTGAAATATTTAAATAATAAAGATATATTTTTCTATGCATAAGAGTTACATTGTATCTCTAAAAGAATTTTCTACTATTTATTTTAAAACTAAGTGAGGGATTGTTAAGATTTTGTTTTTGTTTTTTATAAATAACTTTTTAAATTTTTATTTCCTACCAAATTGAATTTGAAAAAACCATGGAAAAATTATTATTTTTGTTTAGTCTCGTATTAGACAGAGTGGGAGAAAGCTTTTTGTTAATAAGTGTTTGAGTGTGGAGTATTCTTATTTAAAAATATGAAGGAAGAGATGCTTGGTTTGCATATGCACTGGAACACATGTATGCAGGCAAGCACTCATGCTCAGGTTTGGGCTTAGGCACCAGTATGGGCAAGGGTGTGGACAGTATTGTCGTAGTGGAACTAAATGACACACTTTGCACTTTGCACTTGCGTATCGTGTCAGAAGGTGGTTGCTGCTCGCAATCTTATACAAACCACTGCGAGACAGTGTGAGAGAAGGTGGGAAGTGGTTTGGGCTTTAAAGGCTGCTGGAAACGGTTGGATCAATGCATCCAAAATCATTGACTGTTTTTTAGAATAGCTAGTAGCCTCAATAGCCAAAACAATCTAAAAACAGATGACCCTTGATGATCAATGGTTAGATTGGTGATTTAAGGATGTGAAACGTTTGGAATTTAGTGTTAACAATTAGAAACATTTTACAAATATTCTGAATCATAGATGACCACCTGACAATGGTCCACACCCCAGTGTTATATAAACTGGACCCTCCAGGTCTAGAATCATTCAAGTCCAAACAACTCAATCCGATTTGATCTCTCTAAGTTTTTCCTTTTAAGATTATTCAAGAAGAACCTCGTTGAGTGATTCAAATCCTATTTCAATTGCTGAGTTCAATCACTCAACAAATCTGCCATGGTTTGAACTACATTAATTGAGTCCTTAAGTAGGTCCTTTTGTGATTGTTGTACTCAAGACCTTAAGAAAAAGGTATATCTTATCCTGGAAGCAATTCTTCTGTAACTCATCAACTGTCTCAATATCAATTGCGAAGAGAGTGAATCAAACTTTAAGGATATCATATTATATACATGATTCAACATGGTATCAATTTTATTTTATTTTTTCAGTTTTCAATATTATTTATGAAACATTTTCCAACATAAATGTGATAGGAAGACTTCTTTTGCTGAAGAAATTTTGCTTGTTGATATAACATATAATATTCAAACTTTTCGAAGGGTTCTCCTAATAGCCGAATCCCTAGATCACCATTTTCATAGCAAGTTTTAAGCGAGTACCTACTCCACTTTGCTTTTGATTTTCTTCTTCTATGTCACTCCAGTGACAATTATCACAATCACACATCCCACAAGATGTGTTTATTATTTTGGCGACACCAATCAATGTATGAAATACTGAGAGGATGGTCGTCCATTGTATTTTTAGTGAGTATGAGGTTGCATTCAGGCAGTGGCATGGAGAACACCTTTTCTTCATTAGTGGATGAGGGAAAATGAATATCCATAGAACCATCTTACTTACATATATTAATTGAGTATTCTGGATCTTAGGCTGAGTTATGAAGTTGTTCATAAGTTGTGTGTGTGTGTGTGTGTCTATATATATATATATATATATATATATATATATATATATATATATATATATATATATATATATATATATGCTCACACTTTCTTATGTGAACTACACGTTTGTACACTTGTCTTAGGCACAAAATTTGAATGGTCATTGTAATGTGACACCAATTGAAACCTTACTAGCCGAACTTTTAGCTAGATACAAAACTTAGTAGGTCATGGCAAAAGGAAATTTCCTCCGTTGATTTGCATTTCTCTTTGCTATGGCTCATCAGAATTTTGGATCAGGTTGAAAATTAAGTCCATAGAGCTTTAAGGGGTGCCGCATCACGTGGACAGTTTAAACAAAACTACTACTATTTTTTGAATATTTTAACAAATGCAAAATAATGAAAATAACAAATTATTTTCAAAATATTACAAACTCATATATCTAAAAATCAGCATAAAAATTTGCACTTCTATATATTGAACAAATATTTAAGATAGCTTAAATTGGGAATTATCTTCACCTGTGGACTATGAGTTACTACTTATAATCATAAAAGAACTTAATTTTTTTTTTAATAATATATAATATATTCATTTACTTTATGAAATAATTACTTTATCTTTAAATTTGATATTTCTTAAAAAAACAACAATTTTATTACAAATAGACAACTTAAGTGGCATCTTTGTGCCCGTCCGTTTCTTTTCAATATTGTGGTCCACTATAAGAATGAATCGGTCTGATTTTCAGGCCACTGTCATGGTTATTTTCTAGAAATATTGGCCTTGTAATACTCAGCCATATTTTCTTTTAATCCAACCCTACCCTAGTGGATGAATCAAACATGCAAACATAATCTTAGAAAGATTTATAGTATCTAAATGCGCCCCCACATTGGGCCCACTAAGATTGACCAATAACCTCTAATGCATGGTTTTAGCAATTCAAAATTAATCAATTATAACCAATAGTACCACCGCATTTGGTACCGCAGCGTGTTTCCTGCTGACATACTTATGGCAACATGCAAAGGAGTATCGCCCTTCCACGGGATGCGGAGTGCGTACTGACACTACCAGTGCTTTGTAGGCCTCTGATGTAGAGCGGGTCGCGGACAATTTCATGGCTAAGATGGATCAGAAAAGGCACGGTCGGCGACAGAAGTGATCCGGACCATCGGACCTTAGATCGGGCGTATCTCACAATCCGGAATGAGTTATCCGACGTAAAATATATGATTTTGGGGTAGAACGAGCTACTTTAGCCGGATTTGCGAAAAACCCCCTGATCGACGGTCGTTTCCTCGTTTTAATTTTGTTTTTACTATAAATAGTAAGTTTTAGTTTGAGTATAACTTTTCATCCGTTGGGCTTTAGGAGTTGTGTCCAACATGAAAAGTGCTTAGGATAATTAGGAGAACGGTTTGTTGAAGCCAAATAGGACACTTACTATTTTTGGCCGAAAACCTTGCGCACTAGTAGACATCGTGACCGTCTATAAATAGTAAGTTTACTATTTATAGTAAGTTGCGAATTCTAGGAGTTTTAGTTGTAGTATGAGTCTGATTTCTTTCATGTTGCTTGGTTCCCTTATTTAAAGGGGTGTAAACTCGTTTTTAATAATTCATCAATCAATTTCGAATTTATTAGAATTATTTCCATTTTCCTGCTTTCTTTCCTCGTGGATTCGAGAAGTCTCTGTGAGGAGTCCAGAGAAGCTCCGTGGATTCGGAGTAGTTATCCTTGAGGAAGACGGTGATCGACCTCATCACGTTCATCCCTGCGTCAATTTGGTATCAGAGCCAGGTTTTCCCTCGGGCCGATGACAAACAACGAAGGTATGAATCAAAATCCTATGGACGATGATCCAGGGATTCGTTATCTTTCGGAAAGAATGGAAGCTTTCCATCGGGAGAGTCAGTTGACCATGCAAGGGCTGCAGGCAACCCTCGACCGTCTTGCGGATGCGCTACTTCCGCCCCGAGCCCTAGGCGGTGCTCCACCACCTATGGTCGCGCCACCACCCGTGGTTGCTGTACGACGTGACCCTGATTATCGCAGAGCACCACCAGCGGTAAATCGTAGGGCTACACCAGATGATTCTAGTTCCAGCGACGAAGACATTAATGAGGGTTTTGATCGACGACCAGTCCATGGAGGCGATCGTCTAGATCGTGTTGAAAGAGACTATCGAGGTAAGGCTGAACTTCCTAGTTTTAACGGTTTATTACGTATCGAAGATTTTCTCGATTGGCTAGCCGAAGTAGAGAGATATTTCGATTATATGGATGTGCCAGACCATAAAAGGGTGAAGTTGTTAGCGTTTAAATTAAAATCTGGTGCTTCTGCATGGTGGGAACAATTGCAACTCTCACGAGCCCGCCAAAACAAGGCGCCCATCGCATCATGGCCTCGAATGAGACGTCTTCTTCGTTCACGATTTCTCCCTAGTGATTATGAGCAGATATTATTCCAGCAATACCAGAATTGCCGACAAGGAAATCGAACTGTTACAGATTACACTGAAGAATTCCAGCGGTTGGCTACACGAAACGATTTGTCAGAATCTGAGTCACAGAAAGTGGCACGATTTATAGGTGGGTTGCGACCGGTAATTCAGGATCGAGTTCAGATGTACCCAGTCGGGACAGTAGATGAAGCAGTTCAATTGGCAGGAAGGGCAGAAACACAGCTTGCAAGAGCTCCTGCTCGTCCCTATCCTTCAAATCGACCCCCTATGACAGGTCCCACACAGGATCCAGTGCTGGCTCGAGGAAAAGATCCGGTAGGAGAACGTCCTCAACCTCCTCCACCCGCGAACCGTGATACGGGGAGCGGACCATCCAGACCTCAACGGGCAACACCCACAACAGCGGGCCCGAGTAGGATTCCGAATCCTTATGCTCGGCCAAGGCCGAACAATTGTTACCGCTGTGGCCAACCAGGCCACTTATCAAACACTTGTCCTCAACGTCCGGCAGCGCACTTGACTATAAACGAAGGGGGCACTGAAGATGAGGCCGTGGAAGAGGATCATGGCTTTGATGAATATGAACAAACCACTGAAGAAATAGCAGGTGGCGATGAAGTGACAGGCGAAGATCGTGGCGAATCTCTCGTTGTGAGGCGACTACTGTATACCCCACGAAAGGAATTACATCCACAGCGGCACAATATATTTCGTACTCGGTGCACTGTCAGCGGAAAGGTCTGTGATGTGATCATAGACAGTGGTAGCAGCGAGAACATCGTCTCAAGAGTAATGGTGGATAAGTTGCAGCTACCAACGACGAAACATCCTTCCCCGTACTCAATTGGCTGGATAAAAAAAGTGAACGAGACCAAGGTAACTGAACAATGCACTATCTCGTTTTCAATTGGTAAACATTATAAGGATCAGATACTTTGTGACGTGGTTGACATGGAAGCCTGCCATATGCTACTCGGTCGACCTTGGCAGTCGGACCGTGATGCGACCCATCGGGGGCGAGACAATGTCTATATATTCGTCAAGGATAGTCGAAAAATAATCCTTGCCCCTATGGCACCAGAGAACCACCCTGAAGCCTCTAAAGTGGAGGGGAGTTCTCTCTTGACCATTCGGGATTTCATAGAGGAGTCCAAGGAAACCGGCGAGGTATATGCCGTAGTGGTGAAGGGCGAGAAGGAGGAACCCTCAAACATCCCTCCAAGCTTAAGAATGTTACTAAACGAATTCAAAGAAGTCTGGCCTGAAGATTTACCTGATGGATTGCCCCCCATGAGAGACATCCAACATCACATAGAGCTCGTTCCTGGGGCTAGTCTGCCCAATCGCCCTCATTATCGGATGAGTCCGAAGGAGTGTGAGATACTTCAGGGGCAAGTGGAGGAATTGATCCGTAAGGGTCTATTGAGAGAGAGCATGAGCCCATGTGCTGTACCAGCATTATTAACGCCAAAAAAAGATGGAAGCTGGCGCATGTGTGTCGACAGCCGAGCAATTAACAAAATTACTATTAAATATCGGTTTCCAATACCACGGTTGGACGACATGCTCGATATGTTAGAAGGGGCTAAAGTGTTCTCTAAACTCGATCTAAAGAGTGGGTACCATCAGATTCGTATTCGACCCGGCGATGAATGGAAAACGACATTCAAGACAAAGGAAGGGTTATATGAGTGGCTAGTCATGCCTTTCGGCCTATCGAACGCACCAAGTACTTTTATGCGTTTGATGAATCAAGTTTTAAAACCGTTCACTAGCCGATTTGTGGTAGTATATTTTGATGACATATTGATATATAGCCAGGATGAGGCGGAGCATAAGAAACATCTCAGGCAGGTGCTGCAGGTCCTACAAGATAACAAGTTGTACCTCAACTTGAAAAAGTGTAGTTTTTTAACTAACAGCCTGTTGTTTTTAGGATTTGTTGTAACGTCCACAGGAATTCGGGTGGACGATGAAAAGGTGCGAGCTATTAAGGAATGGCCGATCCCGACAAACATTCATGAGGTGAGGAGTTTTCACGGACTGGCGACTTTCTATCGTCGATTTGTGCGAGATTTTAGCACCATAGTCGCGCCAATAACGGACTGCATGAAAAAGGGGCCGTTCCAGTGGACCGATAAAGCTGATAAGAGCTTTCATGAGATCAAGCATCGTTTGTCTACAACACCGATCTTGGTGCTTCCTAATTTTGATAAATTATTTGAGGTGGAGTGTGACGCTTCATATGTCGGAATAGGAGGAGTATTATCACAGGAAGGCAGGCCGGTAGCCTTCTATAGCGAGAAGCTCAGTGAAGTCCGAAAGAAGTGGTCGACTTACGAGCTTGAGTTATACGCAGTTGTTCAGGCGCTGCGACATTGGCGGCATTATCTGATTCAGAGGGAGTTTGTTCTGTACACCGACCATCAGGCATTAAAGTTTATTAATAGTCAGACTAACGTGAATCGTGTGCATGCTAGATGGGTTGCGTTTTTACAGGAATTTACGTTTGTTCTGAAGCATAAGTCAGGTCAGCAGAATAAGGTAGCTGATGCACTTAGCCGTCGTGCGTCACTACTTGTTACGGTGAGCAATGAGGTGGTCGGCTTTGACTGTCTCAAGGAGCTATATGCCGAGGATGAAGACTTCAAAGATTCCTGGTTGAAGTGCCAAGAAGGTCACCCCAGTGACTTTCATATACAGGATGGTTTTCTCTTCAAAGGGAATCGATTGTGCATCCCCCAAAGTTCTCTAAGGGAGCAGATTATTCAGGAACTACATGGAGGTGGCCTCGGTGGACACCTTGGGCGAGACAAGACGCGAGCTCTTGTGGAAGAGCGGTATTACTGGCCGCAATTAGTACGTGATGTGGGAAGAGCCGTACAACGTTGTCATACTTGTCAGACCTCCAAGGGGCAATCTCAGAATACGGGCCTCTACACCCCGTTACCTGTGCCTGACGGTCCTTGGGAGGATTTATCAATGGACTTCGTACTTGGTCTTCCACGAACACAACGCGGCATGGATTCGGTGTTCGTAGTGGTAGATCGTTTCTCCAAGATGACGCACTTTATCCCATGCAAGAAGACCCTTGATGCAACACATGTGGCGAATTTATTCTTCAGGGAGGTCGTATGGCTACACGGGGTCCCTAAGACCATTACTTCTGATCGTGACACGAAGTTCATTAGCCACTTTTGGCGGACTTTGTGGACTCGATTCGATACACGACTTCAATTCAGCAGTGCTTACCACCCACAGACTGATGGGCAGACCGAAGTTGTGAATCGTACTTTGGGAAACCTCCTTCGATGTATTTCAGGAGAGAAACCGAAGCAATGGGATTTGGACTTGTCTCAAGCGGAGTTTGCATTTAACAACATGGTGAACCGCTCGACAGGAAAATCTCCGTTCCAGGTTATTTACGGATGAGTACCTCGCCACACACTAGACTTGGTCCCTCTGCCCAAGCTCCCAGGCATGAGTATTGCAGCAGAACATATGGCAGACAGGATCATGGGTATTCATGCGGAGGTGCAGACTAAGCTACATGCCTCGAACGAAAAGTACAAGGAACAAGCGGACAAGCATCGTCGACAAAAGGTGTTCGAGGTGGGCGACCAGGTAATGGTCCATTTGCGAAAAGAAAGATTTCCGACCGGGATGTACAACAAGCTGAAGAATAAGAAAATTGGACCGGTACCGATCATCGGAAAGATCAATGACAATGCTTATGTTGTTGATCTTCCAGATGACATGGCGATCTCACGGACTTTCAACGTTGCGGACCTGACCGAGTATTATGAACCAACGCAGGAGGAGAACTCGAGGACGAGTTCTTTTCAAGTGGAGGAGACTGATGTAGAGCGGGTCGCGGACAATTTCATGGCTAAGATGGATCAGAAAAGGCACGGTCGGCGACAGAAGTGATCCGGACCATCGGACCTTAGATCGGGCGTATCTCACAATCCGGAATGAGTTATCCGACGTAAAATATATGATTTTGGGGTAGAACGAGCTACTTTAGCCGGATTTGCGAAAAACCCCCTGATCGACGGTCGTTTCCTCGTTTTAATTTTGTTTTTACTATAAATAGTAAGTTTTAGTTTGAGTATAACTTTTCATCCGTTGGGCTTTAGGAGTTGTGTCCAACATGAAAAGTGCTTAGGATAATTAGGAGAACGGTTTGTTGAAGCCAAATAGGACACTTACTATTTTTGGCCGAAAACCTTGCGCACTAGTAGACATCGTGACCGTCTATAAATAGTAAGTTTACTATTTATAGTAAGTTGCGAATTCTAGGAGTTTTAGTTGTAGTATGAGTCTGATTTCTTTCATGTTGCTTGGTTCCCTTATTTAAAGGGGTGTAAACTCGTTTTTAATAATTCATCAATCAATTTCGAATTTATTAGAATTATTTCCATTTTCCTGCTTTCTTTCCTCGTGGATTCGAGAAGTCTCTGTGAGGAGTCCAGAGAAGCTCCGTGGATTCGGAGTAGTTATCCTTGAGGAAGACGGTGATCGACCTCATCACGTTCATCCCTGCGTCAGCCTCACAGATGCATGTGTTTTATTTATGTTATCCATTCATTTTGAATCATTATTTTAAGGGTCTTTACTCTTGCTCTAGTGGTAGACTCTCGGGAGTTTCAACACCCGCTACCAGAGGTGGTGAAATTCCACTATGGCAAGAGTACGCGGGACATGTATGCCTGTGTAAAAAAAAATAAAATAAATCATTATTTTAAGGCATGAACACAAAAATGAAAAAAGATTAATTCGAATCCCAAGTAGAATATACCATAATTTTTATTTTCCATCCAACATGTTAGTTAGATCACGAGACCTACACAAATTTAAGCTTCAACGAGACCCTTTCGTAGTGGGTGTTCAATTATCACTGTTTTTTGTGGTGTGATCTATTTGAGATTTTAATCAGCCTTATTTGATCTTATGCCTTAAAATGACAAAATGGATGGATTAACTGCATAAAATACATACATCCAAGTGGGCCCAATGAGCACCATCCGGTTGCAAGGTGTGCGCTACTGGCAGTATCAGTAGGCAATCTCTAAACTGTTTTAACCTACTTACCCACAGCTATATGTTGAGTTAAGACCATCCGTTATTCATTGATTTTAATGTTGTGGTCCACCTGTTGAATGGATTGGCTTGATTTTCTGCATGGGTGACTTTTTTCATAGTACTACCGTCCTGTACAAGAGACACTTTTGCCGCTGGTGTTCAGTTCTTATTGCAGAAACTACATCTTTTAATGAGAGCCAATGCCTCCATCATGTGGACCACTTCCAAGGGGGTGGATTAGGTGAGGCAAGGGTGATAGCTCAATGGGTGAGGCCTTGAATGTGGGGCCCACTTTAATGTATATGTTATATATCCACCTGTTCATCTGTTTTGGCAGATTATTTCGGGGCATGAATTAAAAATTGACTGAGCTCTAAATTTTAGGGAGACCATATAATAAGGATTGAATTTACACGATTAAAAACTTTTTGTTTTCCCTTCATCAAGGTCCGTATGATCTCACCAACAGGTTGGATGGTAGATAAACATTACGGTAAGTCCTAAGAAGTTTTTAACGGTGGGTGTTCATTCACCACTATTTTCCTGAGGTGTGGTCCACTTGAGATTTGGATCTGCATCAATTTTGGAACCATGCTCTAAAATGAGATAGAAAAATAGACAGGACGATATAGATATATAATACATAAATTAAGGTGGGCCTCTCGGTTAGGGCCTTACCCACTGATCTATTACCCCTATCCATCGCGGAAGCAAATTGCCTGTGCGGCTGTGCCCCCGGCCGGACGAAGTTTCTATGGTAAGAAGGAAATCGGATTGCGTACTGAGTTAGTGGGTACGCTTTTATCGTACTAAGTAAACTCAGTTGGGCTCATCTTGAATGTATCTAGTCTATCTAAACCGTTCATCCATTTTTTCATATAATTTAAACGGTTGAGCCTAAAATTGAAGGATATCCATCTATCAAGTGGATCAAACCATTGAAAACAGCGGGAATAATGATTTCCACCGTTTAAACCTTTCTAGGCCCCACAGTGATGATTATTTATCATCCAACCTGTTGACAAGATAATAAAGACATGGATGAAGGGAAAAAAACAAATACAAGCTTGATCCAAAACTTCCGTGGCCCCAAGAATTTTTCAATGGTAGACGTTCAATCCAACTGTTTCCTGTGGTGTGGTTCATTTGAACGTTCTATGTGCTTCATGTTTGGTGTCAGGCACTTAAATTATCTGGTAAAATGGATGGACGGATCAGATTAGATACATAAATCATGGTGGACCTCACATAGTTTACTCGGTACGCTACTCACTATTCTACCCCCTCCCTCCCCCCCCCCCCCCCAAAAAGTTACTGCCGTCAGAAGCTCGGTGAGGCTCACCGAGATGTTTGTGAGAAATTCATCCTGTCCATCCATTTTACCAGATCATCTGAGGACATGAGCCCAAAAATAAATCTGATCTAAAATTCAAGTGGACCACACAACAGGAAACAGTGAGAATTGCCTTACCTATGAAACATTTGTTGGGCTATAAAAGTCTTGGATCCAGCTAATATTTTTGTGTTTTCAGTTCATCCCGGTGGAAATGACCTTATGAGCGGTTTGGATGACATATAAACATCAGTGTGTACCTACGAAGGTTCCAACGGTGGGCATTTTTCTCTTGTCATGTGGCCCACTTGAGTTTTGAATCCACTTCATTTTTGGGCTCATGACCTAACATGAAATTTAAAAAAAATGGACGGATGCCATGGATTTCTCAAAAATATCAAGGTGGGCCCCACCTAGCTTCTGAATCATGAACTTGGGTCGTAGGCAATCCGCGTACTACCTAATCAACCTGGCTCTTAAAATCCCGGCCAATCCAAAACTCAGGTAGGCCACATTACGTTAAATCATCGTTAAAACCTTATTATTGGATTAGATAGAATATTTTAATTGCAGCGGGCCCACATACAATGGAAGTTTTAAAACGGTAGCCGTTTCCATCCCAATTGTTTCCTGTTTTGCGGCCCACCTCACCGGCCTAGTTTCTGTGCATTATGGATAAGTACAGGGAATACAAATAATGGACGGAATGGATGTCATAAAAACATCACGGCGGGCCCCACATTCAAACATGGAGAAGTTTGTAGTGGATTCCTACGTGGAAACGTATCTCTGCCGTTCACGTAGGGAGCTGGAGACGGTTGAATAAGGAGGCCGCTTGCGTAGACGTTCGCGTGGAATATCTCATTCCACATTTTATTATGTGGGGCCCACTATGCTGTGTGTCTGACATGCCCATTGTACCAAAGATAAGGCTGATTAAAAACTCAGGTGGGCCCACCGTAAAATCATTCTCATTGTCTAAAATCACGTGGCGTATCGCCATATAAAAAATTCAATATGGAATGTTTTAATGGGTGTCCTCATTCCAACTGTTCCCTGTGGTGTGATCCACCTGTGATTTGGATTGGCCTGATCTCTGGGAAACTGGATGAAATTGAAGGGCTTCACCTGATGGATGGAGTGGATGCGTACCCTAAATCATGGTGGGTCCCACACAGATGGTCCTGTCCTTACCCCACGTAGATCTTAAGGACTATATGTGTGGGTGATCGGAACCGTTGAAAAGGTTGAACTGACTATGAATAAGCTGTGGGGAAAATGTGGTTCGCTAAGATGGTCGTATCAACACAATCTAAGCATAGTTTAAATCATAGAATCTTCAACGGATTAAATTCAACTCCATTTTTCCAACGGGTATACTAATTTTTACAAGAAAATCGAGCCGACCGTGGCCTATCCATTGTGGGGCCCACCTCTTGGAGTAGGGCCTACGACCAATCCACACTGTGGAACCACCGGACTCAGATTTCATTAAGTAGTCCTCAGACTACCTTCCATTTCCCCAAATAATTGTAGAAAAAGCAACGGTCCTCGTATGACTTTGGTCAACACACGGTGGGCCCCACCTATCATAAAAAGTATTGAAAATTTTATACTAGCATATTGAATACGTTAGACTCCTATGATAGTTCACCACCATGAACCATGGTGCATTCAACCATGCAAATGGCACAGCTGCACGGTAAATCCAAACCATTCAAATGGCTGATCCAGTTATGGACGGAGCATACCCCAAATTTGGTGGTGAAATGATGGGCATGCATCCTCATATGTGAAAACTCACGTGCCGCAATCCTGACTGCTGAAATTATGGGGCACAATGTGGATGGCGCATCTCTCTAAAATCATACTAATCAAGCAATCCTCACCGTCCAATTGATTTCTATCAAAATGGATGGTTAAAATATTAAGTTGTTTCTATCATCTTGTCTGTGTGAAATTTTGGTTGTACTCCGTTTACAACTGGGTCAGCAATTTTCCGTGCAACTATTAAACGGTGAAGAAGAATCAACGAACACTTCCAAATTGGTTGTGCACCATCACACTAGCCCGGTAAGGAATACAATGGGAAAAACCCAAAACACCTGCAATCAGGCGCACGGCACTGACAATTTATACTCAGGTGGGCCTCAATCTACAAAAGAAATGGACGACTAATAACCTTTTTTTAGCCACCCATTTGTCTTTGTACGTACAATGTGGGCCCCAAAGGAGTTAAATGGTCTAATTTTTGGGCCAGAAGATCTGACCAGTGAGCCCCATGTGATGGAAAGTTTGAATTGCACATGTGCTACACTGCCACATGTATTCAGGGCAATGTTTAGATTCTTGGTTTGGCCGGTACTGTATTGTTTGTGTAGAGTCATCTATCACATCATATGTTTCAAAGGGTTGATTTGGTGCTGAAACAATGAGAAAAGTGCAGATATTAAGGATGGCAATGGAGTGGCTGAGTGTCTTGGTGGGGTGATATGTAGAGCGGGTCGTGAACACTTTCATGGCATAGATGGAACAGAGAAAGCCCAATTAAATGTGGAAATGATTCGGGCCATCAGGTATCTCACAAATTGGAATGAATTTTTTGGCATATTTACACAAGGATGGTGGTGATAAGATCAATCACCGTCTTCCTCAAGGATAACTATTCCAAATCCACTATGCTTCTTTGAAGTCCTGAAGGAGACTTTTCAAATTCACGAGAAAAAAAAAAGAAAAGAAAAAAATTCTATAAAATTTATAATTTAATTGATCGATGAAATAAACGAGTTCACAACTCTTTAAATAGGGATATTAAGCTATGAGAAAAGTTTTGGAATCAAATTACAACCAAAACTCTTAGAAATCGTGATTTACCATAAATAGTAAACTTACTATTTATAGGTAGTCATGATGTCTACCAATGCGCCTGTTTTTTGATTAAAAAAAAATAGTAAGTGTCCTACTTGGCCAGACCATGATGTTCTCCTAATTATTTCTAAGCACTTTTTATGTTCGGTGCAACTCTTAAAGCCCAACGGATGAAGAGTTATATTCAAACTAAAACTTATTAGAAATAATAAAAATGAAAATAAAATAAGATTTTGACCATCGATCTGATGGTATTTCTCAAATTCGGCGTGGGCAACCTGGCATAGCGGGTTGGGTGGCTAAAGTAGCTCGTCCTACTCCAAAATCAAATATGGTATATCTGATAGTTCATTCCAGTTTGCGATGTATGTCCGTTTTAAGTTCTGACAGTCCAGATCACTTCCGCTTCCGATCGGGCCTTTTTTG
This sequence comes from Magnolia kwangsiensis, assembly GCA_037074715.1. Lineage (NCBI taxonomy): Eukaryota > Viridiplantae > Streptophyta > Magnoliopsida > Magnoliales > Magnoliaceae > Magnolia > Magnolia kwangsiensis. The sequence continues at coordinate 113,737,939 of CM073580.1, forward strand.
ATCCATCTTGGCCAGGAAACTGTGAGCGACCTGCTCTACATCACATATTATATATGATTTTGGGTAGGAGGACCTACTTAAGTCATCTAACTTGCTATGCCGGGTTGCCCATGTCCGAATTTTGAGATTCCATTGAATTGATAGTCAAAAGTCTTGTTTAATTTCATTTCTACTATAAATAGTACATTTTAATTCGATTATAACTATTGATCTTTTGAGTTGTAGAAGTCGTGCCCAATATAAAAATGGCTTAGAAAAGTTAGTAGAATAACATAGCTAGACCAAATTGGATACTTACTATTTTTAGTTGAAAACCACTAGGAATAGAGGTTGTTTATAAGTAGTAAGTTTACTATTTATTGCAAGTCACGTTTTTAGGGTGTTTGAAAACTCTGTCCTAGATTTGAGTTCCTTATTTAAAGACACACACACACGCACATATATTAATCTTCAATCAAGTTATTTCAAATTTATTAGGAATTATTCTTGCTTTTATCTCTCATGGATTCGAGTAAGCTTTATGAGGAGTCCAAAGAACTCCTTGGCTATGGAGTAGTTATCCCTTGAGGAAGACGGTGATTGACCCCATCACATTCCTACCTGTGCCTTGACCACACCCTAAAGGGCCGGGGCTTGAGCCACTAAACTTGGCCCAAGAGCTAGAGTTGGGCTTGATATCTAAGCTTGTTGTTCTAGCCAGGCCGGTCAAGACGAATGATGAATAACCCCGCTTGGCCAATTGTCTTTGTGTGTGCCATAGCACACATTAATAATGTAAACTATAGAATATGTATAATAATGCATACGGTAATACCAAGAATTCTATGGACCCCACTTTACATGATGAATAATAAATTAAAACACTTATTTAAGTTCATGCATATTGTGAAAAATTGAATTGAGATATAGTGTTAGTTGATGCACGATCTTATTTGGCACCGGTGTGCCCTAGAAAAGTTTTGATACTTTGGGCCCACAAGAATCCCGAAGGCCCAACAAGTAGCAGCTTCAATTTTTTTTTTTTTTTTAAACCCTAGCAGCCGATGCAAGGCACCACACCCTCCAGCTTCCAATCACCACACAGCTGCCCTCACCTCAAGCTACAACCATAGCTGAAAACCAGCTACATCGCCCTCAGCTACAAATTCCCCCATTAAAAAACAACACCCCCTCGCAACTTCTCATGATCTACCTGCACAGAATCCACATAATGTGAACAACGATTCATCCAACCATCACAAAAACACAAAGAAACACCTCTGGCAAGATGAACACAAAAGCTGAATAAAACTAACCGAGGGCCACTGAAATAACCCTGATAATGGAATTGAAAATCGAACAGCTCTAACAAAGGCCGGACAGATCTAACTGCATAGCTCTATATTCCATTCTTAAGCCTGAATTAGTTACCCTTAGTTTGGTTTGACTAAATTACACTTGGGAGTCGTTTGGTACCATATAATGTGGTAATTGATTGTAATTGCACATTTTTAGCGCATTTGGCACTGTGTAATTAGTAATAAATGAAATCAATGATAAATGAAAAGCTTCTTTTCGATGTGTTATGAAATATCTTTGTTTTCCTGTGAATCCATTTGGTTTTATATGAAATATCTTGGATGGCTTTCCTTTCAAAGGTAGGAGAGTTGCATGATTAATACAAGTGTCACTAAGTTACTAATTTGCTGTTCATGTCGCACGCTAAAGATATCTAAAACAGAATTATTAATTGCATCACTAAAATCACACCAATAGAATGGTCCAAACTTCCAAACTATCCAAATGGTGGCCATCTAATAGATGATTAGAAAACATTGATGAGTCGCATGGTTCGGAATTCTTGTGTTTGTTGCCCACTTCAAACTTGAGATTTTCTTGTTTTTGACCTAAGTATATATTTCAATGGCTTTATTTATTTATTTATTTATTATTTTTTATTTTTTTATACACGCACACACACCCCCACACACTCACGCCACACGCGCACACACCCTACACAAGCACACCATGGGATTTCACCACCATGGGTACTCGAACCCTTGACCCGGTGTTGAAACTCCAAGGAGTCTACCACCCGGGTAAGAGTAAGGACCCATATTTCAATGGCTTATTACAACCATTCGGTGTATTAAAGCTGATTTAGTTAATCAAATTTAAATTCTATTTAATAATTCCACAATTTTGAGTTTAAGTGAATTTCAATTACAAGCTGCCAAACACAAACAACGATTTAATTCACTTCAATTTCATGGTAATTGTTAAATAAGCCGACATACCTAATACAAGCTACCGAACTAAGATTTTAAATCAATTGGTTTGCCTTAAGCTGGATGATTTTTTATTTTTTATTCAAATTGTTAGTGTATACTTGTATGGTCTTATAAACCATCCTATGATTTATATCATATTTATCTTTATACTATATTTGCTTGTACGGTGTTATTTTTGTATCTTTTTCTTTGGTGGGGGTAGATGTTGATATTGACAATGATGGGTTTCAGCAACAGTATTGGCTGCAAGTGATGACAAGGCCACCTTTGGATAGAGGCATAGAGAAGATCAGATGCGATAGTGGTCCTAAAGATCAAAAGGCCCTGATTGAGCAACTATCAGGCCATTGCAGGCTCTGATACCCTGTAAACTTCAAAGAATTTAGGGTCATTTTTCTTCCTTCTGTTTTCATTAATTTATAGAGAAGAAATATATACAAAAATGATATAATTATAAGCGAATATGGTATAAATCATATGGTGGTCCACATGATGCATTAACCTAAGTTATGAGTCGTAAATTTGTGTTTGAGATGGGATTCTTCTATCATTTAGTAAAGTATTAAATAGGTCGGCCTTGATTGATTCGACCTGACATGAACCTGACCCATTGCACCCTTACTTTCAAATGCAAGTAGACGAAGTTGGGCTAGGCATATGGAGCATTGAGGAATGATGTGAAGGAATTTATATTTTAGAAGCTTAGGAACTAAAGTGCAAGTAGAAACCATGTGAAGCCAAAAGAGAAAAAGTTAAACGGTCATGATGATGTGGACAAAAAGAACAGATGGAATGAGAGCCATTGAAAAGGGACAGGCCTGGAATCTTGTTGCGTTAACGTGACATGCACATTTGAAAATGCCGGACTAAAAGAAGTGCCATTTGCTATGTTAGGAGACATCTCTTTCTCACTAGATGTGGGCGTATGATATGGAGGCAATTCCTACAGCAATTAGCTTTGTGGGGTCCACCAGGTTATTTTTATGACATCTACTCCGTCCATCAGTTGAACCTGCTTATGTTAGGATATGAGATAAACAGGCAGATCCAAAGCTCACGTGGGCCACATCACAGGAAAGATTGGGGATGGGATGCCCACCAAGGAACCTTCCTGGAGCCCGTGGTAATGTTTAAAGGCCATCCAATACGTTCATAAGATGACTAACGAGGATGAAGGAAAAAAAAACATATATCAGCTTTATCTATAGCTTCGGTGGGCCGAAGATGGTTTAAATAGTGGGCATCCCCATCCCCACTGTTTCCTATGGCGTGGCCCACCTAGGTTTTGGATTTGGCTAATTTTTAGGCGTTCACATCTAAAATTAGCCGATGTAACGGATGGATGGAGCGGATTTCAACAAATATCATCGTGGGGCCCACGAAGCTTTATGTTGCACGGGCTCTCTACCAAATGTTATAGGAAATTCGCCTCTTTCAGTGTACGTGTGTGTATGGTATTGGAAATGGTCTCTCCTTCTAGAAATGTAGGGGTGTAATATTGGAAATTTGTCTCTCTTTCACAGTACACGTGGCATACATAAATACTGATTTTGGGCTCTCTGAATTGCGGGTCCCACTATGGATGGAACCTGGTCTGAAAATACAAGAGATTGGATGACTATTAATCATCCGATTCGCCAGTTAAATTTGGACCGTTCTCTCATTATTGTTGACTATCTGATCGAATGCCTCCAATTATTTTCCTAGAGTGGGCCTGAACTGCCTCGACCCAATCCAATGGACCAATTACCTTGAGTTGAGCCTGGCATGGTTACTAATCAGGCCATAACATTTAGAACCGGCCCAACCCGATCGACCGATGTATGACGCATGGTGGAACAGGCCCAAACATCCAATGGTCTGACCCAATCAATGGCATTGGATCAGTTTAGGTCATATGGCCTGGCCCATGGGTTCAACCCAAGCCTGACCAAATACTTTCAAGAGATGCACGCATATGGTACCCATCCCAGCAGAACTTGTGGTGGTACATGGCCGTGTGTGGGCCCACATAACCTGTGCATCAGATCCACCCTAATGCACCCTTCGATGATAGTTCATGGGGCGAGAAAGCAGCCCAAACAGAAACTCAGGTGGGCCACTCCACAAAGAACAGCTGGGAGGTGACGTCTAACCAATAAAATCTTCCCAGTGTTTACTGGGGTTATCGGGGTCGTCTACATGCCATCTAATCCATTCATCAGATGCACTCAGCTGCAGTCAAAGTACATTAAAAATAAGGCCATTCTAAAACCCAGGTGGACCAGACCACATGAATTTAGAAGTATGTGCCTATTTGGCATGATTTTACATTGTTCCCTGTATTGTGGTGCACCTAAATTTTGGATCGGCCTGATTTTTTGGTTTCTACTGTGAACATGAGAGGGAGACCATGATGGATGGTGAAGATCTGATGCATCTAAGTGGGACCCACAATAGACCGACCTTTACCATATGAGCGCTCCTTTTTCTTAAATGGGTCACATTTCAAGCCAGAGCCCGACCCACTAACGATTTAGTTTGGGCTGAACCTGCCTCAGAAACAGGTCGGGCTAGTTAACACATTGGTCAACCTGACCTACATTTCAGCCCTTTGCCCGTGCGGGTAAAGGGTACTCACACACACACACGTATGAGCTTCACTACCCGTGTGGACCAATCAAAGTATGTGGGAACCTTTTCCTTGCACGTGTGCTATATGAGATCAGCAACTTCTACCAAAATCAATTTGGGTTTCGGCTCTAGTCATGTTAACCCCATCCAACCTGGCCCAGCCCTTCCCGGCCCAATCGGACTTTCATATTTCATGTGTTATTTCTTATGCATGCCATTCCAATCTTGAATTATAAACCGTTGGTTTCATTCATCTTAAATATCTATTTCTTTGTGCATGTGGGCCCCACTTGATCATTAGATAGATTAGAAACAGTCAAGTGGAAATTAGGGCTTTTAAAAATTTTGGGTTAGACCCAACTCATTTTTTACAGGCTCGGGCTCAGTCCTAAACGAGCCCATTAGGTGTCTTTTTTGAAATGGTAAGAAGGTTCTGACTGTAGCCATATTCCAATTGCTATTTATGAAGGGTTTAGGCCACGTTTGGATACATAAATGAATTTGATGTAGAGTGGGTCGCAGATGTTGGGAGACCGCGGAAGCACACATATATAAATCAAGCAAAGTATTTCAATCGCATAATCAAGTCCAATGACAAAGATTCCGAATTTAACGTGAAAAAAATCATTTTGGGGAAAAAAAAAAAACTACAGTGCAAAGCAACAAATATCACTATTAAAGAAGATATTATAAGAGATAAAGAGATTACTCAATTCGAACAAGCCTCAAATCTCTTCTTACAAGCCTTTGAAGACCTTAAGAATGAATTAGAAAACACTTAGATACACCCTAATCCTGATCACACCCATATTTATAGCCTTTAGGAAAATCACAATCGGAATAGAAAACAAATCCCATAGACACGCGAATCTGCGCGATAGTTCGATGACACCTTCGATGGCATTAACAGATTGTCGATGGCATCAAACCCCTTTGATGTCATCAAATATAACACCAAAATGTCCAACGATAAATCATGAATTTTTCAGATTTTTCTTATGGCATTGAGCAGGCTTTTGATGTCATCAAACAACCATCGATGGCATCGTGCAGGACACTCAAAGTGTCCAACAATCAACATGAGAAATTCTAAATTTTTACAATGGTATCGAGCAAAACTTCGATGGCATCGAAATATGCTTGATGGCAATGAAGATGTCATCGACAGGCCTATTGATTTACTGATTTAAGACATCAATCAACAATAGAAACTTTCATGGCAACAATGGACTAGAGGTTGCCCAATTGGAGGTGGAAACAATCTGGACCATTAGGCCCCTAAATCGGTTGCATTTCGCAAATCGGGATGAGTTTTTTGACACATTATATATGATTTTGGGATAAGAGAAGCTACTTAAGCCAACCAACCATGCTATGCTAGGTTGCCCATTCTGAATTTGTGAGATTCCATCATATCGACAGTCAAAAGTCTCATTTATTTTTATTTTTACTACAAATAGTAAGTTTTAATTCGAATATAACTTTTGATCCTTTGAGTGGTGCCCAACATGAAAAGGACATAAAAAAGTTAGGAGAATAATGTGGTTGGGCAAAGTTGGACACTTATTATTTTTGGCCAAAAACCATGAAATCTAGTAAGAATGGAGGCTGTCCATAAATAGTAAGTTTACTATTTATAGTACGTCACATTTTAAGAGTGTTTTAGTTGGAATCTAAGTTTAAAACTCCATCTTAGGTTTGATCTCATTATTCAAAGGGTTGTAATTTTGATTATTTTGTTTTTATTTTTTATTTTTTATTTTATCATGAATCAAATTATTTTGAATTTATTAAGAATTATTCCTGCATTTATCCCTCCTGGATTTGAGGAAGCTCTCTAGGAGTCTAGAGAGATCCATGAATTTGGGGTAGTTATTTGCTTAGGAAGACGGTGATCGACCTCATCACACCCTTCCCTCGAATTGCAAACATACATTCAAGCTAATCAAGTGGAAATGAACAGAAGCAATGATCAAGTACCTGCGGCAGAATTGGATTGCAAACATCCAAGCTAATTAATCAACTGGAAATGAACAAAAGCAACGATCAAGTAGTCCTCAAATTGTAGTTAGATTGCTTTCAAATTCAAATCGAAAGCAACCAAATTGCAATTTGATTTCCACTTTATTAGACTAAACAATTGCAATCCAATTTGATTGCACATCCAAACACACTATCCAAAGTAATTCTAACCACCACCCAACTCGCCCATATCAGTTTAAATTCTGCTTCTTGAAGTAAAAACAGAAAGAACCTCAATTCTTCCAGCAAAGCTTCAACTCAGAGAACAAGATGTATGAGAACGAAGCAGTTCATGATCAAGACCATCTTGAAAATCTCGGCTATGGCATTACAAGTAGAAGTGAGTGCTCAAAACAACACCAAATCACTGTTCAGTTAAAAACCCAAATACAACTACTCCAATGTAAGGTAAAACAATCACAATCCATGTACAATTCCAAAACTTGTAGATTACCTGCAAGCAATACACGCTACCTGGGTCTGCAATGTCCACAAAACATCAACAGTTAGAAATGGAAAAATCTAAGTTGTATAGTCATATGAAGATTTAGGAATGCCGATGGCTGATTTCGTGGGCTGAATCCCGACGTGCAATGCAATCAATCAAACTAAGGCACATCCATCCATCTAGTGGCCCACCAGACCAACAATCCCAATTTTAGGGTGGAGATGGAAGTTGGGACACCTCTTGGGTTACCTTGGTGCTTGTTTGGTGGGCTTTCTTCTTGGAACTTTGGTTAGTGGTACCACTTGTTGGATGACTCGGAAGATGTGAGCTTTGAATAATATCTTCTCCCTCTCAAATAGTTTGAAGACGCACGTATCACCTTCTTCTAAGTTGTTTTCAAAAGTGAAATCCTTCCATCCCTTCCCTAATTCCGCTCCACATCGTTTAAACATTAAAGAAAGAGACCATCTCCTTCCATCTGAAACTTCAAGAGAGATCTTCCCTGCTTGACTTGGTAAATGGTCTGCAACAAAACTAACTGGGACGCGCTGCGCACAAGAAGAATTTAGATCATAGTGGTAAAAAAAAAAATGCAATTAAAAAGGATATAAGATGCGAAACTCACGACGGGGCTTCCATCGTAGACATATGATTGTAGCATAACTACCAAAAAATATGGATTGCTAGACTGGAACTTTCGCGCCTCCTGCAGTGCTTTCTGTGTCTCTTCCATTGTCACAGCTCTTCTTCTTGAGACACAATATGACCGTTTAATGTCGGCATCCATGTCTGCAGCCTCTCCTGCAGATGAAATTCGACCATGTGTGTTTTTTTTTTTTTTTTGAGTAAATAGTGACAAGGAAGAACAATTACCAAGACTGTTTGGATGTTGAATCTGATTCAATGAAATGAAAATGACCAAAGTGGTGAATTAGCCGAATTTAAGATGTGAATCCAGCACATGAATCAGGCCCAAGCTTAGGTATTTTGGCAATGATTTTCAGCTCAATTGTAGTTAAGGATCTTTATAATTACAGGTTTACGACCATGTTACATGCATGGGAAACGGAAGAAAATTAGAGATTCATGTTTGTCATTAGGACTTTAGTATGATTTTTAAAGTTGTATGTGGTGTATTGGAACTCAGGTTTTTTTTTAAAATCATGTAGTTGAGAGGGGTTGGTGTAATTGGTCTATATAATGACATATTTGCAATGAGAAATAAAATCTCACCTTGAGTTCTAAAAACTATCGTTTCCTACATATTTTTAGACCTACATATTTTTAGAAGAAAGAATCGAGTAATTTCTCTTTGGTTGTTAATGAGTCTAACATATAAGAGTAAGTGACCTGCAATTCATTGGCATCATTTTGTGGTCGTAAAAATTTTCAATTCTACACAGACGTGATTGCAAACATGATCCAAAACTTCTGTGGCCTCCATGAAGTTTTCAATGGTAGGCGTATAATCCCACTGCTTTTTGTGGTGTGGTCCACTTGAATCATATATTGGTGACTTGAACACACCACCAATATATGTGGCGTGTGGCACACCACGCAATCTGGTTATTTTGACCATTTAATTGAATTACTTGTAATCTATGCAATTTGCAAGTGCATGCATGTCTTCCATATTGAGCATGGTTTTAAGACTCGACTCGTGTGAGTCGACTCAGACTGGTGCGAGCCTTGACCTGACTCTACATCCAACGAGTCGATCTGAGTCATCGAGTCTAAAAACCATAGTATTCAAGTAAAGAGGGGGTTACCAGTTTCGGTTTCTTGATTCCCTCCACTCTCTGAAAGTTCAAAACTGGAGCTTTCCGACACTACGCCAAAATCGTGGATTTGCGACGGACCAAATTCGTCGTAAAACCAAATAAACGACGGATTTCGTCCGTCGCTGTTTACTGGGTCGTTTTTTGTTTTCGATGAATAAAATCCGTCGTTAAATCCGCGACGGATAAGGTCCGTCGCATTGTAGCGACGGATAAAATCCGTCACAAAAAATAAAAAATCCGTCGCTAAATTTTTAAAAAACGTAGTCATTAAAATTTTAGCGACGGATAAGGTCCGTCGCTAATATGTCCAGCGCGACGTTTATTCAGAAATTAGCGACGGATTTAGTCCGTCGCTAAAATATCTGCGAATTATAAAAATTCATCAATATTATTATTTTTTAAAATCTTACACCTGATAGTCATTCAAAAAATAATTCACACAATTGTTTAATAAGAATCCTATTCACAAAATTGGTAACAACTCAATAGTGCTTTTCACAAAATAAAATCAAATTTCTAGAAAGTTTACATAATTTTCTTTTCATAGAAATATGCATCAAAAAAATTCTTTTCATGAGTGGCTAACAAAGAGGCCCTAAATGTGTTTCAAAAATAGATTTATAAAATCCCATTGCCATTTTTTTTTTTCCATGTAACCTATCATTAGTAGGTGGGGGGAGGTGTGCACCAACTCCTGGTGCACACTGTCGCCATAAGTTATACCCAACTTCTAATAGTTTGATCTTTTCCTTGTTTCTTTGTTTCTTTTTTAATTTCCCTTCTAAATCTCCTCTGTTAAGAGAGGTTTGGAATTGCTTACCTTGCCTCTGTTAAACTAAAATGGTTCAGCAACACCCCACTATGAGCATCAAATTAGGCCACGAAATTTTTACCTACATGAAGCACGACATGATCAATTTCACATTAGATGCTCCAATATGTTTCCAATCAATCCAATAGTTGCCAAGAAATGAGGAAATAATAGCAAATAAAAATAAATGTGCCGTCTTAGTTCGCAGGAGGGCCTAAGGAATAAAACTGAAGGGTTTCTAGAAGAATCACTACTATAGGGTTTTGAAGCCCATCGCAGGAAGCAAGAAAAACCAATTTATTCACTAAAAAACAACATCATGATCTAATAACTGGCTTTAAAACCATACAAAGTACTAAGTGCTAACTGCTAGCTCAAATCAATAGATATTACAACCCCATCGGCTCATACATAAAACTCTCCTAAAATATCTCAACTTGAATTCAAAGTGTCGAAATAAGGAAATTTAAAGATAAAAGTCCAAATTCTAATGCTCCAGTGCTCTCAGAGCACTATTAAGTTATAATGCTCCTAGTTGCATTGGGACATTGTTTATCAAGTCCAAGGTACATTTTATGGGCTACCTCTAAAAAATCTGATATGACATATTAACCATTTGATCAATGGCCTTAAATATGGATGGTCAAGGTCATTTGCATAAATGTCTAGGCAACAATTTGATCCATCTATTTGCGAGAAACTATTATGGATTGCTTATGATTTTAAAGAATCACTTTTGTCAGGAAATCTAGCCATCTCATCCATGGCTCGGAAAAAGGATGGCTATCGAAACTATTATGGTTGTTGTTGTTGGAGGTAGCGGGTCAGGGAATTGATGTATGTATTCTATATCCATGCCGTCCATCTGTTTTCGTAGCTAGATCATTTTGGTTATAAGCCCAAAACTGAAGAAGAAACAAATCTCAGGTGGAATATACTATAGGAAACAATGGTGTTTAATGCCCTACTTCCCACCATAATATTTCCATAATGTTTATTTGCCATTGAACCTATTGGTAAGGTCACATAAACCTTGATGAACGGTATTTTTTCTTATTCCAGAATGGTTTTAAACCAAAAAACTGTGCAACAACGAGCAAAAGCTAATAAAATTTTGACCATTAAAAAGTTCAAATGTTCAGATTTCACAATTCTCCACTTAATCTTCAGTAATTCATACGCCTGAAACAGATCTAGCAAACCATATAATCTTAGATTTTTTACCTTCATTACAGTTTCTTCGTTCCACATATTAAATCCCCGAAGAAAGACCTTGAAGAAGTACCTAATACATACATAAAAAAAAAATAAAAAATCAATGTAAAAAAAAAAAAGCCCAATTCAAATTAACGAAAAAAAAAAAAGAGTTAAGGAACTATCAACCTGAAACATATTCGGACAGCCTTAGGTCAGCTTTGATGGGAATAAGGCTCAACCTATGAGCTAGGACTTCATCTTGGACCATGATGTGTTGTTTGCAACAAAGACCTTTTCAATAGAAATTGTAGAAAGCTGCATGTGGAGGAGACCATGACTAAAATTAATAAATAAAAAAGTGATTGTCTACACCAACCATTCAATGCAACAAAAATAAAAAATAAAATTAAAAAACTTAGCCAACCATCTCAAAAGATGGTTTATAAACACAGGAAAAGTAAAGGCATATAATGCTAACTAGATGATGCAACATTGCAACATTAAGCACATAAGAGGACGATGGAGACTCTATGAGAGACTGATGAAAATGAAAACCAATTTCAAACATGAAAAAGAGATCCAACTGAGAACAGTTGAACCCAGAATGGAAGACAATTCTAGAAAACATGCTGAGTCAACTCAAATTTGCTAAATACCTATATGAAATCTTATACAAACCACTGAATCAGGGATACCAAACTCACCGAGACTTGGATAGTTAGGAATATGTAAGTTTGTGGCTCTGTTAGTTAAAACTGCCACCTGTTACACAGCAACTCATCCTGAAACATACATATTTCAAAGAGACCTATCACACAGGAACTCATCCTGAAACATACATATTTCAAAGGGACCTATCAATTTGTTCCTTAGCAAAACCAAGTCCACTTGGTTTTGGCAAGTTCTAAAGCCTTGGTTGGCGTAGCACATATGTAATTTTTACTATTTATTTAGATGTCTCAGAAGCTAACACCAATTAGTCGGGATAAGGCTTAGATGATGGTGATTTAGATGTCTCATAAGTGGCAAACAAATTGAAGAACTGAGAAGCATAAAGCAGTTGGAAATCAAACTTAGAAACCAAAAGCTAAAATTTTAAATGAATTACCTGGTATGCAAGAGTAACTGTTGGCAATTCCTCTAGATTTCAATTCTTCCATTATTAAACTGATACAATCTTCCATTTGATCTCTATAAGGATCCCCTGCATTCTCAACATAACTTACTGGTGGTCATAGTCATCCTTTAGTTATCTTTTCTTTCTTTCTTTTTTTATGTCTTTTATCTTTTTGGTCATGAGCTATGACTCATCTATAGTGTGACCCACTGTTTTAAAAAGTTGAAATAGATGTACAAATTTGAATTCTGTATAATGACAAAGGGATGGGAGAATTCAATAGCATTTGAGTTTTACCTTGAGTAATGGCCGCAACCATTCATTGGTTTTGTAAGAGCCATGCAAAAATATGATAGTCAGCCTGTTTTGCTGTATGCTTTCCTTCATGCTCAAGATCAACAAAGGAAGGTGTCCTTTCTCAGCAGCCTACAAATGGCAATAAACAAAAAAATAGCTGATGAAATCATAAATATTCAGCGCCTTCATCAAACATCACAATGGCACAAGAGCTGGATTGTACATTAAGCTAAACTACAATTGATTGTAAGAGATCATTTGCACCTATAGATTCCAGATAGATGATCAATTTTATCTCAACATTGGTGCCTCTGTAAAAATCAAAGCTCCCTTCCTATAAACAACAGACCATAAATCATTCATAGTTGGAAGTGGCAGGTTGAGTTCGGAATTAAGCATGGGAGATTTTTTATAGTTGGAAAGTACCAGAACTCCACCATTGGGAGCAACAGTTAGCTGACCACCAGAACTGATGCCGCCCACTGTTGTTTCTTGCAAAAGTTAAACAAGAGAGAAAGGACTGATCTTCTGTTTATATGGAAGGCCTTTGGGTTTTTTGATTTTGGGTAATGGTCCAAGCACAGTGTGTTGCACCTTATGGTTCAGTTTTCACAGGAAATACATTAACTGAAAATACAAAGAAATTGAAAAGACCCTAAATGTGTCTAGTGAGTACCAAATGATAATGAAATAAATGAAAATTCAAAAAAGAACCCATGAAAATCAAAGGTGGCCCCACCTTGTAGATGGCCTGGTCAAAATAACAGCCCAGTTCATTTATCAGGTAGGCCCCACCCTGTAGATGGCCTGACAAAAAATCTAGAAGAACGGAATTACAGTAGATAGGTAGAAAATACTTGGAGTAGAAGATGGTTTGGGTTGAGTCGTGGGATTTGATCGATGGCACCAAACATCATAAAATTCAGTTTATACCATTGAAAACTAACCTTCTACTTTAATCTTGCCAACTACTTTCTTTGTCGCTCCATATATTCACTTATATCCAATCGTATCATGGCTGCCTCCTACAACAATGTCAGCAAAAAAATGAAATTAGCTGTATAGTTAAAAGAACCGTTGTAATATAGAACTCTCTCTGGCCATTAAAAAAAGACCGGATTTATTTTTTTTAAAAATAAATCCATACCATTTCTACCTAGATTTTTGCATTTTCCACCACCTGCATTAACATAATAAAGACGAGATCCAAAATGAAGCTCTAGTCAAGAACCCAAATTCCTTAGTTTAAAAATGACGAATAGAGTCACAGTAATAACAAAGTAGACTGCAACTCAATCCAATACCTAAAAATCCGTAAACTCCTTGATGGGGTCTACTCCAAAGGCTTCCGAAACCTAGCCAAATGAACATGAAAACCTAGCCATCAACAAGCTTGTCTGTCCTCCTACGCCATATTGAAAACAGAGACCATAGCAGCACAAATTGCAATTCAAAATTCAGTATGGTGCGCTGTATAGAAAGTGGCTAAAAGATAATGACGGTGCACTCATTGTGTTGTGGATATATCCTCTCGAACAGCCATGCATACATTAATTTCCAACTATCAAAAGAGAAGTTGATTTTTCAAACCATCACCAATGACTATTTTCTCCTAACAGTCCTAGCCGTACATGTGTCGTTGGCAAACCTGAAAACACAATTTTATTCTATTAGTACCAAAAAGAAAAGAAAGAAAAAAACCTCAAACCATCACCAATTCAGCTTGATCTAAAACTTGTGGCCTTTAAAAGTTTTTAATGGTGGGCATCATTGTCCCACTATTTAGCTCTTTTATGACGACAGATGAAAGGATACTCAGGTGTACGTCAAAACCTCTAATTTTTAATTAAATAAATTTAAGGATTGGAATAATATCCCTGGTATGTTTCTTTGTAAGGCCTGTTACAACTGTCGATTAGAAACTCCTTGTGGGAAAAGAGAGCATTTTCAGATACAAATTTTCTCATCTTCCAGATGCACTGGATTGCCACATTCAGCAACAATATGCTAACATATGTACAAACTTCATACTATATAAATGCCAACAAAAGATTAAAAAAAACTTGAGAAAAATAAAGACCACAATTACTAATAAAACTATTAAAGCTTTGTTTTCTTCAGGGTAGCTTTCCCCTGTTGTTTTTTCTTTTTTTGTTTGATGTTTAGCTTTCCCCAATGTGACACATTATCATATTAGAATATCCGCCATCAGCCACACACATTCAGAAATACAAGAGCACATCAATGCTATAATATGGAATATTTTACTAATAGAATATTTTATTTTAAAAAGTAAATAGATATGTTATAATATGGAAAACTTTTGTAAAATATTCATATAGATTAATGGTAAGAAGAGGGATTTTTGCCATAAAACACTTGAATTTGCATGTGCAGATGACATGGGTTATAGGGCTATTTGAGTGCTTTTTAACACTTTATTAGGCCAACTTTCAACTTCTCACATGCACATCCTT
Source organism: Magnolia kwangsiensis (assembly GCA_037074715.1). Classification (NCBI taxonomy): domain Eukaryota; kingdom Viridiplantae; phylum Streptophyta; class Magnoliopsida; order Magnoliales; family Magnoliaceae; genus Magnolia; species Magnolia kwangsiensis. The sequence continues at coordinate 113,752,972 of CM073580.1, forward strand.
GGAAGAAGCTCAAAGAGCTTAATGAAAAGCTGGGGAATGAAATTTCCAAGTATAAAGGCCAACAAAAAAGTGTGATCCAAACATATTTTGTGATAACTAGAGAATTACTAAGCTAAAAAATATATAAACTAAGGCAATTGATGTCATACAGAAACTTGCTTAAAGAGAACAGATAATTAAGTTGTCTCAACAAGATATCTGTGTTAAGGGGTGAGTTTATTGTCTGTGAAGAAGAGGACTACCCTGTCGTGCACCAAGTACATGTGTATACGAGCTGTTAATCTGATGTCAACTTCATGGATTCACCATGCCCAAAAAATACCCTCAATTGGCATGCAGATACATGACACACCAACAATCCATATTCAACAGAAAATATCAAACATTTGATAATTGGGATTTTACAATTTGGGAGAACTTTTGGGCATCTCAGTCCAGATGAGGCCATCAGATAAGTGGCTCGGATAAAACAACCATAAGTCAACACATGCATAAACTAGGTGCATAAAAGGAAAGGTCCATGTTCGCCACAAACAAGAAACTTAGAACCCCCAATTTTACATAGGAAATTAGAAATTAGACCCACTCGATTTAGACTCATCCCAAACCACTACAGATAAATGGGTTGGGTCTGAATCCTCAGTCTAGACTTCACCCGTACCCAACCCAATCCCAAGTTATTTGGATTTGGACTTCAACTCGATCCATATACTAATGAATTAAGTCTGCCTAAAATCTAGACCCTATTGTTGAATGGGTTGGTTGTAGAGCTCCCCTTATTTGGCCCACTTGCTCCCCTATCAAGATCCTACAATTCTTTCTTTTCTGTTTGAGCTATGCCCCCAGCTTTCCTCTGAAGAGGAATGCCAACATAACAGAGCTCCACAAGCTCCCTAGAGTGATCAAGACCTTTGATTTAATGGGTCACCAGGCAGTTTAATTTGAATTACATGAATGGCACTCGTGCATTTTCTAAGTAATTCTAGAAGCTAGTGTATCATCCGTCAAAGTTTCTCTTTCAACCAAGGGGATTGTGCTATGGTGGCCTGCACTTCAAAAACAACAATGATCACACAAAAGCAGTCATCACTTTCACACACCTTTCCCGACTGTAGTTGGACCACTGATTAGAGTGGATTTTGAATTGCAAGGCATCCACAGCAAGGGTCACAAGGTAGATGGTCCCAATTCACTATCTTCTTGCAACATGGAAGGTGTCAGATAGGTTACATGAAGCTCATGGTAGATGACTCACAGAATGATTTCCGCTATAGTGTTAAGTCTGAGGCTTGATGCTCAGGCACACTGAAATTGTACATGGCATTGCATTAACTCAAATTAAACGGTCAAAATAAGATTTTCCAAAAATAAAAACTCGATTGCCAAAGCTAACCTCTGAATGTTGGACATCAGTTGGCCAAATCCCAACCATTAGCACTTTTTCATCTCAACCATTGATAAAATGCCCACCAATCAGCTAGTTAATTAATTAAATCAGTATGATGTTTAGGCTATAATCTATCTAAATTTGTGGCCCACAGTTTGGACAGTTTAATTTGAGTTATTTCAATGCCAAGTGCACTAAGTATTACTGCCACCTTGTCAACCCTCACTCGAGTGCAAAAGTTTTTCTCAAATTTCCACTATACGTTTTTGCATCTTATGATATTGTGACCAATGGATTATATCACAAATGCAAGAGCATTGATGTGAATATGTCAGCTATGTATTTTGCCAGGAAGCAATGGGACCATCACAGCCCCATCAACAACACACATTCAGAAATAGAAAAACCAATCCCCACCGTCAAAACAACAATCCCCTCTACAATGTACCACAAACCGAAAAAATACACCAATCAGAAGATCCCAACCAAGAAAAAGAAGTGGTCCCCACAGATAAAAGGATCAGGAGCGTACATACCTTTTGGAAGGTAGATGTGTCTTTTCCAGTAGTAAATGTAGAAGCACCAACAGTTATGATAGGTGGATCCTGTTGGTGGGGTCGGTGCAATGGTCGTCTCCAATCGCCACTCGATGGAAGAAAAGCCTCACCACTCGATGGAAGAAGAAGCCTTGCGGTTGGAAGGAATGAGAGAATGGGAGAAGGCGCTCGTGATTTTGAGAATCCTTTTCTAAATTTTATAAAATTTTGAAATACGAAACAGTGTATGTTTACCACTGTTTATAACAAATACTCTGTTAATAATCGTACATGTAAGAAGGACCATTTTCTAGATGGTTAAGATCGTATTATATAATAAAATTATAAATATTAAATAAATACAACTAGACGGATTATTTTAATGGTCTGGATAACTTTATATCATTGCACTATTTTCATGAACAAATCACCACTATTTTACATTCTGTATAAAATTCACAGTTTTTTTTTTATAGAAAAATAAAGCGTAAACAAAGCTTTGGAAAGGGGAGGGCTCTATGGGCCCCGCCATGATGTATATGTTTCATCCAATCCGTCCATATATTTATATATATAATTTTATGATATTATTTTAAAAATGAAGTATATCTCAATCTCAAGTGGACCACATTATAGGAAATAGTGTTGAATATATTTGACCATTAAAAATGTTTTAAGGGCCATAAAAGTTTTGGATCAAGCTGATATTTGTTTTTTCCCTTCATATGGGTCTTTATGACCAAATCAATAGATTGGATGTCAAATAAACAGTACAGTGGCCCTTAGGAGGATCTTAATTGTGAATATCCATTCATTATTTTTGTCCAGTGGTGTGGCCCAACTAAGATTTATATCCCTGTAATTTATTTAATCAAGCACTAAAATAATCTTTAAAAATGGATGAACGGAATGGATGAAGAACATACATCATGATGGGGGCCACAGAGCACCGACCACCAACATCTCAGGTGAGTAGCCAATCTGTTCTAGGACGTGGACGTCCAATTCATGCAAAAGCCTTTTCACGGTATTGCGCATGGATGCTGGGTGGGGCCAACCACCATGTTTGTGGGAAATCTACTCCGTTGATCCATTTATAGAGATCATTTTAGAGAAAGATACCATAAATGAAGTATATCCAAAACTCAAGTGGGCCACACAAGATGAAAAAGTGGAGATTCAGTGAGAACCATTGAAACATTCTTATGGCCATAAAAAGCTTTGTTTCAGGCTTTTTTTTCTTTTTCCTTTTGTATTTTCACTTATTACTAGTGTTAATGACCTTATAAACTGTTTGTATGACATATAAACATTATGGTGGAGTCCAAAACGTTTCAATGTAGGTTTTTGTTTCCATACTGTTTCCTCTTGTGTGACCCACTTGATTTTTGGATCCAACTCATTTTTGGTCTCTTGTCCTAAAATAATCTCTAAAAATTGATTAACGGAGTAGATTTTCCAAACACAGTGTTGGGCCCCACCCAGCATCCTTGTACAGGATGCCAAGGGCTTTAACAGGAAATCGGCGTCCGTTAGCCATTGGTCGGTGCTCTATGGGCCCCAACATGACGTGCGTGTTTCATCCACACCGTCCATCTATTTTTTCAGAAAATTTTATGGTATAAGACCAAAAATGAGGTATATCCCAATCTCAAACGGACCACATTATTAGAAATAATGTTGAATGAGCGTGGACCATAAAAAACCTTTTGGGGGCCATAAAAGTTTTGGATCAAGCTTATCATTGGTTTTTCCCTTCGTCTGGTCCTATATGACTTAATCAATAGATTGGATGTCAAATAAACAGTATAGTGGGCCTTAATTAAGATAGATTTTAATGGTGGATATCCAATCACCATTGTTTTCATGTGGTGTGGTACACCTAAGATTTATGTCCCGCTAAATTTTGGTATAAAACTGTAAAATAATCTGAAAAAATGGATGAACAGAATAGATGAAACACGTACATCATAGTGGGGCCCACCCATAGAAGAGGACTTTAATGGTGGATATCCAATCAATATTGTTTTCCTATGATGTGGTCCACCTTAGGTTTATATCCCTATCATTTTTTTGATCAAGCCCTAAAATAATCGGTAAAAATGGATGAAATACATACATCATGGTGGGGCCCACATAGCACCGAATACTAGCTAACAAGCCGGTGGCAGGGAGTAGTCAATCCATTCCCATCCATGTTGTTTGTGGTGCGGTCCATTTAATCTTTGAATATGATTCATTTTTTGAATAATTCTCTGAAATGATCTTGAAAAATGGATGAACAGTGTGGGTTGATCCCAAATTTTTGGTAAATCCAATTACTCAAGTGGACCATGCCACACGAACAATGTGGAATAATGATTTCCACCATTGATACCTTCCTTGGGCCCACAATAATATTTATTTATCATTCAACCTATTCATAATATCAAATATATATGAATGAAGAGAAAACACAAACATCAGCTTGATCTAAAACTTCTATGGCCTCCAAGAAATTTTCAATGGTAGAGGTTCAATCACACTATTTCCTGTGGTGTGGTCCACTTGAGCTTTAGATATGCTTCCTTTTTGTTCTTTAGACCTCAAATTATCTGTTAACGTGGATAAACGGAATGGATAAAATAAATAAATAACGGTAGACCCCACAAAGTTTACTTTGGTAAGGGTAATGACTAACTCGCCTAAATGTAGAGGGGTTTCCTTAAAATTTTCATAATCATGTATTGGGCTTGCCTTAATGTGATTCACATATCCAACCAACTCATTATGTGTGTCCCACTTGGATGAGGGGTCAAACTAAGTTTTAACCGCATCCATAACTCATGTGGGCCCCACCAAGTGCTTCTATATTTTTAAAAATGTCTTGACATGGTTTTAGATGGTATGGCCCACCTGAGTTTCATTTACGGATGATTTTTGAGATATCTCATAACCTAAAGGGGACACATTAAATGCACGGTGTTGATGTTTGACACACATCATGATGGGGTCCACAAAACTTATTAACATCAATTCTTAGGTTTTCACAAGGTTAATAAGTTGGGTCACAATTTTGACAACAATATTTAGCCCATTTTATATGTTTAGCCCATTTACTTTATTTTACTGATCAATGCCCTCAATTTAACTAGTTACTCGCTCCAATCAGCCTAGCTACATATGAGAAAGATATTGGGCATACAAGATTGATCAATAATTTGAGTGAAATTTGATTTAAACATATGAAGTTATTTAATTTTCAATTTGGAGTAATTCGATTCTCCAAAAATGGTTAAATGTTCAATTAGTGGATGTGCCTAATAATTTATTAATTTTTTTTTCATAAATAAATTTCAATTTCCATTTAAAAATAACATTTTTTTAAAAAATGTATATTTTTAACTCTTAATTTTTCTTTAAAAAATTTTAACAAAATATCATTTTTATTATAAAATATTTCAAACAATAAATTAAAATACAATGTTTGAATTTTTATTTTTAAAATATCTAAAATTTTCATGAATTTTATTTTTTTTCCCCAAAAATTCCAAAATGCCGATTTTTTTTTCTTCAGAAGCATCATGTTGTTTTCAACTTTTCAATTTTTTCAAAAAAATATATATATTTTTCAAAATCATAGTGTTTTTATAAAAACCTTTTCTTTTAATTTTGAATTTTGAACATTTTCAATTATTTTTTAAAATCACAAAATTATTTGACTTATTTATTTTTCATTTCAAAATGTTTGTTTTTTGATAAAGTATCAATTTTTTTAATATCGTTTTATTTTTTTCACTCAAATTTTATTTTGACTGAAAATAAAATAAAATTTCACATTTTTTAAATATATGAAATTTTATTTTATTTTTCAAATTTCAAACTCTCATTTAAAAAAAAAATATTTTCATTTTTTAACATTGAAAATTTTCACATTTTTAAAAATATTTTTAATTTTCTTTTTTAGGATATTTTTTTTTCTCAAAATCAAATGCTTTTTTTTTTCACGTTTATCAACTTATTCAAAATTCTTTTTTGTTCCTACAAAATAGATTTTTATTAAATTATGATTTTTATTTTTTCAAAATCTAATTTCTTTCTCAAACATTGTTAAATTTTTTTTAACTTCTCAATATTCTTTTTCATGTGATATTACAAGTCATTTAAATATTAATTTTAAATTAAAAATAAAAATAAAAATTCCACTCATTTAATATAAAAATAAAAGAAATTTTCTTTATGCATTCAATCAATTGTTAAAAAATAATCTTAGATATAAATATGTACAATTAAACCACCAAAATTCTATTAAAAAATAGCTATTAGACAAAAAAAAAAAACTAAAATTTTCCACTATATTCTTAAAAAAATGAAAAAACGAGCAAAAGGCATTTTACGACGGACCATATCCGTCGCAAAGGTTCTTTTACGACTGACCATAATCCGTCGCAAAAGTATCTGAAAAGCACGCCATTGTCTTGGGAGGCAATTTAGGGCTGTGAGAAAATGAAATTTTCCGACGAATTTAATCCGTCGCATATTAACGACGGATGAAAATCCGTCGTAAATATGTCGTAAATCAGTTAATAGCGACGAATTTTGGTCCGTCGCTAAATTCAGCGACGTTCCGACTACGTATTTTCGAGAACATGATTAGCGACGGACTTTCTCCGTTAGCGACGGATTAAATCCGTCGTTAAACCAAGAAATTTTAGCGACGGACAAAATACGTCGCAAATTACCCAATTTGACGTAGTGCGAGCCACTCAGACATTGTTCGACTCCGTTTCTCTCATGAGATCGTTCTTTCTCCTTCGACTCTTTTTTCTGCTTCTTTTCACTCGACTTCTTTCTCTTCATTGCATTGGACGGCTGGGAACGATCGATCAAGTGTCATGATGCTGAAAAGTTCTTCCTATTTTTTGTTCGACGCAAATCTTCATGGTGCTAAGTACCTTGAAATATTTCCAATGAATCTTTGCTTGAATCACTTGAATTGAAACCTTCATCAGCGCAAGCATACTTCTTCTCGCAACAGCTTGTGTCAAACACTTCAACATTGAAATGGGATTGCCCGTCAAATCTAAAAACCAAAAAATAACCTTGGTGTACATCATGGTGTTTGATGAATTCCTTCCATCCACGTCGAAAAAACATCTGGCCATCCTCCAATCTGACACGCCAAGCAGGGCTGCAGGGACCATGCAGAGTGGCTGCGTCAATGCTACATAATTCCCTCCGGAAAGCACGAACAAACTGCAGGGGGATCCGCTGCAAGGAGCAAAACATTTCAAAGGTGAGCCATATAAGTGTTGAAGATGGAAAATAGCATGGACTGAAAGAATCGACTAAGACTCTTGCGCAGCGAGGGATGTGAAGAGGTCGATCACTGTCTTCTTAATGGAATAACTACTCCTAATTAACCGAGCTCTCTATACTCCTCACAGAGCTTCCTCAAATCCATGAAAATAAAAGCTGTAATAATTCCTAATAATTTTGAAATAGTTTAATTGATGATAAAATAAAATAAAATTATAACCATTTAACTAACAAGTTCAAACATGGGACAAAATTTTAAACTTAGACCCCAACTCAAGGATCCTTAAAAATGTGACTTAAATAAATAGTAAAATTTATTATTTATAGACGGACTCCATTCCTACTAGACTATAGTTTTCTGCCAAAAGTATACTAAGTGTCCAATTTGGCCCAACCACGTTATTCTCCTAACTTTTCTAAGCCCTTTTCATATGTTGAGAACAATTCCTACAACTCAAAGGATCAAAAGTTATATTCAAACTAAAAATAAATTAAATGGGACTTTTAACCGTGGATATGATGGAATCTCACAAATCTAGCATGGGCAACTCAGTTTGCAAGATACGACTGATTTAAGGTCTTGACGGTCTAGATCGTTGATGCCTCCAATCAGGCCTTCTTTGGTCCATCTTTGCCATGAAGTGTCTAGGACCCGCTCTACATCAGACTCGGTGGTGACTCGGATTGACTTGTTGACGGAAGGATGAACATGATGAGGTCAATCACCATCTTCTGCAAGGATAACTACTCTGAATCCATGAAGCTTCTCTGGACTCCTCATAGAGACTTCTCGAATCCACTAGGAAAAAGTAAGAAAAAATATAAATAAATTTTAAAAAATTCATAAATTGATTGATTATCCAAATAAACAAGTTTATAGCCCTTTAAATAGAGATACTAAGCCATGGAAGAAGTTTCGAAATTAAACTACAAATAAAACTCCTAGAAATCACGACTTACTATAAATAGTAAGTCACGATTTCCACTAGACCTCATGGTTTTCGGTCAAAAATTGTAAGTGCCCTATTTCACTTCACCATGATATTCACCTAATTATTCTAAGCACTTTTCATGTTGGGCACAACTCTTAAAGCCCAATAGATGGAAAGTTATATTAGGAATTTGACCGTCGATCCGATGATATTTCGCAAATTTAGTGTGCGAAACCGGCTCCTCCTACCCCAAAATCATATATGGTATATCGAATAACTAATTCCGGTTTGCGAGATACATCCGTTTTAAGGTTTGGACGGTTCAGATCACCACCGCTTGCAATCAGGCCTTTTCTGATCCATCTTGGCCATGTAACTGTCCCCGACCCGCTCTACATCAGTCCCCTCCACTTCAAAAGAACTCATACTCGAGTTTTCGTCCTGCTTTGGTTCGTGATACTTAGTCAGGTCTGCGATGTTGAAAGTCTATGAGATCGCCATGTCATTCGGAAGATTAACAATGAAAGTGTTGTCATTGAACTTTCGGAGGATCGGTATCGGTCCAATTTTCTTGTTCTTTAACTTATTGTATGTCTTGGTTGGAAATCTCTCCTTACATAGATGGACCATAACGTGGTTGCCCACCTCGAACACCTTTCTTCACCGATGCTTGTCGACTTGTTCCTTGTACTTCTCGTTCGAGGCATGTATTCTCGTTCGGGGCATGTAGCTTTGTTTGGACCTCCACATGAATGCTCCTTATCCTGTCTGTCATATGTGCTACTACAATGCTCATATATGAGAGCTTAGGCAGAGGGACCAAATCAAGTGTGTGGAGGGGCACTCGACCGTAAACAATTTGGAACTGAGACTTTCCTGTCGAGCAGTTTACCATGTTATTGAATGCAAACTCCGCTTGAGACAAGGTCAAACCACATTGCTTCAGTTTTTCACTTGAAATATACCGAAGGAGGTTTCTCAATGTGTGATTCACAACTTTAGTCTACCCATCAGTCAGTGGGTGGGAGGCACTGCTGAACTGAAGTTGTGTATCGAATTGAGTCCATAAATTCTGCCAAAAGTAGCTAATGAACTTCATGTCATAATAAGAAGTAATGGTCTTGGGAACCCAGTATAGCCACATGACCACTATGAGGAATAGATTTGCCACGTGTGTTATATCGAGGGTCTTCTTGCATGAGATAAAGTGCACCATCTTGGAGAAATGATTTACCAGAACGAACATCGAATCCATGCCGCGTTATGTTCATGGGAGACCAAGCACGAAGTCCATAAATAAATCCTCTCAAGGGCAATCAGGTACAGGTAACGGGGTGTAGAAGCCCGTATTCTGAGATTTCCCCTTGGAGGTCTGATAAAAATGACAACGTTGCACTATTTTTTCCAAATCACGTACCAATTACGCTCAGTAATACCACTCTTCCATAAGAGCTTGCGACTTGTCTCACCCAAGGTTTCCACCAAAGCACCTCCATGCAACTTCTAAATAATCTTCTTTCTCAGAGAACTTTGTAGGATGCATAATCGATTCCATTTGAAGAAGAAATTGTCCTACATATGTAGGTCATTAGGTTAACTTTTTTGGCACTTCATCCAGGTATCCTTAAAGTACTTGTTCTCGCCATACAACTCCTTAAGACAGTCGAAAATGACCACCTTATTATCATTTTAAGGAGTAGTGATGCACAACGACTAAGTGCATCATCTACCTTGTTCTGTTGCCCTGACTTGTGTTTCAGGACGAATGTGAATTCTAGTAAAAATGCATCCCATTTAACATACACATGATTCACGTTAGCTTGATTATTAATAAACTTTAATGCTTGATGGTCAGTGTGCATAACAAACTCTCTTTGGATCAGACAGTGCCGCCAATATCGCAGTGCTTGAACAACTCCGTACAACTCAAGTATCACTGAGCTTCTTGCTGTAGAAGGCTACTGGCCTGCTTTCCTGTGATAATACTCCAATTTTGACATATGAACTGTCACACTCAACCTCAAATAGCTTATCAAAATTAGGAAGAGCCACTACTAATGTTGTGGACTACTGATACTTGATCTCATAAAAGCTCTTATCAGCCTCATCAGTCCACTGAAACAGCCCTTTTTTCATGCAATCTATAATATGTGACACTATTGTGCTAAAATTCCTCACGAATTGGCAATAAAAGGTCGCAAACCCATGAAAACTCCTTACTTCATGAATGTTCATTGGGATCGGTTGCTCCCTAATGGCTGACACATTTTCATCATCCGCACAGATGCCCGTGAACATTACAACAAATCCTATGAATAGCAGGCTGTCAATTAAAAAATTACTCTTTTTCAAGTTGAGGTACAACTTATTAACTTGTAAGACTTGTAATACCTGCCTAAGATGTAATTCCATGTGCTCTGCTCATCCTGCCTATATATTAGGATGTCATCAAAATATAATACCGTAATTCTGCTAATGAACGGTTTTATCACTTGATTCGTCAAACGTATAAAAGTGCTTGGTATGTTCGATAGACCGAAGGGTATGACCAACCATTCATATAACTATTCATTGGTCTCGAATGCTGCTTTCCACTCATCACCGGGTTGGATACGAATATGATGGTATCCGCTCCTCAGATCTAGCTTAGAGAACACCTTGACTCCTTCTAGCATATCGAGCATGTCGTCCAACCGCGATATTAAGAATCGATATTTGATGGTAATTTTGTTGATTGTCCGGCTGTCGACACACATGCGCCAGCTCCCTTCTCTCTCTTTTTTTTTGGGCGTTAACAACACTAGCACAACACATGGGCTCATACTTAAGTGGTAGACTAAGTGAAAGATACCTCATTTCAACACTGAAGTCTTGGTATCGATCCCTAGTGGGGGTGGCTAACAGTGATGTGTGAACCGACATTGGGGTGTACTAACAAGCTAACAGAAAAAAATACTTTCTCTTAAAAGACTCTTACAGATCAATTCCTTCACCTGCCCCTGAAGTATCTCACACTCTTTCGAACTCATCTGATAATAAGGGTGGTTGGGCAGGCTAGCCCCAGGAACGAGGTCTATGTGATGTTGGATGTCCCTCATGGTGGCAATCCGTTGGATAAATCTTCTAGCCATATTTCTTTAAATTCATTCAGCAATGACATTAAACTTGGAGGAATGTTTGAGGGCTCCGATTCCTCACCCTTCACCACTAGGCCGTATACCTCGCCGGTTTCCTTCAATTCTTTCATGAAATCCTGAATGGTCAGGAGGAAACACCCCTCCACTTTGGAAGCTTCAAGGTGGTTCTTTGGTGCCATAGGGGTGAGGATTATCTTTTAACCATCCTTGACGAAGACGTAAATATTATCTCATCCTCCGTGGGTTGCATTATGGTTTGATTGCTATAGTGGACCGAGTAACATATGACATGCTTCCATGTCGACCACATTATAAAGTATCTGATCCTTATAAGTTTTATCAATTAAAAACGAGATAGTGCATTATTTAGTTACCTTAGTCTTATTCACCTTTTTTATCTAGCCAATTGAATACGGGGAAGGAAGTTTTGTCGTTAGTAGGTGCAACTTTTTTGCCATCACTTTCGAGACGATGTTCTCGCTACTACCACTAGTTATGATTACATCAGAGACCTTGTTGTTGACGGTGCACCACGTATAGAATATATTATGTTGTTGTGCATGTAATTCTTTCCGTAGGGTGTACAGTAATTACTCCACGATCCTCGACCATCCATTATTCGTCATCTACTCCTTCCTTAGTGGCTTGTTCATCTTCATCAAAGCAAGGGTTTTCTTCTGTAACCTCACCTTCAGTGCCCTCCTTCGTTTACGGTTAAGTGGGTTACAGGGTGTTGAGGACAGATGTTTGATAAGTGGCTTGGCCGGCCACAATGGTAACAGTTGTTCGGCCTTGACTGAATGTAAGGATTTAGAATCTTACTCAAGCTTACTGTTATGGGTGCTATACGTTGAGGCCTAGATGGGATGCTTCCCGTATCACGGTTTGCGGTTGCAGGATGTCGAGGATGTCCTCCTACTAGTTCTTTTCCTTATACCAGCACTGGATCCTATGTGAGACTTGTCATAGGGGGTCGAGTTGAAGGATAAGGTCGAGTAGGAATTCTTGTAAGTTACGTTTCTGCTCTACCTGCTAACTGAACCGCTTCATCCAAAGTCTCAACTGTATGCATTTGAACTCAGTCCTAAATCGTCGATCGTAACCCACCTATAAATTGTGCTACCTTTTGTGATTTCATTTTGGACAGATCGTTTTGCATTGCCAACCATTGGAATTCTTCAGTGTAATCTGTGATGGTTTGATTCCCCTGTGGGCAATTTCAGTATTGATGGAACAATACCTGCTCGTAATCACTAGGGAGGAACCGTGATCGAAAAAGGCGTCTCATCCATGACCATAATGAGATGAGTGCCTTGTTTTGTCGGACATATGAAAGTTATAATTACTTCTACCATGTAGAAGCACCGGATTTTAATTTGAATGCCACAAACTTCACTTTTTTATGCTCTGGCACATCCATGTAATCGAAATATCATTCTACTTAGGTCAGCCAGTTAAAAAAATCTTCTATGTATAATAAACCATTAAAACTAAGAAGTTCAACCTTACATTGATAGGCTCTTTCAACACGATCTAGACAATTGCCTCTATGAATTGATCGTCGGGCAAAGCCTTCATCATAGTCCTTGTTACTAGTCTCAAATGATCTAGTATAGTCCTATGATTCACTATTGGTAGTGCTCTATGGAAATCGGAGTTGTGCTGTATAACAATAATAGGTGGTTAAGCATCGCCCGGGGCTTAGGGTGGAAGTAATGTATCCGCAAGACGGTCGAAGATTGTTTGCAACCCTTGCATAGTCAATTGACTCTTCCGGTGGAAAGCTTCCATTCTTTCCGAAAGATAACGAATCACTGGATCACTATCCACATGATTTTGGTTCATACCTTCGTTATTTGTCATCAGCCCGAGAGGAGTCTTCACTCTAATACCAATTGACGCAGGGATGAACGTGATGATGTTGATTACCGCCGTCCTCAAGGATAACTACTCCAAATACACAGAGCTTCTCTTGACTCCTTACAAAGACTTCTCGAATCCACGAGAAAAAAGTAAGAAAAAATAGAAATAAATTTTAGAAAATTCATAAATTGATTGATGATCCAAATAAACAAGTTTACAACCCTTTAAATAGGGATACTAAGCCATGAAAGATGTTTTGGAATTAAACTACAACTAAAACTCCTAGAAATCATGACTTACGATAGATAGTAAACTTACTATTTATGCACATGATTTACACTAAACCTCATGGTTTTCAGCCAAAAATAGTAAGTGTCCTATTCGGCTTCACCAAGCTATTCTCCTAATTATTCTAAGCACTTTTCATGTTGGGTGCAACTCCTAAAGCCCAACGGATGAAGACTTATACTCAAACTAAAACCTACTGTAGGCCACAAAAGTTTAGGATGAAGCTGATCTTTGTGTGGTCCCTTCGTCCATGTATTTGTGACCTGATCAAAAGGTTAGATGACAAACAAACATTCTGGTGGCCCAAAGAAGTTTTTAATGGTGTGTATTCAATCACCACTGTTTGCTGTGGCGTAGTCCAGATGAGATTTATAGCTGCTACTTTTTATTATTATTATTTTTTTAATTTTTTATTTTAACCATGCCCTAAATGAGTTATGAAAACGGATGGATCGCTTGTAAGGTAAATACATCACGGTGGGACCCACAGTTAGGGATCCACCCACCTGGGTGGATATGGGCCCGCTCAATACTGGGTCGCATTAGGCAATGGCCTGATTTTGAATCCTGATTAGTAAATGGTTTGTCCTGGGAGGATTTGGACCTAAAATCCAAGGCCCTATTGCTGAATGGGTGAAGTCAGGCTTGGGCTGACATAGCCGTAGCCCAGCCACGGCCCGTTGTGACTCCTAAAAAAACAGACGACAAAGAAAACCTGAGAACGGTTAACATTCAATAAAAATAGGTTAAAGAGGATTGTTGGTGCATGAAGGCCCATTGTGCCAACGGCTTAGATTATTGAACTATGGGCCCTACTTGTAAAAACTTGAAAGCCCAAAACTGGTGGTTAACACCTTACTCAACACTGTATAGTAGTACCATACCTGGTAGGCCCAGTTCGTTCCTGAGAGGAGAGTCAGGACTGAGTTTGAATGTTGCCAAGCAAGCGGAAGGTCCAAAAATCATGTCATCAGGCACATCCGCATGAAATCGAGACCATCCAAACTGTTTGACTGGTGGGCCCCAAACAACCCATATCATTATTCCCTGCTGCACTCATGTTTTTATGTACAATAGTTCCTAAATTCCAACAATTGAGAGAGAGAGAGAGAGCTTCCCAACACAGGAACTTCCTGTGGCCCAGGGCACAGGCAAGTCGTGCCCCAAAAAAAGAGGGTTGGCAATGGGCCGGGTTCGCCGTCCAGTTTTGTGTCCTTACCCAGTTACTGGCCATACGTGGGCCGTCAGAAAGGTGCATGTGTTAGTCACTGGCCTGATTTTGACCTGAAATCAAAGGCCCCATTGCTGAACAAACAAGGTCACGCTTGGGCTGAAACGACTCCAGCCCAGACCCGGCTCATTAATACACACACACACAAAAACAAAAAATAGACAGCCAAGGAGACTCGGGAAACTTTCAAATTCAATAAAATAGGTAAAAGAGGATTATTGGTGCATGAAGGCCCATTGTGTCAACGGCTCAGATCACCGAACCATGGGTCCTACTTGCACAAACTTGAAAGCCAAAACCTACTGGTTGACACCAAACCCTGCATTATATACAACCACACCTGCTGAGCAGAGTCAGTTCGTTCCTGAGATTGCGTGTTAGGACTGAATTGGATTCCTACCAAGGAAGCCAAAGCTCCAAAAATCTTCTCATCAGGCCAATCGGAATGAAATCGGGACCATCCAAGCTGTTTGACTAGTGGGCCCCAAACAACCCATTTCATTATACATGTGTCCGTGTAATACTCATTAAACATAAAATAGTGCTGAATATGTTAGTGTACGGAACATCCATGGTCGGGTCCATGTAATCAACGGTCTTTATTTAAATACAATACAAAGAAAAAAAATAGAAAACATACCATTTTCTCAGCAAAATCTCCTATCATTACCCTAAAGAAGGATGCTTTGTTCGTTTCCCTTCCCTTCTTCTGCATTTTAGAGAGAGAGAGACAGAGAGGAGGAGGAGGAGGAGAAAGTGGAAGAAGGGGATGTGAATGATGCGTGGCCATTGGGGGATTTATTTGATACTCTGCTGTGTATGACTCTTCATACTCATGTGCTTACAAATAATTACAAAGTATATATATTAGCTGAAATTATACTGATAAAATTGTTGGATAATACATCAATAACTTATAATATAAAATACCATTTGATTTATTCATATAAACTTCTGATTCATGGAAACTGCTTAATAATTCATCTGTAACCGTATAATATATGTTTGCTGATCGGATATTTACCTTATCAAGTAATCTTAATAATTTAATTTATAATACATATAAAATGGGCCCCACAACTTGGACGGTTTCTTTCAACTATCAAAGCATTCGAATTTTGAAGTGATTTATACGTGCCTGTGTATCATCCATCACATTCTTTCGTAATATATTAGTTTGTATGCGTCTGATTATATTTCCGGAGTTTGTTTCGTGTCTGTCGCGACTAATGATAAAGAATCCGTTTCACCTAGTGTCCAATGATCAGAACCGCCCATATTTTGAAATCCATGCTCAAAGGTCTACATGAATAAATTTTTTTTTGAAAGATGACTGTCACCATTGCTATACATTGATAAGTTTCAATGGTTTTTATTCAACTTCAAAAATCAAATATTATGATCATCTTTAAACTATGATTACGTGAAAATAGCTTGATTTTAGTTGTAAAGAGAGCATGGACGGTTCACATCATCTAACATCTCTGAATCTTAGCCCCAATGGATAGAGAAATTCGGGAGATTGTGTAACGCGATGGAGAAAAATTAGCAGTAGATTGGTAAAGGTGACGCCATGCCCAAATGGGGTATGGCCTATCTCCCTACCACTCTCTATAAACTAGCTTGGATTATTTTCATGATACACGTGCCAACATGGCAAACGTGTGTGAGATTCAACCCGTTTATCGTTTAGGGTCCACAGTGTAGTGCCTGACTCAAAAAATCAGGCCAGTCCAGTCTACCTTGTCCCCTGTATGTTGAACGTGAAGGATCTTGCAAAGAGGCTCTAACCACATGTGGGGTCCATCTAATGAGCGGATCTTGCCACGTATCAGTCAAGTAGGATATCCAACCGTGCTTAAGTGGGTCCCACCATAAGGATCACCTGGCACAAACTCAGGCTCATCCACTCATTCCGCGGGCCACACTATCGAAATACATGGACAGATGATGGTTTGACTCGGTGCATTGGTGTGGCTCACTAAATGAGATTGATAGGACTGATTTTTATGACAGGTAAGCTTCTTGGTTGGCCCATCTTTTGGGCGGTTCAGATTTTCTATGTGCAAATAAACAGGCTTGCATGTGGAAGTACACATTCAGTGGTGATACACACACACACACACACGGTGGTATTCACACATTCACAACCGTACATTTGTTCAGTGAATTGTGGGCTACCTGATTAGCGGACCCACCTGATTCTTGGGATAAGGAATCTACATTTTGTTTCCTTTCTGATGAATAGCTTGGATATTGTATCTGTGTGCCATGATGGCATATGTATTAGTTGACTTGTAGACGTGTGTGGGCTTAGCCAAGCTTAGATTTCAATTGGCCTGTTTGGATATCCCACGAAATGAAAAAAATGAAAATAGATACTCATTTCATTGTGGGCAATCAATGAGCCGGTTTGGGACATGGGTTTATGGGGCATGGTTCGTTTTAAGCTGGGCTTGGGCTCGAAAACTAGGGGCCAAGGACAAGCTAGGGCTTCATTTTTTAGCTTGTAAGCCCGGCCCGTTTAAGATTTGAAGGGCATTTTTGTTGTGTATCATGCATGGTAGGCCACACTTAATGAACAGCCCAGATCATGGCTTTTAGAATTGGTGACTCCATCGACTCGTTCGGTCTCGAGTCGAGTATTGAGTCACCCGATTTGGAGCGTGACTCGTGATAAATGGGAAGTACTGAATATGAGTCAACTCAGGTGAGTCATATTGGACTCGACCCAATCTTAAAACCATAGCCCAGGTCTTACACAAAAAGTGGGTGGCTGGGCTCATGGTTGGGCTGGTCCCATCTAAGGTAAGCCCCATCATATAAACGGTTTTGATGATTAAACAGAATCTAAATCCAACGAAATTGAATTGAAATTTGTAATGATATAAATTTCCATCACGAAATGTGGGTTGGATGCATTGAATGCTGGAATCTGCAAAATGCACCAAAACGAGGGCTGTCAACGGTCAGTCCTAGGGTGGGGCTGGGCCCGTTTTCGTGTCCACTGACAACGATGCCGAAACCCTTGCGTGGTGGCTCAGTCTGGTCATTTTGGGTCGTGACTATCGCTAATGTGGATGGTGGAGTTCATGTGATGAAATCCACACCATCCATCAGATGTTTCACCTTGTGTTCCTTTACATAAAATAAATTCAGTTGATTAAAATCTCAGGTAGCCCACACCAAGGTAAACAGTTGATATGGGAAGTTCCACCATTAAAATAATCTAAATTGTTGTGGGGTCTACATTGGTCTTTATATACCATCCAATCCAATCATATGATGTGCCACGCTAGGATGAATCGTTTTCTAGAAATTAAGAACATTATGAGAAACATATGGGCCACACATATTGAATTTTGAACTCTTGGTCATTTCTATACACCTTTCCCTGTGGCGTAGCCTATATAAGCTTTTCTATTGAGTAATACTTATGATCTGTGGTGTAAATATGAAGAATCACCTGATAGACGGTGTGGATCTTCTCTCACAATTGGTATATGGTTAGCTGGAGGCACTCCCTACGGATGACTACGCATAGTCAGGCTAGCGTAGTCCAAATGAGAATTTGGAAAGCTAACGCGCCAGTAACAGAGTCGTCAGTTTGCAATTTCAGCCGTTCATTTATTATTTAAGCTACTGCACATGGGAGGCAGATTGCGTCCTGCCGTCGCCTGGACGATAACCGGTCAAGGCATGGCTCCGTGGGGCCCACCGTAACTTATGAGTTTTATCCACCCTGTCCATCTATTTTGATATCCACTTCCTATGCTGTGGTCCATTTGAACCTTAGATCTGATCTTGCTTATTTTTAGGTTCATACCTTAAAATGATATTGTAAAATGGATGGACGGCATGGATAAACCCCTACATTACGGTGGGCCCCACAGATCCCTGCTAGACCGATTTGCGTCCTGCAGGGGAAGGACACAATCCGCTTCCCTTTACGGTCGCCGAGTTTCAGCACGCCTAGGCGCGGCCCTTACTGTGAGGTCCATATCGATCTATGTATTCTACATCCACACTGTCTATCCGTTTTCACATATCATTATATGCCATGATCCGAAAAATGAATTAGATCCAAATCTCAGGTGGACCATACTATAGGAAACGGTGACGATTGAATGTCTCACTATTAAAAACTTGTTGATAAGGTTACACAAACCTGTATGAAGGGGAAAAAAATAAATATCAGCTTGATCCAAAACTTTTGTGGTGCACGAGAAGTTTTTAATGATCAATCACCACTGTATCTTATGGTATGGTCTTCCTAAGATATGGATATGTTCCAATTTTCCTTTTATATATTAAAATGATCTTGAAAACCGGATGGACGGTGTGGATATAGAATAAGTAAATTAATGTGGGTCCCATGGTGATGGCTGCACCATCTTGGCTAAGGCCGGGGCGCACCTAATCCACTCCCTCATATAAGGGTGAACGGATCTAACATGATTATCCATTGGCCCACTAGGATCCTAGATGCTTGTGGGACCCAAGCACATGTATGGTTTGATCACTTCGTTTGGGCCTCACCACATGTCAATAGGCGATCATAGATTCAAATTAATGCTGATTAGGGTTTTAGGGGATTTTTCAGCCCATTGCAAATGGGCCCATAGATTCCACCATAAACAAGCATGTCCTCTATCTAGTCACTAAAACTAAGGCAAGTTGGAATACGATGTGGGGTCCACCAAGATAACAGACAGACCATTTGAATTGGTTCAAGCAACAGGGGCCCACCTGGCCAAGAAGGCCCAGAACACATCTAGGCCCTGAAAAAGTCCAGTGGCCAATCACTAGATCAAATGAAAATTTGTTAAGTTGTTCCTTAATGGGCCCCACACTAACTGAATGTTTTCTTTTCTTATTGGGTTTTATTATTATTTAATTGCTTATTAGAATTGGATTGAGTCATGGCATATTCAACAGGTTTTCCTTTAGTATTTTTGCATTTTTTTTTTCTAGGTGGGCCACTTTTAAAATATTAAATTATGTAATCCCATTTAAAATTCTATTGAGGTTGCCCTTGAAACTAATTCAAAACTACCGCAGTTTTGTTATCATTATCGAATTAATAGCTCATTTTGAGAAGGCATTTTAGTCATTCCAATGTTACATAGAAATAGATAATTAAGATTAGAAGTAATGTATGAATACAAAATTGATAAAAGCTTTGTTATAAAACATAGTTATATATACAAAATTGATATTTTAATTTATATATGAAATGGTGAATGTTATTATTATGAACACCACCTGTGTAGATTATCTTTTATACATTTTATATTATATAAATTAAAGCATTATTCCCTGTATTTTGAAGAGAAATGCACCTGTGAGGTCCTTCCTCATGCTTGGGTGGTATACTCACGAGAGTTTCAACACGAGTGAAATAGAGAAGGACATGAGATTAAGCACCGTCTTCCTCAAAGGGATAATTGTTCTGAATCTATGGAACTTTTCTGAACTCTTCATCGAGACTTCTTGAATCAAGGAAGAAATGGATAAGAAAAATAGAAAATAAATTCTATAAAATTCAAAATTGATTGATGAATAAAATAAAAAAGCCTACAACCCTTTAAATAGAGATGCTACACCATGGAAGAAATTTCAGAATCAAACTACAACTAAAACTCTTATAAACTGCGACTTACTATAAATGGTAAACATACTATTTATAGATGGTTATGATGTCTACTAGTGCACAAGGTTTTCAGCCAAAAATAGTGTCCCACTTGGTTCCACCACGCTATTCTCCTAATTATTATAAGCATTTTTCATGTTGGACGCAGCTTCTAAAGCCCAACGAATGAAGAGTTATAATCAAACTAAAACTTATTAGTTATAGTAAAAACGGAATTAAAACAAGGAAATGATCGTTGATCTAATGGGATTTCATAAATCTGGCTTGGGCAACCTAGCATAGCGGGGTTGGGTGGCTAAGGTAGCTCGTACTACCCCAAAATCATATAGTTTATGTTCGATAACTCATTTCGGCTTGTGAGATACGTCCGTTTTAAGTTTTGGCAGTCTGGATTATCTCTGTCTCTGATCAAGTCTTTTCTACTCCATCTTGGCCATGAAATTATTCGCGACCCACTCTACATTAACAAGGTCATGGGTTCGAATACCCATTGTGTTGAAATCTGTGTGTGAGGGGTGTGAGTGCATAGTTTGTTAAAAAAAAATAAAAATAGGGAGAGATGCTCCGGTGCTCTCAGAGCATGGACATCAATTAAGTTCATAACACATTACATGAGCTACAATATATTAAAAAAATTGCACTAATAAAATTGAATTTATCATTAACTTAGCCCTATTTTTATAGCCATCCATATTCCAAGCCATGGACGGGATGGTCATTATGCTTAACAAAAGTGATTCTTTAGAATCGTAAGCAGTTGCATTCTTTAGCCCTATTTTTTCTTTTTTCTTTTTTATTTTTTATTTTTATTTTTTACATGGAGAACTTTATTGTACCTACATTTTTCTTTAATAAATGTTTATATAAATATGTGTGTGTGTGTGTGTATATATAAAAAAAAATTTCTCCTTTTTTTTTTTTTTTTTTTTTCATTTATTTCTTTATTCATTTAAGAAGAATATCTTCTAAACTAAAATTAGTTACTTGACGTAACACATATGATTTTGGGGTAGGAGAATCTATTTTAGCCAACTAACTTAGTTATTTTCCACGATTCCATCAGGTCGATGGTCGAAAATACATTTCATTCACTTCACGATCAATTTCAATCACTTCATGGTCAAACTAGAAATTGAGCGAGGCAAATATGAAATTGAGTGAGTAAATTAAAAATTGAGCAGGACAAGGTATGAATTGAGTGAGGGAAGCTAGAAATTGAGCGAGGTAACATAGGAGTTCAGCGAGAGAATCTAGAAATTGAGCGAGACAACTTAGGATTTGAGCGAGGAAAGTTAGAAATTGAGCGAGGGAAGCTAGAAATTGAGTGAGGTTTAGGCTATGTTGAAATTGAGCGAGGGAACCTCGCTCAAATCCTAAGTTGCCTCGCTGAATTTCTACGTTACATCGCTCAATTGTTAGGTTGCCTCGCTCAATTCCTAGGTTCCTTCGCTCAATTTATATATTGCCTCACTGGATTTCTAGCTTCCCTCACACAATTCGTAGGTTGTCTCGCTCAATTCATATATTTTTCTAGATCATTTTATGGTATGAGACCAAAAATGAGATATATCTAGTTCTCAAGTGTACCACATTACAGGAAATAGTGTTGAATGAGCGTCAACCATTAGAAACCTTTAGGGGGCCCACTGTGATGTTTGTGAGAAATCCTTCTCGTCTAAGTTCATTCACAGGGTCAAAAAGACCTGGATGAAGAGGGAAAATTTTTTCATAATGATCCAAAACTTTTGTAACCCTTAAAAGGGTTTCAATGGTAGACGTTCAATTTCCCATTGCCTTTTATAGTGTGGTCCACTTGATAGTTAGATCTATCTTATTTGAGCTCGTAAAATATATGGACAGTTTGGATATAACATATACATCATGATGGGACCCACAAAAGTAACATAGCAAAATAAATAAATAAATTTCAGTTTGCCCCGCTCAATTTCTAGTTTGCCCCGCTCAATTTCCAGTTTACCACGCTCAATTTCCAGTTTGCCCCGCTCAATTTCCAGTTTACCCTGCTCAATTTCCAGTTTGGCCCGCTCAATTTCTAGTTTGTCCCACTCAATTTCGAGTTTACCCTGCTCAATTGAGCGGGGCAAACTGATTTTTTTTCTTTTGTGGGTCCCATCATGATGTATGTGTTATATCCAAACCGTCCATATATGAGCAGGGCAAACTGGAAATTGAGCGGGGCAAATTGAAAATTAAGCAGGGCAAACTAAAAATTGAGCGAGGCAAACTGAAAATTTGGTTATATGTTTTGGTTTAGGTTTAGGTTTAGGTTATAGGTTCTAGGTTATAGGTTAAAGCTTTAGGAAATTGAGAATAGGTTAAGGTTTAGGTTTAGGGAATCAGGTTCAGGTTTGAGATCGGGTTTAGTTTGAGTTTTCAAGTTTAGGTTTAGGTTAAGGAGTTGAGATTAGGATTAGGTGTAGGTTTAGGTTTAAGGATTTGAGAATACATTTAGGCTTTAGGTTTAGGTTTAAGTTTTAGGTTTAGGTTAAGGTTATAGGTTTGGGTTAGGTTTAGGTGTAGGTTATAGGTAATAACTTTAGGGAATTGAGAATAGGTTAAAGTTTAGGTTTAGGAAATCAGGTTCGAGTTCAGGATCGGGTTTAGGTTTGGGTTTTCAAGTTTAGGTTTAAGTTTAGGTTATAGGTTTTGGGATTTGAGAATAGTTTTAGGTTATAAGTTGTTCACTCCCCAAGTGCATGGTTGTGATGTAGTAATAACTCGGTAAGACCGAGGTCGAATCCCAAGGGACTGAAACTTGTACGTTATCTAAAACTAACTAGAACTAGAACTAGATTAAGATGAATTCTAAATCAAGTAAAATTTAATGAAGAATTGTGAGATTATTATCTAAAACTTAAGAAAAATCAGGAATAGGAAGCTAGGGATTCAGAGGATCCACTTGTAGAGATCAGGGAGATCTTACGCCTGTTTCAAAAATCATGAAATTAACTGAACTGCC
The DNA here is from genome assembly GCA_037074715.1 of Magnolia kwangsiensis. Lineage (NCBI taxonomy): Eukaryota > Viridiplantae > Streptophyta > Magnoliopsida > Magnoliales > Magnoliaceae > Magnolia > Magnolia kwangsiensis. The sequence continues at coordinate 113,776,277 of CM073580.1, forward strand.
GTTGATCTAGTTTTCAAAGAGATGAAAGGAAGATGAATTAGAATGGATTCCATCACCAAACCATGCCCAAGAGACTATGACAAACAACAGAATTAAACTAATTACCAACCAATCATATGTTATGAAAGTTAGGAAGGGTACCATCATCCGACCATGCCCAGGAGACTATGGTGAACAACAGGGCTTCCTGACGTCATAAACATTAAAGAGAACGGAAATATTCAAAGCCATTGCAGACCCATTGTAATTTCAGTCACAACAGACCATTAAAAACCTAAAATATTCCCATAATAATTAACTAAATTCAACGTCAATTCATGAATTAAAAATAAAATAAAATAAAATCTCCCATCTCACTACAAGCTTCACCTCTTAGCCCTAGCTAGGAGGATTTAGCCTGCCATGGATGGGCTCAATCCAAATAAATAAAGAGAAAAAGAAAAGGAAAAGAAAAGGGAAAGAAAAAACCAAGCTCCTCTCTCTCTCCTCTGCCCACGTTGAAATCCAAGCTCGAGCCCTCTGTTCTTCCTCCCAAGACCTGAATCCCTGCTCCCCACGTCCAAAACCTCCTTATATAGCTACTGGAGTGGTGAAAATCGGATTTGAATCGGATTTGGAAAGCTATGCATGCCCATTGAAAGCTTTTTCGCAGCCAAGTTTGGTGCCTCGAAACACACCACTTTCCTTGCTAAAATTTTAAAGAAACACCGTCCCTTAGGATTTCATTGGGTCCTCTACATGATAGACGGTTTAGATCTGCCATATGATCAAAGATGGTGGGCCAAAACCGCCCGAAAAAATCGATTTTCGCGGATGTGCGAAACCTTTCGCACCATTTCGCTGTTGTGATCGGTGGGCCCCACAGAAGCATTTTCTGGAAAATCCACCCCGTCCATTGGATTCAGAACGAAATTTTAGTCAAGAATGGGTAGTTTTGAACGTCCATTAACGTGGCCCGGAGAAGAAATCACAAAAGAATCAGTTTTGAACGCTACCGAGCAGCCCTTTTGTGGCCTCTGTATCTCACACGTGTGCACGCATGGGTAAAAAGTGATAACATGGTTTTGTAGTGCTCGAAGCCCTCTACACGGTGGACGGCTTGGATTGAGCTTACGGGGCACATGTGTGGCCCACAGCTAATCGCAAAAATCAGCGTCGGTCGGTTACGCGACCGTGAAAAACGAAAATTTTCGTTTTTTTAAAGATGATGCGGGTCAGCTCTTGCGCTGACCCATCGTTTGGTCCGGTGCACCTCGTATGCACGTACATGCGTAATGTACACACCATGTATACGGGCCCCATTGCAATGTATTTTAGAAATCCAATCCGCCCATTCTGTTCCTCATATTGTTTTACCCGTTGAGAACAATTATCAAGCATATCCAGCTGGCGGGTGGGCCCCAAATTGAAGATTGATGGGCTGATCTGCCCGTTAGGCCACTTCCGCAATGATCCAATGGATGATTTTTGACGTGTACGGTTAATTTATGGTCCTCAGGCGACGTATGAAGTTTCGAGCTGAACGGATGGTGAGAACCTCATGATCTTGCATTCTGGACGTCCTTCAGGCCACTTGAGCTTCAATTTCTAACTTTTCTCGGATTTCTGACCGTGTATATTTGTCAATCTTGGTCCCCTGGAGTGTGTCCCTTGCCTTTAGCGTCATCAGATCGTTAAATCTCAACTTTTAACGTCTTTTTTCCATCCATGCTCATAAAATCACTTTGCCACACAAGAATGAGAAAACGAGTCATTAGACAGCATTATATTCGTAAATCCAGACAATATCTGGGGTCTAACATGCAATATTTGACCCTCAACACAACCCCCAACCAGCATTTTGCTAGTCCCGAGCAAAATATGCGAAAAACAAGTTGAGAACTGCAAGATAATTTCTATGAACTCGAGTGAGATTTTGAACAAGATACGAGAAATTTAATATTCATGAATGTTAGAAATTGTTTTCTCCTGAGCTCAAGCACACGGTAGACTTCATAATCAAGTGTAAAGTATTAATCCATCAATTAAAAAAATTTTAAACATTGAGATCCATGGGTGTATAGTGTAATTTCAGCTAATCACATTAAGATTAATTTTGTTATTTCAGGATCTCATTGGTAACCAGCAAGAGAATTCATGATAACCAAACTTGCCTCATAAATTCCATATTTTGATCTTTTCAACTTTTTATTTTTCCATTAATAGTCATGCCAAAAAGAGGAATCAAATCCTTACCAATAGGGAGCAAACTTATGGTGAAGACCGTACTCCTAGACCTTTTTCACATATCATTCATGGGGAATTAACTCTACACCTATAGGGAGCAAACCTATGGTGAAGATTAATTATCCACCTTTCCAATTTTTATACCATGATGGCAAGATACTTCAGACTGGTTCCTTTTATCCTCAATGATTACCAAATTAATCCTTCGATATGGAACTGAAATCTTAATGTGTAAGCCAGACATGTCCTGAAATCATGATTCAATCAATGTTTAAAATCTCTAATCATGGGTTGATAATTCAAACTCAACTGTGGAATCTATCAAGTAGCTAAATTCAAAAGTCATAAATTACCAACATCACGTATCTCGTAATTCTAAATCAAAGATAGATGTCAGAAAAATTTTAAATTTTTTTTCACAATTTTCACAAGTTTTGCTCAAGACCAAGAAAATACTGATTAGGTTACCTAATCCCCCACCTCCAACCTAAAATCTACATTGTCCTCAATGTAAAAGATATAAACATGCAATGCACATGGGACAACGAAAGTAAATGAGAAGTGATGGGAAGATAGTACCTGAATAACGAATCAAGAGAGTTTCCAATAGATCACGGCATAGAAGCTTGTCGGCATGAGAGAGAAAGCAGAACAAAAATAACGAAAATAAAATCCTACCTATACCACTTTCGCAGGTGCTCTCGATTGCATTTAGCGTATGCAACAAGCCTTTAAACCCCTAGGTTACCCCTAGTGGACGAGTTGTAGTCTCGTGAGGGTTTGCAGCAATGTTACCCACAAACATTGAATCGATCATGTCGCAAGGTTCCCCTTCCGGCCAATATCTTGATAAGTTTCTCAGTAAGTTCCTCAACAGGATCATCCAAAAGCCCTTTTTGCAATAGGCTTGGGCGCCCTGGAGCATGACTTTCCAGAGAGACTTATGTACCTCATAAGAAATCTTCCATTGAATTGCTGGAGGTATCCGTAATATATACGATTCACCTATGATAGAAGAAGTTTCAACGTTAGTATCGTATGGTGAATCAGAGACTACAAGTAAATAAAGTTTAGAAAACTTCCTGAGAAGTGATGTAGTCTCAATATATTCCGAAGATCCAAACTTCGGTTCAATTTTCAACTCTTCCTTTACTGGTAGACATTTAAGATCAGGGAAAGAGAGAATTTCAGAGTAAGGGTTCTCTCGGTCAGTGATGACTACCGAGATGTTGTCTTGCAAGGCATCCACTTTATCTTTTAACATGGGATTGTTTGAAACCGCAAAGTGTGCCAAGCAATCCCACGAGTTGGGAAATTTAGCTGAGTGTGACTTATTGTGGCTTGTGATGATTTGCGCAACGAATCCATCGTCCTTGAAAGTGGATGGAGGTACGCTCTCTTGCTCCAGTCCTGCACAGATAGATTAAAAATCAGTAAGTGAAGTATTGATGTGATCACTCTGTTCATTGAAATTACTCAATTGAGGCGGTGAATTCTCAATTGTTTGCAGCTCAGATGGTGGCCTCAACTCAGTGGTTTCAAATTCCAGAGTCGTAGCGGGCAACTCCTCCTCCTGAATCATATCATCATTCAATTCAAGGGAGTGGTCTAAACATATCTCACAAGAGTTAGAAGAGTCGGTTGTAAGAGGTTCATTCTCCACATTTAAATTAGGCATGTCAGATGAGTGGAGTAGATCTTCCTGACCGATCACTTCGTGCACGTCTTGATCGTTGACCTGGACCAGATTTGAGATTGCTTCAGGGAGAATTTGAGCTGCACATTCATGATCTTCATCCCAATACGCATCATTGTCTAGTCCAGTGCAGTGCACATTTGGGATGGGATCACTTTCCTCACATTCTACACCTAACATGGGTTGAGGTTCGCATAAACTAACCTCTTCCTCATCATTGAAATCTTGTGTGTCATGTAAGGAAACTGTGTTATCATCAATGTATTTAAAAGACACCCATGTATCTTCACCATTCTTTCGAACAGTCATCGAGATTGACTCATTGGGAAATTGAATCACATACTCATTAACGGAATCCAACTCCTCATTCCAAATTCCAGATTCTTTTAAAAGTGGGTGCGGATCACTTTCTTCGCATTGTATTTCTGGATTAGGTCGTGACTGGGATGACCGAGCCTCCTCTATCCTATCAAGGCGCGCATCGAGTCCTTTCATTGTTTCCATTACTTTTCTCATTTCCACAAGACAGGCCGAAAGATTACGCTGACATGAATCCTCTTGGATCGTTTCTGGATGGATTTCAAAGGTAGGGGATCCAAGAGAATAATCATTATAACATGTAGTTGGTTAATTTTTCCAATTTTGATGTTTCCACTGGTTATAGTCATACTGATCATAAGTGGGAGAATCTGCTGGTTGGTAATACTTATTATCACTCATGATACAATCACGCATTGTTTTATCGGATGAGTGATAATAATTTTCACAACCATAGTTATGATAACCCCAACACTCACGTACTGTTTTGTTAATCCGTGGAGTGTAATTGTTCTCCTGCATATAATCACGTAAAGACTTCTTAACCGGTGGATTTTTATATTTTGATCGGTTCTCGATGATAGTTTCAGAAAAGTTTAGAGACATAGGTTGATTTATATCATCATCATCCCAAAATAAGTTATTCTTCTCAGCATACTGACGTTGCCACTCGTGCATATACATGATGAAACCCTTAACTTGAATTTAATCCTATGAAAAATAAAAGAGAAGGTCCTACAGCAAAGTGAAAAGTAAGAGGGGGAGAAGTTAGAAAGATGTTACCATTCTAGAGATTCTTACATTAAAATCCTGCAAAATAAGACAAAACAAGTTAGTTCTAAAAAATAAAAAATAAAAAAAAATCAGGAAAATCTAAACCTAAAACTAAAGTTAGTAAAAATTCTAATCTTAAACTAATCCTAAAACTAATTAATTTCAGAAAAACGTAGCCGTCAGTCCCCGGCAACGGCGCCAAAAACTTGTTCACTCCCCAAGTGCAGGGTTGTGATGTAGTAATAACTCGGTAAGACCGAGGTCGAATCCCAAGGGACTGAAACTTGTACGTTATCTAAAACTAACTAGAACTAGAACTAGATTAAGATGAATTCTAAATCAAGTAAAATTTAATGAAGAATTGTGAGATTATTATCTAAAACTTAAGAAAAATCAGGAATAGGAAACTAGGGATTCAGAGGATCCACTTGTAGAGATCAGGGAGATCTTACGCCTGTTTCAAAAATCATGAAATTAACTGAACTGCCGTTGATCTAGTTTTCAAAGAGATGAAAGGAAGATGAATTAGAATGGATTCCATCACCAAACCATGCCCAAGAGACTATGACAAACAACAGAATTAAACTAATTACCAACCAATCATATGTTATGAAAGTTAGGAAGAGTACCATCATCCGACCATGCCCAGGAGACTATGGTGAACAACAGGGCTTCCTGACGTCATAAACATTAAAGAGAACGGAAATATTCAAAGCCATTGCAGACCCATTGTAATTTCAGTCACAACAGACCATTAAAAACCTAAAATATTCCCATAATAATTAACTAAATTCAACGTCAATTCATGAATTAAAAATAAAATAAAATAAAATCTCCCATCTCACTACAAGCTTCACCTCTTAGCCCTAGCTAGGAGGATTTAGCCTGCCATGGATGAGCTCAATCCAAATAAATAAAGAGAAAAAGAAAAGGAAAAGAAAAGGGAAAGAAAAAACCAAGCTCCTCTCTCTCTCCTCTGCCCACGTTGAAATCCAAGCTCGAGTCCTCTGTTCTTCCTCCCAAGACCTGAATCCCTGCTCCCCACGTCCAAAACCTCCTTATATAGCTACTGGAGTGGTGAAAATCGGATTTGAATCGGATTTGGAAAGCTATGCATGCCCATTGAAAGTTTTTTCGCAGCCAAGTTTGGTGCCTCGAAACACGCCACTTTCCTTGCTAAAATTTCAAAGAAACACCGTCCCTTAGGATTTCATTGGGTCCTCTACATGATAGACGGTTTAGATCTGCCATATGATCAAAGATGGTGGGCCAAAACCGCCCGAAAAAATCGATTTTCGCGGATGTGCGAAACCTTTCGCACCATTTCGCTGTTGTGATCGGTGGGCCCCACAAGCATTTTCTTGAAAATCCACCCCGTCCATTGGATTCAGAACGAAATTTCAGTCAAGAATGGGTAGTTTTGAACATCTATTGACGTGGCCCGGAGAAGAAATTACAAAAGAATCAGTTTTGAACGCTACCGAGCAGCCCTTTTGTGGCCTCTGTATCTCACATGTGTGCACGCATGGGTAAAAAGTGATAACATGGTTTTGTAGTGCTCGAAGCCCTCTACACGGTGGACGGCTTGGATTGAGCTTATGGGGCACGTGTGTGGCCCACAGCTAATCGCAAAAATCAGCGTCGGTCGGTTACGCGACCGTGAAAAACGGAAATTTCCATTTTTTTAAAGATGATGCGGGTCAGCTCTTGCGCTGACCCATCGTTTGGTCCGGTGCACCTCGTATGCACGTACATGCGTAATGTACACACCATGTATACGGGCCCCATTGCAATGTATTTTAGAAATCCAATCCGCCCATTCTGTTCCTCATATTGTTTTACCCGTTGAGAACAATTATCAAGCATATCCAGCTGGCGGGTGGGCACCAAATTGAAGATTGATGGGCTGATCTGCCCGTTAGGCCACTTCCGCAATGATCCAATGGATGATTTTTGACGTGTACGGTTAATTTATGGTCCTCAGGCAACGTATGAAGTTTCGAGCCGAACGGATGGTGAGAACCTCGTGATCTTGCATTCTGGACGTCCTTCAGGCCACTTGAGCTTCAATTTCTAACTTTTCTCGGATTTCTGACCGTGTATATTTGTCAATCTTGGTCCCCTGGAGTGTGTCCCTTGCCTTTGGCGTCATCAGATCGTTAAATCTCAACTTTTAACGTCTTTTTTCCATCCATGCTCATAAAATCACTTTGCCACACAAGAATGAGAAAACGAGTCATTAGACAGCATTATATTCGTAAATCCAGACAATATCTGGGGTCTAACATGCAATATTTGACCCTCAACATAAGTATAGGTTTAAGTTAGGTTATAGGTTAAGGTTTAGGGATTTGAGTTTAGGTTACGGAGTTGAGATTAGGATTAGGTGTAGGTTTAGGTTTAAGGATTTGAGAATACATTTAGGTTTTAGGTTTAGGTTTAGGTTAAGGTTTTAGGTTTAGGTTAGGTTTAGGTGTAGTAATAGGTAATAGGTTATAGGTTATAACTTTATCATAAAACCTAAACCTAAACCTTATCCTAAACCTATAACCTATAACCTAAACCAAAACCAAAACCTATAACCTAAACCCGAATCCATTATTAAATCCCAAAACCTATAACCTAAACCTAACTTTAACCTAAACCTAAACCTATAACCTATAACCTTAACCAAAACCTATAACCTAAACCCGAACCCATTCTCAAATCCCAAAACCTATAACCTAAACCTAAACCTTATCCTAAACTTATAACCTATAACCTAAACCAAAACCAAAACCTATAACCTAAACCCGAACCCATTCTTAAATCCCAAAACCTATACTACAAGAAATATGATTTTTACCTACGAAATTAAATTTCATAGGTAAAGATGACTTTTACCGATGAAAATTCTTTTCGTAGGTAAAAGCCTAAAAGCTATATTTACCTACGAAAATTTTCGTAGGTAAAGGGTATTTTGACTACAAAAGATCGATGAATGTACTTTTACCAACGAAATATAATTTCGTAGGTAAAACCCATATTTACCTACGAAAATATTCGTAGCTAGATGGTGTTTTGAATTTTTCAAAAATACAAAAAATACTAAAATTTACTATTACCTACAAAATTATATTTCGTAGGTAAAACTCTTATTTACCTACGAAAATATTCATAGCGAACGGGTCTTTTGAATTTTTCAACCAAAACAAAAATAAAAAACATTGCTTTTACCTACGAAATATAATTTCGCTGGTAAAACCTACTTTACCTACGACAATATTCGTAGCTAAAGGGTCTTTTCAATTTTTTCACCAAAAACCAAAACTTTGCTTTTACCTATGAAATTTAAGTTTGTAGCCAAAATCTATCTTTACCTACGAAAATTTGCGTAGGTAAAGGGTGTTTTCACATAAGGTGTTATGAATTAACTTTTACCTACGAAATAAAATTTCGTAGGTAAAACCCATATTTACCTACGAAAATATTTGTAGCTAAAGCGTCATTTGAATTTTTCATCCACGACGTTTACCTATGAAATCTAATTTCGTAGCTAAAAGTTATATTTACCTACGAAACTATTCGTAGCTAAAGGGAGTCATTTGAATTTATAAAAATAAAAAATCGAAAACCTTACTTTTACCTACGAAATAAATATTTGTAGCTAAAAAGAATCATTACCTACAAAACTATTCGTAGCTAAAGGATGCTTTGAATTTTTAAAAAAACAAAAAATGGAAAACTATACTTTTACCTACGAAATTAATATTCGTAGCTAAAAGAATTCTTTACCTACGAAACTATTTGTAGCTAAAGGGTGCTTTAAATTTTTTAAAAAATAAAAAATGAAAAACTTTACTTTTATCTACAAAAATATTCGTAGCTGAAGGGTCTTTCGAATATTTAAAAAAACCAAAAATCGAAAACCAACTTGTACCTATGAAATTATTCGTAGCTGAAGGGTTTTTGAATTTTTTAAAACGACAAAAAATCGAATACTTTACCTTTACCTACGAAATGTATTTTCGTAGGTAACACCCATCTTTTCCTACGAAATTATTCGTAGCAGAAGGATTTTTGAATTTACTTTTGCCTACGAAATGTATTTTCGTAGGTAAAACTAGTTTTTACCTACGAAATTATTCTTAGCTGAAGGGGTTTTTAAATTTCAAAAAATCGAATACCTTACTTTTGTCTATGAAATTATTCGTAGGTAAAGGATCTTTTGACTTTTTCCAAATACAAAACATTGAAAAGTTTACTTTTACCTACGAAATTTAATTTCGTAGGTAAAACCCATATTTACCTACGAAAATATTCGTAGCTAAATGGTATTTGGAATTTTTCAAAAAAAATAAAAAAATATATATATACTTTTACCTACAAAATTAAATTTCGTAGCGAAAGGGTCTTCTATTTTCTATTCGAAAACTTTCCTTTTACCTACGAAATTTAATTTCGTAGCCAAAGATTTACTTTTACTTTTACCTAAAAATCCATCTTTACCTACAAAACTATTCATAGCTAAAGGGTGTTTTGAATTTTTTTTAAAAAAATAAAAAATCGAAAACACTACTTTTACCTACGAATTATAATCCTGTAGCTAATACCCATTTTTACCTATGAAAATATTCGTAGCTAAAGGGTAATTTGAATTTTTTGTCCAAACCAAAAAATCAAAAACGTGTTTTGAATTTACTTTTACCTACGAAATAAAATTTCGTTGGTAAAACTATATTTACCTACGAAAGGATCCGTAGCTAAAGGGTCATTTGAATTTTTCGTGCCCACCAAAAATCGAAAACCTTCCTTTTACCTACGCAAGAACATTTCGTAAGTAAAACCCATCTTTACCTACGAAAATATTCGTAGCTGAAGGGTCTCTTAAATTACTCAAAAACTCAAAAATCGAAAACCTTACTTTTTCCGACAAATTCTAATTTCGTAGGTAAAACCCATAATTTCCTATGGAAATTTTTGTAGCTAAATGGTCTTTTGAATACTTAAAAAAACAACAAACCCAAAAATTTACTTTTACCTGCGAAATTAAATTTCGTAGGTAAAACCATTATTAATCGATGAAAATATTCGTAGCGAAAGGGTCTTATGAGTTTTAATCAAAAACTTTCTTTTACCTACGAAATTTAATTTCATAGCCAAAAGCTTTACTTTTGCTTGATTTTGTAGGTAAAAGCTCTCTTTGCCTACGAAAATATTCGTAGGTTAAGGGTGTTATGAATTTTTAAAAAAACAAAAATGGAAAGCTTTAATTTTACCTACGAAATATATTTTTGTAGCTAAAAAGACATTTTTTCCTACGAAAATATTCGTAGATAAAGGGTCATTTGAATTTTCCACCCACCCCCCAAGACGGCTTTCGTATAAAGACATCTTTACCTACGAAACCTTTCGTGGGTAAAGACTGTTGTGAAAATTTTAAAATAAAATATTGGTAACCTTACTTTTACCTATGAAATTTGAGTTCGTAGGGAAAATCAATCTTTACCTACGAATACTTTCGTAGCTAAAGGGTGTTCCGAATAAGAACTAATCTTTACTTACGAACATTTTCATTGGTAAAGGGTGTTTTGATATTTTCGAAATACCAAAAAAATCGAAAACTTTACCTACGAAATGTAATTCTATAAGTAAAATTCATCTTTACCTATGAAATTTTCGTAGCTAAAGGATATTCTGAATTTTTCAAAAAATCAAAAAGTCTATTTTTACCTATGAAAGCAGATTTTGTAAGCAAAAGCCATCTTTACCTATGAATAGTTTTGTAGGTAAAGGGGGTTTTGAAGTTTTCCTTACCTACGAAATGTTTCGTAGCTAAAGGGTATTCTAAATTTTTTTTAAAAATCAAAAACTTTGCTTTTACCTATGAAATTTGATTTTGTAGGCAAAATCAATCTTTACCTACGTCAATTTTCGTAGGTAAAGGGTGTGTCTTGAAACTTTAGCCATCTTTACCTATGAATATATTCGTAGATAAAGGGTGTTTTGAATACAGAAAATTGAAAATCTTACTTTTACCTACGAAATCTAAATTTGTAGGGAAAAGCCCTCTTTACCTACGAAACTTTTCATAGCTAAAAGGTGTTCTAAATTCTTCAAAGTCGCCATATTTACCTACGGAAATATTCATAGCTAAAGGCCGAAATGTTTACTTTTACCTGCAAAACTAGATTTGGTAGGTAAAACCTATCTTTACCTATGAAAAGTTTCTTAGGTAAAGAGTGTTCAAAATTTTCAAAATCTACTTTTACCTACCAAATTAGATGCTGTAAGTAAAAACCATATTTACCAATGAAAATATTCATAGCTAAAGGGTTTTCTGAATTTTTCACAATCCATGTCAATTGAAAAATTTAGTTTTACCTACGGAATCTAATTTTGTAGGTAATCTTTACCTACAAAAATTTTCGTATGTACAGTTTGTTTTGAATTTTTCAAGCTACAAAAAATCGTCAATAAAAGTGTTTTTCCTAATTTTAAATTTATATATTTTTGTAATAATGTAAAAATGTTTTAATTTTAAAAAAAATTTTGTCGGTAAAATATATATATATATATATATATATATATATATATATATATATATATATATATATATATATATATATATATACACACGGAAAGGCTCACCTGCGAACTAGTTCATACGTACTACGAATGAACTTTTTTAAGAACCCATCATACGTGATGTTGATCCAAAATATGAACCATTCATGTGAAGCAGCACCTCGTGAAACCCCATGGGCCCAAGTTTTACTTTGATCTAAAACTTTGATGGGCCATGAAAAATGAAAACAGTTTCCTCCCTTGATTTGCATTTCTCTTTGCTATAGCCCACCAGAATTTTATATCAGGGTAAAAATTTGTCACATGAGGTTTCATGGGATTCCGCATCACATGAACCATTCAGATTGGACACCCATGGCATGTGTGCAAAGGTGCGCAGGGGAGCAGGACTCTCTCTCTCTCTCTCTCTCTCTCTCTATATATATATATATATATATATATATATATATATATATATATATATATATATGTTTAGTTTTTATATCATATGAATGGAAATTATTTTTTTATATAATTAAAAGGTAATATTTAAATGATTTGTAATATCATATAAAAAAGAATATTGAAAAGTTTAGAAATTTTAACTATGTTTAAGAAAAAATTTTGAGAACAAAATAATGCTTTTAAAGAAAAAAATTGGCATTTTAAAATTTTTGAGAAAAAAATTAAAATATGAGAAATTTTTTGAGATTTTGAAAATAAAAATTCAAAATTTATATTTTAAATATTTTTGAAATATTTTATAATAAAAATGATATTTGGTTAAAAGAGTAAAAAAAATATATATGTTATTTTTAAAAGGAAATTAAAATTTATTTGTGAAAATAAAAATTACTAAATTATTAGGCACATCCACTAATTGAACCTTTAATCATTTTTGGACAATCTAATAAGTTCAAATTGAAGAGTAAATAACTTCAGATGTTTAAATCAAATTTCACTGAAATTGTTGATCAATCTTGTATGCCCAATATCTTTCTCATATGTAGCCTGATTGAGGTTCCAAAATTATTCATATGACAATTTCAATCGGACAGTGAGAAGCTTCTAAAATTATTCATTTGAGTTTGGTATGATTTGCATTTTCTGAAATTCTATATTGACAGTAGAAAATGATAGCAAATCATAGAGCTTTGCTAAGCGCACATGTGTGTGCAATTAAACTCGTGTACATGCCACACATATGCCAGCATGCTACATACATGCTAGATCTCATCCATCCATCAGGCTGGTCCTACTTTGTATATGTTTTTTTCTTCAAAATAAAATCTGGTCCAATGAGTATGTGGGCCTCAATTTGGAAACAACGAATGGGTTAGAAAACTTCAACCAGGTTTTTCAAAGCCATACTTTTTTTTTTATATATACAGATTGTGGCTCACATAACACGTGGACCAAATGGATTCTTGAATTAACTTATTATTATTGTGTTTCGGTTCTGATGGATGGAGTGGATCTCAGATCTATTGTGTCATGCTGGCAAATATATGGCATGTACTCGAGTTGTATTGCACATGCGTGTGGGCTTAGCAAAGCTCAGAATACAATATTGATATTTCAACATTTTAAAAAGACAATTGATCACCTACATGCAACGGTACCATGGCTCGCGTTACCGTGTCATTTACAGAGGACATTAGTACCATGAAAAAGGTAAGCCCCTCAATGAAGATTGTCCTTCTCCAAAAACAGGCTGATCGTCCATTCATTCTCCTTACGCGTGACAGTGATGTACGACTATCCAGACCATCCAAATTGTGAGATTAAGCAAATCTCTAGAACCATAAGGTCAAGTAATCTTGACCATCCAATTAATGGCCATCAAATAGATTATTAAAAGTAAGCAACGAGTGGTCCAAATTCAAAGTAAAAAATTAGGTGCATGGTTAATAATCTTCTCTTTGTCATTTTTCAGTTATACTCCATCCTCACTTGATTTAGCGATTTGGATGGTTGTGATTACTATAAAACCATGCCACCTATACAAGTAAAGAATTATCTCCAATTTTTAAACGTTGCCCACTCTAGAGTCACTATGGTTGTACATCGAGCCAAGCCGAGTCGATTCGAGGTGGGCCAAGCTGGGCTTGACTTGTCCATTCTATACTCGACTTCAACCTCAGCCTCAAGCTCAACATTGAAGCATGACTTGTCTGCTAAAGCTATCGAATCGAGCTAGTGGTTCGAGTCGAGTCGAGTCGAGTGGAGCTTGTTCATATGTTAACTTATTATATTTTTGACTAAATAATATAAATTAAATGTCAATCATGTTAAGTATAAAAAACCTCCAACCCGACCTAATCCAGCCCTCCCAATCCGATCCAACCCCTAACCTGACCCAACCTAGCCCCCCAACCATGAATCTAAAATAAATCTACAATCATATAAATATACAAGTTAAATAAATTAAAAAACAAGTTAAACTTGGTATGACCCCTCATCCAAGTGGCACACACATAATGGATGGGCTGGATTTGTGAACCACATCTCGATGGGCCCAAAAAATAATTATGAATGTTTTAATGGAGGGTAACCCCTCTCAACTTTTATATGTGGTGTGGCCCACCATGGAATGGTGCATCTGACTGATGGGGTAGATGTGGGACCACTTTGATTTATATATTATATATCCATATGATCCATTTGTTTCCCTTACCATACTCTACCTCTCTTTTTTTCTACCCTAGTCACTGCCTGCACGGCTACATACAATCCCCACATACAAAAGTTGTAATTTGGTCCACAACACATGCAAAAGTTGAGAAGGGTTATCCTCCATTAGAATATTCATAATTGTTTGTTAGGCCCACCTAGATGTGGTTCACAAATTTAGCCTATCCATTATGTGTGTCCCACTTAGATAAGGAGTCAGACCAAGTTTCATATGCATAAAAAATTCAGGTGGGCCCTACCAAGTGCTTTTATATGTTTCAAGAATTTCTTCACATGATTTTAGATGGCATGGCCCCACCATGATGTATGTGTTTCGTCCATGCCGTCCATATATTTTTAAATATAATTTTACAATATGAGACCAAAAATGAGATATATCCAAATCTCAAGTGGACCACATTACAAGAAACAATGTTGAATGAGGGTTGACCATTAAAAATATTTTGATAGCTATAAAAGTTTTGGATCAAGTTGATTTTTGTTTTTTCCCTTCATCTGGTCCTGTATGACCAAATAAACAAATTGGATGTCAAATAAATAGTACAGTGGGCCTTAGGAGGATTTTAATGGTGGATATCCAATCACTATTATTGTAATGTGGTGTGGACCACTTGAGATTTATATCGCTCTAATTTTTGGCATAAAACTCTAAAATGATCGTTAAAAATGGATGAACGCAAGGGATGAAACACATACATCATGGTGGGCCCCACGTAGCCCCTAACAAGGCCGTCTAATACTCAATTCACGCCCAAAATGGGCGCGCTCCAAAAAACCCAAAAAAAAACCTAATCTACTCTCTCCCTCTCTCCGTTCCCTTACTCCCTCTCTCTCTCACCCGATCTCTGCTCCCTATTCCTCTCTCTCTCTCTCTCTGTCCCGATCTCCTTTCCCTTTCTCTCATTCTCCTTCGTCTCTCTCCTTGATTACAGCACGAGATGGGCCTCAAAACTCTGATTTTAATGGAGGATGACGATGGGGAAGGGGAGCCAGCTGCTGCCCTCGATTGCAACTAGAGATGGACTTCAAAATTTGTTGGAGAGACTGATTATAGTTACAGAGGAGAGAAATGAGAAGTTCCTGTTGAAGCTCGAAGACTGAATCGACTGGTAAGCTCCTCTATCTTCCTCTTTATTATTATTATTATTTTATTTTTTCCTTTTTTCTATCAAACCTTCTATAGCTTGAATGGGATGCATCATTTTTTGATGAACCGATGATTCTTTTAACACCAATCTTTGCAGCTCCTTCTCAAATCCCATATATTTATTCTTGTTTGTTCTGGGTTTTTCATGATTGGGTGGAAGATCGGATATTTGGGGAGTTTTCTTTGATGGGTTCTTCTTGAATTTACTGATTCTTAAGTAGAAAGATGAAGTCATTTTTTTGGGTGTTTTTGGATCTAAGATTTTTGGGAGTTTGGGTGAAAGTATGGATTCTTTGTGGGTTTTTTGTTTGATGGTTTTTTATATTTAATTTGTTGATTTTTAGAAGGAAGACGAGATTTGGGGATTTTAAATTTCTTTTTTGGGTGTTTTTGGATATAGGTATTTTGGGTTTTTTATTTAATCTTTTTTCTTTAGAAATTTGTTGATTTTTTAAGGACAGTGATGGGGTTTTGGAATTTTATTTTTGGGTGTTTTTTGACCTAGGTTTTCTTAGATTTTTAAGAAAGATCAGATTTTTAAAAAAAAATTTGTTGATCTTTTTTCTTTTATGGATCTTTGGATTTGTGTGGATTTCAGGGTGTTTTGTGAATGGATCTTCTATTTTTTTTTTTTTTTTTTGGTAGGCTAATGCTTGTGTGTGTGTCACACGCGTGTGTGTTTTGGAATTTTAGCACATTTGATTTTGATCCACTATGCGATCTTACAGTTCTGTTGTTCGGCAATATAGTAGTTTCTAATTTAGATCTATGATTTTCTGTTTCGATTTGAGAATTTTTGAAGGGATTGGTTGCCTCTGATCTGAATTTGTGTGAGGTTGCAGGTTTGTAGATTTAGAATTTTACATACAAACATTGGTTTCCAGTTGAGAGATCCAGACACAGCCTTTTGAGTTTGATCTCAGATTAGATCTTGCAATTTTCTCTTTTTCCAGCATGTGAAGCGTATTCTTATTGATTTTTAGCAACTTAAAATGATCGATCGGCATTTTGACCTCTGATATTTTCCATTTGTAATTCTTGTGGGCTAATATATATTGATCCAATTGTAACAATGTTCTAAACCCAGGCCATTTTGGCCCAGATATCTACTTATTCCAAAACAATTAGAACAGAAGGAATTAGCAACCAATCTGCTGTTAAACTACTGTTAGAGCATTTGATTTGTAAGTACTAGTTGTGGTTTCGCATTTCAAGTGATGTGGTCATTTTATTTTTGTTTTTAAACAAAACAGTTGTATCTTCAACTAACCTGATTTTACAGTGATCTACCCATTTCGTCGGCAGGTTCCCATTCAATCCGGAATCTTACATTTGAAAATTCCAATTTTGGATTATGACATTTGGTTGCTGGATCTGTTATGGCCACTTAGGTTTCTGATTTTGAGTCATGGTTGCCAACTGCACTTGACATATGTAAGACCCGTATCTTGGTCCGTACCTTTCCGTAGACTTCCGCGGTCCTACCGGTCAAATTCCGGCAACCTTCGACCCTTAACCGATATCGACGCGCGACCCTGATTCATATGCCGACAACCCGAGGCGACTCAACCCGAGACCAATACCATAGCGACCGCGCCGTCACCGCGGTTCCGATGCCGCGACTCGCGCGCCGAGGGGATACCCTGGTCAAGAGATGTGGGCCAACGTTAGGTGCGAGAAAACGCCGCGGGTTGCGAAACCCAAGAGAATCTCTACGATATGTCACATCAATCACATCAATCCCATTAATCAATCAATCCATCAAGCCATCACATGTCAAGTACACATTACTCTCACCCATTTTTCCAAGCAACCACAAAAGTCTCCCAAACCCATACCTCTCTTACACAAAAAGCCATAAAAGTCTTCACCACCCATACCTCTCTTACACAAAAGCCTCAAAAGTCAATACTTTCTTACACAACCATCATTCATCCATCCATCCATCTCTCTCTACATCTCTCTCTACATCTCTCTCTCTCTTTCTCATTTTCTCAACTCAATCCCAAGCAACAAGAGCTCCATACATATGGAGTTTTCCAAACTCTCCTAAGCTCCAAGTGGCCCACCTCTTCATCCCAAGATCTCTCATCTCAACCCTCCATTCTTCATCTCATCCATTAAAGTTGAAGCTAAGGTGCCAAGGAACTCCTAGGAGCAAGCAGATCGGACGGTGGGTGCCTCTTTAGAGTAGTTTCTTTCTTGTTCTTATGATGGGCCAAGTGAGACCCACCGATCAATGGTGTGGATCTCGCTTGGGACCCTAAGTTGTGGCCGATGGACCACTTGGATCATCATGATCATTCCATGATGGGGCCATTCTCCATGGACCCCATCATGATGTTTATTTCATTTAGAAAGGTGATCTAGACCGTCCATATCGGTGGGGAATGGATCTCCACCGTTGATTTATATTTTTGATGATCCCATGTTCAAAGGGATCTGTTTATTATATGATTCCATTCAAGGGAGGGCTCATAGTGGCGGAGCCCTCCATCACAAGGCGTGTCCCACTCTCCATCTCTCTCTCTCCCTTTTATTTTATTTATTTTATTTTATTTTATTTTTATGCAATAGGATTGTGTGGCCCACTTGAATGGATCCCACCTTGATGTATTTATTTTTTTTATTCAAGTAGGGCCCACCTTAGACGTTGAACCCATGTCACCCCTCATGTGGTGGCCCACTTCATCAGGGCCCACCACTATAAAAAAAAAAAAATAATAAAACCGTCCAGCGTCTAGGACGTTGGACGTTTCAAAGGAAAAAAAAAAAGAAAGGGAAAGAAGTAAAGGGGCTTTGGTGGTCCACTTGCTTAGGCTCCATCATGATGTATTTGAACAATCCAAGCCATCCATCCTCTTACCTACAATATTTTAGCCGTTAGGTAGAAGTTTGGGGCTGATTGGAAGACCTGGTGGGCCATAACATCAAAGAATGTACCACTACCATTCAAGGATCCTTTTCTATTTTTATTTTATTTTTTAATTCTAAAAAAATACAAACTTTGGACTCATTTCAACTGTTACGGGCCACTGAACTCAATGGCCGGGGCAGATTTCATTTTTGCGGGCCCCACATACGAAAAACCTCGGGAAAATAATTTTTCCCCAAAAATATCAAGAGGCAGAGCCTCTGCTTCTGCACGTCAGCGGGCAGCGCTGCACGCTGCTGCGTGCAGCCGTGAAGGCGGGCGGGCGGCCGCTGGCCACCCACGGCCCTGCACGTGGGCCCCAAAGTAGTGTTTATTTGCGATCCAATCTGTTCATGTGGTGGGCCACCCCCAGTAGTGGGCCCCCTCCAAATTTTGGCCAGATCCAAAACTCAGGTGGCCCACACCACATGAAATAGTAGAATGGACGTCCACCATTAAAATCTTTCTGGGGCTCACTGATGTATTGGATCAAGCTGAAATTTATGTTTTCCCTTCATCCTGGCCAGAGTGACCTTGTGAACAGCTTGGATGCCAAATAAATGTTACGGGGTGGGCCCCACATGGGACCCACATTGATGTATGTGTTAAGTCCACCGTCCAGACGGATGGTGGCACCCACCACGGTGGCGCCCACCTTCTGTATGTGTGGCCTCCATCGTCCAGCGGACGGTGGGGCCCTTGTGATGTACGTGCTCTATCCGCACTGTCCACTGGACAGTGGGACCCACCATGATATATGCGTTACATATTAACCGTCCAACCATTTTCCAAGCTTGATTGTCGACCCCACCATGATGCATGAGCCATCCAGCCCCTTTGGTAGCTCATTAGAAGGCATGGGTTAAAGATTGAGCCGGATCCATTGTCCAAGTGGACCCCTTCTTGACAGGTTAGGCCCATCTTAATGTAGCTGTGGTAGACCATTGGGGCCCACTTTGATGTGGATCTTAGGCCCATGGAATGGGGCCATTCAATGTAATTTAAGGCCCATGAAATTGG